>JAQQTP010000049.1:0-1250000 GCA_029884605.1 Ormosia emarginata | reverse complement strand
GACTGAACCTGGTGAAAGATAAAACAACCAATCTTTGGCTGCATCGACAAGTGAGAAGGGAAATGCCCTTAACTTGATGTGTTCCTCAGAGATGCCTTGTGGCTTCATGGTTGAACACACAACATGGAACTCTTTCAGGTGCTTATGAGGATCTTCACCCGCAAGACCATGAAACTTTGGTAACAAGTGTATCAAACCAGATTTCAACTCAAAATCTGCATCAAGATCAGGATATTGAATACACAAAGATTGGTAAGATACATCAGGAGCAGCAAGTTCCTTAAGGGTTCTATTATGCATGTTATCGCCCATGATTTCAGGATTACTTAAGTTATCAGGTTCACTCCCAAAATTAGGTTCAAATTAACTCTGGAATTTATCACACGAGCTCTAATTAATCTATGCAAGGTCCTATCAATCTCGGGATCAAGATCAAGCAAGATATCGAGATTGGACCTAGTCATGCATCAACTAAAGCGCAAAAACACAAAAACGCAACTAAGCAAAATACACTAAACAACACTCAAAATATGCAAAAATAAATCTAGTTAATATGTCTAAACATTTTTTAAAAATTATGGAATCAACACGAACAAAATCTACATAAAAATGAAACTAGAAAATGCAATAAAAAATATTAAAAAATTGAAAAAGTGGTCTAAATGATAGAATTTCGAAAAACCAGGTGACCTCACAGTTTACTGTGAGTCTTGTTTATCAGGCTGTTTTCCTTCAACTGACCAAGTTTCAGCTCATTCTGGGCATGTTGCAGTTCGAAAATTGCAATAGTTACCCGTAATCACTTGTTTTCCGTCTTTCCTAAATCGAAAAAATTCAAAAGCTAGGATAAAAATATTAGTATGGTATGAACAATGTTAGTAAATGAAAAATAACTGTTAGAATAGGTAAGAAAGAACAAAAAGTAGTAAGGTTACTCAAAATGAAAAGATTACACCTACGAGTTCCCAAGAATCGGCGCAAAATTTCGACGAACTAGAACTCAAAAAATTATAACCGAAGTTATTACCTAAACTTGTAGTATAGTGAACAACACCGGATCGTCTCCTCAAGGATCGTAGATGCAATTTGATCAAATCAAGTGAAAGTTAGAAAAAGGGGGTTTTGATGGTTCAAGGATCGCGATGACGGATTTTTAAAGAGAAATAACAATTAAAAGAACAGTCAATTCGAAATCTATCCGAGATTGGGTGGATTCAATCATAGACCTTTCAACAAACACCTGAAATACATTTGAATGGTTAACTTGGATCTAACCGAGATCTCTCGCATCGAGATCCAGAATTCATACTAGACAATCGTCCGAGAATTCAATTGACAAGTGATAAACACAAATCTGCAATCGCACCATTCATGTAAATATATGTCAATTTAAGCACCGAATTCAATTAACCTAGGCACAAATCAGTAACCTAACCTCTTCAATTACGTGATTAGTTTAGATCAATCAGTTCTAAGTTTCATCACAAATCTCAATCTTCGATTCATCACAATACTTAATCTTAAATCAAGATCAAATCAGATCAAACATAAACAGAATCACCATTCATGCATTCAAGATCAAGAGAACAGAAGAAGAAGAGAAGAGGAATTCAAATATAAATCAAATACATTACATAACCAAGGTCTCAAGAATCCAAGCCACAATCTCTTCAAGAGTCCCGAATTGACTAGAAGTGACTTAGCTCTCCATTACAATGAAGGAAAAATATACAAGAACTATGAAAAGCTATTTCTAACACTAAGTGTATGTTGTGTTTAGAGCTCTCCTCATGCTTCCTTTTATAGAGGATTCAGAGTAGTAGTAGATGGGTAGATGAGATTAGTAGGTGGAATTAGTAGGTGAGCTTGGTAGGTGAACTTGGTAGGTGAGCTTCCTTGTCTCCGAAAGTATTCATTGCTGAACTCATTGATTTCGTCATTTTTGAGCCAAATGGTCTTCATGAAAGTTCTAGGAAATTGTCTAAGCTTTCCAATGGCTCTGGAAGCACCCAAAAATTCGTCCTACAGCCCAAGATATGACCCAATTACTACAAACTGCTCAGGACCAGTTTCAGCACCTCTGTTTTGACTTTCAGACCCAATATCTCCATCAAGGAGCCCGAATTAAGTTTTGTGTTTGTCATGAAAGTTGTACATATGGGTCTTAACTTTCAGATCACCAATTTTCAGCCCATTCTATAAACCCAAACTCGAATTATGTTCTGGTTACTACACACTGTTCGGGTTCCAGTTCACAAATCCCGTATTCTGATTTCCATGCCCAATTAGCTCCACTAGATGTCTGAATTTGACTTCGAGCTCTTCATCAAAGTTGTAGAGCTCTCTTTTATCTTTCCTACAAGGTAAAATTCATAATTATCAGACATTTAGAACTCAAGATATGGCCAAAATACAGAAACAGTGTAAGACTCGAATAATGCTGAAAAATCAATTAAGTCCGATTCGAGTTCAAACTTACAAAACATAATCAAATTCAGTCAATTAAGTACATGAAGAGTGTAAATGACTAATAATGAGGGTTTCTTAATGAATAAAATATGTGATTATCACATGCATTCATAGAAAAGCAAGAGGCCATTAATAAACAAAACAATCAAACCATGAATGACATAAAAAACACTCTTGCTAAACTTTCTTCTACACTCACCATTCACGAGAAAGGAAAATTTCCTTCTTAACCTCAACCAATCCCAAAGGTCAGTACAGTCTAAATGAGGAGAGTTTAGAAAACCAACAAATGGACTAAGTCAAGTCAGTGATAACTCTTAGGAGTGGAAAGGTTGTTGAAAAACAAATCCTCGAATCTTGTGAGAAAGAAGATGAACTAGTTTTTCAAGAAAATGAAGAAGTTGACCAAAAGGCGACCAAACTCTCACCTTCACCCCCATTTCCTCAAGCATTGAATAATCCAAATAAATTGGACCACACACTGAAATTTTTGAAATTTTGAAACAAGTGAAGATCAATATTCCTCTGTTAGATACTATCAAACAGATTCCTTCTTATGCCAAATATTTGAAGGACTTATGCACTGTTAAAAGGAAATTAGATGTGAAAAAGAAAGCATTTTTTGTTGAACAGGTAAGCTCCATTCTTCAAAATAATAATTCATTGAAATATAAAGACCCTAGTTGTCCTACAGTTTCATGCATTATTGGAGAATATAAAATTGAAAAAGCTTTACTTGATCTTGGTGCTAGTGTCAATTTGCTTCCATATTCAGTTTATCAGCAACTCAACTTTGGTGAGTTAAAACCAACTTCTGTAACTCTTCTACTTGCAGATATATCAATTAAAATTCCAAGAGGAATAATGGAAGATGTGTTAGTTCAAGTTGATAAATTTATATATCCTGTGGATTTTATTGTCTTAGATACTAAACCTATGGTTGATAGTTGCAAGTCAATTCCTGTTATTTTAGGCCGTCTATTTTTAGCAACATCTAATGCTTTGATAAATTGCAGAAATGGAGTGGTGAAGCTAACATTTGGAAACATGACACTAGAGCTCAATGTTTTTAACATGTGCAAGCAACCATAGGAAGTCGTTGATGAAAAGGAGGAAGTTGAAGGAATTGAAGTCATTATAGATAATCATCTTCAAACAAGGAGTTCTTCTGACTCATTAGAAATCTGTTTAGTCAATTCATTAGATTCAAGCATGCAATTAGAAGATGATATCTCTGAAATATGCTTCTTGCTTGATTGTACACAGGCAATGGAGTACAAGGGATGGAAGCCAAGATTTGAAGAGCTAAAACCCATGAATGATAATGCCTATGAAGAAATACCCACACTGGAACTAAAGCTATTACCTGCTGGGTTGAAGTACACATTTTTGGGAGAAAAGTAAAACTTTCCAGTGGTAATTTCCTCGTCTCTTACTGAAGAACAAGAAGGAAAGATGCCACCTCAATGGACGCACCAAGATAGAAGGAAATTTTTGACAGAGGTGAAAATTTTTTATTAGGATGACTCATACTTGTTCAAATATTGTGCTGATCAAATCTTTCGAAGATGTGTGTCCGACAGTGAGGTAGGTAGTGTCATTAAATTTGTCACTCAGAAGCATGTGGATGTCACTTTTCATCAAAGAAAACAGCTGCGAAAATCTTACAGTATGGATTTTATTGGCCCACTTTATTTAAGGACTGCTATACTTTTTGCAAAAGTTATGAAAATTATCAAAAGTTGGGCTCAATTTCAAAAAGAAACATGATGCCTCTAAACCCCATCCTTGTCATTGAAATTTTTGATTGTTGGGGAATTGATTTCATGGGTCCATTTCCATCTTCATTTGGATTTATGTATATTTTGGTTGCAGTTGATTATGTCTCAAAATGGATTGAGGCGATTTCATGCCGACACAATGATCATAAAACTGTTCTCAAATTTTTAAAAGAAAATATCTTGTGTCGATTTGGAATCCCTCAAGCTATCATAAGTGATGGGGGAACACATTTTTGCAATAAACCATTTGAATCTTTAATGAAGAAATATGGTATTACACACAAAATTGCCACCCCTTATCACCCTCAGACAAGTGGACAAGTTAAATTGGCAAATAAGGAAATTAAACAAATTTTGGAAAAAACGGTTAACCCAAATCGTAAAGATTAGTCTTTAAGACTAAATGATGCACTTTGGGCTTGCCGTACTGCTTTCAAAACATCTTTGGGCATGTCACCCTATCGGTTAGTCTATGGAAAATCTTGTCACTTTCCTGTAGAATTGGAACATAAAGCATTCTGGGCCATTAAAGCTTTCAATCTAAATCTTGATGATGCTTGCAAGATACACAAATTGCAATTAAATGAACTTGAGGAATTGAGAAATGATGCATATGAGAACTCAAAGATTTATAAAGCCAGAACAAAAGCTTTTCATGACAAGACAATTTTGAGAAAATCTTTTGAAATTGGTCAAAAAGTTCTGCTTTATGATTCTCGTCTGCACCTATTCCCTGGAAAATTGAGATCTAGGTGGAGTGGTCCTTTTGTTGTCAAACATGTGTATCCTCATGGGGCCGTAGATATTGAGAATCCTAGGAATGGTAATGTGTTTAAAGTCAATGGACAAAGGCTCAAACCATTTCTGGAAAACCAAGTTGATGAGGTAGAATTCATCTCTCTTTTTGATCCTTGTTATGAATAGAATTCACTCTAATTTTGTTGCCTTGTTTTTGCAGTTCTTTGTGTTGCCGGTTAAGTGGCGGATACGGTACTCCGTGACTCTCAAGTCAGTTTATTTTTCAGTTTCTCAAAATAACTGAATCCTTCTTCTCCTTTAAAATGGATGTCATTCTTTCAAACTTGAGAAAACATTTTCCTTCTCTCCCTCAAAATGCTCTGAAAAAATCTACAAAGTTAGATGTGAAAGATTGAGACTGTTAATACACAAAGGTATGCCAGAAGATGTACGCTGGATAATTGAAGCAAAGGTCTGACTAGCAGATGAGTCTTCAATTTCATTTGACTCATACATGCCAAGTCTTGGAAGAAGTTCGTACTCTAAAAGGAGAAGAGCAAAAAGGTTACAAGTCTGTTACAAATGTGGACGATGGAATTGTAACAATTGATGTCATTCTTTGGGGATGGTTTCCGCAAATAGAGAAGATAAAATTTTCTTTATTAAGAATAGACTGAGTAAGGAGTTATTAGATGATATCTTATTGACTCTTGAGACACATTCTTGTGGATTGGTGCATTGTGAAATTCTTAATTTGTGGAATCTCTTCAAGGATGAAGAAAAACGCTACAATCTTGGGAATTTGACTCTAAAAGACTCTGTTTGCCAATTTATAAGAAAATTGGATGGGAAGCTTATCCTCGACTCATAGAAGGCATTTAAGCTATTACTGGACGTTAAACCAGAGGCAGATGTGAGCTATATCCACAACAATCTGCACATATCATCTTCTTCTTCTTCTTCATGTCATCTTTCAAAAAAAAAATTAAAAAAAAATGTTTGAACAAGGGCGATCCGAAAGGAGTACCATGACTTTAATTAGTTGTGGAGCCCCAGCCTTTGGCTGACCCATCATTGACTCGGGTGGACCTTTGTATGCTGGTCCTTAAAAACAGTTCGTGTACCATGCTCTGAAGAGAGCCGCACTCCATAACCCAATATTTACCATCTAGGCACTATGGAGTTGATGGACAGGCAGAAACGTCCCACTCTGGTTATTAGTGAGAAGTAACCCGCGGCTGCCAAAGCGTATGAGGCATCTGAGCTTGATCCTCTCTTTTATTAGAAGGGGCTCTCAGCTCTGTGGGATGGGATGTTTTGGATCTTGGACATTACGAGTTTCAGATTTTAGCATCTTTGTTAATGTTACGAGCCCAAGTGTAAGCGCTCTAGGTTCCAGACCCAGGATGGAAACCCACGATGGTTTCTTCTTTCTCCTTTCTTCAAATAAACGAACGTGAGTGTCTACTGCACTGGTGACACACAGTATAAAGATATGCCACTACTGCACTCATGATGTGCAGTATAAAGATATGCCATGAAAGCTGTATATACAGGTATGTCATCATTTGCTATTATATTTCTTTTATCTTTGTATGATTTTGCTATATTTTGGTTTTGGGCAGACGATCCTTTGAGCAGGGTCCTTCAAGGATTTCTAGACTTTTTTACCTTGATGGTTTTCTTGAAGTAAAAAAATAAAAAAACAAAAAACAAAAACAAAAAAAAAACAAAAAAATAAAAAAAAAACAAAAAAAAAAACAAAAAAACAAAAAAAAAAAAATAATAATAAAAAGATTTTGTGTTTCTTAATTTCAAACTTTTCTGACAACAGCCAACCTACCCTTATAGGTGCAATTATTACCCTTTTTGTTCTTTTTCCTATTTAAATACTCTATTTTCTCCACTTTCCTCTAACTCATAATCATTCAAAGGGAATGTGAGAATAGAAATGGAAGGTGTTTCTGTTCGTCAACTTAAAAATATCTGTGTATTTTATGGATCTAAGTATGGGAAGAGTTTAGAGTTTGTAAACGCAGCTACCACTCTTGGTCGATCACTTGCTGCGAGGAATATTCATCTTGTATATGGGGGAGGTTGCCGTGGGTTAATGGTGGCTGTATCACTTGCTGCATATATAGGAGGCAGTCAGGTTTTAGATGTCATTCCTGAACCTTTAGCTCAATAGAACATTACTGGAAAGAAAATTAAAGAGAAACTTAAGGTATCATCAATGCATGAATGAATGAAGATAATGCTTGAAAACTTTGATGCATTCATTACCTTACCAGGTGATTTTGGTACCTTGGAAGAAGTTTTTCAAATTGTCTCTTGGGCCTAACTAAACATCCACCATAAACCCATAGGTTTGTTGAATATAAATAATTTCTTTGATATTTTGTTAATCTTTCTTGACCATGCTGTGGAACAGAAATTTATCACACCTTCGGCAAGACAACTTCTTATCTCTGCTTCCACTATTGATGAGTTGATTGATAAATTAGAAGCCTTTGTTCATAAACTTGACCTGACAATAGCTCAGATAGATTGGTCAGCAGGAAGCAGTGAGGGAAACAAGATGAAAAAGGAGCCAAATTTGACACTTCGTTTATAGCTTTTCTTTACTTTTGATTTTATTTATCTTACTTTATTTTTGTTTAAATTTGTGTCAGATTTCTCCAACAAGTAATATCTTATATCCTTTACTCATCTATATTTTAACATTGAGGACAATGTTATGATCTAGTTGGGGGGAAGGATAGTTGACCAATTTTTTTTTCTTTTTTGGGAAGTATGATATGATTGTCATGGACTTATTAAACCAATTAAGGATGGCAGAGTAAGGAGTAATTTTACTTTTGAGACGCATCTAAATTAGGAAGTATGTTTAGTGATATGACTATCAGAAACCTATTCGTAGTAAAACCAATTAAGGATGGCAGAGTAAGGAGTAAATTTTGAAAACAATTTATTACTCTTGAGACGCATCTTAGTTGAGAAAATAATTATTTTGTGTAGAAGTAGCAAATGGATTCTTAGATCTTAGCATAAATTGTCTTCTTTCTTAAAAATCACAAGCTTGGATATAAATGTTGATATGATGGATTGAGAATGATAGAAATATGCCTTGTGAGATTTTGAGCCTATTGATGAATGGATTGAATATCTGTACCATTCTATTCTTTCTTGTGTGATTTTCACTCGTGGAATTGTTACTCTAGAACTTGCTTTGATTCTTTTTGAGGCTACATTTTCACATGCATACATTAATATGATTGAGGCATTTTGAAATAGCTACTTTGACCAAATAGCCATCCTTGTATATTTTCCATTGTATAACCCTTTTGAACTTGTTTGACCATTCTTTGTTTTAAGCTGACTTCATCCTTCAAAAAAAAAAGAGAAAAAAAAAGAAAAAGAAAAGAAAAAAAAACATGTTTTTACCCAACCTTAGGGAATAAGAGAGCATCGACCTTGTTCTTGAACAAGTGTGGGGGTGTGTGTGTTAAATGATAAAAAAAAAATTTGACTACCGTTGCAATCAAAGGATTATCAGAATAAAGGTGGATGCTTGGAAACAATAAGAAGAAAAGGAGAATGTTCAAGTCTAACAATGAATTCAATTCACCAATTTGGGATTGATCTTCAACAAAACATTAGTCAAATATTGGTGATTATCCTTTATGATGAATGTTTTCAAACATTTTATCCACTCTAACTGTACGATAATGCTCTTTTATTCTCTTTGGTATTTATATTTTCATATCCATATTATCCCATCTCCTTTACTATGACCCCATTACAACCTTGAATAAAGTCCTCTTGATTTTTGTATGCATGTGTTTTGAGTAGTAGAGAAGTAGAAGATAAGCAAGCTTATGGTAGTGTAATTGTTCATGGGTTGAATAGAGTGAAATACTTACCTTTTAAACACTTGAGAGATTGAGAGTGAATTCTGTGAGGATCTATCATTCTTGATTCATTCTTTTCAACTGAAGTTTCCTTGCTTGTTGGTTTGAGATGTGAAGAAATGTTACCTCATTAATGCTTTGATCCCTTGAATTTCTTGTTGCTCTTCTTGCTTCATCGAGTCTTTTAGAGTTTTTAGCTTTTGAGTCTGTGTCATTTTTCTTTGTCTCATAACTTTGGTCTTTTGTGTTTTGCCCAAGAGTGCAAAAAGCTAAGTGTGGGGGAATTTGATAATCATATATTTTATACATTAATAAACCCTCATTTTTAGTCATTTACACTTTTCATGTACTTAATTGATTAAGTCTAGTTATGTTTTGTAAGATTGAACTCAAATTGAACTTAATTGATTTTTTCAGCATTATTTGGGTCTTACACTGTTTCTGTATTTTGGACATATCTTGAGTTCTAGATGTCCAGAAATTATGAATTTTACCTTATAGGAAATCTGAGAGAAAACTCTACAACTTTCATGAGAACTCCAGATAAAATATGGACATCTAGAAGAGCTAAATGGGCTTGGAAGACAGAATATGAGTTTTGTGTCTGGAACCTGAATAGTGTACAGTAATCAGAGCATAACTCAGGTTGTAAGAATTATCTTGGGCCGAAATTTGGACATTTGAAAGTTAAGACTCAGATCTACAACTTTCATGAAGAACACAAGAGCTCATTCGGTCAGCTTGGAGGTGATATTGGGTTTGGAAGTCAAAACATAGGTGCTGAAACTGGGCCTGAATAGCCTGCAATAATTAGGCCATATCTCGGGCTACAAGTGATTAAATGAACTAAAATTTGGACATTTGAAAGTTAAGATCCAGATCTACAACTTTCATGAAGATGACTTTTCTATTTGATGATGGAATCCATGAGTTAAGTAATGAATGATTTCAAAGACAAGAAATCTAAATAATTTTTCACTCTTATCCTCACCATTTGGCATTTTCCACTCATTCATCCACTCATCCACCTACTTTTAATCAGCCTCCTTGTCATTTTGTATCCTTAATCCTCTATAAAAGGCACCATTGGCTGATCATTTAGAGCACTTGGTATTAGGCTTAGTTTTTTACAAGTTGTGGTTATACTTGTTTATTGTTTTCCTTTGTTGTAATTTTTTCTTGTTCTAAATTGAAGCTATGTTCATCTTTCTCTTCTTCTCTCTTTCTTTCTTCTTATCTATGAGTAACTAAATCTTCATCTTGCTTAAGTGAAAGAGTGAAGCTCTTGGTAATGAAATATGGTTAGATTATTCTATTTCTTGTGCTTAAAAGATATAAATGGACATTATATGTGTTGTATTTTGTTTCCAATTAATTTAGAAACCTTCTTTGTATAATGGAGATCTTGATTTATTGTAGACAATAGGATTGGCATAGTGAATGCTTGAACTCGTTTACATATGTTGGTAGATAATTAAAGGAATCATAATATGATTACATATATAATTGAACTTTGAATGTTATATTTTTCGATTGGAACCTCCGTTGTGTGTGGATTTCAATTGAGTTATAAAGAGAAATAATCTTGGCCTTAATTTATTACCAAGAGTGGATTTTCTAACCCAAGCAAGTTCTTAAATTCATTTGTCAACATTTTCTATTACTTTTGGTGTTGTGACAAATCCTTTCCTATCTCAATTAATTTTTCTTCATCAATTCCCTGTGAATCGACCTCGGACTCCCAAGAAATTTACTACTTGAGACAACTTGCACTTGGGTTTGCATCCTTAAATCCCGCAGTCAGTCTACCTCTGGGAAAGTTTGATGAGTACACCCCCTCAAGGTGTCCTGAAGCAAAATCTTAGAGGAGTTGTACAACACAAAACTTACTGAGGTCACTTGACCACGGCAACTCAGACCTCAGGGACGAGTGGACAAGTCAAAGTGTTGCAACTACCATAAAGGCTATGGCTACACCACTGAGGACAACGTTAACCTTAGGGATGCCATTGAGACCTTGATATAGCGGGGTAAGTTACAGGAGTACGTCTAATGCTCCAGAGACAAGAACCCCCCAAGATACCAAAAAAGAGAAACTAGGAAAAGAAGTTATTGTACAGTATATCAAACACCAACTCTTGAGGATCAATAATCATCCCAGGATAGGGCTCGTCGTTAGGGGACAACTCACCCTCATAAAAAGTCAAGATGAGATAGTGAAGTTATAAGAACAATCAACACTATCTTGGGAGGCTTTGCGGCAAAGAGGTAGACAAAGTCTACTTGGAAATGACATTTGAGGCAGGATATGAGTGTCTCATGTCAGACCACATTCAAAAGAGGAAGCAGTTCTAAGTCCCTAGAGATTAGTTTCACATACGATGATCTCAACAGAGTAATACCAGGCCACGATGACCCCATGGTCATCTTAGGAATTATGGCCAATGGAGTAATAACTTCACTTGCAATTGCTGCCACTTGAGCTGACAATGATGTTATAGCATCCATCTCATGCACTCCAGCCACCTTCCGTGGAGTGTTTCTTGCGAAGGGCCATTGGTAGCTGTTGGCTGCCAATTCCTTTAACAGTTGAAAGGCATCATCAAAAGATTTTCTTAATAAAGAGCCTCCACCTGCTACATCCACTATTGGATGATGTTATGGCAACAAGCCTTTGTGGAATGAATAGAATTGATGCCATGACAGTATAGAATGATGTGGACACCTCTTGAGTAGATCCTTGTACCTCTCCCAGGCTTCATGCAAGGATTCAGATTCTATTTGGGTGAATGACATGATATCATTCACCATTTCAATTGTCTTGGCCGGAGGAAAATATTTGTTGAGAACTTTGTTGCATACTTGAGACCAAGTTGTTATTGATCCCGCTGGTAGAGATTGCAACCATCTCTTAGCTCTATCTCTGAGAGAAAAAGGGAAGAGCCTTAGGCGAATGGTATCCTCAGATACTCCATTGTGCCTAAATGTATCGCAGATCTCTAAGAAATTTAAGAGATAAGCATTGGGATCTTCGTTGGACAAGCCACCAAATTGTACAGAAGTTTGTATCATTTGGATTATGGCTAGCTTGATCTCAACGTTGTTTGCACGGATAGCCGACCGTCTAATGCTAAATTGCAGATTATCCATTTGAGGGGTTGCAAACTCCCTCAAAGGTTGCGTATGGTTGTACTCATCCGCCATCTTACAAGTACCTATAACAAATAAAAAATGAAAAATTAAATTAATATGCATAAAAAGAAACTTGAACTAGAACTAAATAAGCATGGTGTTAATATTGGCAATACTAAAATTAAGTTGTATTCCCCGGCAACGGCGCCAAAAACTTATTCTCTCTTTTGCTTACCGCAAGTGCATGGGTCGTATAAGTAATATAGTAAAGAGTCGGATATCATTCTCATGAGGAGTACATCAATCTCAAGAGCTAAATATTAACCAATAGCTTACTTAATACTATTCAAGCACATTCAAATTATAAAAGATTGTGTAGGTTAACTGTAAAGACTTAAATGCAGTAAATCAGAATTAAAAGATATTGATTAGAGAATATGAAATCCTTCTTCACCTTCTACTTTAATTGATAACAAGCAATCCTTGTAAGCAACATAAATGAAAAGATTAGGTTAGCTTAAGAATCTAACTTAGTTAAAAGCCTATGTCTAGGTCAATCAACCATGCTTCATTTACCTAATTCACTATGTTTCCATGAGAACTAGTGTAAAATTCATTCATTAAGATCTATTCTCAATCAATTACTATGCATAATTAAGATGTATATTTCTATCCCATTAGTGAATTAACTCACCCCACCACTAGAATGAAATTAAAGATGCATCAACTATACCTATGATCTCAAATCCAAATTCTTATGTCTAGGTTCATTAGATTTCAATAAATCACTTAAAAGCTGATCAAACAATCAAGAACATTAAGATTCATATGATTGAACAAAACCAAATCATCTATATAAACTCAAAGGATTACAAAATCATTCAATATCCATAGGAAGATTCAAAGAAATCCCTATACACAACTTAGCTAGCCATGGAACACGAAAATCTCATAAAAAGATTCATGTCCATGACCTAAAATAAGAGAGAATAAAGAGAAAAGAGAGAAAACACTATGATTGAAGCCCTTGGATGCTTAATCCTCTTTGAAGAATGATGGCTTCCACTTCCATTCCCTTGATTGCTCTCAAAATGATGAAATGTGAACCCCAGTTGTGTTTTCTTCTTTTTCATACGTTCTTCTTTTTAGAAAGATGATGGAACAATATTTATAGGCCAAAGATTTTACTATCACGTCGCGGTGTTAACCATCTTACGCTATGACGCATGCTGAAATTAGTTCACTAAGTCGCGACATTCATTCCTTTATTTCACGGCATTCAAGCCTTGGGTTTCAGTAAGCAGCTTTCTGAATGCACCATATCGTGGTGTTCACATGCCTACACCGCGACGTGAGATGCTGAAATTCACACTTGATTTTCTCTTCCAATGCAGCTCCAAGTTTTTAACAATTCTACTTGTTTTGAGCCTTTCCTGCATTAGAGAAATCACCAAGTTAGTAACAATTGCAAATTCACATAAACACATGAAGAATTATACCAATTTGCTCAAAATCATAAAGGAAGATATAATAATTGAATTTGATGAATATAAGCTTGAAATCTTCCATATATGCATAATAACAAGGACTAAGCAATCAATATAGCACATATATAGGACATAAATAACTACATTTTATGGAGTTATCAATATACTTTTCATGGAATGCTTTCGCAACCTCGGACTATACTTCTCCAACCTAAAACCCTTTTACGCTGATTTAATAGGGTTTTCAGAAATGAAGGTTAAGCCCAAAGGATATGTGGAATTATACTTGACCTTGGGAGTGGGCTCTAAAGGAAAGAACCAGAAAGCGCTGGAGAAACGGGTAAAAGTTAAATTCTTAGTTGTTGATTGCCTTTCTGCATACAATGTGATTATGGGCAGGCCATCTCTCAATGCCTTTAGGGCTGTAGTCTCTATGCAACACTCCAAAAATTATTTGTTTTATGATAAATAGTTATTTTATAATATTTGTGATTTTTGAGAATTTTTGTGAAATTTTTCCAGAACTGTCGAATTCTTTAATATATTCCTCATTTTGCGTGTGCACTGAGTGGAGCCGGGAAAATAAAATATTTTCCATAAGGCTGGTAAACTTTGAACTGTAGAAACGTCGACAGGGGATCTTACTAAACCTGAGGCCGGACACAATTTATGAGGTTTATGTTTTTCAAGATTTTATTTGATAAATAAAAATCGCTATACAATTTATTATCCATGGACAATAAATACTGATTTCTGCTAACTGTAACATTTGTCTATTGGATAATAACTTGTAGTAAAATATAAGTGTTCTAGAATATTCACTTTAGTGACATTACCATGACATCACCTTTGACTTTTCAAAAAGTGAGTTTTTGGCTTCTTGAAGAAGCTTTGGAGGAAGCTTCCTAGCAATTTCCCAAGCAATGCATGAAGCCATTTCTCTCTCTCTTCCCTCCCCACACTCTCCATGGCAATGGCAAAAAAGTGGAGCCAAAATTATGCTTTCCCTTACCACTTTTCATTCTAATTTTAAATACCACAAAAGCTATCATTACTTTACTATTACTTTCTCTTTCCTTTTTCTCTTCTCTCATTTTCTCTCAAATTCTTCTCTTCTTCTTCTTTTCTTCTTCCACGGCACCCACACCATGGAAGGACCATCTTCACTAGCTTGCTAAACTACTTCCATTTCTTGCTTCCTCTTATCATCCTAAGACATTTTCCTTTGGTGACCATCCTCTAGTTTTTCCTTTTTCACTTTCCACCATTGAAGCCCAAGCTTGAAGCTTTTGAGGTAAAGTTCTTGACTTTCTTCTCTTTTTTCATTTTTCTTAGCCACCTATGTGACCAAGGACTCCTTTTTTCATGGTTTGAGTGAAGATTTTAAAAGTTTGCTCACCTTAGGGTTTTCTTGAAGGTGTAGGACGAAAATTGCAACAAGGGATCAAGAAGCTTGCTATATTGTGTTGTCTTCTTAGGTAAGAGGGAGATTAACCTCATCGGCCAAGTTTGGCGGTGGGAAATGAGATTGTATGTAGCAAGTGAAGAATCCACATGATGACTTATTCACTTGGTTATATGAATTTGTTATCTATGCCTATTTGCTTCATGTGTTGTTCTGACTTGTTTTATGTGATTTTATGGCTTGAATATTATGTATGACTCATGCTATAATGTAAATTGATGATGGAAGTGTGATATGTGCTTGGAAATCTTGATGGAGGTCACGCGGCCAAGAAGGAAAAAAATGGAAATGTTGGACAAATTTTAAGGTAGCTTGGAATTTAGAAAATTTAGGTTAAAAATGAGTTAATTAAAGAATTGATGTAGGTAAGCAAGAAGAAGAATTTTTGGAACCTAAGAGTGTTAAGGGTTTCGGTCGTTTAGGGAAACCATGAAACCATTTGGTATCAAAGGTGGGATTTTAAAGATTTAATGACTAGAAGATTGATTAGGAATTCATAAGATGGAAAAATAAAAGAAATGAGAACATTAACCTAAAACCATGACGACTTATGACTTTTGAAGGAAAATGAGGGTACGTGAGGCTTTGAAATTCATAAGACTTTAAGTAAGTAAACTTTATTAATAATAAAGAGAAGTGTTAGTTAGAATAGAGAAATAAGAATTGAAATGATAGTGGTTCTTACATGGGGTGAGAATAACAAGTAGAATTGAGATTTGAGGGTGTGGAGTATTTTTACTCCTTGATGGAACCATAGCTCCATCTATAAAATTATGCAGAAAAATTGATTTTTAGAGATAGCGCCTAGGCGCTGTAATTGGAGCGCCTGAGCGCCCACTGCCCAGAGAGAGTGCTGCGTGTTGCTGTACACCCAGTGCCTAGACGGTTCATGGTGAGTGCCTGAGCACCCAGAAGTGAGAGCCTGAGCGCTGAATACTGGGAAGAACAGAGTTTTAGTTAGTGGAAATGAAAGAAATTCACTTGTATAATACCTTATTTTATGCTTCTTAATGAGTATTGAAACTCGAATAAAAAATACTTGATAAGGTGTTGGTTTATGATTATGAATTTCATGATATTGATGATTCTTGACTCATGCTATAATAATGAATTGTGAATGGAAATGACAATATGATGTTGATGATTGTTTTGGTTAATGATGACTTCTGAATCATGCGGTTAATATGTTTTGCATTTGATAAAACCTCAATTTGTAGTTGGACTAGACCCAGGTGGATCAGTGTTATTATGTAATTGTATGGGCGGTTATATAATAGCATTGATACTAATGATATTCGATAATTGCTTGAGTGGTTGTTTAATACCATTGGAAACAGTACAATGATGGCTGGAGTTATGCATTGAGTTATCATGCATTGAACATCATACAGTCAGTGTTTGTATGGCTTTTGTTGCCTAGGAATGAATCAGAATTGAGTAGTGTAATCCAATGGAAGGATCTTGGGGGAACGTGAGGCGTGGTGGTTCATTTAGTGATCATGTTATCACATTATTACACCTTTGGCCATATAAATCGTTGCAACGCATTACGAGCCCGACAAGCACTATTCTTTTCGTGGTCCGGCGTAGACTGTTATTAAGGGGGACAAATCTACTAGAACGTTCATCTCTGAAATTGAGTATTAGCTCCATAGAATAGGAATTTGTTCATTATGCATACACATGGTCAATGAACATTGACTAATGGTCAACATACATATTGTGGTGGCATATTCATTTCATGTATATATATATATATATATATATATATATATATATATATGGGGATATATCTAGTGAGAGGAGTGATTATTGTGAGAGGGTGAATCTTGACCATACAACCATACATGGATAGTCAAGATTAAAAGTTACTTAAAGGTCATGTGACCACTTAAAAAAGTCACGTGTATTTATGTTCTAATCTTGACCATTCATGTAAGATCTAATGGTCAGGATTCACTCCTCTCACTCTCTCACAATAAACACTCCTCTCACCTGATACACTTCCTCTATATATATATATATACACACACACACACACACACACACACACGTTCTATTAATATTTGTTGTCATAATGTTGTTAATGCTTATATTATTGTGAGATATACTTTTGGATGATATTTATGAATTAACATCTTGAATATACTTGTGATATCTGTATGTATAGAATGACCTCATCGTTCGTACCTTTTCTCGCTGCCATCTTAGTATGCAATGTAGGGGATCTCACCTCTTTGTTGTATTGTCTTACTTTATGTTTGTGTTGATGAAGACTGTGAAGGGGGACGAGGTTGAATTGTCTGGCTTTCGTTGAGTTAATTTGCTTACTCTTGTGATGGCGTCTGGACTAGATTTTCCAGTTACGTGTGGATGTAGTGACATGAGGGCATTGATGCCTGGCGTGTCGACCGGGGCACCAATTGTTTTAATATGCATAGGGGTTGTGGCTCTGTCTACGAGTAGTGCTTATCCCAGGATTGCTACTTTTCCCTTTTGGTGCTTTTGTACCCGTCTCCTTTTATTTGGTTATATAAGTATTATGTTTTGTGTTACTAATGCTTTATGTTAAGGATGGATATATTTATATATGGAATATATTTCCCTTTAGTAATTGTATTTTAAGAGCTGTGTACTAAATATATTTCATTCGTGACTTATATTTTCTATATATGCACAACGTTTAAATTTGGAAACTTTTTGTTGAGTTGTAGCATGCCTAAATTTAGTGACTGTGGCATAATAACGATCGTGTCATGGTTATTAAATTTGTGTTAGAAAAAAACGAGGTAGTGATGGTGAAGGCGGACCAAGAAACTTCCCGAAGATATTACAACGTCAGCTTAGAGATCGTAGATGAGGTGGATTGCAAAAAATAGGAAACACAATCCCATGGTAAAGAACCAGCATCTATGATGATGACAGAGTTGGATGTCCATTCTAAAGTGGAGAAGAAAAGGCCACAAGTAGAGGGCCAGTTGATAGATGTTCAACTCCAACCTCATTTGGATCAAACCACAAAGATTGGAGCCAACCTGTCAGAAGAAGAAAAGACTAAATTGAGACTGTTTCTGCAAGACAACAAAGATCTCTTTCCTTAGACAACAACAAATATGCCTAGCCTAGAGTTCCTTTGCATGGGCACAATTTCGAACACAATGTACCTTGTCACTCACATTCTCTCCATATAATTTCATTTGATTAATTCTATCTTTAATTCTAGCAAAATAATCTCCTATGGTATAAGAATCTTTCATTTTCAAAATTTCAAATTCTCATCTTAAATTTTGAATCTTGATAGATTGTACCTTATCAATGTTGCAAAAATTCCTACAAAATATCCTAAGCCTTTGTTGTTATATCGATATTTGAAATTCTTATGAAGATTATGTCTGCAACTACTTATTGGATAATGAATAATGCTAGTGCATTCTTCTATTTAGGGGTACCTAGTGGGTTTGGTCAAACCATGAACTCACGAGTTCTGACCTAACCTAACCTATAAATTGCGGGTTGGATTAGACCCACAAGGCAGGTCAAGTTAGAAAACACTTCAATCCACAAAGTATGGGTCAGGGTAGCAGATTTGGAAAGTGTCAACCTACACAAACCCAACCCACCCAAGTAGGTTTTTTTTATTTTAAAAAAATAAAAGTCATTTGGTCATAATGATATTTCAAGTTGCTTTCCCTTGACTTTTTTGTAGTGTCAATTAAGTTTAGGTATAAGCATTGTAGTCACACTGAGAATGTGACCAAGAAAATAGAGACGAGAAACTAATAAACATCTAATTGACTATTACAATGAAAATTTTGATGGATTGCTTAGATGACAAAGAGTATCTTGAGGATATTTAGAATGAAGTAAATGATTATGTCAATCCATATGCTGTATGTAATAACATTGACTTTAATTAGTTAATGTGATTTATTGTTTATGTCTTTTAGGACTTGTTAGCTTAGTTTTGTTTATTTCAGACTTATGTTGACTTAGTAAAACTTGTTATATTTATTTAGCTTACTTGAGACTTATTATATTTATGTAAGAATAGTTATGTGACCTTTTAGTTTATTTGGGACATATATTATTTTTATTTAAGACGTGTTATGTGTAATGAATTTTCAATTTAATATGTCATCATTTATTTTAGGTGATTTTTTTTAAAGTATGTCGAACTCACGAGTTTGACCCAACTTAACCCACTCTTGAGCTGGTTGGGTATGGTCAAGTTGAAAAAAATTTCCCTTGACATAACCAAACCCAACTTATTAGTTTGATGAGTGGGTCGAGCTAAAAAATGCCACCCAACAGACACCCTTAATTCTATTACTTGTCTTCCAAAATTTTACGCTCTCTTTCAGGCAGAGTAGAAGTATTTGGTGGGATTATTACCCCATTTTTGAAATGTCCCACAATTTTTGTGAGACAAAATATGTCTTTAATTTTAGGCTCCAAAAATCATTGTTCTATCCAATAAAACTAGTAGAAAAACAGATGAGAAGTAGTAGCACAAGGTTTGTTACCCCAAGGTTTCTAACTTAGTCTATTTTTTAAATGATGATAACAAACATTTTTTTATATTGATTTTGATGCTTATACTTGATTTTTGTCAAGAGTTCATTTGTGTAGGACTTTGAAGAATTATATCGTGACAAGTGAAGATGATATGATCAAGATAAGCAACTTAAAGCATTCTAGTACAAATCTTATGACTACCTAATCATAGAATACTAGAGATGAGCTACTAGAGATGCTGCTATACAAAGTCTCATAAGCTATATAAAGAAATAAACTACTATATCTCTACGTTTAAAGATTACAAAGTATTCTCAATAAGCTTAGAAGAACTTGTGAAGACTTGAAGATCCTAAGAAAGACAAGAACATAATTTTAAGGAAACTTTGCAAAGAAGAGTAACCAAGACCTTGTATTTGCTAAAAAATATGATACGAGTTGCTATTGAAATCCTGTCATGTGTCGCTAAGATGAGATGTTTAATGAACAATCGATGAGACATCTTATATGTGTCAAGAAATTATCTAAAGTGCATAGAATGGATTCAAACACTTCCAGACTTTGAAAAATTTGTCTAAAGCATTTCAAGGACTTGTAACATTCATATTAATGCAAGAAAAGCAAACATACAACTGGACTAATCAAGATGCTAGCTTTTAATAAAAATTTCTCAAAGTGACAAAAGTGCTTTTTCAAAAATTGTGATGGGGCTAACTGAATAGACTCCAATGTTATTCTTCTTATTAAAAGGTAGCAGCTTGGAGCATAGAAACCAACGCACCAAACAAAGAAACATTCTACACATTTTGAGCTTTCTTTGAGACACCAACCAAAGAGAAAAAATCTAAATATTTGAGCTATCGTTGAGAGCTCATCTTCTTATATTCATTCCCTTGAGTTTATTTGAGAGTATACACACTAGAAAGTGTTCAAACCTTTCTTTAATTTCTTATAAAGCCTTTTGAGGTTATGCTTTCTAGCTTGGAGAGGTTAGGGTTGAAGAAAACAACTTGGTGTTTAGTTTTGAGAGATTAGGGGGATCAAAACTACATGTATCTAGCTTGGAGAGGTTAGGGTTGAACAAATAACATTTGGTGATTGAATAATGGAAAAATCTCAC
Organism: Ormosia emarginata; assembly: GCA_029884605.1. Lineage (NCBI taxonomy): Eukaryota > Viridiplantae > Streptophyta > Magnoliopsida > Fabales > Fabaceae > Ormosia > Ormosia emarginata. The sequence continues at coordinate 1,229,382 of JAQQTP010000049.1, read as the reverse complement.
CTTGGGTGTGGATTGGATGTAGACTCCATATTAGAGATCGAACCAATATAAATATTATGGTGCAAGCTCCTCTAATCCCATCCTCTTATTTGTTTCAAGTTGTTTGCTTAAATTATTTCCATGTCTATTAATTTTTGTGTGGTTATTAGTTTATCGATATGCTTTTCTACTATTATGGTTTGTGTTAGATAAGTTAACTCATCTATTTCATAAGTCATCTCATCCACTTTGTTTGAATATTTGCTCATCTTTATGATTTTGAAGTTTGTGGGTGATAACTTAATACATTGATCTCTTCTGTGCTCAAATTATATAAGCTCTTTCCTTAAGTCATCTTATCTACATTACAAGCAATCTCATCTTTGTGTTAAAATTTGTTGTTTAAGTGTTTTTGCAGCAATTGAAATTAACTAAGACTTCATTCAAACCACCATTTCTCATGTCTTCTTTCAACATCAATTAGTATTAGAGCTTGACCTCTATGTTAAACTTAACTGCATTTAAGAAAAGATTCTAAGGGGCAATATGTCTTATGTTTCTTATAATCTCTCTGAAGACCAATCCACAATGGGACCTCCTTTCTTCAATGGTGAAAATTATTCTTGTTGGAAAGAGAAGAAGCAGATCTTCATTCAATTTGCAAATTATCAAATTTGGAGAATCATTATGAAATGACCTAACATCTCTAAGAAAATGCTTAATGGGAGAGAAGTTGAGAAAGTTGAAAATGAATGGACTGCAAAAGATATCAAGAAGATTGAGCTTAATGCTAAAGCTATCAACATGATGCATTGTGCACTTAGTTTCAATGAGTACCACAAGATTTCAAGATACAAGAATGCAAAAGAAATGTGGGATAACTTGAAATCATCTATGAAGGAACCTAACAAGTGAGACAAACAAAGTTAATGTGCTTATCCATGAGTATGAGTTACTTCATATGAAAGAAGATGAGGAGATATATGATATGTTTGAAAGACTCTTAGTCATTGTTAACAATCTTGAAGCTCTTGGAAGATCTTACATGGATGAAGAGCTTTTGAGGAAGGTTCTAAGAAGTCTCACCAAGCCATGGTTATCTAAGTTCTAAGCCATCCAAGAAGGAAAAGATATGATTCGAGTGTTGAGCTCAACCAAATAACAAAATTCTAGTTCTACCGATAACTTGTAGCATAAGGCAGTGAACTGAGTCGTCTCTTGAGGATCAAGATACCAATCAAACTAAATCAAGGTCAAACAGGGGAAAATTGTGTATGTAAAATGTAAACATAATAATTAAATGTAAGAAAAATCAAATTACAAAGCAACCAATCCAAGAAACAGTCAAAAACCTAATTAGCTTGTCATCGATCACTAAACATGCATCTGGATTGAATTAATTAGTTAATCTATGATTGACCAAAATTTATATATTAAACACATAGAATTCAACACTATATATAATCACCTAGAATTTAACTAACAAACGATTTATAAACCTGCGATCACTAGATTCATGCAACATATGCTAGTTTAACAACCAGAATTCAATTAACCTAGATTAACAAATCTGCTAACCTAACGGTCTTCAATTCATATGACTAAACCATAATTAATTAATCATAATTTAATCACAAATCTCAATTAGGATTAAGGATCCAATTGGATCACATCACACAACAAAAATATCTAATCATGCAATTCGAAATCCAAATCAAGAGAAAAAAGATGATAATTAATTCAATTCAAAATCAAAATTAGGTATAAAATCTCAAAGTCAAACCAGAATTTCCTCAAGATCCTTGGATTAATCTCGAATGTTTAGCTCTTCATGGTTGCAGCACACAGTTTGCAAAAGAAATGAGAAAATTCTAGGTAGAAGAATCAAGTAGTACGGAATAGGGTTACTATCTATCTCGGGTCCCCTATTTATACAAAAATAACTAACTTAAAAATTAAGAATCATAATTTGCTCCTAAGTTAAAGTTAATCGTTTGCCTCTTAGCTTTCCTTGGTCATCGAAATCACTTGATTTATGCTTAAGATGATAGAGTTATGCCCAAATTACTGTCAATGGGTCTCTAGACTCATCAGCTGACTTCACAGGGGTATAACACCTTCAAAACATTGTATTTTCAATTAGTTGTCTTCATAAGAGTTTGGGCCTTGTGTGTAATCTTTCTAATGGCACAGTTTTAGCTCCAAAAGACCGTTACAACCTAAGTTATTGACCAATTAGTGCACATTGCTTGGGTTCCAGTGACAAGACCCTAGTTCTGACTTCCAAGCCGAATTCGGTCCTCTAGATATTGTAACACCCTAATACAATTATCATAAAGTAAACTGAATATTTCAAGATAATTAGTATCAAGTATGTCACTTCTTAACAATGCATAAAATATAAATCCTTAATAACATGCATTATCATTATAGAAAGCCACAAAGGATGAAAAAGGTTACATATAGATATCATTGGCTAAGAAGCCATACTGTAATACATAAACTTTTATAGAATAAAAGTAAAGTAAATAAATACAAGTTAAAGCATCAAGAAACAAAATAACTAAAAATAAGCCTTTTGCTTCTTCTTCTTGCCTTTTCTCTTTGGAGGGTCTTGTCCTGAATTTACATGGAAACACAACGGGGTGAGAAATCATAGAAATCTGAGTATAAGTAAACCAAAACTAACAATTATTCATTTACAACAAATAAACAACTAACACATTAATTAAATCTTGCAATAAGTAAATGAGCCACTACTCAACAATACTGGAATATATACATACTCTCTATATAACATTCACAAAGCAAGAAATAACCTAACTCACATTTATATCGAACAATGATACCAAACAACCGCTCATACAATTGTAAGATATCACCAAGCACACGAGCAAACAAGCAAGACAACTGCCCATACAGTCGTCAACAAATGCAATGCTTTATGTTATGATGTATGGTTATGCTCACACAATATCTAATAGTATAATGATGTAGTGCAAGTGAAGGTTTTAGTTTCTGAAAACACATGTTACTTACTTATTTCCAGGAACCACGGTCCCTTGTATATACTAAGTAGGATAGGCACAATAGCCCATACACTACTTAGTAATAAGTGGATTCCTTCTTCTGACGATAGTAAGAGTACTGCTGCCACCCCCATACCGCTAACCCAGACCATCATAACATAAAAGCTAGGAGAATTTTAGATCCAACACCTCATTCTCAGGCTATATAGTTGTGCATACCATCTAAGGTTACAATACATAGGAATCAATTTATAACAAGTTTGAAAACTAAAAGTACAAGGACAATTCCAAATCACATTTGAAACAATCACAAGATCCTCATAATCTAGTGAAAAGCATTATAAGTACATGTACATCTTAGTCTCACTTATCCAACAAAGTAGTGAGAATCATATAACTAGCACACTTATATTTAGAACCTCACATCATCACTCCATAAGTGATTTTAAAGTCAACCTTATGTTGAACAAGGTCCCAATTACTTTCCATGGTATTCCATACCTCAAGGGTTGCCTAGGTTTCACAACTTCTCACATATGCTAGGTGGTTATTCTCTCCAAGAAATACCTCCACTAGTGCCTCAACACACTTAGGAAAGAATATATGAATGATCCCAACACTTAGGAACTTCCAAAGATATCTAAAACACATTTTTAAAGATCTTGGAGCTCATGTCCAGCACCCCCTATGCCATGCTGCGGTATGCTGTTCTCGGGTTCTAGTACCAGGCACACACTGAGACTCACGCCATGGCAAGAGGTGCATTTATGTAGAACTTTGCAGAAACATAGAGTCAGGTACTGTTCCATTAGAATAGATTCCGGATTCTGACTACTCCTAGTTAGTTTCTAGGTGATTTTAGCTCCCTAACAAGTTTACTAACACATAGGAAACTTCAATCACCAACTCAAACCACCAATTTTGGATCCAAGAACAAAATCACTCATCAAACCTAACATTTCTCACTTTGTGCATCAAGAGTCCAAATGAAGAGTTCTAATTTTCCAACCCAAACTCATGCCATGAACAAGTCATAAATGACCATTAAAACACATATAAGCAAGAAAATCAATCCAAACACCTCAAAATCTCATTTTGACCTATTTTACCTCAACCAAGCATAAAGATGGAGATGAGAAAAAAGAAGTTACAAGAACATAAAATCCCCTACCTTTTGTGCAGCAAAGATGGAGATCAAGCCTTGGATTTGCCCTTGAGTTTCCTGTTCCTTTCCTTTTCCTTTCCTCTTCCTTTTCTTCCCTTCTTTCACTTTTTTCTTCCTTCTCTCTTGAGCCCTCTGTTGAACCGTGGAGAGAATGAGAAAGTTTAGTAAAAACAAAGAGAATTATGTAAAGAAAGTCTACAAAAGAGGCTACAGAAACGTGAATGACCTAAGTCACTCATGGTATTGAGCTTTATCACATACATCTATTAAGAACACTTAGATTTCTCCAAATCAAGTTTTTTAACTTCTAACAAGCTTAAAATAAATCCTAAGATTCATCAAAAATCTTATTTCACCAATACCATATTTTTTCATATCTACTAGGAGTCAATCCAGCATTAAAACACACAACCAGTATGCTTAAAAATACTAAACTAACTCCAATTATTCTCAAATTTTAACCACATCACAGATTACACATTTGTGACTTAGAAACAAATTATCCACATTCATTTCCATTAGCTAAGCCTTTTAAGCTAATAATTGGGTCATTTTAAGCTACTTTTCACCTTTTGGGATGCAACAAAGTGCCTAAACTAACTCAGATTATCACAAATTAAATAGGCATGTTAAGCAAGTATTAAGTTGCCTTCGTAACTATTTACAAGTATAACATGTTTTAGAGGATGTTACAGATATCCAATTCAGCTCTAGGACTCTTCATAAAAGTTGTAGAGCTCTCACTTATCTTTCCTACTAGGTAAGATACATAGTTTTTAGATATCTATAACTCAAGATATGACTAAAATACAAAAATAGTGTAAAATCCTAATAATGTTGGAAAAATTAATTAAGCCCACTTTGAGCCCAAACTTACAAAACATGACCAAGCTCAATCAATTAAGTACATAGTAAGTATAAATGACTAAAAATAAGAGTTTATTAATGTATGAAATATATGATTACCATATATCAGCACACTATCATATGATGAGCTTAGAGGCAATCTAATAGCTTATGAATCAACTTATCTCAAAGATGAGCTAACTGATTTGAGGAAAAAGAAGAAATATGCCTTCAAGACTCAAATTGTTGAAGAAGAGTCTTCTGAATCTAAAGAAAAGCTAACTAGTGACAATGATGATTTATTTAGTGTTCATTTTTAAGAAGATCCTCAAGATGTGGAACAAAAGTGAAAATCCAAAAGTCTCTCCAACTTTAAGAATAACTCAAAAAATCCTTGGAAGACAAAAGCAACAATAGACAAATGGGAAAATACTGAAAAAGTTTCATCCAAGAATGAAGTTGATGAGTTCAACATTTGTCTCATGGCCACAAGATGATGAGGTATATGAATCTAACTTATCTTATGATGAGCTACTTGAAGCATTTGATGAATTGTTAGTTAATTCAAAAACCATCCTTTCCAAATATGCTTCCTTGAAGAAAATTAATGTCTTTTTTATTAAGGAAAATGAGTTATTAAAAATGAAAATGCTTCCTTAAAAAATGTAGCACAATGTACTTCTGGTGACTTGAAAGTTGAAAATGAAAAGTTGCACAAGAAAGTAGAGAGCTTGACCAATGACCTTGCAAAATTTGTTCAAAGGAAAGAGAACTTGGACATTTTATTAGGCAAGCAAAGATATGCATTTAATAAAGTTGGTTTGGGACACAATGAATATGGATGTTCAAATTTCTATAAAGATTTCTTTTTAAAAGTAACCAACTTAGCATCTTCATACACTAAATGCTTTCATTGTGGTCATAAAGATCATATATCTTATGAATGTGCTTATAGAATAAAGATGCATGTTAAGAGCAAAATAATTTGCATACCTAAAGGTACTTATGTGCCAAAAGGTGAAGAAACTAACCACAAAAGACCCATAAGAGTTTGGGTACCTACAATTACATTATCTATTTTGCTGGCATATAATAAATCAAGGAGCAAACTTGAGCAATAGTACTCCAATACTTGATAAAGGTTGCTCAAGGCATATGAATGGTGATATATCTATTTATGGAAATATGAATCTTTAAAGTCTATTGCAAAAGAAAAGTAAAATTTTAGACCTAGATGATGAGAATGAAAAGGTGAAAATTCTATATAATGAAGCTACCATACAACTTGGAAAGTGCTTTGTCCTAGTAGAGATAACCTAACTCATCAAACAACATCAGATGTCTCATCTAGTGGCTTACATTATTACTCAAAAAGGAAAAGGACATCCTCTGCTACTTATCCTATGATTTTATATTTAGAGATTGTGCACAAAGGATAAAAGTCATATCCTTCTACAAGAACATCAACAACATGGCTTTCATATCTTGATCCAAAGTACATTAATGAAGCCTTGAATGTTAAAGCATAGATTCAAGCTAAGAGAGAAAAGTTGCTACAACTTGAAAATAACTAAGTTTGCAATCTTATTCCCCAATCTAGTGGTAGCACAATTTTTGCTACAAGATGGGTGTCTTTGCAACAAGTCATTTGAGAATGGAAAGGTTGCAAGAAACAAAGATACAATTGCTGCCCAACGTTTCAACCAACAAGGAAAATGGTTATACCTTTTAACTTTTTATACTTGTTTTGACATGATATCTTGTTGTTTTTGAACTCAAACTCATGATTTACAAGTGTTAGAACTATTTGTTGCGTCATATGCATTAATGCAATGTTTAATGCGTGAAAATTGATTTTGCTATGTAATTCTCCACGCATTCTACATTTTCTATGTTTAAACATTTATACAAGCTTATTTTATCATGTTTTGATGTTCTAAATTGGTTTGAAATGATTTAGATGTGTTTAGCAAAATCTGAGTACTCAAAACCCCTTCACAAACAGAGATTTTATTCTTTGAAAAAGAAAACAAGTGTCTAATTGTAAAGACTTGGTTTAAGTTGCTAACCTGGATATTTAAAGCTCAAATTTATGTCTCATATGTATTAAATTTGTCTATTGTATGTGTTTACTCCACTTATATGATAATTACTGCATATACATACTACTTGGTGCATATCTAGCTCTTTTGGTGTGGTTAAAGCATTTATGTTGCAAAATCCTTGATCCATTATGCATTTTATTAGTTTTAATGTGTGTGCAAGTTTGGTTAAGCTTATTCTAATGTTCAAAAGTGGTATGATTTAATTTTAACATGCTATGCAATTTTTAACTACTCAAAACCCCTCATTATATATGACATTTACTGTTATGAGATACTTACTAGATATTATCATAAGATGCTTAATTGCATAGGAAGAGCTCTTTGAAATGATGATAGAAATGTTATATTTGGTTAGCTATGTTTTGGACTAGTTTTGATAGCTTGTATGCACTCATGTTCATACTCTGAGTTTATGTTTAATAAGTGTTGGTATCTGTACTAATTTTATGTTTGCTTTATGTTTAGATACTTGAATGTTTGGATATCATTTGCTCTTTTTGGTTGCTTTATACTTCTCTTGATTGATGCCAAAAGGGGAATAAAGACCAAGATAAGGAGTTCATAAACTTAGGGGGAGAAGTGAAAAAAAGGGGAGAAATGAACAAAAGGCAAGAAAATAAGAAATGCTACTTCCAATCACCTTCTTGATGATGCCAAAGGGAGAGAAAGAGAAGTGCTCAAGATCACAATAGAAAAAGGGAGAAAGGGAAATTCTCAAGATTGTAAAAAATGAAAGGATTCTAATATCCCAAATGGTATGCATATATTGTTTTTAGTAAGGGGCACCTACTAAATTCAAGGGGAATTAATTTTATTGATATGATATTTATTATTATCTTGAGAAAAATGTTTGTCATCATCAATAGGAAAATGGTTAGCCTAAGGTTTCAAACTTAGTCTATTTCTTAATGATGATAACAAACATTTTTTATATTGATTTTGATGCCTACACTTGATCTTTGTCAAGAGTTCATTTGTGCAAGACTTTAGAGAATTATATCTTAACAAGTGAAGATGATCAAGATAAGCAACTTGAAGCATTATTATACAAGGCTTATGACTACCTAATCATAGGATACTAGAGATGAGCTACTAGAGATGCTTCTATACAAAGTCTCATAAGCTATATGAAAAAATCAATTATCATCTCTACCTTTGAAGATTACAAAGTATTCTCAAGAAGCTTAGAAGAACTTGTGAAGACTTAAAGATCCTACGAAAGACAAGATCATAATATCATAATGTTGAGGAAGCATTGCAAAGAATTGTAGCCAAGATCTTATATTTGCTAAAAAATGTGATATGAATTGCTCTTGAAATTTTGTCATAGTTGTTAAGATGAGACACTTGATGAAGAATTGATGAGGCATCTTATATGAGTTAGAAAATTATTTAAAGTGCATAGAATGGATTCAAACACTTCCAAACTTTGAAGAATATTCCTAAAGCATTTCAAGGAGCTACAATGTTCAGATTGGTGCAAGAAAAAGCAACTATACAATTGGACCAATCAAAATGCAAGCTTTTAATAAAAATCTCACAAAGTGACAAAAGCGCTTTTTCAAAAATTATGATGGGGCTAGCTAGATGGACTCTAACGTTATTCTTCTTCTTCAATAAAAAGACAGCATCTTGGAGCATAGAGATCAACGCACCAGACAAAAAAACATTTTGCACATTTTGAGCTTTCTTTAAGATACCAACCAAAGACAAAAAATCTAAATATTTGAGTTATGTTTGAGAGTTCATCTTCTTATATTCATTCCTTTGAGCTTATTTGAGATCATACACACTAGAGAGTGTTCAAACCTTTCTTTAATTTCTTATAAAGCCTTGTGAGGTTGTGCTTTCTAGCTTGGAGAGGTTGGATTGAACAAAGAACAATTGGTGATTGAATAGTGGAAAAATCTCACCTTGGGTGGGGATTAGATGTAAACTCCACATTGGAGATCGAACCAGTATAAATATTATGGTGTAAACTCCTCTTATCCTTTCCTCTTATCAGTTTCAAGATGTTTGCTTAATTTATTTTCGTGCCTACTAATATTTGTGTGGTTATTAGTTTGTTGATCTACATTTTGCTGTTCTAGTTTTGTATCACATAAGTCACCATATATACTTCATAAGTCATCTCATCCACTTTGTTTGAATATATGCTCATCTTTGTGATTCTAAATTTGTGGGTGATAAATTAATATATTGATCTCTTTTGTGCTTAAATTATATAAGTTCTTTTCTTAAGTCATCTTATCTCTATTATAAGCTATATCATCCTTGTGTTAGAATTTTCTATTTAAGTGTTTTTGTAGGAGTTGAAATTAACTAAGACTTAATTTAAACCCCCTTTTCTCGAGTCTTCTTTGAACACATCAAGAAGTTGACCGTAAATGCACCCATGGTTTTAGAATAGACATTTTACGTTTATGGTAGATAAGTGTTACCAAGTGGTTTCAAAACTCAAGAGGGGGTGAATTGAGTTTATAAAATATTTTTGCAAACTTTTCATAAAACACTTGTATATCAATTTTTGTTAAAGTTATTAATTGATTGAGGTGAATAGATAGATGAGATTGGATACTTCACTCTCAAATAAACAAGCCAAGATGAAGAGAATTCAAGTAAGCATATAAAATCAAAGCACAAAAGTAAATGAGATAGAGTAGATAAGAGCAAACACAAGATTTATCCTAGTTCAGTCATCCTTTGTGACCTACATCTAGTCCTCAAGTGAATGACTCGAGATTTTTCACTAACACGTCAAGCTTGAACATATGCTTGATACCTTTACAATCAAGAGCACTCAACACACCTTGGCATGCCTCACCCTTTGTGTGCTTGAGTCTCAAAATAAGGGATACTTCACCGTTACAATTTTTGAGGGATACCTCACCCTCTTTACAAAAAATCAAAGTGTATTTGAATGATAAACTCTCATAAAAGTGGATAATACAAATTGAAACTTAATGGGTATAAGGATGTTCACTGTTTTTAGCTCAAAAACAGAGTATAGGGATTAAGGCTGAGAAGACTCGTATTAAATGCTCAACAAGATGTTTCAGAATGATTTCCTTCTCCTCTTTAATTCCTAATGACTTGTATTTATGCCCAATACATTAAAGATCCGTTGGGAGTGGTTGGGAGCATTAAATCCAAGCAACTAGTCGTTAATTTCTATTTCTGGAAACTCAGTCTATTCGAATTGGGCAAGTCTCTATTCGATTAGATGTGTTATAGCACAACAATCTTTGGTTTCTAGAACAACCTATTCGAATAGTCTCAAAGGCTATTTGAATAGAGCCTTTTAAAAACAAAAGGTGCGTAGCCATTTTAAGTATTCTATTTGAATAGATGTCCTATGCTATTCGAATAGAGTTTGATGGAATGGAAAAACACTTTAATCAGCTTTGTAAACTTTGCCAAATGTTTCCAAAAGATCCAACAAGCTTTTAGACACTTAAAAGCTATTTCTTAAGAAACCAAAACTCATTTTAAAAACTTGAAAACCATGTGTGCTATTTAGGTTCTTGAAAAATATGTTTGGAGCTTTAGTATGAATCTTTTAACTTTTACAAAATGATCTAAGTCCTAATGCTATTCTTGAAAGGTCTTGGACTTGATCTTGCCATCGTCTTCTTGTTTGTTATCATCAAACTATCTTCAATGGCTAATAGCCAATTACATACTCCCCCCTTTTGATGATGACAAACAACAATTGAGAAAAGAGTTAGTTTATCAAAATTAGAATCCACAAAGTTGTTAGAGAACTTACTCCCTCTCTTTTTCATAAGAGGTTATGGAAACCTGTTTGCCCCAATGATTTAATATGTTAAGTTTTGATGATGACAAATACAAGATAAAAAGAATGATATTTATGCTTGATAGATGTGCTTTATAGATGACAAATGCATCACAAAAGAATATTGATCATGTTACATATATGTGCTTAAAAGAGATATATTGGATCATGCATGATTATGTATTTTATTTAGTTATACTTCACTTAATAATCATGCAATGAGATATATGCAACATTCTTATATGCATGTTAGACTAATTAGAGTTATACATTTATGAATCATGCATATTAAGATATTAAGTTATGAATTTGGACTAACTATGCTTGTTTTAAGTGAGTAATACTTTGTAGGATAGTCCAAGTACCAAGAGTGAGCATTGCAACTAGAAAGCAAAAGATCACAACTATGCTCAACTCAAGAAGAATGAGAATGATAAAGATGTTCTAAGCAATTTACAAGATTTGAAGAGAAGAATTTTTTGGAAGCTTAGATTACATCAAGAATTGATGATGGCAAAAGACGAAGTCCCAAGGTTCTTCAAGAATAGCTTATAGGACTTAGATCTTGTGTAAAGGTAAAAAGGAATCACACTAAGCTCAAATATGTTTTAACATCTTTGAAAAGTGTTTCTTACATGTTTTAATGCCCAACAAATTGAAAGTTAGTCTTAGTGGTAGTTCAAACCTTTGAAAAATAGCCAAGTTTGTGTTTTGAAAAACTGACATTCAGTTACTATTTTGATCATAACTTTCAAAATACTGAGTTTTGTTATGAAACTTATTTCATATGAAAATAGACTCAAATATCTTTCCAATAAGTGGTCAGTTACCTTAAACGAATAAGAAATGAAGAAGTTATGACCATTTGCTTTAAACTATAAAATATAGTCAAGTTTGAGTTTTGAAAAACTGACCTTTGGTCAATATTTTGATCATAACTCTCAAAATACTTTGATTTTTGTTGTGAAACTTGTTTCATTTGAAAATAGACTCAAAGATCTTTCCAATGACTGATCATTTGCTTTAATCGGATAAGAAATGAAGTAGTTATGACCTTTTAAAGTCAGTTTTCAAAACTAGAAATGCTGTAATCGATTACACAAGTCCTGTAATCGATTACAACGTTGACAGAAGCCGTGTAATCGATTACCAGAAGTGTGTAATCGATTACCAAGTGGCCAGAAACATTTCTAACGGCTATAAACGACTAGTTTTCATAAAAAATCATTTCTAAACACTACCAACGACTATTTTATCATTTGGACTCTATATATAAGTGATATTTGAAGCATTTACATCTTAAGAAACACAAGAACACTATACTTGATCCTTAAATCATCAAAATCATACTTTTAGCTTTAAAGTGTGAATCCTTGATACCCATAGAGCTTCAAGTTGTATTATCTACTCTTGAGAGAGTTTCTTATCATCCATACTTTGTTCTTCAAGTTGTATATCTACTCTTGTGAGAGTTTCTAATCTTTCTCTTCATCTTGAAATCATTGTAAGAGGGTGAGGTATCCCTCAAAGTTATAAGGGTGAGGTATCCTTTGTTGGTAAAGAGGGTGAGGCATCCCTCCAAATTGTAAAGGGTGAGGCATCCCTTTGTTTGAAAAGGCTCAAGCTCAAGGGTGAGGCATCCCAAGGAGTTGAGTGCTCAATTTTGTAAAGGTTGAAGCACACATTGAAGCTTGAAGATATAGTGAAAAATCTCGAGTGATTGCTTGAGGACTGGACGTAGGCCACAAGTGGATTGGTGACTGAACCAGGATAAATCATATGTTTGATCTTCTCAACTCTATCTCATTTACATTTGTGCTTCAATTATATATGCTTGAGTTGAATTTGATATCTAGCTTATTTGCTTGATTTATCCTATAGCCTAAGTGATTTTTGTGAAATCTCTAATTGTTGCACATTTGTTAAATTTATTCCGCTGCATTTATTACTTGGTGATTCAAAATGCTTAATTTCTCAAAGTTGCATTCAAATTTGTAATCACCCAATTCACCCCCCTCTTGGGTGATGGTTGTCATGGCTAACAGAGGTGATTTTAATTCAGAGATGCGCAGCTCCCCTATTGAGTTGAAAACCAACTGCTCTTTTGCTAATCGCAAGTGCACAGGTTGCTCAAGTAATAAAAATGATAAGTAAGATCGTCTCCACTGGGACTATGGTAACTTCCAAAGCTAAATATTAATCTACAGCTTAATTAATTCTATTCAAGCAAACATAAATTGGAAAAAGGGTTGATAAATAAATTACAATGCATAAAGAAAAGATAAAGATAGGTTGAAAAAATAGAGAATCCTTTTTCACCCCCTATTTCTACTTATAACATGCAAACCATTCAAGCAATACAAACAATTAGATTATGTTAGCCTGAGAAACTAACTTAGTTAAAAGCCCATATCTAGGACGATTAACTCTATGCTATTTACCTAGTTCACTACGCGTCCATGAGAACTAGAGTAAACAACAAGCATTAAGATCGATTCTCAACTGAGACTATGCATGGCTAATAGGTATATATCTATCCTATTAACAAATCAACCCACTCCGCCATTGGAATGAAATCGAACATGCATCTACCATACAAATGATCTAAAACCTAAAGTCTTATGTCTAGGTTCAATAGATTTCAACAAATCACCCACAAGTTGATCAGACAAATAAGAACATTAAGCATAATACAGTAGAACAAAACCCGAATCTTTCATATAAACTCAAAAGGGTACAAAACAATCAATATTCACAAGAAGATGCAAAGAATACTCTAAACACAGCTAGCTACACAATGAATACGAAAATATAATACAAAAATCCGTATTCAAGATAAATGGGAGAGAGAGAAAAAGAAATAGAAGAAGAAGCCCCAATGGGTTGAGCCTTGAAGCTCGGATCTTAGTTCCTTCAACCCTTTTTCAAACCTCACAATGCCTTCCTAGCTGCTGGATTCTCTAATGGGCAAAAGCCCCCAAAATGTGATGAGAGAGATAGAAGAAAGAGAAAGGGAAGAAAAATAGAAAAACTTCAGAGAACTGAGAGAGAGAGCGCCAAAATCTGTGTTCCACATATTTATAGACACACAGATTTAGCACATCATGCCATAGCGTTACACAACACGTGCCATAGCACGCAAAACTTAGGGCACCAGTGCCACAACATTTACTTCCTTGCGCCACGGCGTGAAAGCCTCAGGTTGACAAGGTGCACTGGCAGAGAGCAGGACGCCGCGGCATGAGCATTCCAGCGCCACGACGTGATGCTTTGGAGCTTGCCTTATGATTCCTCTTTCAATGTAGGGCCTTGGCTTTCATCAATTTAGCTCTTTTGGGACCATCCTACAATTGGGAAATTAATCAGTCAAATACAAATGCAATCAAACTCAATCCAATCAAACATTAGGAAGGATTTAAACAAGATTGATAAGGAAGACCTCAACATGGATTTTATATGAAAATGAGGCTAAACCTTCTAACAATACATTACAACAAGGACAAAGCCATCAATAATGCATAGAAATAAGACACAAATAACTATATGGCACAAATAACTATATTTTATGGAGTTATCATCCCCCTTACTTTTGGAATCTTAAGATTAGTTTTAGTTTAACTTGTCTTTTGTTAACATAAGAACTCAAGCATTTCTTCCCCTTTTGTCATGATAAAAAAGATAGGGCAAGAGAAAGCATAGAGCTAATTATCTATGCAAAAACAACAATTGATATGCATACAAGTTAGCAAATCAATTCAGCAATATTCAATATTCAGTAAGAACTCTAATATTAGAAAATTAGCAATGTATACACTAAAGAGTTCAAAAGGCAAATTGTCATTCAATGATCAGTTCAACACAACCAATTACATATATTTATAAAAAGAATAATCAATTGCATTTACATTTTTAGTCAAATTCAACAAAAAACCAATTATATTTATTATTCAGCATATACAACATAAAGCCAAAAACAGAGATCCTAAGTCTAAGGATCTTAAAGACTAGTCTTTCAATAGTGGTGGGGGTGGAAAGTGTCGCGCCGTGTCATCCAATCGTTGTTGCTTGGCAGCTTGATATCGCTCCATGGCTTCTATTCGATCATACATGGCACCCATTATATGTTCCATGTGTAACACCCCAAACTTTAGGATAAATGACCGTTGTGTCCTGAATTGTACTGTTTGTTGTTTTTCTGTATGATACAATGTTTTTATTTTACTGTCTGTGATTTTATTTGGACTTTTTGTGTGATTTGCTCTAGGACAGGAAAATAATAATTTCCAAGCCGGGGAAATCTTATTTTAATTATTCAGAGCTGGGGGATCTTACTAAACTCAATTCTGAATGATACTGTTGTTAATCTTTTAATTTTTAAGATTTTACTGTGAAATAAAATAATTTTATATTATTATAATATTATTTTATTAGGCAGTATAAATAAATGACAGCGGACTCGAAAATGAATTGCAGGACCCACGTTTTGTTAAAGTAGTCAACATTAGTAGCCTAATTAAGCATCATTAGTGGTGGAACATTCAAGAGCTTATGACAAGGCATGTGACTAAGCATGTGACAAGGCTTGGATTAGCCAATGGATGACAAGCTTGGTGACCAAGTTTTAATCTTGGCCCTTGATGAATCCTAAGGCTTGGATGAAGCCAACTAAGGGTACACCTAGCCAAGGAGAGCTCCACGACCATACGCCCTTAGGAGACCATTCTTCATTCATTTTCTATCTATTAACTTAAGCTTTTCTCTTACCAAACACAAGAAAACACCATTGATGCACTTTGGAGACCATTCGGCCTCACCATCTAAGTCACCAACTATCTACCTAAAATTCTATCCAACCTACTTTTCTAAACCTAAACACAATTCTAAGAACATCTCTAGTTGAGAGTTCTTGCAAAATTCGTCATCTTGAGCTTGAAAAACTACTTTGGAGATTCTACCTTGAAGGTGAAATTTCTTGTTTTTCATTTCTAACCTTATTTCTAAAGTTCTAAGCCATGATTGATCCATAGTTTATGCTTTCTTTCATGTTAGTAACTTGTAGAAATTATTTAAGTTTGATAGGTGTCTTTGGAGGGTGAAACTGAAACCATTAGAAAAGAGTGAAAGAGATTTTAGCTTCACTTAAGGTAAGAGGAAGACTTGAATCTTATCATCCTTGGGTGGTGATAAGAAAATGGAATTGTTTGTGATTGTAGAATCCATAAGGATTCATTTGTGTGTTTATTGTAATAGCTTTCTTAATTGTGATTTGTATTGATATGCATGTCTACAAGCTTTGAATATATTGTATGTGTTAGAAATGCATGAATAAGTAGTAGGATGTGAATAATATGCAAGGTTTGCATGTGTGTTCCAAAGAGCACAAATCCAAGGCTCACGGCCTCAACACAAAATGGGAACCAAAATGTTCTCAACCATTTTCTAAAAGAGTGATTTAATTAACTTAGGTAAAATGACAAGATACAACATGATTTAGAATAAGAAAAATGAATTTGAAGATCAAATGGCAATTTTGTGTCTTTCGGCCAACATGCCTAAGTTGAATGTTTTGATTTTTAAAATTATTTTCAATCAAGGTTAAGGAATAATGCCAAAAGGAATTCTATTACAATGAGTTTAAAGGAATGAAAATGATTGGATTAAGTTAAAGAAGTTAAAACTAATGATTTTAATGTTTAGAAGAAAATACAGTAGCTTTTGTAAAATTTCTAACGTAAAGCTCACTTTATGTTTTGAAGCCCGTTAGTAGTTTTCAAAAGTATAATTAGATGGTTGTAATATAATCAAAAGAAATTTTAACAAAAAATTTAGAAAACCATTGTTATAGATTTTCAAAGCAAAATACTGTCAATTTTTGTTAAAAACAAACAAATAAGATAGAAAATATATCTAGTATATTGTATACGGTATGGAAAATATTCTACGTAATTCAAACGTATTAAATATTATTTCTGTTTATTTAAATAGTAATTTTTAAGGAATTCAGACAAGAAAATGATTTAAAAATCTTACGCGATTGAGAAAACGATTTAAAAACAGTACGCGATTTTAAAAACAGCAAAATATATTTACGCGATTTAAAAACGTTTGTAAAAATGACAAAATTGTGAAAACGCGATAAAATTTCTACGCGATTGACGAAAATAGTAAGTTTTACTGTCAGGCCAAAGTGGTGGACCCGGACAGATTGAGAAACAGTACTGTCAAGTGGGACGTACTGCGTTTGGTGTTTGAGGGTGTTTTGGTAATTATTTGAGATTTGAAGGGTATTTTGGTAATGATAGTTCTGTTCATATTTTTAGAGTCAAGTCGATTCGTTGTGAAATTGGCGATTGATTGATGAGGTGAATTACATCGTGTTGTCGGTGTAATAAGCGTAGTGTTGTTCATTTCTTTATGGACTTGGAGGCATTAGTGTGTAGATTATTCCACATGTGGACAGTTGGTCGCTCCTCTGGGCCATGGTAACTGGCTACACACTAGTGATCTCGACACGCACTATACTTAATCAAGATCTTGTAAGAACTATGCTAGTACAATGCCTGTAGTTACACGATGTTTGGACTGTGTACTACACCACGATGTTTTGGACAGTGGGCTATAGACACAATGTGAGACAGTGCAATAGTTGGTTGGGCAGCCTAAGGTACTAATAGAACTTACAGGTCATTCTCTCTGATGTCTGTGGTTGTAGCTCCATGGAGTAGGGTTGAGTTGCATTACATATAATTTATGTGTTGTACATTATGATATTATTATCTGAAATGTTTTATCTATCTGCAACATTATATGATACTGTTTCTGTGTTATATTATGTGTTATATTATTATTTATGCTATTATAGTTTGCTATATTGTATGAACTGTTATATCTGTTGTATTATCGTTTTCTTGTTTACCATGTTTGTGGTGATATAGATTGTCTTACCTCTTTATTATATGTGTTCCTGTATTTTAAATTGTATGATAAAAGAAGAGTTTGAGGAAGAGGAACAGCCTCTTGATTTTATATACCCCAAGGACGAGGAACAGCAACAAGCCGAAGATCAGTTCGACGACCAAGAACCATCCGATCATCCATACCCATTGGATTGATTGTGTGAGTATGACGCTACCAGGATTCTTTGGTTTCGTGAGGTTGGACTTTCATGGAGGCTCTGAAGCCTGGCGACTGCGAGAGGACAGAGATTCGGTTAGGTACGTAGGGCGTCTAACTGTGACCATACGTACAGAGTTTGATGGAGTGCCTATCTTTTCTACTGTATTATATTTACATGTGGATTACCGCTATCTCTTAGGCGTCATTGGGGTGGCATGTTTGATGCGCCTAGTGAGATTAGCAGCGTGTCGATAGCAGGGACTAGAGTCCGTAGAGGGTCGAGGCATCCTGGATACTTATCACCTGAAGTTTCATCCGAGAATGATCCTTCAGAGGGTTAGAGTTCTGTGATGCGTAGTTGGGCACGTCGGCGTTTTATATATATAGACTTCTTACTGTTTTATTTACTGTTTTGGTTTAAATATTTGTAGCTGTAAATTATTTGTATAACTTAAAACAAAAATATATGTATATTATGTGTGATGACAGTTTGTTTATTTTATGTTCCATGTTATTTTATTTCGTAATATTCTGTTTAATCGAAAAAATTTTATAACTCGTATTACTATGTAACAAATGTTTTACAACTTGGGTAGAATTTTATTTATCTTTATTTTATTTTATTTCATAAATGTGACATCCTCATAAGGGTGTTATACCATGTATGCCCTTAAGTAATTCATTGTAGCCATGAGTTGTTCATTTGTGATAGGTGCAACATCAAGTTCTTCATCCACTAGAAGATCAAAGGTGTCTTCAGCTTCTACCTCAGCTTCAACTTCCTCATCTCCATAAACCAAAATTGTAACATCCTCTAAAATATGATAGACTTATAAATAGTTACAGAGGTAGCTCAATACTTGCTTAACATGTCTGTTTATGTTTGTGACAATCTGAGTTAGTTTAGGCACTTTGTTGTACCCTGAAAGGTGAAAAGTAGCTTAAAATGACCCATATATTAGCATAAAAGGTTTAACAAATGGAAATAAATGTGGATAATTTGTTTCTAAGTCACAAATGTGAAGATTATGATATGGTTAATTTATGAGGTTAATTGGAGTCAGTTTAGTATTTTTAAGCATACTGATTGTGTGTTTTAATGTTGAATTGACTAATCACAGATATGGAAAATGATGATTTTGGTACAATAAGATTTTTTATGAATCATGTGATTTATTTTAAACTTGTTGGCTTTAAGAAAACTGGATTTGGGAAAATCTATGTGTTCTTAGTAGATTGGGAGTATCACTTGGTCATTTAAGTGACCAAGCCTCTCACGTCTATTGCCTTATAATGGTTTCCTTCATATTTCTTCATTTGTCACTTGTTTCTCATTTCTCTCTTAAACGGCTGAAATAGAAGCATAAGAAAAAGAAGAGCAAGGAGACAAAGGGGAAAGGAAGAAGAGAAAATCAAGAAGGAAGGGCAAGCTTGTGGTCATCTAGCCATCATCTCCATCTTTGCTACATAAGGTAGGGTTTTAGTCTTCTTTGCTCATTTTCTTCCATTTTCACCATTGTTGCACATGTGGTGCATAATAGGTTAAATTGGTTTCTAGAGGTGTTTGAAGTGTTTTTCTTGCTTGAATGAGTTTCCTTGGTTGTTTATGACTTGTCCATGGATTGAGTTTGAGTTAGGAACTTAGAACTTGACATTTGGACCTTTGAATCCTAAAAGTGAGAAAGTTAGGTCATGGATGAGAGATTTGGTCTTTGGATCCAAATTAGAGGTTTTTGTTGGTGATTAATGATTCCTATATGTTAGTGAACTTGTTAAGGACCTTAAATCAGCTAGAAACTAGTTTGAAGTGGCTAAAATCCGTGATTTGTTCCAATGGAACAGTACCTGATTTAGCAAAATTCTGTAGAACCAGGTTTTTGCTGCTTGCGCCACGGCGCAGAGAGTTGCACGTCATGGCATACGAGTGATATTACTTCTAGTATTGGAACCTAAGAGCAGGGTCCTACGGCATGCCAATGCTGTGCTGCAGCGTGAGCTGCTGTTAGACCAATTATGTACTGCAAGTACACGGGTCATTCAAGTAATACAGATACAGAGTATAAGTTCGTTTTCAAGAGGATATATGGCTTCCATTACTAAGAAACAACCAATAGCTTAGCCAAATTCTATTCAAGAACATATAAAATGAAGAAATGCAAATAAACTAAATCTAAACTGCAAAAGCAATAAAGATAATGGTTTAGAGATCTATGGAATCCTTCTTCACCTCCTATTTCATACTAATGATATGCAATCCTTCCAAGCAACATCAATGATTAGTTAGTTTAGCTTGAGAATCTGATTTAGTCAAAAGCCTATGTCTAGGTCGATCAACCCTGATGTCATTTACCTAATCCACTATGTTTCTTATGTTTTCATGAGGACTAATGTAAACTCCACTAATGAACAATCTATTCTCAAACACACGCTAATACATGGCTAAAAGGTATTTTTCTATCCAGTTAGCAAATCAACTCATCCAAGCCAATTGAACTCATCGAACATGCATCAACCATACCATATCCATATCCACAAATCCTATGTCTAGTTCATTTGCATCAATTAAGATGATGCAATTGTTGGCCAAACAAGAGCATGCATTAAGCATAGGCATGGAAGAACAAAACCAAACATCAATAGATACTCAAAAAAAAAAACATAAACATCAATATTCATACAAAGATCCAAAGTATTTCTTAAATACAACTGAGCTAAACCATGAACACAAATTTACAATAAAAAACCTTGCTCAAAAGATAGAGAAGAGAAAAGAAACAAAGGGAGAAGAGGAAGGAATCCATAGATGTGATCCTTGAAGCTTGAATCTCCTTCCATGAGGAAGATGGCATCCAACCTAACCTCCCTAGGCCTCTAATCAGCCCGAAAATGAAGAATAGGCCACAGCCTCTCTAAAACCTAAAAACTAACCTGGAGCAGTCTTATAAAATTCTGTTAAAAATCTATTTATAGACTCAGAAAAATAGAAGCACGCCACGACATTAAACTGCCTATGCTGCGACGCGTGTGAAATTAGGCCTGGGAAACCGCAACATTGATTTCCTTGTGCCGCGATGCTCCATTTGCGCAGCTCTCTGACTTTTCAGGGGAATGCTCCACGCCGCGGCATTGATATGCCACGCCGCGGCGTTGCCTGCTGAGATGCAAATTTGGCTTTCTCTCCTAATTTTAGCTCAATTGCTCCACATATCATCTTGTTTGGAGCCCTTCCTAATATAGAGAAAACACCAAATCAGAAAGAGCTGCAAATCCACTTAATCAATTAAATAATATGCACAGTTTACTCAATTACATATAGGAAAGGTATCAGAATTGAATATAACAAATATAAGTACAAAACCTTCCAAATATGCATAAATACAAGGACTTTAACACTTAGTGAAACACAGATATGGGGCACAAATAACTACATTTTGTGGAGTTATCACACCCTCAAACTTAACCTTTTGCTTGTCCTCGAGCAAAACAAACTATGACTAAGTAAACTTTCTTAACAATTCAAACAACTTTTCATTCAGCAATTAGCAAATTTCAATCTTTTTTTTCTTCAATTAAACCACAGCTAGTATATAATGATTTCTTCATTCCATAAAAAGCACAAATGCCCCAAAACCAGCTTCACACATACATAATCCTTCACATGCTAACAATCCAGCTTCCTTCCATGCAATTCACATTATCTACAAACATGCATGATAAACTTCTTCAATTCAAATCATACACATCCAAATAAGTTTATCAGTATACATGTATATGAATCATCAAATCCACAAAAATTGATCCTAAACTCTCTTTCCACTAATGTAAACCACACACAACTGAGGATCAAGGGGGTCTTTATAGCTTGTAATGTCAGGCCATGGTAATGGGCATATAAAAAGAAGGGAAAAGATACATACAAACATTGAGAAACAAAAACATGTTATTTCAAGACTTGAGCCACTAATTGAGATTAGAAGGGTATTCAATAGTGAAGAATCACAACTTGCCAGAACATGCAATGCCTTTCATTTTTAACTTTTCTTCTTTTATTGTTTGTTTTGTTTTTTTCTCTTCTCATTTTCTTTTTTTCTTCTTTTTACTTTTACAAAGCAATTTCTTTTTTCTTTTGATTGCATTTGGTTCCTTCAGGCTCATTTTCCTTAAACAAACATACCCCTATTCACTGGACTAACTTCAAGAAATAACACATCATATACTCAACAAATATTGAAGGTAGGAAGAAAATGCAATGCTTTCGCATGCATTAGAACGATTAACAGGTTAACGAACACAATGGTGATGAAAAACATATAAGGCCAAACAATTATAAGGCTTCAAAATGGGACCTAGAGATATCATCATTCAGGGTAGGCTTGAAAAGCTCAATCGGTTCAAAGAACGCCCTAACATTTCCTCAGTCATGCACA
Source organism: Ormosia emarginata (assembly GCA_029884605.1). Taxonomy (NCBI): domain Eukaryota; kingdom Viridiplantae; phylum Streptophyta; class Magnoliopsida; order Fabales; family Fabaceae; genus Ormosia; species Ormosia emarginata. The sequence goes on along the minus strand of JAQQTP010000049.1, from coordinate 1,206,919 downwards.
ATCTAGGATTTCGCCTCAAGAGAATTTAGAAACAACTTCTAGGATAATCGAAACTCTATATATACATCCATAAACTTTTTCTAAACATGTACTCTTATCATTTTCAATGTTACACTTGCATCTAAGTGGAATGTAAATCATGCATAAAAAACAACTGAACTGTTTCACATGCTTCAAGATCACATAAGGTTTCACTCACAAGGGGGCAAATAGCAACCTTTCATATCATGAACAACCAAAACAACTCCAGCATTCTTTTGCAATGAAGCATGCATTCAATTAGATGAAACTTTTCAATACGACATGCATTCATCATTTGCATAAGAGTAAAAGTTGAAACTAGCATGCAATGACACTCCCCCAAACCAAAGTGAGACAAAGTCCTCACTTTGCATTGGCAATTTGGGACCTAAACTTTACAAATTATGCACACTATTAATCTGAGCATACTAAAATATTAAATAACATGAAAAATGAAAGAAATATGTACAAAACTTAGCACAAGGCCGCAGTATTAAACTTCCCACACTGCGGCGCTATAGCTCGTCTGCAGAATTCTGCAGAAAACACTTACTGGCGCCGCAAAGTGAAACATGACAACGCCGTGGCGTGAGAGGTCTAACTGCAAAATTTAGCAGCAAACACAATTTTGCTGCTGGAAATGGTTCAAAGTGGCCTCCAGCAGTAGCAAAACTTGTCCAAAAAGCTATTTTACAAAATGTACAACAAAAACATACCAAGACAACAAAATCACATATAAACCTATATAAACTTAAAACCTAAGGAAAACATGAAAACAATCAAAATCATAAAACTACTAAATTAACATACTAACACTATTAACATAAACATATTAACATTTACATATTAATATATAAAATTCAATATACTACCTAGTTATGCATAAAGTAAAGACACAACTTTAACATAAACTTGGGATTTCCACCCCAAGAAGGGCCTAGTTTACAGTCACGGCCGGACTTTGTCACCAAAATGAATTATGCGGATGAGTAGTCTTCTTAAATTTGATCCAAGGCTTATCCTTTGGAGGAGTCGCGAATTCCCTGAAGGACCTCATATGATTAGGATCATCCGACTTCTTTATTGAACCTAAAGCAATAACATAAAGAGACTTAAATTAACATAGATTATATACAACTTGAATTAGAACTAACCAAACTCATTGTTGATATTAGCAAAATGGAATTAAACTATTATCCCTGGCAACAGCGCCAAAAACTTGATAGACCAATTGTGTACCGCAAGTGCACGGGTCATTTAAGTAATACAGATACAGAGTATAAGTTCATTCCCACGAGGATATATGGCTTCCATTACTAAGCAGCAACTAATAGCTTAGCTAAATTCTATTCAAGAACATATAAAATAAAGAAATGCAAATAAACTAAATCTAAACTACAAAAGCAATAAAGATAATGGTTTAGAGATCTAGGGAATCCTTCTTTACCTCTTATTTTATACTAATGATATGCAATCCTTCCAAGCAACATCAATGATTAGTTAGTTTAGCTTGAGAATCTGATTTAGTTAAAAGCCTATGTCTAGGTCGATCAACCCTGGTGTCATTTACCAAATCCACTATGTTTCTTATGTTTTCATGAGAACTAGTTTCAACTCCACTAATGAACGATTTATTCTCAAACACACGCTAATACATGACTAAAAGGTATATTTCTATCTTGTTAGCAAATCAACTCATCCAAGCCAATTGAACTCGTCGAACATGCATCAACCATACTATATCCATATCCACAAATCCCTATGTCTAGTTCATTTGCATCAATTAAGATGATGCAATTGTTGGCCAAACAAGAGCATGCATTAAGCATAGGCATGGAAGAACAAAACTAAACATCAATAGATACTCAAAAAATAACATAAACATCAATATTCATACAAAGATCCCAAGTATTTCTTAAATACAGCTGGGCTAAACCATGAACACAAATTTACAATAAAAAACCATGCTCAAAAGATAGAAAAAAGAAAAGAAACAAAGGGAGAAGAGGAAGGAATCCATAGATGTGATCCTTGAAGCTTGAATCTCCTTCCATGAGGAAGATGGCATCCAACCTACCCTCCCTAGGCCTCTAATCAGCCCGGAAATGAAGAATAGGCCACATCCTCTCTAAAACCTAAAAACTAACCTGGAGCTCTCTTATAAAATTCTATTAAAAATCTATTTATAGACTCAGAAAAACAGAAGCACACTGCGCCATTAAACTGCCTATGCTGCGGCGCGTGTGAAATTAGGCCTAGGACACCGCAACATTGATTTTCTTGTGCCGTGATGCTCCATTTGCGCAGCTCTCTGACTTTTCAGGGGAATGCTCCACGCCGCAGCATTGATATGCCACGCTGCGGCGTTGCCTGCTGAGATGCAAATTTGGCCTTTTCTCCCAATTTCAGCTTAATTGCTCCACATATTATCTTGTTTGGAGCCCTTCCTAATGTAGAGAAAATACCAAATCAGTAAGAGTTGCAAATCCACTTTATCAAGCAAATAATATACGCAGTTTACTCAATTACATACAGGAAAGGTATCAGAATTGAATATAACAAATATAAGTACACATCCTTCCAAATATGCATAAATACAAGGACTTTAGTACTCAGTGAAACACATATATAGGATACAAATAACTACATTTTGTGCAGTTATGACAAAAAAACATGGTAGACAAATTGTGTACCGCAAGTGTACGGGTCATTCAAGTAATACAGATACAGAGTATAAGTTCGTTCCCTCGAGGATATATAGCTTCCATTACTAAGTAACAACTAATAGCTTAGCTAAATTCTATTTAAGAACATATAAAATGAAGAAATGCAAATAAACTAAATCTAAACTACAAAAGCAATAAAGATAATGGTTTAGAGATCTAGGAAATCCTTCTTCACCTCTTATTTCATACTAATGATATGCAATCCTTCCAAGCAACATCAATGATTAGTTAGTTTAGCTTGAGAATCTGATTTAGTCAAAAGCCTATGTCTAGGTCGATCAACCCTGATGTCATTTACCTAATCCACTATGTTTCTTATGTTTTAATGAGGACTAATGTAAACTCCACTAATGAACAATCTATTCTCAAACACACGCTAATACATGGTTAAAAGGTATATTTCTATCCTGTTAGCGAATCAACTAATCTAAGCCAATTGAACTCGTCGAACATGCATCAACTATACCATATCCATATCCACAAATCCCTATGTCTAGTTCATTTGTATTAATTAAGATCATGCAATTGTTGGCCAAACAAGAGCAAGCATTAAGCATATGCATGGAAGAACAAAGCCAAACATCAATAGATAATCAAAAGATAACATAAACATCAATATTCATATGAAGACCCAAAGTATTTCCTAAATACAGATGGGCTAAACCATGAAGACGAATTTGCAATAAAAAACCATGCTCAAAAGATAGGGAAGAGAAGAGAAACAAAAGGAGAAGAGGAAGGAATCCATAAATGTGATCCTTGAAGCTTGAATCTTCTTCCATGAGGAAGATGGCATCCAACCTAGCCTCCCTAGGCCTCTAATCAGCCCGGAAATGAAGAATAGGCCGCAGCCTCTCTAAAGCCTAAAAATTAACCTGGAGCTCTCTTATAAAATTCTGCTAAAAATCTATTTATAGACTCAGAAAAACAGAGGCACGCCGCGGCATTAAACTGCCTATGCCGCGACGCGTGTCAAATTAGGTCAGAGATGCCACAGCATTGACTTCCTTGCCCGTGACGCTCCATTTGCGCAGCTCTCTGACTTTTCAGGGGAATGCTCCACACCGCGGCATTGATATGCCACGCCGCGGCGTTGCCTGCTGAGATGCAAATTTGACTTTCTCTCCCAATTTCAACTCAATTGCTCCACATATCATCTTGTTTGGAGCCCTTCCTAATATAGAGAAAACACCAAAGCAGAAAGAGTTGCAAATCAACTTAATCAATTAAATAATATGCACAGTTTACTCAATTATATACAGGAAATGTATTAGAATTAAATATAACAAATATAAGTACAAAACCTTTCAAATATGCATAAATACAAGGACTTTAGCACTTAGTGAAACATATATATGGGGCACAAATAACTACATTTTGTGGAGTTATCACACCCCCAAACTTAACCTTTTGCTTGTCCTCGAGCAAAACAAAGTATGACTAAGTAAACTTTCTTAACAATTCAAACAACTTTTCATTCAGTAATTAGCAAATTTCAATATTTTCTTTCTTCAATTAAACCACATCTAGTATATAATGATTACTTCATTCCATAAAAAGCACAAATGCCCCAAAACCAGCTTCACACATATATAATCCTTCACATGCTAATAATCCAGCTTCCTTCCATGCAATTCACATTATCTACAAACATGCATGATAAACTTCTTCTATTCAAATCATACACATCCAAATAAGTTTATCAGTATACATGTATATGAATCATCAAATCCACAAAAATTGATGCTAAACACTCTTTCCACTAATGTAAACCACACACAACTGACGATCAAGAGGGTCTTTATAGCTTGTAATGTCAGGCCATGGTAATGGGCGTATAAAAAGAAGGCAAAAGATACATACAAACATTGAGAAACACAAACATGTTATTTCAAGACTTGTGCCCCTAATTGAGATTAGAAGGGTATTCAATAGTGAAGGATCACAACTTGCCAGAACCATGCAATGCCTTTCATTTTTAACTTTTCTTCTTTCATTGTTTGCTTTGTTTTTTTCTCTTCTCATTTTCTTTTTTTCTTCTTTTTACTTTTACAAAGCAATTTCTTTTTTCTTTTGATTGCATTTGGTTCCTTCAGGCTCATTTTCCGTAAACAAACATACCCCTATTCACTGGACTCACTTCAAGAAATAACACATCATGTACTCAACAAATATTGAAGGTAGGAAGAAAATGTAATGCTTTCGCATGCATTAGAACGATTAACAGGTTAACGAACACAATGGTGATGAAAAACATATAAGGCCAAACAATTATAAGGCTTCAAAATGGGACCTAGAGATATCATCATATCAGGGTAGGCTTGAAAAGCTCAATCGGTTCAAAGAACGCCCTAACATTTCCTCAGTCATGCACAATCTAGGATTTCGCCTCAAGAGAATTTAGAAACAACTTCTAGGATAATCGAAACTCTACATGTACATCCATAAACTTTCTCTAAATATGTACTCTTATCATTTTCAAAGTTACACTTGCATCTAAGTAGAATGTAAGTCATGCATAAAAAATAACTGAGCTGTTTTACATGCTTCAAGATCACATAAGGTTTCACTCACAAGGGGGCAAATAGCAACCTTTCATATCATGAACAACCAAAACAACTCCAGCATTCTTTTGCAATGAAGCATGCATTCAATTAGATGAAACTTTTCAATATGACATGCATTCATCATTTGCATAAGAGTAAAAGTTGAAACTAGCTTGCAATGACACTCCCCCAAACTAAAGTGAGACAAAGTCCTCACTTTGCGTTAGCAATTTGGGACCTAAACTTTACAAATTATGCACACTATTAATCTGAGCATACTAAAATTTTAAATAACATGAAAAATGAAAGAAATATGTACAAAACTTGGCACAATGCCGCAGTATTAAACTTCCCACACTGCGGCGTTATAGCTCGTCTGCAGAATTTTGCAGAAAACACTCACTGGCGCCGCAGCATGAAACATGACAACGCTATGGCATGAGAGGTCTAACTGCAAAATTTAGCAGCACACACAGTTTTGTTGCTGGAAATGGTTCAAAGTGGCCTCCAGCAGTAGCAAAACTTGTCCAAAAAGCTATTTTACAAAATGTACAACAAAAACATTCGAAAACAACAAAATCACATATAAACCTATATAAACTTAAAGCCTAAAGAAAACATGAAAACAATCAAAATCATAAAACTACTAAATTAACATACTAACACTATTAACATAAACATATTAACATGTACATATTAATATATAAAATTCAATATACTACCTAGTTATGCATAAAGTAAAGACACAACTTTAACATAAACTTGGGATTTCCACCCCAAGAAGGGCCTAGTTTACAATCACGGTCAGACTTTGTCACCAAAATGAATTGTGCAGATGAGTAGTCTTCTTAAATTTGATCCAAGGCTTATCCTTTTGAGGAGTCACGAAGTCCCTGAAGGACCTCATATGATTAGGATCATCCGACTTCTTTATTGAACCTAAAGCAATAACATAAAGAGACGTAAATTAACATAGATTATATACAACTTGAATTAGAACTAACCAAACTCATTGTTGATATTAGCAAAATGGAAGTAAACCATTATCCCCGGCAACGGCGCCAAAAACTTGATAGACCAATTGTGTACCGCAAGTGCACGGGTCATTTAAATAATACAGATACAGAGTATAAGTTCGTTCCCACAAGGATATATGGCTTCCATTACTAAGTAACAACTAATAGCTTAGCTAAATTCTATTCAAGAACATATAAAATGAAGAAATGCAAATAAACTAAATCTAAACTACAAAAGCAATAAAGATAATGGTTTAGAGATCTAGGGAATCCTTCTTTATCTCTTATTTCATACTAATGATATGCAATCCTTCCAAGCAACATCAATGATTAGTTAGTTTAGCTTGAGAATTTGATTTAGTCAAAAGCCTATGTCTAGGTCGATCAACCCTGGTGTCATTTACCAAATCCACTATGTTTCTTATGTTTTCATGAGAACTAGTTTAAACTCCACTAATGAATGATTTATTCTCAAACACACGCTAATATATGGCTAAAAGGTATAATTCTATCCTGTTAGCGAATCAACTCATCCAAGCCAATTGAACTCGTTGAACATGCATCAACCATACCATATCCATATCCACAAATCCCTATGTCTACTTCATTTGCATCAATTAAGATGATGCAATTGTTGGCCAAACAAGAGCATGCATTAAGCATAGGCATGGAAGAACAAAACTAAACATCAATAGATACTCAAAAAATAACATAAACATCAATATTCATATAAAGATCCAAAGTATTTCTTAAATACAGCTGGGCTAAACCATGAACACAAATTTACAATAGAAAACCATGCTCAAAAGATAGAGAAGAGAAAAGAAACAAATGGAGAAGAGGAAGGAATCCATAGATGTGATCCTTGAAGCTTGAATCTCCTTCCATGAGGAGGATGGCATCCAACCTAACCTCCCTAGGCCTCTAATCAGCCCGGAAATGAAGAATAGGCCGTAGCCTCTCTAAAACCTAAAAACTAACCTGGTGCTCTCTTATAAAATTCTGTTAACAATCTATTTATAGATTCAGAAAAATAGTGGCACGCCGCGATATTAAACTGCCTACGCCGCAACGCGTGTCAAATTAGGTCAGGGACGCCGCGACATTGATTTCCTTGCGCCGTGGCGCTCGATTTGCGCAGTTTTCTGACTTTTCATGGGAATGCTCCACGCCGCAGCATTGATATGCCATGCTGCGGCGTTGCCTGCTGAGATGCAAATTTGGCTTTCTCTCCCAATTTCAGCTTAATTGCTCCACATATCATCTTGTTTGGAGCCCTTCCTAATGTAGAGAAAACTCCAAATCAGTAAGAGTTGCAAATCCACTTAATCAATCAAATAATATGCATAGTTTACTCAATCATATACAAGAAAGGTATCAGAATTGAATATAACAAATATAAGTACAAATCCTTCCAAATATGCATAAATACAAGGACTTTAGCACTCAGTGAAACACATATATGGGGTACAAATAACTATATTTTATGGAGTTATCACCAAAAAACTTGGTAGACAAATTGTGTACTGTAACATCCCAAATTTCCTATCTGTTAAACAATAATTTTGACAATTAACAGAATTTTACTATTTAGTAATTTCTGTGCATTGTAAAATTATTTTGTTTATTCCGTCATCGTATTTGATCGTTTTAAGTGATTTACTTCGTGTCGGAAAAATAAAAATTTTTGAGCCAGAGAAAACTTTACGTAATTTAATTTTTGCCGTTAGGTAATTATTTTACGTAATCTGATTTGATATTTGTGCATTTTCTAATTTTTGTGATTTTATGAATTTTTTTTTACTGTTTATGGGTCCGGAGGGTGTATGTGGGCCCAGGTGGATCCCACAAAGTAAAAATTTTTCTATGCATAGAAAAAATTATACTGTTTAGACGGAGACAGGGGATCTTACTAAACTTGAATTCAGAAACAGTTTTAGAAAATTTTTTGTACTCTGTTTTGTACTGTATTTATTTATTGGGCAATAAAAATACAGTAAATATAATTTTTGTGGAGTTTAGCAGATAAAAATAAATATTATATTGTTTAAGTCAACCTTGGTGGTTTAGATATCCACTATTGATTTAATTAACAATGGAGACTTGATCTTGATTTAATCAACGGTGGAAATTTGATCTTAAAAGTAAATAGGATTATTTATAACCGTTAGATGGAGATTAAATCAAGGGTAGAGATTTAGTTTTATATAATGACTATGACCATTTACAACCATTGGATTTAGAATTGATTAAGGGTGGAGATTTGGTCTTAAAAAGTAACAAGAATCATTTATGACCATTGGATGAAGATTTAATCAATGGTGAAGATTTAGTCTTAAAAAGTGACAAAGACTAATTATGACCCTTGGATTTAAAGTTTGAAGGAGCAATCTTGACCCTTCATTTTGGAGACACATCCAATGACTAGAATTTAAAGGAGAAAGATCCAATGGCCTAGATTAAGTCTTCTAATCAAAAGTCTACCTAAATCCTAACCATTGAATTAATCAATGGCTAGAAATGCTCTAGATGGTGGCTAATAATGATGACAACTTCATGAATGCATTAGGAAGAGGAGGGACGGTTTTGTGCTTCATTTTGGAGGTAAATAAAAACTTTATGTCATTATTAGATGTCTTGGTCAATTATACATCCTTATTGATCATTTTCCTAAAGCAAATTTTTTTTCTCTCTCCAAGCATAGCTATGGCCATGCAAATCTAAAAGGGGGCCAATTTGATTCAATAAATTCTTGTTTCATTATTTGTATTACACAACAAAGAAATAGTCAATAATGGAGACTTGCTTTAAGGAAGCTACGGCAATGCATCCATTTGTGAGGCAAATTATTACAAATCAATTCCTATCATTTTCTATCAACTTGTCTTAGTCAACATGCATTATTATTGATTTGTTTGCATCCTTAGGAGAGTGTTTGGAGGGGGGGGGGATGGTTTTGGAGGCCTTAAGGCCATAGCAACAAGTCTATGACCATTATTACTCCATTTTGGTCATTATTGATATCATTGATCACCTTTGTCTCCTCCAAAAAGCCAAAGCTCTTCAAAACAAATTTTCTCTCCTTTCTTTTCTCCTCTATGTTTCGGCCATGACCATCAAGAACACCTTCCATCACTTTTTAATTTCATCCAACCATAGATCTTGAATCTACATGATATTCTAAGCAACTTTCATGTTAGAGATTTTCTCTAAATCATTCATCTTCATGGGCTTTCTTCAAGATCCATGTGATGGAGTGTTTATGGTGAAGTGTAAGGAAACTTCATTTCTTCTCTTCTTTTTCATGATCTAAACCATGTTTGATCCATGGTTCCTCTTAATCAAGCTTAGTATACTAATTTTTATGTATTTTGTTTTGTATTTGAGAAGCCCTTGATGGTGAAGAACTTGGAAAAAGAAGCAAAACAAAGAGTTTTTGAGGATCTTCAAAAGGTAAGAGGGAGATCCATCTCACCAATCAAGCATGGTGGTGAGAGATGGTGAATCCATGTGAGAATTCATATCCATGGTCATGTAATTTATTTGTGGGTGTTTATGTGCTTTGATTATTTGCCTATGCTTGATATGTTTTGCATGATTTTATGGCTTTGATGGTATGCTTATAATATGCATGATAAGTATATGGCATGCTTGTGGAATTTATGATGGAATATGTATATGTATGTCATGATGTGAATATGGAAAGAAAATAATTTTTTGTCTCCAATGGCCAAGGAAGAGTGGTCACGGTTTTGACACTCATGATTTGGGTTTATGTTGAAAATTTTCAAGAACAAGGGAAATTAATTTGAGTCCCTAGAACATTAAGAATTTCGGCAAAGACACCTCAACATAGGTGTTTATAACTTAATATTTTCATGGAAGAATAAAATTGGATTGATTTGAAAAGCATGGAAAATAAACAAAGGATATGGTTTTCAAGAGAACAAGAATATGGTTTTGAAGGTTTTTTATTGATTTATTTTGTGTAAAAAGATCCTAAGTGTTTTTCTAAACATGAGTTTTGAATGAAACGGGTAAACGTTGATTTTAATGATTTGTAAAGAAAGTGAAAAAGAATTTGTAAAGAAAGTAAAAATGAATTTGAACAAATGGGTTTGGTTTTATAACCATTGGTATTTCAGTTTGAAAACAACATTTTAATGGTTTTGTTTGTGTAAAACTATATTAACTTAGACGGAAAAATGTTTGATAATTTTCAATAGTCATATCCACATTTTTGAAGGCTTGTAATGCCTTGATTTTTATGGAACAAAGTAATATTTTATAAAACGAAGTGTTTTATCACTCGAAAGATTTGACAGTTTTCAATGAACACGTTCACGGTTTTTGAAGACTTACGGATACCTTGATTTTATAACGAAATGATTTTCGCACAAGAATTTGGAAAGGGAACTAGAGCGTTTATCACTTGAGAAATCAAGTTTTTGTAAACGAAAAATGTTTTCGAACTTCAATTTATTTTGAAGAAGGTTGTGTTTGGAAATAATTTAGGAAAAATGAAAAATATAATGGTGTTTTAAAAATTTACTAACGTATAACTGATTTTCGAGTTTTGAAGTACGTTAGGGAATTTTAAGATTTGAAACATTGATTTATATCAATGGAAAAGTGATTTTGTGGATTATATTTTGGAAAAGGATTTCTTGAGTAAAGAAATTTGGAAAACATTTTCTTGAGTAAGAAAATGTATGAAATGAAGTATAAAGTTATATTATTTTGAGAAAAGTTGAAAAGAATTTTTGAAGGTTAAGAAATATTTTCTGTAATGAAATTGTGATGAAAAATGTTTTACGTATCTTAAAAATGATTTGGAATATATTCAAATATTTCTACATGATTTAAATTATGTTTAAATATTTTACGTGATTTGAACTACTGTTGAAAAATCAATATGTGATTTAAAAGTGATAGAATATTTTTACATGATTGTGAAAATGACGGAAAATCGTTATGTGATTTGAAAAGTGTTTTAAATATTATGAGAATGATGGAAAATGATTTACGCGACTTAAAAGAATGATTTTTAAGTTATGCGATTTTGAAACAGTGGAAAAATACTATGCGATTTGAGAAACATATATTTATACGCGATTGACAAAAACGTTAAAAAATTAGTACGTGGTTTAAAAGTGCAACAGAAGAGTTGCAACATTTTGAAAACGTAACAGAAATGTTACGAAATTTTGTAAATGTAACAGTAATGTTATGGTATTGTGAAAAAGTAATAAACACGTTTTGGAATTTTAAAAACGTAACAAAAGTGTTACGGTATTTTGAAAATGCAACAGAAGTGTTGTGGAATTGTGAAAACGTAACGGGAATGTGACACAATTTTGTGAAAACACGACAACAGTGTTTTATAACTATGAAAACATGATAAGATGATTTTGTTATTGAAAAATACAGTATGATTACTGTTGAACCAGTGTCCATACACTGTTTGTGAAAACAACGAGTTTTGCCTGTTATTGGCATGTGATGCATTTGTGGTTGGACTTGCACTGACATATTAATGCATTGTATAAACTATATATGAGAAATTATGAGATATACCTGTGATTGGTATTATACCTGTGATTGGTATTTGGTGCATTATATAATGCATTGGAATGGTCCGATGAGGACTGGATATGGCTGATTGCCTAGGAGAAACACACCTCTTGAGTGGGTGCGATATACGTAGTGTAAGTCACTTGTTGACCTTGGGGGCATCGGGGTGCGGGTTGCTTACACGGGTGGTTGGTCGCGCTTCTTCCCGTAGGTTAGACCGATGCAACACACCGATGATCCTGATCGAGACACTATTCTTAATCAAGATCTGATAAAGATTGTCGTGTATGTGCTAGATGTGTAAAAATTGAAATGAGAATTAAAGCACGTGGTCTGAGGCAAGTGGTACCGGTAGGTTTTTTCGATCATTTTCTCCGACCTGAGTTTAGCTCCATGGAGTAGGAAATCGAGTCTTGTGTACATGCATAATCTGAACATTTATATTTGTGTGATATATTAATTGAGGAATATTGGCTATGATAATTGTTTTGAATACTTGGATGATGATGATGATAATCATATTGATGATATTATTGTGATTATTGTGTGATGATAATAATGTTAATGGTATGATGATGATAGTTGATTAATGTTGAGTGCATTATTGCAATTCTGGTATGATATATCTGTATGATATGTTATTTGTGTTATCTCTGTGTTGCCATGTTGGTATTGGTGTAGGTGATCTCACCTCTTTGTTATATTGTCTTACTGTGTCTGTATTGTTAAAATTAAACAGTAGAAAGAATGAGTTGTCTTAGACATAACGGGCGATGGATACTTTAAGATTGGTGACAACAATAAGGAGTGGACATTCAGGACTCGAAGGTGTGCAGTTTTGACAAAGAAACAGATGTCTGATGCATCAAGATGGACAGAAAAAGGAATAAGTATGTTAAAGTTTCTCGTTAGTGTTGTACCGTGCTATTAAGTAGGACCCGTCATGGGGTTTGCTACTGTTAAAAAAAAAAGAGTCTGTTAGTTTTATATTTCTCTTTAAATTGTTAAATATTAAGTGATGTTTGTTATATGATTTTAAATCAATTAAATCTATTTTTCCATATTACTTATGAATTTCAGAAAGTTTATGTTTCAGCAAGAAAGAAATTTTAAAACCCATATTTTATAACTCAAACTTTGTGCGAACTTCTTTTCAGATTATGAGTCAGGAGTCAAACATGTGATATCCTAGGGAGGGTGTTATATGTACCGCAAGTGCACGGGTCATTCAAGTAATACAGATACAGAGTATAAGTTCGTTCCCACGAGGATATATGGCTTCCATTACTAAGTAACAACCAATAGCTTAGCTAAATTCTATTCAAGAACATATAAAATGAAGAAATGCAAATAAACTAAATCTAAACTACAAAAGCAATAAAGATAATGGTTTAGAGATCTAGGGAATCCTTCTTCACCTCCTATTTCATACTAATGATATGCAATCCTTCCAAGCAACATCAATGATTAGTTAGTTTAGCTTGAGAATCTGATTTAGTCAAAAGCCTATGTCTAGGTCGATCAACCCTGATGTCATTTACCTAATCCACTATGTTTCTTATGTTTTCATGAGGACTAGTGTAAACTCCACTAATGAACGATCTATTCTCAAACACACGCTAATACATGGCTAAAAGGTATATTTCTATCCTGTTAGCAAATCAACTCATCCAAGCCAATTGAACTCGTCGAACATGCATCAACCATACCATATCCATATCCACAAATCCCTATGTCTAGTTCATTTGCATCAATTAAGATCAAGCAATTGTTGGCCAAACAAGAGCAAGCATTAAGCATATGCATGGAAGAACAAAACCAAACATCAATAGATACTCAAAAGATAACATAAACATCAATATTCATATAAAGATCCAAAGTATTTCTTAAATACAGCTGGGCTAAACCATGAACACGAATTTGCAATCAAAAACCATGCTCAAAAGATAGGGAAGAGAAGAGAAACAAAGGGAGAAGAGGAAGGAATCCATAGATGTGATCCTTGAAGCTTGAATTTTCTTCCATGAGCAAGATGGCATCCAACTTAGCATCCCTAGGCCTCTAATCAGCCCGGAAATGAAGAACAGGCCCCAGCCTCTCTAAAGCCTAAAAACTAACCCAGAGCTCGCTTATAAAATTCTGCTAAAAATCTATTTATAGACTCAGAAAAACAGAGGCACGCCGCGACATTAAATTGCCTACGCCGCGACGTGTGTCAAATTAGGTCAGGCACGCCGCGACATTGATTTCCTTCTGCTGCGATGCTCCATTTGCGCAGGTCTCTGACTTTTCAGGGGAATGCTCCACGCCGCGGCATTGATATGCCACGCCGCGGTGTTGCCTGGTAGATGCCAATTTGGCTTTCTCTCCCAATTTCAGCTCAATTGCTCCACATATCATCTTGTTTGGAGCCCTTCCTAATATAGAGAAAACACCAAATCAGAAAGAGTTGCAAATCCACTTAATCAATCTAATAATATGCACAGTTTACTTAATTACATACAGGAAAGGTATCAGAATTGAATATAACAAATATAAGTACAAAACCTTCTAAATATGCATAAATACAAGGACTTTAGCACTTAGTGAAACACAGATATGGGGCACAAATAACTACATTTTGTGGAGTTATCACACCCCCAAACTTAACCTTTTGCTTGTCCTCGAGCAAAACAAAGTATGACTAAGTAAACTTTCTTAACAATTCAAACAACTTTTCATTCAGCAATTAGCAAATTTCAATCTTTCTTTTCTTCAATTAAACCACAGCTAGTATATAATGATTACTTCATTCCATAAAAAGCACAAATGCCCGAAAACCAGCTTCACACATACATAATCCTTCACATGCTAAGAATCCAGCTTCCTTTCATGCAATTCACATTATCCACAAACATGCATGATAAACTTCTTCTATTCAAATCATACACATCCAAATAAGTTTATCAGCATACATGTATATGAATCATCAAATCCACAAAAATTGATCCTAAACTCTCTTTCCACTAATGTAAACCACATACAACTGAGGATCAAGAGGGTCTTTATAGCTTGTAATGTCAGGCCATGGTAATGGGCGTATGAAAAGAAGGGAAAAGATACATACAAACATTGAGAAACACAAACATGTTATTTCAAGACTTGAGCCACTAATTGAGATTAGAAGGGTATTTAATAGTGAAGGATCACAACTTGCCAAAACCATGCAATGCCTTTCATTTTTAACTTTTCTTCTTTCATTGTTTGCTTTATTTTTTTCTCTTCTCATTTTCTTTTTTTTCTTCTTTTTACTTTTACAAAGCAATTTCTTTTTTCTTTTGATTGCATTTGGTTCCTTCAGGCTCATTTTCCTTAAACAAACATACCCCTATTCACTGGACTCACTTCAAGAAATAACACATCATGTACTCAATAAACATTGAAGGTAGGAAGAAAATGCAATGCTTTTGCAAGCATTAGAACGGTTAATAGGTTAACGAACACACTGGTGATGAAAAACATATAAGGCCAAACAATTATAAGGCTTCAAAATGGGACCTAGAGATATCATCATATCAGGGTAGGCTTGAAAAGCTCAATCGATTCAAAGAATGCCCTAACATTTCCTCAGTCATACACAATCTAGTATTTCGCCTCAAGAGAATTTAGAAACAACTTCTAGGATAATCGAAACTCTACATGTACATCCATAAACTTTCTCTAAACATGTACTCTTATCATTTTCAATGTCACACTTGCATCTAAGTGGAATGTAAATCATGCATAAAAAACAACAGAACTGTTTCACATGCATCAAGATCACATAAGGTTTCATTCACAAGGGGGCAAATAGCAACCTTTCATATCATGAACAACCAAATCAACTCTAGCATTCTTTTGCAATGAAGCATGCATTCAATAAGATGAAAACTTTCAATATGACATGCATTCATTATTTGCAAAAGAGTAAAAGTTGAAACTAGCATGCAATGACACTCCCCCAAACCAAAGTGAGACAAAGTCCTCACTTTGCATTGGTAATTTGGGACCTAAACTTTACAAATTATGCACACTATTAATCTGAGCATACTAAAATATTAAATAACATGAAAAATGAAAGAAATATGTACAAAACTTAGCACAATACCGCAGTATTAAACTTCCCACACTGCGCGCTATAGCTCGTCTGCAGAATTCTGCAGAAAACACTCACTAGCGTCGCGGCGTGAAACATGACAACACCGTGGCGTGAGAGGTCTAACTGCAAAATTTAGCAGTAAACTTAGTTTTGCTGCTGGAAATGGTTCAAAGTGGCCTCTAGCAGTAGCAAGACTTGTCCAAAAAGCTATTTTACAAAATGTACAACAAAAACATACCAAAACAAAAAAATCACATATAAACCTATATAAACTTAAAACCTAAGAAAAACATGAAAACAATCAAAATCATAAAACTACTAAATTAACATACTAACACTATTAACATAAATATATTAACATGTGCATATTAATATATAAAATTCAATATACTACCTAGTTATGCATAAAGTAAAGAGACAACTTTAACATAAACTTGGGATTTCCACCCCAAGAAGGGCCTAGTTTATAGTCACGGCCGGACTTTGTCACCAAAATGATTTGTGCGGATGAGTAGTCTTCTTAAATTTGATCCAAGGCTTATCCTTTTAAGGAGTCGCGAATTCCCTGAAGGACCTCATATGATTAGGATCATCCGACTTCTTTATTGAACCTACAGTAATAATATAAAGAGACTTAAATTAACATAGATTATATACAACTTGAATTAGAACTAACCAAACTCATTGTTGATATTAGCAAAATGGAATTAAACCGTTATCCCTGGCAACGGCGCCAAAAACTTTATAGACCAATTGTGTACCGCAAGTGCACGGGTCATTTAAGTAATACAGATACAGAGTATAAGTTCGTTCCCACGAGGATATATGGCTTCCATTACTAAGTAACAACTATTAGCTTAGCTAAATTATATTCAAGAACATATAAAATGAAGTAATGCAAATAAACTAAATCTAAACTACAAAAGCAATAAAGATAATGGTTTAGAGATCTAGGGAATCCTTCTTTACCTCCTATTTCATACTAATGATATGCAATCCTTCCAAGCAACATCAATGATTAGTTAGTTTAGCTTTAGAATTTGATTTAGTCAAAAGCCTATGTCTAGGTCGATCAACCCTGGTGTCATTTACCAAATTCACTATGTTTCTTATGTTTTCATGAGGACTAGTGTAAACTCTATTAATGAACGATTTATTCTCAAACACACTCTAATACATGGCTAAAAGGTATATTTCTATCCTGTCAGCAAATCAACTCATCCAAGCTAATTGAACTCGTCGAACATGCATCAACTATACCATATCCATATCCACAAATCCCAATGTCTAGTTGATTTGCATCAATTAAGATCATGCAATTGTTGGCCAAACAAGAGCATGCATTAAGCATAGGCATGGATGAACAAAACCAAACATCAATAGATACTCAAAAAATAACATAAACATCAATATTCATATAAAGATCCAAAGTATTTCTTAAATAAAGCTGGGCTAAACCATTAACATGAATTTACAATCAAAATCCATGCTCAAAAGATAGGGAAGAGAAGAGAAACAAAGGGAGAAGAGGAAGGAATCCATAGATGTGATCCTTGAAGCTTGAATCTCCTTCCATGAGGAAGATGACATCCAACCTAGCC
Source organism: Ormosia emarginata (assembly GCA_029884605.1). Lineage (NCBI taxonomy): Eukaryota > Viridiplantae > Streptophyta > Magnoliopsida > Fabales > Fabaceae > Ormosia > Ormosia emarginata. Next base: position 1,189,318 of record JAQQTP010000049.1, on the reverse strand, counting down.
TCCCTAGGCCTCTAATCAGCCCGAAAATGAAGAACAAGACGCAGCCTCTCTAAAACCTAACAACTAACCCGGAGCTCTCTTATAAAATTCTGCTAAAAATCTATTTATAGACTCAGAAAAACTGAAGCACGCCGCGACATTAAACTACCTACGCTGCGACGCTTGTCAAATTAGGTCAGGGACGCCGCGGCCTTGATTTCCTTTCGTCGCGACGCTCCATTTGCGCAGCTCTCTGACTTTTCAGGGAAATGCACCACGCTGCAGCATTAATATGCCACACCGCGATGTTGCCTGCTGTGATGCAAATTTGGCTTTCTCTCCCAATTTCAGCTCAATTGCTCCACATATCATCTTGTTTAGAGCTCTTCCTAATATAGAGAAAACACCAAATCAGTACGAGTTGCAAATCCACTCAATCAATCAAATAATATGCACAGTTTACTCAATTACATACAGGAAATATATTAGAATTGAATATAACAAATATAAGTACAAAACCTTCCAAATATGCATAAATACAAGGACTTTAGCACTCAGTGAAACACAAATATGGGGCACAAATAACTACATTTTGTGGAGTTATCACACCCCCAAACTTAACCTTTTGCTTGTCCTCGAGCAAAACAAAGTATGACTAAGTAAACTTTCTTAACAATTCAAACAACTTTTCATTCAGCAATTAGCAAATTTCAATCTTTCTTTTCTTCAATAAAACCACAGCTAGTATATAATGATTACTTCATTCCATAAAAAGCACAAATGCCCCAAAACCAGCTTCACACATACATAATCCTTCACATGCTAACAATCCAGCTTCCTTCCATGCAATTCACATTATCCACAAATATGCATGATAAACTTCTTCTATTCCAATCATACACATCCAAATAAGTTTGTCAGCATACATGTATATGAATCATTAAATCCACAAAAATTGATCCTAAACTCTCTCTCCACTAATGTAAACCACACACAACTGAGGATTAAGAGGGTCTTTATAGCTTGTAATGTCAGGCCATGGTAATGGGCGTATGAAAAGAAGGGAAAAGATACATACAAACATTGAGAAAAACAAACATGTTATTTCAAGACTTGAGCCACTAATTGAGATTAGAAGGGTATTCAATAGTGAAGGATCATAACTTAACAGAACCATGCAATGCTTTTCATTTTTAACTTTTCTTCTTTCATTGTTTGCTTTGCTTTTTTTTTCTCATTTTCTTTTTTTTTCTTCTTTTTACTTTTACAAAGCAATTTCTTTTTTCTTTTGATTGCATTTGGTTCTTTCAGGCTCATTTTTCTTAAACAAACATACCTCTACTCACTGGACTCAGTTCAAGAAATAACACATCATGTACTCAACAAACATTGAAGGTAGGAAGAAAATGCAATGCTTTCACATGCATTAAAACGGTTAACAGGTTAACGAACATATTGGTGATGAAAAACATATAAGGCCAAATAATTATAAGGATTCAAAATGGGACCTAGAGATATCATCATATCAGGGTAGGCTTGAAAAAGCTTAATCGGTTCAAAGAATGCCCTATTCATTTCCTCAGTCATGCATAATCTAGGATTTCGCCTCAAGAGAATTTAGAAACAACTTCTAGGATAATCGAAACTCTGCATGTACATCCATAAACTTTCTCTAAACATGCACTCCTATCATTTTCAAACTTACACTTACATCTAAGCGGAATGTAAATCATGCTTCAAAAACAACTGAATTGTTTCACATGCTTCTAGATCACATAAGGTTTCACTCACAATGGGGCAAATAGCAATGTTTCATATCATGAACAACCAAAACAACTCTAGCATTCTTTTGCAATAAAGCATTCATTCAATCAGATGAAACTTTTCAATATGACATGCATTCATCATTTGCATAAGAGTAAAAGTTGAAACTAGCATGCAATGACACTATCTCAGACCAAAGTGAGATAAATCCTCACTTTGCATTGGCAATTTGGGACTTAAACTTTACAAATTATGCACGCTATTAATTTGAGCATACTAAAATATTAAATAACATGAAAAATGAAAGAAATATGTACAAAACATAGCACAACGTCGTGGCATTAAACTTCCCATGCTGCAGCGCTATAGCTCGTCTGCAAAATTTTGTAGAAAACACTCACTGGCGCTGCGACGTGAAACATGGCAACGCCGCGGCGTGAGAGGTCTAACTGCAAAATTTAGCAGCAAACATAGTTTTGCTGCTGGAAATGGTTCAAAGTGGCCTCCAGCAGCAGCAAAACTTGTCCAAAAAGCTATTTTACAAAATGTACAACAAAAACATATCAAAACAACAAAATCAACATATAAACCTATATAAACTTAAAGCCTATGAAAAGCATGAAAATAATCAAAATCATAAAACTACTAAATTAATATACTAACACTATTAACATAAACATATTAACATGTACATATTAATATATAAAATTCAATATACTACCTAGTTATGCACAAAGTAAAGACACAACTTTAACATAAACTTGGGATTTCCTCCCCAAGAAGGGCCTAGTTTACAGTCATGGCCGGACTTTGTCACCAAAATGAATTGTGCGGATGAGTTGTCTTCTTAAATTTGATCCAAGGCTTATCCTTTTGAGGAGTCGCGAATTCCTTGAAGGACCTTATATGATTAGGATCATCCGACTTCTTTATTGAACCTAAAGCAATAACATAAAGAGACTTAAATTAACATAGATTATATACAACTTGAATTAGAACTAATTAAACTCATTGTTGATATTAGCAAAATGGAATTATGCCGTTATTTTCGGCAACAACGCCAAAAACTTGGTAGACCAATTGTGTATCGCAAGTGCACAGGTCATTTAAGTAATACAAATATAGAGTATAAGTTCATTCCCACGAGGATATATGTCTTCCATTACTAAGTAACAACCAATAGCTTAGCTAAATTCTATTCAAGAACATATAAAATGAAGAAATACAAATAAACTAAATCTAAACTACAAAAGCAATAAAGATAATGGTTTAGAGATCTAGGGAATCCTTCTTCACCTCCTATTTCATGCTAATGATATGCAATCCTTCCAAGCAACATCAATGATTAGTTAGTTTAGCTTGAGAATCTGATTTAATCAAAAGTCTATGTCTAGGTCGATCAACCCTGGTGTCATTTACCTAATCCACTATGTTTCTTATGTTTTCATGAGGATTAGTGTAAATTCCACTAATTAACGATCTATTCTCAAACACATGCTAATACATGGCTAAAAGGTATATTTCTATCCAGTTAGCGAATCAACTCATCCAAGCTAATTGAACTCGTCGAACATGCATCAACCATACCATATCCATATCCACAAATCCCTATGTCTAGTTCATTTGCATCAATTAAGATCATGCAATTGTTAGCCAAACAAGGGCAAGCATTAAGCATATGCATGGAAGAACAAAACCAAACATCAATAGATAATCAAAAGAACATAAACATCAATATTCATATAAAGATCCAAAGTATTTCTTAAATACAGCTAGGCTAAACCATGAACACGAATTTACAATAAAAAGCTATGCTTAAAAGATAGGGAAGAGAAGAGAAACAATGGGAGAAGATGAAAGAATCCATAGATGTGATCATTGAAGCTTGAATCTCCTTCCATGAGGAAGATGACATCTAACCTAGCCTCCCTAGGCCTCTAATTTGCTCGAAAATGAAGAACAGGTCGTAACCTCTCTAAAACCTAAAAACTAACCCGGTGCTCTCTTATAAAATTTTGCTAAAAATCTATTTATAGACTCAGAAAAACAGAGACACGCCGTGTCATTAAACTGCCTACGCCACGATGCGTGTCAAATTAGGTCAGGGACGCCGTGGCATTGATTTCCTTTGGCCGTAATGCTGTATTTGCGTAGCTCTCTGACTTTTTAGGGGAATGCTCCACGCCGCGGCATTGATATGCCACGCCATGGCGTTGCCTGCTGAGATGCAAATTTGGCTTTCTCTCCTAATTTCAGCTCAGTTACTCCACATATCATCTTGTTTGGAGCCCTTCCTAATATAGAGAAAACACCAAATCAGTAAGAGTTGCAAGTCCACTTAATCAATCAAATAATATGCACAGTTTACTCAATTACATACAGGAAAGGTATCAGAATTTAATATAACATATATAAGTACAAAACCTTCCAAATATGCATAAATACAAGGACTTTAGCACTCAGTGAAACACAAATATGGAGCACAAATAACTACATTTTGTATAGTTATCAGCTGCTGGAAATTCCAACATTGTGTTTTTGATGTTTTGGAATTTCCTAAGTGATAAGATCATTTATATATGCTTTTCTAAGTGTGTTAAGGTACTAATAGGGGTAATTCTTGGAGAGAATAACAACTTGGCATATATATAACAAGTGGTTAGAATGCCTTAGGGTTGTATATAAGACCTTGCACAACTTGAGGTTGTTTTGAAATCATTTATGAAGTGATAATGTGAGGTTCTAGATATGAAAATGCTAGTTACATGGTTCTTGCTACTTTGTTGAATAAATGAGGCTGAGACTTATATATACTAGTATTTGCTTTGTCACTTGTTTATGAGGATCTTATGATTATTTCAATTGTGAATTGAGATGGTTCTAGCACCTTTGGTTTTCAAACTTGGTATTTGCTAATTTCCTATTTATTGTAACCTTAGATGGTGTACACAACCATATGACCTGAGAATGAGGTGTTGGATCTAAATTTTCATTGCATTTATGCTTGCATGCTTAGGGTTACCAGTATGGGGGTGGAAGTAGTACTCTTACATTAGTGAGGGGAAGGTATATAACACTCTAAGACAGATATCTCAATATAACTATCATACACAAAGATATACAAAATTAGATATGTTACTTCTATACTATCTAATATACTAGTCCCATATCATTCACGAAAAATTAATATGGAGAGCCATGATAAATGATAGTCATACATATATATAGATCAACAACCTTCATAACTGGAGTAATATATATACAACTCATAAACCAACTCAAAGTAAAATATACATATACAAGAGTTGTGCAGAAAACATAAACTAAATTATTTAATCTCGTAACTCTATCTTCATTTTCTTTTGACCCTCCGAGGGGTACTAACTTGCTTTACCATAGAAACACGAGAAAAAGGTGAGAACACAATATTTCTTAGTAATATACAAGTATCTCATGGCATTCATTAATACATATACATATAAATTGAAACTACAACAACATTATACAATCGCCCATACAATTGTATAACTTATAGAAATCTAAATTATCTTGATGTTATACAATCGCCCATATGATTGTATAAAACAATTGAACTTGGTAAAATGTCTTACTCACAATTTTACCCTCACAAGAAGCTTATTTGGCTATCTTGTCTCACAATATCATCCTTAGCAAAGAGTCTCACTCACTATTTTGCAAGGTCAAGGGATTTAATTCACCCTTAATTAAGATAATTGTGTTGTGGTTCAACTTTGACTATTAAAGGAACCACTCTTGACTAATACTTAATTACAACCCAAATCAATGAGAGAAAATAGCTTTAATCAAAGGACTTGTATGTATAACCCAATTCTTGCTTTCATAGGGTAAACAAAGCCTTCTTGAAAAGTATAACTTACTCATAAAATCTGTGTCTAACTTTCCTTACTATCACAACACAAGTGGTATTATGTGCCACAATGTTGTGTTTAAGGGCCCAAACACCTTTTCTAAACAATTCATGACTTTTGAGAAGTTTAGAAAGTCAACTTATCCATACTTACTAGGTAATTATTTTCCTTGTGAAATAACCCTAAAAGTGTCTTAACATACTTTAGGAAACACTTATAAATGATTCCATCTTGTCAAGAACTTGAAAACATCAAAAATGACATTTTGAAGATTTTGGGCCGAAAACATGGGTCATGTCTGAAAACACAACCCCCCCCCCCGTGTCTGAAAACACCTCCCCCCTGTGTCTTGCTCTATTAGCATAGTTTTACGAGATTGAACAGGAAGAGAGGGACACCCCCCATGTCTTGAGACACGGGTCGTGTTTCTTAAACAGTCACACTGCAGAAAATTCTGCTGAATCGAGTTACTATTCCATTAGAATTTAATCTTCATTTAGCCACTCAAAGTTGGTTTCTAAGTGATTTATAACATCACAATCAACCCTTAAACATAATGTAATACTTAATTTCATAATTATATTACTTAAGTAAGAATTTGTGACAAAAATCCCAATTTCCCTAACCTAATTTCTAGGTTCAAAGTTAATGAACTAATCACCTTGTTTGATAACCAAACCCAAGCCTCTTACATTCAATAAGCAAAACTAACTTAGTTCACTCAAAGAAAACAAGTACTAACAAGAAAAGAGATCTTTGCTCTTTAAAATCCATTTTTCCCATCTAATGGCCTAACATCCAACTTAAGAGTGACGAAGGAAAAATAATAAGTTTTAGGTTAGAAACTCTTACCTCAAGATGGTGGTGATGATGCTTGATCAACCTTCAATATTTGCCTTGCCCTGGTTCCTGTTCTTCCTCCCTTCCTCTTCCTCATTTTCCTCTTATTTTCCTTAGCTTTTTGCTACTATCCTGTTATGACCTTTTGTGTACCACAAGTGTACGGGTCGTGAAAGTAATATAATAATGAGAAAGATCGTCTCCACAGGGATAATGGGTAATATCTAATGCCAACTATTAACCAATAGCTTAACGAATTCTATTCAAGCACATATAAATTAAGAAAAGTGTGTGTAGTCAAAATTAGGGCTAAAAGGGAATAAACCAGAAGTAAAAGACAACAACGAGAGTATAGTGACTCCTTCTTCACCAACTACTTTACTTGGCAATTTGCAACTATTTTAAGCAACAAAGATACTAGTTTTGTTAGCCTAAGAAGCTACATTAGTTAAAAGCCTATGTCTAGGTCATTTTGTAACATCCCGAAAAATACATATTTGATCATGAATCAACATTTTATAATATTCTTGATTTTTAGGAATTTTTCGGAAACGACGAATATTTTAATATATTCCTCGTTTTACGTGCACACTGGGCTGAGAATTGCTGAGACCAGTGTAACACTCCGAAAATTGATTATTTCACCATGAATAGTCATTTTCCAATATTTATGATTTATGTGAATTTTTTGAATTATCAAATCAGAACGATGAATATTTTAATATATTTTTCGTTTTGCGTGAACATTGACATTAGAGAAACGTGAAAAATGACATTAATGCTTTAAAAATTGGAAATTTATATGAAGGATAGTCGTTTTATAATATTTGTAATTTTTGGGAATTTTCTGGGAATTTTCCGAAACTGTCGAATATTTTAATATATTCCTCGTTATGCGTGCGTCTTGAGAAAGAGAACCCGAGAAAACGCGATGTTTTCTCTCGAGAACCTTGGACTATGGACATGTCAACGGGGATCTTACTAAACCCGAGACTTGACACATTTACGAAATTCCACAATCTTCGAGAAATTTTAAAATGAGATATAATTAAATCAATACAAATAAAATTCATCCGTCGGATTAATTAAATATGACTATCATCACCTGTAACTATTATCTATTGGATAATAGTGTGTAATAAAAATCCTATCACATTATCCTAATGTAATCTACTTTATGTCAAATCTATCTACTTTAATTCAAATTTATTGATTAAATAATCAAAGCTTCCTTAAGAAGCTTTGACCTTACCTTTGACCCATGTGCCTTAGCTTCTCTTGGAAGCCATTCCCCACCCACTTCTCTCTCTTTTGCATGGCTGGAAGGCAGCCAAGGGAGTGGAAATTACTCCATTTCATTTAATCAAATATCATTTTCATTCATTTAATTTCAAGACACTTTCTCTCTCTACCATTTCTTCTTCTTTCTTCTTCCATTTTTCTCTCCTCCTTCTCTCTACCAAGCTCCACGGCCAGCCACCCTTCACCACCCTAATCTTCACAAAAATTTCTTCTAACTACATTTTCTAAATCCTTTCACCATTCTAAACACTTTTTCTTCTTGGAGTTTCTTGAGATTCCATCATCTTCACCATTTCTCCAAGCTCCAACTTTGAGCATTTTGGGTAAGTTTCATGACCACTCTCCCTCTTCTCTTGATTTCGTGATTATGGTTTCTTTGATGGCCATCCATGGCTTATTTTTCAAGCCTTGATGTTAATTCTAACAAGTCTCCAATTTTAGGGATTTTTGGAGGCCAAATCAGAAAATACAAGGAGGATTCTTGGAGTTCTTCTTGATTTCTTCACTTAGGTAAGAGGAAGACACTCCTCTTCAACCATTTTTAGCATCTAGGAACCTTGGTTGTGTTGATTTGTGAAGAACCCTAATGAGGGTTGTTCTTGAATTTAATGATTAATTATGTTATGTGTTGATTTTGTGTTAATTGTGACTTTGGATTGATTTGTGGTATATAATGGAATGTTGGAATGGATTGAGTGATTTAAAATGGAAGAAAAATGAATGAACACCCACCAAGGAGTGTCACGGTTTTAGGCTAGAAATTTAGGGGAATTTGTGTTGAAATTGTAATTGGTATAATACTTAAATTAATCAATGTATTAGATGGAATTCAATGGAAGGAAAATTTGAAATAGAAACCACCATGAGGGCTACGGTTTTGGGAGCCAAGAACCTAGGGTTTTTGGTGAGTTAATTGGACAAGTGAACAATTTAAATAATTAAGGGAATGATGTATATGATTAGGACTTGAAAAGATTTGAAATTGGATTAATGGGGAGGCCACGGCCTCTAGGGTAATTTTAGGTGGAAAATGTGATTTTAATGAATTGGAAGCATAATTAATTAGGTAATTGTAAACCAAAGTAATGAAATGGATGATTAGGAAATTAGAAGAATTTATTAAAGCTAAGACTTCATGAATTTTCAAAGAACCAAGAGTGAAAGTGTCATAAGAATTAAGGAGATTCTAAGTGAGTGAAGAACATGAGAGTGTGAGGCCTAAGAGCTAAAATAAAATGTAAGTTATGGGAAATTGAGTTGTCTTGGAATATTAAGTTGGCTATAAGGATTGATTTTTGAACATGAACCTTAGAAAGGGGTCAAAGTTTAATTTAGGATTCATAATGAACCTAATGATGCATTAATGGGCTTGATACTTATATTATGTGACTATGGGTCCATGTGAGTGACCATTTATATAATGATGCTTATGTTGGCCCAATGTGGCATATTATGAATTTGTATGAGATTGTGGATCATACATGAGCATGCATAGTGTCTTATGCATTGTGATGTCCTTGTGGACTGTTGTAAGGCCAAGTTGCCTAGGAGATTGAACACACCTTAGTGCGGGTGCGAGTAGACAAGTGTGGGTCGTGTTGTGACCTTGGGGACGTCGGGGTGCGGGTCCTTCACAATGGGCAGTTGGTAGCTCCTCTGCCTGTGGGGCAAACCGATGCAAACGCACCGACGATCCGGACTTGACACTGTCCTATATCATGATCTAGTGTAGAATGTCTGTGCAATGCCATGATTGTGCACGAGAAAATTTATTGATAGCACGGCCTCGGCAGTAGGAGTCACGAGACATGTCTCCTGATCTTTCTCTCGACCGATTGAGTCTAGCTCCATGGAGTAGGAATTTGGGAAAGCATGCATACGAGTCATGATATACACTTGTCATCATTAATTCTTATTTACGTAACTATACTTGATTCAACTTGTCATTATAGTAATTATATGCCTGGAACCGTTTAATTACTTACTTGTTGAGATTACTTGCTCATTAATTGAATATGATGTGTTGGATTGCTATTTGGGCGCGTGGCGCCGTTTGTTTCTAGCATGCTATAACTGGTAATGATGTAGGATGTCTTACCTCTTTCCCTGTGCTTCTATTATTTGTTTGTTTATGTGTACCCCGTGCGATCGAAGACGACGATGAGGAGACGAAGATCCTGCCTTCCCAGACTTCGGCTGCACAAGATTGACCTCTCTTGCGACGATGTACGCACGTATGCGTGGGTTCTGGGAGATGTGCGTCGACCTTCCTTGGGGGCCGAGTGCTGGCACATCAACCTGAACTCCGACCACTGCGTGTACTTGGGAGACGTGTCGATAGCACTTGCCTGGAGACGTCATGAGGCACCTGTCCTCACCTGCTACCTCAGCTTGCGTCTGGAGTTTTACCTGCCTATTAGGGAGATGTGGGGTGCCCGTTATTACACCTCGCAGGAGGATTCTTTTGATTCCACCGCTCGGGCTCCGTCCCGCGCCTCTGTGGTTCCCATGGATGTGTCCTCGGATGAGGAAGATCCTGACGAGGGTCCTCCTGAGGATCCTGAATCGGTCCCTTTTTATCTGAGGGGTCGATGATCATTGGTGGCTACTGATGGTCCGCGTGTTTTTATTTTTGGGGGCCTGATGTATTTTTATTTTTGGTGGGCTGTATATTTTGTATATGCATGATGGTATATATGCATGTTTCCCTTGGGGTGGGTATAGTTTTGCTTTTTGGTGATGGCCAGGCTTGTATCTACAAAACAGTTGTATCAAATTTTATATATATATGTATGCTATTCAGGTGCAATTTCTGTGTATTGTTTTATTCGACACTTTTATCCACATTCCGTATTATCATTATTATTATTATTATAAAAAAAATATTGCCAATTATGCTCACATGGTTAAACATCAATTAAATAAAATGAACCGGGTCTTAATCGTTTGTTTATTCAATTTATGCATTTTATTTTATTTGACAATGTGACGTTCCCTCCCAAAAAGGGGCGTTACATTAAGTTGGTATCAGAGCCCCGGTTTATGTTTTCTTTGGGTCTTGAGTGTGAGTCATGTCTTGTTTGTCTTTGTGTGAATCTCTCGTGATGGGTGTCTTGAGTGGATTCCTCGACTTTTCTTATGTTTTCGGTAATCTAATTTGAGAGAAAAGCAAGATGGCAAGAGGTGGAGAAATGGCATTGCTATTGAAGCGATGTAGAGAATGGTGAAGTCATCGCCCAACAAAATGAACGCGTTGCTCAACAACAAGAAAGAGCTGCTCAACAGCTTGAGGCGACTGCCGATGCGCAAAACTTAGCAGAGTTTCGTCGTCATAACCCTCCTCAGTTTAAGGGAGAATTTGATCCTGACAAGGCTAATCTATGGATCAAGGAGCTAGAAAAAGTCTTTCGTGGCATGAATTGTGCGGAAGACAAGAAGGTGAATTATGCGACTTTTATGCTTGTCGGCAATGCCGAAGATTGGTGGAACGGAGCGCAGAGAGCATTAGAAGCCGAAGGAGCTGATGTTACTTGGGAATTGTTCAAGGAGAAATTCTTGGGCAAATACTTTCCTGCGAATGCGAGACACGCAAAGGAGATGGAGTTCCTCAACCTGAGATAGGGGAACATGACCGTCAGCGAGTGCGCCGCTAAGTTTGAAAATTTGGAGAAGTTCTCGACCCATTACCAGCATCAAACTGATGAAGCCTAGAAATGCTAGAAATTCACCGAAGGACTGAGGTATGAAGTGAAGAAAACTGTGATTACCTTGAAAATGAAGGTATTCTCAGAACTGTTAGACACTTGCTGTGAAGTTGAAGCCTTGGAGCAGGCTAGAGACGCGAGAAACAGGAACTTTGGGCCTGTACGGTCCCAAAGAGGTGGAGGCAAGTGGTTCAAACCGCTTTCAGAAGAAGCCATAACCGACCAACGGGGAGTCAACAACCAATCAGTGGAAGTTCAGGTGGAGGTTCTTCTGGGAACCGAACTAGTCAGAATACGACCTACCCGTCCAAATGCCTGAAGTGTGGGAAAGATCATCTCACAAGAGACTGCACGATAAAAGGAATCATTTGCTTCAGATGTGGCAAACCGGGCCATATGTCCAGAGATTATAATCAAGCAAAGGCTGAACCTTCAGTCAATGCAACTCGAGCCAAGAAACCGCAAGCCAGAGGTCGAGTTTATACTATGAGTGGAGTGAAGCTTCTGAATCCGAAGACTTGATTCAAGGAGAAGGCGCCATAGAAGGTAATCTTTTAAAAGTCTTGTATGACTCTGGGGCAACCCATTCTTTCATATCATATGACCGTGTGCTACGACTTAGTTTACACAGTGTCTGAACTACCTTTTGAATTAACTGTTTCAACCCCACGATAAACCGGTAGTTACTACCAAAGTCTGTTTGAAGTGTCCTTTGATTGTTGAAGGTCGAATCTTTTCTGTTGATTTGATCTGTTTACCTCTTTCACAGTTAGATATAATCCTAGGGATGGACTGGTTATCTTCCAACCATGTTCTGTTAGATTGTTCTAGTAAGACCATAGTCTTTCCTGTGGATAAGAATTCTAGATACTTGACGACCAACCAAGCACGAGCTTTCTTGAAAGAAGGAGCTCAGGGGTATATGTTATTATCTTCTCTGAAAGTTGAGGGTGAGGCTGATTTGAGTACTATTCCAGTAGTGAAGGAATTTCTTGAGATCTTCCTTGAAGAAGTACCTGGTTTACCACCGGCACGTGAGATCGAGTTTGCTATTGATCTAGTACCGGGAGCTGGTCCTGTGTCTATAGCACCTTACCGAATGTCACCGATAGAATTAGCCGAACTTAAGAAGCAGCTAGAAGAGCTTTTGGAGAAGCAGTTAGTTAGACCGAGTGTGTCCCCGTGGAGAGCACCTGTGTTACTAGTTCGAAAGAAGGATGGTACCTCGAGATTGTGTGTGGACTACAGGCAATTGAACAAGTTGACGATCAAGAACAAGTATCCTCTCCCGAGAATTGACGACTTGATGGACCAACTGAAGGGGGCAGCGGTATTTTCGAAGATTGACTTGAGATCTGGGTATCATTAGATAAGAGTGAAGACGAAGGATATACCCAAGACTGCTTTTCGTACGCGATACGGTCATTACGAGTATCTTGTGATGTCATTTGGTGTGACGAATGCGCCTGCTATTTTCATGGACTATATGAACCGCATCTTTCGTCCGTACTTGGATAAGTTTGTTGTCGTCTTCATTGATGACATCCTGATATATTCCCAGAATCAGGAGGATCATGCTGAGCACCTCAGCATAGTTCTTCAGATTTTGAAGGAAAAGGAACTGTATGCCAAGCTGTCGAAGTGCGAGTTTTGGCTAGATGAGGTGAAGTTTTTGGGTCATGTGATCTCAAAAGAAGGAATTGCAGTGGATCCATCCAAAGTAGAAGCAGTACTGCAGTGGGAACAACCGAAGTCAGTGACGGAAGTCCGTAGTTTCGTTGGTTTAGCCGGATATTACCGGAGGTTCATAGAAGGGTTTTCCAAGATTGCCGGACCGCTCACTCAATTGACGAGGAAGAATCAAGCTTTCGAATGGACTGATAGATGTGAGCAGAGTTTTCAAGAGTTGAAGAAACGGCTGACTACCTCACCTGTATTGGTGTTACCTGATCCGAATGAACCGTTCGAGGTGTACTGTGACGCTTCGTATCAAGGATTGAGATCTGTTCTTATGCAACACCGAAAGGTGGTAGCCTATGCTTCGCGACAGTTACGAGTGCATGGAAAGAATTACCCGACTCATGATTTGGAGTTGGCAGCTGTGGTTTTTGCTCTGAAGATATGGAGACATTTCCTTTATGGAGCGACATTCAACATCTTCAGTGACCACAAGAGCTTGAAGTACTTGTACGATCAGAAAGAGCTGAATATGAGACAGCGGAGATGGCTGGAGTTTTTAAAGGATTATGATTTCCAGTTGTTGTACCACCCTGGCAAGGCGAACGTTGTGGCTGACGCCTTAAGTAGAAAGACTATCAGTGTTTCTGCCTTGATGATTAGGGAAAGAGATCTCATCGAACAATTTAGAGATGTATGGTCATTTGTTAAGTTGGAACCCGGAAGAATTTGCATGAATATGGTTACCATCTCAAGCGAGTTGATGGAAGACATACGGGAAAAACAGAAAACCGATGAATTCTTGCAAGGAATAAGAGAACAAATGAAACAAGGCGAGAAAACAGAGTTCGAAGAAGGAACAGATGGAATTCTGAGATTCCGAGGTAGAGTTTGTATTCCTCGTGACCAAGAGCTTAGATGATATATTGTGGATCATGCCCACACTAGCAAGCTAAGTATGCACCCTGTATAACGAAGATGTACCAAGACTTGAAGAAGTTGTTCGGTGGCATGGACTAAAGAGTGATGTCACTAGATGTGTATCGACTTGTCTAGTCCGTCAAAAGCCAAAGTGGAACATCGGCGACTGTTGGGTTCTTTGCCGCAACCATTGTCTATTCCTGAATGGAAGTGGGACAACATCGCAATGGACTTTGTTGTGGGATTGCCAAGGACAAGGATGGGGCATGACTCGATTTGGGTAATAGTTGATCGACTTACAAAATCGGCTCATTTCCTCCCGATTAACATAAGGTACAGTTTGGAAAAGCTGACTCGACTGTATATTGGGGAAATTGTCAGATTACATGGTGTGCCTACGAGTATAGTCTCGGATAGAGATCCGAGGTTTACCTCAAAGTTTTGGCAAAGTTTACAAGCTTCGTTAGGAACGAGATTGCGCCTGAGTTCGGCGTATCATCTGCAAACCGATGGTTAATCGGAAAGGACGATCCAATCTCTAGAGGACCTACTTAGAGCTTGTTCTATGGAACGAGGAAGTTGGGATGAAGTTCTACCACTGGTGGAGTTCACCTACAATAACACTTATCATTCGAGTATAGGGATGGCACCCTATGAAGCTCTGTATGGAAGACGGTGTCGAACACCATTATGTTGGTACCAAGACGGCGAGCGTCTTACGATTGGACCAGACATTATCCAGCAGACGATTGAGAAGGTTAAGATGATTCAAGAGAAGATGAGAACTGCTCAGAGCCGACAGAAGAGCTATGCGGATAAGAGAAGAAAGCCTCTTGAGTTCGAAGAAGGTGAGCATGTGTTCCTGAAAGTCACACCCACAACTGGGGTCGGCCGGGCCTTGAAATCTAGAAAACTCACTCCGAAATTCCTTGGACCTTACCAAATTCTTCGTCGGATAGGTCCAGTAGCCTACCAGATAGCCTTACCCCCTATTCTTTCAAATATACACAATGTATTTCATGTGTCACAACTTCGTAAATATTTACCAGATCCAAGTCATGTTATAGCACCAGACACAGTACAGTTAAAAGAGAACCTGACCTATGAAACGTCTCTTGCGAGAATCGAGGATCGACGGATAAAGCAACTACGAGGCAAGGAGATTCCATTGGTAAAGGTGATTTGGAATGAAGCAACTGGTGATACGACTTGGGAATTGGAAGATAAGATGAAGGGGCAATATCCAGAATTATTTTAAGGTATGTAAATTTCGAGGACGAAATTCCTTTTAGTAGGGGAGTGTTGTAACATCCCGAAAAATACATATTTGATCATGAATCATCATTTTATAATATTCTTGATTTTTAGGAATTTTTCTGGAATTTTTCGGAAACGACGAATATTTTAATATATTTCTCGTTTTACGTGCACACTAGGCTGAGAATTGCTGAGACCAGTGTAACACTCCGGAAATTGATTATTTCACCATGAATAGTTATTTTCCAATATTTGTGATTTATGTGAATTTTTTTAGAATTATCCGGGAACGATGAATATTTTAATATATTCTTCGTTTTACGCGAACATTGAGCAGAGTCGTGAAAATGACTGTAATGCTTTAAAAATTGGAAATTTATATGACGGATAGTCGTTTAATAATATTTTCAATTTTTGGGAATTTTCTGGGAATTTTCTGGAACCGTCGAATATTTTAATATATTTCTCGTTATGCGTCTTGTGATTGCTGCAGGTAACCAGAGAAACGCGATGTTTTCTCTGAGAACCTTGGACTATGGACATGTCGACGGGGGATCTTACTAAACCTGAGACTTGACACAGTTTACGAGGTTCCACAATCTTCGAGAAATTTTAACAGATACAATTAAATCAATACAAAAAAATTCATCTGTCGGATTAATTAAATACGACTTAATCATTAACTATTATCTATTGGATAATAGTGTGTAATAAAAATCCTATCACATTATCCTATGTAATCAACTTTATGTCAAATCTATCTACTTTAATTCAAATTTATTGATTAAATAATCAAAGCTTCCTTAAGAAGCTTTGACCTTACACCTTTGACCCATGTGCCTTAGCTTCTCTTGGAAGCCATTCCCCACCCACTTCTCTCTCTCTTTGCACGGCTGGAAGGCAGCCAAGGGAGTGGAAATTACTCCATTTCATTTAATCAAATATCATTTCCATTCATTTAATTTCAAGACACTTTCTCTCTCTACCATTTCTTCTTCTTTCTTCTTCCATTTTTCTCTCCTCCTTCTCTCTACCAAGCTCCACGGCCAGCCACCCTTCACCACCCTAATCTTCACAAAAATTTCTTCTAACTACATTTCCTAAATCCTTTCACCATTCTAAACACTTTTTCTTCTTGGAGTTTCTTGAGATTCCATCATCTTCACCATTTTCTCCAAGCTCCAACTTTGAGCATTTTGGGTAAGTTTCATGACCACTCTCCCTCTTCTCTTGATTTCGTGATTATGGTTTCTTTGATGGCCATCCATGGCTTATTTTTCAAGCCTTGATGTTAATTCTAACAAGTCTCCAATTTTAGGGATTTTTGGAGGCCAAATCCGAAAATACAAGGAGGATTCTTGGAGTTCTTCTTGATTTCTTCACTTAGGTAAGAGGAAGACACTCCTCTTCAACCATTTTTAGCATCTAGGAACCTTGGTTGTGTTGATTTGTGAAGAACCTTAATGAGGGTTGTTCTTGAATTTAATGATTAATTATGTTATGTGTTGATTTTGTGTTAATTGTGACTTTGGATTGATTTGTGGTATATAATGGAATGTTGGAATGGATTGAGTGATTTAAAATGGAAGAAAAATGAATGAACACCCACCAAGGAGTGTCACGGTTTTAGGCTAGAAATTTAGGGAATTTGTGTTGAAATTGTAATTGGTATAATACTTAAATTAATCAATGTATTAGATGGAATTCAATGGAAGGAAAATTTGAAATAGAAACCACCATGAGGGCTACGGTTTTGGGAGCCAAGAACCTAGGGTTTTTGGTGAGTTAATTGGACAAGTGAACAATTTAAATAATTAAGGGAATGATGTATATGATTAGGACTTGAAAAGATTTGAAATTGGATTAATGGGGAGGCCACGGCCTCTAGGGTAATTTTAGGTGGAAAATGTGATTTTAATGAATTGGAAGCATAATTAATTAGGTAATTGTAAACCAAAGTAATGAAATGGATGATTAGGAAATTAGAAGAATTTATTAAAGCTAAGACTTCATGAATTTTCAAAGAACCAAGAGTGAAAGTGTCATAAGAATTAAGGAGATTCTAAGTGAGTGAAGAACATGAGAGTGTGAGGCCTAAGAGCTAAAATAAAATGTAAGTTATGGGGAATTGAGTTGTCTTGGAATATTAAGTTGGCTATAAGGATTGATTTTTGAACATGAACCTTAGAAAGGGGGTCAAAGTTTAATTTAGGATTCATAATGAACCTAATGATGCATTAATGGGCTTGATACTTATATTATGTGACTATGGGTCCATGTGAGTGACCATTTATATAATGATGCTTATGTTGGCCCAATGTGGCATATTATGAATTTGTATGAGATTGTGGATCATACATGAGCATGCATAGTGTCTTATGCATTGTGATGTCCTTGTGGACTGTTGTAAGGCCAAGTTGCCTAGGAGATTGAACACACCTTAGTGCGGGTGCGAGTAGACAAGTGTGGGTCGTGTTGTGACCTTGGGGACGTCGGGGTGCGGGTCCTTCACAATGGGCGTTGGTAGCTCCTCTGCTCTGGGGCAAACCGATGCAAACGCACCGACGATCCGGACTTGACACTGTCCTATATCGTGATCTAGTGTAGAATGTCTGTGCAATGCCATGATTGTGCACGAGAAAATTTATTGATAGCACCGGCCTCGGCACCAGATCGAGTCACGTACATGTCTCCCGATCTTTCTCTCCGACCGATTGAGTCTAGCTCCATGGAGTAGGAATTTGGGAAAGCATGCATACGAGTCATGATATACACTGTCATCATTAATTCTTATTTCGTAACTATACTTGATTCAACTGTCATTATAGTAATTATATGCCTGGAACTGTTTAATTACTTACTGTTGAGATTACTGCTCATTAATTGAATATGATGTGTTGGATTGCTATTTGGGCGCATGGCGCCGTTTTGTTTCTAGCATGCTATAACTGGTAATGATGTAGGATGTCTTACCTTTTTCCCCTGTGCTTCTATTATTTCTGTTTATGTGTACCCTGTACGATCGAAGACGACGGTGAAGAGACGAGAAGATCCTGCCTTCCCGAAACTTCGGCACCGCACAAGATTGACCTCTACTGCGACGATGTCTGCACGTATGCGTGGGTTCCTGGGAGATATGCGTCTGACCTTCCTTGGGGGGCCAGAGTGCTGACACATCAACCTGAACTCCGACCGCTGCGTGTACTTGGGAGACGTGTCGATAGCACTTGCCTGGAGACGTCATGAGGCACCTGTCCTCACCTGCTACCTCAGCTTGCGTCTAGAGTTTTACCTGCCTATTAGGGAGATGTGGGGTGCCCGTTGTTACACCCCGCAGGAGGATTCTTTTGATTCCACCCCTCGGGCTCCGTCCCGCGCCTCTGTGGTTCCCATGGATGTGTCCTCGGATGAGGAAGATCTTGACGAGGGTCCTCCTGAGGATCCTGAATCGGTCCCTTTTTATCTGAGGGGTCGATGATCATTGGTGGTTACTGATGGCTGCCAGTGTTTTTATTTTTGGGGGCCTGATGTATTTTTATTTTTGGTGGGCTGTATATTTTGTATATGCATAATGGTATATATGCATGTTTCCCTTGGGTGGGTATAGTTTTGTTTTTTGGTGATGGCCAGGCTTATATCTACAAAACAGTTGTATTAAATTTTATATATATATGTATGCTATTCAGGTGCAATTTCTGTGTATTGTTTTATTCGACACTTTTATCCACATTCTGTATTATCATTATTATTATTATTATAAAAAAAATATTGCCAATTATGCTCACATGGTTAAACATCAATTAAATAAAATGAACCGGGTCTTAATCATTTGTTTATTCAATTTCCGCATTTTATTTTATTTGACAATGTGACGTTCCCTCCCAAAAAGGGGCGTTACACATTTAATCCTATATCATTTTCCTAGCCCACTACGTGTCAATAAGAACTAGAGCAAACAACATGCATTATGGTTGATCCTTAACAATGGCTATACAAGGCTACAAGGTATATGTCTATCCTATTAACAAATTAATTTATCCCATCATTAGAATGAAATCAAACATGCATTATCCACATCCATGATCTAAAATCTAGATTCCTATGTCTTGTTCAAAAGATTTTATCAAATCACAATAAATGATGGCCAAACATCTATGTGCATTAAGAGAAACATGGATGAACAAAACCAAACATCATTATACACCTAAAAGGTTACAAAGTCACAAATGTATATAGAAGGATCCAAAGCAATCCCTAAAAACAACTTAGCTACCTATAGAATCCAAAAATCTCAAGAGAGATTTCTTACCCATGGCCTAGAGAAAGAGAGGATAAAGAGAAAAGAGAGAAAACTCTATAATAAGATTTGGGAGGCTTGATTCTCCTTGGATAATGATGTTTTCCCTTCTAAATCTCGTCCAAGCTCTCCAAAATGACGAAAACTGGTCTTCTCTATGTTCTGTCTCGTCTCCACACCTCACTCTCTCTAAAATATCTGATGAAACAATATATATTGACAAAGCCCACAAACTTACGCCGCGGTGTGACCATTGTTGCGCCGTAGCGTGAATGCCTACGTGGTTAAGTGAAACCAGTGCTGACAAACGCATGCCGCGGCATGACATCCTTTGCTCCGCGGCGCTCTAGCCTCAGTCTTCAGTATGCGCAGCAGGTAGAGAGCCAGACATTGCGGCATGCTAAACCTTGCGCCATGGCGTGATAAGTTAGAATACATGCTAAGCTTCATCCTCTAATGCAAGGTGTTGAGTTGCTTTTAGAGCTCATCCTGCAATAGAAAAGCCACTTAATTAATTACATGTATAAATCTACTTAATCCAACAAAGAATAAATAGGATTTTGGAAAGATTAGAAGGGAAGACATTAACATGAATTTGAATTCAAAGTAAAGGAAAAGTCTTCCAATCATGTCTAAGCACAAGGACTAAAGGATCAATGTACCACCAATATGGGGTGCAAATAACTATATTTTATGGAGTTATCACACCTCAAACCTAGATTTTTGCTAGTCTTCGAGCAAAACCAAGCATGATTACACTTGTATTGGTACAACATACATCAACATGCATCTGGCAACAAAAAAAATGGATTCTAATTTCAATTATTTTAAAACTAGCATGCGATGATTGCATAAAGCCTCAAAGAATGCTTATGCCTCACACTCCACTTTACACATATACAATCCTTTTCATGATGACAATCAAAGCTTCCTAACATGCATAACAGATTTCCAACCATTAAGCAAGCAAGACTTCATCAATTTAAATTACACTCATTCAGATAAGCTTATGGGCATACATATGGAAATCAGTCAAAGAATCCAAAAGATTGTAATTCAACTCTCTCTCCACTAATGTAAATTATACATAACTGAGGATCAAAAGGGACTTAATTAGCTTGTAATGTATAGCCATGATTAGGGGTTAAAGAACAAAGGGGAAAAGATAACAAACAAACACTGAGAAACAAAGAATATGAGATTTCAAGACTTGAGTCACTAAGTTATACAACAAGGGTGTGTAAAAGAAATGAAATAACTGGACTCTCCAGAACCACTCTTTTATTTGTTTTGCCATTTGGATTTCTGACTTTGAATTTTTTTTTTCTTTTCTCATTCTTTTTTTTTCTCTTTCCTTTAACCAATTTCTTTCATATACATGGTTCCTTCAAATCACTTCTACACTAAAACAAGCACTTATACCCTTTAATCATAGAACTCAAGTCAAGAAATATTATATCATGCACTCAACAAGCAATGATGGTCGGAGAAAGAATGCAATGTTTTCACATGCATTACAATGGTTACATGGGGTTAGAAAAATGAAGGTGATGAAAAACATATAAGGCCAAACAAGTATAAGGCTTCAAAGGGGACCTATGGATATCAACCTATCAGGGTAAGCTTGAAAGGCTCAATCGGTCCAAACAATGCCCTAATCATTTCCTCAGTAATACACAATTTAGGATTTCGCCTTAAGATAGTTACAAAACAATTTCAAAGATAAAAGAAATCATTCACATGGTCATAAAGCGACGGTGGAGGAAGGATCTGATGGAATCTTAAGATTTGAGGGGAGAATTTGTATACCAAATGATCCCGATCTTAAGAAAGCAATTTTGGATGAAGCTCATACTAGTGACTTGAGTATACATCCAGGGATGACTAAGATGTATCAAGATTTGGTGGCTAAGAATAAAGAGAGATGTAGCGGAACATGTGGCGTCTTGTCACATTTGTCAGAAGGAAAAAGTGGAACATCAAAGACCTGCCGGTATGTTACAACCATTAGCTATTCCGGAATGGAAATAGGATAGTATCTCAATGAATTTTGTTACCAGATTTCCAAGAACAAGGAAAGGACATGATTCTATATGGGTTATAGTTGATAGGCTTACGAAGTCAGCACACTTCTTGCCGATCAATATTAAGTATTCATTAGAAAGGTTAACCCAGATGTACATCAGTGAAATTGTTAGACTTCATGGTGTACCTACATGTATAGTTTCTGATAGAGATCCGGGGTTTACGTCAAAGTTCTGGCGGAGTTTGCAAGAAGCCATGGGAACTAAGCTGCGATAGAGTTCTGCTTATCATCCGCAAACTGATGGTCAGACGAAGAGAACGATACAGTCGTTGGAAGATTTGTTGCGTGCTTATGTGTTGGAAAAACAAGGGAGTTGGGATGAATTTTTATCTTTGATTGAATTCACCTACAACAATAGTTTTCACTCAAGTATTGGGATGGCACCCTATGAAGCGTTATATGGATGACGATGCCGAACACCTTTGTGTTGCTATCAAGATGGGGAGAGTATGACCATTGGACCAGATCTTGTGCAACAAACAACAGAAAACGTGAAAATGATTCAGGAGAAAATGAGGACGACTCAAAGCCGACAAAAGAGTTATGCGGATAAGCGAAGGCGACCTCTTGAATTTGAGGAAGGTGAGCATGTATTCTTAAGGGTAACACCTATAACTGGTGTCGGAAGAGTTATTAAATCCAAGAAGCTCACTCTTAAGTTCATTGGACCTTATCAGATTATTCGTCGGATAGGTCCTGTAGCCTACCAGATAGCTTTACCACCTTTTCCATCCAATCTACATAATGTATTCCATGTGTCTCAACTGAGGAAATATATTCCCGATCTGACGCATGTTATACAGCCCGATGAAGTGCAACTAAAGGATAATTTGATGTATGAGACACTTCCTGTTAAGATTAAGGATAGGAGAGTGAAGCAGCTTCGAGGGAAGATGATTGAGTTGGTAAAGGTAATATGGAATGACGTAACGGGAGATGCTACCTGGGAGCTGGAAGATAAGATGAAGGAGCAATACCCTCAACTATTTTGAGTCATGATAAATTCGGGGACGAAATTTTTATTAGTAGGGGAGAGTTGTAACACCCTAACTTTTGGGTTAATTACAGATTTATCCTAAATGTACTGCTTTATGTTTTTCTGTAGGTTACAAAATTAATTTGACTATTTCGTGATTGTATTTGAGTGTTTTGTGTGATTTACTCCGAGTCAAGAAAATAATAATTTTCGGGCCGGGGAAATCTTATTTTAATTATTCGGAGCTGGGGGATCTTACTAAACCCAATTTCGAGTGATATGTATATTAATCTTTTAATTTTTAGGATTTAATTATGCAATAAAATAATTTATATTATTATAATATTATTTTATTTGGCAGTACCTACTGTCTCAAAAATAGTAGAAATCTACTCCGAAACGACTATGGACTCGGAAAAGTTTGTGGGACCTGCGTTTAGTGAACCAGTCAACGTTTCTGGCTAGATTAAATCCTAAACCAATGAAACATAGTCAACAAAAGTGGCTTGAACATTTTATACCAATAGAAATCAAGTCCACAAAAGTGGTTGGACTTGTTAAGATTAAACTAAAAAGCTTAACCAAGTTAGCTTAAAACCTAACTAAGTTAACATAGGAAACTTGTTTATTAACTAAATGATGGAAACCTATTTAGCTGTCTAGTTAGAGAAGGTTTTAAAGATATCAAGACAAAACCTAGTTAACCTAAGTAACTATATAGTTAGGCAAGTAACTAAGCAAACTAATCAAATGCACTTAAGTGTAACTAGATTTCATAAATTAACACAAACTTAGTTACTCCCTTCTTGGAGCAATTCAGCTAGAGCACTTCAAGAAGCATCAAGAAGGCTTAGTCATTAGATGACTAGGTTTTTCTACACCAATGGGAGACAAGCTTGGAGCCAAAGCCTTTGATATCAACCATTGATCAAATCTAGGGCTATTAAGTGTTAGGAGGAGTCAACAAAGGAGGCCACCTCCTTTGATGAAGCTCACGGCCAAGTAGAGCTAGGAGAAGCTTGTCACTTCATTCTTCATCTTTGCTATCACTTAAACTTACCCTTCTCTCTCTTTAAGAACAAAAATCACCATTGTTGCCTTTTGAAGAGCCATTCGGCCAACACCAAGAAAACACACTTCCAACCTTCAAAATTTTCATCTAACCCAACTTCTCAAATCTAAACACCATTCTAAGAACATCTCTAGTTGAGAGTTCTTCCAAAAAAATTCATTTTGAGCTTGGAAAATCACTTTGGAGATTTTTCCTACAAGGTGAAACTTCTTGTTTCTTACTTCTAACATGATTTCTAAGGTTCTAAGCCATGATTGATCCATGGTGTATGTTTTTCTCCTATAGTTATGACTCTTTAAATTTTTGTTTAACATCTTTAGGTTTCTCTTGGAAGGTCACGAAAACCATAGGAGGAGAGTAAGAAGGAGTTGTCTTCCTTTAAGGTAAGAGGGAGATTTAATCTCATCAACCTTGTGTGGTGATGAGAAAATGGATTGTATGTGTGTGAAGAATCCATAAGGATTCATTTATGTGGTTGTTTGAATGCTTTCCTTAATTTTGTTTGATTTTGTTTGTATGTATGTTTATAGCTTTAAAATATATTGCATGTGTATATAAATGCATGATTATTAATTTAGGATGTGAATAACATGTAAGGTTTGCATGAGTGTTCCAAAGAACACAACATGGAGCTCACGGCTTCACTATGAAAAAGAGAACCAAAATGTTCTCAACCATTTTCTAAAGGAAGGATTTAATGGAATTAGGTAAATTAATGAATTCCAAAATGATTTAGAAGATGGAAAATAAATTAATGATCAAATGCAAAGATTTTGTTAAATTCGGCCAACATGCCTTTTAATGTGTAATCAATCCAAAATTTGTTTTCTAAGTGTAGACTAGTGGTTTAACCTAAAAAGAATTCATTTGCAATGGATTTTCAAGAACTAAATAAGTAAACAAATTTTTATTAGAAATATAGCATAGAAGAGAAATAAACAAAACTCTTGAAAAATACTTACCTTTAAGTCTTAAAGTATGATAGCAATTTTCAAAGTGTATTTTGTAGTTATAAACTAAACAAAGGAATTTTTAAAGGAAAACGTAGAAAATATCACTAAGTAGATTTACTAGACAAGATACTGTCAAAATTGATTAAAAGTGGTCAAGTAATAAAGAACATTTCAAAAATAAAATTTATAATGTAAGGGAAATATTCTACGTAATTTAAAAGTATTAGAAATGGCTTATGCATATTTAAAATAATGATTTTTAAGCTTTATGTTAAGAAAACGATTTAAAAAGCTTACGCGATTGAGAAAACGATTTAAAAATACTACGTGATTTAAAAACGTTTGTAAAAGTGACGCGATTGTAAAAACATGATAAAATTTCTATGCAATTAATTGGAACAGTGAGTTTTCCTATCGGGCCAAAGTGGTGGACCCGGACATGTTGAGATATTGTACTGTCAAGTGAAGATGTACTATATTTGAGAATATTGAGATTGAGGACGTTTTTGTAAATATGGTGACTTTTTGGGATTAAGGGTAATTTCATAATTATGGTTCTCATTCATGCATTTGAGAGTCGTATCAATTTGGTTGATATTGGCAATTGATTGACGAGATGAATTACACCATGTTATCAGTGTGATAAGCGTAGTGTGGTTCATTGAGTAGACTTGGGGCATACTACTATACGATGATTTGGACTGTGGGCTATAGACATGACGTTGGACAGTGTCATAGTTTGGTTGGGCAGCCTGAGGTACTGATACTTTTCGGATCATTCTCTCTGATGTCTGTGTCTAGCTCCATGGAGTAGGAATGAGTCATTATGCATTTGCATTTGTAGCATGCATCATAATGTTATTATTTAAGAAATTATGTATCATAAGTAAATGGTGTTATTAGTTATGATACTGTGGTATGCATTATTGCGTTAAATTGTGTTATTATTCATAATACTATATTATGCATTATTATAATAAACTGTGATATCTGTTGTATTGTTGTTTTCTTATTTGCCATGCTGGTAATGATGTAGATTGTCTCACCTCTTTATTTGTATGTGTTTTTGTATTATTATTTTATTTCTGTAAAGAGTTTAAGGAAGAGGAAGAGGAACAACCTCTAGAGATTCTGTACCCCGAAGATCAGCAGACGGGCGATCAGTTTGATGAGTGTGAGCCGTCCGATCATCCATACCATCTAGATTGATCTTGTGGTTATGGCGTTGCCTGGATTCTTAAGCTTTGTGAGACTTGAGTTTCACCAAGGCTCTGAAGCCTGGCAACTGCGAGAAGATAAAGGATCGGTGATTTATTTGGGTCGTCTAACTGTGTCCCTGCGAGGAGAGTTTGATGGGGAGCCTGTTTTTACTACTACTTTGTATTTACATTTGGAGATGCCTTTGGCGCTGAGACATCAATCGGGAGGACTGTTTCATACACCCAGTGAGATCAGTATTGTATCGACAGCACGGACTCTTGTTCGTAGAGCTTCGAGACATCCTGGATTTCTATCATCCGATCATCAATCTGAGAGTGATCCTTCGGAGGGTTAGGAATCTTTGATGTGCACTTGGGCATGTCTATGTTTTAGTACTGTTATGCTGACTCTTTACTACTTTGATTAAATATTTGTAACTATAAATTATTTGTACAACTTAAGACAAAATCATATGTATATTATGGTATGTGATAATAGTTTGTTTTATTTTATGTTCCGTGATATCCAGTATAAAAGGAAAAATTTTACAACTCATATAATTATGTATCAAATGTTTTATAACTTGGGTGGATTTTATTTTATTGCATCACTAATGTGACATCCCCAGGACTGTTTCATACACCCAGTGAGATCAGTATTGTATCGATAGCATGGATTCCTGTCCGTAGAGCCTCGAAACATCCTGGATTTCTATCATCCGATGATCAATCTGAGAGTGATCCTTCGGAGGGTTAGGAATCTTTGATGTACACTTGGGCATGTCTATGTTTTAATACTGTTATGCTGACTCTTTACTGCTTTGATTAAATATTTGTAGCTGTAAATTATGTGTACAACTTAAGACAAAATCATATGTATATTATGGTATGTGATAATAGTTTGTTTTATTTTATGTTCCGTGTTATTTTATTTAATGATATCCAGTATAAAAGGAAAAATTTTACAACTCATATAATTATGTATCAAATGTTTTATAACTTGGGTAGATTTTATTTTATTGCATCATAAATGTGACATCCCCATAAGGGTGTTACATTAGTTGGTATCAAGCCCAAGTTAGAGTGTTATGGGGTTGTGGTTGGGTCTGTTTTTGCTTGTGTTGTGTGATTCTCTAAGATTTATTTCTGAAAGGATAAATCTAACTTTGTTTTGTTATGATTGAAGAAAGAGATGTCTGGCGAAAGGGGAACACGTGCAAATGTGAATCGTAATGTGGACCCAATGATTATAGCTGCTGAAGCTATACAGCGAATGGCAGAAGTAATTACTCAGCAAAATCAACGAGCAACTTAACAACAAGATGCAATTGCTAATGCTCTGAATCTATCTGAGTTCAGGCTGATGCTCTGAATCTATCTGAGTTTAGGTGTAATAACCCGCCACAGTTTAGAGGCGAGTTTGACCTTGAGAAGGCGAGTCTTTGGATACAAGACTTGGAATGAGTATTTGAAGGAATGGGATACGCAGATAATAGAAAGGTGACGTATGCTACCTTTATGTTGAGAGGAGATGGCGAGAATTGGTGGAGAGGAACTTGTCGATTATTGCAAGCTGAAGGAACTAAAATTACATAGGAAGTGTTTAGTGAGGTATTTCTGGAGAAGTACTTTCCTGTGAGTGCCCGACATGCCAAGGAGATGGAATTTCTTGGTCTGCGTCAAGGTAACATGACTGTTGGGGAGTATGCTGCTAAGTTTGAGAGCTTGTCACAATTCTCAAGGTACTTTCAAATTCAACCTAATGAGGCATGGAAGTGCCGCAAATTTGAGGAAGGACTAAGGGTAGAACTAAAGTGAGGAGTGCTACCTATGAGGATGAATGAGTTTCCTACTTTAATGGATACTTGTCGATGACTCGAGGAGTTGGAGTCGTCAAGGGATCCCAGAAATCGTAACTTTGGACTGACTAGGTTCCAAAGAGGATGCAACAGCAATAGCCGATTTCAGCGCAAGCCTTATGCGAGACCACCGGGTAGTCAACCTCAACGTCCACCTGTTGGGGGAAGTTCTAGTGGTAACAGAGCAAGACAAAATGTGGCGTTTATGCCAAGGTGTTTCAAATGTGGAAAGAGTGGCCACATATCTAAGGATTATTCGATCAGAGGAACAATCTGTTTTAATTGCAGACAACCTGGACATGTTTCTAGGGATTGCACTCAGCTGGAAAGAAAGCCTACTATGAGTAATGTTCATGCTACTCAGCTGTGATCTGGAGGGTGAGTATATACGATGACTAGATCTGAAGCTTCTCAGTCTGAGGATCTTATTCAGGGGGAAGGTGCCATTGAAGGTAATCTTCTGACTGTGCTATATGATTCGGGTGCAACACATTCATTTATTGCATATGATTGTGTAGAACGATTGAAATTGCCTGTGTCTTCTTTGAGTTTTCAATTGATTGTTTCTACACCAACTGCTAAGCCTGTTGTTACATCCAAGATACGTTTGAATTGTCCTAACATTATAAAGGATCGTGTATTTTCGGTTAATTTAATTTGTTTACCTCTTGTTGAGATAGATGTAATATTAGGAATGGACTGGTTATCTTCTAACCATATCCTAATAGACTGTGCAAACAAAACCATAGTTTTTCCTAAGGAAGAAAGTTCTGGATTTTTGACTGCTGTTAAAGTCAAGTCCTTGTTGAGAGATGGAGCTCAGGGATATATGTTACTATCTTCTCTAGAAGCCAAAAGTGAGAAAGATGTGAATGCTATTCCTGTCGTTAATGAGTTTCTAGAGATTTTTCCTGACGATGTACCCAGTTTGCCATTGGAAAGGGAGATTGAGTTCTCTATTGATTTAGTATCAGGAGCAGGTCCTATTTCGATTGCACTGTATCGGATGTCACCAATGGAATTGGTAGAGTTGAAGAAGCAATTGAAGGAACTGTTGGAGAAATAGTTTGTCCAACCTAGTGTTTCACCGTGGGGAGCACCAGTGCTTCTAGTCAAGAAGAAGGATGGAACTTGTCGTTTTTTTGTAGATTATCGTCAGTTGAACAAGGTTACTATAAAGAATAATTATCCACTCCCGAGAATTGACGATTTGATGGATCAGTTGAAGGGAGCAACTATTTTCTCTAAGATAGATCTGCGATCAGGCTATCATCAGATTCGAGTCAAGGTAGATGATGTACCTAAGACAGCTTTCCGAACTCGTTATGGGCATTATGAGTATCAGGTGATGCCATTCAAAGTGACGAATGCTCCTGCAATATTCATAGACTATATGAATAGGATTTTTCGTCTGTACCTAGACAGATTTGTCATTGTTTTTATCGATGACATTCTGATCTACTCTCAAAGTCGTGAAGAGCATGCTGAACATCTCGGTATAGTTCTTCAGATTCTGAAAGAAAAGAAGCTGTATGCAAAATTGGCAAAGTATGAGTTTTGGCTGGAAGAGGTTCAATTTCTAGGTCACGTGATTTCCAAGGAAAGTATTGCGGTAGATGTAACACCCTTGTGGGGATGTCACATTTATGATACAATAAAATAAAACCTTACTTAAGTTATAAAACATTTAATACATAGTTAATATGAGTTGTAAAATTTTTTCCTTTTATACCTAATAACGTTAAATAAAATAACACAGAACAGAAAATAAAATAAACTATTATTACACACCATAATGTACATATGATTTTGTCTTAAGTTATACAAATAATTTACAACTACAAATATTTAAACAAAACAGTAAAGAGTTAGTATAATACAAAATGTAGATATGCCCAAGTGCACATCAAAGATTTCTAACCCTCCAAAGGATCACTCTCAGAGGAAACCTCGGGTGATAGAAATCCAGGATGTCTCACAGTTCTACGGATAGGAGTCCGTGTTGTTGACACTATACTGATCTCACTAGGTACACGAAAAAGTCCTCCCCAGTGACACCTCAGATCCAAAGGCATCTCCAGATGTAAG
Source organism: Ormosia emarginata (assembly GCA_029884605.1). Classification (NCBI taxonomy): domain Eukaryota; kingdom Viridiplantae; phylum Streptophyta; class Magnoliopsida; order Fabales; family Fabaceae; genus Ormosia; species Ormosia emarginata. The sequence continues at coordinate 1,159,454 of JAQQTP010000049.1, read as the reverse complement.
TACAAAGTAGTAGTAAAAATTGGCTCAGCATCAAACTCTTTACGTAAGGACACAATCAAACGTCCCAAATAGATCACCAATCCTCGATCCTCATGCAGTCGCCAGGCCTCTGAGCCTCCATGAAGCTCCAATCTCACAAAACCTAGAAATCCCAGCAACGCCATAATCACAAAATCAGTCCAAAAGATATAGATGATTAGACGACTCACACTCGTCAAATTGATCACCCGTCTGCTGCGCTCCTCCTCAGGATACACACAATCTAGAGGCTGTTCCTCTTCCTCAAACTCTTTAAAACATAAAATAATAATACAAAAAAAAAATAATACATATAGAGAGGTGAGACGACCTACATCATTACCAGTATGGCAATTAAGAAAATGACAATACAACAGATATCACAGTTTAATACAATATATATACCACAATATCATAAACAATAACACCATTTAACAAACCATCCATAATATCACGAATAATAAAATTAAGATATATACCACAAATGCAAATGCATAACGACCCATTCCTACTCCATGGAGCTATACACAGACATCAAAGAGAATGACCCGTAAATATCCATTAGTACCTCAGGCTACCCAACCAAACTTTTCCACTGTCCAACGTCGTGTCTATAGCCCATAGTCCAACGTCGTGTAGTAGTACACAGTCCAAAATACGTCGTGCACTACAGGCATTGTACTAAACAGTCTTTACAGGATCTTGATTAAGTATAGTGCGTGTCGAGATCATTAGTGTGTTGTCAGTTACCATGGCTTAGAGGAGCGACCAACTGTCCACATGTGGGATACTTCGCACACTAATGCCTCCAAGTCCACTCGATGAACCACACTACGCTTATCACACCGACAATGCGGTGTAATTCATCTCGTCAATCAATCACCAATTCCAAACTAATTGACATGACTTTCAATGCATGAATAAGAACAAATATTTACAAAAATACCCCTAGTGTCAAAATATCACCATATTAACACAAATGCCCTCAATGGCACTATAACCCATATTTACCCAAATGCCCTCAATCTCAATAATCTCAAAATATAGTACGTCTCCACTTGACAGTACCATATTTCAACATGTCTGGGTTCAACACTTTGGTCCGATAGTAAAACTCGGTGTTCCAATTAATCGCGTTGAAATTTTATCGCATTTTCACAATCACGTCACTTTTACAAATATTTTTAAATCACGTAAATATGTTTTGCTGTTTTTAAAATCGTGTAGTGTTTTTAAATCGTTTTCTTGACCGTAAAGCTTTAAAATCTCTATTTTAAAATTGCGTAAGCTATTTTTAATACTTTTAACTACGTAGAATATTTTCCTTACGTTATAATTATTTTGTGAAACTCTTTCCTTTATTCATCCATTTTTACTAAATTTTTTACAGCATTTTGTCTAGAAAATATATAAATATGTTTTCTACGTTTCCCTTAAAAAATTCCTTTGTTTAGTTTATAACTACAAAATACACTTTGAATATTACTATCATACTTTAAAATTCAAAGGTAAGTATTTTTCAAATGTTTTGTTTATTTCTCTTCTATACCATATTTCTAATAAAAATTAGTTTACTTCTTTAAGTCTTGAAAATCCATTGCAAATGTCTTCTTTTTAAGTTAAACAACTAGTCTACCCTTAGAAAATAAATTTTTTGATTGATTACACATTACAAAGGCATGTTAGCCGAATTTAACAAAATCTTGGCATTTGATCTTTGGATCATTTTCCATCTTCTAAATCATTTTGAAATTCATTAATTTACCTAATTCCATTAAATCCTTTCTTTAGAAAATGGTTGAGAACATTTTGGTTCTCTTTTTCATGGTGAAGCCGAAAGCTCCATGGTGTGTTCTTTGGAACACTCATACAAACCTTACATATTATTGACATCCTAATTAATAAGCATACATCTATAAACACATGCAATATATTTTAAAGCTATAAACACACATGCAAACATAATCAATCACAAATAATGAAAGCTTTTAAACAACCACACAAATGAATCCTTATGGATTCTTCACATATATACAATTCATTATCTCATCACCACACATGGTTGATGAGATCAAATCTCCCTCTTACTGATTGCAGGATTTAAGGATGCAAACCCAAGTGCAGGTTGTCTCAAGTAATAAATTTCTCGAGAGTCTGAGGTCGATCCACATGGAATTGATGAAGAAAAATTAATTGAGGTAAGAAAATGATTTGTCACAACACCAAAAGTAATAGAAGATGTTCACAAATGAATTTAAGAGCTTGCTTGGGTTGGGAGGTCCACTCTTGGTAATAAATTAAAGGTAAGATTATTTCTCTTTATAACTCAATTGAAATCCACATACAACGGAGGTTCCAATCGGAAAATATAACATTCAAAGTTCAATTATATATGCAATCATATTATGATTCCTTTAATTATCTACCAACATTTGTAAATGAGTTCAAGCATTCACTGTGCCAATCCTATTGTGTACAATAAATCAAGATCTCCATTATACAAAGAAGGTTTCTAAATTAATTGGAAACAAAATACAACACATATAATGTCCATTTAATAATATATCTTTTAAACACAAGAAATAGAATAATCTAACCTTATTTCATTACCAAGAGCTTCACTCTTTCATCCAAGCAAGATGAAGATTTTGTTACTCATAGATAAGAAGAAAGAAAGAGAGAAGAAGAGAAAGATGAACATAGCTTCACTTTAGAACAAGAGAAAATTACAACAAAGTAAAACAAGAAACAAGCATAACCATAACTTGTAAAAACTAAGCCTAACACCAAGTGCACTAAATGATCAGCCAATGGTGCCTTTTATACAGGATTAGGGATACAAAATGACAAGGAGGCTGATTAAGAGTAGTTGGATGAGTGGATAAATGAGTGAAAAGTGCCAAATGGTGAGGATAAGAGTGAAAAATTATTGAGATTTCTTGTCTCCGAAATCATTCATTGCTTAACTCATGGATTCCGTCATCAAATAGAAAAGTCATCTTCATGAAAGTTGTAGATCTGGATCTTAACTTTCAAATGTCCAAATTTCAGCCCAAGATAATTCTTACAGCCCGAGTTATGCTCTAATTACTCTACACTGTTCAGGTTCTAGATACAAAACTCATGTTCTGTCTTCCAAGCCCATTTAGCTCTTCTAGATGTCCATATTTTACCTGGGGTTCTCATGAAAGTTGTAGAGCTTTCTCTCAGCTTTCCTAGAAGGTAAAATTTATAATTTTTAGACATCTAGAACTCAAGATATGTCTAAAATACAGAAACAATGTAAGACCCAAATAATGCTAAAAAAATTAATTAAGTCCAATTTGAGTCCAATCTTACAAAACATAACCAAACTTAATCAATTAAGTACTTGAAGAGTGTAAATGACTAAAAATGAGGGTTTATTAATGTATAAAATATATGGTTATCAAATTCCTCCACACTTAACTTTTTGCACTCCTGGGCAAAACACAAAAGACCAAAGTTAGGAGACAAAGAAAAATGACACAAACTCAAAAGCTAAAAACTCTAAAAAACTCGATGAAGCAAGAAGAGCAACGAGAAATTCAAGGGGCCAAAGCATTAATGAGGTAACATTTCTTCACATCTCAAACCAACAAGCAAGGAAACTTCAGTTGAAAAGAATGAATCAAGAATGATAGATCCTCACAGAATTCACTCTCAATCTCTCAAGTGTTTAAAAGGTAAGTATTTCACTCTATTCAACCCATGAACAATTGCACTACCATAAGCTTGCTTATCTTCTACTTCTACACTACTCAAAACACATGCATACAAAAATCAAGAAGACTTTATTCAAGGTTGTAATGGGGTCATGGTAAAGGAGAGGGGATAATATATATATGAAAAGATAAATACCAAAGAGAATAAAAGAGCATTATGGTACAATTAGAGTAGAGAAAATGTTTGAGAACATTCATCATAAAGGACAATCACCAATATTTGACTAATGTTTTGTTGAAGATCAATCCCAAATTGGTGAATTGAATTCATTGTTAGACTTGAACATTCTCCTTTTCTTCCTGTTGTTTCTAAGCATCCACCTTTATTCTGATAATCCTTTGATTGCAACGGTGGTCAAATTTTTTTTTTGATCATTTTGCACACACACCCCCACACTTGTTTAAGAACAAGGTCAATGCTCTCTTATTCCTTAAGGTTGGGTAAAAACATATTTTTTTCTCTTTTTTTTCTCTTTTTTTTTGAAGGATGAAATGAGCTTAAAACAAGAAATTGTCAAACAAGTTCAAAGGAGTTACACAATAGAAAAAATACAAGGATGGCTATTTGGTCAAAGTAGCTATTTCAAAATGCCTCAATCATATTAATGTATGCATGTGAAAATGTAGCTTCAAAAAGAATCAAAGCAAGTTATAGAGTAACAATTCCATGAGTGAAAATCACACAAGAAAGAAGAGAATGGTACAGATATTCAATCCATTCATCAATAGGCTCAAAATCTCACAAGGCATATTTCTATCATTCTCAATCCATCATATCAACATTCATATCCAAGCTTGTGATTTTTAAGAAAGAAGACAATTTATGCTAAGATCCAAGAATCCATTTGCTACTTCTACACAAAATAATTATTTCCTCAACTAAGATGCGTCTCAAGAGTAACAGTATGTTTGGATATCAGTTTGCTTGGGCAAACTGACGTTTACTCTTTTTGAACGACGTAAAAGTGTGTTTGGATGTTTTAAATTTCCGTTTGATTCAACACATTTTATAGATAAACGTACGTTGGAGCAAAAGCAAGATTTTCTTGCTTTTGCTCTGAAATTGTTATTCTAACACACTTTTGAAGTGAAATTTTCCAAACATAAATTACGTTACTGCAAACTCACTTTTAATTAAACTTAAGTTTACAAACACACTTTCAACCAAACTTAAGTTTACCAACTCTAATCCAAACACACACTAATAAATTGTTTCCAAAATTTACTCCTTACTCTGCCATTCTTAATTGGTTTTACTACGAATAGGTTTCTAATAGTCATATCACTAAACATACTTCCCAATTTAGATACGTCTCAGAAGTAAAATTACTCCTTACTCTGCCATCATTCATTAGTTTAATAAGTCCATGACAATCATATCATACTTCCCAAAAAAGAAAAGAAAAAAAATTGGTAAACTATCCTTCCCCCCAACTAGATCACAACATTGTCCTTAATGTTAAAATATAGATGAGTAAAGGATAGAAGATATTACCTGTTAGAGAAATCTGACACAAATTTAAACAAAAACAAAGTACGATAAATAAAATCAAAAGTAAAGAAAAGCTATAAACGAAGTGTCAAATCTGGCTCCTTTTTCATCATGTTCCCCTCACTGCTTCCTGCTAACCAATCTATCTGAGCTATTGTTGGGTCAGGTTTATGAACAAAAGCTTCTAATTTATCAATCAACTTATCAATAGTGGAAGCAGAGATAAGAAGTTGTCTTACCGAAGGTGTGATAAATTTCTGTTCTACAGCATGGTCAAAAAATATGAACAAAATAGTAAAGAAATTATTTACATTCAACAAACCTATGGGTTTATGGTGGATGTTCAGTTGGGCCCAAGAGACAATTTGAAAAACTTCTTCCAAGGTACCAAAATCCCCTGGTAAAGCAATGAATGCATCAGAGTTTTCAAGCATTATCTTCATTCGTTCATGCATTGATGATACCTTAAGTTCCTCTTCAATTGTCTTTCCAGTGATGTTTTGTTGAGCTAAAGGTTCAGGAATGACACCTAAAACCTGACTACCTCCTATATATGCAGCAAGTGATAGAGCCCCCATTAACCAACGGCAACCTCCCCTATATACAAGATGAATATTCTTCGCAGTAAGTGATTGACCAAGAGTGGTAGCTACGTTTACAAACTCTAAACCCTTCCCATACTTAGATCCACAAAATACACAGATATTTTTAAGTTGACGAACAGAAACACCTTCCATTTCTATTCTCACCTTCCCTTTGAATGATTCTGAGTTGGAGGAAAGTGGAGAAAATGGAGTGTTTAAATAGGAAAAAGAACAGAAAGGGTAATAATTGCACCTATAAGGGTATGTTGGCTGTTGTTAGAAAAGTTTAAAATTAAGAAACACAGAATCTTTTTATTTTTTTTATTTTTTTATTTTTTTTGTGTTTTTTTTGTTTTTTTTGTTTTTGTTTTGTTTTGTTTTTTTTTACTTCAAGAAAATCATCAGGGTAAAGAAGTCTAGAAACCCTTGAAGGACCCTACTCAAAGGATCGTCTGTCCAAAACTAAAATACAGCAAAATCATACAAAGATAAAAGAAATATAATAGCAAATGATGATATACCTGTATGTACAGCTTTCATGGCATATCTTTATACTGCGCGTCATGAGTGCAGCAGTGGCATATCTTTATACTGCATGTCACCAGTGCAGTAGACACTCACATCCGTTTATTTGAAGAAAGGAGAAGGAATAAACTATCGTGGGTTTTCATCCTAGGTCTGGAACTTGGAGCGCTCACACTTGGGCTTGTAACATCAACAAATATGCTAAAATCTGAAACCCGTAATGTCCAAGATCCAAAACATCCCATCCCAGGTCGCTGAGAGCCCCTTCTAATAAAAGAGAGGATCAAGCTCAGATGCCTCATATGCTTTGGCAGCCGCAGGTTACTTTTCACTAATAACCAGAGTGGGATGCTTCTGCCTGTCCATTAACTCCACAGTGCCTAGATGGTAAACATTGGGTTATGGAGTGTGGCTCTCTTCAGAGCATGGTACACGAACTTTTTTAAGGACCAGCGTGCAAAGGTCCACCCGAGTCAATGACGGATCAGCCAAAGGCTGGGCTCCACAACTAATTAAAGTCATGGTACTCCTTTCGGATCGCCCTTGTTCAAACATTTTTTTTTAATTTTCTTAATTTCTTTTTGAAAGATGACATGAAGAAGAAGAAGAAGAAGAAGAAGAAGAAGAAGAAGAAGAAGAAGAAGAAGAAGATATGTACAGATTGTTGTGGATATGGCTCACATCTGCCTCTGGTTTAACATCCAGTAACGACTTAAATGCCTTCTATGAGTTGAGGATAAGCTTCCCATGCAATTTTCTTATAAATTGGAAAACAGGGCCTTTTAGAGTCAGATTCCCAAGATTGTAGCGTTTTTCTGCATCCTTGAAGAGATTCCACAAATTAAGAATTTCATGATGTGCCAATCCACAAGAATGCGTCTCAAGAGTCAATAAGATATCATCTAATAACTCCTTACTCAGTCTATTCTTAATAAAGAAAATTTCATCTTCTCTGTTTGCAGAAACCATCCCCAAAGAACGACATCGCTTGTTACAATTCCATCATCCACATTTGTAACAGACTTGTAACTTTTTTGCTCTTCTCCTTTTAGAGTATGAACTTCTTCCAAGACCTAATATGTATGAGTCAAATGAAATTAAAAACTCACCTGCTAGTCAGACCTTTGCTTCAATTATCCAGCGTACATCTTCTGGCATACCTTTGTGTATTAACAGTCTCAATCTTTCATATCTAACTTTGTAGATTTTTTCAGAGCATTTTGAGGGAGAGAAGGAAAATGTTTTTTCAAGTTTGAAAGAATGACATCCATTTTAAAGGAGAAGAAGGATTCAGTTATTTTGGGAAACTGAAAAATAAACCGACTTGAGAGTCATGGAGTACCGTATCCGCCACTTAACCGGCAACACAAAGAACTGCAAAAACAAGGCAACAAAATTAGAGTGAATTCTATTCATAACAAGGATAAAAAAGAGAGATGAATTCTACCTCATCAACTTGGTTTTCCAGAAATGGTTTGAGCCTTTGTCCATTGACTTTAAACACATTACCATTCTTAGGATTCTCAATATCTACGGCCCTATGAGGATACACATGTTTGACAACAAAAGGACTACTCCACCTAGATCTCAATTTTGCAGGGAATAGGTGCAGACGAGAATCATAAAGCAGAACTTTTTGACTAATTTCAAAAGATTTTCTCAAAATTGTCTTATCATGAAAAGCTTTTGTTCTGGCTTTATAAATCTTTGAGTTCTCATATGAATCATTTCTCAATTCCTCAAGTTCATTTAATTGCAATTTGCGTATCTTGCAAGCATCATCAAGATTTAGATTGAAAGCTTTAATGACCCAGAAGTGACAAGGTTTTCCATAGAGTAATCGATAGGGTGACATGTCCAAAGATGTTTTGAAAGCAGTACGGTAAGCCCAAAGTGCATCGTTTAGTCTTAAAGACCAATCTTTACAATTTAGGTTAACTATTTTTTTCAAAATTTGTTTAATCTCCCTATTTGCCAATTCAACTTGTCCACTTGTCTGAGGGTGATAAGGGGTGGCAATTTTGTGTGTAATACCATATTTTTTTTATTAAAGATTCAAATTGCAAAAATGTGTTCCCCCATCACTTATGATAGCTCAAGGGATTCCAAATCGACACAAGATATTTTCTTTTAAAAATTTGAGAACAGTTTTATATTATTGTGTCAGTATGGAATCGCCTCAATCCATTTTGAGACATAATCAACTGCAACCAAAATATACACAAATATAAATAAAGATGGAAATGGACCCATGAAATCAATTCCCCAACAATAAAAAATTTCAATGACAAGGATAGAGTTCAGAGGCATCATGTTTCTTTTTGAAATTGAGCCCAACTTTTGACAATTTTCACAACTTTTACAAAAAGTATAGCAATCCTTAAATAAAGTGGGCCAATAAAATCCACACTGCAAGATTTTCGCAGTTGTTTTCTTTGAAGAAAAGTGACCTCGCCATGCTTCTGAGTGACAAAATTTAATGACACTACCTACCTCACTGTCGGGCACACATCTCCAAAAGATTTGATCAGCACAATATTTGAACAAGTATGGGTCATCCCAATAAAAATTTTTCACCTCTGTAAAAAATTTCCTTTTATCTTGGTGCGTCCATTGAGGCAACATCTTTCCTATTACAAGAAAGTTGACTATGTTAGCAAACCAAGGCATGGAATTGACATAAAATAAAAATTCATCAGGAAAAGAATCATTGATAGGTGTGCTATCAAAAGGTGAGCTTATTGTAAGTCTGGACAAATGATTAACGACAACATTTTCGGCTCCTTTCTTATCTTTTATTGTGATGTTGAATTCTTGAAGCAATAAGATCCACCTTATCAATCTTGGTTTGACATCCTGCTTAGACATCAAATATCTAACAGCAGAATGATTAGTGAAAATCATAATAGAAGAACTAATTAAGTAAGATCGAAATTTGTCCAGTGCAAAAATTACAGCAAGTAGTTTTTTTTTAGTAGTGGTGTAATTCATTTGTGCACTGTTTAAAGTTCTACTTATGTAACAAATCACATGAGGCTTACCTTCCTTTCTTTGGCCTAAAACAGCGCCCACAGCAAAATCACTAGCATCACACATTAACTAAAAAGGTAAAGACCAGTCAGGAGATTGCATGATAGGAGCAGATGTCAGAAGACCAATTAATTTTTCAAAATTTTTTTGACATTCTTGAGTCCAATCAAATGGTGCATCTTTCAACAGAAGATTACATAATGGTCTAGATATGGCACTAAAGTCCTTAATGAATTTTCTGTAAAATCCTGTATGTCCTAAAAAAGAACGAACTTCTCTGACTGTTTTTGGGGAAGGCAAATGAGCAATTAATTCAACTTTGGTCTTATCAACTTTAATTCCTTTAGAAGATATCATATGACCTAACACTATTCCTGAGGTAACCATGTAATGACATTTTTCCCAGTTTAGCACAAATCCTTTTTCTTCGCATCTTTTAAGAACTTTTTCCAAATTATCAAGACAATTTTCAAAAGAATTTCCAAAAACTGTCAGATCATCCATGAACACCTCTAAATAATGCTCAATCATGTTACTAAAAATGCTTAACATGCATCTTTGAAATGTTGCCAGAGCATTACAAAGGCCAAAAGGCATTCTTCTATATGCAAAAGTACCAAAGGGACATGTAAAAGTGGTCTTTTCTTGATCTTCCAATGCAATTGGTATTTGATTATAACTTGAAAAACTATCAAGAAAACAGTAGTATGGATGTCCTGCTACCTTTTCCAGAATTTGATCAAGAAACGGCAAGGGAAAATGATCTTTCCAAGTAGCAGCATTTAATTTTCTAAAATCAATACACATACCCCAACTAGATGAGACTCACGTAGGTATTAATTCACCTTTATTATTTTCAACCACTCTTATTCCAGATTTCTTAGACACAACTTGTGTAGGGCTTACCCATTGACTATCAGAGATAGGATAGATAATTTCAATATTAAGCAATTTAAGGACTTCAGCTCTAACTACCTCTTTCATGTGTAGATTTAATCTTCTTTGAGGTTGTTGAGAAGTTTTAGCATTATCCTCTAAATGTATTCTATGTGCACAAATTAATGGATTAATGTCTTTTATGTCCATCCAATTACACTTTTATGCCTTTTAAGTACTTCTGTTAACATACCTTCTTGTTCTTCAGTAAGAGACGAAGAAATTACCACTGGAAAGTTTTGCTTTTCTCCTAAAAATGTGTACTTCAACCCAGTAGGTAATGGCTTTAGTTCCATTGTGGGTATTTCTTCATGGGCATTATCATTCATGGATTTTAGCTCTTCAAATCTTGGCTTCCATCCTTTGTACTCCATTGCCTGTGTACAATCAAGCAAGGAGCATATTTCAGAGATATCATCTTCTAATTGCATGCTTAAATCTAATGAATTGACTAAACAAAATTCTAATGGGTCAGAAGAACTCCTTGTTTGAAGATGATTATCTATAATGACTTCAATTCCTTCAACTTCCTCCTTTTCATCAAGGACTTCCTGTGGTTGCTTGCACATGTTAAAAGCATTGAGCTCTAGTGTCATGTTTCCAAATGTTAGCTTCACCACTCCATTTCTACAATTTATCAAAGCATTAGATGTTGCTAAAAATGGACGGCCTAAAATAACAGGAATTGACTTGTAACTATCAACCATAGGTTCAGTATCCAAGACAATAAAATCTACAGGATATATGAATTTATCAACTTGAACCAACACATCTTCTAATATTCCTCTTGGAATTTTAATTGATCTATCTATAAGTGGAAGAGTTACAGAAGTTAGTTTTAAATCACCTAAGTTGAGTTGCTGATAAACTGAATATAGAAGCAAATTGACACTAGCACCAAGATTAAGTAAAGCTTTTTCAATTTTATGTTCTCCAATAATGCATGAAACTGTAGGACAACCAGGGTCTTTATATTTCAACGCATTATTATTTTGAAGAATGGAGCTTACCTGTTCAGCCAAAAATGCTTTCTTTTTCACATTTAATTTCTTTTTAACAGTGCACAAGTCCTTCAAATATTTGGCATAAGAAGGAATCTGTTTGATAGCATCTAATAGAGGAATATTGATCTTCACTTGTTTCAAAATTTCAAAAATTTCAGTGTGGTGGTCTAATTTCTTTGGATTATTCAATGCTTGAGGAAATGAGGGTGAAGGCGAGAGTTTGGTCGCCTTTTGGTCAACTTCTTCATTTTCTTAGGGAATTGGTTCATCTTCTTTCTCACAAGGTTCAGGAATTTGTTTTTCAACAACCTTTCCACTCCTAAGAGTTATCACTGACTTGACTTGGTCCATTTGTTAGTTTTCTGAACTCCCCTCATTTAGACTGTACTGACCTTTGGGATTTGGTTGAGGTTGAGAAGGAAATTTTCCTTTCTCGTGAATGGTGAGTGCAGAAGAAAGTTTAGCAAGAGTGTCTTTTATGTCATTCATGGTTTGAATGTTTTGTTTATTAATGGCCTCTTGCTTTTCTATGAATGTATGCAGTGTTTCTTCATGGTTTTTCCTATATGGTGGGACATAAGGTGCATATCCTTAAGAATTTTGAGAGTCCTGTTGTGCCTGAGGAGGTGGTGGTTGCACGAATTGTGACTGAGTGTTATTCCTCCAGTTGAAGTTCGGGTGATTTCTCCATCCCGAATTGTATGCATCTGAAAAAGAAGAAGTAAATGGATTTTTAAAATTATTCATTGCATTTACTTGCTCATGTATAACTTCTTTAAAATCAGGAATGTTAGGACATTCATGTGTTGAGTGTCCTAAGTCATCATAAATACCACAAATTTCTTCATTTTGAACAGATTTGATTTCTTTTGCTTTTCTTAATTCTATGGCTTCAACCTTTCTAGCCAAACTAGCAAACCTAGCATTTAGATCTTCCTCTTAACTAAGGTGATATTTTACTTTATTAGCACTTGCAAGGTTAGATCTAATTGAATTTTCAAAAGGGTTAGTACTATGCCAAGATTGAGAATTTTCAGTCAACTGGTTTAAATAGTCTAAAGCTTCTTCAGGTTCTTTATCAAGAAACTCACCATTGCACATTGTTTCCACAAATTGTTTAGTTTCAGGTGTTAAACCTTCATAAAAGAAGCTTATAGTGTGTCATTTTTCAAAACCATGATGTGGGCAAGAATTTAACAAATATTTAAACTGTTCCCAACATTGAAAATATGCTTCATTTGAATTTTGGGAAAAATTTTGGATTTGTCTTTTCATAGCATTGATTTTATGTGTTGGAAAAAATTTCTTTAAGAACTCACCTTACATTTCTTGCCATGTGCCAATTGATCTTGGTTTCAAAGTGTTAAGCCAAGATTTTGCTTTATCTTTTAAAGAAAAAGGAAACAATTTAAGCTTAACAATCTCTTCAGTGCAATTTTGATCATTAAAGGCAATACATACTTCCTCAAATTCTTTCAGATATAAATATGGACTTTTAGATTCTAAACCATGAAAATTAGGAAGTAAAGAAATCATACTTGGCTTAAATCTAAAATTGTTGGCATTGAGTGGAAAGATAAAACATGATGGACTAGAATTTCGAGGTGGTTGCAAATATTCACGCATGGTTCGCAACGGTTGATTTTCAGGTTTATCATGTATACTTTCATTGTCAGTCATTGTGTCAATTGTGTCTGATTGTGATTCAAACAAATCAATATATAAAGTACCAGGATTAATTTTGACTAAACGACTAGAATTTAAATCACGATACTAATTAAGCATAAATACATAAATAACTTAAAATAAATAAACAAAAATAATGTACAAGCTGGCAGTGTAACCCACCATTAAATATTAACAAGTAAAAAAGTTAAATAACTGATAAAGTAAAAAGTTAGATAATTAGAAAGTTAATAAGTAGTAAGTTAGAAAGTGCAAAAATAAAGAGTAGAAAATAAATGACGTAAATTAAAAGTTAGAGTGTAAAAAAGTTAGTAAATAAAAAGTTAGTAAGCAAAAAATAAATAACATAAATTAAAAGTTAGTAAACAGAAAATAAATGACATAAATATAAAAGTTAGAAAGTTAGTATGTTAGCAAGTTAGTAGGTTAGTAAGTTAGATAGTTAGTAAGTTAGAGAGTTAGTAAAGAAACTGATGAATCGACAAGCTGATCTTTTGCTCTGGTGAGAGAGAAGAGAGAATAGATTTTATTAAAGAAAACGAACCTCAATAAATTAAAACTTTAAATCAAGTCCCCAGCAACGGCGCCAAAAACTTGACTGCGGGATTTAAGGATGCAAACCCAAGTGTAGGTTGTCTCAAGTAATAAATTTCTCGGGAGTACGAGGTCGATCCACAGGGAATTGATGAAGAAAAATTAATTGAGGTAAGAAAATGATTTGTCACAACACCAAAAGTAATAGAAGATGTTCACAAATGAATTTAAGAGCTTGCTTGGGTTGGGAGATCCACTCTTGGTAATAAATTAAAAGCAAGATTATTTCTTTTTATAACTTAATTGAAATCCACACACAACGGAGGTTCCAATCGAAAAATATAACATTCAAAGTTCAATTATATATGCAATCATATTATGATTCCTTTAATTATCTACCAATATTTGTAAATGAGTTTAAGCATTCACTGTGCCAATCCTATTGTCTACAATAAATCAAGATCTCCATTATACAAAGAAGGTTTCTAAATTAATTGGAAACAAAATACAACACATATAATGTCCATTTAATAATATATCTTTTAAGCACAAGAAATAGAATAATCTAACCTTATTTTATTACCAAGAGCTTCACTCTTTCACCCAAGCAAGATGAAGATTTAGTTACTCATAGATAAGAAGAAAGAAAGAGAGAAGAAGAGAAAGATGAACATAGCTTCACTTTAGAACAAGAGAAAATTACAACAAAGTAAAACAAGAAACAAGCATAACCATAACTTGTAAAAACTAAGCCTAACACCAAGTGCCTTAAATGATCAGCCAATGGTGCCTTTTATACAGGATTAGGGATACAAAATGACAAGGAGGCTGATTAAGAGTAGGTGGATGAGTGGATGAATGAGTGGAAAATGCCAAATGGTGAGGATAAGAGTGAAAAATTATTGAGATTTCTTATCTCTGAAATCATTCATTACTTAACTCAAGGATTCCGTCATCAAATAGAAAAGTCATCTTCATGAAAGTTGTAGATCTGGATCTTAACTTTCAGATATCCAAATTTCAGCTAATTTTATCACCTGCAGCCCGAGATATGGCCCAATTACTGCACACTGTTCAGGCCCAGTTTCAGCACCTCTGTTTTGACTTCCAGACCCAATATCACCTCCAAGCTGTCCGAATGAGCTCTTGTGTTCTTCATGAAAGTTGTAGATCTGGGTCTTAATTTCAAATGTCCAAATCTCAGCCCAAGATAATTCTTACAGCCTGAGTTATGCTTTGATTACTGTACACTGTTCAGGTTCCAGACATAAAACTCGTGTTCTATCTTCCAAGCCCATTTAGCTCTTCTAGATGTCCATCTTTTACCTGGAGTTCTTCATGAAAGTTGTAGAGCTTTCTCTCAGCTTTCCTACAAGGTAAAATTCATAATTTCTAGACATCTAGAACTCAAGATATGTCCAAAAAACAGAAACAGTATAAGACCCAAATAATGCTGAAAAAATCAATTAAGTCCAATTTGAGTCCAATCTTACAAAAAATAACCAGACTTAATCAATTAAGTACATGAAGAGTGTAAATGACTAAAAATGGGGGTTTATTAATGTATAAAATATATGATTATCACTTACCTTAAAGGAAGATAACTCCTTCTACTCTCCTTCCTAGTTGATTTTCGTGCGGTCCTCCAAGGAAACCTAACATGCTCAAATAAATTTTTAAAAGTTATAACCATAGGAGAAAAATATAAACCATGGATCAATCATGGCTTAGAACCTTAGAAATGAAGTTAGAAGTGAAAAACAAGAACCTTCACCTTGTAGAAAAAATCTCCAAAGTAATTTTCCAGGCTTAAGATAAAGGATTTTGGAAGAACTCTAAACTAGAGATGTTCTTAGAATGTTGTTTAGGTTTGAGAAAGTGGGTTAGATAAAATTTTTGAAGGTTGGATGGTGGTGTATGGTTGTTGGCCGAATGGCTCAAAGAAGAAAGACTATGGACTTGGTGTTTCTTGAAGAGAGAAAAGAGAGGTTTTTAGAGATAGTAAAGATGAAGAATGAAGTAAAATGCTCTCTAAACCTAGCTTATGGCCGTGGAGCTCCAAGAGGAGGTGGCCTCTTTGTTTGACCTTCCAAGACCACTTAATCACCTTAGATGTGATCAGGGGTGGAGAACAAAGCTTTGGCTCCAAGCTTGTTTCTCATTGGTGCATGAAAACCTAGTCACCTAATGACTAAGCTCTTCTTGATGCTTTTTGAATGCTCTAGCCAAATTGCTCCAAGGAGAAGCAAACCAAGTTTGTGCCCCATTTGGTCTTCTAGTTACACTTAGGTGAAGTTGGTTAGTTTGTTTAGTTGCTAGCCAAACTATCTAGTTACTTAGGATAACTATGCTTGTCTTGATATTTTGAGATCATTATCTAACTAGAACTTAAATAGATAGCTAACTAAGTTTACTTCACTTAGTTACTACATAAACTTTCTATACTAACTTAATTAGGTTTTAAGCTAACTTGGTTAAGCTTTCTAGTTTCATTTCAACAAGTCTAACCACTTTTGTGGACTTGATTTCTATTGGTCCAAACTTTTCAAGCCTATATTGTTAACTTGTTCCTATTGGCTTAGAGTTTAGTCTAGCCAAAAACGTTGACCGGTTCACTAAACGTGGGTCTCACAGACTTTTCTGGGTCCATGATCATTTTGGAGTAGATTTTTATTGTTTTTGAGACAGTAGGTACTGTCAAATAAAATAATATTATAATAATATAAAATTATTTTATTACACAGTTAAATCCTAAAAATTAAAATATTAACATTCGTATCACTCGAAATTGGGTTTAGTAAGAACCCCCAACTCCGAATAATTAAAATAAAATTTCCCCGACCCAAAAATTATTATTTTTTTGACTCAGAGTAAATCACACAAAACACTCAAATATAATAACGAAATAGTCAAATAAATTTTATAACATACAGAAAAACATAAAACAGTACAATCAAGACAAAATAGTCATTTTTTCAAAAGTTGGGGTGTTACAACTCTCCCCCACTAACAGAAATTTCATCCCTGAAATTTGTCGTACATCAGAACAACTGAGGGCATTGCTCCCTCATTTTGTCTTCCAACTCCCAGGTAGCATCACTTGTTACGTCATTATCTTCCTCTCTTCTCTCAAACAGATTGTTTTCTAATTGAACTTTTATAATCATTAGGAATCTAGGCACGTCTTGAAGGGTAATTTTAAAAAAGCGTAATGTTTAGGAATTGGTTTAATTGGGCATTCGCTTGTATCTTGAAAGGGAACATTAACTAATTTAGGGTAATTCACCTTCAATTGATATTACCTTCACTAATTCGATCATCTTCCCACGAAGCTGTTTCACTTTCCTGTCCTCAATCCTAACAAGAAGCGTCTCATATGTCAAGTTATCCTTTAGCTGCACTTCATTGGGTTGTATAACATGCGTCGAATCGGGAATATATTTCCTCAGTTGAGACACATGGAATACATTATGTAGATTGGATAGAAAAAGTGGTAAAGCTATTTGGTAAGCTACAAGACCTATCCGTCGAATAATCTGATAAGGTCCAATAAACTTAGGAGTAAGCTTCTTAGATTTGATAACCCTTTCGACACCAGTCGTAGGTGTTACTCGCAAGGACACATGCTCACCTTCCTCAAATTCAAGAGGTCGCCTTCGCTTATCAGCATAGCTCTTTTGTCAGCTTTGAGTCGTCTTCATCTTTTCTTGCATCATCTTAACATTTTCCATAGTCTGTTGCACAAAATCTGGTCCAATAGTCATACTCTCTCCATCTTGATACCAACACATAGGTGTTCGGCATCGCCGTCCATAAAGCGCTTCATAGGGTGCTATCCCTATACTTGAGTGAAAACTATTGTTGTAGGTGAATTCTATCAAAGATAAAAATTCATCCCAACTCCCTCGTTGTTCTAACACATAAGCACGCAACAAATCTTCTAACGACTGAATTGTTCTCTCCGTCTGACCATCAGTTTTGGGGTGATAAGCAGAACTCAGATGTAATTTAGTTCCCATTGCCTCTTGCAAACTTTGCCAGAACCTTGATGTAAACCTCGGATCTCTGTCAGAAACTATACATGTAAGTACACCATGAAGTCTAACAATTTCACTGATGTACATCTGGGCTAATTTTTCCATTGAATATTTAATATTGATTGGTACGAAATGCGCTGAGTTCATAAGCCTATTAACTATAACCCAGATAGAATCATGTCCTTTCCTTGTTCTTGGCAATCTGGTAACAAAATCCATCGAGATACTATCCCATTTTCATTCTGAAATAGCTAACGGTTGTAACATACCGGCTTGTCTTTGATGTTCTACCTTTGCCTTCTGACAAACGAGACAAGACGCCACACGTTCCGCCACATCTTTCTTCATCCTTGGCCACCAAAATATCTGTTTCAAGTCTTGATACATCTTGGTCATGCCCGGATGCATACTCAAATCACCAGTATGAGCTTCATCCAAAATTGCTTTCTTAAGTTCGGGATCATCAGGTATGTAAACCCTTCCCTCAAATATTAAGATTCCATCAAATCCTTCCTCCACTGTTGCCTTATGACCTTGCTTCAAAAATTCCCTTTCATTTTGCAAAAATACATCCTCATCCTGTTTGTCTCGAATCACATCTAGCGAGTCATTCAAAATCACAACCTTACCCAGCCGAATCTTTCCAGGTACCAATTCCACTGACAACCATAAATCTCTGAATTGGTCGATCAATTCCTCCTCCTTTATCATCATCGTAGAAATACTGATCACCTTTCTACTCAAGGCTTCCGCCACCACATTCGCCTTTCCTGGATGATATTGAAGTTGAAAATCATAGTCCTTCAAGAATTCCAACCATTGCCTTTGCCTCATATTCAATTCCTTTTGATCAAACAAGCATTTCAAACTCTTGTGATCGCTAAAGACATTGAACATAGCTCCATACAGAAAATTCCTTCACACTTTCAATGCAAAAACCACTGCGGCTAGTTCCAAATCGTGTGATGGATAGTTCCTCTCATGAACCTTCAACTGTCTTGAAGCATAAGCCACCATATTTCTGTTTTGCATTAATACACATCCTAACCCTTGATAAGAAGCGTCACAATACACTTCAAAAGATTTGTTAGGATGCGGTAAAATCAGCACTGGTGCAGTCGTCAATCTTTTCTTTAACTCTTGGAAACTCGCTTCACGTTCCTCCATCCAATCAAAAGCTTGACTCTTCCTTGTGAGCTGCGTAAGTGGTCCAACTATCTTGGAAAAACCTTCTATGAACCTCCGGTAATATCCAGCCATTCCAACAAAACTCCGAACTTCTGTCACTGTCTTAGGCCTTTCCCATTGCAAAATAGTCTCCACCTTCGATGGGTCTATCGCAATACCTTCCTTGGAAATCACGTGACCTAAAAATTGAACCTCTTCTAACCAAAACTCACACTTTGCCAACTTTGCATACAACTTCTTCTCTTTCAAAATCTGGAGAACTATACTGAGATGTTTAGCATGCTCTTCCTTAGATTAAGAATAGATTAGAATGTCATCGATGAAAACAATGACAAATTTGTCTAGGTATGGATGAAAAATCCTATTCATATAGTCCATGAATATTGCAGGAGCATTCGTCACTCCAAACAGTATCACTTGATACTCATAATGCCCATAACGAGTTCGAAAAGCTATCTTAGGCACATCATCTACCTTGACACGAATCTGATGATAACCTAATCGCAAATCTATCTTAGAGAAAATAGTTGCTTCCTTCAACTGATCCATCAAATCGTCAATTCTCGGGAGTAGATACTTATTCTTTATAGTAACCTTGTTCAACTAGCGATAATCCACACAAAGACAAGAAGTTCCATCCTTTTTCTTAACTAGCAACACTGGCGCTCCCCACGGTGAAACACTCGGTCACACAAACTGTTTCTCCAACAGTTCCTCCAATTGCTTCTTTAGCTCCACCAACTCCGCTGGTGACATTCGATATGGTGCAATCGATATAGGACCTGCTCCCGGTACCAAATCAATAGAGAACTCGATCTCCTTTTTTGGTGGCAAACTGGGCACATCATCAGGAAAAATCTTTTGAAATTCGTTGACAACAAGAATAACATTCACATCTTTCTCACTCTTGACTTTTAGAGAAGATAATAACATATATCCCTGAGCTCCCTCTCTCAATAAGGACTTGACCTTAACAACAATAAAAAATCCAAAACTTTCTTCTTTAGGAAAAACTATGGTTTTGTTTGCATAGTCTATAAGGATATGGTTAAAAGATAACTAATCTATTCCTAATATTACATCTATCTCAACAAGAGGCAAACAAATTAAATTGATCGAAAACATACGATCCTTTATAGTGATAGGACAATTCAAACATATCTTGGATGTAACTACAGGTTTAACAGTCAGTGTAGAAACAATCAACTGGAAACTCAGAGAAGACACAAACAGTTTCAATCGTTCCACATAATCATAGGCAATAAATGAATATGTTGCACCTGAATCATATAACACAGTCAGAAAATTACCTTCAATAGCACCTTCCCCCTGAATAAGATCCTCAGACTGAGAAGCTTCAGTTCCCGTCATTGTATATACTCGCCCTCCAGATCGCGGCTGAGTAGCACGAACATTGCTCACAGCAGGCTTCCTTTTCGGCTGAGTGCAATCCCTAGAAACATGTCCAGGTTGTCGGCAATTAAAATAGATTGTCCCTCTGATTGAGTAATCCTTAGAGATATGGCCACTCTTTCCACACTTAAAACATTTTGGCGTAAACGCCACATTTTGACCAGCTCTATTACTACTAGAACTTCCCCCAACATGTGGACGTTGAGGTTGACTTCCTGGTGGTCTCGAATATGGCTTGCGCTGAAATCGGTTCTTATTACTGTTACCTCCTCTTTGGAACCTAGTCAGTCCAAAGTTACGATTCCTAGAATCTCGTGACGACTCCAACTCCTCGAGTCATCGACATGTATCCATCAAAGTAGGAAACTATGTCATCCTCATAGGTAGCACTCCACGCTTCAGCTCTACCCTTAATCCTTCTTCAAACTTACGACATTTCCATGCCTCATCAGGTTGAATTTGAAAGTACCTTGAGAACTGGGACAAGCTCTCAAATTTAGCTGCATACTCCTCAACAGTCATGTTGCCTTGTCGTAAACCAAGAAATTCTATCTCCTTGGCATGTCGGGCGCTGGCAGGAAAATACTTCTCCAAAAATACCTCACTAAACACTTCCCACGTAATTTTTGTCCCTTCAGCTTGTAATAATCGGCGGGTTCCTCTCCACCAATTTTCACTATCTCCTCTTAACATAAAGGTAGCATACGTCACTTTTTTATTGTCGGCGCATCCCATTCCTTCAAATACTCTTTCCAAGTCTTGTATCCACAGACTTGCTTTCTCAGGGTCAAACTCGCCTCTAAATTGCGGCGGGTTGTTACGCCTAAACTCAGACAAATTTAGAGCATCAACAGTCGCATCTTGCTGTTGAACTGCTCTCTGATTTTGTTGAGTTATCACTTTTGCCATTCGCTGCATAGCCTCAGCTGCTGCAGTCATTGGGTCCACATTACGGTTCACATTCGCACGCGTTCCCCTTCTGCCAGACATCTTCTTTCTTCAATCATAACAAAACAAAGTTAGATGTAACCTTTCAGAAACAAATCACAGAGAATCACACAACACAAGCAAAAACAAACTCAACCATAACTCCAAAAGACTCTAACTTGGGCTCTGATACCAACTAATGTAACACCCTTGTGGGGATGTCACATTTATGATACAATAAAATAAAACCTTACCCAAGTTATAAAACATTTAATACATAGTTAATATGAGTTGTAAAATTTTTCCCTTTTATACCTAATAACGTTAAATAAAATAACACAGAACAGAAAATAAAACAAACTATTATTACACACCATAATGTACATATGATTTTGTCTTAAGTTATACAAATAATTTACAACTACAAATATTTAAACAAAACAGTAAAGAGTTAGTATAATACAAAACGTAGATATGCCCAAGTGCACATCAAAGATTTCTAACGCTCCGAAGGATCACTCTCAGAGGAAACCTCAGGTGATAGAAATCTAGGATGTCTCACAGTTCTACTGACAGGAGTTCGTGCTGTTGACACTATACTGATCTCACTAGGTACACGAAAAAGTCCTCCCCAGTGATGCCTCAGATCCAAAGGCATCTCCAGATGTAAGTACAAAGTAGTAGTAAAAACTGGCTCAGCATCAAACTCTCCACGTAGGGACACAATCAAACGTCCCAAATAGATCACTGATCCTCGCGCAGTCGCCAGGCCTCCGAGCCTCCATGAAACTCCAATCTCACAAAACCTAGGAATCCCAGCAACGCCATGATCATAAAATCAGTCCAAAGGATATGGATGATCGGACGAATCACACTCGTCAAACTGATCACCCGTCTGCTGCGCTCCTCCTCAGGATACACACAATCTAGAGGCTGCTCCTCTTCCTCAAACTCTTTAAAACATAAAATAATAATACAAAAAAAAAAAAACAATACATATAGAGAGGTGAGACGACCTACATCATTACCAGCATGACAATTAAGAAAATGACAATACAACAGATATCACAGTTTAATACAATATATATACCACAATATCATAAACAATAACACCATTTAACAAACCATCCATAATATCACGAATAATAAAATTAAGATATATACCACAAATGCAAATGCATAACGACCCATTCCTACTCCATGGAGCTATACACAGACATCAAAGAGAATGACCCGTAAAGATCCATTAGTACCTCAGGCTGCCCAACCAAACTATTCCACTGTCCAACGTCGTGTCTATAGCCCACAGTCCAACGTCGTGTAGTAGTACACAGTCCAAAATATATCGTGCACTACAGCCATTGTACTAAACAGTCTTTACAGGATCTTGATTAAGTATAGTGCATGTCGAGATCATTAGTGTGTTGTCAGTTACCACGGCCCAGAGAAGCAACCAACTGTCCACATGTGGGATACTCCGCACACTAATGCCTCCAAGTCCACTCGATGAACCACACTACGCTTATCATACCGACAATGCGGTGTAATTCATCTCGTCAATCAATCGCCAATTCCAAACTAATTGACATGACTTTCAATGCATGAATAAGAACAAATATTTACAAAATTACCCCTAGTCTCAAAATATCACCATATTTACACAAATGCCCTCAATGGCACTATAACCCATATTTACGCAAATGCCCTCAATCTCAATAATCTTAAAATATAGTACGTCTCCACTTGACAGTACCATATCTCAACATGTCCAGGTCCACCACTTTGGCTCGACAGTAAAACTCGCTGTTCCAATTAATTACGTTAAAATTTTATCATGTTTTCACAATCACATAACTTTTACAAACGTGTTTAAATTGCATAAATATATTTTTGCTGTTTTTAAAATTGCATAGTATTTTTAAATCGTTTTCTCAATCGCGTAAGATTTTTAAATCGTTTTCTTGAACGTAAAGCTTTAAAATCTCTATTTTAAAACTGCGTAAACTATTTTTAATACTTTTAACTACGTAGAATATTTTCCTTACGTTATAATTATTTTGTGAAACTCTTTCCTTGATTCGTCCATTTTTACTAAATTTTTTACAATATTTTGTCTAGAAAATATATAAATATGTTTTCTACGTTTCCCTTAAAAAATTCCTTTGTTTAGTTTATAACTACAAAATACACTTTGAATATTACTATCATACTTTAAAATTCAAAGGTAAGTATTTTTCAAATGTTTTGTTTATTTCTCTTCTATACCATATTTCTAATAAAAATTAGTTTACTTCTTTAAGTCTTAAAAATCCATTGCAAATTTATTCTTTTTAAGTTAAACAACTAGTCTATACTTAGAAAATAAATTTGTTGAATGATTACACATTACAAAGGCATGTGGGCCAAATTTAACAAAATCTTGGCATTTGATCTTTGGAACATTTTCCATCTTCTAAATCATTTTGAAATTCATTAATTTACCTAATTCCATTAAATCCTTTCTTTAGAAAATGGTTGAGAACATTTTGGTTCTCTTTTTCATGGTGAAGCCAAAAGCTCCATGGTGTGTTCTTTGGAACACTCATGCAAACCTTACATATTATTCACATCCTAATTAATAAGCATACATCTATAAACACATGCAATATATTTTAAAGCTATAAACGCACATGCAAACATAATCAATCACAATTAATGAAAGCTTTTAAACAACCACACAAATGAATCCTTATGGATTCTTCACACACATACAATCCATTTTCTCATCACCACACATGGTTGATGAGATCAAATCTCCCTCTTACCTTAAAGGAAGATAACTCCTTCTACTCTCCTTCCTAGTTGATTTTTGTGTGGTCCTCCAAGGAAACCTAACATGCTCAAATAAAATTTTAAACGTTATAACCATTGGAGAAAAACATAAACCATGGATCAATCATGGCTTAGAGCCTTAGAAATGAAGTTAGAAGTGAAAAACAAGAATCTTCACCTTGTAGAAAAAATATCCAAAGTAATTTTCCAAGCTTAAGATAAAGGATTTTGGAAGAAATCTCAACTAGAGATGTTCTTAGAATGTTGTTTAGGTTTGAGAAAGTGGGTTAGATAAAATTTTTGAAGGTTGGATGGTGGTGTATGGTTGTTGGCCGAATGGCTCAAAGAAGAAAGGCTATGGACTTGGTGTTTCTTGAAGAGAGAAAAGAGATGTTTTTAGAGATAGCAAAGATGAAGAATGAAGTAAAATGCTCTCTAAACCTAGCTTATGGCCGTGGAGCTCCAAGAGGAGGTGGCCTCTTTGTTTGACCTTCCAAGACCACTTAATCACCTTAGATGTGATCAGGGGTGGAGAACAAAGCTTTGGCTCCAAGCTTGTTTCTCATTGGTGCATGAAAACCTAGTCACCTAATGACTAAGCTCTTCTTGATGCTTCTTGAATGCTCTAGCCGAATTGCTCCAAGGAGAAGCAAACCAAGTTTGTGCTCCATTTGGTCTTCTAGTTACACTTAGGTGAAGTTGGTTAGTTTGTTTAGTTGCTAGCCAAACTATCTAGTTGCTTAGGATAACTATGCTTGTCTTGATATTTTGAGATCATTATCTAACTAGAACTTAAATAGATAGCTAACTAGGTTTACTTCACTTAGTTACTACATAAGCTTTCTATACTAACTTAGGTTTTAAGCTAACTTGGTTAAGCTTTCTAGTTTTATTTCAACAAGTCTAACCACTTTTGTGGACTTGATTTCTATTGGTCCAAACTTTTCAAGCCTACATCGTTGACTTGTTCCTATTGGATTAGAGTTTAGTCTAGCCAAAAACGTTGACCAGTTCACTAAACGTGGATCCTACACACTTTTTTGGGTCCATGATCATTTTGGAGCAGATTTCTACTGTTTTTGAGACAGTAGGTACTGTCAAATAAAATAATATTATAATAATATAAAATTATTTTATTGCACAGTTAAATCCTAAAAATTAAAAGATTAACATTCGTATCACTCAGAATTGGGTTTAGTAAGATCCCTCAGCTCCGAAAAATTAAAATAAGATTTCTCCAGTCCGAAAATTATTATTTTCCTGACTCGAAGTAAATCACACAAAACACTCAAATATAATCACGAAATAGTCAAATAAATTTTATAACATATAGAAAAACATAAAGCAGTACAATCCAGAAAAAAATAGTCATTTTTCCAAAAGTTGGGGTATTACAGTAGACCCGTCGAAGGTAGAGACTATTTTGCAATGAGAAAGGCCTAAGATAGTGACGGAGGTCCGAAGTTTTGCAGGATTGGCTGAATATTACCGAAGGTTCATTGAAGGCTTTTCTAAAATAGTCGGACCACTTACATAGCTCACAAGGAAGAGTCAAGCTTTTGATTGGACGGAGGAACGTGAAGCGAGTTTCCAAGAGCTGAAGAAAAGATTGACGACTGCACCAGTACTAATTTTACCGGATCCTAACAAATCTTTTAAGGTGTATTGTGACGCTTCGTATCAAGGGTTAGGATGCGTGCTAATGCAAAACAAGAATGTGGTGGCTTATGCTTCAAGACAGATGAAGGTCCATGAGAGGAATTATCCAATGCACGATTTGGAACTAGCCGCCATAGTTTTTGCGCTAAAAGTATGGAGGCATTTTCTGTATGGAGCTATGTTAAATGTCTTTAGTGATCACAAGAGTTTGAAATACTTGTTTGATAAAAAAGAATTAAACATGAGGCAGAGGCGATGGTTAGAATTTTTGAAGGACTATGATTTTCAACTTCAATACCATCCAGGAAAGGCGAATGTGGTGGCGGATGCCTTGAGTAGAAAGTGATCAGTGTTTCTACAATGATGATGAAGGAGGAGGAATTGATCAACCAATTCAGAGATCTATGGTTGCCAGTGGAATTGGTGCCAGGAAAGATTCGTCTAAGTAAAGTGGTGATTTTGAATGACTTGCTGGATGTGATCTGAGAGAAGCAGGAAGAGGATTCGCTTTTACAGAATGAAAAGGAATTTTTGAAGCAAGGTCATAAGGCGACCGTGGAGGAAGGATCTGATGGAATCTTAAGATTTGAGGGGAGAATTTGTATACCTGATGATCCCGATCTTAAGAAAGCAATTTTGGATGAAGCTCATACTAGTGACTTGAGTATACATCCGGGGATGACTAAGATGTATCAAGATTTAAAGTGGATGTTTAGGTGGCCAAGAATGAAGAGAAATGTAGCAGAACGTGTGGCGTCTTGTCTCGTTTGTCAGAAGGCAAAAGTGGAACATCATAGATCTGTCGGTATGTTATAACCATTAGCTATTCCGGAATGGAAATGGGATAGTATCTCAATGGATTTTCTTATCGGAATACCAAGAACAAGGAAATGACATGATTTGATATGGGTTATAATTGATAGGCTTATGAAGTTAGCACACTTCTTGCCGTTCAATATTAAGTTTTCGTTGGAAAGGTTAACCCAGATGTACATCAGTGAAATTGTTAGACTTCATGGTGTACCTACATATATAGTTTTGGACAGAGATCCGAGGTTTATGTCAAGGTTCTGGCGGAGTTTGCAAGAAGCCATGGGAACTAATCTGCGATTGAGTTCTACTTATCATTCGCAAACTGATGGTCAGATGGAGAGAACGATATAGTAGTTGGAAGATTTGTTGCGTGCTTGTGTGTTGGAAAAACAAGGGAGTTGGGATGAATTTTTATCTTTGATTGAATTCATCTACAATAATAGTTTTCACTCAAGTATAGGGATGGCACCCTATGAAGCGTTATATAGAGGACGATGCCGAACACCTTTGTGTTGGTATCAAGATGGGGAGAGTATGACTATTGGACCAGATCTTGTGCAACAAACAACAGAAAAGGTGAAAATGATTCAGGAGAAAATGAGGATGACTCAAAGCCGACAAAAGAGTTATGCGGATAAGCGAAGGCAACCTCTTGAATTTGAGGAAGGTGAGCATGTATTCTTAAGGGTAACACCTATGACTGGTGTCGGGAGAGTTATTAAATCCAAGAAGCTCACTCCAAAGTTCATTGGACCTTATCAGATTATTCGTCGGATAGGTCCTGTAGCCTACTAGATAGTTTTACCACCTTTTCTATCCAATCTACATAATATATTCCATGTGTCTCAACTGAGGAAATATATTCCCGATCCGACGCATGTTATACAGCTCGATGAAGTGCAACTGAAGGATAATTTGACGTATGAGACACATCCTATTAAGATTGAGGACAGGAGAGTGAAGCAGCTTCGAGGGAAGATGATTGAGTTAGTAAAGGTAATATGGAATGACGTAACGAGAGATGCTACCTGGGAGTTGGAAGATAAGATAAGGGAGCAATACCCTCAACAGTTTTGAGTCACGATAAATTTCGAGGACGAAATTTTTATTAGTGGGGGAGAGTTGTAACACCCCAACTTTTAGGTTAATTACAGATTTGTCCTAAACATACAGTTTTATGTTTTTCTGTAGGTTACAAAATTAATTTGACTATTTTGTGATTGTATTTGAGTGTTTTGTGTGATTTACTCCGAGTCAAGAAAATAATAATTTTTGAGCCGAGGAAATCTTATTTTAATTATTCGAAGCTGGGGAATCTTACTAAACCTAATTCCGAGTGATATGTATATTCATCTTTTAATTTTTAGGATTTAACTGTGTAATAAAATAATTTTATATTATTATAATATTATTTTATTTGACAGTACCTACTGTCTCAAAAACAGTAGAAATCTGCTCCAAAATGACCATGGACCCAGAAAAGTCTGTGGGACCCGTGTTTAGTGAACCAGTCAACGTTTCTGGCTAGATTAAATCCTAAACCAATGAAACGTAGTCAACAAAAGTGGCTTGAACATTTTAGACTAACTCACCGAGGAGTGCTACTTATGAGGATGAATGAGTTTCCTGCTTTAATAGATACTTGTCGACGACTCAAGGAGTTGGAGCCGTCAACGGATCCCAGAAATCGTAACTTTGGACCGACTAAGTTACAAAAGGGATGCAACAGCAATAGTCGATTTCAACGCAAGCCTTATGCGAGACCACCGGGGAGTCAACCTCAATGTTTACCTGTTGGGGGAAGTTCTTGTGGTAACAAAGCTGGACAAAATGTGGCATTTACGCCAAGGTGTTTCAAATGTGGAAAGAGTGGCCACATATCTAAGGATTGTTCAATCAGATGAACAATTTGTTTTAATTGCAGACAACCTGGACATTTTTCTAGGGATTGCAGTCAGCCGAAAAGGAAACCTACTATGAGTAATGTTCGTGCTACTCAGCCGCGATCTGGAGGGCGAGTATATACGATGACTGGAACTGAAGCTTCTCAGTCTGAGGATCTTATTCAAGGGGAAGGTGTCATTGAAGGTAATCTTCTGACTGTGCTATATGATTCGGGTGCAACACATTCATTTATTACATATGATTGTGTGGAACGATTGAAACTGCCTGTGTCTTCTTTGAGTTTTCAGTTGATTGTTTCTAAACCAACTACTAAGCCTGTTGTTACATCCAAGATATGTTTGAAATGTCCTATCATTATAAAGGATCGTGTATTTTCAGTTAATTTAATTTGTTTACCTCTTATTGAGATAGATGTAATATTAGGAATGGGCTAGTTATCTTCTAACCATATCCTAATAGACTGTGCAAATAAAACCATAGTTTTTCCTAAGGAAGAAAGTTCTGGATTTTTGACTACTGTTAAAGTCAAGTCCTTGTTGAGAGATGAAGCTCAGGGATATATGTTACTATCTTCTCTAGAAGTCAAGAGTGAGAAAGATGTGAATGCTATTCCTGTCATTAATGAGTTTCCAGAGATTTTTCCTGATGATGTACCTGGTTTGCCACCAAAAAGGGAGATCGAGTTCTCTATCGATTTAGTACCAGGAGTAGGTCCTATTTCGATTGCACCGTATCGGTTGTCACCAACAGAATTGGTAGAGTTGAAGAAGCAATTGGAGGAACTGTTGGAGAAACAGTTTGTGCAATCTAATGTTTCACCGTGGGGAGCACCAGTGCTTCTAGTCAAGAAGAAGGATGGAACTTCTCGTCTTTGTGTAGATTATCGTCAGTTGAACAAGTTTACTATAAAGAATAAGTATCCACTCCCAAGAATTAACGATTTGATGGATCAGTTGAAGGGAGCAGCTATTTTCTCTAAGATAGATTTGCGATCAGGCTATCATCAGATTCGAGTCAAGGTAGATGATGTACCTAAGACAGCTTTCAGAACTCGTTATGGGCATTATGAGTATCAGGTGATGCCGTTCAAAGTGACGAATGCTCCTGCCATATTCATGGACTATATGAATAGGATTTTTCGTCCGTACCTAGACAGATTTGTCATTGTTTTTATCGATGACATTCTGATCTACTCTCACAGTCGAGAAGAACATGCTGAACATCTCGGTATAGTTCTTCAGATTCTGAAAGAAAAGAAGCGATATGCAAAATTGGCAAAGTGTGAGTTTTGGCTGGAAGAGGTTCAATTTCTAGGTCACGTGATTTCTAAAGAAGGTATTGCGGTAGACCCGTCGAAGGTAGGGACTATTTTCCAATGGGAAAGGACTAAGACAGTGACGGAGGTCCGAAGTTTTGTAGGATTGGCCGGATATTACCGAAGGTTCATTGAAGGCTTTTCTAAAATAGCTAGACCACTTACACAGCTCACAAGGAAGAGTCAAGCTTTTGATTGGACAGAGGAACGTGAAGCAAGTTTCCAAGAGTTGAAGAAAAGATTGACGACTGCACCAGTACTAATTTTACTGGATCCTAACAAATCTTTTGAGGTGTATTATGACGCTTCTTATCAAGGGTTAGGATGCGTGTTAATGCAAAACAGGAATATGGTGGCTTATGCTTCAAGATAGTTGAAGGTCCATGAGAGGAATTATCCAACGCATGATTTGGAACTAGCCGTCGTAGTTTTTGCGTTGAAAGTATGGAGGCATTTTTTATATGGAGCTATGTTCAATGTCTTTAGTGATCACAAGAGTTTGAAATACTTGTTTGATAAAAAAGAAATGAACATGAGGTAGAGGCGATGGTTAGAATTTTTGAAGGACTATGATTTTCAACTTCAATACCATTCAGGAAAGGTGAATGTGGTGGCGGATGCCCTGAGTAGAAAAGTGATGAGTGTTTCTACGATGATGATAAAGGAGGAGGAATTGATCAATTAATTTAGAGATCTATGGTTGTCAGTGGAATTGGTGCCAGGAAAGATTCGTCTAGGTAAAGTGGTGATTTTGAATGACTTGCTGGATGTGATATGAGAGAAGTAGGATGGGGATTCGTTTTTACAGAATGAAAAGGAATTTTTGAAGCAAGGTCATAAGGCGACGGTGGAGGAAGGATCTGATGGAATCTTAAGATTTGAGGGGAGAATTTGTATACCTGATGATCCCAATCTTAAGAAAGCAATTTTGGATGAAGCTCATACTAGTGACTTGAGTATACATCTAGGGTTGACTAAGATGTATCAAGATTTAAAGCGGATGTTTTGGTGGCCAAGAATGAAGAGAGATGTAGCAGAACATGTGGCGTCTTGTCTCGTTTGTTAGGAGGCAAAAGTGGAACATCAAAGACCTGCCAGTATGTTACAACTATTAGCTATTCCAGAATGAAACTAGGATAGTATCTCAATGGATTTTGTTACCGGATTGCCAAGAACAAGGAAAGGACATGATTCTATATGGGTTATAGTTGATAAGCTTACGATGTCAGCACACTTCTTGCCGATCAATATTAAGTATTCGTTGGAAAGGTTAACCCAGATGTACATCAGTGAAATTGTTAGACTTCATGGTGTACCTACATGTATAGTTTTTGATAGAGATCCGAGATTTACGCCAAGGTTCTAGTGGAGTTTGCAAGAAGCCATGGGAACTAAGCTGCGATTGAGTTCTGCTTATCATCCGCAAACTGATGGTCAGACGGAGAGAACGATACAGTCGTTGGAAGATTTGTTACGTGCTTGTGTGTTGGAAAAATAAGGGAGTTTGGATGAATTTTTATCTTTGATTGAATTCACCTACAACAATAGTTTTCACTCAAGTATAGGGATGGCACCCTATGAAGTGTTATATGGACGACGATGCCGAATACCTTTGTGTTGGTATCAAGATGGGCAGAGTATGACCATTGGACCAGATCTTATGCAACAAACAACAGAAGAGGTGAAAATGATTAAGGAGAAAATGAGGACGACTCAAAGCCAACAAAAGAGTTATGCAGATAAGCGAAGGTGACCTCTTGAATTTGAGGAAGGTGAGCATGTATTCTTAAGGGTAACACCTATGACTGGTGTCGGGAGAGTTATTAAATCCAAGAAGCTCACTCCTAAGTTCATTGGACCTTATCAGATTATTCATCAGAGGTTCTGTAGCCTGCCAGATAGCTTTACTACCTTTTCTATCCAATCTACATAATGTATTCTATGTGTCTCAACTGAGGAAATATATTCCCGATCTGACACATGTTATATAGCCCGATGAAGTGCAACTGAATGATAATTTGACGTATAAGACACTTCCTGTTAAGATTGAGGACATGAGAGTAAAGCAGCTTAGAGGGAAGATGATTGAGTTGGTAAAGGTAATATGGAATGACGTAACGGGAGATGCTACCTGGGAGCTGGAAGATAAGATGAGGGAGCAATACCCTCAACTGTTTTGAGTCATGATAAATTTCGGGGATGAAATTTTTATTAGTGGGGGAGAGTTGTAACACCCTAACTTTTGGATTAATTATTGATTTGTCCTAAATGTACTGTTTTATGTTTTTCTGAAGGTTACAAAATTAATTTGACTGTTTTGTCATTGTATTTTAGTGTTTTGTGTGATTTACTACGAGTCAAGAAAATAATAATTTTCGGGCCAAGGAAATCTTATTTTAATTATTCGGAGCTGGGGGGATCTTACTAAATCCAATTCTGAGTGATATGTATATTAATCTTTTAATTTTTAGGATTTAACTGTGCAATAAAATAATTTTATATTATTATAATATTATTTTATTTAACAGTACCTACTGTCTCAAAAACAGTAGAAATCTGCTCCAAAACGACCATGGACCCAGAAAAGTCTGTGGGACCTGCGTTTAGTGAACCAGTCAACGTTTCTGGCTAGACTAAATCCTAAACCAATGAAACATAGTCAACAAAAGTGGCTTGAACATTTTAGACCAATAGAAATCAAGTCCACAAAAGTGGTTGGACTTGTTAAGATTAAACTAGAAAGCTTAACCAAGTTAGCTTAAAACCTAACTAAGTTAACATAGGAAACTTGTTTAATAACTAAATGATGGAAACCTATTTAGCTATCTAGTTAGAGAAGGTTCTAAAGATATCAAGACAAAACCTAGTTAACCTAAGTAACTATATAGTTAGGTAAGTAACTAAGCAAACTAATCAAATGCACTTAAGTGTAACTAGATTTCATAAATGAACACAAACTTAGTTACTCCCTCCTTGGAGCAATTCGATTAGAGCACTTCAAGAAGCATCAAGAAGGCTTAGTCATTAGATGACTAGGTTTTTCTACACCAATGGGAGACAAGCTTGGAGCCAAAGCCTTTGATATCAACCATTGATCAAATCTAGGGCTATTGGAGTCAACAAAGGAGGCCACCTCCTTTGATCAAGCTCACGGCCAAGTAGAGCTAGGAGAAGCTTTTCACTTCATTCTTCATCTTTGCTATCACTTAAACTTACCCTTTTCTCTCTTCAAGAACAAAAATCACCATTGTTGCCTTTTGAAGAGCCATTCGGCCAACACCAAGAAAACACACTTCCAACCTTCAAAATTTTCATCTTACCTAACTTTTCAAATCTAAACACCATTCTAAGAACATCTCTAGTTGAGAGTTCTTCCAAAAAAAATTATTTTGAGCTTGGAAAATCACTTTGGAGATTTGTCCTACAAGGTGAAACTTCTTCTTTCTTTCTTCTAACATGATTTCTAAGGTTCTAAGCCATGATTGATCCATGGTGTATGTTTTTTTCCTATAGTTATGACTCTTTAAATTTTTATTTAAGATCTTTAGGTTTCTCTTTGAAGGTCACAAAAACCATAGGAGGAGAGTTAGAAGGAGGTGTCTTCCTTTAAGGTAAAAGGGAGATTTAATCTCATCAACCTTGTGTGGTGATGAGAAATGGATTGTATGTGTGTGAAGAATCCATAAGGATTCATTTATGTGGTTGTTTGAATGCTTTCCTTAATTGTGTTTGATTTTGTTTGTATGTATGTTTATAGCTTTAAAATATATTGCTTGTGTATATAAATGCATGATTATTAATTTAGGATGTGAATAACATGTAAGGTTTGCATGAGTGTTCCAAAGAACACAACATGGAGCTCATGACTTCACTATGAAAAAGAGAACCAAAATGTTCTCAACCATTTTCTAAAGGAAGGATTTAACGGAATTAGGTAAATTAATAAATTCCAAAATGATTTAGAAGATGGAAAATGAATTAATGATCAAATGCAAAGATTTTGTTAAATTTGGCCAACATGCCTTTTAATGTGTAATCAATCCAAAATTTGTTTTCTAAGTGTAGACTAGTGGTTTAACCTAAAAAGAATTCATTTGCAATGGATTTTCAAGAACTAAATAAGTAAACAAATTTTTATTAGAAATATAGTATAGAAAAGAAATAAACAAAACTCTTGAAAAATACTTACCTTTAAGTCTTAAAGTATGATACAATTTTCAAGTGTATTTTGTAGTTATAAACTAAACAAAGGAATTTTTAAAGGAAAACGTAGAAAATATCACTAAGTAGATTTACTAGACAAGATATTGTTAAAATTGATTAAAAGTGGTCAAGTAATAAAGAACGTTTCAAAAATAAAATTTATAACATAAGGGAAGTATTCTATGTAATTTAGAAGTATTAGAAATAGCTTACGCATATTTAGAATAATGATTTTTAAGCTTTATGGTTAAGAAAACGATTTAAAAAGCTTACGTGATTGAGAAAACGATTTAAAAACACTACGCGATTTTAAAAACATCAGAATATATTTACGCGATTTAAAAATGTTTGTAAAAGTGACGCGATTGTGAAAACATGATAAAATTTCTATGCGATTACTTGGAACAGTGAGTTTTACTGTCGGGCCAAAGTGTGGACCCAGACATGTTGAGATATTGTACTGTCAAGTGGAGACGTACTATATTTGAGAATATTGTGATTGAGGACGTTTTTGTAAATATGGTGACTTTTTGGGACTAAGGGTAATTTCATAATTATGGTTCTCATTCATGCATTTGAGAGTCGTGTCAATTTGGTTGATATTGGCGATTGATTGACGAAATGAATTACACTGTATTGTCGGTGTGATAAGCGTAGTGCGATTCATTAAGTGGACTTAGAGGCATTAGTGTGCGGAGTACTCCACATGTGGACAGTTAGTCGCTCCTCTGGGTCGTGGTAACTAGCAACACACTAATGATCTCGACACGCACTATTCTTAATCGAGATCTTGTGGAGACTGTTTAGTACAATGCTTGTAGTGCATGACGTGTTTGGACTGTGTACTACTACACGATGCTTTGGACTATGGGTTGTAGACACGACGTTGGATAGTGTAATAGCTTAGTTGGGCAGCCTGAGGTACTGATAGTTCTTTTAGGATCATTCTCTCTGATGCTTGTGTCTAACTCCATGGAGTAGGAATGAGTCATTGTGCATTTGTATTTTTAGCATGCATCATAATGTTATTATTTGAGATATTATGTATGATGAGTAAATGGTGTTATTAGTTATGATATTGTGGGTGCATTATTGTGTTAAATTGTGTTATTATTCATAATATTGCATTATGCATTATTATAATAAACTGTGATATCTGTTATATTGTCATTTTCTTATTTGCCATGCTAGTAATAATGTAGATTGTCTCACCTCTTTATTTGTATGTGTTTCTGTATTATTATTTTATTTCTGTAAAGAGTTTGAGGAAGAGGAAGATGAACAACCTCTAGAAATTCTCGTACCCGAGGATCGGCTCTTTACTTGTTTTATTTAAATATTTGTACAAGCGACGAAATCGGTTTGATGAGTGCGAGCCGTCCGATCATCCATACCATCTAGATTGATCTTGTGGTTATGACGTTGCCTGGATTCTTAGGTTTTGTGAGACTTGAGTTTCACGGAGGCTCTGAAGCCTGGCGACTGTGGGAAGATAGAGGATTGGTGATTTACTTGGGGCGTCTGACTGTGTCCCTGCGAGGAGAGTTTGATGGGGAGCCTATTTTTACTACTACTTTGTATTTACATTTGGAGATGCCTTTGGCGCTGAGACGTCACTGGGGAGGACTATACACCCAGTGAGATTAGTATTGTATGGACAGCACGGACTCCTGTCCGTAGAGCTTCGAGACATCCTGGATTTCTATCATCCGATGATCAATTTGAGAGTGATCCTTCGGAGGTAGGGATGTCAAAACGGCCCGGCCCGGCCCGTCGGCCCAGCCCATTCGGGCTCGGGCCATGTAAGTTTCAAACCCATTCGGGCTCGGGCAAGCCCATTCGGGCCATGTAAGGTTCGGGCTAGCATTTATCTGGGCTCCTTAGCTTGTGCAATGGCTCCATTATTATCACAATAGAGGTCCACTGGGTCCACAATGCTAGGAACTACACCAAGCTCAATAATGAACTTTCTAATCCAAACGGCCTCCTTTATGAATTTTGCATTGGAGCGAAATATATACTCGGCCTCTATGGTAGAATCAAAACCGCGCTCTCGCTTTGAACTCTTCCACTAACAAATATTTGTATCATTGGGTAATAAACAAAACTCGATTGCGATCAAAGTCGTCTTTATCGGTTTAGAAATAGCATCGGTTTTTTTAACCCTTTTTACTATTTAACTCTTCGGCTCCATATAACAAAAATGAATCCTTTACAACTGGGAATTATGTGCGGATCAAAAGTCTCGCGTATAATAACTTGCGGATTCCCTCATAGCATCCATGCGAAAAATCCATAATTCGAGTTTTTAAATTTTTACCTCTTGAAGCATGATGGACACAAGCGAGGTGAATCACCAACACCATAATAGCGACGATGTTTCTGCGGTATCCACACGAACGCAGGACTTGCAAAGGAGTCACGCCTCTGTTTTCGTAGTGCTAGCTACGAAGAGAGGAGAAGAAGACCTCACTATCTCTCACTCACTTTCTGTAGGTGCGGCTAGGGTTGTGATGTAACCTAGTATCAAATTTGTTCAGCCCCCTTAGCGGTACTATTTATAACATCAGTGGCTGCCTTAAGTGAGTGTGAGCGGTAGCAAGGTAAGTGGTGCAACCCTAAACCCATCTGGGATGAGTTAGGCCCACAAATTGAATCCGAGTCCAACTTGGATTCCGATTACTCCAATTTAGTCTGTTCTAAGTGTGTGACCTGCGGCAGTTCTCATGACGTTGGTAGTAATATTAAAATCTCATTTTAATATTACAAACAAAATGATCAGATATCTAGCAACACATCACTGCTACCCAAGTAATGAGAACGTCAGTGATTTGACATAACCTATCTGTGA
The DNA here is from genome assembly GCA_029884605.1 of Ormosia emarginata. Lineage (NCBI taxonomy): Eukaryota > Viridiplantae > Streptophyta > Magnoliopsida > Fabales > Fabaceae > Ormosia > Ormosia emarginata. The sequence goes on along the minus strand of JAQQTP010000049.1, from coordinate 1,122,780 downwards.
CTAATGTTTCCGTGTAGTTTAGTCCCTTTGTCCAGATATCCAGATTGAACACAAGGCATAGAACGTGTCACCCTTGTTTAGTTAAATCTTCAGTTTCCTGATTCCCGAGTAAACATAGTAATAACAAATAAGATCAATATCTTATATTGACTCATTTGAGCATGGCCATGCATTTCGTAGTCTCACTCAATCAGGGGGCTCGAAGATATCGCTCCTGTTATGTAGGAGAGACAAATCCCATCTAGGTCACTCACATCCCTCCACATGTATTGCGGCATGTCTAATAACTAACGTTATAATCATCTTGTTACAGATGACGTTTGATGGCATTAAAACACACAACTCCTCATGTAGGAATCGTAGTGATTTCAGGTCAAAGGACCACATACACCATTATCACTATGAGAATTTTTATGACACTCACGTAACGATCCACGTAGCGTTCTCATGGCGGGTCTGTCCAATACATCATTACTCTAATATGTATCCATGTGTAGACTTGATATCTCATATCCATGACCCGTGAGATGTGGTCATCAATCTATTTAACATATACTAGCCTCAATGTATTATTGTTGTCCTAATTAACAATAATACTTGACTAGGGACATTTAAGAATAGTGTTTTATCCAATAGGATCTCACGATCAAGTCATCCACTTGATGTCCTATGGTATCAAACTTACTATTCTAAGGACTTTATTATGTCTACCAAAAAAAACACACAATAAATGAAATGCCTCATATAAAATAACATAATATAATGTATATAAATACAAACAAAATGTATTGGCCACTAGGGCATACACCAACAATCTCCCACTTGCATTAGAACCAATCAAGCATATTTCTAATGCCTAAAGACCTAGTGTGACCCTCATGCTTACATTTGTGCAAGAGGCTTCGTCGAGGATCAACAATGTTATCATCTGTTGGTACTGAAGCATATCTTCACATCTCCTCTATCGATGATTTCTCGAATGAGATGGAAGCGCCTAAGTATATGTTTGGATCGCTGGTGAGATCTGGGCTCCTTAGCTTGTGCAATGGCTCCATTATTATCACAATAGAGGTCCACCGGGTCCACAATGCTAGGAACTACACCAAGCTCAATAATGAACTTTCTAATCCAAACGGCCTCCTTTTTTTGCATTGGAGGCAAATATACTCGGCCTCGTGGTAGAATCGATTTTGTGAATCGTATCGTCTCCTGCTTTGAACTCTTCTAGCTCACAGCCCCACCATTCAGGCAATAAACAAAACCCGATTGCGATCTGAGTCGTCATTATCGGTTTGGAAGCTAGCATCGGTGTAACCCTTTACTACTAGTTCCTCTTCGGCTCCATATACTAAAAACGAATCCTTAGTTCTTCTCAAGTACTTAAGGATGTTCTTGACAAAGACTCAAAAGTGACTCTCACCGGATCGACCGGTACTTGCTCATCATGCTCAAAGCATACGAGATATCATGGTCGAGTACATAACATGGCATACATGATAGATCCAATTGCGGATGCATATGGAATCTTACTCATGCGATCCTAATCTGGGTGGAAGAGGATTGAGCCTTAGATAGGCTTATACCATGAGACATAGGCAAGAGTCCTTTCTTGGATTCATGCATGTTAAAACGTCTTAACACTTTGTCTATGTATGTACTCTGACTTAGGCCAAGCAATCTCTATGACCTATCTCTATAGATCCTGATACCTAATACATAGGTGGCTTCGCCTAAGTCCTTCATAGAAAAGCACTTCCCTAACCAAGTCTTTACGGACTGTAGGGTAGGGATGTCATTTCCAATTAGTAGTATGTCATCTACATACAATAATAGAAAGACAACTGTGCTCCCACTAACCTTCTTGTAGACACAAGATTCTTCTTCATTTTTGATAAAACCAAACTGTTTGATTGTATCATCAAAACGAAGATTCCAATTTTTGGAAGCTTGCTTCAATCCATAAATAGATCGTTGCAACTTGCATACCTTTGTAGCATCCTGTGGAGTGGTAAAACCCTCAGGTTGTGTCATGTACACATCCTCGAGAAGATTTCCATTAAGGAAAGCGGTTTTGACATCCATTTGCGCGATTTCATAATCATGGTATGCTTTGTAATAGCAAGCAAGATCCGAATGTTTAAGCATCGCAACCGGGGAAAAAGTCTCATCATAGTCTACACCATGAATTTGCTTGAAACCTTTAGCCACCAATCGCGCCTTAAAGGTATGCACATTACCATCCATGTCGGTTTTCTTCTTAAAAACCCACTTGCACCCAATGGGTTTTATCCCTTCGGTGGGTCAACCAAGGTCCATACACCGTTGGTATACATGGATTCCATTTCAGATCTCATGGCCTCAAGCCATTTTTTAGATTCTGGGCCAATAATGGCTTCCTGGTAAGGCACATGCTCATCTTGATCCATGAGTAATACGTCACCTTGTTGAGTCATGAGAAATCCATATCTCTCTGGTTGACGACGTATCCTGTTAGACCTACGCGGGTCTTGTGCTACTAGAGTAGATTGTGGTTCCACAACGACTTGTGGAGGCTTTTATTTCCACCATTGGTTCGTGCTACTTTGTGAACTTTGAATTTCTTCAAGTTCTACTTTCCTCCCACTGATTCCTTTGGAGATAAACTCCTTTTCTAGGAATACAGCAGTCCGTGCGACAAACACTTTGCCCTCGGTAGGATTATAGAAATAGTATCCCTTGGTTTCCTTAGGATACCCCACAAAGAAGCATTTATCTGATTTTTGGCCAAGCTTATCAGAAACTTGACGTTTCACATAAGCTTTGCAACCCCAAATCTTCATAAAAGACATACTGGGTCTTCTCCCAGTCCACATCTTATATGGTGTCTGTTGAACCGTCTTAGATGGAACACGGTTAAGTGTGAAAGTTGTTGTTAACAGAGCATGTCCCCAGGAGGAGCCTGGAAGGTCTGCATGACTCATCATGGATCGGACCATGTCCAACAAGGTCCGGTTCCTCCTTTCAGAAACACCATTCCATTGTGGTGTTCCAGGAGGAGTGAGTTGAGATATTATCCCACATTCTTTCAAATGATCATCAAACTGTTGGCTTAAGTATTCACCTCCTCGATCTGATCGAAGGATTTTAATACTCTTGCCAAGTTGGTTTTGTACTTCATTCTTGAACTCTTTGAACTTTTCAAAGGATTCTGATTTGTGCTTCATAAGATATACAAATCCATATCTACTAAAATCATCAGTAAATGTAATGAAGTACTGAAAACCACCTCTAGCTAGTGTGTTCAGTGGCCCACATACATCACTATGTATGAGGCCCAAAAGATCACTAGCCCTTTCACCTTGTCCAGTGAATGGGGCCTTAGTCATCTTTCCCAATAAACAAGATTCACATGTCTTATATGATTCGTAATCAAACGAGTCCAAGAATCCATCTTTATGGAGTTTGGAAATGCGTTTCTCATTTATATGGCCCAAACAACAATGCCAGAGATAAGTCGGGTTCATATCATTTGACTTGAACCTCTTTGTATTTACGTTATAAATGGGCGTTTCGAGATCAAGGACATAAAGTCCATTACTCAAATGTGCACTACCATAGAAAATATCATTCAAATAAAGAGAACAACATTTGTTCTTAATTATAAAAGTAAAACCCTTCTTGTCCAAACAAGAAACAGAAATGATATTCTGCTAATAATAGCTGACTTAAATCTGCACAAAATAACAATTATCCAATTCAATTACAAGCCCGGTTGGCAAAGCTAATAAATAAGTCCCTACGGCTAGTGCAAAACCTTTGCTCCATTTCCCACTCGTAGGTCGACTTCGCCCTTAGTCAATGGTCTCTTGCTCTTTAGATCTGTACATTTACACAAATGTGAGATCCACATCCAATATCTAATACCCATGATGCGAAGTAGATAAATTGACTTCTATAACAAAAATACCAAGTGGAAGTCTCACTTCCCTTCTTCTTCTTGAGCTCCTCTAGGTACTTGGCACGCAGTTCCTCTTCCAATGTCCAATGATTCGACCATTTAGAAAGGGAAGCATGTACCTTCCTTAGCCACTCCACCCACTGGTTTCAAGCTAGAAGTGCTAGGCTTGGACTTTTCCTTGCCCTTACCCTTCCACTTGTCACCGGGGCTTTTCTGCTGTTTCTTGCCCTTATTCTTATGGACCATCATTATGGCCTTTCCTTGCCTTTGTTTATGTTCGCTCGGCAGTTCTCAACATGCTTAGCACTTACTGGTAGTGGTTTGTCAATTTCATTCATGTTGTAGTTCATGACAAATTGACTAAAACTATCCCAGCAACGATTGCGGGACTAAGTCAATGGCCAACTCTTGGCCCATAGGAAAATCGAGTCTCTCAAGGTTTTCAATGTACCCAATCATCTTGGTACATGAGCACCAATTTTAGGGCTTCCCTACTGATTTAAAAATCCTACGCGATTGAGAAAACGTATTAAAAATGCCACGCGACACTTTGAAAGAGTGCTTTGGAGACCTCATATCTCTCATATCTAGCCTGCTCTTGATAAAGCTTTTTGAGGTGTACGATCATATCGTATCTTCCATGTTCTCGTGTTGCTTTTGGAGCTCGAGTTCATGGTGGCTAGCATTAGACATCCAATGTCCAAGGCATCATCTTGATGCTTCTTATAAGCATCTCTTTCACTCTAGGGGCATTGGCGGCGGGTGGTTCGGGAATAGGTTGTTCTAAAACATACAACTTTTTCTCTTGCTTGAGGACAATCCTCAAGTTCCCGTACTGATTTAGGAAATTTGTCCCAGACAACTTGTCCTTCTCAAGGACCGATCGCAATGATAAGTTACTTGATGTGTTTGTTGCCATGGTAATCTATCAACGAAATATGCAAAATATAAGTATTATGCTATAAACATATTTAACAAGGTCTTTTAATTAAATACGTCTCCCACTATTTTATTCAAATCAATGACCCTCGGCATTGACTTGGAAAATCCCATTGGAAGATTTCTAGTGGGCCAAGATCCATATTTCACCTAGTTTTGAGTCGACTTTTGGTGATCGCCCAAAATTTGTTATTTAGGTAGGAAACTCTTTCCAATTACATCACATGCAACTCTTGGATAGTTGGGTGAATAACACTTATTCTAATCCATCTAATGGACTAAAGCCTAACTTCATGTCTCTAAGTCTTCAATCCTATTGAAATGGCCTAGTTAAGTCAAACCCAATGGTTGACAATTGGATATTACTATTATCCTATCGCATCTTACTAATATAGATAAAGGCACCCTTCTTTGGCAGACCTATACTTGATCGATATTAGTCTTGACGAGTGTCACGCATTGGAAGGCATCACATAATGACTTAATATTTTCTTTGAGGGAATTTTATTATTAGATCTCACCATTTATTAAACTTGTTTAACATACCATAAACATTATCCATGCATCTCATACATATAAAGCATATAATAAATGTGACATGGTTATGGCCTCTAAGAGAGTAGCATTAATTAATGCCGAATTATATTCACCAAGCGTCTCCCACCAACGTCCTCACTTGATGTCGTCTCCTTGTCTCCACATGAAGATTACATTATAGAAACCTCTTTTACATTCGAGGGGAGTTAGATGAGAAGAGAATGTACAATCGAATGTAGAGAGAAAGGCACGACACGCGGTCGTATTTAAAATAACCAAAAAGCATAAAATAAAGACTAAGGCCATAACCATGCACCATGCATCTCTAAGAATACATAAACACAAAGCAATAACATATTATTATTTTGCGAATTATAAAAACAGTTTTGAATATTGCACTTTCAAATATTACACACCACGAAACGGGGTGCGGATCCTACGTCACGTTTTGATGAAGAAATTTTTCATTCATGTACCACCACCGGTTACTTGAACAAAAATTCGAGTTGGACCCCTCCCCATCTATGACGGCTAGGGCAACAAAACTTGAACCTAAGGCCCGCAAACACATGAACGCTTCATGTGCCCGTGGGGCCTCACGAGACCCGTCATATCTATCCCGAGAAACAAGGTTTCCAGAATGCGTGAAGACATGAACACTTCATGTCATGAGGAAGCTTCATGGCCGTCGCAAAACGGAAACAAGGTTTCCAAAACCTATGTTAACTCTTTGTATATACTTTCATACAAAAAATATGCGAAAATAGAAAGCATTCAAAACAAATTATTCGTAGAATCATACATATCACATATGTATATACCGTAAAAACGCAAAAACAAAAAGCATTCAAAACGATTTTCATTCATACATATCATATATATATACCGAGAAAAACGTAAAATATAAAGCTTTCAAAACTTGGGTAGATTTTAAAAACATATGAACATCTTCATGGTTTCGAAACAACATATAAAGATCATATCTTTTATCAAAAGAAAGCAACGAATCATGTTATCGCATATAACAAGAAAAGAAAAAAAATCGAATCATGGTTTCTCAAGTGGCCCGATACCACTGTTGGGAATTTGCGGATCAAAGTCTCGCATGGGGAATAACAAATTCCCTCACGGGATCCATGCGAAAAATCCATAATCCGAGCTTTTAAATTTTTACCTCTTGAAGCGTGATAGATCCAAGCGAGGTGAATCACCAACACCGTAATAAGCGACGATGTTTCTGCGGTATCCACACGAACAGACTTGCAAAAGGAGTCACGCCTCTGTTTTCGTAGTGCTAGTCACGAAGAGAGGAGAAGAAGACCTCACTATCTCTCACTCACTTTCGTAGGTGCGGCTAGGGTTGTGGTGTAACCTAGTAGCAGCCCCTTAGCATTATTTATAACAAGTGGCTACCTTAAGTAAGTGTGAGCAAGAAGGTAAGTGGCGCAACCCTAAACCCATCTGGTCATGAGTTAGGCCACACATTGAATCTAGAGTCCAACTTGGATTCGAATTACTCCAATTTAGTCTGTTCTAAGTGTGTGACCTAAAAAATTTCTCATGACGTTGGTAGTAATATTAAAATCTCATTTTAATATTATAAACGATGGCGATATCTAGCAACACATCACTAACTACCCAAGTAATGAGAATGTCTTGATTTGACATAACCTATCTGTGACCAATGTTTCCAAAGTTTAGTCCCTTTGTCCAGATATCCAGATTGAACACAAGGCATAGAACGTGTCACCCTTGTTTAGTTCAATCTTCAGTTTCCTGATTCCCGAGTAGACATAGTAATAACAAATAAGATCAATATCTCATATTGACTCATTTGAGCATGGCCATGCATTTCGTAGTCTCACTCAATCGTGGGGCAAGAAGATATCGCTCTGTTATGTAGGAGGGACAAATCCCATCTAGGTCACTCACATCCCTCCACATGTATTGCACATGTCTAATAACCAACGTTATAATCATCTTGTTACGAGATGACGTTTGATGGCATTAAAACACACAACTCCTCATGTAGGAATCGTAGTGATTTCAGGTCAAAGGACCACATACACCATTATCACAATGAGAATCGCTTATGACACTCACGTAACGATCCACGTAGCGTTCTCATGGCGGGTCTATCCAATACATCATTACTCTAATATGTATCCATGTGTAGACTTGATATCTCATATCCATGACCCGTGAGATGTGGTCATCAATCTACGCATATACTAGCCTCAATGTATTATTGTTGTCCTAATTAACAATAATACTTGACTAGGGACATTTAAGAATAGTGTTTTATCCAATAGGATCTCACGATCAAGTCATCCACTTGATGTCCTATGGTATCAAACTTACTATTCTAAGGACTTTATTATGTCTACCCAAAAGAACACAATAAATGAAATGCCTCATATAAAATAACATAATATAATGTATGTAAATACAAACAAAATGTATTGGCCACTAGGGCATACACCAACACAAAGGGCAACTCCCAATCAGGGGTGGTAATCACTGGAGCTGATACAAGTCTCTTTTTCAATTCCACAAATACCTCGTGGCAAGATTCATCAAAGTTAAATTGTACATCCTTCTCCAACAAGTTACAAAGTGGCTTAGAAATCTTAGAGAAGTCCTTTATGAATCTCTGGTAGAATCTAGCATGCCCCATGAAACTTCTGACTCCTCTAACTGAGATTGGTGGCAGAAGTTTTTCAATCACATCTATTTTTGCTCTATCTACCTATATTCCTTTGCACGACACTCTATGGCCAAGAACTATATCTTCTTAGACCATGAAGTAACATTTCTCCTAGTTAAGCACCAAATTGGTCTCTTCGCATCTTTGTACAACTAGAGCCAAGTTATTTAGGTAATCATCAAAAGAATCACCGAAGACTGAGAAGTCATCCATGAACACCTCCAAGAACTTCTCAACCATATCTGTGAAGATTGCCATTATACATCTCTGGAAGATTGCTGGTGCATTACACAAGCCAAATGGCATCCTCCTAAAAGCATGTGTACCATAGGGGCAAGTGAATGTTATCTTCTCTTTATCCTCAGGGGCTATAGCAATCTGATTATACCCCGAGTATCCATCTAGAAAGTAATAGAAAACATGCCCTGCCAACCTGTCTAGCATCTGATCAATGAATGACAGAGGGAAGTGATCCTTTCTGGTTGCGATATTCAACTTCCTATAGTCCATACAAATGCGCCACTCCGTGACTGTTCTGGTAGGAATCAAGTCATTGTTTTCATTGGAAATAATCATCATGCCACCCTTTTTAGGCATACACTGAATAGGGTTTACCCAGGTACTATCAGAGATTGGGTATATGATTCCCCCGTCTAACCATTTGATGATTTATTTTCTAACCATTTCCTTCATAATGGGGTTCAGATGCCTTTGGTACTCAATGATTGGTTTGGCGTCATCTTCTAGCAAAATTTTGTGCATGTAGATGGTGGGACTAATGCCTTTAATGTCTGTAATAGTCCACCCTAGCGCCTTCTTGAACTGCCTCAACAATCTCAATAACTTGGACTCTTGCTCTTCTGATAACAGTGCGGAAATGATGACTTGTAATATGGATGATTCTCCCAAGTAGGAATATTTCAAGTGATTAGGCAATGGTTTGAGCTCCAACTTAGGTGGAAAATGATAGAAGGCTACATAATCGGCTTGTCAGAAGAGATCTCCAATGGCTCAAAACTTGGCTTCTTGTAAAACTTAGCAGAAGAATCAAGCAATTTAATACAGTCCTTAATATCATCCCTATCTACATGCTCATCATGATATATCAAAGTCAAAGCTAGGGAATCATCGGGAAAATTAGCATGAAATGCATCATTTACTACTTGATCAATCATACTAACACAGGAACATTCTTCTTGATCATCGGGAAATTTAATAGCCTTGTAAATGTTGAAAGTTACCTCCTCATCATTCACTTGCATAGTAAGCTCACCTTTGTGTACATCTATTATGGTCTTACCGGTTGCCAAGAAAGGCCTCCCTAGAATTAACGGCACATTGTGGTCCTCTTCCATATCAAGAATGACAAAGTCAGTAGGGAAAATTAGCTTATCCACCTTTACCAAAACATCCTCAATGATTCCTTTCAGGTACGTAAAAGTCTTGTCAGCTAATTGCAAGGTCACAGAAGTAGGCTTCACTTCACCTAATTCCAAACATTGGAAGATTGAGAGAGACATCAAATTAATGCTCGCCTCCAAATCACACAAAGCTTTACCATTAAAGTGTCTTCCAATTATGCATGGCATGGTAAAGCTGCCCGAATCTTTCAACTTTGGAAGTAGCTTGTTTTGCAAGATAGCACTACATTCCTCTGTGAGTGCCACTGTTTCATAGTCTCCCAGCCTTCTCTTCTTGGATAAGATGTCCTTCTTGAACTTCATGTAACTTGGCATTTGTTCTAATGCTTCTGCAAATGGGATATTTATGTAAAGCTTCCTGAAGACTTCCAGAAATTTTTGGAATTGGGCATCCATCTTTTGTTTAGCCAATCTGTTGGGGAAAGGAGGTAATGTAAGGTTTGACAGGTTTTCTTTTCATCCTTCTTCTTTTCTCATCCTTCTTTTCTATCTTCTTCCTTCTTCTTCCTTCTTTTTTTCTTTATCCTTGTTCCTTTGGTCTTCCTTATATACAATCTCTTCATCTTGTGTCACCTCAGCATCATCCATAAGTAGTTTGGTCTTGGGATTCCCTTCGATGTCTTTTCCATTTCTAAGGGTAATAACACTGCAAGATGGTGAATCCTTGAGATCACTTGTTGGATTGCTAACCGTGTCACTTGGAAAAGACCCCAAAGGCCTACTGTTTATAGCATTTTCCAACTGACCCACTTGGGTCTCTAGAGCTCTCATTGAAGTTGTTTGGCTTTGAATCATTCATCGTTCTTGGCCAAATGAGCATCAGTCTTTGATATATAAGAATCAGGTTTGACCATGAACTGCATGAACATGTCTTCAAGAGTAGGTTTCTTGTCTTGTAAAGGAGATCTTGACTGTAAAGAGGAACCAGGAGGATATGGTAGTTGTTCATTACCAGCCGATGAAGATGATGCACCTTAATTGTCTCTCCATGAGGGATTTGGATGGCTTCTCCACCCTGGATTGTACTAATACAAATAAGGGTTGTTTTGTGGTGGTCGATAGTTCCCAGCATATTGTGCACTCTCCAAGATGGAAGGGCACCTATCAGTAGCATGATTATCACCACAACGATCACAAAGCATAAAAAGGCTCAAATGAGGACTTGCTCCCAAACTATCGAACTTGCTAGCAATTGCAGCCACTTGAGTAGAAAATGAGGTAATTGCATCAATATCATGCACTCCAGCTACCTTCTTTGGATTATTTCTTTCGAAAGGCCACTAGTAGCTAAATCTTCAAGTAATTGGAATGCTTCATCAAAGGATTTACTAAGCAATGAACCACCGTAGCTACGTCCACTAGTGGACAGTGTTGAGACAACAACCCTTTATGGAAGGAATAAATTTGATGCCATGGAGGAATCTCATGATGAGGGAACCTTCTCAAAAGATCCTTGTTTCTTTCCCATGCTTCATATCAGGTTTCAAAATCAAACTGAGTGAACGAAGTAATGTCATTCACCATCTCTGTAGTCTTAGCAGGTGGGAAATATTTGTTCAGGAATTTGCCACATGCATCACTCCATGTGCTTATACATCCAAGTGGTAGAGATTGTAACTAACTCTTGGCTCTTTCTCTGAGAGAAAAAGGAAAAAGCCTTAGCCGAATGGCTTCTTCTGAGACTCCATCATGCTTGAATGTGTCACAAATCTCTAGAAAATTTGTCAAGTGGGCATTTGGATCTTCACTTGGTAACCCACCAAATTGCACCAACATCTGGATCATTTGAATGATGGCTGGTTTAATTTCAAAGTTGATGGCTCAAGTAGGAGGTCGCCTTATGCTTGATTGCAAATTTTCCATTTGAGGAGTTGCAAACTCTCTCAAGGGCCTCGTATGATCATTGTTGCCAACCATGGTATTGGTACCTAACACAAATAAAGAATACAACTTGGATTAAAATGAACTAAAAGAAAACTTAAATTAAAACTAATTAAACTCATTGCCAATATTGGAAAAAATCATAAATTAGCCGTTATCCCCGGCAACGGCGTCAAAAACTTGTTGTGACCTTTTATGTACCGTAAGTGTATGGGTCGTCAAAGTAATATAATAACGAGAAAGATCATCTCCACAGGGATAATGGGTAATATCTAATGCCAACTATTAACCAATAGCTTAACAAATTCTATTCAAGCACATATAAATTAGGAAAATTGTGTGTAGTCAAAATTAGGGCTAAAAGGGAATAAACTAGAAGTAAAAGACAACAACGAGAGCATAGGGACTCATTCTTCAATAACTACTTTACTTGGCAACTTGTGACCATTTTAAGCAACAAAGATACTAGTTTTGTTAGCCTAGGAAGCAACATTAGTTAAAAGCCATTGTGTAGGTCATTTAACCCTATGTCATTTACCTAGCCCACTATGTGTCCATGAGAACTAGAACAAACAACATGCATTATGGTTGATCCTTAACAATGGCTATATAAGGCTAATAGGTATATGTCTATCCTATTAATAAATTAATTCATCCCATCATTAGAATGAAATCAAACATGCATCATCCACATTCATGATCTAAAATCTAGATTCCCATGTCTAGTTCAAAAGATTTTATCAAATCACAATAAATGACGGCCAAATATTTATGGGCATTAAGAGAAACATGGATGAACAAAACTAAACATCATTATACACTTAAAAGGTTACAAAGTCACTAATGTACATAGAAGGATCCAAAGGAATCCCTAAAAATAACTTAGCTACCCATGGAATCCAAAAATCTCAAGAGAAATTTCTTACCCATGGCCTAGAGAAAGAGAGGATAAAGAGAAAAGAAAGAAAACTCTATAATGAGATCTTGGGAGGCTTGATTCTCCTTGGATAATGATGTTTTCCCTTCTAAATCTCATCCAAGCTCTCCAAAATGACGAAAACTGGTCTTCTCTACGTTCTGTCTCGTCTCTCTACCTCACTATCTCCAAAATATATGATGAAACAGTGTATATTGACAAAGCTCGCGAACTCACGCCACGTCGTGACCATTGTTGCATCGTGGCGTGAATGCCTACGTGGTTAAGTGAAACCAGTGCTGATAAACGCGTGCCACGATATGACATCCTTTGCACTGCGACACTCTAGCCTTTGTCTTCAATATGCGTAATAGGCAGAGAGCGAGACGCCACAACGTTCTTAACATTGCGCTGTGACATGATAAGCTGAAATGCATGCTAAGCTTCCTCCTCCAATGCAAGGTGTTGACTTGCTTTTAGAGCTCATCCTGCAATAAAGAAGTCGCTTAATTAATCACAAGTGTACATCTACTTAATCCAACAAAGAATAGACAAGATTTTGGCAAGATTAGAGGGAAATATATTAACATGAATTTGAATTCAAAGTAAAGGAAAAGTCTTCTAATCATGTCTAAGCACAAGGACTAAGGGATTAATGTACCACCAATATGGGGAGCAAATAACTACATTTTATAGAGTTATCATGTTCCCAAAGAGAAAATATGAGAGAGAATAAGTATGAGAGAATGATGAAAAGTATCAAGGAATGATGGAGCTATTAAGACCGTAAGTGACTTGTTTCACTTAAGTGTCTCATTGATACTTCTCGATCTGCTAAAAACATTTAGATTTAGCTAAATCAAGTTTTTCAACTTCCAACAACTTTAAAATAAATACTAAGATTCATTAAAAATGTTGTTTCACCATTATCCTATTTTTTCACATTTGCTGCTAGCCAATCGGGCATTAAATGCACAACCAGCATGCCTAAAAAATACAAAACTAATTCTAATTATTCTCAAATTTTAACTACATTTTCCACTCATTTGTGACCTAGAAACAAGTTCTATAGATTTATTTCCACAAGTTAGCGACTTATGCTACTATCTGAGCTATTTTAAGTTACTGTTCAACTTTTACATTGCAACTAAGTGTCTATATGAACTTAGTTTGTCACAAAACTTATATAACATGTTATACACGTAAAATAATACCTCTGAGACCATATACAAGCCTAACATGTTTCTCGGGATGTTACAAGGTATCTACCTATTACAAGCAGGCTTAAGCTCTTAGGTTTATCCTACTTTGTATATACAATGAACGGAGGTTCTTAGGAAATAAGTAAGTAACTTGTGTTTTCAAAACTTAAAACCTACATTAGCATTTGCATAATCATGTTATTGGGACTTTGTGTGAACATAATCAACCTCATTACATAAAGCATTACATGGTTGACAATTGTATGGGCAATTGTCTTGCTAGATTGCTTGGTTGCTTGTTTGATGATGTCTTAGGATTGTATGGGCGATTCTTTGATATTATTGATTTTTGGATATTTTATTACATAGTGTTATGTATGTTTCAGTTTGTTTATTTGTTGTTAAATAAATATATGTTGGTTTTGGATATACTAATACTGAGAAAATTATGATTTCTCACCCCTGTGTGTTCTATATAAATCCAGGTGATGACCCTCCAAAAGAGAAAAAAAGGCAAGAAAAAGAAGAAGTAGAAGGCATATTTTAGTTGTTTTGTTTTATTTGAATAAACTAGTATTTGTTTACTTTGCTGAATAGTTAGTAAAAGTTTTTGTATTACAATATGGCTTGTTAGCCAATGATGTATATATGATCCTTTTATCATTCGTGGCTCTCTATAATAACTATATAGGTCATTATGGATTGTGTTTTATGTATTTTTTAGAAGTGACATACTTGATACTTTTTATCTTGAAATATTCTAGTTATTTTATAATAATTGTATTAGGGTGTTATATTATAGTATCAGAGCAGTTCATTTTGTTAAGTCAGGATATGGACTAATTATGCTTAGGCATGCTTAGGAGTTCCTCTTGTGTTGTGCATTTCTTTGTCTCTTGTGTGAGATATTTGATAGAGTTGTATGACCTGCCTTTGGTATGACTACTTTTAGCTACTGTTGTACAGTTACGTGATATTAAGATTAGTTACCTCAATATGTATTGTTCTGTGTGTATAGGAAACTATGGCGTCACGGGGGTGACCCTGTGGGAGTAGGAACTCTAGTAATGAAGGCCCTGACATGGTTGGAGCCTTTATGGAAATGGCTAAGGCAATGAGGGAGCAAATAGTCACTACTGCCACTGCTATACGAGAGTAGACAACCATTACAACTGAAGTTATCAAAGAGCAAACAACAACGACTATAAGAATGTTTGAGAGGATGAGCACAACTCAGCATCAACCACCTACACCACCACACCACCAGGGGCAACTAAACCAAGAGGTAGTTGGGAGGAATCAGACTTTCCAAGACCTCTCAGAGTTTAGGAAATCTAATCCGTCTTCCTTTAAAAGGGAGTACTACCCAGTCAGTGATGAGGGTTGGCTCAAAGAGATGGAGAATATTTTCACTATCATGGCTTGCTCAAATGAGCAAAGGGTGCTTGACATTAAAAGAGCTTTTGAGGTGTCAAGGACTCTTGTCACGTGGGAGATCTTTAAGAATTCTTTTATGAGAAAGTTCTTTCCACAAAATCTTTAGAATGCAAAGGAGATGGAATTTCTTAGGTTGGAACAAGGGGATAGGTTGGCCAATATGTGGCCAAATTCAACGAATTGTCGAAGTTCTCGTCTTGCATCAAGCTTAACCCAGAAGAGTCAAGGAAGTGTGTTAAGTTTGAGGAAGGATTGAGAGAGGACATTTAGAAGGCCATCCAACCGTTTGAGATTTAGGACTTTGCAACTCTGGTGAACAAATGTCGTATAATAGAAGGGCGTGCCAGGAAGCCTTCAGAGGAACAGAAGTCACAAGGCTTTCAAAAGAGAAAGCAGGGTGATGAAAAATTTAAGAAAGGAGCTTCTAAATCTAGCTTTACTCAAGAGCAGGGTAAGCAGGTTTTGAAGGATTTTTCAGGACCTAAGTATTCCAAGTGTGGGGAACAACTCGAAGACCGACCTTGCTCGGTGTGCTTTGTTTATGGACAACCTGGGCATTTTGCTAAGAAGTATCCATCAAGGAATGAAGTTGCGCCTACCCAGAAACCACAAGCTAGAAGAATAGTTTATACTCTAGGTGGTGAAGAGGTGACTTAGTCTTCTGATCTTATCAAAGGTAAATATATAATTCACAATTATCTTTTAGTTGTGTGGTATAATTCAGGAGCATCCCACTCCTTTGTTTCTAATGATTGTGTGAAGATGCTGGATTTACCTGTGTCTAAACTTTCATATAACTTATATGTATCTACTGCTACCGGTAAACCAATTACAACATCCAGAGTATGTCATGATTGTTGTGTAAAAGTGGAGGACAGGGCTTTTCTTATAAACCTTATCTGTTTGCCTCTTACAGATATTGATGCCATCTTTGGCATGGATTAGTTGTTCGTCAACCATGTAGTGTTGAATTGTTCAGATAAATCCCTAATTTTCTTATCAAATATACTTACTAGAGTCATTCCATCTAAGTCAGTGTATCTCAATGCGAATCATGTCAATCTCTGTTTGAAGGAGGGAGCTTTAGGATATGTTTTCTTGTTTTCACCAAGTGTTGAGGTTGAGCGAAGCTTAGGTGAAATATTTGTGGTGAGTGATTATCTTGAAGTTTTCCCTAGTGACATAGTGGAGTTGTCACCCTAGGATGGGACTTATTTCTATAGCACCCTATAGGATGACACCCCTAGAGTTAGCAAAACTCAAAAATCAAATCGAGAATTTGTTGGACAAGCAATTCATTAGGCCTAGTGTTTCTTCGTGGGGAGCACCTATGCTACTAGTGAAGAAAAAAGATGGTACCATGAGGTTCAATGTGGATTACAAACAGTTGAATAAGGTGACCATTAAAAACAAGTAGTTGTTGCCTAGGATAGACGATCTAATGGATCAGTTGAGAAGAACTGTGGTTTTCTCAAAGGTTGATCTTAGGTCTGGGCTTCATCAGATACAGGTTAGGGAAGAGGATATCCCTAAAACTGCTTTTCGAATTAGGTATGGACATTATGAATATCTTGTGATGTCTTTTGGATTGACGAATGCACTAGCAGTAATCATGGATTACATGAATAGGATCTTTAGACCTTACCTAGATCAGTTTGTTATGGTGTTTATCAATGATATTCTAAGACTGTGGAGGAGCATGAACAATATCTGAGGATAGTGTTGGAGACCCTTAAAGAGAATAAGTTGTTTGCCAAGCTATCTAAGTGTGAGTTATGGCTTTCACAAGTATAGTTCTTGGGACATATGATATCTCAAGGTGGGACTTTTGTGGATCCAAGCAAATTTGATGTAGTGTTGTAGTGGGAGAGACACACCACTGTGACCGAGATTAGAAGCTTCATAGGCCTAGCAGGGTACTATAGAAGATTCATAAAAGGTTTTTCTCAGTTAGCGCTACCCTTGACTCGATTAACTAGAAAAGGTAGTACTTTCAAATGGACTCAAGATTATGAGGACAATTTCCAAGAGTTGAAGTTAAAGTTGACTACTACACCAGTGTTGGTAATTCTAGATCCTTTGGAAAACTTTGAGGTATACTGTGATGCTTCAAAGATGGGTTTCCTTATGATGAGAACTACCCTACTCATGATGTAGAGTTAGCTGCAGTAGTGTTTGCCTTGAAAGTTTGGAGACATTACCTGTATGGAATCCAATTTGAGGTCTTTAGTGATCATAAAAGTTTGAAGTACTTATTTGATTAGAAGAAGATGAACATGAGACAACGAAGATGGATGGAGTTTTTGAAAGACTACAACTTTGAGTTAAAGTATCATCTGGGTAAAGCCAATGTGGTGGCTAATGCATTAAGTAGGAAATCCCTACATGTGTCCCAAATGATGATCCAAGAGAGTGAACTTCTTGAGAATTTTAGAGACATAAGTCTTTCAGTAACTGTGTTACCACATAGTCTCAGTGTGAGTTGAGTGGATGTAGTGAGTGACTTGAGAACTTAGATCTTAGAAGCTCAAAGGGAGATGAGACTCTTAGTGATGTAAGTGAGCAGATCTTTTTAGGAAATCTTATAGAGTTTGATATAGCAGATGATGGGAAGATTAAGTTTAGAGATAGACTTTGAATTCTCAACGAATCTAAAATCAAGGAAATGATCCTTGAAGAAGCTCACTATAGTCAGTACACTATCCATCCTGGGGCCACTAAGATGTATAAAGATTTGAAGAAAATGTGTTGGTGGTCTGGTATAAAGAACGACATAAATGAGTTTGTGTTTAGGTGCCTAACTGTTGGGAATTGCAGATTAAAAATCACGTAGCGAAATAAAAGAATTCCCTCACAAGATCCATGCGAAAAGTCCATAATCTGAGTTTTTAAAAGTTTACCTCTTAAAGTGTATAAACATAAGCGAGGTGAATCACTAACACCGTAATAGCGATGATGTCTCTGCGGTATCCATATGAACAGACTTGCAAAAAGGAGTCACGCCTCTGTTTCGTGGTGCTAGCTGCGAAGAGAAGAGAAGAAGACCTTTCACTATCTCACACTCACTTTCTTAGGTGCGGCTAGGGTTGTAATGTTACGTACGTAGCAGCCCCCTTAGCAGTACTATTTATAATAGTGGTTGCCTTAAGTGAGTGTGAGCAGTAGCAAGGTAAGTTGTGCAACCCTAAACCCATCTGTCATGAGTTAGGCCCACAATTGAATCCGAGTCCAACTTGAATCCTTATTACTCCAATTTAGTCTGTTCTAAGTGTGCGACCCTGCAGGTTCTCATGACGTTAATAGTAATATTAAAATCTCATTTTAATATTATAAACAGTGAGCGGTATCTAACACATCACTGCTACTCAAGTAATGAGAATGTCAATGATTTGACATAACCTATCCGTGATCAATGTTTCCATGTAGTTTAGTCCCTTTGTCCAGATATCTAGATTGAACACAAGGCATGGAACGTGTCACCCCTATTTAGTTCAATCATCAGTTTCCTGATTCTCGAGTAGACATAGTAATAACAAATGAGATAAATATCTCATATTGACTCATTTGAGCATGGCCATGCATTTCGTAGTCTCACTCAATCAGGGAGCCCGAAGATATCACTCCTGTTATGTAGGAGGGACAAATCCCATCTAGGTCACTCAGATCCCTCCACATGAATCGCGGTATATCTAATAACCAACTTTATAATCATCTTGTTACAGATGACGTTTGATGGCATTAAAACACACAACTCCTCATATAGGAATCGTAGTGATTTCATGTCAAAGGACCATATACACCATTATCACTATGAGAATCGCTTATGGCACTCTCGTAACGATCCACGTAGCATTCTCATGGCGGGACTGTACAATGCATCATTACTCTAATATGTATCCATGTGAAGACTTGATATCTCATATCCATGACCCGTGAGATGTGGTCATCAGTCTACACACATACTAGTCTCAATGCATTATTGTTGTCCTAATTAACAATAATACTTGACTAGGGACATTTAAGAATAATGTTTTATCCAATAGGATCTCACGATCAAGTCATCCACTTGATGTCCTATGGTATCAAACTTACTATTCTAAGGATTTTATTATGTTTATAAAAAAAGAACACAATAAATGAAATGCCTCATATATTAAAAATAGCATAATACAATATATGTATATACGGACATAATGTATTGGCCTCTAGGGCATACACCAACACTAACTTGTCAAAAGGTCAAGATAGAACACCAAAAATCCTTTGGACCTCTTCAATCTTTAGGATTCCCTAAGTGGAAATGGGATAACATCACAATGGATTTTGTGTGGAAATGGGATAACATCACAATGGATTTTGTGAAGGGTTTGCCCCGGACTCAACAAGGATTTGATGCAATATGGGTTATAGTGGATAGACTAATCAAGTCTGCCCATTTTATACCTATTAGAGCTAGCTACTCCATGGATAGGCTTTTCCAACTATACCTTCAGGATATAGTTAGGATGCACGGTATACCCCTTAGTATCGTTTCTGATAGAGACCCTAGATTTACATTTAGATTTAGGGGAGCCTTGCAGAAAAATTTTGGGACAAAGCTTAGTTTAAGTACAACTTATCATCAATAGATTGATGGTCAGTTGGAAAGGACTATCCAAACCCTTGAGGATATGCTAAGAGCATGTGTGCAAGAGTAGAAAGGGAGTTGGGATAAGTTCTTACCCTTAGTGGAGTTTGCCTGCAACAACAATTATTATACCAACATAGGCATGGCACCGTAAGAAGCGCTTTATGGTAGAAAATGTAGGTCCCATCTGTGTTGGTGTGAGGTTGGAGAGAGAACCATCCTAGGACCTAAGTTGGTACAACAGACCACTGATCAGATTAAAATGATCCAAGATAGGTTGGTTATGGCTCAGAGTAAGCTGAAAAGTTATTCTAATAAAAGGAGAAGACCTCTAGAGTTCAATGAGAGAGATCATGTTTTCTTGAGAGTCACTCCTACAACAGGAATTGGTAGAGCATTGAGAACACGAAAGTTAAATCCTTATTTCATTGGTCCCTACCAAATCCTAAAAATAGTTAGTCATATAGCCTACCAAATTGTCATTCCTCCTAGTTTGTCAAACCTTCATGATGTCTTCCATGTGTCACAACTTAGGAAGTACAATCCAGATCCTTCACATGTCATAAGAAATGAATCGATGCAGTTAAGAGATGATTTGTCTTATGCTATGCAACTAGAAAGGATCGTGGACAGAGGGGTCAAAGAGCTTAGAGGTAAGCAAATTCCTCTGTGAAGGTGCTTTAGGATGGTGCTGGCTTTGAGGAGACGACTTGGGAGTTGGAGTCCTTCATGCAACAAGACTACCCATAATTGTTTATATGAGGTAAACAATTTTAGGGACAAAATTTTAAAAAGGAGGGGAGAATGTAACATCCTCTAAAACATGTTAGACTTGTAAATAGCTACAGAGGTAGCTTAATACTTGCTTAATATGCTTGTTTATTTTTGTGAAAATTTGACTTAGTTTAGGCTTTTTGTTGCATCCCGAAAGGTGAAAAGTAGCTTAAAATGACCAAGATATTAACATAAATGATTTAGCTAATGGAAATAAATGTCGATAATTTGTTTCTAAGTCACAAATGTGAATACTATAATATGGTTAATTTTGAAGTTAATTAATGTTAGTTTGGTATTTTTAAGCATGCTGATTATGTGTTTAATGTCGGATTGACTAATCACAGATATGAAAAATGATGGTTTTGGTGTAACAAGATTTTGATGAATCTTATAATTTATTTGAAACTTGTTGGCTTAAAAAAAATTGGATTTGGGGAAATCTATGTGTTCTTAGCAGATTAGAAGTATCACTTGGTCACTTAAGTGACCAAGCCTCTCACATATGTTGCCTTATAATGGTTTCCTTCATATTTCTTCATTTGTTACTTGTTTCTCATTTCTCTCTCAAACGACTGAAATAGAAGAAGAAGAGATAGAAGAGCAAGGAGAAAAAGGGGAAAGGAAGAAAGAGAAATCAAGAAGGAAGGGCAAGCTTGTGGTCATCTAGCCATCATCTTCATCTTTGCTACACAAGGTAGGGTTTTTTGTGTTCTTTAGCTTTTTTTCTTCCATTTTCACCATTGTTGCACATGTGGTGCATAATAGGTTAAATTGGTTTCTAGAGATGTTTAAAGTGTTTTCCTTACTTTAATGAGTTTCCTTGGTTGTTTATGACTTGTTCATGGATTGAGGTTGAGTTAGGAACTTAGAACTTGTCATTTGGACCTTTGAATCCTAAAAGTGAGAAAGTTAGGTCATGGATGGGAGATTTGGTCTTTGGATCCAAATTAGAGGTTTTTGTTAGTGATTAATGATTCCTATGTGTTAGGGAACTTGTTAGGGACCTTAAATAACTTAGAAACTGGTTTGGAGTGGCCAAGATTCTTGATTTGTTCCAATAGAACAGTATCGGGTTCTACAGAATTCTGTAAAACCTGGTTTCTGCTACTTGAGCTACAGCGTAGGGTGTTGCACAATGCGGCGTATGAGTGATGCTACTTCCAGTATTGGAACCTGCGAGCAGGGCGGCACGGCGTGCCAAGGTCATGCCACAACGTGATCTGCTGGAACTTCCAACATTGTGTTTTTGATGTTTTGGAATTTCCTAAGTGATAAGATCATTCATATATGTTTTCCTAAGTGTGTTAAGGCACTACTGGGGGTAATTCTTGGAGAGAATAACCACTTAGCATATATATGAGAAGTTGTGAAACCTTAAGCAATCTTTGAGTTTAGAATGCCTTAAGGTTGTATCTAGGACCTTGCACAACATGAGGTTGTTTTAAAATCACTTGTGAAGTGATGATGTGAGGTTTTAGATATGAGAATGCTAGTTACATGGTTCTTGCTACTTTGTTGGATAAGTGAGGCTAAGACTTAAATGTACTAGTATTTGCTTTGTCACTTGTTTATGAGGATCTTGTGATTGTTTCAATTATGAATTGGGATGGTTCTGGTACCTTTGGTTTTCAAACTTGGTATTTGCTAATTTCCTATGTATTGTAACATTAGATGATGTGCACAACCATATGACCTGAGAATAAGCTGGTGGATCTAAATTCTCCTTGCATTTATGCTTACATGGTCAGGGTTACCGGTATGGGGGTAGAAGTAGTTCTGTTACATTGGTGAAGGGAATGTATCTACCTATTACCAAGTGGGGTTAAGCTCTTGGGTTTATCCTACTTTGTATATACAATGAATGGAAGTTCTTGGAAAATAAGTAAGTAACTTGTGTTTTCTAAACTTAAATCCTGCATTAGCATTTGCTTAATCATGTTATTGGGACTTTTTATAAACATAATCATACCTCATTACATAAAGCATTACATGATTGACAGTTGTATGGGCAATTGTCTCGCTAGATTGCTTAGTTGCTTGGTCAATGATGTCTTAGGATTGTATGAGTGATTCTTTGATATTATTGATTTTTGGTTATTTTATTACATAGTGTTATATATGTTTCAGTTTGTTTATTTGTTGTTAAATAAATATCTCTTATATTGAGAAAATTATGATTTCTCACCCCTGTGTGTTCCATATAAATCCAGATGATGACCCTCCAAAAAAGAAAAAGGGCAAGAAAAAGAAGAAGTAGAAAACGTAGTTTAGTTGTTTTGTTTTGTTTTGTTTTTTTGAATCAGCTAGTATTTGTTTACTATGCTGACTAGTTTGTAAAAGTTTATGTATTACAATATAGCTTATTAGCCAATGATGTATATATGATCATTTTATCATTCGTGGCTCTCTATAATGACTACATAGGTCATTATGGATTATGTTTTATGCATTTCTTAGAGGTGACAGACTTGATACTTTTTATCTTGAAATATTCCAGTTATTTTACGATAATTGTATGAGGGTGTTACACAAATGCCCTGCTCTTTGTTCATCTTCATATGATTGAGTGTAGGGCATCCAAAAACATTATGATGAGTGAGTTTCTTTGATTCTTCAGTAGCCACGAAAGCTTAGTATCGCTTAAGGAAGCCAGAGAATAGGAGAGCATATGGCATATCTGTATTCCCTTTGCTCTTCACCTTCATCATGTAGTACATGATGAAGTTAGGCCAATTGATTTTGATCATTTGCTTCAAGGCTCATACCCTAAAGATATTATCCTCACCCATATAGGCATAGTTGCTTCTTCTTCGGGTGAGGATATAGTCATAGGCTTAATGAAGTAGCCTAGCATGTCATCTTGCCAGCAATGAAGGTACCTCCGGTCACTACGAGACTTGATTTAAACATTCCCTCAATTACGTCCTTTCTCTTGAACGCATCCTAGAACTTATAACTATTCTCCACAAATTTCTTTCCTTCAAATTGAACTTGAAAGAGTTCTAGCTATTCTCTTGGGGTTATCATAATCTTGTGGCCCTTCACTTCAGACACCATGTTATCATCGTCAAGTTACACATTGCAGTAGAACATCTTTACTAAGTCTGGGTAGATGTTTGTCTGGTGGGTGCAGAGCTTTAGGACCTTTTGGTGTTCCAGCAGGGGCATGAATTGAAACCCTTCACGAACGAAGAAATCTAAGTCCATATACTTAGTTTAACCGAGGGTTCTTGGCAGGAAGTGGCGCTTGAACCTCTGTAGTTGCTCGTTGTTGAAAGACAACCTTCGTAGGTTAAGAGGATTGTCCACCAGTGTATTCTTTGTCCTTGCATGCTTGGGGTTAAAAGAGGAGGCCATGGAAGTTGTGTATGGGTATTTAGGGAAAAATGGTGTGTACATGAGAAGGAGAAATTTGGAGAGGGGAAAGCTTTTTCTGGGTATGGGTTGCATAGAGATGGGATTGGTGGAGAAAGAGATGCGTGACAATGGTGGAAAATGGAGATTTGGTGGCTAGGGTTGCAGTAAGCAAGAGCTGCATGCGAAGAAGACGAGAGAGAAGATATAGTGTGTGTTTTGAAAAATGAATGGGGGAGTAGCAATGCCCCTTCATATAGCACACATCTATTCGAATAGGCTTAAGGTCTACTCAAATAGTTGCGTCTTATTTTAACATCCAACACTTCTGCTATTTGAATAAGCTTTCTCCCTATTCTTTTAAGCATGAAGTAAACTTACAATCTTTGTTGGGAATTGCAGATAAGAATCACGCAGCGAAATAATAAAATTCCCTCACACGATCCATGCGAAAAGGTCATAATCTGAGTTTTAAAAGTTTACCTCTTGAAGCGTGATAAACACAAGCGAGGTGAATCACCAACATCGTAATAGCGATGATGTCTCTGCGGTATCCACATGAACAAACTTGCAAAAAGGAGTCACACTTCTCTTACGCAGTGCTAGTTGCGAAGAGAAGAGAAAAAGACCTTTCACTGTCTCTCACTCACTTTTTATAGGTGCGGCTAGGGTTGTGATGTTGTGTACTTAGCTGCCCCCTTAGTAGTACTATTTATAATAATGGTTGCCTTAAGTGAGTGTGAGTAGTAGCAATATAAGCTGTGCAACCCTAAACTTATCTCTCATGAGTTAGGCCCACAATTGAATCTAAGTCCAACTTAGATCCTTATTGCTCTAATTTAGTCTGCTCTAAGTGTGCGACCCTGCAGGTTCTCATGACGTTGGTAGTAATATTAAAATCTCATTTTAAATTACAAACAGTGAGCGTATCTAGCAACACATCGCTGCTACCCAAGTAATGAGAATGTCAGTGATTTGACATAACCTATCCTTGACTAATATTTACGTGTAGTTTAGTTCTTTTGTCCAGATATCTAGATTAAACACAAGGCATGGAACATGTCACCCTTGTTTTGTTCAATCTTCAGTTTCCTGATTCTTGAGTAGACATAGTAATAACAAATGAGATCAATATCTCATATTGACTCATTTGAGCATGGCTATGCATTTCGTAGTCTCACTCAATCAGGGGCCCCAAAGATATCACCCCTATTATGTAGGAGGAACAAATTCCATCTAGGTCACTCACATCCCTCCATATGAATCGTGGTATATCTAATAACTAACTTTATAATCATCTTGTTACAGGTGACGTTTGATGGCATTAAAACACACAACTCCTCATGTAGGAATCGTAGTGATTTCAGGTCAAAGGACTACATACACTATTATCACTATGAGAATTGCTTATGACACTCATGTAACGATCCACGTAGCGTTCTCATGGCGGGTTTGTCCAATACATGATTACTCTAATATATATCCATGTGAAGACTTGATATCTCATATCCATGACTCGTGAAATGTAGTCATCAGTCTACATACATACTAGTCTCAATGCATTATTGTTATCCTAATTAACAAATAATACTTGACTAGGGACATTTAAGAATAGTACAAGTCATCCACTTGATGTCCTATGATATTAAACTTACTATTCTAAGGACTTTATTATGTTTATAAAAAAAGAACATAATAAATGAAATGCCTCATATATTAAAAATAACATAATACACTGTATGTAAATTCAGACAAAATGTATTGGCCTCTAGGGCATACACCAACAATCTTGGTATTCTACCAAGCTCTATTCAAATAGCCACAAGGCCTATTCAAATAGAAGCATCATAAAACATATCACAGGAGCTACTGGAAGTTGTTATTCAATTAGAAACTCATTCTATTCGAATAGAAGTATAAAAAAGCACCAGTAAATATATGTAGCAGGTCCAAAAGATCAAAGCAAGCTTATCCAAGGATCAAGAATGAAATTCAAGCATGCATTCTAATTAAGAACAGAAGGACATAATCACAAATTCCTAATTCTCATATAAGCATTTAAAATCAAACAAAGATCATGTTAGATATGGATAAAAACAAAGATAAAAGGTATCTAACACAAATATTCATTTTAAGACACGATTACTAAAAAACTCAAGTACAAAGATATTATCATCAAACATGTTATTTCAAACGAGGTGAGTGTTTTTCTAGCAAATTAGCATATGTAAAAAACAAATTCAAGAAATAAAGCTAGAAAAGTACTACTTTAAAGCAAGTTAAAGCATAAAACAAGTCTCCACTTATCCAAAGGTTGCAAGTCCAAGCTTCTTGGAGAATAGGAAGAAAACTTGGAGTTATTTCCGGTATTATGCATAGAGCAGCCACTATCAAGATACCAAAGTCAGCTCTTGGCCTTCAAGCACACCTACAACACACTTCAATTTTTGACTTTTGATACCTAAATTTTCTTGAGTCCTTGTGTGTTAGTCTTTCGCAAAGTACCTTTAGGGATCTAAACCATTTTAGTCCCAACTTTGTTGTTCTTCCTTATATTGTAAGTTGATACACTATGTCCTTTCTTACCACAATGAAAACACTTTATGAAAGGACTAGTTGATGTGCTTGAGGGAACAAAGAAATTCTTGTAAAGTTTTTGTTGATTTTTGGGATTATACCCTAAACCGGGCTTTTTAAAATCACATCTTTGTTTTCCTAGCAATATGTTTAAGTTGCCTCTTCCAAAGGTGAATTTTGAAAGAGTATTTTTCAAATTCTTAATTTCTTCTTCAAAAGCTTTGCACGATGAGCAAGAAGAGGATATCGATGCTCGATGTGAAAAACAAGTCATACATGAAGAGTTGGCATCAATTAATCCAAGTGTTTCATTCTCAATTTTAAGTTCCTCAACTTCCTTGTTTAAGATAGAGATTTTGTTTTCTAAAGAGGAAATTGTTTTCTTGGATGATGAAACAAGTTTTGCAAGCCTCATAGGTTCATCATGCAATTCTTTGAATGCATCTTGCAATTCACTATAGGATGGGGAAGAGTCAAAGTTTGAGGATGATAGCTCTGTTTCATCTTCATCTTCCTCTTCTCCTTTAGCCATGAAAAATATATAGGCTTTCTCATTATTCGACATGTTCATTGAGTCCATGTCATTTTCATCCTATGCTATGTAAGCTCTTTTTTCTTTCTTATCATTTGAAGACTTCTTCTCATACTTTTCCACTTTCCTTTCATAGATTGGATACTCTATCTTTATATGTCCCAGCTCTCCACATTCATAGCATTTAGGAGTGGATGAAGTTCCTCCCCTTTTGTCATATGCCTTCTTTAGAGGGAAGGGAGGTCTTCTTTGGGTTCTATTCTTCTTGAAGAGTTTCCCAAACCTCTTTATAAGGAGGCTAAGGTTTTCCTCATTTAGCTCAAGGTTCTCCATGCCATCTCCACCATCTTCATCATCATCATCAATCATAGAGGAAGTGACCTTGAGAGCAATTCCCTTATTTTTCTTGTCAAGCTCCTCATTTTGGTTAAGTCTATTTAACTCTAATTCATATTCTTGGAACTTTCCAAAGAGAGTAGCTAGTGTCATTGTTGAGAGGTTTCTTGACTCCGCAATAGCCATCACTTTGAGTTGTCAATGCCTACTCAAACACCTCAAAACTTTGTTAATAAGATCTTCATTAAGAAAAGTTTTTCCCAGTGAAACAAGATGATTGACAATATGTGTGAACCGTTTTTGCATTTCTTGAATGCTTTCACCTTAGTTCATTTTAAAGAGTTCATACTCATGAGTAAGAGTATTTATTCTTAATCTTTTTACTTCACTAGTACTCTCATGAGTTACTTGTAAAGTGTCCCACATTTCTTGGGTAGTCTTGCAATTTGAAGTCCTAAAGAACTCATCATACCCCAAGGTTGTGATAATGATGTTCTTGACTCTCAAATTGTATTAGATCTTTTTTTTTTATCTTCATTGGTCTATTTACTTCTTAGTGTATTGACTCTTACATCATTAACAACATGTATGGGGACAAAAGGACCATTTTCTACTGCATCTCACACATCTAGATCAATAACTTCAATAAAAAATTTCATTTGTTCTTTCCAATATACATAACCATCACCATTGAAAAAGGGAGGTCTATAAATAGAGCAACCTTCCAATGAAAAATCATTTGAAGAAGCCATCACTCCTCTTGAAGTTGTTAAGCTCTTTATACAAGAGTCTAGCTCTGATACCATTTGTTATCAAGTGGCTTCAAAACTCAAGAGAAGGATAAATTTAGTTTATAAAAGATTTTTGTAAACTTTTCATAAAACACTTGTATATCAATTTTTGTTGAAACTATTAATTGATTGAGGTGAATAGATAGATGAGATTGAATACTTCACTCACAAATAAACAAGCCAAGATGAAGAGAATTCAAGTAAGCATATAAAATCAAAGCACAAAAGTAAATGAGATAGAGTAGAGAAGAACAAACACAAGATTTATCCTGGTTCAGCCACCCCTTGTGATCTACATCTAATCCTCAAGTGAACCACCCGAGATTTTCTACTAACACTTCATGCTTGAACATGTGCTTGATACCTTTACAATTAAGAGCGCTCAACACACCTTAGGATGCCCTACTCTTTGTGTGCTTGAGTTTCAAAACAAGGGATATCTCACCCTTATAATTTTTTAGGGATACCTCACCCTTATAATTTTTTTGGGATACCTCACCTTTTTTATAGAAAATCAAAGTGTATTTGAATGATAAACTCTCACAAGAGTGGATAATACAAATTGAAATTCAATGGGTATAAGGATGTTCACACTTTTTAGCTAAAAAACAAAGTATAAGGATTAAGGCTGAAAAAACTCGTATTAAATGCTCAACAAGATGTTTCAGAATAATTTCCTTCTCCTCTTTAATGCCCAATGACTTGTATTTATAGCCCAATGCATTAAAAATCTGTTGGGAGTGGCTGGAAGCATTAAATGCATGCAACTAGCCGTTAATTTCTGTTTCTAGAAATCCAGTCTATTCGAATAGGGCAAGTCTCTATTCGAATAGATGCATTATAGCACAACAATCTTTGGTTTTTAGAACAACCTATTCGAATAGGCTCAAAGGCTATTCAAATAAAGCTTTTTAAAAACAAAATGTGCATAGCCATTTTAAGTCCTCTATTCGAATAGATGCCCTGTTCTATTCGAATAGATCTTGATGGAATGAAAAACATGGCATGCTGACTTTTGCTATTCGAATAGGGAGACCCTCTATTCAAATAGACCTATTGAAAAACACTTTAATCAGCTTTGTAAACTTTGTCAAATGTTTCTAAAAGATCTAACAAGCTTTTAGACACTTGAAAATCATGTGTGCTATTTGGGTTCTTGAAAAACATGTTTGGAACTTAAGTGTGAACCCTTTTACCTTTACAAAATGATCTTAGTCCTAATGCTATTCTTGAAAAGTCTTGAACTTGATCTTGTCATCATCTTCATATTTATTATCATCAAACCTATCTCCAATGACCAATAACCAATTACAACAAGTAGAGAATGTATTTAGTTTATAACTCTACGCTCTAATATTTGAAAGAACCAACTCGAATACCACTATTAGGATATGGAATAATGGGACTAGTTGATTAGTTTGACAAAATCTTGGAGAATGGCAATAGTGAAAATATGGAAGAGGAAATTTTATTTAACAAAGGAGGATAAACTATATGATGATATACACTAGAGTGATTAGCTACTTGGCATAGAGAATTCTAGTTGTTGGCTTGGTTTACAACATGCAAGGCTATAACATATTTATAGACCAAGTTCCACTACCTATCAATGGTTGTTAATCTCTCTAGTGGCTTTATAATTTCTACATGTCGGTGGCATTGCTTTAGCCAAAAAGTCTTAATAACTTTAGACAACTCAGACATTATTTACCATGGTCAATCCTAGAGAATTAATAGATATGTCCAACATTACAATGCCCGAGAGGTTAAAAAAAAATCACAGTTGCATAATCTAAATTGGAGGTCAACCTCATTATAAGGCTGAGTCATTAGGTCAATAGTATGATCACGGGTCAAGTGGTTGAATAGAAAAACTTAGAAGAAAAAAAATCGTATAATAAAATAATTCATATTTTAAATAAAACACAACTCAAATGTGATATTTTAAATGGTACATAATTTAATATCTATTGCTTTAGGAGAGTAAAAACATGGGCTTTTTTACCAAATTGTCCTTGATGGTAAAATTATTTACTAAAATGTCACTCTTTTGAAACTATATACCAAAATGTCACCTTTTTGTCTAGCGTAGCATTTTTTATTTTTTTTTGTCCACATAAATAATGCCATCTTCATTGGTACTTCCACGTAAATAACGCCAAAGTGTTTGGCCTTATCCACATGGAAGTGCCATCATAGATGGAGTTTTATGGCTAATAACGACATATAGTTTGATAGTTTCTATGTAGTAGCGTCATTACACTTGTCGTTTTCCTTGTGGCCTACTATATATACATAACTATGGCTACGGAATGAGCATAACTCTTCATTTTGTCAAATTTCACTCTCTCTCTACAAATTTTCTTTCTTTAAACTCTCTCAACACTCTCAACTCTCTTCCATTGAATAGATTTGGCAATTGCTGGTGGAGGTAGTGCATGGATCTCTTGTTTGATCATATTCGGATATTATTCCTTATATGTAAGTATTTATTATAATGATTGATTTTATTTTATTATTTGTTGGCTTTTTTATTTTTTTATTGTATTAATGTTAATTATATATTTTTGTTAGTTTATACATATTTAGAGGTTTTAATTTTTTTTTGCTTGACTAATAATAGTGTGATTAATAGGGTACCAAGTGAGAAAAATATGAATTATATATACGTAAAATAATAGTATGAACTCATTTGCACATGTCAATTTTTTAGAAATTTTTTTTGGTTGACTACTGGACACATTTTTATTAACTAAATGTAGGTTTATTCAAATTAGTAGGGCTTAGAAAATTATTTGTATGTAAAATAATAGTATTAATTCATTGTTAGAGGTGCGATTTTGTGTTAATTGACACATGTAAATTGATTGCATATGTGTTGAATTGTTATTGTTTAGAAGTGGGAATCACATGGAAAAACCCCTTACTATGCTCATTTACTTCAATGGGACAATGTATGATGGTGAAGATGGTCTAATGTATGAAGGTCCTCCTCCTAGGCTTATCGTGATCAAATGTAATATGACTTTGGATGCTTTGAAAAATAAAATCCATTCAAAGTTAAGACTCCAAGCAAATCAATATGTGTCAAAGGTTATGTATCGATTTTCACAATTCAACAACCCATTAAGATGGATAACTCTTCCATTACAAGATGATGGTGATGTTAAATGCATGATAGATTACTTCTGTCAATATCCAAACACGGGCTCGATGGAGTTGTATGTTGAGGCAAAAACGAGTGGGCATAATGAGCATGTTGAAGCTCCTATTGAAACAAAATTTCAAGTTGGTCTTTCTAATATTCATGAATTCTCGTAGCCTATCAACACTCAAATGTCAATGACACATGTCGCTTTAGTTAATCCAATTGAGTCGTGCATCATGAATGTTATTGGTTCTGCAATGGTTGAAATTGATAACCCACTTATCAGAGATGCATTATCTGACACAAGTGAAGATGAAGGACAGGTACATGAGGTCGGTTATTCAGATATTGACACAGAGGCAGAAAACTTTGATGTTGCAGAAAATTTATAAGAAGAAGGCCCTCCATTGTCTTTTGTCCCTCAATCTATATTTGTGCCTCTCGGCCCTCAATCTGTGTTTGTGCCACCATACCCTTAGTTCTCTCAGGTCAATTAGGATGCACTGAGTAATCCTAATAATTTTCTTGAATTAGATCGTCGTGGGACTTAGAGCCTAGATGAAGAATTATGTGTTAGGTTACAATTTCCATCTAAAGATTCCGTGAAGTTGGCCTCCAACATTATTCGATTCGCAGACATTAGGAGTACAAGGTTGAAGATTCTGATTCATGAAGACTAACTGCTAAGTGCCCTAGATTTTGCTGAGTGGTAGTTTGGTTGAAC
Organism: Ormosia emarginata; assembly: GCA_029884605.1. Lineage (NCBI taxonomy): Eukaryota > Viridiplantae > Streptophyta > Magnoliopsida > Fabales > Fabaceae > Ormosia > Ormosia emarginata. The sequence continues at coordinate 1,090,937 of JAQQTP010000049.1, read as the reverse complement.
TACTGATGCTACATCAGGTTTTAGTACGATGGCCATTCGAGAATGTATCGAGCAGATCTTATATTCATTACAGGAGCATGATCACATTGCAATGGAATAACTTCATCTAGCTTCAATAATAGGTGACATTGTAGACCCATCTGAGGAGTCCAATGAACAAGGGACGCGGTGTAGAAGGAGGACTAGGTTAGCGAGTACTCTAACATAACTTCGAATCCTGAGGACTCCGTTTCTACAAGCCAACACACGAATCGGCCTCCTACAACTGATACCGCTCTGACTGTAACTGCTACATACCCAGTATCTCAACTACCACCTATATATTACCCATCATATCCAACTTACCCACTATATATTTACCCATTGTATCCTTACCTGCCACCAAGTTACTCGCCATACCTATCACAGTCAAGACCTTCTTCCGATCTCTCTCACAGACCACCACATTCTGATGCTGACTTATCTCATTGACTTGCAATATTATATGTCATTAGTGTTTTTAAGAATATTATATTTAGTGGTTTTTGTTATATTACTATTGATGATTTTCTATTGTGATTTTGGTACCCTTGTTGAATTAAACACGTTTGTCGCTTTTCTATTGATGATCTTGATACCCTAGTTGAATTAAATAGGTTTATGTGCTTTTGGAGAGATCCAATATTTGGGAGAAACTCTATCAAAATTTTCATAGAATCCAAATGATTGAACCTTGGTTGAACTATGTCAAACAGGTTTATGTGCTTTGGGGAGGTCTAATATTTAGGGGAAACTCTGTCAAAATTTTCATAGAATCCGAATGATTGAACTTTGGTTGAATTATGCCAAACAGGTTCATGTGCTTTTGGGGAGGTCCAACATTTAGGGAAAACTATTAAACTTTTCATATAAGTGTTGTGTGTGGGAGGCAATGGAAGCGTGCTTGAGATAGCAAGGGAGGAGAATGGAGAGTACAAGCGTGCTTCAAAGTTCAAACTCTTTGATATATTATTTGTGTAAGATTTTTTATACTATTAACCAATTAAAGATCATAACATGTATGACTTTAAAGGTAGTTGTTTTGAGAGTTAAATATTTTTTATAATGTGACAATGCATGATTATATGATTGAATAAAAAAACTTTTACATTAATAATTCATCAAAATTAATTTTTTTTATATCAAGTAACATAATAATAGTTTGACGGGCTAGCCTGAATAACCCAACAAAAAGTGCGAGTTAAACTAGTAAAATTTAAGCTCATATTAAATTTGAGCAGACACAGCCGATCTGATTTGGCCCAGCCCAAAATCAGACTAGCTTGTCAACAACATGGCACTTTGAAAGCATCAACACACTTGGCGTTTTTCATAATAAAAGCGCCACATGTTATGGTGCTATGACACAAAAAGCGCCACATGGCTTGACGCTTTCCACATAATAGCTCCATCTGTGCTAGCGCTATTATCTGAAAAGCACCAATACATGTGGTGCTTTCTATGTCATAGAGCCATAACACGTGGCGCTTTTATGTTAAAAATGCCTCCACTTTGGCATTATCTACATGGGCAAAAAAATGTCACACTGGACAAAAGGGTTACATTTTGATATATAGTTTCAAAAGAATGCATTTTGATAAATAGTTTTGTCATCAAGAGCAGTTTGGTACAAAAGCCCACAAACATGTATTTAAACAAGAAGAAGAATCCAATAAGATTGAACATAGTTTCTTATCAAATAAAATGGTACTACAAACTACTAATTTGATATAAAGATTTCAGATTATAATCAGATTAACATGCTAATTACAACAATCAATTTATTCCAATAACATGCCAAAATTATATTATGCTAATCAATAACATGCCATTTATGACAGAATCAATTATACTAATTAATTACAGAGAATCAATATATAGAATGCATTGAGAAATAAAAGAATCAATTCTAAGATCTATTTAGGAATAATTCACCCAAAAATCAGTAAGATATGAAGTTACTATGTTTATTATGGGGGTCCATATCTTTTTTGCACATAAAGTGAGACGACTGAGGAGGCAAGATGTGAATATCCCATTTTGATAGGGTCTTTTAAAAAAAATTGAAAGAAAAATGGAAAAGAGTGGAAGGGAAATAAGGTAGCCTAATTTTCAATTCTTACGACCGAATTTCCTAGTTAGGATTATCTCATCCAAGTCCAATTCTTGATCCAATAAGAGTCTCTATGCCTAATGAAAATTAAAACAAAAAAATAATTAATATTAAATTAAAAAATATAAAGAGAAAATGGGAATATGCTTTTAAAAAGAAATCATTATTTGATATTCTTGAAAACTAATTGAGGGATATGTTTTTAATATGAAATCATAATTGTAAATAGTTTTGGTTGATTTTCTAATTCGTTGTTATTCTCCTTCTATTCATCTTTTACTTGGTTGTTCAAACCTTAGGATAATCAACTTATATATTATTGTTTGCTTGTTTTGTTTTGTAGGTGAATTTATGAGTAGTTTTAGGACTCCTAGTTTGTATACTCCCTTCACATACCACCCTTATACACTATTCACACACTCGTGAGTTGGGCCTTATACCCAGGTCTGAGTGAAGCTTAAGATAGGTATGAGTCTGTATAGTAATAGTCATTTTGGATGTACGTCCTGTTTGGTTATCGCGAAAACCTCATCTAGAGTGTGACCCTTTCGTGAATGCCCAATACCTAGTAGATCACTTACTGTTATGATTAACATTCTGAAATGAGATCTTAGCTCTAAAGGCTAAAGACCTTTAGAATTGTAGAGCTACCTAATAGAAGTTCTCACGAATTAGAGGGACACATAGATCCTTAGGATATAAGTCATATAATTTAAGACAACCTTGATTAGGACACAATGGGGGCATATCTCTCTTCAAAAAAAAAAAAAACAAACTCATTTCCTACATCTTGTGCATTAATAATTTTTTTGGGTAAAAAAAACTCATTTCATGCATAAATAATTTTTTTGGATTAACAAAAAAACCTCATTTCATGCATCCCATGCATCACTAAACTATTTTGGGATCAAAAGAAAAGAAAAAACTCATTTCATGCATCTCATGCATCAAAATTTTATTTTGGGTCAACAAAATAAAAACTTATTTCATGCATCTCATGTATTAATAATTTTTCTTTGGTAAAAAAAAAATCATTTCATGCATCAATAAAGTTTTTGGATTAACAAAAAAAAAACTTATTTCATGCATCTCATGCATCACTATTTTTTTTTTTTGGGTCAAAAGAAAAAAACAAAACTCATTTTATGCATCTCATGCATTAATAAAATTTTTGGGTTGCCAACATTGTTTAGTCCACTAGTATGAACTACATTTTACAACTTTTATTCAACATTTAGAACTTAATTCAAGAAACAAAGAAAAGTCATTCTCAGTGGTCCAACAATTTACTAATCTAATAGGTCATTCATGAATTTATTTTTGCATAACATTATTTTCTTTTCTTTTCTAACAAAAATTTTTTTTTTTCCTTACACCTTAGCATCTGATTTTGCATCTAAGAAGAATATTTTCATCCCATCTTGACATAGAAAAGTTTTGCAACAAACAAAAAAGGATTTTGCTTAAGTTTTTTTTTCACATTTACATAAATTTTTTTGCATATAGAGTGATAACATCATTTTCATCACATTTTAGCATCTAAATGGGCAAAGAGTGATAACAACAAAATCATTTAGCATGGCATGTTACACCAGAAGGGAGAAGTGAAAATGAAAAAGAAGAAAAAAAAAACATTGCATCTCAACATGAAGTTTTGCATCTAGATAAAAGAAAAATTCTACATCACATCTCATCATTATTTTTTGCATTTTCTTTGAATATTAGCCTGGATTTGCATTTAACATCAATTTATGAAAAAAAAAGTAATTTTTTTTTTGCATTGTATCTTTGCATGATTGTTTTGCATCCTAAAAAAAATAAGAAAAAAAGAGGGAAAATAAGTAAAAAGAAAAAGAAAGAAAATTTTGCACTTCATCTTTTAAAAAAATATATATAAAAAAAGGATCAGCATGCATTATTGCACATGTTAACTCAAAAAATGAAAAAAAAATAGAGAAAAAAAGGAATGATGACTTAATTTGCTTTAGAATAAGTTCATTCCTTTAATGTTTCTTTATTCTATACTTCTTTTTCAGAAAAAACTGAATCATTGTGCTTCCCAAGAAAGCTGATACTAATCAAACTTTAGTTTATAACAAGAACAATTGGAAACAGGTGGAATGAGAACCGAAAGAATTTTGAGTCAGGAGGTGAATGAGATAAAAGAACAATCAGGCATATGTTACCAAGTGGCTTCAATACTCAAGAGGGGGGTGAATTGAGTTTGTAAAACAAGTTTGCAATTCTTTCACAAAACACTTGACTATTGAATTTCGTTAAAGCTATTGACTATTTAAAATGAATGAATTGATAAGAACGATAGATATTGCTCAATAATCAACCAATAGAGAAGTAAATAAGCAAGAATATAAGCAATGCACAAATGTAAAGAGAAGAGTTTAGAGAATCAAACACAATAGTTTATCCTACTTCGGCCACCAATCCACTTGCGACCTACGTCCAGTCCTCAAGCAACCACTTGAAATTTTCCACTATATCTTCAAGCTTCAATAGGTGCTTGACAACCTTTACAAACTTGAGCACTCAACTCCTTGGGATGCCTCACCCATGAGCTTAAGCCTCTTCAATCAAAGGGATGCCTTACCCTTTACAATTTAGAGGGATACCTTACCCTCTTCTTACAAAGCAATCAAGGTTGATAGAATAAAATTCTCACTAGAGTAAATGATACAAATTGAAGCTCTTAGAATGCTCTCAAGAGATATCTTAAACATTAGTCAAAAATAGAGCAATGAGTGATTTCAAAGATTGATTCTCGTTTTGATGTGTTACAAAGATGTTTCAGGTTCAAGAACACTCATTAATGATGCCCCAACATCTATATTTAAAGAGATATACAGTTAAGGAGCCATTGGGATGATTAAAGCCAAGCATTTAATGCACCTAATATAGTCGTTGGGCATGTCAAAACACTGGTAATCGATTACACGTTTTTGGTAATTGATTACATGGAAGTTAGAACGTGTTCTTGGCTTTCTGGGCTTGTGGTAATCAATTACCAGATTTGTGTAATCGATTACATGCCCTCTGACTTGATGGTAATCAATTACAATATTGATGTAATTGATTACATGGCTATTTGAACGTGTTCTTACCTTTCTGGGCAGATGGTAATTGATTACCAGCTTGTGTGTAATCGATTACACACCCTCTGACTTTCTAGTAATCGATTACATGGATGATGTAATTGATTACAAGGCTTCTGTTTAGCTTGTAATCGATTACCACACATGTGTAATCGATTACTTTACACTTTGAACACATTTTTCAAGCCTAAATAAGGATTCATGTCATTTCTAACTTTAAAAAACATGGATTTGAACAATATTGAACTATGTTTGGCACGATCCATGATTAAAGACAACCTCTTTTTAGAAAGTGAACTTTGAAAAACATATTGATTAAAAACATATTTGAAAAACCATTTGAGATATCTTTGAGAGCATTTAACATTGATGTTCTAATGCCTATATCTAAATAAACCGATTGATTTCTTTCTTTGATCTTGGTTTTCTCTTTTGCACTTGATCTTCATCTTTGGCTTTGTTATCATCAAAAACCAATTAACATGCTTCAAGACATATGCATTCATATTCTCCCCCTTTTTGATGATAACTGATCAATCATTTTTGAACCATTCATTATTGCTTCATATTTGGCCTAATTGATGTTAATTGTGTCCAATATTATGTTTGTAGATGAGTTTTAGATGATTGGTCTTCATTGAGCTTAATTGTAAAAACTTCATTAATTTTCGGATTTTAACTCATTTTGACCTTTCTGTCTTGTACAGGCCATAACTTGGGCTACAAATATCGTATTTGGATGATCTTGGAGTCCCCTAAAAGCTGAGACGAAGATCTACAATCTGGTGTCTAATGTAATTTTTCTAATTCAGCTGGATTCAAGGCGAAATTGGGCCTCAAAGTCAGGATGTTGTTGCTGTCACAATGCTTGGACCTTTCCTCAATGATTTGGGCCTATCTCCCTCAATTTAAGCCCAATTAAGGCAAATGATATGTCTCTGAAAAGCTTATTCAGAGGGCTACAGTTTGGGCCAGGGGTAGATTAGGAATTACATAAGAAATTTCAGTTACAAATAGGTTGAGGCAGATTTCGAATAGAGCTTTTTGATTTCAGGTTGTGATTCGAGTTACAAAACATTAGATTGAAAAACCCTTTTTCTCTCTTTTCTCTATTTTTTCGTTTTACTCTCTTCTCTGCATTTTTCGCAATGGCCATGGAAGGCTAAAGCTCCAATCAATCCAAGGAATTCAATGATGGTGGTTAGAATTTTGAGTTCTCTTGTTTAATTATAAATTCTGTTGTGTCCTTCCCTCTTCTCCTTCTTCAATTGAATTCTGATTAGAATTTCGAAATTGAAGTTAGAATTAGGGTTGATTAATCTGAATGTAAGGGAGAATAGATCATCGATTAATAATCTATGTTAATCTAAATTTGTTCCTAAATCAATCTTAATCAAGAATTACGATTGTGATTCTGTTTGAATTGGTAAAATGCTAGGTGATTATCTAGTTGATTTCGGATTAACAGAGGTGTAAACAACAAATTCTCTTGAACAATGATTAATTCTGCCACTTGAATTGGAGACCTTGGATTGGTGTTTCCTTAATTGAATTTTCTCAAAAATTCGTTTTCATTATATGCAATGAACAAAACCCCTACTTATTGATAACTTCTAATATGCTTGAGAAATCCGAATTGGTCCTTGGGAGATGACCTAGGTTATGCACTATGCTATATTCTATAAATCCTAGTCTATTTTGAGGTGAGTGCGACATCGCTGATCAATAACAAACTGAACATTGAAAAGAAGACAAACAATTGCATATATATATATATATATATATATATATATATATATATATATATATATATATATCGAGATTTAAGTGTAACTCTCCCCGTAATGTATGCACAAGATAGGGTTAGTGATTTTCATGTAAAAGTTTAAATCAAGCTCCCCCGTACTTATGCAAGTCACTAATCTCTCCCCCGTTGGCATTATCAAAAACACATTAGCATTCAGTCCAAATTTCGATAGCATTTCTACTGATTTTCATGATTTCCCAAGTTTTAAACAGCAAAAAACAACCAGTTCATCCCAATCAAGTATTCTAAACAAAATATAATCAATCCAACCAGATCAAGAAATATAACCAAATAGATCAATATATTCAAGAAACAGAAGTGAAATATCAAACTAATAACTGATCTTATAGCTAGAAAAAGGATCCAATAGTCATATACAACCAGTTAATAATAAAAATAAGAAAATATCATGGCAATGGTCCATGATCACTATCAGTTGCCTCACTATCACTATCCACGTCCGCAGCTACGTCTCCAAGGTCCACATCATCGTCATTGAGTTCGAGATCGTCCTCGGAGCCAAAGAGCTCCTCATCATCAGCAAGAACTCCAGTGGGAGTGGCAGAGGGATCAACAAAAGATAGAGGAGCAAGAGGGGCAGAGGAGGTGGTAGATACAGCGGCAGGTCTCTGTGAAATGTGTCTAGGGCCCTCCACGAAAGAGCGAATGGATATAAGCTCCTGATCAAAGTAGTCCATTCTCAACTCAAGGTGATCCACCTTCTGCTCAATTCGGTCCATCCGGGTTTCCACCGTAGTTGCCATACTCCGCATTTTCTGAAGTAGGAGATCCAATGTGGCTGGAGCTGGAGGAGCTGGTGCAGGCTGCTGGTCCTTATCTTCATCATCACTCTCCGGACCATGAGGGATATACCCGTAGCTGCCATGGGCCAGATAGTACCATCTCCCATCAACCTTGCTGAGCTGAAGTTTTTTCAGAGTATGCAAGCCAATTGATTGTGGTCCCTTGGAGCTAGTATCCTTGGATTCCTCAGACAAGGAGATGTGACAATGCTCCAAGATAGTTGTCACCAGCATGGCATAAGGAAGAGCAAAGTTATTCTTCTTTTTCACATCTAGCATGTGCTGAATGATGTAGTTGGCCCAATTGATTGGCCTGCCTGTGGTCATTGCCCATAAGACCACCACATCATCTCGTAAGACTTAGGAGTAATTACCTCTCCTAGGAATCAAGCCTTGTACAACCAGATAATGGAGCACCCTGTTCTCCATTGTTAGGCCAGTTGCCATTACTCTTTTATTATTCTTAGGAAGCATGTAACCAAATCGAATCAGGGACGTCAGAGCACTTTTATATTCAAACTCAGCTCCCCAAGTATTTTCATTGCCTTAGAAGCTTGTCCTAGCATAGGTGAGCTTTGTCAACCTACACCATTCCTCCCTAGAGATCTTAATCTGAGTTTTCCTTGCTTCAGAAATCAGGCAATGATCTTCATACCTCAAATTTGCATAGAACACTCGAACCAAATTGGGATATATGGCCTTGTGAATGCTGAAGAATCTAAGCAATCCTAGCCTTTCAATTAATTGAAAACTTTCCAGGGGTTCACTTGTGCAAAATGATTGAGTGAGATACCTTGGCGAGATTAGCTTCCTCAGTTAGAAGTTTTTCCTGAATAGCTCAGCCTTCTTGGTGGTGGAGAAATGCCTTGTGAAGTCCAACCCAGAAATATTACATGGTAGAGCGTTGGAGGATTCTCCAACCGTGACCCCTGTTCTTGCACGCTTTGCACATTGGGATGGTTCAGCCATGTGATATGATTGTCACCTCAAGAAATTGTATGCGAGTAGACACGGCTCCTGCGGGTCCTTCCAAGCCCTGAGCTCAAGCAACGACATGTCTCCCGATTGTGGGTAAAAAAGGGGTGAAGGGAAGAGTGTTTGGAGGTGTGTGGGTGAAGGGAAGGATAGAAGAAGGATGGTTTTGGGTGGTGTGGCTCGTGGGGGATGAAGGGGAGAAAGATGAAGGATTTGGGTTGAGATTTTGGGAGATTTGGAGCAGATTTGATGGTTGGGTTTTTTCGGGGGATGAATTTCGAGTGGAAGGGAGGTGAAATGAGGAGATTTAGTGGAGTATTAAGTGAGAATGAGGGAGTTTGGAGGAGAGGTCTTTGTAGGTACAAAGGAGAATGAGAGATGGTGTTTTGAAGAAATGACCTTTCGCGCGTCAGAAAACCTTTAAAAGCCCCTGCGTAATCGATTATCAGCCTTCTGTTTGCCCCTATAATCGATTACAATTTCAGTGTAATAGATTACCATGCTTCTAGAACCTTGTAATCGATTATATTTTTTGTGTAATCGATTACCTGAGTTTTGGGTTCATTGTAATCGATTACCAGTAAGATGTAATCGATTACTTGCTTGACAGAACCTTTGTAATCGATTACAAAGGTCTTATAATTGATTACCAGCCTACTAAAACTTAGATTTTGCATTTCAAACAGTAAAGGATCAATTTTAAACCTTTCAAATTAGTTCCAAAGCTTCTCAAAACAATTCCAAACATCATGCAAGCATATAATCCAATCAGATTGTGACCCAAAACACATAATCATGCAAAATTGCTACTTTTACCAAGAATTACCTCATTTGGATAGATTTGTGAGGTTTTTGAGTTTCTTGGAGGTCTTTGACATGAGGAACCACCTGCAAAACAACTTAGGGGGAATCTCTGACGCTCAAGTTAGTATTAGATTAAAATTCAAAAGTTATGCAGCAAAAAGTCATGATTATGTAGAAAAATGCATGTTTATACAGTAAAACAGTGTATTATGTAGCAATTTAGCCTATACATGATTGATCTAATATGCCAACTTCATTTCTTATATAATAGAAAGCTTCTTTTGCCAAAGGTTTAGTGAAAATGTCAGCTAGTTTCTTAGTGGTTTCCATAAATTCAAGCATGCAATCACCTTTTTGAACATGATCTCTTATGAAATGATGCCTTATTTCAATGTGCTTTGTTCTTGAGTGTAAAACATGATTTTTAGACAAATTGATTGCACTAGTGTTATCACATCTTATGGGGATGTGATCCAGCTCAAGACCATAGTCTAGAAGTTATTGTTTTATCCAAAGGATTTGAGCACAACAACTTCCAGTTGCAACATATTCAGCTTCAGCTATTGACAATGCCACACTATTTTGCTTCTTGCTATGCTAAGAAACTAATGAGCTTCCAAGCAAGTGGCATATCCCACTAGTACTCTTCCTATCCATTTTGCACCTAGAAAAGTCAGAATCGGAATAACCAATTAGGCTATATAAAGCACCCTTAAGGTACCACAATCCCATTTGTGAAGTGCCTATTAGATATTTCATAATTCGTTTTACAGCACTTAGGTTTGATTCTTTAGGATTTGTTTGAAATCTAGCACACATGCATACACTAAATAGGATATCCGGCCTACTTGCGATAAGATAAAGGAGTGAGCCAATTATACATCTATACTTAGTGATTTTTACCGATTTACCTCCTTCATCCTTGTCCAAGTAACAAGAAGTTCCCATTGGTGTAGCCATTTGTTTGGCTCATTCCATTCCAAACTTCTTGAGCAACTCCTTGTAATATTTGGATTGACTTATGAAAGTTTCATCCTTGTTTGCTTGATTTGAAGACCAAGGAAGAAGTTGAGCTCACCCATCATGGACATCTCAAACTCACTTTGCATAATATTGGCAAATTCTTTACAAAGAGAGTCATTAGTAGCACCAAATATAATATCATCAACATATATTTGAATAAGTAGAATGTCATGCTTCTTATGCTTAATGAAAAGAGTGGTATCAACCTTTCCTCTAGAGAACCCTTTTTCTAAAAAAAAACTTGCTCAACCTTTCATATCAAGCTTTAGGAGCTTATTTTAAGCCATACAAGGCCTTTTTAAGTTTAAAAACATGGTTGGGCAGTTCAAACTTTTCAAAATCGGGAGGTTGATCCACATACACTTCCTCTTGTATAAAACCATTTAAAAAGGCACTTTTGACATCCATTTGAAAGAGCTTAAAATCCATGATGCATGCATATGCAAGTAGCATTCTAATGACTTCTAATCTAGCTACGAGAGCATACGCTTCTTCATAATCTATGCCTTCTTCTTGATTATAACCTTTAGCTACGAGCCTAGCTTTGTTTCTTATTATTAAGCCTGTTTCATCAAGTTTGTTCCTAAAGACTCATTTGGTGCCAATTATGGGATGATCATTGGGCCTTGGAACTAATTCCCAAACTTGATTCCTCTCAAATTGGTTTAATTCATCTTGCATGGCCAAGATCCAATGTTCATCATTAATGGCCTCATTTATGTTTTTAGGTTCAACTTGAGAAACAAAAGTTGTATGGTTACATGCATCTCTAAGAAAGTTAATAGTGATTACCCCTTTTAATACATCACATATCACTTTATTAAGAGGATGATATCTTGATGTTCTCCATTCCTTAGGAAGATCCATGATTTGAGAGTCATCTTGTCTTGGGGAATCATATGGGCTTTCTTCTTGCTTCTTGACTTCTTTTTCTTGATTTTCTAGGTGAGTTCTTACAAGGATTTTTGCAACATCATCAACAAGCTCCTTTTTCAGCTCGTTTGGGTTAGTTTCATCAAATGCAACATGTATGAACTCTTCTATGATCATAGTTCATTTGTTATAAACTCTAAAGGCCTTACTATGTATAGAATAACCAAGAAATATTCCCTTATCAGATTTTGCATCAAACTTTCCCAAGTTTTCCTTTTCATTATTTAAAACAAAGCATTTACATCCAAAAACATGAAAATGTGAGACATTTGGTTTTCTTCCTTTGTATAATTCATAGGGGTTTTCTTTAAAATTGGCCTTATTAGAGCCTTATTCATAACATAACAAGCGGTGTTAACTGCATTCGCCCAAAAATACTTAGGAAAGTTGGCCTCATTGAGCATAGTTCTTTCTATTTCTTCTAAAGATCGATTTTTTCTTTCTACAACACCATTTTGTTGTGGTGTTCTAGAGGCCAAAAAATTATGCTCAATGTCATGTTCATCACAAAAGGTTTCAAATTCATGGTTTTCAAACTCACCACCATGGTCACTTCTTATGGATGAACTTTTTTCATTTTGGATAACTTTAGCGAGCTTTTTGAATGATTGAAAAGCATCATTTTTGTGAAACAAAAACAATGTCCATGTAAACCTAGAAAAATCATCCACAATCACTAGGGCATAGTAAAAGATCCATGTGCAAAAGTTGTAGAGGTCTAGAAGTTGAAACCACATTTTTAGCTTTAAAAGATACCTTTACTTATTTTTCATTTTGACATGCATCACAAAGTTTATCTTTTTCAAATTTGAACTTTGGAAGACCAATTACTAGTTCTTTAGAAACCAATTTGTTTAAGTGATCCATGTGAATGTGAGCAATTCTTCTATGCCATAACCATGAATCATTTTCTTTAATCATAAAGCATTTAGCATCATTTGAGGAAATGTCATCAATGCTAATCATATATATGTTATTGATCCTATGACCAACAAACATAACATGCTTATCATCCTTACCCTCAATTATGTAGCAATTTGAATTAAATATTACTCTATTCCCCTTTATCTCACAATTGACTAATGCTAAGCAAGTTATGTTTGAGTCCTTCAACAAGTAAAACATTATCAATGGATGAGGAATGGATCTTACTAACTTTACAAACTCCAAGAATCTTTCCTTTGTTGTTGTCACCATAAGTCACGTGACCACTCTTCTTGGGGACAAGGAAGGAGAACTTGGAGCCATCACCGGTCATGTGCTTGGAGCATCCACTATCAAGATACCAACTTGAACTTTTGGTCTTCAAGTACACCTATAACTCACATTCAGATTTTAACCTTTGGTACCCAAATTTTCTTAGGTCCTTGTGTGTTAGTGTTAGGCATGGTGCCCTTAGGGACCTAAGTCATTTTTGTTCCAACCTTTGTGTTGATTTTCTTCCTTACATTACATATTGATGCACTATGTCCTTTCTTTCCACAATGAAAACATTTAATAAAGGGACTACTTGAGGTACTTGAGGAAAAAAAGAAATTTTTGAGAAACTTTTGTTGATTGTTGGGATTATACCCTAAACCGACATTTTGGAAAACACATCTTTGTTTTCCTAGTAATACATTCAAGTTGTCTCTTCCAAAAGTGAATTTTGCAAGTGTGTTTTTCAAATACCCAATTTTATTTTTAAATAATTTACATGATGAACAAAATGAGGGTGTAGGTGCATTATCATGTGAAGAACAAATCATGCATGATGAGTTAACATCAATAAGTCTAAGAGTCTCATTTTCAACTTTGAGTTCATCAATCTCCTTAGTTAAAATAGAAATTTTGTTAGTCATTAAGGAGATTGTTTTGTTGGAAGTTAAAACCATTTTAGTGAGTCTCATAGATTCATCGTGCAATTCTTGAAATGCATCTTGCAATTCATAAAATGCATCTTGCAATTCACTATATGAAGGAGAAAGTTCAAGATTAGATGAGGTTACCTCGGTTTCACTTTCTTCTTCTTCTTCTTCATTTGCCATAAGGCAAAGATGGGTTTCCTCATCCTCTGAATCATCGGTAGAATCCATATCGCTGTCTTTCCACGCAATGTATGCTCTCCTTCCTTTTCTTTCCTTAAAAGGCTTCTTTTCAAATTTTTTCATCTTATTTTGATAAACCGGAATTCCATCTTCATGTGCCCCAGTTTTCCACATTCATAGCAAGTTGAAGTAGATGAAGTTCCTTCTCCCATATGAAATGACTTCTTAGGAGGAAAATGGGGTCTTCTTTGATTTCCTTTCTTCTTGAGAAACCTTCCGAACCTTTTTACAAGGAGGCTAAAATTCTCTTCATTAATCTCAATATTATCAAGATCATTTCCATCATCTTCATATTTATATTCAATTGAGGAAGAAGTGGCTTTGAGAGCAATCTCCTTTTTCTTCTTATCTTGCTCCTCATTTTGATTTAATCTATTTAGCTCTAACTCATACTCTTGAAGCTTTCCAAAGAGGGTGGCCAAGGTCATTGTGGCCAGATTTCTTGACTCCGATATGGCCGTCACTTTGGGTTGCCAACTCTTGCTCAAGCATCTTAAAACTTTTTTAATAAGATCTTCATTGGCAAAAGTTTTTCCCAATGAAGCAAGATGATTAACTATATAAGTAAATCGTTTTTGCATATCTTGAATATTTTCCCCTTGATTCATTCTAAATAATTCATATTGATAAGTAAGTGTGTTAATTCTAGATCTTTTTACCTCACTTGTACCTTCATGGGTTACTTGCAATGTATCCCATATTTCTTGAGCGGTCTTACAATTTGACATCCTAAAAAATTCATCATACCCTAAAGAAGTAGTGATGATATTTTTGGCTCTCAAGTTGTATTGGACCTTCTTGTCATCATTGGTCCATTCATTTCTTAGTGTATTTGTTCTAACACCATCAACAAGACGTGTGGGGACAAAAGGACCATTTTCAATGGCATCCCACACATCAATATCAATAGCTTCAATAAAAATCTTCATCCTTTCTTTCCAATATACATAACCATCCCCATTGAAAAAAGGGAGGCCTATTTATAGAAGAACCTTCATTAGAAAAACCATTTGAAGCCATTTTTTCTCTTGAAGCAGCTAAGCTCTTTATACAAGAGTCTAGCTCTAATAGCACTTGTTACCAAGTGGCTTCAATACTCAAGAGGGAGGTAAATTGAGTTTATAAAACAAGTTCGCAATTCTTTCGCAAAACACTTGACTATTGAATTTCGTTGAAACTATTGACTATTTAAAATAAATGAATTAATAAGAATGATAGATATTGCTCAATAATCAACTAAGAGAGAAGTAAACAAGCAAGAATATAAGCAATGAATAAATGTAAAGAGAAGGGTTTAGAGAATCAAACACAATAGTTTATCCTACTTCGGCCACTAATCCACTTGTGGCCTACGTCCAGTCCTTAAGCAACCACTTGAGATTTTTCACTATATCTTCAAGCTTCAATAGGTGCTTGTCAACTTTTACAAACTTGAGCACTCAACTCCTTGGGATGCCTCACCCTTGAGCTTGAGCCTCTTCAATCAAAGGGATGCTTCACCCTTTATAATTTGGAGGGATACCTCACCCTCTTCTTACAAAGCAATCAAGGTTGATAGAATGAAATTCTCACTAGAGTAAATGATACAAATTGAAGCTCTTAGAATGCTCTCAAGAGATATCTTAAACATTAGTCAAAAACAGAGCAATGAGTGATTTCAAAGATTGATTCTCATTTTGATGTGTTACAAAGATGTTTCAGGTTTAAGAACACTCATTAATGATGCCCCAACATCTGTATTTAAAGAGATATGCAGTTAAGGAGCCATTGGGATGATTAAAGCCAAGCATTTAATGCACCTAATATAATCGTTGGGCATGTCAGAATACTGGTAATCGATTACACATTTTTGGTAATCGATTATATGGAAGTTAGAACGTGTTCTTGGCTTTCTGGGCTTGTGGTAATCGATTTCCAGACTTGTGTAATCGATTACACGCCCTCTGACTTGATGTTAATCAATTACAATATTGATGTAATCGATTACATGGTTATTTGAACATGTTCTTGCCTTTCTAGGCAGATGGTAATTGATTACCAGCTAGTGTGTAATCGATTACACGCCCTCTGACTTTTTGGTGATCGATTACATGGATGATGTAATCGATTACAAGGCTTCTGTTTAGCTTGTAATCGATTACCACACATGTGTAATTGATTACTTGACACTTTGAACACATTTTTCAAGCCTAAATGAGGATTCATGTCATTTCTAACTTTAAGAAACATGGATTTGAACAATATTGAATTGTGTTTGGCATGATCCATGATTAAAGACAACCTCTTTTTAGAAAGTGAACTTTGAAAAACATATTGATTAAAAACATATTTGAAAAACCATTTGAGATATCTTTGAGAGCATTTAACATTGATGTTCTAATGCATATATCTAAATAAACCTCTTGATTTCTTTCTTTGATCTTGGTTTTCTCTTTTGCACTTGATCTTTATCTTTGCCTTTGTTATCATAAAAAACCAATTGACATGCTTCAAGACACATACATTCATAGCATATTAGCTGAGGGACAAGCGAAGATTAAAAGTATAATGAGGACCCTTGCAAGACCAACCAATTTGAAAGGAACAAGTTGAAGTGAAAGAGGTACAAGAAAGATTGTTCATCAGCCAACTGCAATGATAAGCCTTCCCAAATTCCCTATTGCTACTCAAGGGTAGTATGAGGTGACATGAATGTACAATGCCCCTACATCAACCAGAAGGGGAAAAGTTATAAACCAGACGATTAGGCAAAGTTAGGGGTAGACTAAGATGGTGCAAGGATTAAATCCCAATGGTTCGACGGGGAACATGAAAGAAAATTTCTCGAATCTATTAATCCAAATATTTATGACATATCAAAATATATAAAGATTTTTAGGATTATCTTGAAAAGACTAATGAGAAAGTCATTGTTGAAACCCTTAAAATCAATCTCGATGAGGGAGAGATACTATTCCTATCCCATAGTAGTCGCTCATGCATCAGTATCAATGGGGCAACTATACACACTAGAGTGGCTAGGAATAGGGGTCTCTCCTTGTATATATAAAATAACTAAAATGAGTTAAACCTATCCACTATGGTAAACCCATATATAGGACCCATAAAACAAAATCCACATATGAGCATTGCTTTAACAACAATAGGCCTATTAACAATACTGATCACAATTTGGGCTAAACAAAATGCTTTAATAATTTTGACATATAATTAATCTAGGTTATATAAAATTATAATATGATTTATGCTAATCTATAAAAAAATTCTAACATTCTCCTACTTGGACGACATAAGTCATATCACATTATTTCAATAAGAAAATAATTTTCCAAATTAATCAAACAATATGTGGCCACATCATGATGTCAAATCGAGCTAGCACTCTCAACAAGAAGTCCAAAATGAGACTACAAACATCTCAACAATGTAGAAAATCATACTCGAAGGAGTACTGATATCATACATGTAAGATACCCATATCCTGGTGACCCAACAAAATGTGGTATATGGATAATAGGAAAACACATCCAAAATTGCATGCCAATATGTGATCAAAGGGCATTTCCCAACAAAATAGCCCCAAGCATCCGCCCAAGATACTTTCTAAGATTTAACAAACATCTTAACATAATAACAAAATGAGACTGGGTCCAAAATATCTCCACAATATGTCATAATATGAACAAATAATGCTATGCAGATAATAATAATAATAATATTATATGACAACGACAATAATAGCAACATAATTGTTCAAGGTCTCGAGACATAATCACAAAATGAGGTCACAATAAAATTATAAAACAAACTCCTACTAACCCAAAACATCAAAAGACCTCACTATACCCATATGGGTCAAATGATTAACAAAACTTTAATAGGTAAACCTTTGGTTTTGGGATATGTAACCATAAGTTATGTAGGGATATACTCGACATGAGTTTGAAACTCCTGAACCTTCTCTGTAACAAACATATACGTTGTGTCAAAAACTTC
Source organism: Ormosia emarginata (assembly GCA_029884605.1). Taxonomy (NCBI): domain Eukaryota; kingdom Viridiplantae; phylum Streptophyta; class Magnoliopsida; order Fabales; family Fabaceae; genus Ormosia; species Ormosia emarginata. The sequence continues at coordinate 1,073,271 of JAQQTP010000049.1, read as the reverse complement.
GAGCCCTTAAAGCTCATATTGATTTGAGAGAAATACTCTGCAACAAATTTATCATAGTAAATAGTAAGAGGCCTGGAAATACTCTCCACAACATAAAATTCAGTAATCAAATTTTTAACCATACCACTTGACTCGTAGCCTCATAACAAACTATATATTCTGCCTCCATATTGGAAGTAGTTGTAAATGTCTGTTTAACACTCTTCCAAGAAATAACTACAACTCCCAACATAAAGATATATATCTTGATGTGGACTTGTGGTCACCTGGGGAACCACCATAATCAAAATTAGAATAGTCAAGCTCCTCAAGGTGATCCAACCTCATATAAGTTGACATATGATCTTTAGTATCATTCAGATACCTCATGATTTGTTTTGCAGCATACTAATTAGCCATACTAGGTTTCCTCAACTATCTCCTAAGTACACTAACAACGAAAATAATATCAGGACGTGTACAAACTTAAGCATACATAAGGCTGCCAACAGTAAAAGCATATGGGACCTTCTCCATTTTAGCAACATCTTTATAATTTTGAGGACACTAGGTATTAAAGAGTCTTTCACCTTTTCAAATAAGTGTAGCACAAGGATTACAAGATTTCATATTAAATCTATTCATAATCCTTTAAATATAAGCTTTCTAAGACAAGGCAAAATACCACGAGATTTGTCACGGTGAATTTCAATGCCTAGTACAAAAGAGGGTTCACCAAGATCTTTTATATCAAAATGCACTGTCAACATTTGCTTAGTCTCATTCAAAAAATCAACATCATTACTATTCAACAATATATCATCAACATATAAAACAAGAATGATGAATTTGCTTCCACTAAACTTCAGATAAATGCATTGGTCAATAATATTTTATTTAAAGCCAAGAAAGACAACCATCTAATCAAATTTCAAGTACCAACCATTTTCAATAAAACCAACAAGTTGATCCATATACACATCCTTATATAAATCACCATTTAGGAAGGTGGTCTTAGCATCCATTTGATGAAGCTCCAAATCAAAAAGAGCAACCAATGCCATCATAACACAAAAAGAGTCTTCAGTGGAGAGCGATGAGAAAGTCTCCTTATAATCAATGTTTTCCCTCTAGTTATATCCCTTAGCAATAAGTCTGGCCTTATACCTCTTAATTTCACCTTTAGCATCACGTTTGGTCTTAAAGACCCATTTGCAACAAACAGTTTTACAACTAGTAGGCAATTCCACCAATTCCTAAACATTATTCTTTCTCATAGAAGCCAACTCATCCTCCATAGCCACTAGCCATTGTACACTATCAGGACTAACCATGGCCACTTGAAAGGAAATAGGATGAGAGTCCTCAACTGAATTAAACTCATGTTTTTGCAAGTATACAACAAAATCCCTGAATCTAGCAGACTCAGTGGATATAGGAATCTGCTTAGATCTTCTCAATGGAGTCACAACATCATTTGGATTTTGTACATTATTTTTGACTTATTGAGAGATATCGACATTATCAATAGGATCAACAATATCATCATTATGGATCAAAGGAGATGGCATTATCCTTGGAAAAGGAACAACAGGAATAAGAACAACAACATATTCTTCTTTAAAATCAACAATACATAACTCTTGAGTTCCACTATGATCTAAGTCCCCTTCAAAATAGACAGCCCAATCGGATTCAATAACTCTAGTAGTATATGAAGGACAATAGAACCTAGAACCCCTTGAGCTAATACAATAACCAATGAAGAAACCACCAATGGTTTTGGGATCAAGCTTCTTTTAATGTGGGTTATAAGGCCTCACTTCTGCCTTACAACCCCAAACACGAAAATGCCTCAAGGTAGGCTATTTGCCTATCATAAGCTTATATGAAGTCTTCAGCACAAATTTACTTAGCACATGATTCAATATATAAGTAGCAGTCTTTAAGGCATCTCCCCACAAGAATTCTGGAAGAGTAGAATGACTAAGCATACATCTCAGCATATCCAAAAGAGTATAGTTTCGCCTTTTTGTAACTTTATTTTGTTGCGAAGTGCGGCATGGTGTCATGTGCCTTAATATTGCAGTCCTATAAGAACTTAGCAGAAGGTCCAAGATTTCTACTAGTTTCATCATACCTATCATAGTACTCATCATTCCTCTTAGTAACCTCACTCTTCCTGGCTCCCACTATAAGTTTCCCTTTTATACAATCAACACAGGTATCAAAAACAGAGAAGTCATATCATGAAGAATACTCTTCTTAATCAACCTCTTCATTCTCTCCTTAGAGATGTGTCCTAAACGTTTGTGCCACAACATAAAAGAGTTTTCAAGAACTTTACCACACTTATTCCTAACAACATTATTGATATCTAAATGTCATTAGATCAACCGAAAGGGGTCAATATTTGACATATAAATGCCATTAGACGAAACTCCAGAAATAACCAGAATAGAATCATAAGGTAGGGAAACTCTCTTATTACTAAATAGACATGATAGTGCAACTATCCAAAATAGACACCAAAAACAAGTTCCTTCTTATAGAGGACACATAGATGGTGCCTTTTAAACCTAAAGAATATCTAGCACACAGCTTCAAGGAAATAACAATTATATACTCTACTTTGACACTAACTATATTTCTTACTGTGATCATTAACTCTCCTTCACTCGACTTTCACCTACTTTTAAACTCTAGTAATGAGCTTGTAACGTGAGTAGCTGCACCAATATCTAACCAACAAGTATTAGAATGAACATTAACAAAATTGAATTCAAAACACATTAGAGCCAGGGGTTCAACTTCTTTATCCTTAATCAAATTATTAAACTCTATACAATTAGCTTATTTGAGTCAATCTGCAAATTTTGTGGCTTGTCCACGATCATCATTCCACCACAATGCTTAGTCTTAGTCAACACAAAGAGGTCACAGACCCTTCTAGATGTATCAATAGCCATACAAAATTTCAAGATCTACTAAACCCCTTGAAAAAGTTTTGAAAATTTGCATGAAATTTTTGGGATTTTGATCGAAAATGTGAGTATGAAAATATGGGTTCAAACGCGGTATTTTAGCAATTTCTCCATCATTTCTCAATGAAAATCAATGATTTAAGTGTCATTAAACTCAAAATTGAGATATATAAAACCCCTAAGTCAATTTTCAAAATTAATTCACAAAAGAAAAAAGGAATCATAAAATTTAAACATTTTAGGAATCCATGAGTTTAAGCAAAAATTCTTTGTCAATTCACAACATTATAATGCAATATACTTATTTTTAGACTCAAGATAACCTGATCCACAAAAGCCCTCACCCAATTTTCAAAAAAAAATAATTATAAAAAAAATTGAATTGAACATCACAAACGTTAGAATTTTGGGTTTCTTCAATTTTAAAGCTCATACGATTTTTAGGTAAAACAAAACATTGATAGTCATAATTAGGATTAAAACTGCTTTGATACCAATTGAAAGAAAATTTCCCGAATCTATTAATCCCAATATTTATGACATCAAAATATATAAATAATTTTAGGATTACCTTGAAAAGGTTGATGAGAAATTCATTGTTGAAACCCTTAAAATCAATCTCGATGAGGGAGAGATATTATTCCTATCCCACAGTAGTCGTTCATGCATTAGTATCAATAGAGCAATTGTATGCACTAGAGTGACTAGGAATATGGGCCTCTCCGTGTATATATAAAATAACTAAAATAGGTTAAATCTACCTACTATGGCAAACCCATATACAGGACCCATAAAACGAAACCCACATATGAGCAGTGCTTCAACAACAATAGGCCCATTAACAATACTGATCACAATTTGTGCTAAACAAAATGTTCTAATAATTTTGACATCCAATTAATCTGGGTTTTATAAAATTATAATATAATTTATGCTAGTCCAAAAAAAATTTTTAATAGAACATGGTAAATATTTTTACAAAAGGGATTTATGGGCGAAATCAGTATCCATTTCCATCCTATAACCCACATTACTATTTCACCCACTAAACCCATCCAATACCCATGCCTTATAGCCAATCATGCTTAATAAGTACTCCTTTCCAAGTTAACCAATTACAGCTACCTCAGTTATATAACTTGGGGGTGTGTAGTCAATCTTAATCATTTACCTGTACCTCCTCAAACCCTTCATAACCATTGCCCAGCAAGACCAAGTTCTCAAAGGAAAAAAAGTTTTCGTCCAAGCCCCCAAGTCTACCACCATTTCCAAAGTTTTCAATCTCTAAAGCTGAGCTGTTTGAGATTTTGTATAGCGCCCATCTAATTGTAAAGGTTCCTGCACTTCTAATGGAACCTCCATTTCTGGCATGGTATGATCCTAATCTCACATGTGAGTTCATATGGGGGTTGCTGGTCATTCTATTGAGAATTACGAAAAATTTCATATTGTCGTGAGAAAGATGTTAGCCTGCAGATTATTGAATGCCCAAGAAGATGGAGTGCTAGTTGTCACTAATAACTTGCCACCCAACCTTCCCATGGCAAAGAACCTCTAAGTTATTAGCCTACAAAGGTGTTGAGTTGTGATTTCCATTTAATAATTGTTTAATCATATGGTTCCTTTTGTTGTTTTGGACTTATGTTAATTTTCTTCAAGCTTTAATGTAATGGATTTGCATAGATTTCAATGAAAAAGTGGAGTTCGTTTTTCTGCCATCCTTTATCCTTGAATAAAGGTTCTTGTCATTTCCTAGTTTATTTTTGTAAATTTTCTTTGCTTATTCTTAAAGACTCATTGATTGGTCTTTGTGTTGCAATGAATCTACAATCATGAATGCAAAGTTTATCATTAGATTGGTAAAAGCTACCAATGCCTGTTTTTCCCAAAGAAAGAAAAAAAAAGGAAAAAGAAAAAAATAAATAGGAGAAAACAAATGAAAGTGTGGTTTTCAGTATACAACTAATTGTCTCATGATTAATTTTTTTTTAAAAGAGCAATCATGATTTTATTTGAATATTGGCTTTCTTTCTCTATCTTTCACAAAATTTCATCACCTTCATTATTCCTTGTTACCCATTTTGAGCTTAAAATTTTTCTTCAAAGAACTTTGGATAATGATCACCCCTACACTAAGGGCTAGCATAAAGTAAAAGGTGAATTCTGAAAAACAAAATGAAACAACAAAAGGAAGAAAACTAGGAAGGAAGCAGAAAGCAAAAAAAAAAAACAAACAAACAAAAAAAGAAGAGAAAGATAGAAAATGAAATGGATTATAGCAAAGGAAACAGATTGAAGTGAAAAGAAAAAAGGGGAAGAAAGGAGAAAAGAGTTTTAGGACTAGTTGACAGAGTTTACTCATAAGAAAAGAATATTGATCATTGGTCCTATTCAACCCTTAAACACTTGTTCGAGCCTTATATCTTTCGTTTCACAACCCTTAACCTTGGGTCACATTACAAGCCTCAAAAAGACCATTATGATAAATGCGGGATTGCTTTTTTTTACATAAACTTTAATTTTGAGACAAAATATCCTCACTTTCAATTTTTTGTCATTTGCTTCTTGGAAAAAAAAAGAATAAAAAAAGAAGAAAAAAAGAGAAAAAGAGAAAAAAAATGAAAAAAGAAGAAGAAAAACAAAGAAAAAGAAAGAAAAGAAAATGAAAAAAAAAGAAGCCTATTTGGCTAGAAACTCGCATGGGCAGTCTAAGTAAAAGTTAGGGCTCAAAAGAAGAAGAAGAACAAGAAGAAGAAGGATGTATACTGGGGCAACTTTCTACCTGGTAGTCATAAAGCCCTATACTAGGACAAATCTTTTGGTCTAATTCGGAACCAGGGCAATTTTTTCTCTGGTAGTCATAAAGCCTTACACTGGAACAAATCTTTTGGTTTAATTTGCCCCTACATTAGAGCAAGTTTATGCCCTGTTTAATTAAGCTCTAAACTAAGGCAATTTTTTTCCCTAGTTCAATTTGGCTTTATACTGGGGCAACTTTTCTTCAACTTAGTTAATGAACACTGGGGCAAATTTTTTTTTTTTTGAATTTTAGAAGATTGCATTATCTTGGTGCCCAATTAATGAATAGAGATCAATCAAATAAATCCACCTTGAGGCAACACCCATTTGATTTCCTTGTTATCTCGCTTTGTGCGTCTTTTTCTTTTCTTCTTCTTTCCTTATAACTATCATTTGTTTTCAATAAACCTCAAAAATCCTCCAAGTAACTCATTCAATAAGCCTCTTTCCTTATCTATGTTTGCCCATTAGGTAATGCTTCAAGAAAAGTAAACATAGGTTCAATTACATTATTTAACAATTTGATGGTAATCTTCTAATAAGCAATTTAGGCCAAAAGAAAGTTCTCAACAGGCAATCAGGACTAAGAGGTAACTTGAATTTCAATGAAGTAAAGGTGACTACAAGTGGTGATTAGAGATAAAGATGATTCAATAAGTCCAAGTGAAAGGTCACAAATACAAATATTCTGAGACAACTGGTTCTTGGTGATAATCACATATTTTATACATTAATAAACCCTCATTTTTAATCATTTACACTCTCCATATACTTAATTGATTGAGCTTCATCATGTTTTGTAAGTTTGGGTTCAAAATAAGCTTAATTGATCTTTTACAGCATTATTGAGATTTTATACTATTTTTGTATTTTGGTCATATCTTAAGTTCTAGATATTTAGAATTTATGAATTTTACCTTGTAGGAAAGATAAGAGAAAGCTCTACAACTTTGATATAGAGCTTGAAGTCTCCATTAGACATCTAGTAGAGTTAATTGGGCCTGGAAGTTAGAAAACGAGTTCTGTCACTAGAACCCGAGCAATGTGCACTATTCAGGGCATAACTTGAGCTATAGGAGAGGTTTTGGACTGAAACTGTGCCATTTGATATTTAAGACTCAAATCTACAACTTTCATGAAAAACACAAGAGCCAGTTCAGATGGCTTAGAGGTCATATTGGGCTTATAAATCAGAACAGATGACCTGTAGCTGGGCCTGAGCAGTGTGCAATGATTGGGCTTGAATTTGAGTTATAATGATGTTTTAACAGAGTTATAATCGTGTGAAGATAGTTGAATTGGTTGGTACAAGTGGAGACACAAGTATCATTAATCATCCACCCACTCATTAATGTGGATAAATGACCCTAGTATGTTTTGATTAATGACTAAACTTAACATGATTATTACTTTGATTCACTAACTACTTGCCAAGCTTGACTTTTTCAATGAGATTTAATGGAGCAAGAAAGGTGGATGCAAAGGATCATGGAGCAAAGTATTTCAATGTAAGGATCATGAAGGAAAACTTGAAGGAAGAGCATCATGAAGAAGGAATTCAAGAAAGATTATTAGGAACCTTTTTGTAAAGAAAAGACTTAGTATAACTCTTTGATTAAGCTCTCTAAAATAAGTAAAAATGGTTTTCAAAAGTAATAATGGACTAAGCATGAAAAAGGTTAATTAATAAGTCTGTACATCTATGTGTACATCTATGTACTTTCAGTTAATTAACTAACTTTTAATGAAAACCTCAGTGTATATCTATGTATAAATGTTATACATCTATGTATACATCGATTGATTCTGGACTTACTTAATCAGTATGCATCTTTGCATCTGTACATCGATTGATACATCTATGCTTAAGCCAAAACAGAAGCAAGAACTTTTTGAAATAACCATACAATCAATTAGGTAATCGATGTATAAACTTCTAGGCTGAAAGTGCAAGTGTTTTTTAAGGACACATCGTTGTACTCTTGTGTGTATCACTCAAGATCAAGAACATCCAAGAACATAATCGATTAGGCAATCGATGTACACATGTTATAAGAGTAAAATTTTGTTTAATACATCTGTGTACAAATCGATTGACTGATAACAGAATTTTTCAGATAAGTCTGTTTTGATCTTAACTGACTTATAAAGTATGTCCAACGGATCTATTTTGAGATATACCTATATAAGGACATTGGCAAATACTTTCTCAAAAACAATTAAATTCAATTTTTATCTTGAGATCAAATACACAAATACAGAGGGAACTTTTCATTGAAAGAAACTGAGTATTTTTCTATAGAATTTCAAGTTGTAATATCTAATTTCTTAGAATCTGAATCAATCTTTTCATGTTGTAAAAGAGAGATGAGAGAGAAGGTTATCTCGCTGATGAAATCAAGAGTAGAAGGGACTCTTGATGTTGTGCAAGAATAGAAGAAATTCTTGTGGGAATTGCAAGATTGCTTTGACTTTAAAAGCTGTCATTCTGGTAGAAGGAACCTAGAATTAAAGCTTGTGTAAAGAATCTTGTAAATTGATCTTTGATAGTGGACAAAACTCACAATGATGTAGGGGGTGGATGTAGGTTACAGAGGAGGTAGCTGAACCAGGATAAACTCAGTTTGTAATTTTCTCTATCCCTTAACTCATTATTTACTTTATTGTTGAATGTATGAATTAAGCAATATCTTAGGAATTCCTGCATGATTTGATTAGTTTATGATCTTGTTAATATCTGAAATCAAACTCATTGTTAATATTTCTTTTTAAGTTTCAAGTCTTGATAGAAATACATATTGCAAAAACACGTTTTGGTTTGTTGGTTGACAAAATCTTTTTCATAGTTAAAGAAAAGAATAAGTTTTTGCAAAAAGGGGAAAAAGTTTCGAAAAGTTATCATACTCAATTCAACCCCCCCTTTCTTGAGTATTAAGAAGCCACAACCAACAATTAATCATTTATCCACTCATTAATCATCTACCCACTAAATAATCATCTACCCACTTATTAATCATCCACCCTCTCATTAATCTTCCACCTACTCATTAAATAACTTCATTGTCATTTTCCACTCATCCACTCATCATCTACCCACTCATTAAATACCTTCATTGTCATTTTTCACTCATCCACCCATCATCTACCCACTCATTAAATAACTTCATTATCATTTTGTACTCTTCATGCTCTATAAAAGGGAGCATTGCCTTATCATTTTGGGCATCTTGGCTTAGAGATTAAGATCATGTTATTATGTTATTTGTTTCTCTTGTTGTAATTTTTTTTTGTTCTAAATTGAAGTTATGTTCATCTTTTTCTTCTTCTCTCTTTCTTTCTTCTTGCTCATGAATAACTAATTTCATCTTGCTTGGGTGAAGGGGTGAAGCTTTTGGTAATAAAATAAGGTTAGATTAATTTCTTTCTTATGCTTAAATGATATATTATCAAGTGGTCATTATATGTGTTGTATTTTGTTTCCAATCAATTTAGAAACCCTCCTTGTAAAGTGGAGTTCTTGATTTATTGTAGACAAGTGGTTGGCACAATGAATGTTTGAACTCATTTATAAGTGTTGGTGCTAGTAAATAATTAAAGGAACCATAATATAACTACGTATATAATTCTAAATGGACTTTGAATGTTTTACTTTCCGATTAGAACCTCCGTTGTGTGTGAATTTCAATTGAGTTATAAAAAAGAATTAATCTTGTCCTTAATTTATTACCAAAAGTAGATCTCCTAGCCCAAGCAAGTTGTTTTTTTAATTGTGAACAAATTTTATTATCTTTATTATTGTGACAAATCATTTCTTTATCTCAAAGAATTTTTCTTCATCAATTTCTTGTGGATCAACCTTGAACTCCTGAGAAATTTATTACTTGAGACAACTTACACTTGGGTTTGCATCCTTTAATTCGTATCAAGTTTTTGGCGTCGTTGCCGAGGACTTGATTTGAAGTTTTAATTTATTAAGGTTCTCTTTCTTTAAGTAAACTTCATATCTGGTATATTCTTTCTCTACTCTTTTAATTTTTTAAATTTCTAACCTTCTAACTTACTAACTTTCTAACTTATTTATGTCATTTATTTATGCTTTCTAATTTACTAACTTACTAATTTATTTATTTATGTCATTTATTTATGCTTAATATTTAATGGCTAGTTTATACCGTCGATTTGTACATTATTTTTTTATTTATTTTAAGTCATTTATTTATGCTTAATTGGTATCGTAATTCAAATTCTAGTTGTTTGGTTAAAATTAATCATAGTACTTTATATATTGATTTGTTTGAATCACAATCACACACAATTGACACAATGACTGAAAATAAAAGTATATATGATGAACATGAAAATCAACCATTGGGAACTATGCATGAATATTTGCAACCACCTCGAAATTCTAGTCCATTATATTTTATCTTTCCACTCATTGCCAATAATTTTAGATTTAAGCCATGTATAATTTCTTTACGTCCTAATTTCCATGGTTTAGAATCTGAAAGTCCATATTTATATCTAAAAGAATTTGAGGAAGTATGTATCGCTTTTAATGACCAAAATGGCACTGAAGAGATTGTTAAGCTTAAATTGTTTTCTTTTTCTTTAAAAGATAAAGCAAAAACTTTGCTTAACGCTTTGAAGCCAAGATCAATTGGTACATGGCAAGAAATGCAAGGTTAGTTTTTAAAGAAATTTTTTTCAACACATAAAACCAATACTTTGAAAAGACAAATCCAAAATTTTTCCCAAAATTCAAATGAAGCATATTTTCAATGTTGGGAATGTTTAAAGATTTGTTAAATTCTTGCCCACATCATGATTTTAAAAAATAGTGTACTAAAAGCTTCTTTTATGAAGGTTTAACGTCTGAAACCAAACAATTTGTGGAAACAATGTGCAATGACGAGTTTCTTGATAAAGAACCTGAAGAAGCTTTAGACTATTTAAACCAGTTAGCTGAAAATTCTCAATCTTGGCATGGTACTAATCCTTATGAAAATTCAATTAGATTTAACCTTGCAAGTGCTAATAAAGGAAAATATCACTTTAGTTAAGAAGAAGATCAAAATGCAAGGTTCGCCAGTTTGACTAGAAAGGTTGAAGCCATGGAATTAGGAAAAGCAAAAGATATCAAATCTGTGCAAAATGAATAAATTTGTGGCATTTGTGATGACTTAGGACACTCAACACATGAATGTCCTAAGATTCCTATTTTTAAAGAAGTTGTACATGAGTAAGTAAATGCAATGAATAATTTAAAAAGCCATTTACTTCTTCTTTTTCAGATTCATACGGAGGATGGAGAAATCACTTGAACTTCACCTGGAAGAGTAATAATCAAGCACAATTTATGCAACCTTTGCCTCCTCAGGAACAATAGGACTCTCAAAATTCTTAAAGATATGCACCTTATGTCCCATCATATAGGAAAAACCTTGAAGGAAAACTGCATGCATTCATAGAAAAGCAAGAGGTTATTAATAAACAAAACACTCAAATCATGATTGATATAAAAGAAACTCTTTCTAAATTTGCTTCTGCACTCACCATTCATGAGAAATGGAAATTTATTTCTCAACCTCAACCAAATCCTAAGGGTTAGTACAATCTAAATGAAGGTAGTTCATAAAACCAATAAATAGATCAAGTCAAGTCAGTGATAAGTCTTAGGAGTGGAGAGGTTGTTGAAAAACAAATTCCCAAACTTTGTGAGAGAGATAATGAACCAATTCCCCAAGAAAATGAAGAATTTGATCGAAAAGAGATCAAACTCTCACTTGCACCCCCATTTTCTCAAGCATTAAATAATTCAAAGAATTTGAACCATAATACTAAAATTTTTGAAATAAGTGAAGGTCAATATTCCTCAATTAGATGCTATCAAACAGATTCCTTCTTATGTCAAATATTTGAAAGACTTGTGTACTGTTAAAAGGAAACTAAATGTGAAAAAAGAAACTCTTTTTGGTTGAACAGGTAAGCTCCATTCTTCAAAATAACAATGCCTTAAAATATAAAAACCCTGTTTGTCCTACAGTTTCATGCATTATTGGAGAACATAAAATTGAAAAAGCTTTACTTGATCTTGGTGCTAGTGTTAATTTGTTTCTATATTCAGTTTATCAGTAACTCAACTTGGGCGAGTTAAAACTGACTTCTGTAACTCTTCTACTTGCCGATAGATCAATTAAAATTCCAAGAGGAATAGTGGAAGATGTGTTAGTACAAGTTGATGAATTCATATATCCTATGGATTTTATTGTCTTGAGCAATGAACCTATGGTTGATAGTTGCAAGTCAATTCCTGTTATTTTAGGCCGTCCATTTTTAGCAACATCTAATACTTTGATAAATTGTAGAAATGGAGTGGTGAAGCTAACATTTAGAAATATGACACCAGAGCTTAATGTTTTTAACATGTGCAAGTAACCACAAGAAGTCCTTGATGAAAATGAGGATGTTGAAGGGATTGAAGCCATTGTAGATAATCATCTTTAAACAAGGAATTCTTCTGACCCATTAGAAATTTGTTTAATCAATTCATTTGATTTAGGCATGCAATTAGATGATGATATTTCTGAAATATGCTCTTTGCTTGATTGTACATAGGTAATGGAGTACAAGGGATGGAAGCAAATATTTGAAGAGCTAAAACCCATGAATGATAATACCTATGAAGAAGTACCTACACTGGAACTAAAGTCATTACCTGCTGGGTTGAAGTGCACATTTTTGGGAGAAGAGCAAAGCTAGCCAGTGGTAATTACCTCGTCCCTTATTGGAGATCAAGAAAGAAAGATGCTACCTCAATGGACACACCAAGACAGAAGGAAATTTTTTGCAGAGGTGAAAATCTTTTATTGGGATGACCCTTATTCAAATATTATCCTGACCAAATCTTTCGGAGATGTGTGCCCGACAGTGAGGTAGGTAGTGTCATTAAATTTTGTCATCCAGAAGCATGTGGAGGTCATTTTTCTTCAAATAAAACAGCTGTGAAAATCTTTCAGTGTGTATTTTATTGGCCCACTTTATTTAAGAACAACTACACTTTTTGTAAAATTTGTGAAAATGATAAAAAAAAATGGGCTCCATTTCTAAAAGAAACTTGATGCCTCTGAACCCTATCCATGTCATTGAAATTTTTGATTGTTAGGGAATTGATTACATGGGTCCTTTTCCATCCTCATTTGGATTTGTGTATATTTTGGTTGTAGTTAATTATGTCTCAAAATGGATTAAGGCGATTCCATGCCGACACAATAATCATAAAACTATTCTCAAACTTTTAAAAAAAATGTCTTGTATTGATTTGGAATCCCTTAAGCTATCATCAGTGATGGGAGAACATATTTTTACAATAAACCATTTGAATCTTTAATGAAGAAATATGGTATTATACACAAAATTGCCACCCCTTATCACCCTCAGACAAATGGATAAGTTGAATTGGTAAATAGGGAGATTAAACAAATTTTAGAAAAAACAGTTAACCCAAATCGTAAAGATTGGTCTTAAAGACTAAACGATGCACTTTGGGCTTACCGTACTGCTTTCAAAATATGTTTGGGTATGTCACCCTATCGGTTAGTCTATGGAAAACTTTGTCACTTGCCTGTAGAATTAGAACAAAAAACATTTTGGGTCATTAAAGCTTTCAACTTAAACCTTGATGATGCTTGCAAGATACACAAATTACAATTAAATGAACTTGAGGAATTGAGAAATGATACATATGAAAACTTAAAAATTTATAAAGTTAGAACAAAAGCTTTTCATGACAAGTCAATTTTGAGGAAATCTTTTGAAATTGGTCAAAAAGTTCTACTTGATAATTCTCATCTGCACCTATTCCCTAGCAAATTCGATCTAGGTAGAGTGGTGTTTTTGTTGTCAAACATGTGTATCCTCATGATGCTATAGACATTGAGAATCCTAGGAATGGTAATATGCTTAAAGTCAATGGACAAAGACTCAAACCATTTCTGGAAAACCAAGTTGATGAGGTAGAATTCATCTCTCTGTCTAATCCTTGTTATGAATAGAGTTTATTCTAATTTTGTTGCCTTCTTGTTGTAGTTTTTTGTGTTTCCAGTTAAGTGGCGGATAATAGTACTCCATGGCTCTCGAGTCGGTTTGTTTTTCAGTTTTCCGTAATAACTGAATCTTTCTCCTTTAAAATTGATGTCATTCTCTCAAATTTAAGAAAGCATGTTCCTTCTCTTCCTCAAAATGCTCTAATAAAAATCTACAAAGCTAGATGTGAAAGATTGAGAATGTTAATGCACAAGGGTATCCCAGAAGATGTACACTAGATAATTAAAGCAAAGGTCTAGCTAGCAGGTGAGTCTTCAATTTCATTTGACTCATACATGCTAGATCTTGGTAGAAGTTCGTATTCTAAAAGGAGAATAGCAAAAAGGTTACAATTCTGTCACAAATGTGCACGATGGAATTGTAACAAGCGATGTCATTCTTTGGGAATGGTTTTCACAAACGGAGAAGATAAAATATTTTTCTTTAAGAATGGACTGAGTAAGGAGTCTTTAGATGATATCTTATTGACTTTTGAGACACATTCTTCTGGATTTGTGCATTTGAACTTTTTAATTTGTGGAATCTCTTCAAGGACGAACCAAAACGTTATAGTCTTGGGAATCTGACTCTAAAAGACCTTATTTGCTAATTTATAATAAAATTGAATGGGAAGCTTATCCTCGACTCATAGAAGGCGTTTAAGCCGTTACTAGACGTAAAACCAGAGGAAGATGTGAGTCACAATCACAACAACATGTATATATTATCTTGTTCTTCTTCTTTTTCTTAAAAAAAAGGGGGGGATCGAAAGGGTACCATGCTCTCAATTGAGTGTGGAGCCCTTGCCAGTGGCAGACCTATCATTGACTCAGGTGGACCTTTGCACGTCAGTCTGTAAATAAGGCTTCTATGGCGAGTTCTGACTGGCTGCGGTCAAGTACCATCTTCTTATAATACAAGCCTTTAATTAGGTTTGTAGGAAGATAGAGGGCTGCTATTCCGTAAGCAGGACGAAAAAGGCTCAAAGGTTTTTATTGCTAGTTTTGGCAACCCTTGTGGAATTGTACTGGTGACACACAACTCAAAAATATGCCACTACTGCACTCATAACGTGCAGTATAAATATACGCCATGAAAACTGTACATAAAGGTATACCATCATTTGTTATTATATTTTTTTATCTTTGTATGATTTTGTTGTATTTTGGTTTTGGGCAGACGATCCTTTGAGCAGGGTCTTTCAGGGGTTTCTAGACTTCTTTACCCAGATGGTTTTCTTGAAGTTAAAAAAAACAAAAAAATGTTTCTTAATTTCAAACTTTTCTGACAATAGTCAACCTACCCTTATAGGTGTTATCATTACCTTTTCCATTCTTTTCCCTATTTAAACACTCCATTTTCTCCACTTTCCTCTAACTCATAATCATTCAAAGAGAGTATGAGTATAGAAATGACTTTTTGTTCGTCAACTAAAAATATTTGTGTATTGTGTGGGTCTAGGTATGTGAAGGGTTTAGAGTTTGTAAATACAGTAAGCACTCTTGGTCGAACACTTGCTGTGAGGAATGTTTATGTTGTATATGGGGGAGGTTGTTGTGGGTTAATAGGGGTTGTTTCACTCTCTGCATTTCTATGAGGCAGTCTGGTTTTAGGTATCATTCCTAAATATTTAACTCAAAAAAACATCATTGAAAAGATAATTGGAGATGAACTTCAAGTATCATCTATACATGAATGAATGAAGACAATGCTTGAAAATTTTGATGCATTCATTGCCTTACCAAGTAGTTTTGGTACTTTAGAAGAAGTTTTTCAAATGGTCTCTTGAGCCCAACTGAGCATTGTAACACCTCGAAAATTGTCTAATTATTGTTATATATGCTTTTTATAATTTGTGTTTTTTGTGAATTTTTGAGAATTATTTGGGTGTTTTAGATTATTTTATTATATTTTTTGATTTTCATGCGCATTATGCTAGGCCGAAAAGATAAAATTTTTCCAAGGCCAAAAAATTTTGAACTGTGAAACGGGGCTAGGGGATCTTACTAAACCCGAAGCCAAATACAGTTTACGAAGTTTTCATTATCTGAGATTTTATCTGACAAATAAAATCAAGGTACGTCATATTATCCAATGGACAATAAACACTGGTTTATTAATTGTAACTTTTGTCTATTGGGTAATAGCTTGTCGTGGATGGTTCTAGATGTAATCTTAGTCATCTTTTTCTAAAAGCTTTCCTTGATAAAATCATCCATGTGACATCACTTAGATGACATCACTTGTTGACTTTCCAAAAAGTGAACCAATAGAAAACTAGTTTTCTAAGCAAGCTTTAGAGAAAAATTAATGGAGAAGCTTTGCATTTCTCTCTCTTCCTTGGAGAAGCCCACGACCAAGAGGCTTCTTGTGCAAGTTTCTATTCATTTTTGGAAAAGAAACAAAGAAAAAGCTACATATTTTTTCTCTCTCACTTTTCTTCTCTCATTTTCTCTTTAGTGGCTCACGGCAACCACCCTCTAATTCCCTCTTCTATTTTGTTTGCTCCAATCAATTATACCTCTTGAATCTACACACTCTTTGGACGATTTTCTAGGCTTTGATCATCATCTAATTATCTCTTCTCCATCATCTTTTTTTTTCACGCCCTAACTTGAAGCTTTTAAGGTGAGATTTTGATCTTTCTTTCTTTCTTTCTTTCTTTTTCATGTTCAAGACCATCATTTTGATCAATGGTCTTCTCTTTTCAAGCCATATATCTAATATGTATATGCTTGTTGTCACAAGGGTTTGATTGTTGGTGGAAGACGTTGGCTTCAAAAAAGGCACCAAGGAGTTCTTTTGATCTACACCTTAGGTAAGAGGCAGATTATCCTCTTCAACCATCCATGGTGGTGAGGAACAAATTTTGTGTGTATGTGAATAATCCATGTTTGGATTCATTCACTTGTTTGTATAAGTTCAATACTTTGTGATTATTTACTTTATTTGCTTTTATTGCTTTGTATATTATGCATGATCTTGCTAGAGTAGAAATATGATGATTGTTATATGTTGTACGATGTGAATCACTTAGAAAGGAAAAATATATTTTTTGGTCCCATGGACCTTGCGGCTCACGGCCAAGTAGGTAAAAATAGGATATCCACAACAAAATTTTGTATCAATTGGGAATTTAATGAATTAAGTGATTAGTGATTTATAAAATTAAGGTATTCTAATCAAGAGAGCTTTCTAAAGGTAATGGAAAAAGGGTTTTATAAATTAAAGTGATATGGACTTTGGTGAGTGTGAACACCCAATTTTGACCATAGGTTTTTAAAAATAAAAAATATAATAATAATAAAAATAAAAAATAAAAAAAAAAAAGAAAAAGAAAAAACAACAAAAAAAAATTGTTGAATGTGCTAGAAAAGGAAAAAATAAAATAAAATAAAAAAGAATGAAAACTAAATTGCACCCTCCACTCACGTATCACACACACAAATGACATCACTTTCACATTTTTTTTTCTTCTTTTCTCCACTCACTAACCACTTCGCACCCACTCTAGCACTCTTTTCTTTTTATTTTCTTTCATCCCCACTCACTAACCACTTGGCACCCACTCTCGTTGCATTTACTCACACCAAAACACACACACGGCACTTTTGTTTTTTTTTTTGCATATCCACTCACACACATTTCTACAACATGTTGGTATTGGGGGCATATTTTTTTCGGCTTTAAAAAGAAAACAGGGAACACACACGAGGGAAACTCACAAGTTTTTTTTTTTTTTCCTCACGGTTTCACGCAAGCACAGGGGGGGCTCTTCATTCTCATTTTTCAGCAACCATCACCAAGCATCATCTTGTCCTCACACCCATCCAAGCACCCATCCTTTCCATTTTTCACACCCCACAGCAACCTTCACCCATCACCCTTATCAAGCTCAAGCACACTCACACACCCAACTTCACGTAGGGTATACAAGGGGATCTCGTTTTGGTGGTTGCAATTTATAATCTCTTTTTGGGTACTCACAAGTTTCTTCCTCTTCTTCACGGTTACAGGAGCCACCGTAACAGCCCCAGCCACACCTTGGTTTCCTCCATCCTCTCCATCATCTCACTTCCGTAACCCAAGCTCCAATATCCATTCCACCAAGCTCCCACACACCATAACAGCCACCTCACAGCAACCTTCATCTCCAAAACAACCTCCACGTGACCACCAAATGCCTACCATCTCCCTCCCACCATAACAGCCTCCACTCTTTCTCATCTCCATCTCCCTTTTCGCCATCCTCTCCACCATTCCACCATCATCAAACCCGTAGCACCATTTTCCTTCACTCCCACCATATCACAAAAAACTCTCAACGTAACATAACCATCACCCTTCTTCTCACAACCACTCATCACCTTCTCCCTACCACTTACACCTTCATAAACAACCCATAGCCACGGGCTCCTCAAACTTCCATCAAACCTCCATCCTTCAACCCTCCAAAGATCATTCTCTCATTTTTCGAAAGAAACACCATCTCCTCCTCATCTTCCACCATACCATCACCTTGCACCCACAACCATATCCCTTCTTCAACCATTTCTCCATGTGACAAAGAACCATCTATCACCATAGCACCACCAACAACCCATAAACCACTTTCCATAACAGAAACCATACCCTCACCTCACGTAACCTTCCTTCACCGTAGCAACTAACCCACCTTCCAGCCCATCACCTTCCAACCAACGAGCCTGTGTGAAGTAACCATTCCATCCTTCAACCTCCATCAACACCAAACCCATCCCCACGTAAAGTCTCCACAAAGAACCACCTTCCACCTCCTCCACGTGAAGAACAACCTTCAACCTTCACAACCGTAGCCATCCATAATCACCCAACCGCGCAAAGAGCCCACCTCATCACCTTCACCATTTTCTTCACTTCACCAAACAGCCCCACCATTCACCTAACAAAGAACCCATGCAACCACAAGAAACCGTGACCAACCCGTAGCTACCCCTTCCACTAAAACCATCATAACTCCACTTCTTCAACCTCATTCATCACCAAGTTTCCAAACCTCTCCAGACCCATCTTCAAGCTCATTTTTCAGCTTCCAGTTCCTTCATCACCATTTTCTTCCTCCATCCATCACCAACCATCAAGACCACTCCTACCTTATCACCAAGCCCCCACACGAATCACCATCCACTTTCACCTTCTTCTTCCCACCACCCCTCACGTAACTAGGTGTGTTTCGAGCTTTCTTTTCTTCTTTTTCTTTTTTATGTTTTTGTCATTATGTTTCCATGGGGATGCAAGAAATTTTCCTTTCTCTTACGAGGGCTTTATTACTTGTTTCTTTTATTTTATGTAATATATATATATATACATGTGTTTGGATTCCTTTTGTTTTTACGTAGTTGTGTTACGTAAGTATGTATTTTGATATATATGTATAGATTTTTAGGGTGTTGAGTAAGTAATATATATATATATATGTGTGTTTAGTTCCCTTTGGTTTTTACCGTGTTGTGTTACGTAAGTAATATATATATATGTGTGTGTATACGTAAGTAATATATATATATATATATATATATATATATGTGTGTGTAATGTTTAATCCTTGTTTGATGTTTTTATTTATTTATTTATTTGATAGTATGTTTTAAATTGTGTATTATGTTTAAAATAAAAAAAAAAATGTGAAGTTAGAAGATCTAAAAATAAAAAAATAAAAATCAAGCATAGTGGTGTTTATATAAAAGGGTAAATAAATATAAAAAAAATAATAAAAAGGGTTTAAGAGAAAAATTAAAAATAAAGATAAAAAAAAATTTAAAAATTTTTTTTTTTATAATGCAATGACTAATGAAGTTGATTGAATAGCGTATGCTTATCTTCAATGTCGTTTGAATCATAAGGGTTTATTGAATAGCTTCGTGCTAATTGAATCCTGCTGTAAATGAACTGCAAAATTTTTTTTTTCTTTTCAAAAAAATATTTTCTTAATTAAAATCAATCAACTCACAATTATTTTCTGCGTAACTACGTAACTTTGAGTTCCTCATTGCACCTCGAGGGTACGTAGGAGCAGAATTTTTATTCTGTCCGGGTCAAGTTCAAAAATTAAATTTTTACAATTTGGTTTTTCTTTTCTTTTAAAATAAATAAATAAATAAATAACAAAAAAAATAAAAATAAAATAATTACAAAGTTTTTTAGAAGGGTAAAATAGATAAATTCGAGATTATTAATTTTTTTTTTGACACAACTAATTTAAGGTACCGTCCTCATGGGTGTGTGATAAATTTGCGGTTGGGATTAAGTTTCACCCTTCCCTGTCCATAACCGACTCCCAAAAATCCGATTTGGTTCCAAAGACCATTTTCTAAAAAGGTTTTCCAATTTTTCCTAAATTTAAATAAAATTGGTGGCGACTCCATATTTTAATCATTTTTAAAATCACGCTTTTTTCAAAATCTATAGATTTGGTATTGCTATCAATTTGAGATCTTTTAAAAATGGTTGAGAACATTTTGTAAATGAAGTAATGTTAGAAAAATCTTTCTTTGAAAAGTTTTATTATGATAGACATTGGAAATTGAGGTTGACTTCTATATTGAGTTTTTAAAAGTTTCAAAACGGAGTTTTAAATTTGCAATGACGATCTTGCGTAATTGAAAATAAATAGTGATTTTGTTGTCGTGTCCACAAGGGGGGACCCGGACTTATTGATGATTGTTATGGCCAAGTCGTGGCATATGGTTACGGAGAAATCATAATATTGTTGAATGTGCATGCATTAAGTCATTCATCATACATCGTGAAAGTCCATTGACTTTGTTCTGTTAAGGCTGTAAGCCTAGGAGATGAATAACACGTGTGTGCGGGTGCGATATGTGTAGTGGAGGTCATTGGTTGACCTTGGGGACATCGGGGTGCGACTTATCCCACAAGTGGCCAGTAGGTAGTTCCACTACACAGTGGTACAAACCGATGCAAATGCATCGACAATCCAGACCGAGACACTATCCTTAATCATGATCTGGTGTAGACTATCTTGTATAAGCCATGTTGCGCAAATTGAGAAAAATGAAAGCACTTGAATTGAGGCTGACGAGATACAAACAAATGTCTTCCAGATCATTTTCTCTGAAATTGTGTTCAGCTCCATGGAGTAGGAAATTGGTCCATTGTGCATATGCATAGTCAGTCGACATCTCGTTGTAACATTTACATATCTGTTAAATTATCTGTTGAATTATCCATTGGAATATTTATTGAATTATCTGTTGTATGAAACAATGATTATATGTGTATTTCTGTATTTTGAATGGCATTACTGTCATTGCTATTTCTACATTTCCATGTTGGTATTGTTGTAGGAGATCTCATATCTTTATCATGTTATTCTGTTGTGTATATATTTATATGCTGGATGAAGACTGAGAAGAAGGCGAAATAGATCGCACCTTTCTGTTACTTTATTTTTTTTTTTGTGATGGCGGCTAAGAGAGATTTCGTTGGTTTTGTCAGAGTATAGTTCCTTGATTGTATGGATGCATGGTGCATCTACTGGGTTGCTGAGAACATTAGATATATAGGGGACGTGACTATATCTGTTTGCGGGACCTGCAATGGGGACCCTTTCTTTTCTCTTGGTGTTACTTTACGCTTGGAGTTTAACATGCCCATCAGAGAATTGTGGGGTGACCGCTTTTATACCCCTCAGGAGGACTCGTTTGTATCTTCTGCTAGGGCCCCTGTCTGTGAGCCTATGGCTCCTATCAAGATTACCACTTCTGAGGAGGATCCTGAGAAGGATCTGTCTGAGGGTCCTTCTCAGTAGCCTTGGAGGTCTGATATATTTTGTCGTTTTGGTGGTTGCAATTTATAATCTCTTTTTGGGTATGTAAAGCTTATACTTTTATTTTGCTAAGAACTCATGATGTATATGTGCCTATAATATGTATATTTTAATTTGGTGTATGGCATGTTCCTTGTATCCTTTTCCACAAAGTGTATGTTTTCTGCATATAAAAATAAAAATATAAAAAAAAGAGAAGAATCCAAGGATAAATCGTTTTATAAACAAGTTGTTATATTAAGCAGTTTCATTTTTCATCAGTGTGACGCCCGTCAAAGAGCGTTAGAAACATCCACCATAAACCCATAAGTTTGTTGAATGTTAATAATTTTTTTCTTGTTTGTTATTTTTTCTTGACCATGCTGTGGAACAGAAATTTATCACACCTTCGGTAAGACTACTTCTTATCTCTGCTTCCACTCTTGATAAGTTGATTGATAAATTATAAGCTTTTGTTTATAAAACTGATCCAGCAATAGCTCAGATAGATTGGTCAGAAGGAAGCAGTGAGTGAAGCAGCATGAAATGCAAGCCAGATCTTACACTTCATCTATAACTTTCCTTTACCTTTAGTTTTATTTATCGTACTTTGTTTCTGTTTAAATTTGTGTCAGATTTCTCTTTTCAGTAATTGTCACAACAGGTAATATCTTCTATCATTTACTCATCTATATTTTAACATTGCGAATAATGTTGTGATCTGGTTGGGGGGAAGAATAGTTGACCCAAAATAAAAAAGAGATTAAAAAAATTTGGGAAGTATGATACGATTGTCAGCAACTTACTAAACCAATGAAAAATGGCAGAGCAAGGAGCAATTTTACTCTTGAGACTCGTCTAAATTGGGAAGTATGTTTAGTGATATGATTGTCAGAAACCTACAACAAAACCAATTAGAGATGACAGAGTAAGGAGTAATTTTACTTTTGAAGTAAATTACTCCTGAGACGCATCTAGATTGAGGAAGTAACTATTCTGTGTTGATTTGTGGAAGTAACAAAGTTTTATCATTTGATTTCCTTTCAATGATTCAAGTGAATGAACTCTCACATCCTTTAAAGCAATTGAAATTCAGGGATCATAGCATGGTTGAATAAATTATCTTCTGTCTTAAATTTCACATGCTTGGTTATGAATGTTGAATTGATAGATTGAAAATGATAGATATGTGCCTTGTGAGATTTTGAGCCTATTGATGAATGGATTGAATAACTATACAATTCTCTTATTTCTTGTGTGATTTTTTTCACTCATGGAATTGTTACTCTAGAACTTGCTTTGATTCTTTTTTAGGCTACATTTTCACATGCATATATAAACATGATTGAGGCATTTTGAAATAGCTACTTTGATCAAATAGTTAACCTTGCATATTTTTCCTTGTATAACCCTTTTGAGCTTATTTGACAATTCATTATTTTTAGCTCATTACGTGCCCTAAAAAAAATATGTTTTTACCCAACCTTAGGGAATAAGAGAGCATTGACATTGTTATTGGATTACCTTCTCTCCTTTACCATGGCCCCATTACAACCTTGAATAAAGTCCTCTTGATTTTTGTGTGCATGTGTTTTTGAGTAGCGGAGAAGTAGAATATAAGCAAGCTTATGGTAGTGCAACTGTTCATGGGTTGAATAGAGTGACATACTTACCTTTTAAACACTTGAGGGATTGAGAGTGAATTTTGTGAGGATCTATCATTCTTAATTCATGTTTTTCAATTAAAGTTTCCTTGCTTGTTGATTTGAGATGCGAAGAAATGTTACCTCATGAATATTTTGATCCTTTGAATTTTTTGTTGCTCTTTTTGTTTATAAACTTTTGCATTCTTGAATATCATTGGAAATTGAGTCTTTTAAAGTTTTTAGCTTTTGAGTCTGTGTCCTTTTTCTTTGTTTCCTAGCTTTGGTTTTATGTGTTTTGTCCAGAAGTGCAAAAAGCTGTAACACCCTTATGGGGATGTCACATTTATGAAATAAAATAAAATAAAGATAAATAAAATTCTACCCAAGTTGTAAAACATTTGTTACATAGTAATACGGGTTGTAAAATTTTTCCGGTCAAATAGAATATTATGAGATAAAATAACATGGTACATAAAATAAATAAACTATCATCACACTTAATATACATATATTTTTGTTTCAAGTAGTACAAATAATTTACAACTATAAATATTTAAACCAAAACAATAAACAAAGCAGTAAGAAGTCTATATATACAAAACACAGACGCGCCCAAGTACGCATCACAGAACTTTAACCCTCTAAAGGATCACTCTCGGATGAAACTTTAGGTGATAAGTATCCAGGATGCCTTGACTCTCTACGGACTCTAGTCCGTGCTGTCGACACGCTGCTAATCTCACTAGGCGCATCAAACATACCACCCCAGTGATGCCTAAGAGATAGCGGTAGCTCCACATGTAAATATAACACAGTAGAAAGGATAGGCACTATATCAAACTTCGTACGTATGGTCACAGTCAAACGCCCTACGTACGTAACCAAATCTCTGTCCTGTCGCAGACGCCAGGCTTCAGAGCCTCTGTGAAAGTCCAACCTCACGAAACCAAAGAATCCTGGTAGCGTCATACTCACACAATCAATCTAATGGATATGGATGATCGGATGGTTCTTGGTCGTCGAACTGATCCTCGGCTTGCTGCTGCTGCTCTTCCTCCTCGGGGTATACAAAATCAAGAGGTTGTTCCTCTTCCTCAAACTCTTTTATCATACAATTTAAAATACAGGAACACATACAATAAAGAGGTAAGACAATCTATATCACCACAAACATGGTAAATAAGAAAACGACAATACACACAGATATAACAACTCATACAATATAGCATACTATAACAGCATAAATAATAATATAAAATAACACAAAAATTAAGTGTAACAGCATCACGTAATGTCATAGATAAAATAGTACAGATAATATTATAATGCATAACACATAAATCATATGTAATGCGACTCAACCCAACTCCATGGAGCTACAACCACAGACATCAGTGAGAATGACCTGCAAGTTCTATTAGTACCTTAGGCTGTCCAACCAACTATTGCACTATCTCACATTATGTCTATAGCCCACTGTCCAAAACATTGTGGTGTAGTACACAGTCCAAACATCATGTAACTACAGGCATTGTACTAGCATAGTTCTTACAAGATCTTGATTAAGTATAGTGCGTGTCGAAATCACTAGTGTGTAGCCAGTTACCATGGCCCAGAGGAGCGACCAGCTGTCCACATGTGGAATAATCCGCACACTAATGCCTCCAAGTCCATAAAGAAATGAACCACACTACGCTTATCACACCGACAACACGATGTAATTCATCTCGTCAATCAATCGCCAATTCCAAAACGAATCGACTTGACTCTAAAAATATGAACAAAACTATAATTACCAAAATACCCTTCAATCTCAAATAATTACTAAAACGCCCACAAACATCAAACGCAGTACGTCCCACTTGACAGTACTATTTCCCAATCTGTCCGGGTCCACCATTTTGGCCCGACAGTAAAACTTACTGTTTTCATCAATCGCGTAGAAATTTTATTGCGTTTTTACAATTTTTTCGTTTTTACAAACGTTTTTAAATCGCGTAAATATATTTTACTGTTTTTGAAATTGCGTATTATTTTTAAATTGTTTTCTCAATCGCGTAAGATTTTTAAATTATTTTCTTGTCCGATTTCCTTAAAAATCACTATTTAAATAAACAGAAATAATATTTAATATGTTTTGAATTACGTAGAATATTTTCCATACCGTATACAATATATTAGATATCTTTTCTATCTTATTTATCTATTTTTAACAAAAATTGACAGTATTTTGCTTTGAAAATCTATAACAATGGTTTTCTAAATTTTTCTGTTAAAATTTCCTTTGATTATATTACCACAAACTAATTATACTTTTAAAAACTACTAACGGGCTTCAAAACATAAAGTGAGCTCTACGTTAGAAATTTTACAAAAGCTATTGTATTTTCTCCTAAACAGTAAAATCATTAGTTTTAGCTTTTTAAACTTAATCCAATCACTTTTATTCCTTAAAACACATTATACTAAAAATCTTTTTGACATTATTACTTAACCTTGATTGAAAACAATTTTAGAAACTAAAAACACTTAACTTTGGCATGTTGGCCGAAATTGATAAACTTGTCATTTGATCTATAGATTTGTTTTTCTTGCTCTAAAACAATTTGTATCTTGTCAATTTACCTAAGTCAATTAAATCACTCTTTTAGAAAATGGTTGAGAACATTTTGGTTCCCATTTTGTGTTGAGGCCGTGAGCCTTGGATTTGTGCTCTTTGGAACACACATGCAAACCTTGCATATTATTCACATCCTACTACTTATTCATGCATTTCTAACACATACAATATATTCAAAGCTTGTAGACATGCATATCAATACAAATCACAATTAAGAAAGCTATTACAACAAGCACACAAATGAATCCTTATGGATTCTACAATCACAAATAATTCCATTTTCTTATCACCACCCAAGGATGATAAGATTCAAGTCTTCCTCTTACCTTAAATGAAGACAAACCCTTCTCCTCTCCTTCCTATAGATTTCGGTTTCACCCTCCAAGAACCTAGGGATCTTAAACAAAATTTTAAAGAGTTACTACTATAAGAGAAAACCATATACCATGGATCAATCATGGCTTATGACCTTAGAAATAAGATTAGAAATGAAAAACAAGGTTTTCACCTTCTAGGTAGAATCTCCAAAGTAGTTTTTCAAGCTCAAAATGATGGATTTTGAAAGAACTCTCAACTAGAGATGATCTTAGAATTGTGTTTAGGTTTAGAAAAGTAGGTTAGAAGAAATTTTGGATGGATGGTTGATGAAGTAGAGTGCTTGGCCGAATGGCTTCTTCAAGTGCATCAATGGTGTTTCTTCATTTTGGGAGAGAGAAAATATAGTAGCAAAGATGAAGTTAAAGTGATAACTTAGTTCACCCTAGGGAGGTGTCCACTTGGTTGGCTTCATCCAAGCCTTAGAAATGATCAAAGGCTAGCATAAACCCTTGGCCTCCAAGCTTAGCTCTCATTGGTTGATACTAACCTAGTCATTGCATGACTAAGCTTGTTCTTGAAAGCTCTTGGCTTGCCTTGTCATGGCTTGGCCGAAATTCACCAAGGAGAAAGCAACTAAGTTTGCTTCTTCTTAGTCATTTAGTTACACTTAGGTGAAACAATCTAGTTACTTGTCTAACTAGTTAGTTACTTAGGTTAACTTAGTTAACTTGGTACTAATAGACTTTTATTAACTTAGAAACCAACTAGATAGTTAAATAATTTACTATCACTTAGTTACTTAACAAGTATTCTAAACTAATATAATTAGGTTTCAAACTAACTAGCTTAGGTTTTCTAGTTATAAACTAATTAGTCTAACCACTTTTGTTGACCTCTTCCTATTGGTTAGAAATTTCAAGCCTACTTCGTTGACTCACTCTTATTGGCTTAGAAATTTCTCTAGCCAAAATCGTTGACTGTTTCTCTAAACGTGGGTCCCGCAAAATATTTTCGGATCCACTGTCATTTATTTATATTGCCTAATAAAATAATATTATAATAATATAAAATTATTTTATTTCACAATAAAATCCTAAAAATTAAAAGATTAATAACAGTATCATTCAGAATTGGGTTTAGTAAGATCCCCAGCTTCTGAATAATTAAAATAAGATTTCCCCGATCCGAAAATTATTATTTTCCTGTCCCGGAGCAAATCACACAAAAAGTTCAAATAAAATTACAGACAGTAAAATTAAACACTGTATCATACAAAAAAACAACAAACAGTATAATTCGAGACACCATGATCATTTATCCTAAAGTTTGGGGTGTTACACTAAGTGTAAGAGAATTTGATAATCACATATTTTATACATTAATAAACTCTCATTTTTAATCATTTACACTTTCCATGTGCTTAATTGATTGAGCTTGGTCATGTTTTGTAAGTTTTGGTTCAAAATAGGCTTAATTAATCTTTTTTAGCATTATTGAGATTTTATATTGTTTCTATATTTTGGTCATATTTTGAGTTCTAGATATCTAGAAATTTTGAATTTCCTCGTAAGATAGATGAGAGAAAGCTCTACAAGAGCTCAAAGTCTCAATCAGACATCTAGTGGAGCTAATTGGGCCTGGAAGTCAGAAAACGAGTTCTATCACTAGAACCTGAGCAGTATGCACTAATCAGGGCATAACTTGACTTGAAGGAGATGTTTTGGACTAAAATTGGTGCCATTTGATAGTAAAGACCCAAATTTACAACTTTCATGAAGAACACAAGAGTCAGTTCGAATGGCTTGAAGGTCATATTGGGCTTGTAAATCAGAACAGAAGAGTTGTAGCTGAGCCTGAGCAGTGTGCAATGTTTGGGTTGGAATTAGAGCCGCAAGAGTTGTATTAAGCTGAAACTAGTGGCATTGAAAAGGTAAGACAAAACCCTTCAATTCTCATGAAGACCACTTTTCCAAAAAAAAAATGATATTTTAACAGAGTTATAATCGTGTGAAGATAGTTGAATTAGTTGGTACATGTGGAGAGGCAAGCATCATTAATCATTCACCTACTCATTAATCATCCACCCACTCATTAATCATCTACCCACTAAATAATCATTCACCTACTCAATAATCATCAACCCACTCATTAATCATCCACCCTCTCATTAATCATCCAGCCACTCATTAAATAACTCCATTTTCATTTTCCACTTATCTACTCATTATCTACCCACTCATTAAATAACTCTATTATAAGTTTCTACTCATCCACCCATCATCTACCCACTCATTAAATAATTTTATTGTCATTTTGTACTCCTCATGCTCTATAAAAGGGAGCATTAGTTGATCATTTTGGGTGTAACACCTTTATGGGAATGTCACATTTACAAAATAAAATAAAATAAAGATAAATAAAATCTACCCAAGTTGTAAAACATTTGTTATATAGTAATACGGGTTGTAAAAATTTTTCCGGTTAAATAGAATATTACGAAATAAAATAACACGGAACATAAAATAAACAAACTATCATCACACATAATATACATATGGTTTTGTTTTAAGTAGTACAAATCATTTACAACTATAATTATTTAAACCAAAACAGTAAACAAAGCAATAAAAAGTCTATATATACAAACGCAGACGTGCCCAAGTACGCATCATAAATATCTAACCCTCTGAAGGATCACTCTCAGATGAAACTTCAGGTGATAAGTATCCAAGATGCCTCTACCCTCTACGGACTCTAGTCTGTACTGTTGACACGCTACTGATCTCACTAGGCGCATCAAACATACCACCCCAATGACGCCTAAGAGATAGCGGTAACTCCATATGTATATACAATACAGTGGAAAAGATAGGCATTCCATCAAACTCTATACGTATGGTCACAGTCAGACGCCCTACGTACGTAACCGAATCTCTGTCCTCTCGCAGTCTCCAGGCTTCAGAGCCTCCGTGAAAATCCAACCTCACGAAACCAAAGAATCCTAGTAGCGTCATACTCATACAATCAATCCAATGGGTATGGATGATCGGATGGTTCTTGATCGTCAAACTGATCCTCGGCTTGCTGCTGCTCCTCGTCCTCGGGGTATACACACTCAAGAGGCTGTTCCTCTTCCTCAAACTCTTCTTTTAAAGACATAATTTAAAATACAGGAACACATACAATAAAGAGGTAAGACAATCTATATCACCACAAACATGGGAAATAAGAAAACGACAATACAACAGATATAGCAATTCATACAATATAACATACCATAACAAAGATAAATAATAATATAAAGTAATATAGAAATTAAAAGTAACAGCATCACATAATGTCATATATAAAATGGTACAGATAAAATGATATAGATAAACTAGTACGGATAATAATATTATAATGCACAACACATAAATCATATGTAATGCGACTCAACCCTACTCCATGGAGCTACAACCACAAACATCAGAGAGAATGATCCGTAAAATCCATTAGTACCCCAGGCTGCCCAACCAAACTATTCCGCTGTCTCACGTTGCTTCTATAGCCCACTGTCAAACGTCATGTAGTAGCATACAGTCTCACGTCGTATACTACAGGCATTGCACTATCATAGATTTTACAAGATCTCGATTAAGTATAGTGCGTGTCGAGATCATTAGTGTGTTACCAGTTACCACGGCCCAGAGGAGCAACTAAATGTCCACAAATGGAATAATCCGCACACTATTGCCTCCAAGTCCATACAAAAATGAACCACACTACGCTTATCGCACCGACAACACGATGTTACTCATCTCGTCAATCAAATCACCAATGATCAACCACATTGGTACAACTCAAATGTATGAATCAAAATAATTACTAAAATACCCTCAATGATATCAGTATCCATTTTTATGGAAATGCCCTCAATGGCAAAATTACAAAAAAGGCCCTCAATGGCAGAAATTACAAAAATGCCCTCAATGGCCAAATTTCGAAAATACAGTATATCCCACCTGACAATACTGTTCCACAACTGTCCGGGTCCACCACTTTGGCCCAACAGTAAAACTTACTGTTTTCATCAATCGCATAGAAATTTTATCGTGTTTTCACAATTTTGTCATTTTTACAAATGTTTTCAAATCGCGTAAATATATTTTACTGTTTTTGAAATCGCGTGTTGTTTTTCAAACGTTTTCTCAATCGCGTAAGATTTTTAAATCATTTTCTTGTCCGATTTCCTTAAAAATTATTATTTAAATAAATAGAAATAATATTTAATACGTTTAAACTACGTAGGCTATTTTTCATACCGTTTAAAGTATATTGGATATCTTTTCTATCTTATTTGTTTATTTTTAGCAAAAATTGATAGTATTTTGCTTAGAAAATGTATAACAATGGTTTTCTAAGTTTTCTGAAAAAAAAAACCCTTTTTAATTTATATTACAACCATTTAATTATACTTTTGAAAACTACTAACGTGCTTCAAAACATAAAATGAGCTCTACGTTAGAAATTTTACAAAAGCTACTGTATTTTCTTCTAAACATTAAAATCATTAGTTTTAACTTCCTAAACTTAAATCTAATCATTTTTATACCTCTAAACTCATTGTAATAAAATTCCTTTTTAGTATTTATTACTTCTCTTTGTTTAAAAACAATTTTAGAAATCATAAACACTTGGCTTTGGCATGTTGGCCGAATTACCCAAATTTTGCCATTTGATCTTTAAATTCATTTTTCTTGCTCTAAATCAATTTTGTATCTTATCAATTCACCTAAGTTATTTAAATCACTATTTTGGAAAATTGTTGAGAACATTTTGGTTCTCATTTTATATTGAGGCCATGAGCCTTGAATGTGTGTTCTTTGGAACACTCATGCAAACTTTACATATTATTCACATCCTACTAATTATTCATGCATTTCTAACACATACAATATTTTTAAAGCTTGTAGACATGCATATTAATACAAATCACAAATAAGAAAGCTATTAAACAAACAACACAAATGAATCCTTATGGATTCTACAATCTCAAACAATTCCATTTTCCTATCACCACCCAAGGATGATAAGATTTAAGTCTTCCTCTTACCTTAAGTGAAGACAAACTCTCTTTCACTCCTTTCTATGGTTTCGGTTTCACCCGCCAAAGTCACCTATCAAGCTTAAACAATTTCTACAAGTTACTAACATTGAAAGAAAACTTAAACCATGGATCAATCATGGCTTAGAATCTTGAAAAAGAGTTTAGAAATGAAAAACAAGAAATTTCACCTTCTAGGTAGAATCTCCAAAGTAGTTTTTCAAGCTTTAGATGATTGATTTTGCAAGAACTCTCAACTAGAAATGTTCTTAGAATTGTGTTTAGGTTTAGAAAAGTAGGTTAGAAGAAATTTTGGGTGAATGAATGTTGAAGATAGATGCTTGGCCGAATGGCTTCTTCAAAGTAGCATCAATGGAGTTTGTATTTTTGGAAGAGAGAGAAGAGAGAAAGTGTTAGAGAATGAAGTCATTTTTGGCTCTCCAAGGAGCACTTGGCCATAGACTTCAATGCAAGGGAGGTGTCCCCTTGCTTGGCTCCATCCAAGCCTTAGGAATGATCAAAGGCTACAAATAACCCTTGGCCTCCAAGCTTAGTTCCTATTGGCCACTCCAAGCCTTGTCACATGCATAGTCATAAGCCTTGTCACAAGCTTGTAAATATCTCACCACTAATGATGCTTAAACCACTAATGATGTTTAATTAAGCTACTAATGTTGACTACTTTTACTAAACATGGGTCCCGCAATCATTTCCGGGTCCATTACCGCTTATTTGCACTGACTAATAAAATAATATTATAATAATATAAAATTATTTTATTTTACAGTTAAATCCTAAAAATTAAAAGATTAACAGTAGTATCATTCAGAATTGGGTTTAGTAAGATCTCCCAGCTCCGAATAATTAAAATAAGATTTCCCCGGCTCGAAAATTATTATTTTCCTGACCCGGAGCAAATCACACAAAAAGTCCAAATAAAATCATAGACAAGATAAAATAAAATAGTATTTCATACGAAAAAATAACAAACAGTACAAAAAGGACATAACGGTCATTTATTCTAAAATTGAAAAATAGAAAATAATACATTCGGGACACAACGGTCATTCACCAAAAGTTTAGAATGTTACAACTCTCTCCAACAAACAAAAATTTCGTCCTCGAAATTTATTATTCCTTAGAACAAATGAGGATACTGCTCCCTCATTTTATTTTCCAGCTTCCAGGTAGTATCAACTGTCACATCATTCCATATGACCTTCACCAGCTCGATCATCTTCCCTCGAAGCTGCTTCACCTTTCTGTCCTCTATTCTGACAGGTAAAGTCTCGTAAGTCAAATTATCCTTCAACTGTACCTCGTCTGGTTGTATCACATGCGTCGGATCAGGAATATACTTCCTTAACTGAGACACATGAAATACATCATGCAGATTGGATAGAAAAGGTGGCAAAGCAATCTGATATGCTACAGGACCTATTCGACGAATAATCTGATACGGCCCAATGAACTTAGGAGTAAGCTTCTTAGACTTAATAACTCTTCCGACACCGGTCGTAGGAGTCACTCTTAAGAATACATGCTCACCCTCCTCAAACTCAAGAGGTCTTCTTCGCTTATCAGCATAACTCTTTTGTCTGCTCTGCGTCGTCTTCATCTTTTCTTGTATCATCTTTACCTTCTCTGTAGTCTGTTGTACAAGATCTAGTCCAATAGTCATACTCTCCCCATCTTGATACCAATACAGAGGTGTTCGACATCGTCTTCCATATAACGCCTCATAAGGTGCCATCCCTATACTCAAGTGAAAACTATTGTTGTAGGTGAATTCTATCAAAGATAAAAATTCATCCCAACTTCCACGTCGTTCTAACACACAGGCACGCAACAGATCTTCCAAAGATTGTATTGTAACGCACCAAGATTTAACAACCGCGGCACAATCGTCATTACACCACAGTTACTGGATCCAAGTGTGTCACAGTCATGATAACAGTCATTCAAATTCTCAGGAGTCTATATATATATATATTTTTGACAATATGCATAAGTAGAAAATACAAGCCTCGAATGAAATATAAATATATTCAACCCATAATACAACCACGAAATAGAATCCTATTCCTTATACATATATTTTATAGTCAATTTACACAAAGCACTGATAACATGAAATGAAATAATTATAGAGTCAAATGAAATACAGCGGGAATAAAAACGTAAAAGGGGAGAAGTAGTAACCCAGGCATGGGTACTACCAGCAGACAAAGCCGTAACCCCATATGCATATGACACTCGGCGTCCCAGTTGACACAACAGCATCAATGCCTCCACGCAGCTGCACTCCTACGAAAATCAAGGAAATATTGTCCAGGTTCCCAACCCTATCAGCAAGGTGTGGTTCCTCATCATCTTCTTCACGATCTTTTATCAAATATGAATATAAAACAGAGAATGTAGAAATATAGGAAAGAGGTGAGACACTCGTCTTTCATTACCACTATTGGCAGCAAGAAAATAGCACGGCGTAAAGCGCCCACCGAGCAATGCAGTTCATATATTTATCAATAGCAACAGTGAAAATTATAATAAAAGTAATTCAATTCTAAGCAATAATCAGAGTCAATAACAACAGTGATATTTATAGTAAAGGTAGAACAACAGTAAGCAATAACAGGCAGGTCACAATAGTATTTCCAGAAATCAGCACAACAATCAGATAATCATTTACAGGTATTCATGCTCAACAGTTTATAAGACCAGTAATGAACGATGCACAATGCATGCTTTCCCAATTCCTACTCCATGGAGCTAGACTCAAATAGTCGGAGAGAAAGATCAGGAGACATGTCTGTAACTCGGCTGCCGAGGCCAGTGCTATCAATAAATTTTCTCGTGCACAATTATGGCATTGTACATACATTCTACACTAGATCACGATATAGGACAGTGTCAAGTCCGGATCGTCAGTGTGTTTGCATCGGTTTGCCCCACGGCACAGAGGAGCTCTAAACTGTCCATGTGAGGGACCCACACCCCGACGCCCCCAAGGTCATCACACAACCCACACTTGTCTACTCACACCCGCACTAAGGTGTGTTCAATCTCCTAGGCAACTTGGCCTTACAACAGTCCACAAGGACATTCACAATGCATATGACACTATGCATGGACATGTATGATTCACAATCTCATACCATTACATAACATGCCATAATAGGCCAATATAAGCATCAATATATGTTCCTTATCACACACATATCACAATTTCCATGTCATGGATCCAACAATTCCAATTTCAAAATCATTTCTTGTCTATTGGTATGAATACATATTCCTATCGCACTTAAGTAAGTAAAATCCTTGAATCTAGAGTTTTTAGGTTATGTTTGAGTTACAAGGGACAAGGAACCATAATTCCAATCATTTCCAGCTCAAAAATCTCATTTTTGGGTCTTGGTAATCGATTACATCACCCTGGTAATCGATTACCAGCGAAACAGAATCCCTGTAATCGATTATAATATCATTGTAATCGATTACATGATTCCCAGAACCACGATTCGTAACTTCAAGGCCCTGGTAATCGATTACACAAACGTGGTAATCAATTACCAATTGGATAGAACCTCCGTAATCGATTACCCACAAGTTGTAATCGATTACGTGATTCCCAGAAGCACCACTTCGTAACATCATAGGCTTGGTAATCGATTACACCATTCTTGTAATCGATTACAAGCTAGACAGAATCTCTGTAATCGATTACACACAAGATGTAATCGATTACCAGTTTTCCAGAATCACGATTTCGTACCCTTAAGAGCTTG
Source organism: Ormosia emarginata (assembly GCA_029884605.1). Taxonomy (NCBI): domain Eukaryota; kingdom Viridiplantae; phylum Streptophyta; class Magnoliopsida; order Fabales; family Fabaceae; genus Ormosia; species Ormosia emarginata. The sequence goes on along the minus strand of JAQQTP010000049.1, from coordinate 1,038,156 downwards.
GTAATCGATTACAAGTCCCGTGTAATCGATTACCACGCGTAAACTTGCAGAAAAAGAGTTCTCCGGGTCCTCTAACTCAAATCAAACCAATCCTTATCATATTTAATCATCAAGATACTCAAATATACCTTCAAATCATGCAAGAGGCATCAATAAATCATACAAACCCAAACAAAATGCACTATCATGAAGAACAACATAAAAATGAGAGAACTTTATACATGGATTCAGAAATCAAGAACAACACATACAAGACATTCTCTTACTACCAAGATTGGTTGAAGAGGATCATCACCCTCTTACCTATTTGGAAGACAACATAAGGTGTTACCTTTTCTTGCCCTAAATTTTCGTTTTCCCTTCAAGAAGAACACCAATGTGAATGATTTCCATAATGTTCACTCAAACCATGGAAAATGAGTTCTTGATCACATAAGTGACCAAGAAAAACAAAAATGAGAAGAAAATGAAAGAAAGGTTAAGACTTTACCTCCAAGCTCAAAGCTTTAGCTTCAATGGTGAAAAATGGAGGAAGAAGAAGAAGAAGAAGAAGAAGAAGAAGAAGAAGAAGAAGAACCAAGGATGGCCACAAGGAAGATGGTCTTAGAATGATGGAAGAAAGCTAGATATGAGTTTAGGTGTAGCAAACAATGGAGATGATCTCCAATGAGAGGGTGTGTACGATGGTGAAGCAAGGAGAAGGAGAGAAGAGAAGAAGAAGAAGAGAGATGTGTTAAATGTTTTGTGTTTAGAAAAATGAAGATGAGTTAATAGAAGAAAGAAAGCACCTTTGGCTCCCCCAAAGAGAAGTTGTCTTCCGTGGAGTAAGAGGAGAGGGAAGAGAGAGAAAATGTATTACAAGGGAAATTGCTAGGAAGCTTCCCATAACAAGCTTAGATTAAATTTAATCTTTCTTTTGAAATTAAAACTAATAGATGTGATACAAAAATTAGATTTTGAATAATGTGATAATATTTTTAATACATGTTATTATTTATTGGACAATAGTTATAGTTGGCAGAAGTCAACATTAAAAAATCTGACAGATCAATTCTTCGCATCGTTCTATTATTCCATCTGTTAAAATTTCTCAAAAAATGTGAAACCTTTTAAACTGTGTCCGGCCTCGGGTTTAGTAAGATCCCCCGTCGACGTTTCCATAGTTCAAGGTTCTCGGGAAAAATATTTCATTTCCCCTGTACGACTCAGTGTGTACACAAAACGAAAAATATATTAAAATATTCGTCAGTTCTGAAAAATTCTGAAAGAATTCACATAAATCACAAATATTAGAAAATGACTATTCGTAATAAAATTTTCCAACTTTGGGAGCGTTACAGTTGTTCTGCCAATTCTGCTCAATATGTGCGTACAACGAGAAATAATATTAAAATATTCCGCGTTCTCAGAAAAATCCAGAAAAATTCTTAAAAATTCCAAATATTGTAAAATGACCATTTATCATGAAATTATAAATTTTTGGGATGTTACAACACTCCCCTTCAAATAGAAATTTCGTCCTCGAAATTTTCATTCCTTAGGATAAATATCGACGTTGTTTCTTCACCTTATCTTCTAACCTCCATGTCGCGCTCGTAATCACGTCAATTCTAATCACCCTTACTAATGTGATCTCCCTGCCTCCATGTTGCTTTGCTATTCTATTCTCGATCTTACAGGAAGCATCCCATGGGTCAAACTCTCTTTCATTCGTATTGTGTCCTGTTCGATAACATGGCTGGGTCCAAGGATATATTTTTGTGATCATGACATACGGAAGATATCATGAAGATTTAAAAAGAAAGGATAGTAAAGATTAGTTATGGATACCGAACCAGTCCGAAAAAGAATTTAGGATAGTCCGTAGAATTTAAGAGTGAGTTTGCTGGCAACTTAAATGAGATTACACACATTTAGCAACGTCTTTCTTCATCCCTTGTTACCATTACTCTTGTTTTAGATCTTGATATACCTTGATCGCTCCGGTGTGTAAACTCGGTTTACTCTCGTGAGTTTCATTGGGAATAAACTCCTTAAGTTCTGAATCATTTGGTATGCAACCATCACTCGTGAACATTAAGATTCCAGTGAGTTCCTCCCTCATATTCTGACACCATGCCTTGGCTTAACAGCTCTTTCTTGTCTTGTAGAAATTGGTCACTGTTTCCACTTCTCTCGAATTCTTCTTAACAGATCATTCGAAATAACGATTATATCTAGACATACCTCATCCGGTGTCATTTCCAATGACAGCCACCTATCCTCGAATTACTCCACTAATTCCTTCTTCTCGACCATCATAGTGAAGGCATTAGGCAGTTTCCGATTCAAAGCGTCCGCCATGGCGTTTTCTTTTCCAAGATGACACTAAAGTTAGAGATCATGTTCCTTCAAAATCTTTAGTCACTTCTCGGCCTCATGTTTGGTTCCTTCCCATCGAATAAATACTTCAGGTTCTTGTGACAGCGAAGGGCATTGAATATTGCTCCATATAGAAAGTGTCTCTATATTCTTAGAGCCGATATAACCGCGGCTAACACCAGTTCATGAGTCGGTAATTCCCAACGCACCTTCAACAACCTCGAGGCATAAGTTATAACTTCTAAACTTTGCATGAACATACATCCTAAACCTTGATGTGAAGCATCCCAAAATGCTTTGAATGTTTCACTGGGATCGGGCAGTATTGAAATCGGAATATTTCCTCAATCTTTGAAAAACTTTCTCCGCCTGTGATGGTCCGTAAAAGTTTTGATTCTCCTTTTGTAATTGGAGCAAGTTGTTCTACTATCTTCAAGAATCTGTCGATACTCCTTTAATAAAACCAACTGATCCCACTAGCTATGAACCTCCCTCACGGGTTTCGATCCTTCTTTTTGAAGAACTACTTCAACCTTTTTGTGAATCCACACAATTCCTCCATTTGGAATCCCATGATCCAAAACAGAACCTTTTTAAACGAGAATTCACACTCTGATACTTTTGCATTTACTTTCTCTTCTTTAAAATTAGGAAAACTATACCGAGATGTGCAACGTATCTCTCCATATCTTCGAAATAGACTAGAATGTCGTCATTAATAACAACGACAATTCTGTTCTAGGTAAGGATAGAAAATACAATTCATGTTGTCCATGAATACAATAGGAGCGTTTGTTACTCCTATTGACATCACGGAATACCCATAATGTTGAAAGCACGCCCGAAAAAAATCATTTTGGGAACATTCTCTATTTCCACGAATCCCTCGATGACCAAGACATACATCTATCTTGGAAGGAACAACAACTCTTGCCTCACCAGCCCATTAAATTGCTCATCTTTCTCCGAGGACACTCATCCTTGATCGAAGCCTTGTTTATTTCGTGACAGTCCTCGTCTCACCGAGAAATTTCATTCTTCTCCTTAACTAACAGCATTGTAGCTTGACATGTGACTCCCTTCGACTACAGGAGCAGCATCTATATTCCCTTTACTCTTGGTCCTCTATGGAAAACATTAACATGTACCCTCAGGCTCCTTTCTTTTATGAGGCTTAGACTTTGTTGGCCGTTACTAATTCAAAAGTCTTGGTTTCAAAAAAATCACTAAGGTGTTGATCGAACGCTCTAGCAGGTAATAATCGGGAAACGACCAATCAATTTCTAGAATCATGGGCTCAAATAGATATGATTTTAGGTAAGCAAGATAGATCAATGGAAGATTCAGTCTTTAGTAGAAATAGAATAGATTACATAAACTTAGGTGTCAACGACAAGTCTTAGTAACAGAAATGGAAATAATTTAAGTTGAAGATAAGAAAGATACAGATGAATCCCAATGATCCATAAAGTTACAAATTGTAAAAGGAAGGGTTACCCCCAGAATTATACAGCACGACTACAGGATCGTCATTTGAGGCGTAACTTTCTTTGTTTAGATCTCCAAATTTAGAAGTCTCAGCACCTCCCAGAGTATAAGTTCTGACTTCTGCTTGTGGTTTCACAGCCCTTACAGCATTGACTGAAGAATTTGCCTTTGCTTGGTCGTAGTTGCGGGAGATGTGTCCAGGCTTTCCACATTTAAAACAGATTATCCCTTTGATCTTACACTCCCTTGTGAAGTGTTCCTTTCCGCATTTCATACATCTTGGCGAAGATGTCGAGATCTGACTAGATATGCCCCCACTAGTACTTTGTCCAGGAGTTAGTTGTTGTTGTTGTTTCCCTGATACCCGTGCGTATGGTTTCCACTTAAACTGGTTAACTTTTCTATTATTCCTCTTTTGGAATCTAGGTAGTCCAAGTTTGCCCCAAAGTCGACTTTCCTCCAATAGATTCTGAACCTCAACTTCCAATTCTCGTTGTTGCTTGATCCTCTGATCTTCTTAAGTTGTCATCTCAGCTATCATTTGCCTTTCTTCTGCAGTCGCGGCCATACTCCTATTGTCTTATCCCGCGCTCACATGTATACGTCTATCACGAGCCACTGCCCTTGCATATCTACTGCGAGCCATTGAATCTCTCTGAAGATGGACATAATTGCAACAAACAAAAATTACTTCAAACAATGTTATCTCCCTATGAAAACCAAATACAAAGAGTCATACAATCCATACAATTCAACCAAGACAAGTTCAATTCCATACAACCTAACAATCTCCAGCTCGAACTTCTTCATTCTGCTTCCACAACGTAATCCCTCGTAAGCCATCAACTTCCAAACTACTTCTCGAATCTAGTTTACACCAACTATTTCTTTCTCTAGAAGATCGATTTTCCAAAACCTTCTGATCTCCTCACAAAAGAAATCCTATTTTCCTAACACAGTACGCCTAGGTGAAGTCATAGTTTCCTGTACACAGAACATTACATATTGAGTAGGCCAGTCCTCAATATCATGCAACTGTATAACAGTAGCCATCAACATTCAACCTACAGCACGCCATGCATTCCTTTCCCATCATCTCAATCAAGAGACAAGGAAGTGCACAACAGACTAAATTCTAATATGCCTAAACATAGCAAGTCCATACCCCGGCTCAACAGGGATGAACGCTCGATACCACCTAATGTAACACCAGATCTAACAACCGCGGCCTGGCACAATCGTCATTACACCACAAAATCTTGGATCCAAGTGTGTCACAAATCATGATAACATCATTCAAATTCTCGAGTCTATATATATATATATATATATATATATATATATATATATATATATATATATTTTGACAATATGCATAAGTAGAAAATATGAGCCTCGAATGAAATATAAATATATTCAACCCATAATACAACCACGAAATAGAATCCTATTCCTTATACATATATTTTATAGTCAATTTACACAAAGCACTGATAACATGAAATGAAATAATTACAGAGTCAAATGAAATACAGCGGGAATAAAAACATAAAAGGGGAGAATTAGTAACCCAGGGATGGCTACTACCAGCAGACAAAGCCGCAACCCCATATGCATATGACACTCGGCGTCCCAGTTGACACAACAGGCATCAATGCCTCCACGCTGCTGCACTCCTACGAAAATCAAGGAAATATTATCCAGGTTCCCAACCCCATCGGCAAGGTGTGGTTCCTCATCATCTTCTTCACGATCTTTTATCAAATATGAATATAAAACAGAGAATGTAGAAATATAGGAAAGAGGTGAGACACCCGTCTTTCATTACCACTATTGGCAGCAAGAAAATAGCACGGCACAAAGTGCCCACCGAGCAATGCAGTTCATATATTTATCAATAGCAACAGTGGAAAATAAAAGCAATTCAATTCTAAGCAATAATTAGAGTCAATAACAACAGTGATATTTATAGTAAAGGTAGAACTACAATAAGCTGTAATTGGCTAGCTGACATGGACAATGATTTTGATGATAACAAACATTAAGATGATGAGAAGATCAAGTCCAAGGTTTTCAAGATTAGCTTTAGGACTTAAGGTCTTTTTGTAAGAAGCCCTCTAGATATCTCAAATATGTTTTCAAATATTTAAAAATGGTTTTCACATATTAAAATACCCAACAAACAAGTTTTGAAGGTTTAGTTATGATGGTAGTTCAAATTTATGAAAAATAGCAAAGTTTGAGTTTTGAAAATCTGACCTTTGGTTACTCTTTTGATCATAACTTTTAAAATAATTTGATTTTTGTTTTGAAACTTATTTCATTTGAAAATAGACTTAAATATCTTTCCAATGACTGGTCATTTGCTTTAAACGGATAAGAAATGAAGAAGTTATGACCATTTAAAATTGGATTTCAAAATCAGAGTGGTGTATTCGAATACACCATATAGGTATTCGAATACCACACCCCAGAAATGTCTCCAGAACGTGTTTTTAAGGATCTATTCGAATACCACACAAGGTATTCGAATACCACAACATAGAAAACGTTCCAAAACACATTTTTGAAGGATCTATTCAAATACCACAAGAGGTATTCGAATACCACAACCCAGAAATCACGTAACGGCTATTTTCTGGAGCTTTTAATGAATGAAATTAATACCCAACGGCTCTTTTTCTTGGAACACTATAAATACATGGTTTTGGTCATCTTTTACACCAGCCCAACCACTTGAATTATTTTTGCTTGTGTCAAAAACGTGATTCACTATTTTCTCTTATTTTCTGTGCTCTTTTCGCCAAAATCTTGAGATATCCTTAGAGAGCTCCATAGTGCTTCAAGTTGTAATATTTGCTCTGAGTGAGAGTTTCTTCTTCATCTATTTCTCGATATCTATTTATTGTGAGGGTGAGGTATCCCTCGAAAAGGGTGAGGTATCCCTTGTTGTAAAGAAGGTGAGGTATCCTTCAAAGGGGTGAGGTATCCCTCTAAGGTTTGTGTAAGGGTGAGGTATCCTCATAGGAGGCTTTAGCACAAGGGTAGAGTTTCCTGTGTGTGTGAAAGTACTCTATTGTGTAAAGGTTGTAAGCACCTGTTTTTAAGCTTGTATTGAATAGTGAAAAATCTCGAACCGTGTTTTCGGGGGGTGAACGTAGGCCACAAGTGGTTGGTGGTCGAACCAGGGATAAACATCGTGCTGCTTTTCTTCTTTCCTTAATCTTTTGTCTTTCTGCACTTTATTTATTATATCTTGCAATTTAATTTTTAGTTGTTCTTCTTATCTTCATCTTATTCACGCCTTTTATTATTTAAATTCAGCATAGTTTATTTGTTTAAGGCTTTTGCGAAAAATTTTTAAATACTCAATTCACCCCCTCTTTGAGTCTTGAAGCCACTTGGATAACAAGTGGTATCGAGCTAGACTCTTGTATAAAGAGCTTAGCCGCTTCAAGAGTACATGGCTTCATCAAATGTTTTATCAGAAGCAACTTCCATAAATCGACCACCCTTTTTCAATGGGGATGGTTATGCATATTGGAAGGAAAGAATGAAAATTTTTATCGAGGCTATTGATCTAGATGTGTGGGATGTTGTCGAAAATGGCGCATTTATACCTACACGCGTTGTCAATGGTGTAAAAACCGAGACACCTAGAAATGATTGGTCTAAAGATGATAAAAGAAAAGTTCAAAATAACTTAGTAGCCAAAAATATCATTACCTCAGCTTTGGGGCATGATGAATTTTTTAGAATTTCAAATTGCAAAACTGCTAAAGAAATGTGGGACACTTTACAAGTTACCCATGAGGGTACTAGTGAAGTTAAGAGGTCGAGAATCAATTCTCTAACTCGTGAATATGAATTATTTACTATAAACCAAGGAGAAAGCATTCAAGAAATGCAAAAGAGGTTCACCCACATTGTTAATTATCTTGCATCATTAGGAAAGAATTTTACTAACGAAGATTTGATTAACAAAGTGTTGAGATGTCTTAGCAGGATTTGGCAACCCAAAGTAACGGCTATTGCGGAATCAAGAGACTTATCAACAATGTCTCTAGCCACCCTATTCGGAAAGCTTCAAGAACATGAGCTGGAACTAAATAGGCTCAATCAAAGTGAAGAGCATGATAAGAAGAAGAAGGGAATTGCACTCAAAGCACTTCTTCCATACTTGAAGATGATGATGAGGATGCTGAAAATTTTGAACTAAGTGAGGAGAATCTTAGTCTCCTTGCGAAAAAATTCGGAAGATTCCTAAAGAAAAAGGGGTTTCAAAGAAGACCACCCCTTCCTCAAAAGAAGGCATATCACAAAGGAGAAGGATCCTCCACTCCTCCAAAATGCTACGAATGTGGAGAATTGGGACACATAAAAATGGAGTGCCCAATCTATCAAAGGAAAGTGGAGAAGTATGAGAAAAGGCACTCAAGGGAAAAGAAAGAAAGAAGAGCCTACATAGCATGGGATGTCAACGACATGGACTCCACTGATAGCTCAGATAGCGAAGAAGCCCATCTATGTTTTATGGCCAAAGGAGAAGAAAAAGAAGAAAGCGACAACGAGGTAAATTCTGACGTATCTCCTTCTTATGATGAGTTACAAGATGCCTTTGAAGAATTGCATGACGAAACTTTAAAACTCATAAAATAAATTTCTTCTTCTAAGAAAAAAATCTCTTCTCTAGAAAATCAAATTCTTATTTTAAATAAAGAGATTGAAGAATTAAAAATTAAAAATGAAACTTTGGGAATTATTGATGCATGCTCATCTCATTCCTCACATGCTTCTACTTGTTTACCTTGTTCTTCATGTCATTTGCTTGAAAATGAAATTGAAGATTTAAAGAACACCCTTGCCAAATTCACATGTGGAAGAGATAATTTAAATATTTTATTAGGAAAACAAAGGGTTGTTTTTCAAAAGGCTGGAATAGGATATAACCCGAATAATCAACACAAATCCTATAAAAATTATTTTGTTAATTCTAGCATCTCATGTAGCCCATTTGTTAAATGTTTCTATTGTGGGAAAAAGGGTCATAGTGCTTCAACATGCAATGTAAGGAAAAATAATACAAAAATTGGAACCAAAATGGTATGGGTTCCTAAGGGCACTATACCCAAAACTGACAATCAAGGACCCAAGAAAATTTGGGTACCAAAAACCAAAAATTGAATTGTGTTGCAGGTGTGCTTGATAGCCAAGAGCTAACTTCGGCATTTTTGAAAGTGGTTGCTGCAAGCACAAGACTATAATGAATTCCAAGCTCTAAACTGTCCATGTGAGGGACCCGTACCCCGACGCCCCCAAGGTCATCACACAACCCACACTTGTCTACTCGCACCCGCACTAAGGTGTGTTCAATCTCCTAGGCAACTTGGCCTTACAACAGTCCACAAGGACATTCACAATGCATATGACACTGTGCATGGACATATATGATTCACAATCTCATACCATTACATAACATGCCACAATAGGCCAATATAAGCATCAATATATGTTCCTTATCACACACATATCACAATTTCCATGTCATGGATCCAAGAATTCCAATTTCAAAATCATTTCTTTTCTATTGGTATGAATACATATTCCTATCGCACTAAAGTAAAGTAAAATCCTTGAATCCAGAGTTTTTAGGTTATGTTTGAGTTACAAGGGACAAGGAACCATAATTCCAATCATTTCCAACTCAAAAATCTCATTTTTGGGTCTTGGTAATCGATTACATCACCCTAGTAATCGATTACCAGTGAAACAGAATCCCTGTAATCGATTACAATATCATTGTAATCGATTACATGATTCCCAGAACCACGATTCGTAACTTCAAGGCCCTGGTAATTGATTACACAGACATGGTAATCGATTACCAATTGACGAACCTCCGTGTCGATTACCCACAAGTTGTAATCGATTACCCATTGTAATCGACGTGATTCCCGAAGCACCACTTCGTAACATCATAGGCTTGGTAATCGATTACACCATTCTTGTAATCGATTACAAGCTAGACAGAATCTCATGTCGATTACACATAAGATGTAATCGATTACCGGTTTTCAAAATCATGATTTCGTACCCTTAAGAGCTTGGTAATCGATTACAAGCCCCGTGTAATCGATTACCACGCGTAAACTTGCAGAAAAAGAGTTCTCCAGGTCCTCTAACTCAAACCAAACCAATCCTTATCATATTTAATCATCAAGATACTCAAATATACCTTCAAATCATGCAAGAGGCATCAATAAATCATATAAACCCAAACAAAATGCACTATCATGAAGAACAACATAAAAATGAGAGAACTTTATACATGGATTCAGAAATCAATAACAACACATACAAGACATTCCCTTACTACTAAGATTGGTTGAAGAGGATCATTTCCCTCTTACCTATTTGGAAGACAATACAAGGTGTTACCTCTTCTTGCCCTAGATTTTCGTTTTCCCTTCAAGAAGAACACCAATGTGAGTGATTTCCATAATGTTCACTCAAACCATGGAAAATGAGTTCTTGATCACATAAGTGACCAAGAAAAACAAAAATGAGAAGAAAGTGAAAGAAAGGTTAAGACTTTACCTCCAAGCTCAAAGCTTTAGCTTCAATGGTGAAAAATGGAGGAAGAAGAAGAAGAAGAAGAACCAAGGATGGCCACAAGGAAGATGGTCTTAGAATGATGGAAGAAAGCTAGATATGAGTTTAGGTGTAGCAAACAATGGAGATGATCTCTAATGAGAAGGTGTGTACGATAGTGAAGCAAGGAGAAGGAGAGAAGAGAGATGTGTTAAATGTTTTGTGTTTAGAAACATGAAGATGAGTTAATAGAAGAAAGAAAGCACCTTTGACTCCCCCAAAGAGAAGTTGTCTGCCATGGAGTAAGAGGAGAGGGAAGAGAGAGAAAATGTGTTACAAGGGAAATTGCTAGGGAGCTTCCCATAACAAGCTTGGATTAAATTTAATCTTTCTTTTGAAATTAAAACTAATAGATGTGATACAAAAATTAGATTTTGAATAATGTGATAATACTTTTAATGCATGTTATTATTTATTGGACAATAGTTATAGTTGGCAGAAGTCAGCATTAACAAATTTGACAGATCAATTCTTCGCATCGTTCTATTATTCCATCTGTTAAAATTTCTCGAAAAATATGAAACCTTGTAAACTGTGTCCGGCCTCGGGTTTAGTAAGATTCCCCGTCGACGTTTCCATAGTTCAAGGTTCTCGGGAAAAATATTTCATTTCCCCGGCACGGCTCAGTGTGCATGCAAAATGAGAAATATATTAAAATATTGGTCGGTTCCAAAAAATTCTGAAAGAATTCACATAAATCACAAATATTAGAAAATGACTATTCGTAATAAATTTTTCCAACTTTGGGAGCGTTACAGTCGTTCTGCCAATTCTGCTCAACGTGTGCGTAGAGCGAGAAATAATATTAAAATATTCCACATTCTCAGAAAAATCCAGAAAAATTCCTAAAAATTCAAAATATTGTAAAACGACCATTTATCCTGAAATTATAAATTTTCGGGATGTTACATGTATAGTCCTCTCCGTTTGACCATCAGTTTGCGGATGATAAGCCGAACTCAACCGCAATTTAGTTCCCATGGCTTCTTGTAAACTTCGCCAGAACCTTGATGTAAACCTTGGATCTCGGTCAGAAACTATACATGTAGGCACACCATGTAACCTTACAATCTCATTGATATACATCTGGGTTAATCTCTCCAACGAATACTTAATATTGATGGGCAAGAAATGCGCCGATTTCGTAAGCCTATCAACTATAACCCTTATTGAATCATGACATTTCCTTGTCTTCGGTAATCCAGTAACAAAATCCATAGAGATATTATCCCACTTCCACTTTGGAATAGCTAACGGTTGTAATATACCAGCTGGCCTCTGATGTTCTACCTTTGCTTTCTGACAAACCAGACAAGACGCCACATATTCCGCTACGTCTCTTTTCATCCTTGGCCACCAAAATAACCTCTTCAAGTCTTGGTACATCTTGGTCATCCTCGGATGCAAACTTAAATCACTAGTATGAGCTTCATTTAGAATTCCCTTCTTAAGTTCAGAATCATCGGGTATACAAATTCTCCCCTTGAATCTCAAGAGTCCATTTGCTCCTTCTTCTACCGTCGCTTTATGACCTTGCTTCAACAATTCCCTTTCATTTTGTAAAAACGCATCTTCCCCTTGTTTATCTCGAACTATATCAAGCAATTCATTTATGATCACGACTTTACATAGGAGAATTCTTCTAGACACAAACTCCACTGACAACCACAAATCTCGGAATTCGTTAGTCAATTCCTCCTCCTTTTTCATCATCGCCGAAACACTAATTACCTTTCTGCTCAAGGCATCAGCAACCACATTAGCTTTTCCTGGATGGTATTGGAGTTGAAAATCATAATCCTTCAAGAATTCCAACCATTGCCTCTGCCTCATATTCAATTCTTTTTTATCAAACAAATACTTTAAACTCTTGTGATCACTAAAGACATTGAACATTGCTCCATACAGAAAATGCCTCCACACCTTCAATGCAAAAACCACAGCAGCTAATTCTAAGTCATGTGTTGGATAATTCCTCTCATGAACCTTTAACTGTCTAGAAGCATAAGCCAGCACATTCCGGTTTTGCATCAATACACATCCCAGTCCTTGGTAAAAAACGTCACAATACACATCAAAAGTTCCATTAGAATCCGGAAGAACCAACACTGGTGCAGTTGTTAACCTCTTTTTCAATTCTTGGAAACTTGCTTCACGTTCCTCCGTCCATTCAAAAGCTTGACCTTTCCTTGTGAGCTGTGTAAGTGGTCCAGCAATCTTAGAAAAACCTTTGATAAACCTCCGATAATATCCAACAAGTCCAACAAAACTTCGAACTTCTGCCACCGTCTTAGGCCTTTCCCATTGCAAAACAGTCTCCACCTTCGATGGGTCTACCGCAATACCTTCCTTGGAAATCACGTGACCTAAAAATTGAACCTCTTCCAACCAAAACCCATACTTCGCCAATTTTGCATATAGCTTCTTTTCTTTCAGAATTTGAAGAACTATACCGAGATGTTCAGCATGCTCTTGTTTAGTCTGAGAATAGATCAGAATGTCATCGATAAAGACAATGACAAATTTGTCTAAGTATGGACGAAAAATCCTATTCATATAGTCCATAAAGACAGCAGGAGCATTCGTCACTCCAAATGGCCTTACCTGATACTCATAATGTCCATATCGAGTTCGAAAAGGTGTTTTAGGTACATCCTCCACCTTCACACGAATCTAATGATATCCCGATCTCAGATCTATTTTAGAAAATACCACTGCTCCCCTCAACTGATCCATCAAATCGTCAATTCTCGGAAGTGGATATTTATTCTTTATAGTCACCTTGTTCAGTTGACGATAGTCCACACAAAGTCGAGAAGTTCCATCCTTCTTCTTAACTAAAAGCACTAGTGCTCCCCATGGTGAAACACTAGGTCGCACAAACTGCTTCTCCAACAGCTCCTCCAATTGCTTCTTTAACTCTACCAACTCTGCTGGTGACATCTGATACAGTGCAATTGAGATAGGACCTGTTCCTGGTACTAAATCAATTGAAAATTCGATTTCCCTCTCCGGTGGTAAACCAGGTACGTCATCAGGAAAAATCTCTGAAAATTCATTGACGACAGGAATAGTATTCACATCTTTCTCATTCTTGACATCTAGAGAAGATAATAACATATATCCCTGTGCTCCCTCTCTCAACAACGATTTGACTTTAACAGCAGTCAAGAATCCAGACTTTTCTTCTTTAGGAAAGACTAGGGTTCTGTTTGCACAGTCTATAAGGATATGGTTAGAAGATAACCAGTCCATTCCTAGTATTACATCTATCCCAACAAGAGGCAAACAAATCAAGCTGACAGAAAACACATGGTCCTTTATAACAACAGGACAATCCAAACATATCTTAGACGTAATTACAGGTTTAGCAGTTGGTGTAGATACAATCAGTTTAACATTCAGAGAAGACACAGGCAACTTCAATCTTTCCACACAATCATATGCAATAAATAAATGTGTTGCACCAGAATCATATAATACAGTCAGAAGATTACCGTCAATGACACCTTCCCCTTGAATAAGGTCATCAGATTGAGAAACTTCAGTTCCCGTCATAGTATATACTCATCCTCCTGACCTCAGTTGAGTACTCCCTGATCTTGGCTAATTTGCACGAACATACCGTACAGTAGGTTTCTTTTCCGGCTGAGTACAATCCTTAGATATGTGCCCAGGTTGTTTGCAATTAAAACAAACTGTTCCTCGGATGGAGCATTCAGTAGAAAGATGGCCTTTCTTTCGGCACTTAAAACATGTTGGCGTGAACGCCACTCTCTGACCAGCTCCACTACCACTTGCACTTCCCCCAACTGGCGGACGTTGAGATTGATTCCCTGGTGGTCTAGAATACGGCTTGCGCTGAAACCGACTGTTATTAATGCCACCACCCCTCTGAAATCTTGTTGGTCCAAAATTACGGTTTCTCTGATCCCGTGACAGCTCTAATTCCTCGAGTCATGCACAAGTATCCACCAACACATGAAATTGATTCATTCTCAAAGATACCACTCCTCTTTTCAATTCCACTCTCAACCCTACTTCAAACTTCCGACATCTCCACACATCATCTGGTCGAGTTTGAGCATAATCTGAGAACCGTGACAAGCTCTCAAATTTAGAAGCATACTCATTTACCGTCATGTTACCTTGACGTAAACCAAGAAATTCCATCTCCTTGGCATGTCTAGCACTCGCAGGAAAATACTTCTCCAAAAATACATCCGAAAATACCTCCCATGTAATTTCTGTTCCTTCAGCCTGCAATAACCGGCGGGTTCCTCTCCACCAATGTTCACCATCTCCTCTCAGCATGAAAGTTATATACGTCACCTTCTTATCATTTGTGCATCTCATCCCTTCAAATATCTTCTCCAAATCTTGTATCCATTGACTTGCCTTCTCAGGATCAATCTCGCCTCTAAACTGTGGCGAATTGTTACGCCTAAATTCAGATAAATTTAGGGCATCGACGAAGCATCTTCTTTGTTGAGTGCTTTCTCGATTCTCGCCGAGTAATTACTTCTGCCATTCGCTGCATAGCTTCTGCAGCTACAATCATTGGATCCACAGCACGATTCACATTCGCACGTCCTCCTCTTCCGCCAGACATCTTCTTTCTTCAATCATAACAAAACAAAGTTAGATACATCCTTTCGGAAGTAAGTCACAGAGAATCACACAACACAAGCAAAAACAGACCCAACCACAACCCCAAAAGACTCTAACTTGGGCTCTGATACCAACTAATGTAACACCCTTATGGGGATGTCACATTTATAAAATAAAATAAAATAAAGATAAATAAAATCTACCCAAGTTGTAAAACATTTGTTACATAATAATACGGGTTGTAAAATTTTTTTTGGTTAAACAGAATATTACGAAATAAAATAACACGGAACATAAAATAAATAAACTATCATCAGACATAATATACATATGGTTTTGTTTTAAGTAGTACAAATAATTTACAGCTATAATTATTTAAACCAAAACAGTAAACAAAGCAGTAAAAAGTCTATATATACAAACGCAGACGCGCCCAAGTACGCATCATAAATATCTAACCCTCTGAAGGATCACTCTCAGATGAAACTTCAGGTGATAAGTATCCAGGATGCCTCGACCCTCTACGGACTCTAGTCCGTGCTGTCGACACGCTGTTGATCTCACTAGGCGCATCAAACATACCACCCTAATGACACCTAAGAGATAGCAGTAACTCCACATGTAAATGCAATACAGTAGAAAAGATAGGCACTCCATCAAACTCCGTACATATGGTCACAGTCAAATGCCCTACGTACGTAACCGAATCTCTATCCTCCCGCAGTCTCCAGGCTTCAAAGCCTCCGTGAAAAACTAACCTCACGAAATCAAAGAATCCTGGTAGCGTCATACTCATACAATCAATCCAATGGGTATGAATGATCGGATGGTTCTTGATTGTCAAATTGATCCTCGGCTTGTTGCTGCTCCTCGTCCTCGAGGTATACACACTCAAGAGGTTGTTCCTCTTCCTCAAACTCTTCTTTTAAAGACATAATTTAAAATACAGGAACACATACAATAAAGAGGTAAGACAATCTATATCACCACAAACATGGGAAATAAGAAAACGACAATACAACAGATATAACAATTCATACAATATAACATACCATAACAGCATAAATAATAATATAAAGTAACATAGAAATTAAAAGTAACAGCATCACATAATGTCATATATAAAATGGTACAGATAAAATGGTATAGATAAACTAGTACAGACAATAATATTATAATGCACAACACATAAATCATATGTAATGTGACTCAACCCTACTCCATGGAGCTACAACCACAGACATCGAGAGAGAATGATCCGTAAAATCCATTAGTACCCCAGGCTACCCAACCAAACTATTTCGCTGTCTCACGTTGCGTCTATAGCCCACTGTCAAACGTCGTGTAGTAGCATACAGTCTCACGTCGTATACTACAGGCATTGCACTATCATAGATTTTACAAGATCTCGATTAAGTATAGTGCGTGTCGAGATCATTAGTGTGTTACCAGTTACCACGGCCCAAAGGAGCGACCAACTGTCCACAAATGGAATAATCCGCACACTAATGCCTCCAAGTCCATACAAAAATGAACCACACTACGCTTATCGCACCGACAACACGATGTTATTCATCTCGTCAATCAAATCACCAATGATCAACCACATTAGTACAACTCAAATGTATGAATCAAAATAATGACTAAAATACCCTCAATGGTATCAGTATCCATTTTTATGGAAATGCCCTCAATGGCAAAATTACAAAAAAGGCCCTCAATGGCAGAAATTACAAAAATGCCCTCAATGGCCAAATTTCGAAAATACAGTATGTCCCACCTAACAATACTGTTCCACAATTGTCCAGGTCCACCACTTTGGCCCGACAGTAAAACTTACTGTTTTCATCAATTGCGTAAAAATTTTATCGCGTTGTCACAATTTTTTCATTTTTACAAACATTTTCAAATCGCGTAAATATATTTTACTGTTTTTGAAATCGCGTATTGTTTTTCAAACGTTTTCTCAATCGCGTAAGATTTTTAAAACATTTTCTTGTCCAATTTCCTTAAAAATTATTATTTAAATAAACAGAAATAATATTTAATATGTTTAAACTACGTAGGCTATTTTTCATACCGTATAAAGTATATTGGATATCTTTTCTATCTTATTTGTCTGTTTTTAGCAAAAATTGACAGTACTTTGCTTAGAAAATGTATAACAATGGTTTTCTAAGTTTTCTGAAAAAAAAACCCTTTTTAATTGATATTACAACCATTTAATTATACTTTTGAAAACTACTAACGTGCTTCAAAACATAAAATAAGCTCTACGTTAGAAATTTTACAAAAGCTACTGTATTTTCTTCTAAACATTAAAATCATTAGTTTTAACTTCCTAAACTTAAATCTAATCATTTTTATACCTCTAAACTCATTGTAATAAAATTCCTTTTTAGTATTTATTACTTCTCTTTGTTTAAAAACAATTTTAGAAATCATAAACACTTGGCTTTGGCATGTTGGCCGAATTACCCAAATTTTGTCATTTGATCTTTAAATTCATTTTTCTTGCTCTAAATCAATTTTGTATCTTATCAATTCACCTAAGTTATTTAAATCACTATTTTGGAAAATTGTTGAGAACATTTTGGTTCTCATTTTATATTGAGGTCGTGAGCCTTGAATGTGTGTTCTTTGGAACACTCATGCAAACTTTGCATATTATTCACATCCTACTAATTATTCATACATTTCTAACACATATAATATTTTTAAAGCTTGTAGACATGCATATTAATACAAATCACAAATAAGAAAGCTATTAAACAAACAACACAAATGAATCCTAATGGATTCTATAATCACAAACAATTCCATTTTCCTATCACCACCCAAGGATGATAAGATTTAAGTCTTCCTCTTACCTTAAGTGAAGACAAACTCTCTTTCACTCCTTTCTATGGTTTCGGTTTCACCCTCCAAAGTCACCTATCAAGCTTAAACAATTTCTACAAGTTACTAACATTGAAAGAAAACTTAAACCATGGATCAATCATGGCTTAGAATCTTGAAAAAGAGTTTAGAAATAAAAAATAAGAAATTGCACCTTCTAGGTAGAATCTCCAAAGTAGTTTTTCAAGCTTTAGATGATTGATTTTGCAAGAACTCTCAACTAGAGATGTTCTTAGAATTGTGTTTAGGTTTAGAAAAGTAGGTTAGAAGAAATTTTGGGTGAATGAATGTTGAAGATGGATGCTTGGCCGAATGGCTTCTTCAAAGTAGCATAAATGGAGTTTGTATTTTTGGAAAAGAGAGAAGAGAGAAAGTGTTAGAGAATGAAGTGATTTTTGGCTCTCCAAGGAGCACTTGGCCGTAGACTGAATGCAAGGGAGGTGTCCCCTTGCTTGGCTCCATCCAAGCCTTAGGAATGATCAAAAGCTACAAATAACCCTTGGCCTCCAAGCTTAGTTCCTATTGGCCACTCCAAGCCTTGTCACATGAATAGTCATAAGCCTTGTCACAAGCTTGTAAATATCTCACCACTAATGATGCTTAAACCACTAATGATGTTTAATTAAGCTACTAATGTTGACTACTTTTACTAAATATGGGTCCCGCAATCATTTCCGGGTCCATTACCGCTTATTTGCACTGACTAATAAAATAATATTATAATAATATAAAATTATTTTATTTTACAGTTAAATCCTAAAAATTAAAAGATTAGCAACAATATCATTCAATTGGGTTTAGTAAGATCTCTCAGCTCCGAATAATTAAAATAAGATTTTCCCGGCCCGAAAATTATTATTTTCTTGACCCGGAGCAAATCACACAAAAAGTCCAAATAAAATCACAGACAAGAAAATAAAATAGTATTTCATACGAAAAAACAACAAACAGTACAAAAAGGACATAACAGTCATTTATCTTAAAAGTTAAAAAACAGAAAACAGTACATTCGGGACATAACGGTCATTTATCCTAAAGTTGAAAAACAGAAAACAATACATTCGGGACACAACGGTCATTCACCAAAAGTTTAGGGTGTTACATTGGGCATCTTGGCTTAGAGATCAAGATCATGCCATTATGTTATTTGTTTCTCTTGTTGTAATTTTCTTTTGTTCTAAATTAAAGTTATATTCATCTTTTTCTTCTTCTCTTTTTCTTTCTGCTTGATCATGAATAACTAATTTTCATCTTGATTGAGTGAAGGGTGAAGCTTTTGGTAATAAAATAAGGTTATATTAATTTCTTTCTTGTACTTAAATGATATATTATCAAGTAGTCATTATATGTGTTGTATTTTGTTTCCAATCAATTTATAAACCCTCCTTGTAAAGTGGATTTCTTGATTCATTGTAGACAAGTGATTGGCACAATGAATGTTTGAACTCATTTACAAGTGTTGGTGTTGGTAAATAATAAAAAGAACCATAATATAACTACGTATATAATTCTAAATGGATTTTGAATGTTTTATTTTTCGATTAGAACCTCTGTTGTGCGTAGATTTCAATTGAGTTATAAAAAAGAATTAATCTTGTCCTTAATTTATTACCAAAAGTGGATCTCTTAACCTAAACAAGTTCTTTTTTTAATTGTGAATAAGTTTTATTATATTTATTGTTGTGACAAATCATTTCCTTACCTCAAAGAAATTTTCTTCATCAATGCCCTGTGGATCGACCTCGAACTCCCAATAAATTTATTATTTGAAACAACCTTGCACTTGAGTTTGCATCTTTTAATTCACATCACTTGGCTTGACATGTACTTGCATAGAAAGTTAGCATCTCTAAGGGAAAAAGGAAGTCGTGATGTGTTTGAACATGAGTTTAATTGGTTGATGCTTTTTAAGAAGCATTTGGTTCAATTTGTTATTGCATCCTCCCAAGACCTTAAAGCTTTTAAATTTTGAATACAAGATCGCCTTTTACATTCAAAATTTATCCTTTGCAAGTCTGTGTTTAGTTAACTTGCGATTGTCTTTTTCTAAAAAATTGTGAGTCTGTATTATGACCAGGATCATGACAGGATTGGCAAAAAAATAAAAAGAAAGAATTTTTGGGAATTTTGGGGTTTTGGGAATCGCCACCAAATTTTATTTGAAATGAGAAAATATTTGGAAAAACTCACTTTTATTAAAATAAAAAGAAAAGGTCTACGAAAAGTACGTTAGATTTGGGAGTTTATTTATGCATAGTAAAGGGTAAGAACTTAATTTTATTGCACCTCTAACGCATCTGTCTTGAGACGGTTATCTTAAGTTTATTATACAATTTTAATAACCTTAAAATCATTTATTTCACCCTTTTTGCAATAAATAAAATTTTTATTTCTCATTTTTTTACTTTAATTGAATAAATAAATAAATAAAAGAAAAATTAAAGAACTAAAAAACATTGTACATTTGAACTTGTTTAAAAAACTACAAAAAATTTAAGATAACATTGGACTATAGAACAAATTCATATGACTTTAGATGATGATAAAGATAGTATAAAGCTATATAATTATCACCACTAGCTATCGCTCTAATTACAAAAGTTTTATTTATCATTTATCAACTTTTTTATTACTTTTTTATTATTTCTTCCTCATTGTTTCATTTTTATTTTATTTTATTTATTTACTTCTTTCTTTTTTCCTGTAGTAATAATAATTAAAAAAAACACTCTTTGAGCTCTAATTTAAAAAAAAAATTGCACAAAATTTAAAATAGCATTAAGCTACACAACATATCTTTATGACTTGAGCAATATTGAAGATAGTATAAAACTATACAATCATTATCGATGATCGTTGCGTGGGTTAAAAAACAAGATATTTAATGGATTAAAAAGGGTACTCACATGAGTTTTAAAAAAGATTTTTTTTTTATTTGATAAAATTCAAGATAGAATTAGACTATATAATAAATCCTTATAAAACTGAGTGACGATGAAGATAACATATAAATATACAATCATCACCAATCTCCTCACAAATTCAAGATTTTTATTGCAGATTACTAAGCGTAATCTATTTAATTCACATCGAGCACAAGTAGCGTTGGACCACTAGAATAAAAAACCTAGGCTACTTGTGTTCCCAAAATTATTCAACAAGATTGTGAGCTAGCGAGATAAGTATGTACATACATCTTTTTATTCCCAAAATAACAAAATGAAATACCAGAAAAAAAAAAAAGAACTAGCCATTAGATACTTCATTCATATTTATCAAGGAAAAAGTACCCTAATCACGTGAACTAGCCATTAGATACTTCATTCATATTTATCAAGGCAAAAGTACCTTAATCACCTGAACAGCCAAATACCATTCACAGAACTTCAACCAAATCATCGTGTATGTGTCAAAGTCCTTAAGAAATACTACTTACACACTTTGCTTAACATTCTTGGCATCAACTAACAATAGCAATACAGGGTTAACCAACTATGGCATTCAAAGGGCTAGCCAAGAAATTCATCAAAGCAACTGCAACAAACAAATCACAAACACTTTACCATCATAAAGGCCTTAATAGCTCATCACTCTTAACACATATATATCAAATGTTCAACACATATATATCAAACGTGTCACCCAAAACATAACACAGCAAATGCACTAAAACAGCAGCCCCCCCTTTTTGTTCAAATTTCATGCATTTCACTTCCACCTTAAAATCCATTAATTGCTCATTCATTTGCAGCCCAAAAAGAAAAGGAAAAACAAGGTATGCTCAAGAAAATTATGCAAACAAAACTTGTATTTAAACCAGAACTGACCCTTGCTTGATGAAAACTTAATTCTATGACTTTTGTAGTTGAAAGTCCTAGGGCTTAGGACCTCAACAAAGCAAACAACACCAAAAATATATATATATATATATCTCTAACTCAAACTATAAACGAACAAAGAAACCAAAAATAACAAGGGTGTTTTATACAAAGCCGATATATAAAAACGAGTTTCCCTTTTTAACCTGAGGCATCTAGCCTAGCTAAACAATTCAAATACTACCTCAAACAGCCAATAAACTAAGTATAGAAGCAAGAAGTGACATTCAAAGAACACTAGAAGTGGCATAATGACTTAGCAATCAAGAACTTAACAAAGACTGACATAATCATGTTAAAAACAGGAACTTATTTACGAATAAAACAACATAGAAAAAAAAAAGTACCAACAACTAACAATTAATAGGGGCAACAACACATAATCAAAAGCTAAGCAAGAGTTCATCATTTTTTTAACCAATAATTTGTGGACGCCCATACTAACTCACAACACACCATAAAAAATCACCCTGCATTCTCTAATACGATTGCTCTTCACTGTTTGTTGGCTGCAAGCACGCACACATTTTTTTCATACTAGTGATTTCAAACCAAAAAGAAAGATCAACTGCTAAACTAGCAATCAACTTCATTCAGTTGCATGACACAAACCAGAACACAATATCCCAATTCCCTAACTTGGCCTCAAGTAAGTTATGGGATTCAAGTTTTAAGACAACACAATACATATTGGTTGAACTGGCAACACAACATAAAAGAAAATAGAGGCTAGAAATTTCTTAGACCCACTCCATGATTTTAGTATATAAAAAATCCTAGGTATGCATCTACTTTGTCATTCAAACTCACTATGTCATTTAAACTCATATAAGCCTAAGGAGCACTCAAATTTGAAAAAAAAGAAAAACTTTAAACAAAGGAACCGATTGAGACTTCACATAAAAATAGAACCAAGTATGAAGCTAGTCTGCCAAATTTATATTCATATTAGATCCTGCTGATATTGACTATTTGAAGGACCAAACATGCTATGTACTATTAAGAAATAGAATTCATTACTTTTCTAATCATGCAACCTACCTAGTAGTGAGTCCAATGCATACTAATAGTGAACATGTAAGGAAAACTTAATCACAGACTTCCCTAAGTATCAAATGCTGCCACTCATCAAGGATTTTCACTTCTTGTACTTTTTCTTTCTTATTTTCAGAATTTGAAAAATGTAAAGATAAACTAACTCAACACAAAGGATTGAAAGAGCATAGACCGAAAAATAAAAAACTCTAGAACTTGCTTTATGGTTCAAGTGTAATTTCATGCAAAAAAAAAAAAATCAATCCAAGTATGCATATTAATCATGGAAAATCCAAGATGTTTGAGACAACATAAACACAAGGCAAATCCAGAATTTGCACATATTCGCCAAGAGAAACAATCAAAGCTTCACATTAGGAACATAATCAACCAATTAAATATCAGGAACCCATCTATATTACGTTTCTCCCAACAACTTAGGCTAAATCATCACCCAAAATCAGACCATGACTTAATCTCTTAATTCTCATTTTAATATAGCAAAAGAAATTCCCTTGGCTAATTAGACAAGCACATGACTCCAATCACGCTAACATTCATCCATGGTACACTTAAAGTAATTAAAAACATATCATAACACGGTAATCACATATTAATGAGCACAAACCATTACCATGAATAGATTTAGAAATCATGCAACCAACTCCCCAAAACAGAGACACACTAAAAACATCCTCATTCATAGTGAAACCTCATGAGTGCTGAGTCGGAAACCAACCGCTCTTTTGCTAACCGCAAGTGCACAAGTCGCTCAAGTAATAAAAGTGATGAGTAAGATCATCTCCACAGGGACAATGATAATTTTTAAAGCTGAAAATTAATATAAAGCCTTATTAATTCTTTTCAAGCAAACGTTAGTTGGAAAAGGGATTGATAAATAAATTACAATGCATAATGGAAATTAAAATAGGCGGAGAACATAGAAAACTCTTTTTCACCTCCTCTTTCAATCGAAGACATGCAGTCTTTTAGAGCAAACAAACAATTAGATTAGGTTAACCTGAAAAACTAGCTTAGTTAAAAGCCTATGCCTAGGACGAATAACCCTATGTTATTTGACTAGCCCACCATGCATCCATGAGAGCTAGAGCAAATTACAAGCATTAAGATCGATTCTCAACTAAGACTATGCACGACTAATAGGTATATATCTATCCTATTAACAAATCAACCTATTCTGCTATTGGAATGAAATCGAATGTGCATCTATCATACGAATGATCTAAAACCTAAAGTCCTATCTCTAGGCTCAAAAGATTTCAACAAATCACCTACAAGTTGATCATGCAAAATGAGAGCATTAAGCACCATACAATAGAACAAAACCCAAATCATTCATATGAACTCACAAGGAGTACAAAATAATCAATGTTCAAAAGAAGATTCAAAGAATAATCTAAACACAGCTAGCTACTCAATGAATATGAAAATGTGATACAAAAATCCATATTCAAGATAAATGGGAGATAGGGAAGAGAAGAAATAGAAGAAGAAGCCCCAATGGTTTGAATCTTGAAGCTTGAATCTCCTTCCAAGACGAAGATACCCTTAGATCTTAAATTCTTCAATCCTCTTTCAACCCCAAAATGCCATCTAGCTACGAATTCTCCAATGGGCAAAAGCCCCAAAATGTACTAAGGGAGGCGGAGGAGAGAAAAATAAGAAAACCAAAGAGAAAAAGAGAAGTATGAGCTTCAATATTTAAAGACGGATAAATCACGCCGCAGCGTTAAACATTACGCGTTGCAGTGCTCAAAACATAGGGCACCAACGCCGCGGCATGAGCTACCTTGCGCCACACTGCTTAAGCCTCGGGTTCATCAAGGTGCACAAGCAAAGAGTAGAATGCCGCGACGTGAAGTTCCTTGTGTCGCAGCATGATGTACTGGAACTTGTCTTTTGATTTCTCTTCCAATGCAGGACCTTGACTTACATCAATTTGGTTCTTTTGGGCACATCCTACAATTAAGAAATCAACTAGTCAAATACAAATGTAATCAAGCTCAAACCAATCAAGGATTAGGGAGAGTTAAAGAAAGATTAGAGAGGAAGACTTCAACATGAATTTTTACATGAAAATGAGGCTAAAGCCTTCCAACAATGCATCACAACAAGGACAAAACCATCAATAATGCATAGAGATGGGGCATAAATAATTACATTCTATGAAGTTATCACACCCCCAAACTTAAGCTTTTGCTACTTGATAACAATGTATTTTATGCATTTTATAATCCTCTAACTAGGCTTCTTAAGGTTCAATTTGGCTTAATTAAGTTGATTTTGTCACATTTTATGAAATTAAGCTTAATTGGATCATTGAAGAAATTATTGCTTGAATTATCATTAATTTAGGTGATTGCATTCTTAAGTAAAGTGGCCACAACTTGAGTTGTAATTATCTGATTAATGTGATTCTGGTCTTGTTGGAAAGTTAAGATAATTCTCTAATAACTATTCACTTGATAGCAAGAACCACATTAATAGCAATATATTTCATTCATTGTATAACCTTCTTACTTGGCTTTTTCAGTAAACTGGCTATAATTTGAGTTACAAATATCCGATGGATGTGATTTTGGTCTTGTTTTTAAGCTAAGATAAATTTCTACAACTTTCATGAAGGCCTCAAGACCAGAAACACATGTTTGGATAACTCAAATTGGAGTTGAAGCAAAATCTAGTGTTTTGAACCTGACAGCTTGACCTTTATGCACTCATTAGGCTATATCTCGGGCTATTGGAGTTCAATAATTCTGAAATTTTTACACTGGAAGGTTAAGACCCATATCTACAACTTTCATGAAGAACACAAAAGCTATTTCGGATTCCTTGAAGGTGATATTGGGCTTAGAAGTCAGAACAGAGGTGCTGACGTTGGGCCTGACCCATGAGCAGTAATTGGGCCATATCTTGGGCTGTGGTTATTGGATTTGGCTAAACTTGGTGTCTCTGGAAAGCTGAGACAATGTGCTAGAACTTTCATGAAGACCACTTGACTTAAAAATGACGCATGCAATGAGTTCAGAAGGGAAACATTTCGGAGACAAGAATCCACCCACCATTTATCTCTTTTATCATTTTGTTATCATCATCCATCATCTCTTTTGGCTATTTGTACTCTTCTAATTCTATAAAAAGAGGCAATGGCTGATCATTTGAGGGTGTTAGCTTATTGTTAGTCTAGATTTTACTTTAATATTTGTATGTTGATTGCTTCCTTTGTTGTAATTTTTTCTAGTTCTTAAGTGAAGTTATGTTCATCTTTCTCTTCTTCTCTCTTTCTTTCTTCTTGTCTATGAGTAACTAAATTTTCATCTTGCTTGGGTGAAAAGGTGAAGCTCTTGGTAATAAGTTAAGGTTAGATTAATTTCTTTCTTGTGCTTTAAATGATATATTTTTATGTGATCTTTATATGAGTTGTATGTTGTTTCCAATTAATTTAGAAACTTTTCTTGTATAATGAATATCTTGATCCATTGTAGACAATAGGATTGGCACAAATGGATGCTTTTGACGATTTACAAGTATTGGTAGATAGTTATTGGAACCATTATATGATTACATGATTGAACTTTGAATGTTAAATCTTCCGATTGGAATCTTCATTATGCATGATTTCAATTGAGTTATAAAACGAAATAATCTTATCTTTAATTTATTACCAAGAGTGGATCTCCTAACCCAAGCAAATCCTTTTCCTTTGTGAACAATTCATATCATCTTTAATTTTGTGACACATCTTTTCTTTACCTCAATTAATTAGTTTTCCTTCATCAATTCCCTGTGGATCGACCTCGAACTCCCGAGAATTTATTACTTAAGACAACCTACACTTGGGTTTGAAACTATATAATTATATCCCATCAAGTTTTTGGCGCCGTTGCCGGGGAACTTGATTTGAAGTTCTAATATATTAAGGTTCCTTCTCTCAGTAAGAAAACTTCACCAACAGTATATTCTTCCTCTGCACTTTTCAATTTCTAATTTACTAACTAACTTACTAATTAACTTACTACTTACTAACTTATTAACTAACTTTTATATTTTTGTCATTTATTTACGTTTTTTTTATTTTTTTATTTTATTTTCGTTTTTTTTATTTTTTTTATTTACATTTTCTGCTTATTATTATTATTATTATTATTATTATTATTATTATTATTATTATTATTATTATTTACGCTTTCTACGCTTACTAACAATCTAACTTTTAAATTCTCATTTTATTTTCTCGTAATCTAACTTTTAAATTCTCATCATTTATTTTTCTCCTCTAACTTAATGAAATAATATTTCTTCTTCTCTTCTCTTTCGTCGGCTCTGTGGGGCTTTGCCACTCTCCTGGTTTTCATATTTAAATTTACTTTTTGCACTTTATTTTCTGTACTTTATTTTCTGCATTTTTATTTCTGTATTTTTATTTTTTTTATTTTATTTTTCGCACTTTATTTTCTGCATTTTTATTTTTATTTTTGGGTGGCTGGTTTATACCACATCCTACTTAATATTTAACGGCCGGTGTATACCGCCTACTTGTATATTATTTTTATTTTATGTCACTTATTTATGCTTAACTGGTATCGTGATTCAAATTCTGGTCGTTTGGTTAAAATTAATCCAAGTAACTTATATATTGATTTATTTGAATCACAAACACACACAATTAACACAATGGCTGAATTTGAAGGTGCACATATTGAACATGATAATCAAACACAACGAGCTGAAAATGAAAGTATACATGATGAACAAGGAAATCAACCATTGCGAACTATGCGTGCATATTTGCAACCACCTCGAAATTCTAGTCCATCATGTTTTATCTTTCCACTTACTGCTAATAATTTTAGATTTAAGCCGGGTATGATTTCTTTACTTCCTAATTTTCATGGTTTAGAAAATGAAAGCCCATATTTACATCTAAAAGAATTTGAGGAAGTCTGTATTGCTTTCAATGATCAAAATTGCAGTGAAGAGATTGTCAAGCTTAAATTGTTTCCTTTTTCTTTGAAAGATAAAGCAAAAACTTGGCTTAACGCTTTGAAACCAAGATCAATTGGCACATGGCAAGAAATGCAAAGTGAGTTTTTAAAGAAATTTTTTCCAACACATAAAACCAATGCTTTGAAAAGACAAATCCAAAATTTTTCCCAAAATTTAAATGAAGCGTATTTTCAAAGTTGGGAACGTTTTAAAGATTTGTTAAATTCTTGCCCACATCATGGTTTTGAAAAATGGCGAACTATAAGCTTCTTTTATGAAGGTTTAACACCTGAAACTAAACAATTTGTGGAAACGATGTGTAATGGCGAGTTTCTTGATAAAGAACCCGAAGAAGCTTTAGATTATTTAAATCATTTGGCTAAAAATTCTCAATCTTGGCATGGTACTAATCTTTCTGAAAATTCAATTAGATATAACCTTGCAAATGCAGGAAAAGGAAAATACCATCTTAGTCAAGAAGAAGATCTAAATGCAAAGTATGCTAGTTTGGCTAGAAAGATTGAATCCATGGAATTAGGCAAAGTAAAAGAAGTCAAATCTGTTCAAAATGAAGAAATTTGTAGCATTTGTGATGAATTAGGACACTCGACAAATGAATGTCCTAATATTCCTGTTTTTAAAGAAGTTGTGCATGAGCAAGTAAATGCAATGAACAATTTTAAAAAGCCATTCACCTCTTCTTTTTCAAATTCTTACAATCCAAGATGGAGAAATCACCCGAACTTCAGTTGGAGGAATAATAATCAAGCACAATTTATGCAACCACCGCCTCCTCAAGAGCAACAAGATTCTCAAAATTCTCAAGGATATGCACCTTATGTCCCACCATATAGGAAAAACCTTGAAGGAACATTGAGTGCATTCATAGAAAAGCAAGAGGCCATCAATAAACAAAACACTCAAACCATGATTGACATAAAAGACACTCTTTCCAAACTTACTTCTGCACTCACCATTCACGAGAAAGGAAAATTTCCTTTTCAACCTCAACCGAATCCCAAAGGTCAACATAGTCTAAATGAGGGTAGTTCAGAAAACCAACAAATAAATCAAGTCAATTCTGTGATATAAGAAGTGGGAAAGTTGTTGAAAAAGAAATTTCTGAACCTTGTGAGAAAGATGGTGAATCAATTCCCCAAGATAAGGAAGAGGTTGATATGTCATCTGGCCAAAATGAAACCAAACTCTCATCTCCTCCACTTCCATTTCCTCAAGCATTAAGCAAACCAAAGAAATTGGACCACCAAACTGAAATTTTTGAAATTCTTAAACAAGTGAAGGTCAATATTCCGTTGTTAGATACTATCAAACACTTTCCTTCTTATGCCAAATTTTTGAAAGACTTATGCCTTTGTTAAAAGAAAATTAAATGTGAAAAAGAAAGCCTTTTTGATCGAGCAGGTAAGTTCCATTATTCAAAGCAATAATGTTTTGAAACATAAAGACCCTGGTTGTCCTACGGTTTCATGCATTATTGGAGAACATATAATTGAACAAGCTTTACTTGATCTTGGTGCTAGTGTTAATTTGCTTCCATATTCAGTTTATCAACAACTCAATCTAGGAGAGTTAAAACCAACTTCTGTAACTCTTCTACTTGCTGATAGATCAATTAAAATTCCAAAAGGAATAGTGGAAGATGTGTTGGTACAAGTTGATAAATTCATTTATCCTGTGGATTTTATTATCTTGGAAACTGAACCTATGATTAATTGTTCCAAGTCATTTCCTATTATTTTAGGTCGTCTATTTTTAGCAACATCCAATGCTTTGATAAATTGTAGAAATGGATTGATGAAGTTAACATTTGGAAACATGACACTTGAGCTTAATGTTTTCAACTTATGCAAGCAACCACATGAAGTCAATGATGAAAATGAGGAAGCTGACGGGATTGAGACCATTGTAGATGATCATCTTCTAAAAGGGAGTTCTTCGACCCATTATTAGAAGTTTGTTTAATTAATTCATTTGATTCGATATATGCAAGTTGATGGTGATATTTCTGAAATATGCTCTTTGCTTGATTGTACACAAGCAATGGAATACAAAGGATGGAAGCCAAGATTTGAAGAGTTACAACCCATGAATGATAATATTCATGAAGAAGTACCCACACCTTGGAACTAAAGCCATTACCTTCGGGTTGAAGTACACATTTTGGGAGAAGACCAAAGCTTTCCAAAGAGTAATTTCATCAATCCTTCTTGAAGAACAAGAAGGTATGTTGATAGAAGTACTTAAAAGGCATAAAAGTGCAATTGGATGGACATTAACAGATATAAAAGGCATTAATCCATTAATTTGTACACATAGAATACATTTAGAGGATAATGCTAAAACATCACAACAACCTCAAAGAAGATTAAATCCACATATGAAAGAGGTAGTTAGGGTTGAAGTTCTTAAATTACTTGATGTTGGAATTATTTACCCTATTTCCGATAGCCAGTGGGTAAGCCCTACACAAGTTGTGCCTAAGAAATCTGGAATAACAGTGGTTGAAAATGGGAAAGGTGAGTTAATACCTACGCGAGTTTCATCTAGTTGGCGTATGTGTATTGATTTTAGAAAATTGAATGCAGCCACTAGGAAAGATCATTTCCCCTTACCATTTCTTGATCAAATTCTAGAAAGAGTAGCAGGACATCCATACTATTGTTTTCTTGATGGTTATTCGGGGTATAATCAAATACCAATTGCATTAGAGGATCAAGAAAAGACTACTTTTATGTGCCCCTTTGGCACTTTTGCATATAGACGAATGCCTTTCGGTCTTTGTAATGCTCCGGTAACTTTTCAAAGATGCATGCTAAGTATTTTTAGTGATATGATTGAGCATTATTTAGAGGTTTTCATGGATGATCTGACAGTTTTTGGAAATTCTTTTGAAAATTGTCTTGATAATTTGGATAAAGTTCTTAAAAGATGTGAAGAAAAAGGATTTGTTTTAAACTGGGAAAAATGTCATTATATGGTTACTTCAGGAATCGTGTTAGGTCATGTGATATCTTCTGAAGGAATTGAAGTTGATAAGGCCAAAGTTGAATTAATTACTCATTTGTTCCCCAAAAACAATCGAGAGAAGTTCGTTCCTTTTTAGGACATGCGAGGATTTTATCGAAGATTCATTAAGGACATTAGTGTCATATCTAGACCATTATGCAATCTTCTGACAAAAGATGCACTATTTGATTGGACTCAAGAATGCCAAAAATCTTTTGAAAAATTAATTAGTCTTCTAACATTGGCTCCTATCATGCAATCCCCTGACTGGTCTTTGCCTTTTGAATTAATGTGTGATGCAAGTGATTTTGTTGTTGGCGCTGTTTTAGGCCAAAGAAAGGAAGGTAAGCCTCATGTGATTTGTTACACAAGTAGAACTTTAAATAGTGCACAAATGAATTACACCACTACTGAAAAAGAACTATTTGCTGTAATTTTTGCATTGGACAAATTTCGAGCTCATTTAATTAGTTCTTCTACTGTTGTTTTCACTGATCATGCTGCTGTTAGATATTTAATGTCTAAGCAGGATGCCAAACCTAGGTTGATACGGTGGATCTTGTTGCTTCAAGAATTCAACATCATAATAAAAGATAATAAAGGTGCTGAAAATGTTGTCGCAGATCATTTGTCCAGACTTACAACAGGCTCATCTTTTGATAGCACACCTATCAATGATTCTTTTCCTGATGAGTTTTTATTTTATGTCAATTCTATGCCTTGGTTTGCGCATATAGTCAATTTTCTCGTAACAAGAAAGATGTCGCCTCAATGGTCATATCAAGACGAGAAAAAGTTTTTTGCTGAGGTAAAAAAATTTTATTGGGATGACCATATTTGTTCAAATATTCTCCTGATCAAATCTTTCGGAGATGTGTACCCGACAATGAGGTAGGTAGTGTCATTAAATTTAGTCACTCAGAAGCATGTGGAGGTCATTTTTCTTCAAAGAAAACAGCTGCGAAAATCTTGCAGTGTGGATTTTATTGGCCCACTTTATTTAAAGACAGCCATACCTTTTGCAAAAGTTGCGAAAATTATCAAAAATTAGGGTCCATTTCTAAAAGAAATATGATGCCTCTGAACCCTATCCTTGTCATTGAAATTTTTGATTGTTGGGGAATTGATTTCATGGGTCAATTTCCATCCTCATTTGGATATTTGTATATTAAGTTGCAGATTGATTATGTCTCAAAATGGATTGAGGCAATTCCATGTCGACAAAATGATCATAAAACTGTTCTCAAATTTTTAAAAGAAAATGTCTTAAGTCGATTTGGAATCCCTCGAGCTATCATCAGTGATGGGGGAACACATTTTTGTAATAAACCATTTGAATCTTTAATGAAGAAATATGGTATTACCCATAAAGTTGCTACCCCTTATCACCCTCAGACAAGTGGACAAGTAGAATTAGCAAATAGGGAAATTAAACAAATTTTAGAAAAAACAGTTAACCCAAATCGTAAAGATTGGTCTTTAAGACTAAACGATGCACTTTGGGCTTACCGTACTGCTTTTAAAACATCTTTAGGTATGTCACCCTATCGGTTAGTCTATGGAAAACCTTGTCACTTGCCTGTAGAACTGGAGCATAAAGCATTCTGGGCCATTAAAGCTTTCAATTTAAATCTTGATGATGCTTGCAAGTTACGTAAATTGCAAATAAATGAACTTGAGGAATTGAGAAATGATGCATATGAAAACTCAAAAATTTATAAAGAAAGAACAAAAGCTTTTCATGACAAATCTATTTTGAGGAAATCTTTTGAAATTGGTCAAAAAGTTCTGCTTTATAATTCTCGTCTTCACCTATTCCCTGGAAAATTGAGATCTAGGTGGACTGGTCCTTTTATTGTCAAACATGTATATCCTTATGGGGCCATAGACATTGAGAATCCTAGGAATGGTAATGTGTCTAAGGTCAATGGACAAAGACTTAAACCATTTCTAGAAAATCAAGCTGCTGAGGTAGAATTCATTTCCCTTTCTGATCCTTGTTATGTGAAAAATTTACTCTAATTTTGTAGCTTTATTTTGTTGTGTAGCTCTTTAGCTCCCCGGTAAAATGGCGGATGACGGTACTCCGTGACTCTCAAGTCGGTTTGCTCTCTTTCAGTTTCCCAAAATAACTGATTTCTTCTTCTTCTTCTTCTTTTTCTTCTTCATCAAAATGGATATCATTCTCTCAAACCTGAGAAAACATTTTCCTTCTCTTCCTCAAAATTTTCTAACAAAAATTTACAAGGCTAGATGTGAAAGATTGAGATTGTTAATACACAAAGGTATACCAGAAGATGTACGTTGGATAATCGAAGCAAAGGTCCGATTAGCTGGTGAGTCTTCAATCTCATTTGACTCATACATGCCAGGTCTTGGTAGAATTTCATATTCTAAAAGGAGAAGAGCAAAAAGATTACAAGTCTGTCACATATGTGGACGATGGAATTGTAACAAGCGATGTCGTTCTTTGGGGATGGTTTCCAAAAACAGAGAAGATAAAATTTTCTTCATTAAGAATAGACTGAGTAAAGAGTCATTAGATGATATCTTATTGACTCTTGATACGCACTCTTGTGGTTTAGTGCATCGTGAACTTCTTAACTTGTGGAATCTCTTCAAGGATGAACAAAAGCAATACAGTCTTGGGAATCTGACTCTAAAAGACCCCGTTTGCCAATTTATAAGAAAATTGGATGGGAAGCTTATCCTCGACTCATAGAAGGCGTTTAAGCCGTTTCGGACGTGAAACCAGAGGCAGATGTGAGCCACATCCACAACAACATGTACATATTTTCTTCTTCTTCTTCTTCTTCTTCTTCTTCTTCTTCTTCTTCATGTTTAAAAAAAAAAGAGAAAAAAAATCAAAAAAAGAAGAAAGAAAAAAAAATAAATAAAAAGAAAAAAAGAAAAAAAAAAAAAAAAAAAGGAAAAAAAAAAGAAAAAGTATGTATACATCTTGGGTTTGGCTTTGGTAACACACAACGTGAATGGGGAAATGCATGCATCCTGATCCAACCTTCTTAATTGAAAAACAAAGAAGGTAGATTGTATCCCACATGTGAGGCAGCCAGTCGTATTATGGCCACTTGTCCCTTTTGGGAGCCCTATGTTGCGCTGGTCTTGAATGGGTCTAATACTGGTCAACAATGCTTTGGCCCAAAGCCGAAAGAGCAGACTACCTCCATCCCAATCTCAAGTGAGTATACACCCATCTTTCATCAGGTTTCTCACAACTTAAAAAAAAAAATAGAGGGCGAAACTACGGTTGTACTTGGTCTTTAATTAGATTAGGAGCCCCGGGCGGATGCCCGTCCTGTCATAGACTCAGGAGGAGACCTTCACACGCCGCATGTAAATAAAGTTCGTGTGCCATGCTCTGTAGAGAGCCGTGTGCTACATTCAGTTCTTGGAACCAAGGCTCAGAAGGCCGATGGACGAAAAGAAGCGTCCCGTCTTTACAGTGAACGGAAACTGTTTTCTGAGCTGTATACTTACTTTAATTAGTAGGTCTTTATGGCGAGTTCTGACTGGCTGTGGTCAGGTACCATCTTCTTAGAATACAGGCCTTTAATTAGGTTTGCAGGAAGATAGAGGGCTGTTCTTCCGTAAGCAGGACAGAAAGAATTCAAAGGTTCTTGTTGTCGGTTCGGCAATCCTTGTGGAATTCATATGTTGCACTGGTGACACGCAACTCAAATACATGCCACTACTGCATTCATGACACGCAGTCCATGAAAACTGTACATACAGGTATATCTTCGTTTATTATTATATTTCTTTTATCTTTGTATGATTTTGTTGTATTTTGATTTTTGGACAGACGATCCTTTGAGCAGGGTCCTTCAGGGGTTTCTAGACTTCTTTACCCTGATGGTTTTCTTGAAGTTAAAAAAAAAATCAAATAGTGAAAAAAAAAGGAAAAAGAAAAAAAAAAGATTCTATTTTTTTATTTTCAAACTTTTCTGACAACAGCCAACCTGCCCATATAGGTGCTATGATTATTTTTTCCCTTCTTTTTCCTATTTAAACACTTCATTCTCTTCACTTCCTCCAACTCATAATCATTCGAGGGGAAGGTGAAATTATGGGACCTCCTGTTCGTAACATTAAAAATGTCTGTGTTTTTTTTGGGTCAAGTTATGGGAAGGGTTTAGAGTTTGCAAACGCAGCCTACCGTTCTTGGTCGAACACTTCTTTGCAAGGAATATTCATGTTGTATATAGGGGTGGTTGTCGTGGGTTAATGGGGTTGTATCACTCTCTCGCATTTCTAGGAGGCAATCGGGTTTTAGGTGTCATTCCTACACCTTTAGCTCAAAATAACATCACCGGCGGACGAAGACAGTTTGGAGAAGAAATTCGGTATCATCTATGCATGGCGAATGAAAACAATGCTTGACAACTCGATGCATTCATTGCCTTACCAGGTGGTTTTGGTACTTTGGAAGAAATTTTTCAAATTGTCTCTTGGGCCCAACTGAACATCCACCATAAACCCATTGGTTTGTTAAATGTTAATAATTTCTTTGATCTTTTGTTATTTTTTCTTGATAAAGCTGTGGAACAGAAATTTATCACTCCTTCGGCAAGAAAACTTCTTATCTCTGCCTCCACTATTGATGAGCTCATTGATAAATTAGAAGCTTTCGAGTATGAACCTGATAAGGTCCTAGCTCAGATAAATTGGTCATCAGGAAGCAGTGAGGGAAGCAGCAAGAAAAAAAAAGCCAGATCTGACACTTCATCTTTAATGGGTTTGATTTTATTTATCGTCATTTGTTTCTGGTTTAAATTTGTGTCAGATTTCTCCAGCAGGTAATATCTTCTATCCTTTACTCATCTATATTTTAACATTGCGGACAATGTTGTGATCTGGTTGGGGGGAAGGATAAGGATAGTTAAAAAAAAAAGTAGGGAAGTATGATATGATTTTCATGAACTTGCTAAACCAATGAATATTGGCAGAGTAAGGAGTAATTTTACTCCTGAGACGCATTTTAGTTGAAGAAAGTATGTTTAGTGAGATGACTGTCAGAAACCTACAACAAAACCAATTAAGGATGGCAGAGTAAGGAGTAAATTTTGCCCTTAAGGTAATTTTACTTTTGAGACGCATCATAGTTGAGAAAAAAAAAACCATTTTAGAAGTAGCAAAAAGCATATCTTGGGTCATAGCATAAATTTTCTTCTTTCTTATAAATCACATGCTTGGATATGAATGTTGAATTGATGGATTGAGAATGATAGAAATATGCCTTGTGAGATTTTGAGCCTAATGATGAATGGATTGAACATTTGTACCATTCTCTTCTTTCTTGTGTGATTTTCACTGTGAAAATGTTACTCTAGAACTTGCTTTGATTCTTTTTGAGGTTACATTTTCACATGCATACATAAATATGATTGAGGCATTTTAAAATAGCTACTTTGACCAAATAGCCATCCTTGTATATTTTTCCTTGTGTAACCCATTTGAGCTTATTTGACTAGTTCTTGTTTTTAGCTTATTACGTACCTTTAAAAAAAAAAAAAAAAAAAAAAAGGAATATGTTTTTACCTGACCTTAGGGAATAAGAGAGCATTGACTTTGTTCTTAAACAAGTGTGGGGGTGTGTGTGTGTAAAAAAAAAAGAGCAAAAAAGTAAAAAAAAAAAAAAAAAAAAGGAAAAAAAAAGAAAAGAAAAGAAAGAAAGAGCTGACCATCTGATACACTATGTGACATATCCATATCTAGAATAAAGATGGATGCTTGGAAACAACAGGAAGAGAAGGAGAAGGTTTATGCCTAACAATGAATTCAACTCATCAATTTGGGATTAATCTTCAACAAAACATTAGTCAAATATTGGTCATTGTCCTTATTGATGAATGTTCTCAAATATCTTTTCCACTCTAACTATACCATAATGCTCTTTTATTCTCTTTGGTATTTATCTTCTTATGTCCATATTATCCCTCCTTCTTTACCTTGACCTCGTTACAACCTTGAATAAAGTCCTCTTGATTTTTGTGTGCATGTGTTCTGAGTAGTGGAGAAGTAGAAGATAAGCAAACTTATGGTAGTGTAATTTTTCATGGGTTGAATTGAGTGAAATACTTACCTTTTTAATGCTTGAAAGATTAAGAGTGAATCTTGAGAGGATCTATCATTCTTGATTCGTTCTTTTTAACTGAAGTTTCCTTGCCTATTGGTTTGAGATGTGAAGAAATATTACCTCAAAAAAAAAAAATTGCTTTGTTCCCTTGAATGAGTGGTTGCTCTTCTTGTTTCATTAAATCTTTTAGAATTTTTAGTTTTTGAGTCTGTGTCGTTTTTCTTTGGTTTTTGTCTTTTATGTTTTGCCCAGGAGTGCAAAAGTTTAATGTGGGGGAATTTGATAACAATGTATTTTATGCATTTTATAATCCTCTAACTAGGCTTCTTAAGGTTCAATTTGGCTTAATTAAGTTGATTTTGTCACATTTTATGAAATTAAGCTTAATTGGATCATTGAAGAAATTATTGCTTGAATTATCATTAATTTGGGTGATTGCATTCTTAAGTAAAGTGGCCACAACTTGAGTTGTAATTATCTAATTAATGTGATTCTGGTCTTGTTGGAAAGTTAAGATAATTCTCTAATAACTATTCACTTGATAGCAAGAGCCACATTAATAAAGAATATATTTCATTCATTGTATAACCTTCTTACTTGGCTTTTTCAGTAAACTAGCTATAATTTGAGTTACAAATATCCGATGGATGTGATTTTAGTCTTGTTTTTAAGCTAAGATAAATTTCTATAACTTTCATGAAGGCCTCAAGACCAGAAACACATGTTTGGATAACTCAAATTGGAGTTGAAGCAAAATCTAGTGTTTTGAACCTGACAGCTTGACCTTTATGCACTCATTAGGCTATATCTCGGGCTATTGGAGTTCAATAATTCTGAAATTTTGACAGTGGAAGGTTAAGACCCATATCTACAACTTTCATGAAGAACACAAAAGCTATTTCGGATTCCTTGAAGGTGATATTGGGATTAGAAGTCAGAACAGAGGTGCTGACGTTGGACCTGACCCATGAGCAGTAATTGGGCCATATCTTGGGCTGTGGTTATTAGATTTGGCTAAACTTGGTGTCTCTGGAAAGCTGAGACAATGTGCTAGAACTTTCATGAAGACCACTTGACTCAAAAATGACGCATGCCATGAGTTCAGAAGGGAAACATTTCGGAGACAAGAATCCACCCACCATTTATCTCTTTTATCATTTTGTTATCATCATCCATCATCTCTTTTGGCTATTTGTACTCTTCTAATTCTATAAAAAGAAGCAATGGCTGATCATTTGAGAGTGTTAGCTTAGTGTTAGTCTAGATTTTACTTTAATATTTGTATGTTGATTGCTTCCTTTGTTGTAATTTTTTCTAGTTCTTAAGTGAAGTTATGTTCATCTTTCTCTTCTTCTCTCTTTCTTTCTTCTTGTCTATGAGTAACTAAATTTTCATCTTGCTTGGGTGAAAAGGTGAAGCTCTTGGTAATAAGTTAAGGTTAGATTAATTTCTTTCTTGTGCTTTAAATGATATATTTTTATGTGATCTTTATATGAGTTGTATGTTGTTTCCAATTAATTTAGAAACTTTTCTTGTATAATGAATATCTTGATCCATTGTAGACAATAGGATTGCACAATGGATGCTTTTGACGATTTACAAGTATTGGTAGATAGTTATTGGAACCATTATATGATTACATGATTGAACTTTGAATGTTAAATCTTCCGATTGGAATCTTCATTATGCATGATTTCAATTGAGTTATAAAACGAAATAATCTTATCTTTAATTTATTACCAAGAGTGGATCTCCTAACCCAAGCAAATCCTTTTCCTTTGTGAACAATTCATATCATCTTTAATTTTGTGACACATCTTTTCTTTACCTCAATTAATTAGTTTTCCTTCATCAATTCCCTGTGGATCGACCTCGAACTCCTGAGAATTTATTACTTAAGACAACCTACACTTGGGTTTGAAACTATATAATTATATCCCATCACTACTCCTCGAGCAAAACAAAATCAGACTACAATTACAAAGACAAGCTCAAATCAACATTAGTATATGATGATTGCATTAAAACTCAGAATATACATGCCTCAAAATCTGGTTCACACAAACATAATCCTTATCATACTAACAATCAAAGCTTCAAATCATGCATGGTTCATTTCCTAGAAACATACAAGTCAAACCTCTTCAATTCAAATCATACTCAACTGAATGAGTTTATGAACATACATATGGATATAAATCAAAAGAATCCACAAAATTGTAAAGCAATTCTCTCTCCACTAATGTAAATCACGCATGAATGAGGATCAAAAGGGTCTTTATCAGCTTGTAATGTAAGGCCATGGCTATGGGACGAAGAAGAAAGGAGAAAGGATAACAAACAAACATTGAGAAACAAAAATATGCAATTTCAAGACTTGAGAGCAAGTGAAACTAGCAGGATATTCAATAGTAAAAGCTCACAACTCACCAGAACCATGCAATGCTTTTTATTTTTAACTTTTCTTCTTTCTTTGTTTGCTTTGCTTTTCTCTCTTCTCTTTGTCTTTCTTTTTACTTTTACAAAGCAATTTCTTTTTCTTTTTATTGCATTTGGTTCCTTCAGGCACATTTTTGTATTTGAAAATATTAATAACCCTATTCACTGAACTCACTTTAAGAAACAACATAGCATGCACTCAACAAACATTGATGGTAGGGAAAAATGCAATGCTTTCACATGCATTAGAATGGTTAAGAAGTTAACGAACACAATGGTAATGAAAAACAAATAAGGCCAAATAATTAAAAAGCTTCAAAGGGGACCAATGGATATCATCATTAAAGGGAAAGCTTGAAAGGCTCAAATAGTCTAAAGAATACCCTAATCATCTCCTCAACCATGCACAACTTAGGATTTCTCTTAAAGAGAGTTACAAAACAATTTCAGAGATGCATGACACATCCATATATGCTAGTCATAACCATTCTCTAGAAAAGCATTCAAATTCAATTCGAAGCCAAACAAGCTTAGGAATGGAAAACTCAAATCGTGCATAAAAAGAATCAAGATTGATCAGTATGCATCAAAGATCGCATAGGGATTCACAGAAAAAATTGAGGTTAATGTGCATCCCTAACTAGCATTGGGCAATTCATACACTACCTAATGACATCATTTTATGCATTCAAATGATTTCACAAGAATTAACGATGCAAATCAACCATTATGTGCACCAAACCATATAGTACACAAAAAATTAATACTAAAAATATCAAAACTAAACCAATAATATTTAAACAATGATAAAAAGTCAATATATATACCAAAATATACAGACACCCCCTAAACTTAAGGGAAACAGTGTCCACATTGTACCATAAATATATATATATATATATATATATATATATATATATATATATATATATATATATATATATATATATAAAAGTAATGTCAAAATGAAAGAAAAGATGCTCTGTGTACATCATTACAACTCATCATCAACATCAAGTAGAACCTCGGTGCCTGCACTGCTGCCATTATCACCCGAAAGTGGCTCAATGTCGCCACCACTATCATCATAGTGGGTTACAAGATCCTAATACTGAGGGGAAGGGCTAGCTCCATCAAAATGAGGGTAGGGTTGCTACTGAAAAGGACCCACCCCATAGAAGGGTGGGTATGGTGGAATAGGGAAGTCATGAGTGGATATCTGGAGACGCTTCGCTAGCCATCGGATGCTCTCATTGATGTATGCCTGCATAGCAGCAAGCTGGTGAAGCTCGACGCTTGCGGCAACAGCCTCGGGGGGTATCTGGCACTTTGGGGCTAGTCTCGAAGCTCTCCTGTGTGCTCTACGAAGGACTGCTGCCTTTGGAGGAGCTGCTCTAACCCTCCCAATGAAATACTCATTGAGAGGCTGTCTGACATCTGTAAGCTCCTCGTTGTGGCCAATAGGTACACCTCGCTTCTGACATAGCCAGTGGATGAGGGAGGGGAAGGAAAGGTTGCATGGCTTTATAGCGACCCTCCGCAGCTACAGGTATAAGATGTAGGCGATATCAATCGAACATCACTGCAAGATGGCATAAATCAAGATGGCACGGTCGCGTGTGACCTCCGAGAGGTTGCCGGTGTAACACCCTTGTGGGGATGTCACATTTATGAATAAAATAAAGATAAATAAAATTCTACCCAAGTTGTAAAACATTTGTTACATAGTAATACGGGTTGTAAAATTTTTCCAGTTAAACAGAATATTACGAAATAAAATAACATGGAACATAAAATAAACAAACTGTCATCACACATAATATACATATGATTTTGTTTTAAGTAGTACAAATAATTTACAACTACAAATATTTAAACCAAAAGATTACAAATAAGGATACAAAAGAAGATACAAATATTTAAACCAAAATATTAAACAAAGCAGTAAGAAGTCTATATATACAAATCACAGACACGCCCAAGTACACGTTACAGAATTCTAACCCTTTGAAGGATCACTCTCGGATGAAACTTCAGGTGATAAGTATCCGGGATGCCTCGACCCTCTACGGACCCTAGTTCGTGCTGTCGACACCCTGCTAATCTCACTAGGCGCATCGAACATACCACCCCAATGACGCCTAAGAGATAGCAGTAGCTCTACATGTAAATATAACATAGTAGAAAAGATAGGCACTCCATCAAACTTTGTACGTATGGTCACAGTCAGACGCCCTACGTACGTAACCGAATCTCTGTCCTCTTGCAGTCGCCAGGCTTCCGAGCCTCCGTGAAAATCCAACCTCATGAAACCAAAGAATCCTAGTAGCGTCATACTCACACAATCAATCCAATGGGTATGGATGATCGGATGGTTCTTGGTCGTCGAAGTGATTGTCGGCTTGCTGCAGTTGCTCTTCCTCCTCGGGGTATACAAAATCAAGAGGCTGTTCTTCTTCCTCAAACTCTTTTATCATACAATTTAAATTACAGGAACACATAAAATAAAGAGGTAAGATAATCTATATCACCACAAACATGGTAAATAAGAAAACGACAATACACACAAATATAGTAGTTCATACCATACAACATACTATAACAGCATAAATAATAATATAAATTAACACTGAAATTAAGTGTAACAGCATCACACAATGTCACAGATAAAATGGTACAGATAATAATATTATAATGCACAACATATAAATCATATGTGATGCGACTCAACCTTACTCCATGGAGCTACAACCACAGACATCAGAGAGAATGACTCGCAAGTTCTATTAGTACCTTAGGCTGCCCAACCAACTATTGCACTGTCTTACATTGTGTCTATAGCCCACTGTCCAAAACATCGTGGTGTAGTACACAGTCCAAACATCGTGTAACTACAGACATTGTACTAACATAGTTCTTACAAGATCTTGATTAAGTATAGTGCGTGTCGAGATTACTAGTGTGCTATCAGTTACCACGGCCCAGAGGAGCGACCAACTGTCCATATGTGGAGCACACTAATGCCTCCAAGTCCATAAAGAAATGAACCACACTACGCTTATCACACCGACAACACAATGTAATTCACCTCGTCAATCAATCCACCAATTATCGACCAAATTGGCACAACTCAATGCATGAATAAAAACAAAATTACCAAATTACCCTTGGTCTCAAAATATCCTCATATTTACGCAAATGCCCTCAAACATCAAACGCAGAACATCCCACTTGACAGTACTGTTTATCAATCTGTCCGGGTCCACCACTTTGGCCCGACAGTAAAACTTGCTGTTTTCATCAATCGCGTAGAAATTTTATTGCGTTTTCACAATTTCATCGTTTTTACAAATGTTTTTAAATCGCGTAAATATATTTTACTGTTTTTGAAATCGCGTATTA
The DNA here is from genome assembly GCA_029884605.1 of Ormosia emarginata. Taxonomy (NCBI): domain Eukaryota; kingdom Viridiplantae; phylum Streptophyta; class Magnoliopsida; order Fabales; family Fabaceae; genus Ormosia; species Ormosia emarginata. The sequence continues at coordinate 995,262 of JAQQTP010000049.1, read as the reverse complement.
TTTTTAAATTATTTTCTCAATCGCGTAAGGTTTTTAAATCATTTTCTTGTCCAAATCCCTTAAAAATTACTATTTAAATAAACAAAAAATAATATTTAATATGTTTGAGTTACGTAGAATATTTTTCATACTGTATACAATATATTGGATATCTTTTCTATCTTATTTGTCTATTTTTAACAAAAATTGACAGTATTTTGCTTTGAAAATGTATAACAATGGTTTTCTAAATTTTTCTGTTAAAATTTCTTTTGATTATATTACAACCATCTAATTACTCTTTTGAAAACTACTAACAGGCTTCAAAACATAAAGTGAGCTCTACGTTAAAAATTTTACAAAAGCTACTGTATTTTCTCCTAAATAGTCAAATCATTAGTTTTAGCTTTTTAAACTTAATCCAATCACTTTTATTCCTTAAAACTCATTGTACTAAAAATCTTTTTGACATTATTACCTAACCTTGATTGAAAACAATTTTAGAAACTAAAAACACTTAACTTTGGCATGTTGGCCGAAATCCATAAACTTGTCATTTGATCTATAGATTTGTTTTTCTTACTCTAAATCAATTTGTATCTTGTCAATTTACCTAAGTTAATTAAATCACTCTTTTAGAAAATGGTTGAGAACATTTTGGTTCCCATTTTGTGTTAAGGCAGTGAGCCTTGGATTTGTGCTCTTTGGAACACACATGCAAACCTTGCATATTATTCACATCCTACTACTTATTCATACATTACTAACACATACAATATATTCAAAGCTTGTAGACATGCATATCAATACAAATCACAATTAAGAAAGCTATTACAACAAGCACACAAATGAATCCTTATGGATTCTACAATCACAAACAATTCAATTTTCTTATCACCACCCAAGGATGATAAGATTCAAGTCTTCCTCTTACCTTAAATGAAGACAAACTCTTCTCCTCTCCTTCCTATAGATTTCGGTTTCACCCTCCAAGAACCTAAGGATCTTAAACAAAATTTTAAAGAGTTACTACTATAAGAGAAAACCATATACCATGGATCAATCATGGCTTATGACCTTAGAAATAAGATTAGAAATGAAAAACAAGGATTTTCACCTTCTAGGTAGAATCTCCAAAGTAGTTTTTCAAGCTCAAAGTGATGGATTTTGAAAGAACTCTCAACTAGAGATGATCTTAGAATTGTGTTTAGGTTTAGAAAAGTGAGGTAGATAAAATTTTGGGTGAATGGATGTTGGTGTAGGAGTCTTGGCCGAATGGACCTTCAAAGGAACATCAATGGTGTTTCTTGTTTTTGATGAGAGAAAAGCTTAAGTTAAAAGATAGAAAATGAAATAAAAATTGGCTTCCTAAGGCTTATGGCCGTGGAGCTCACCCTAGGGAGGTGTCCACTTGGTTGGCTTCATCCAAGCCTTAGAAATGATCAAAGGCTAACATAGACCCTTGGCCTCCAAGCTTAGCTCTCATTGGTTGATACTAACCTAGTCATTGCATGACTAAGCTTGTTCTTGAAAGCTCTTGGCTTGCCTTGTCATGGCTTGGCCAAAATTCACCAAGGAGAAAGCAACTAAGTTTGCTTCTTCTTAGTCATCTAGTTACACTTAGGTGAAACAATCTAGTTACTTGTCTAACCAGTTAGTTACTTAGGTTAATTTAGTTAACTTGGTACTAATAAATTTTTACTAACTTAGAAACCAACTAGATAGTTAAATAATTTACTATCACTTAGTTACTTAACAAGTCTTCTAAACTAATTTAATTAGGTTTCAAACTAACTAGCTTAGGTTTTCTAGTTATAAACTAATTAGTCTAACCACTTTTGTTGACCTCTTTCTATTGGTTAGAAATTTCAAGCCTACTTCGTTGACTTGCCCTCATTGGCTTAGAAATTTCTCTAGCCAAAATCGTTGACTGTTTCCCTAAATGTGGGTCCCGCAAAATATTTTTAGGTCCGCTGTCATCGATTTATACTGCCTAATAAAATAATATTATAATAATATAAAATTATTTTATTTCACAGTAAAATCCTAAAAATTAAAAGATTAATAACAGTATCATTCAAAATTAGGTTTAGTAAGATCCCCCAGCTCCGAATAATTAAAATAAGATTTCCTCGGCCTAGAAATTATTATTTTCCTGACTCGAAGCAAATCGCACAAAAAGTCCAAATAAAATCACAGACAGTAAAATAAAACACTGTATCATACAGAAAAATAACAAACAGTACAATTCGGGATATTACGGTCATTTATCCTAAAGTTTGGGGTGTTACAGCCGAAGGGTAGGATCCTAGTACTGATGAATTGGTACTAGACCCTGGCCTCTACAGTCAAGCAAGAATAGGGGAAGAATCGAGCACGCCCATGCTGTGAAAAGTTCCATGGGACTAGTTGTGATTCAACTGTGCAGATGCAGGCGGTGACCATCTATGGGTTAATCCCCTCTACAGGCTCCTATCTAATAAACTCCTGATAATCACACATCTCAGGGGTAGGAGGCAGGGATAAAACAGTTCTGATTGACTCAGGGGAGAAAGAGACTCTGCGCCTCCGTACACCAACAGTGGCGGACTCCTGATGAATGAAAGTCAGGTTCGCGTAAAACTCACGAACCAACGATACTAGAGCCCCATCGGGGTGTTTAGCAAACTCTTCCCATCGGAAGTAATAGATGGTGGCCTCTATATCTGGCTGTAAGGAGTCCCTGAAACAGAAACCCCTCTCAACAATAACCTTCTTTAAGACTAGGGTCCCATAGCAGTCCTGCGCCTCAGCAGACATGAATCTGGAATGGTCAAAAGCATGGGGAGGAGATGGCTCCCTAGGTTGCTCACTGCTCTCCCGTCTAAATCTTTTAGGACCCATTAAGCAAATATGAACACCTGAAAAGAGATGAAAGGGTTAGAACTGAGCAATAAAATGAATATGACAACTAAAAGTAATTAATTTTATGGAAAAATAAGGCAGATGCCGCAACATTGATGACAGCGTTGCGGCACTCAAACAATCCCATCCAGTGTCGTGATGTAACATAACCACGCCGCGACATTCAAACTCATTCAAACACACGTTGCGACGTGAAGTTTCCACGTCGCGACACTCAAAGAAGTTCATATCAATGCCGCGGTGTAATCTTCACAAGTTGCGGCACGCATGAACATACAGAACATAAAACTACCCCAAACAGCCCCACAACCCTCAATGCAACATGATAACTACCCAAGCAAGCTTAATACTAAGCTAAATACTTATTAACTACTAGAAAAACTAACCAAAAAGAGCCTAAAACTAAGCAAATACTAAAACAGAAATAAAATAGGAAGAATAAAAGGAGAAGAGGGTGAAAATGACATACTTGGAGATGGAGAGGAAAATGGAATGCAATGGGATGTACAAAAACAGAAATAAGGGAATTAGGAGGAGTGGGTGAGGGAAGAAATCAGAGAGACTACGCAGAGGAGAGGAAGCTAAAGGGATTGCGTTGCAGTGCAAACCCTGCTACTTATTTAAGCAAACCACGCTTCGAGCGTCGCGACGTTAACATGCTAACGCCGTGGCGTTTCAATTTTCCATTTTCCATTTTCAATTCATTCTTTTAATTAATTTTTTTTACAAGAGGGGATGCCGCGGTATGCACAATATCACTCCGCGGCGTTGTGTTCTCTGGCCCAAAACCCTGATAAGATAGAGCCTAGAATGTCACGGCGTGCAAAATTGAGCATTGCGGCGTGAGAGGTCTGGCTGCAGAATTCTGCAGTAAACATCACACAGCACCTAAAAATGCCTCTTTGAGGCCTTAACCACTTATAAAAACTGTCTAGCAAATTAAACCCACACATGTAATAACAAAATAGCATGAATTATCAAAATCAAATGTACTACATACTAGACTTTAAAACTTAAGAAATTAACGCAAAAAGGCAGATACATCAAAAAAGGTGCCTTTTTATAGTCTAGGCAGGACCTTTTCTGCTTCTTCAACTCGGGGGAGCCTGTTTGAAAGAGGCCTCCTTGTCATCACTCGAAGAAGTTCCCAGGAGCCTATTGTTTATAGCATTGGCAAGCTGCCCCACTTGAGGCTCAAGAGCCCTAATTGAAGATGATTAGCTCTGAATGATAGAATTATTTTTGGCTAGATGAGCATTAGTTTTGGTCATGTATGAATCAGATTTGACCATAAATTGCATAAACATGTCCTCCAATGCTGGTTTCCTTTCTTGCATAAGTGGCCTTGTTTGCGATGAGAAACCAGGAGGATATAGTGGTCTCTCATTGCTAGTAGATGAAGATGCTTGCCCTTGGCTATCCCTCCATGAAAAATTGGGGTGGCTCCTCCACCCAAGGTTATACTGCTGTGAATAGGGGTTGTTCTGAGATGGCCGATAGTTTCCTGCATATTGAACACTCTCCAAAGTGGATGGGCAACTATTGTTGGCATGATTGTTGCCACACTTATCACACAGCACGAAGGGGCTTTTATTAAGGCCAACACCCAAATTGTCGAACTTGTTTGCCAATAATGCCACCTGAGCTGACAAAGATGTAAATGTATCAACTTCATGTACCCCAGCTACCTTCCTTTGAGTGTTTCTTGCTGAAGGCCATTGGTAGTTATTGGCAGCTTGTTCTTCCAACAGTTAGTGTGCTTCATCAAATGATTTACTCAATAATGAACCACCTGTAGCCGTATCCACAAATGGACAATGAAGAGGTAGTAGTCCTTTGTGACATGAGTAAATTTGGTGCCAATGAGGAATTTCATGGTGAGGGCACATTCTCAAAAGGTATGTCATTCTGATTGCTTCGTACAAGGACTTAAATTCTGATTGCGTGAATGAAGTAATGTCATTCACCAATCCAGCAGTCTTGGCAAGAGGAAAGTACTTGTTTAGAAATTTTGCGCACACCTCCTCCCAAGTAGTGATAGATCCCGCAGGTAGAGATTGTAACCAACTCTTGGCTCGATCCCTGAGAGAGAAGGGGAAAAGCCTGACGAATGGCATCTTCTGAGACACCAGTGTGCTTAAAGGTGTCACAGATCTCCAGAAAGTTTGTCAAATGAGCATTGGGATCTTCATTTTGAAAACCGCCAAATTGAACAAATGTTTAAATCATTTGGATAATGGCCAGTTTGATTTCAAAAATATTGGCGCGGATGGGAGGTCGTCTGATACTTGATTGAAGATTTCCCATTTGCGGATTAGTAAATTCCCTCAAAGGCCTCGTATGATCATTGTTTTTCGCCATTGATGGTACCTTATTCACAAAAGAATGAAATAGTAAATCAAAATGTAATAAAAGAAAAGACTTGAAGTAGAACTAATAAAGCTCAATATCAATATTAGCAATACAAAAATTAACCAATATCCCCGACAATGGCGCCAAAAACTTGCTGAGTCGGAAACCAACCGCTCTTTTGCTAACCCCAAGTGCACGGGTCGCTCAAGTAATAAAAGTGATGAGTAAGATCGTCTCCACAGGGACAATAGTAATTTCTAAATCTAAAAATTAATATACAGTCTCATTAATTCTTTTCAAGCAAACATAAGTTGAAAAAGGGTTAATAAATAAATTATAATGCATAAAGGAAATTAAAGATAGGCGGAGAACATAGAAAACTCTTTTTCACCTCCTCTTTCACCCGAAGACATACAATCCTTTAGAGCAAACAAATGATTAGATTAGGTTAGCCTGAGAAACTAGCTTAGTTAAAATCTTATGTCTAGGACGAATAACCCTATATTATTTGCCTAGCCCACTATGCGTCCATGAGAGCCAGAGTAAACAACAAGCATTAAGATTGATTCTCAACTAAGACTATGCATGACAAATAGGTATATGTCTATCCTTTTAATGAATCAACCTATTCCGCCATTGGAATGAAATCAAATGTGCATCTATCATATGAATGATCTAAAACCTAAAGTCTTATCTCTAGGCTCAAAAGATTTCAACAAATCACCTACAAGTTGATCAGGTAAATGAGAGCATTAAGCACCATAAAATAGAACAAAACCCAAATCATTCATATGAACTCACAAGGAGTACAAAATAATCAATGTTCAAAAGAAGATTCAAAGAATAATCTAAACATAACTAGCTACTCAATGAATATGAAAATGTGATACAAAAATCCATATTCAAGATAAATGGGGGATAAGGAAGAGAAGAAACAGAAGAAGAAGCCCCAATGATTTGAATCTTGAAGCTTGAATCTCCTTCAAAGATGAAGATACCCTCAGATCTTAGATTCTTCAATCCTCTTTCAACCCCGAAACGCCACCTAGCTGCTAATTCTCTAATGGGCAAAAGCCCTAAAATGTACTAAGAGAGGCGGAGGAGAGAAAAATAAGAAAACCTAAGAGAAAATGAGAAAATTCGAGGTAGAGTAACTGAAGTATGAGCTTCAGTATTTAAAGACGGACAAATCACGCCGCGACGTTAAACATTACGCGTTGCAGTGCGTAAAACTTAGGGCACCAATGCCACGACATGAGCTACCTTGCACCGCGACACTTAAGCCTTGGGTTCATCAGGGTGCATAGGCAGATAGTATAACGCCACGACGTGAAGTTCCTTATGCCGTGGTGTGATGTACTAGAACTTGTCTTTTGATTTCTCTTCCAATGCAGGACCTTGACTTGCATCAATTTGGTTCTTTTAGGCACATCCTGCAATTGAGAAATCAACCAGTCAAAAACAAATGTAATTAAGCTTAAACCAATCAAGGATTAGGAAGAGTTAAAGCAAGATTAGAGAGGAAGATTTCAACATGAATTTTTACATAAAAATGGAGCTAAACCCTTCTAACAATGCATCACAACAAGGATAAAACCATCAATAATACATAGAGATGGGGCATAAATAACTACATTCTATGGAGTTATCAATGAGCTAAGAACAATTTCGGATAACCAAACCGCATAATTCCCTTGTCACACCCATTTTTCCAATTTTGAAATTAAATTTACCCACTACACTAAAATACCATGGTTTCAATTTTTTAGCAAACCACATATAATAACTGAATATTGTAATGTCTTAGAAATTTAGATATTTATCAGGAGATTTTATTATTAAATTTGGTTATATTAGTTATTTTCCAACTTATATTACGTAGTTTTATTTAAAAGATGTGCTAATTTTTTTTTATATTTTTTTTCAAATACTTTACTTTAGAAACCCTTCATTTGGTTACATCTTTTTAATTTAACTTTACATGATTAATGAGACATAAATTATTATATGTAAATACTAAGCAACAAACTATACTTTTATTTCTTTACAAGTGTACTACTTATATTGATATACACTGCCTTGTTATAAGGAATTACTTAATTAGACAAAGAACTAGGCATCCAAAATTCAAAGGGTTTATAACATTTCCCTCATCTAGTGATACACATGGTCTCATCAACTTATATAAGCATACTATACCGGAGAAGAAGATTTTAACATTTTGGATCGCCATAACAGACATCATTCCAATATCGATCAGTAGAGTGAATATAACCTTTACTATTTTTCTGGAAAACACCATACACATAATGAGAATTGTATAATTCCTAGTAAAAAAACAAACTAACTAAAATACTACTATACAAACCATGGTGCTTCCAGCTGTGTTAATCACAATACTTTACACAGTAAGAGATAATATAAACCATAATAATAATGATGTACATATTTCAAATCACATAGTGACCACATCCATATACCAATTCACATTTCATTATGCATTACTTTTCTCTTATTTGCTTACATAGCCAATAACATAATATAACATAGTCAAGATCTCAAACTTTCTAGGACATCCCCTAGCATGGTGGTCATTCTAATCAAGGAACCCAATAAATGTGGTAATTCCACATGTCCTTGGATGGGAGATATGGAATCTAATAAACTGACTCATGTAAGAATTCCTTTTTAATGTCTTAAACCATCTCATCTTCATTATAGATCAAATCATTTGATCATAAATTATATCATTTCCATCATATATCATGTCATTTGATCATAGATCATACCATTTCTATCATAGATCATTTTCATCATAATCATTTCTTCATAACTTTCCCATAATTAAGAATTGAATCATTGTCATATATCAAATTGAAACATCAATAAATACATACCATTAAACATAATTAATAGTACAAACTCAAGTTTCTAAGCTTTTAAATAAATACATACCTTCAATCATGCCAAATCTCGCTCTTGGTTATCCTTGGCCATTTACTTTCCAATTATGGGATCTATGTTAAAACTCATCAACTCAAGACCATTTAATCACACTTTACCATAATTGAAACATAGATTTAAATAGGGTTCTCTATTGCTATCCTCTTACCTTAATATTTTTATTATCCTCTTTTATCATCACATACTTGTCCACTTAAAGAAATACATCTCTAATTCCTTATTTAAAGTCCTTGATTGAAACTTCTTTCTTGAAGATTTCTTCAACAACTTGTTTCCAATCCTTAATTCAATCCTTAATCCACCAAAATAGGGTTCCTGGACCTTAAGAGCTCCAATCCAAAGGTTTCTTAATTAATGATGAAAAACCTATCTAAGAAGTTAACTTCAAGCTTAATCTTACTATTTACTTTTCAATTTATGGTTCTTAAGTCTTTAAACCCAAACCCTAGGAGATTTTTAATCCAAGATAGAAAGATTCATCAAATTATTTAATTCTAAACATAAATAAGATCAAGAACCAATTTAAAACCATAACCCCATTAAATTACTCAAGATCAATCATTCTTTTAGGATCATTCCACCATAGTAGTGTTCTCTAAACTAAAGATACAAGCATATGGAAGTCACAATAACATCAAGACTCTAATCTAAAAACTAGATTTAATAAAAAACCAAGAAAGATAAAAGTTTGTATTCCTACCTCTTCTCCAAGCTACAAAAGGCATGAATTATTAGAGACAAAAGGAAGAAGATTTGAGTTCCTTTCTTGGCTTTCTTGCTTGTTAGAAGGTATTAAGATTTCAAGGAGAAGATTTCCATTTTTTGAGAATTTTTGGAGATTTTCTTTCATTTCTTTCTCTTTCTTCTTCTTCTTCTTCTTCTTCTTCTTCTTCTTCTTCTTCTTCTTCTTCTTCTTCTTCTTCTTTTCTTCTTCTTCTTCTCTTTCTTTTCTTTCTTTCTTTCTTTCTTTCTTTCTTTCTTTCTTTCTTGCCTTGGTCGAAACTCTCTCTCTAAGCTCTCGAAGAGTTTCTAACTTGTTCTTTTGTCCTTCTCATCTTCTTAATTTTTATCATTATTTTAATGTTTTGGCTAATTAGATTCTAACTCATGTTTAACTTAACCAAACAAATTGTAACTAATGGCTAACTAGGTGGCTAGTTTCTCATTGGTTAGCCATTATTTAATTATTTTCTTCTAACTAACTAGTTTAACTAACCAAACTAATATAACTTCTAGTAAGGACATCTAGTTAGGAGTTTCTATGGTGGTTAATCTTCATTGGCCACTTCACCAACCAATTATAATGGGTTTAATGTCTTCAATCCACCAACAAGAAATAACCTAGTGTTTTTAAGAACCAATCATTTTTAAACTCATGTCTTGTATAATGTCAAATTCCTATTAGTTAATCATTAACCAATCAATATAGTACTTATGTCTTGTATGTTGTCTAATTTCTATTGTTTGATCACACTAGGTTGTCTAACTCTCATTGGCTACTCCTTACTAACCAATCACTTTGAATCTAGTGTCTTGTAAGTTGTCTAACTCCCATTGGTTACTCTTTATTAACTAATCACATTGAAACTAGTGTAATCAGTTAGCCAATCACCTTAGAATTGGTGTCTTCTTACTATTGGTTAATCATTAACCAATCAAGTTAAGACTAGTGTTTACTATTTGGCTAGCTTCCATTGATCACTTAATCAATCAATCATAAGTTGATTAGTATTTCAATCCTCCAATTAAATTAAGCTAAGTGTGGCCTATGGTGTCTTACTCCTATTGTATGAAGACTATTTTATTAATTTATCCTAACTAGATAGTTAGAGTAATCAAATGAGCATAGTATCTAGCTTGTTTATTTAATTAGGGTTTTCTAAACTTTATTAGACATAAATGCCCTTGGTAAAACTCCTAACATTATGATTTTGTCATTGATAAATTTAGACACTTCTACTGGGCATTTTGATCTACACTTTTTACATCTAAGCAGTTTTGTATGCTCTTTTAACATTGATGACTAATAACTAAACAATAATAGACAAAATAACATAATAAATTAATTTCTGTATAGTATATTTTAGTATCTACATACCCCTAAAATATCCATAGAAATTAGTTGGAAGGAGGATATTACAAATACCATATAACTAAGTCCAACAAGAAGAAGAAAAACTAAGTAACAAACATCAAAATCAATTCCTTTCACTTGTTCCAAAAATTCATCAAACAGATTCTGTCCAATCCATATGGCAAGAGAACATCTATCATTGTTTCCAAGAATTTCAACTTAGCTCATTATCCTTAATTAGAATTAGACTACATCTTTAATAAAATACAAAATTACCTCTAAAGTTGGAATCAAGACTATAAGGACAACCTTATCACTCCATTTCCATGAACCTGAATACCTTTGGATCTTAAGATTAGAAGTGACGCCTTCACTTTGCTAGAACAAAAAATCCCATCTTTCCTTAAACTCTTAGTTTCAGATACACTTGATTCCCCTCTTCTTAATCTCATTTTTCCTTTTCTAAAAATTTTTTGTAACCCTTGCTTCTTTCAGACAAAATCATTTTCTTTGCCTCCCTCTTCTTATCTCTTTTTGTGTGCAAAACACTACAAAAAAAAGTTTGAAATGACAATTATTGTTGCATATTACGGCAGTTATAACTGCCATTTTTTGCCTCAATGGCGATTTTCAAAACTAATGTAATTGTGTTTGTCATTCGATATAATACGGCAGTTTCCCATTAACTGCCACAATTTTATCATGTATAAAAGTGACAGTTTAGTTTTTGCATAAAACGACAGTCCTGACATGTTAGATGAGATATCTGTGGTGTAGGATTATGAAATAAGCCAGCTAACTCTTCAGGGAACCTTCCTCCTTCCTTCATAACAAATGGAATTCCTTTCAAGCATCACTACGCTAACTAATATAACAAAAAGTCAAAAATAGCCTAAGCCTTCTCTAGACAAGCATCAACATGCATATCCTTTTCTTAAGAGGGGAAAAATTAGAATTAAGTTGTGAAAAGAGAGCATGCACTTGATCATTGACATTATTATTATAATTATTATTTTTTAAGTGCTAGGCTGCTAGCCAACATGTCAAGTGTAACATCCCAAAAATTAATAATTTCAGGATAAATGATCATTTTACAATATTTGGGATTTTTAGGAATTTTTCTAGATTTTTCTAAGAACGCGGAATATTTTAATAATATTCCTCGTTTTGCCTGCGTATTGAGCAGAGTCGGGAAAACGACTGTAATGCTTCAAAAAATTGGAAAATGATAAGACGAATAGTCATTTTATAATATTTGTAATTTTTGAGAATTTCCTGAGATTTTTCCGGAAACGTCAAATATTTTAATATATTCCTCGTTTTGCATGCGCGCTGAGCCGAGCCGGGAAAATGAAATATTTTTCCCGATAACCTTGATCTGTGGAAACGTCGACGGGGGATCTTACTAAACCCGAGACTGGACACGGGTTACGAGGTTTCACATTTTTTGAGAAATTTAATAGGTGAAATAGTAAAACGCTGTGTAAATTTCATCCATCAGATAAATTAATACTGACTTCTGTCAACTGTAACTATTATCCATTCGATAATAGCATGCATTAGAAATCCTATCACCTTATTCTAATGTAATCTACTTTATATCAAATCAAATCTACATTAATTCAAATTTGTGTGCTTTTTCAAAGCTTCTTTGAGAAGCTTTGACCACCAAATGACCCTTGGCTTGCATGAGAAGCCAAATTTTTCCCCTCACTCTCTCCTTTATGCAGCAGCCCACACTAGCCAAGGAGCGCAAAATTGTGACTTGCTCACTTAACCTAAACTCATCAAACCCTAATTCACTTTACCTATCACTTTCTCTCTCTTCACTTCATCTTCTTCATCTTTTTCTCCTCCTTCTCTCTACCTCCACCATGAGCACGAAAATGGCAGCCCTTCCTCCTCCATTTTTGTTCATCTTTTCTCCTCTCCAAGCCTATTTCTACACTTGCCTTCACCTCCTCTACCTTCGTTGTGTAGAAAGTTTCTCCATTTTCCATTTCTACCTCCATTTTCTCTCCACCTCTTCTCTTCTTCCTCCTCTTGAATCCGAAAATGGCAGCCAACACCACCATTGTTTCTCTTCACTTTTCTCTTCATAAACACCATTTATAGACTTCTCTCAACCTCCTCTACACTTTCTCTTTAGGAAATCTCTTCAAAAATCCAACCTTTCTACCTCCCCCCCTCCAAATCCGAAAATCACTCCTCCATGGATGGCCAAGCTTTTTGATTTTTCTCTCCACTAAACACATTTATACACTTATCTTCATCTTCTCTACAAGTTTCATTTAGAAGGTTTGCTCAAAATCCAACCTTGTCTCCATTGTCTTCCAAGGTAAAGATTCTTGATTTCTCTCCTATTTCTCCTAAATTTCGTTTTCCTTGGTCACGTACTGACCAAGGGCTTCTCTTTTTGAGCATTGATGTGTGATTTGAGTGATTTTGAACACTCTAGGGTTCTTGGATGTGTGGAATCCGAAAATCACCCAAAAATATATCTCAATGAGTTCAAGCTTAAGGCTTTAGGTAAAGTTCTTCCAATTCACCTCTCAATTTCATTTTCCTTGGTTACCTATGTGACCAAGGATCATTCTTTTCAAGCTTTAGTTTGTAAATATGAGAATTTGACCACTTTATGGTTCTCTTGAAGGTGGAATCCGAAATTACAAAATCAAGGAACAAAGAAGTTGTTTTCTTGCATTGTCTCCTCTAGGTAAGAGGGAGACTACTCGCTTCAACTACTTATGGTGGTGAGGAGACTTTGTATGTATGTTGATGGAGAAATCCATCTTTGTATGCTTCTTGTATGCTTACTTGAATTGTAAAAAATGTATGATTTAGTATTCTTGAATTTGATTAGTACTTGATTATGCTCTTGAATATGTTTGATGTATTAAATTGTGCTTGATCATGTTGAGGTTGCTAAATGGAAAATTTGGAGTTTCCTACCTCAACATGGTGCCACGATTTTGATTAGAAATTAGGGGTGAATATTGGTTTTTGTATACGTGTGAAATAAGACTTATGTAATCAAAGATTGAATGATAGTATTAACACTAATGAATGGAAGACTTTGAGGGTTTAATGCACAAGAGGGCTGCCACGGTTTTGATCTTGGTAAAGAGACAAATGGATTAATTTCGATGAACTAAATTTAAGTGAATTAGTATTAAGAAAACTAATGCATAAAAATGGAAAGAAAAATTGGACATTGGGCATCATGAAGCCTCAGTTTTGGCATTGAATCTTGGACATTTCGATTGATCTTAATGAACTAAAGACTTAAGTGAATTAATCACAAGAAGTTAATAACTAAAAGAGAAGGAAAGATTGGACTTTGAAGACTCAATGATGGCCACGGTTTTGGCTTGAGCAATAAGGCAAATGGAATGACCTTAATACATTAAACTTAAGTAAATTGATCTTAAGGAATTAATACATAAATGAGAAATAAAAAGTGGAACTTAGAAGACCTACGAAGCCATGGTTTTGGCATGGACCTTAGGCAAATAAATTAATCTTGTGAGAAATGGAAATTGAGTAATTAAGTATCAAGTAACTAACACATGATATGTGAAAGAATGAAATTTTAAGGATTAAGGAAGGCCACGGTTTTGGCTTGGAATCATGAGGGATGGAATTGACTTTGGGGGACAAAATCTAAGTGATTTGATAACAAGAAACCATTACATAAAATGGAGAGGAATAGAGATTCTAAGAACCTTGAGAGGCCACGGTTTTAGAGGGAAAGATTTGAGTTCAAGTGATGCCTTGGTGCATCCTTGGAGATTGAAGAAATAGATATTTGCATAATCCTTGATAAAGCAAAAGAATTAAGTTGAATAATGATAATTGAGAAGACCATAGTTTTAAAGGGTTAAATACCCTAAACTTTTCATAATGGACCAAAGACTTAAGAATTTGAAAATAAGTATCCCTAATAGGGGACATTATGGTATTTGATAAACCATGAATACTTAATAATGAGGATAAATTGAATTAATCCCATATGGAACCAAAACTAAATGATTGGTATCAAGAGACTAGTGAATAATATGGAAAGGAATTTAGAACCTTGAAGGCATGTGAGGCCGAAGTTTCTAAGGGTTAGTTAACCTAAAGACTGCATAATTGACTCGATCAAGGAACTTGATCAAATTAAAAGAATGAAGCTTGAATACGGACCTCAAGAGAAATCTTTCTAGAAAATGAATTTATAAGAGATGACAATTTAAGTGGAACTTTACGATAATCTCATAAGACTTATTATTATTTGGATTGGCCTAATTGTGGCATATTATAGAAGATTGTGTATTGTGAAATATTTGTGAACATGATTGTACATGGAGTCAACATGCATTAGATGTTTGCTCAGTCTCTGACTGTTAAAGGGCTGAATGAGCCTAGGATCATGCATGAGTCTGCATGTATTTTTATAAATTGCTCAGTCTCTGACTATTAAAAGGCTGGATGAGCCTCTGATTATGAATTAAGTTAACGTATTGAACAATTTGCTCAGTCTATGACTGTTAAAAGGCTGGATGAGCCTATGATTATGCATTGAATCAGTATGCATTGAACAAATTGCTCAGCCGATGACTGTTAAAAGGATGTATGGGCCTATGAATGCGAATCGAATAATGTGGTCGACGATAGACCTACGGGGGGGTGTAAGGCGCGGAGTACACCGATTGCACGCATTACAGGCCCGACAAATCATTATTCTTTACGCAGTGAATTAATGAGAATTGAATGGTGAGGTCTGTGATGGATCTTAGAGGGGCATAAGGCGCTGCGTATGCTGATTGCATGCATTACAAGCCTGACAAATCACTATTCTTTTTATGGTAAATGAACGAAATTTGGATAGTATGGTCTATGATGGATCTCTGGGTGCATCAGGGTGCGGTGATCCTTCTGGTGATGATGTTATCACATTATAAAATACCTCTGGCCGGGAAGCCGATTGCAACGCACTGACGAGGAACCAACAAGCACTATTCTTTTCGTGGTCCGGTATAGGCCGTTTAAGGGGGCAGAGACTACCGGAACGTTCATGTTTTAAATGAAAAATCTTGGTACCAAGTGCACATGCATTGTGAGTCGGCATTGTGAGTTGGCATTGAGAGTCGGCATTGTGAGTCCGCATATCATATGTTACTCTTTTATATAATGATTATCTGAAATGTTTTAACTGTTCAGTATCTGAGACCTTGTTGACTGCTTGGGGTATTGCTGATGTTTACCTGTTATTACTGATTTTTATTATTGCTTATAATTAAACTGCTTATGCTATAGATTATGCTACTGTTGTTATAAATGCATGAACTGTATTGCCTTGTGGGCGCTTTGCGCTGTGTTGTTTTCTTACTGCCGTAGTGGTAATGAAAGATGGGTGTCTCATCTCTTTCCTGTATTTCTGCATTTCTATTTTATATTTGTAATTGATGAAAGATCGTGAGGAAGATAAAGATGGACAACACCTTGGTAGATTTGGATTGGGCGTTTGGACAAGATTTCTTCAGTTACGTAAGAGTGCAGCTACGTGGAGGCATTGATGCCTGTCTTGTCGACTGGGACTTTGAGCGTCGTATATGTGCATGGGGTTGCGGCTTTGTCTGCTGGTAGTACCCATCCCTAGGTGACTACTTTTCCCCTTTAGTATTTTAGTTCCCGCTGTATTTTATTTGACTCTGTAATTATTATATCCTATGTTATTAGTGATTTATGTTAATTGACTATAAAATATATATAAGGCATAGGATTTTATTTCAGTGGTTGTGTATAAGATGATGTTGTATTTGGATATGAGTTAATACAAATATATTTCATTCGAGGCTCGTATTTTCTACTTATGCATAATTGTAAAAAAAAAATATAGACTCTTGAGATTTAGAAGGTACTGTTATCATGACTGTGACACACTTGGATTTAGTAACTGTGGTGTAATGACGATTCTGCAACGGTTGCTACATCAAGGGGTGTTACATAAGGTGGTATCAAAGCAGTTCATCCTGTTGAGCCAGGGTATGAACTTGCTATGTTTAGGCATATTAGAATTTGGTCTGTTGTGCACTTCCTTGTCTCTTGATTGAGATGATGGGAAAGGAATACATGGCTTGCCGTAGGTTGAATGTTAATAGCTACTGTTATACAGTTTCATGATATTGAGGACTGGCCTACTCAATATGTAATGTTCTGTGTGTATAGGAAACTATGACTTCTCCTAGGCGTCCTATGTTAGGAAAATAGGAAATTTTTGTAAGGAGATCAAAAGGTTTTGGAAAATCGATCTTTTGGAGAAAGAAATAACTAGTGTAAACTAGGTTTGAGAAGCATTTTAGAAGTTGACAGCTTACGAGAGATTACGCTGTTGTGGAAGCAGAATGAAGAAGTTCGGTTGGAAGTCATTAGGATTTGTAAATTAGCTTGTCTTACTTGAATGGTGTGCATTGTGTGACTCTTTGTGTTTGACTTCTGAAGGGAGGTAATGTTGTTTGAAATAATTACGTTGTTTTATTGTGCTATGTTTTGTCCGTCTTCAAAGAAAGTCAGTGGCTCGTGGCAGACGTATGCATGTGAGCATAGGACAAGACTATAGAAGTATGGCTGCGACTGCATGAGAAATACAAAGGATAGCTAATGTGATAATTCACCAAAATCAGAGGACTGCACAGTAACGAGAATTGGAGGTAAAGATTCAAAATCTATTGAAGGAAAGTCAGACTTGGGATAACCATGGACTACCTAGATTCCAAAGGAGGAATAATGGAAAAGCCAATAAGTTTAAATGAGAACTATGTTCATGGGTACCAAGAAAGTAACAATAACACCCAACCCATAGGGAAAGTGCTAGTAGTAATAGACCCAATCAGACCTCGACATGTGGAGATCTCAACAAGGGAAGTTATTTCTCAAATGACGATCTAATAATCGTGTCATATAATTCTGGGGGTAACCCTTCCTTTTTACAATTCGTAACTGAATGGATCATTTGGATTCATTTGTATCTTTCTTATCTTCGACTTAATTGTTTTCAGTTTTGTTGTTAAGACTTGTCTTGACTCCCGAGTTTGTTTAATCTATCCTACTTCTCATAAAGATTGAACCTTTTTGTTGATCTATTTTGCTTACTTGAAATTGCATCGGTTAGGGTTCATGATTTAGGGACTGATTGATCATTTTCTAGTCATATCCTGCTAAACCATTCCAATGAAAACCTTATTGGTTTTCAGAATTAAGACTTCTGATATTCATAACGGCCAACAAAGTTGAAGCTTTGGAAGCAAAAGGAGCCTGAGAATATATGTTAGTGTTTTCCGTAGAGGACTAAAAGTAAGGAGAATGTAAATGCCACTCTGATAGTCAAAGAGTTTCGCATAATGAACTATGATGCTGTCAGTTAAGGAAAAGAATGGGATTTCTTGGTGAAATGAAGGCTGTTACAAAAGGAGCAGAACTTCTATCAAGGATGAATGCTCTCAAAGAAAGATGAGTGATTCAATGGATCGGCAAGAAGAGAGTTATTGTTCTCTCTAAGGTAGACATATACTCTTATCATCATTAAATTCATGGGAAATTTAAAATATTCCCAAAACGATTTTTTTCGAACGTGCTTTGGACATTAAAGGTATCTCGTGATACCATTCGGAGCAACTAATATTCTTGTCGTATTCATGAACTATCTAAATCAAATCTTTCGTCCTTGCCTTGATAGATTTGTTGTTGTCTTTATCAACTACATTCTGATCTATTCTCAAAAACGTGGAGAAACATGTTGGACATTTTGATCCATTTTTCCAAACTATAAAGGAAAAAGAGATTAGCGAAGTAATTTGAGAACTTGTGGTTATCATTGGAAGTGATACCGGATGAAGTATGTCTAGATACGATTGCTATTTCAAAAGGTCTGTTGGGAGAGATTCAAGGGAAATGGAACAGTGACCAAGATATATCGAACGTTAAAGCGAAAGTAGCAATTGTAAAGGATGAAGAGAGAATATCATCTATGAAAAGCTTGTTGTGAAAGTCGAGAATAAGAGAACAAGGCGACACAGGGATATAAAAATCGCATTGCTAAGAGTGATCTAAATGGACGCGATTAGAAGCGCAACATGAAAGTTAGAACGTGAGGAGAAGGAAAACATTGATGTTTAGTCTAAAGAATAAAAATTTCGAGGACGAAATTTTTATTTGAAGGGGAGAGTTGTAACATCTCGAAAATTAATAATTTCAGGATAAATGATCATTTTACAATATTTGGGATTTTTAGGAATTTTTTTGGATTTTTCTGAGCACGCGGAATATTTTAATAATATTCCTCGTTTTGCCTGCGTATTGAGCAGAGTCTGGAAAACGACTGTAATGGTTCAAAAAATTGGAAAATGATAAGACGAATAGTCGTTTTATAATATTTATAATTTTTGAGAATTTCCTGAGATTTTTCCGGAAACGTCGAATATTTTAATATATTCCTCGTTTTGCATGCTCGCTGAGCCAAGCCGGGAAAATAAAATATTTTTCTCGATAACCTTGATCTGTGGAAACGTCGATGGGGGATCTTACTAAACCCGAGGCTAGACAGGGGTTACGAGATTTCACGTTTTTTGAGAAATTTAACAGGCGAAATAGTAAAACGCTGTGCAAATTTCATCCATCAGATAAATTAATACTGACTTCTGTCAACTGTAACTATTATCCATTGGATAATAGCATGCATTAGAAATCCTATCACCTTATTCTAATGTAATCTACTTTATGTCAAATCAAATCTATTTTAATTCAAATTTGTATGCTTTTTCAAAGCTTCTTTGAGAAGCTTTGACCACTAAATGACCATTGGCTTGCATGAGAAGCCAAATTTTTCCCCTCACTTTCTCCTTTATGCAGCAGCCCACACTAGCCAAGGAGCGCAAAATTGTGACTTGCTCACTTAACCTAAACTCATCAAACCCTAATTCACTTTACCTATCACTTTCTCTCTCTTCACTTCATCTTCTTCATCTTTTTCTCCTCCTTCTCTCTACATCCACCATGAGCACGAAAATGGCAGCCCTTCCTCCTCCATTTATGTTCATCTTTTCTCCTCTCCAAGCCTATTTCTACACTTGCCTTCACCTCCTCTACCTTCGTTGTGTAGAAAGTTTCTCCATTTTCCATTTCTACCTCCATTTTCTCTCCACCTCTTCTCTTCTTCCTCCTCTTGAATCCGAAAATGGCAGCCACCACCACCATTGTTTCTCTTCACTTTTCTCTCCATAAACACCATTTATAGACTTCTCTCAAGTTCCTCTACACTTTCTCTTTAGGAAATCTCTTCAAAAATCCAACCTTTCTACCTCCCCCCCTCCAAATCCGAAAATCACTCCTCCATGGATGGTCAAGCTTTTTGATCTTTCTCTCCACCAAACACATTTATACACTCATCTTCATCTTCTCTACAAGTTTCATTTAGAAGGTTTGCTCAAAATCCAACCTTGTCTCCATTGTCTTCCAAGGTAAAGATTCTTGATTTCTCTCTTATTTCTCCTAAATTTTGTTTTCCTTGGTCACGTAAGTGACCAAGGGCTTCTCTTTTTGAGCATTGATGTGTGATTTGAGTGATTTTGAACACTCTAGGGTTCTTGGATGTGTGGAATTCGAAAATCACCCAAAAATATATCTCAAGGAGTTCAAGCTTAAGGCTTTAGGTAAAGTTCTTCCAATACACCTCTCAATTTCGTTTTCCTTGGTTACCTATGTGATCAAGGATCATTCTTTTCAAGCTTTAGTTTGTAAATATGAGAATTTGACCATTTTATGGTTCTCTTGAAGGTGGAATCCGAAATTGCAAAATCAAGGAACCAAGAAGTTATTTTCTTGCATTGTCTCCTCTAGGTAAGAGGGAGACTACTCGCTTCAACCACTTATGGTGGTGAGAAGACTTTGTATGTATGTTGATGGAGAAATCCATCCTTGTATGCTTCTTGTATGCTTACTTGAATTGTAAAAAATGTATGATTTAGTATTCTTGAATTTGATTAGTACTTGATTATGCTCTTGAATATGTTTGATGTATTAAATTGTGCTTGATCATGTTGAGGTTGCTAAATGGAAAATTTGAAGTTTCCTACCTCAACATGGTGCCACGGTTTTGATTAGAAACACTACAACAAAATTAGCCTATGGTAACCCTTCAAAAGTGTACTCTAAAATAGATTGAAGTGTAGCCTTTGGTGAAGGCTACACTTTTTGGCCCTAAGGCAACGCTTTCAGAGGGGTGGCCTATTCAGGCGTGGCCAATAATCTAAGGTACATTTTTTCAGAGTCAAAGGCAACACTTTTCTTCTTCACTCTATGAGTATGCTTTTAAAGCGTTGCCTTATGTTAAACCCTATAGGCACGCTTACAAAGCGTCCCCTTATGTCAAAACTTATGGGTACACTTATAAAGTGTCCCCTTATGTCAAACCCTATGGGTACGCTTGTAAAGTGTCCCCTTACATCAAACCCTATGGGTACGCTTCCAAAGCGCCCCCTTACATCAGACCCTATGGGTACACTTCCAAAGCGCCCCCTTACGTCAGACCCTAAGTATGTCCTATGAGTACGCTTGCAAAGCGTTCCCTTATGTCATTTTCATATGTCTCACCTAAGGCATCATTTTACAAGCGTTCCGTAAGTTAATTTTTTTTAAACCTGGAACATTTGTTAATCTAATTACACGCTTTCTAATTACATTTAGTACAACATTAAAAATGCTTCATTTTTTTAATATTTTTAATGCCATTATATATTATTTTTATAGAATTTTAATTGTAGAATATATACAAATTTATATAGTATAAAATTTCAAGCAATAATATAAACTCTAATATTTAACACATTGATCAAAATATTAATCAAATAATCCAAAGTATTATAATTGTCACCATCATCATAATCCAAAGTATACATAATCAAAATAAAAATATATATAATTCATAATGTATGAGAAAATTATCTTCATCAAGCTCTCTTCATAAACATCAAATATACTAAGTAGTTCTATTGTCATCCCCAAATGCAGCACCAGCATTGTCCTACAAATTTAAATTAAACTAAAGGATTAGTAATGTATAGATTCATTTTTAAAAAGCCAAAAAATCTCAATAATTCAGACATATCAAAAAAATCAAATCATTCAAACACATGATAAAGTAGTATATTACAGATGTTCTTCTCAAATGAATAAGCTAACTTGTTTGCTTCATTGCAACAAAACTTAGTATAAAGAAAGAATGTATTGATAGAAATGAGTGCACTCTGCATATGCCATCTATTGAGAAACAATACTTTATGTCCATAATATATATAGTTGGGATTCTCTGGGACTTCAGTGAGTATTGCTCTTTGAAACAAAATGAAAATAACATAAACTAAAAATGAAAACAAAAAACAAAACAAACACCCTATAAATACATGTATTAACATATCCTAGTAATGCTTGGTTTAGTCTGTTTCGTTTGATGGGAATGCAGTCAATTTGATGACAAGATAATTTTGGTGGGCATAAGCTAGATTAATTACATCCTGTGATCTGTTCTAGTAGTTTCGATTTTGTGGTTAATGTTTAATGTGTGTATTTTACTTTTGCAGCTATTACAAAAATTAGTAGCCATTGGTGGTGACTAATTCACCAAGTGTATCATTGGCGAGATGCTAGTTTAAGCTGTAAACAATAGAGCAGCTTTTATATTTGAAGTTGAAACTTGAAACATGCATCCTTGTTATAATCATTTTTGTTCTTTCTTAAGCCAAGATAATCAACAAAATCAAACACAATGAGGTTCACAATTCACTGTGTATCGTCATTCCTATGTGGCCTATGCATATGCATTCAGTGTTCTCCCTCAAAGTCATAAGCACCTATGCATCTGCATTACTAACAGACACTGAAGTGAACCAAGCAACCATTAACAAAATCAACATGCACCCCACCAAGCACACACCTAGCACCATATGAAGGGACCCCATACCAATCAATAAGCATAAAATCAACATCAAGTACCACCAATTCCCCTCTCCTCCAACGGTAAGCAATCTCACATCAAGCAATCCCTCACTAGAAAAAGCAACAAGAATAAATCGTAGATGGCCAAATATCAACAGCAGTAACATAGCATGCAAGGTCTTTTTATAGTGATATGATGCTATTTGCAAACATCTTCCAATGAAATGCAAATCACATGCCCTGTCTCGTTCAAAGAGAAAGACTAGAACATGTCATTCATTTCAGTCCACATAAACATAGTTAATTAAATCAATAATAACAACAAACAGTATGTGCAGCAATAATAGTTAATGGACTCCTGAAATTGGCCTATGACATGGAACAAAAATATGCTGCGACATGGGAGATGTATATGCAGCAAATATAGTGAGATTTTTCTGTTTATGAGCAATAAGGCCCAGCTATCCCTTTCATTTTACAATCTTATTATTTATATATTTAAAATTTGACATCTAACTTATACCTATATCATATCAACATATAATACATTTATTTCACATCTAACTTGTTTCTTCCTTCCATTCCCCCTCTACCCACTTGTCCATCTATCAATGAAAATTGGCTGGTCCCAGATTCTCTCTTTTTAATTTTCTGGCATTACTGAAAGTATAATAACCTTTTCCCAGAGACAGATTATGAAACAATTCTAGCAGCTTCTCCTTGTTCTTTGCCAAAATAATTTTTACTTCTCAAGGCTTATTAGGATTAGCAACAAAAACCTGGATAAACATATGAGAAAATAAAATATAGATTATCATCTCCATAGCAAAATGTTATGTTGTAGGGTAATTTAAAAAAAAAACCTTGAAATAAAAAGGATAGAATCTCATAGTTATAAGTTTGGTAGACATGCAGAGAAATTGGCTTGCTTTGTTGCATGAAAGAATCTCATAGGTAGTGATTGGCAATAAGATAATGTGTTTGGATGTTTAATAAATAAGTGAAATTACTCATAATTGCCATAAGAAAATTCAAAGATAACTACAAAATACAATTAAACTTCAAAACACTAAGAACAATGTGTTAATTTGGAATCTTTAATAACTAAGTGAACTTACTGATAATTGTCACAAGCAAGTAATTTAATCAAATAGAACTCTCTGATTAGTAGACACTACATGTAATCTAAATAATTCATGCTTCTAAAGAGCCTCCAATTCATTTTTTTGCATAACATCAGAAAATCAGGGAAGAAATCAAAACAATCTAGAACAAATCAAAACTAGAGTAGCAGATCATCTTTTAAAAAGAAATTTGGCAAAGCACTGTTTCCAAAAGAAATCAAAACAAGGTAGGCAAAGATCATCTTTTTCTTTTCCCAGCAAGGGAATTCTTTTGCAGGAGACTTATGCAACTTATAATAAGCTATAGAGAAGCAGAAATAGAGTGTTTTACTATCTTGTTTATTCTTCCTTTGTATAACAAAGCCATCAACCTCCTCCTCCTCTTATACACACACTCTTTTCTCTCCCTGAAACTGAAAGAGGCCCTTATCACGCCCACATAAAATCCAAACCTACCAGTATGTTAGTGTACAGTATTGATATAGCCAACCATTAGAGTCTTTCTAATAACTAATTTACACTCTTTTTTAATTATTATAAACAAAAGATATTAAGTATTTGCATATTTAAAAGACACTAAGTGGATTACAATTATAGATTTATAAGTTAAATACACTCCTACCAAAAATATAAGGTGACTACAAAGATAGAAATTTCTCATAACAATGACTAACCACATACCTATGCCTACAAAGATAGAAACTTCTTAAGATATGTGCATTAAGTAAGGTTTTCTCATAACACTTTCACTTAGAATAACATTTGCTAATAATATACAGTAACCAGTCACTATCAAGGCTCAATACAGAATCTTGCACCAATTACAGAAAAGCAACCTCCCAAGTAAGGTTTTCACTTTTCAAAACAGCTCTAGCAAAAAGTAACCTCCCAAGTAAGGTTTTCACTTTTCAGAACAGCTCTAGCAAGTACCAAACCAGCCTTAAATTTACTTAAATCAATAATTTGTTATTACATGCTTTAAGAATTCTACAAATACTAGATTAAATGTACAAGCTTTAGTTACCTTCTCAATATCCTTACTTCAAAACTCACAAGTATCAACTAGCATTATCCAATTACTTGGCAATGGCATTATCAATTAGAAAACAAATCAACTTGGCATTATCCAATTATATTACTTTTAAGTTTTCTAATGATCTACAATATTCGAGTAATTAAGAAGGACCATGTTGCTGCTAGGCTCTATTTTTTTCAGTTGTTTGTGAATTTTTCTTCACAAGAGGAAGCGATCAGACATTTGGAACATGCTAAGGTATGTCCATAATTTGCTAGAAAGGAAAGCAGCATGATGACTTTTGAGCACAGACAAGACATCAATATGTTTTTTTTATTTAATGAAGATCTCACTTATAATTGGCTCACTTATAATATGGGTTCAAGTGATTAAGATTAAGTAAGGTATAGTTATGAGGCATACTGTGGAATGTTGTCTTATTGAGGATTAATTCATGGGTGAGGATCCAGTTGGCTGATCCAGCTAGTTTTCTACAACTATTTGTTGCTAACATAACTTAGGATGAAGGTTGAGCTGATTTGATTTACTAATATGGATTTACTATGCATCTGAAATAGATTTATACTTCAGGAAACTAAATACAGTGAATGGGTTTATCTTTGTAACAACCTTCTTAATTGACTCACAAAATTAAAAAAAGCTTTCAGCTGTCATCTTTGGATGCTTGTGCTTATGTAGTGAAGAATGGTACAGAAGGTAGTATGGTTAAGTGGGTCAAGAGGAATGAAGAAATTCTTATCAAATAGAGTTAATTTATAATTTTTCATCCTTAAGGTTTTCAGCAGCATGCTTTAAAAAGGTTGTAGCAGATAGGGTCTCAAGATTAAGTAGAGGGGAAATTTAGATTCTTTGAGCAAAGGAATTAGAGTTGTTTACTCCCCTATTGAGCCTAAGCATAATCATTATTCATTAAACACTTGTCTAGACTTTTCTAAAATGTATATTGATTTATTAATTGTTTATCTTAAGCTACATATATGCAAGTAAAATCTGCCTTTTGAACAGGACAGTGGGCGTATAATAATTGATCAAATGATTATTCAAATGTAAGGAAGAGAATAAGAGATTACTAGAACTTGCTGTTGTTATACAAAAGTGGAAAAGGAGAATAAAATATAGCAACATGAGAATCAGAAGGATTCTTGCCTCTGTTATTTCCTTCCTATCCCCTTCCCTTACCTTTTAAATGATAATAGGCTTCTTGTTTATTAATCAATTAAAATAGATTATTGTTAAGGATTTAAAACATGATTTCATAGCCACATCAATATTAAGAAAAATGGCATATTATAGTTTGTATGATTATCAGAAGTTCTTATAAAAAACTTGTACACAATTATGTGGCTTATATACAACAATAGAAATAACTAACTAGTAACAAATTTGATGACTCAGCAAACTAATGTAACTAAATTATAATTAACACTAACCACACTCTAATCATACTCTAACTATGGTAATAATAAGAAATGGAATTGCAGATACATATGTTTGTAATTTGAATTATAATTGAATATTTGTATTTCGGATTTGATTTCCTGGTGACCTACTATCATTTCAATGACAATTGCAATAACCTTCCCTCATTTGTTCACAGAGAATAAAAATAAGAATTCGTACTAAATGTATACAAAACGGGAAAAAAAGCAAAGAAAGAAAAAACTTTCAGGTAATACTATAATTATAATATCACTATATCAGAACAGAAGATATCATAGCAAGCACTAGCATATCACTAAATACGTCAACATTAAGCAAAAAGAAACAAACCAAAGCTAACACATAAGAAAAAGAAAAGCATGATTAAATTTACCCAAAAAAAGAGAAAGAAACATGGAAAACAAAAATCAATCAGCAAATTTAATACTAAGGAACTCCTTAACAAAAGAGAAAGCTTTAGATTCCAAATTACACTGTCATCAAATATTAATACACTAAACTGGGAAAAAGTAAAAGTAGAAAGGTTGCTGCATGCTAAAGTGTATTTAACAAAAAGAACCAAGGGAACACAGTAGCTATAAGAGAAACTGTAATGGTTTCGCACAACATAATAAATGACTATTACACAGCATGGTCAATTATAAATCCAAGAAATATATAATTATTCTTCATCAATAAAAATTAAGAGAATATATATAAAAAATAAGATCTAGTGGTATATAACTGTACAAGAGAATTAGATAACATTGCATATTAATGTGTTGTGCATGTTAGAAAAGACAAATCACATAAAGGCAATATAATAAAAATGCAAAACAATTCTGCAATTTAGTAGCATTAAAACTATGCAAAACTAGAATTTCCAATAAGATGAATTTCATTCAAAACTCAATGTATTATACTATGGCTGTATTGCAAAAATGCATTTATATATGTAGGAAGTTGTCCTGTATTAAGCCTAATAATTTTTTATACTTCAGCTCAATATCTCGATATTCAAATCGAAATGATCTCCATTCATATAAGAATTCAAGCCCCAACCTTAGACCAACTTAAATTGAAATGTTCTAGATGGAGTTTACCCATATAGTTAAACCCCATTCTCCAAAATAGTGAGCACAGAGTAGAGCAAAATAAGGAACAAAGCAACCACAAACTCACAAATGGACACACAACCTATGCAACAATAATACACATTGGGGAACCTGAAAACAAATCAAAGAGAGGTACCTGAGATCAACACAGCAACTGAAGAATAGTGGGACGCACCAAACCCTAACGGAGAGAAGGGAGTGGCAGAGAGACTATGAAAACGAAGAACAGAGGACGACGAAGAACAGAGGGAGTCACGGTGGAGACGTACGGAGGAGTGGGTCACGGTGGAGACGTACAAGGAGTGGACCACAGTGGATTTAAGCCATAGGTTATGAAAGTAAGGGTTTTTTAGGTTCTAAAAGTAAAGGATAGCAGTTGCTTCGAAAGGTTTGGAAAAATTAGTGGGAAAATAATAGTATGCGCGCGTTATAGAAATATATTAGAGTACATTTGGAAAACGTTGCCTATGATAATTAAATGAGCTACGCTTTGTTAATGTTGTTTTTTATCAAAAAAAAGTGTATCTAAATGTATAATATGACAACACTTAAAAAGCGTACTCTTTACTCTCTAAAGGTACGCTTTTCAAATGTTGCCAAAAATAGCGTTGTCAAAACTATTCAAAAAAGACTACTTTTATGAAAGTGTAGCCTATTCAGGTATAAGACTACACTTTTTAAGTGTAGCTTAAAAAAATGTAGCCATAGACCAATTTTGTTGTAGTGAAATTAGGGGTTAATATGGTTTTTGTATACGAGTGAAATAAGACTTATGTAATCAAAGATTGAATGATAGTATTAACACTAATGAATGGAAGACTTTGAGGGTTTAATGCACAAGAAGGGTGCCACGGTTTTGATCTTGGTAAAAAGATAAATGGATTAATTTCGATGAACTAAATTTAAGTGAATTAGTATTAAGAAAACTAATGCATAAAAGTGGAAAGAAAAATTGGACATTGGGCATCATGAAGCCACAGTTTTGGCATTGAATCTTGGACATTTGGATTGATCTTGATGAACTAAAGACTTAAGTGAATTAATCACAAGAAGTTAATAACTAAAAGAGAAGGAAAGATTGGACTTTGAAGACTCAATGATGGCCACAGTTTTGGCTTGAGCAATAAGGCAAATGGAATGACCTTAATACATTAAACTTAAGAAAATTGATCTTAAGGAATTAATACATAAATGAGAAATAAAAAATGGAACTTAGAAGACCTACGAAGCCATGGTTTTGGCATGGACCTTAGGAAAATAAATTAATCTTGTGAGAAATGGAAATTGAGTAATTAAGTATCAAGTAACTAACACATGATATGTGAAAGAATGAAATTTTAAGGATTAAGGAAGGCCACGGTTTTGGCTTGGAATCATGAGGGATGGAATTGACTTTGGGGGACAAAATCTAAGTGATTTGATAACAAGAAACCATTACATAAAATGGAGAGGAATAGAGATTCTAAGAACCTTGAGAGGCCACGGTTTTAGAGGGAAAGATTTGAGTTCAAGTGATGCCTTGGTGCATCCTTGGAGATTGAAGAAATAGATATTTGCATAATCCTTGATAAAGCAAAAGAATTAAGTTGAATAATGATAATTGAGAAGACCATAATTTTAAAGGGTTAAATACCCTAAACTTTTCATAATGGACCAAAGACTTAAGAATTTGAAAATAAGTATCCCTAATAGGGGACATTATGGTATTTGATAAACCATGAATACTTAATAATGAGGATAAATTGAATTAATCCCATATGGAACCAAAACTAAATGATTAGTATCAAGAGACTAGTGAATAATATGGAAAGGAATTTAGAACCTTGAAGGCATGTGAGGCCAAAGTTTCTAAGGGTTAGTTAACCAAAAGACTGCATAATTGACTCGATCAAGGAACTTAATCAAATTAAAAGAATGAAGCTTGAATACAGACCTTAAGAGAAATCTCTCTAAAAAATGAATCTATAAGAGATGACAATTTAAGTGGAACTTTACGATAATCTCATAAGACTTATTATTATTTGGATTGGCCTAATTGTGACATATTATAGAAGATTGTGTATTGTGAAATATTTATGAACATGATTGTACATGGAGTCAACATGCGTTAAATGTTTGCTCAGTCTCTGACTATTAAAGGGCTGAATGAGCCTAGGATCATGCATGAGTCTGCATGTATTTTTATAAACTGCTCAGTCTCTGACTGTTAAAAGGCTAGATGAGCCTCTAATTATGAATTAAGTTAACGTATTGAACAGTTTGCTCAGTCTATGACTGTTAAAAGGCTGGATGAGCCTATGATTATGCATTGAATCAGTATGCATTGAGCAAATTACTCAGTCGATGACTGTTAAAAGGCTGTATGGGCCTATGAATGCGAACCGGCATTGTAAGTCCGCATATCATATGTTACTCTTTTATATAATGATTATCTGAAATGTTTTAACTGTTCAGTATTTGAGACCTTGTTGACTGCTTGAGGTATTGCTGATGTTTACCTGTTATTATTGATTCTTATTATTACTTATAATTAAACTGCTTATGTTATAGATTTTGCTACTATTGTTATAAATGCATGATTTGTATTGCCTTGTGGGCGCTTTGCGCCATGTTGTTTTCTTACTGCCGTAGTGGTAATGAAAGATGGGTGTCTCACCTCTTTCCTATATTTTTGCATTTCTGTTTTATATTTGTAATTGATAAAAGATTGTGAGGAAGATAAAGATGGACAACACCTTGGTTGATTTGGATTGGGCGTTTGGACAAGATTTCTTCAATTACGTAATAGTGCAGCTGCGTGGAGGCATTGATGCCTGTCTTGTCGACTGGGACTTCGAGTGTTGTATATGTGCATGGGGTTGCGGCTTTGTCTGCTGGTAGTACCCATCCCTGGGTTACTACTTTTCCCCTTTAGTGTTTTAGTTCCCACTGTATTTTATTTGACTCTGTAATTATTATATCCTATGTTATCAGTGATTTATGTTAATTGACTATAAAATATATATAAGGCATAGGATTTTATTTCAATGGTTGTGTATAAGATGATGTTGTATTTGGATATGAGTTAATACAAATATATTTCATTCGAGGCTCGTATTTTCTACTTATGCATAATTGTCAAAATAAAAATATAGACTCTTGAGATTTAGAAGTTATTGTTATCATGACTGTGACACACTTGGATTTAGTAACTATGGTGTAATGACGATTATACAAGTTGCTGCATCAAGGGATGTTACATCAGGAGCTGTAAGAATGGTATTTAGATTCAAATTGTTACCTAGAATATAAAATTCAATAGTGGCTGCAATCCAAAAAAGAATTAAATGTTCACTTGCTTATAAAAAAAGAAAAATATAATATAATGCAGCCATATATTGTATGCCTTAATATCCCAGATAATATTCTACTACTGTTCTCTCTATTTTAACCAGATAAATTCAAGATAGGTAAATTTTGATGAGTGCCGAACTCAATCAAAATTGTAACTGAGTTATGCCTATGGCTTGTAGCATAGGAAACAACATCGGATCGTCTTCCAAGGATTGTAAATGCAATTTGATCAAATTAAGCTAAAATTGGGGAAGGAATTTGAGAACTCAAAATATGTAAATAACATAATTAAGGTGAGAAATTCAATTAAAAGAGCAATCAATTCATAAACCTATCCGAAATTGAGTTGATTTCATCATAGATCAATCATCGAACATTTGAAGTGCATTTGAATGATTAATTTGGATTTAACTGAAATCTCTGCATCAAATCTAGAATTCATACTAGATATTCATCTAGAATTCAATTAACAATTGACACACAAATTTGTAATCGTACAATTCATGTTAGATCTATGTTGATTTGATCTCCAAATTCAATTAACCTATGCACAAATCAGTAACCTAACCTCTATAATTATGTGATTGATTCATATCAATCAATCCTAAATCCATCACAATTCTCAATCTTAAATACCTAATCAGATCAAACATAAACAGAATCATCATTCATGCATTCAAGATCAAGAAGAAGAAGAAGAAGAAGAAGAAGAAGAAGAAGAAGAAGAAGAAGAAGAAGAAGAAGAAGAAGAAGAAGAAGAAGAAGAAGAAGAAGAAGAAGAAAAGAAGAAGAAGTCAAATGCAATTCAAACACAAAAACAAACCAAGATCTCAAAAATCCAAACCACAATTTCTTCAAGAATCTCTAAATTGAAGAAGAAGAAGAAGAAGAAGAAGAAGAAGAAGAAGAAGAAGAAGAAGAAGAAGAAGAAGAAGAAGAAGAAGAAGAAGAAGAAGAAGAAGAAGAAGAAGAAGAAGAAGAAGAAGAAGAAGAAGAAGAAGAAGAAGTCCAAATGCAATTCGAACACAAAAACAGAACCAAGATCTCAAGAATCCAAACCACAATTTCTTCAAGAATCTCTGAATTGATTATAGAAGTTTAGCTCTCTATAGTTATCACCATGAAGGAGCTTGAGAAAGAAGAAAGAAGAAGAGAAAAGGATCTAAAGAGAAAGAAAGAAGTGTGTAGAATGAAAAGGTGCCTCAGATTTTTGCTCTCATACCCTATAACTAACCCCTAATTTGACCTTACATCATTAAAAGCCTGATGGGTACAAAGCTCGATCAATTATGATAAATTAGGCCTAAACCCCATGTTAATTGGATGTCTACAACTTAAGTTATGGACAAATCATTCTCAAAGGGTCTCTAATTCCATTGGTTGACTTTAAGGGATGAAAACTCCATCGACAAATTGTAGTATGGAAAAGTAGTCTTCATATGAATTAGAGATATATGTCTTAGATTTCAAATATCACTAGTTTTAGGCCCATATCACATCTACAGCCCAAGTTATTTCCTAATTAGTGCACATTGCTCAAGTTCTAGTGACAGAACCCGTGTTCTGACTTCCAGGCCCAATTAGCTCCACTAGATGTCTGATTTAGCCCTGGAGCTCACATGAAAGTTTTAAGTTCTCTCTCATATTTCCTACAAGGTAAGATACATACTTGTTAAACATCTAGAACTCAAGATATGGCCGAAATACAGAAATAATGTAAAATCTCAATAATGCTGGAAAATATCAATTAAGCCCAATTTGAGCACAAACTTATAAAACATGAACAAACTCAATCAATTAAGTATATGGAGAGTGTAAATGACTAAAAATGAGAGTTTATTAATGTATAAAATATGTGATTATCAAATTTTCTCACACTTAGCTTTTTGCACTCCTAGGCAATTCACATAGGAGCAAAACTAGGGAACAAGGAAAAACAAAACAAATTCAAAAAGTAAAAATTCTAAAAGACTCAATTTCCAATGATATTCAAATATGCAAAAGTTTACAAGCAAGAAGAGTAACCAAAGTTTCAAGGGGTCAAAACATTGATAAAGTAACATTTCTTCACATCTCAAACCAACAAGCAAGATATCTTCATTTTGAAAAACATGAATCAAGAATGATAGATCCTCACAAGATACACTCTCAATCCCTCAAGTATTTAAATAGTAGGTAGTTCACTTAATTCAACTCATGAACAATTGTACTACCATAAGCTTGCTTATCTTCTACTTCTCCACTACTCAAAACACATGCACACACAAATCAATTGGACTTTATTCAAGGTTGTAATGGGGTCAAGGTGAGGGAAGGAAACAATATGGATATGACAAGCTAAGTACCCAAGAAAATAAAAGATCATTGGGGAGGAACTCAATTGACAAGTGACAAGCATGAAATTTTACCCCCAATTCCATATTATGCACATTTTCTTTACATATTCTTTCTCTTTTTTCTTTTTTTTTTATTTCTTTTCTTTTACAGCCTTTATTTCATTTTTTTTTTCACCAATCACCTTGCATATTGCACATCAATTTGCATAACCACCACGCTTGAACTATTAATTGCCCACAAGCAAAAGAGCTCCTCAAATGAAAATGAACCAATGCTCTCTCATTCGCTAAGATAAGGTAAAAACATGATTTTTCACATAAGGCATATAATGAGCGATGACAAAGAATAAGCAAATAGGCTCAAGGGGGTTAATCAAAAGGAAATGATGCAAGGTTGGCTATTTGGCTAAAGTAGCTAATTCAAGAAAGAATGCCTTAATCATGTTCATGCATGTAGGTGAAAAATGTAGCCTCAAAAAGAATCAAAGCAAATTCTAGAGTGATCAATTGCCATGAGTGAAAATCACACAAGAAAGAAGAAAATGACATAAATGCTAAATACATCCATCAATAGGCTCAAAATCTCACAAGGTATGCATCTATCAAACTCAATCTTTCAATCAAACATCCAAAACCAAGCATGTCAAATTCAAGGAAGAAAATTTATTCAATCATGCTATGAACATTGAATTTCAATTGCTTCAAACTCATAAACTTCACAAATCTCAAAACATCATTGGAAAGCAATTAAAAATACACTTTTTTTTTCAAAGAAACAATATTAAACACAACATAAAATTTATTGCATCCCCCCCCACACTTGAATTTTACATTGCCCTCAATGTAAAGCAATAGAAAAATCCAGAATGCAAATCACTAAAATATTCATGGCAAGTAAAATAAAAGTGTTGTAAGGGCCTCCGTCATTATCCATCAGTGTAAATGGCATTAAGCACAACCATCACTTCCATGTTGTGCTCTTGACAATCTTCATGAAAATGCTTAAGTCTATGCCCATTGACCTTGAACATCCTCTTTGTTGTCACATCTTGGAGCTCAACTGCATCATAAGGAAAAATATTAGTAACAACAAATGGTCCATCCCATCTAGACCTTAATTTTTCGGGCATTAACCTAATACGAGAATTATAAAGGAGAACTTTTTGACCACTTTTGAATTCTTTTCTAGCAATCATTTTATCATGGGAGGCTTTGGTCTTCTCCTTGTAAATTTTGGAGCTCTCATAGGCCTCCAGGCGGATTTCTTCAAGTTCTTATAGTTGTAACTTTCTTTGCAATCTCGCTTGGCCTAGGTCCATGTTGCACTTCTTTACCGCCCAATATGCTCGGTGTTTAATCTCCACAAGCAGGTGGCATGTCTTTTCGAAGACAATCTTGTAAGGAGATATCTCAATTGGTGTCTTGTAGGCAGTTTTATAAGCCCATAGAGCATCTTCAAGCCTCTTGTTCCAATCCTTCCTATTAGGTTGAACCGTCTTTTCAAGGATTTGCTTGATTTCTATATTAGAAACCTTGACTTACCCGTTTGTTTGGGGGTGGCATAGTGTGGAAACTTTATGCATAATTCTATATTTTTCAATAAAGCCTCCATGTTCTTATTGCACAAGTGTGAACCCTAATCATTAATTATGACCCTCAGAATGCCAAACCTACATAGGATGTGAGACCTAACAAAATCTATAACCACTCAAGAATCGTCAGTCCGAGTGGCCTTAGCCTCCACCCATTTAGATATATAATCCACAACAAGCAGAATGTAAACAAAACCAAATGATACAGGAAAAGGACCCATAAAATCAATACCCCATATATCGAATATCTCACGAAACAACAAGTGATGCTAGTGCATCTCATTCCTACGAGAAATATTCCATGTTCTTTGGCATTGTTCACAAGATTTACAAAACACATATGAATCATGAAATAAAGTGGGCCAATATAAACCAAAGTCCAAAACTTTCCTAGCAGTTCATTAGGGTCCAAAATGGTCACCACATGCAAGTGTATGATGAAAGTTAAGAATAGAATAGAACTCATTATCAGGTGCACATCTCCTAATGACTTGGTCACTACAAAATCTCCATAAATAAGGGTCATCCCACACATAATATTTTGACTCACTTTTTAATTTGTCAATCTGTGCCTTAGTGAAATGTGCAAGTAATGTGTGTCCTGCATGTCTGAATGTGTCTAATTAAAAAGATTATTATTTTTAGTTTGGACACGTCTCAGACACATTTGAACACACTTGAACACGTTTAGGACATGACTTAGATACAATCCATTAATATTTTTTTAAAAAAAATTAGTTTTCATGATTAACATTCATATATATATACATATATATACATACATATATATATATACATATACATATATATATATATATATATATATATATATATATATATATATATATATATATATACATATATATATACATATGTATATGTCGTACCATGTCCTATAATTTTTTAAATTTGATGTGTCTCTGTATCCGTGTCCATGTCATGTCCCGCGTCCGTATTTGTGCTTCATAGGTGTCTTGTAGGCAGTCCTATAAGCCCATAGAGCATCTTCAAGCCTTTTGCTCTTATCCTTTCTATTAGGTTGAATCGTCTTTTCAAGGATTTGCTTGATTTCTCTATTGGAAACCTCGGTTTACTCATTTTTTTGGGAGTGGTATAGTGTGGAAACTTTATGCATAACTTCATATTTCTTCAATAAAGCCTCCATGTTCCGATTGCAAAAGTGTGAACCTTGATCACTGATTATGACCCTCGAAATGCCAAACCTGCATAGGATGTGAGACCTAACAAAATCTACAACCACTCAAAAATCGTCAGTCCGAGTGACCTTGGCCTCCAGCCATTTAGATACATAATCCACAGCAAACAGAATGTAAACAAAACCAAATGATACAGGAAAAGGACCCATAAACTCAATACCCCATACATCGAATATCTCACGGAACAACAAGGGTTGCTGGGGCATCTCATTCTTACGATAAATATTCCCTGTTCTCTAGCATTGCTCACAAGATTTACAAAACACATGTGCATCATGATATAGAGTAAGCCAATATAATCCAGAGTCCAAAACTTTCCTACCAGTCCGTTGGGGTCCAAAATGGCCGCCACATGCAAGTGTATGACAAACGCTAAGAATAGAATAGAACTCATTATCAGGTATACATCTCCTAATGACTTGGTCACTACAAAATCTCCACAAATAAAGGTTATCCCACACATAATATTTTGACTTACTTTTCAGTTTATCAATTTGTGCCTTGGTGAAATATGCAGGTAGTGCTCTAGCAACCAAGAAATTAACCAAATTTGCAAACCAAGGGATGTTACCTTGTAGCTTGAAAAGCTGCTCATTAGGGAAGACATCGGGGATGGGAGAAAAATCTGTCTCTCTCTCAATCCGACTCGGGTGACTAGCCACCAGGTTCTCTGCTTCACTCTTCTCATAAATCTCAATATCAAACTCTTGGAGTAACAACATCTAACTAATCAACCGAGGCTTTGCATCGGGCTTCTTTAGGAAAAACTTCAAAGCTGCATGATTTGAAAACACAACCACTCTAGAACCAAGCAGATATCACCGAAATTTATCTAAAGCAAAAATAATTGTTAAAAGTTCCTTTTCAATTATGGTGTAGTTAGCTTGTGCATATCTAAAGTCCTCGAAGCATAGGTTACTGATTTGTCGACTCTCTGTACAAGGACAGCTCCCAATGCATAATTAGAGGCATCACATATGAGCTCAAATGGTAGTGTCCAATCTGATGGTTGGATGATAGATGTACTGGTCAATGCTCGCTTCAGGTGATTGAAGGCATCCTTGCACCTCTAGTCAAAGTGGAACTCCACATCTTTTTGCAACAAGTTGGATAGTGGAAGGGCGATTTTGCTAAAATATTTTATGAACCGCTGATAGAAACCTGTATGACCAATGAAAGAATGAACCTCCTGCACATATGTGGGGTAAGATAGGCATGGAATGGTATTTATTTTCGCAGGATCTACCTCAATACCCTTGCTAGATACTACATTCCCTAAAACTATACCTTGCTCTACCATGAAATGACATATCTCAAAATTCAGAACAAGGTTAGTCTCAATGCATTTATGCAAAACTCGAGCCAAACTATCCAGACATGCATCAAAGGAAGAGCCATAGATAGTAAAATCATCCATAAACACATCCATGCAACTCTCTAAAAATTCAGAAAATATACTTACCATATACCTTTGAAAGATGCTCGAACTGTTGCACAGACCGAAGGACATCCTCCTGTACATAAATGTGCAAATAGGCATGTGAATGTGGTCTTCTCTTCATCTTCTAGAGATATATGAATGTGAAATAAGCTTGAATATCCATCCAGGAAATAGTAATGTGATTTGCCAACCAGCCTCTCTAACATCTGATGAATGAAAGGTAAGGGGAAATGATCTTTCTTGGTGGCCTAGTTAGGCTACTTATAATCAATGCAGACCCGCCAACAGTTCTGAATTCTTGTAGGTAGAAGCTCATTGTTTTGATTTGCAACTACTGTGACCCCGGATTTCTTTGGAACAACATGCACGGGGTCACCTATTTACTATTAGGTATAAGATAAATAATGCCAGCTTGCAGCAGCTTGGTCACTTCCTTTTTCACCACATCCAGAATCAGGGGGTTCAATCTCCTTTGGAGCTACCTCACTGGTTTGGTACCTTCCTCTAATAAAATCCTATGCATGCATGTGGAGGGACTAATACTAGGAATATATACAAGTGTCCATCTGATGGCTTGCTTATTCTGCCTCAAAACCTGTAGCAATTTTTCTTCTTATTCAGGTTGTAGATTCTTAGCGACAATCATTAGCAGTTTCTCACCTTTTCCCAAATATGCATATATAAGATGGTTTGACAAAGTCTTCAACTCTAAGGATGGGGGCTGCACAATGGAAGGTAGTAAGCTATTTGAAATAACTAACGCAACAACATTAAATTCAACGTAATTCTGACTCTTATTTTCACATGTTACGTCATTCAAGTCAGCAACTGCATCATCACTCATAACTGCATAAATCTCAGCACATGCAGCACATGGTTCAATATCACAGCCAGCACATGTATCACAGGTAACATAATCTAGAAAGTCAACAATATCAAGGAATTCAACATACATATTAGCATAAGCATTATCAACCAGCATCTCAATCACATCAACATGGAAAACTGAATGCTCCTCTAGGGGATCTCTCATGGTATAAAAAATGTTAAATTGTACAACATTGTCACCAAATTCCATAGAAAAGGTGTCAGCATGCACATCTATCTTGGTCTTGGCTGTCTTGAGGAATGGTCTACCTAAAATCAATGGAGCGTGGTTTATTGAAGACTTATTTCCATAAACTTAGTAGTTCGTTGGAAAATCAATCGTTCACTCAAGGATCGTAATGCACATCTTCAAATCAAGTGAAAGTTAGAAAAAGGGGTTTTGATGGTTCAAGGATCATTATAGGATTTAAAGACAAATATCAATGTTCAAAGAACGATAATTCGAAATCTATCCGAGACATGGGTGGATTCATCATAATAACAAACACCAAATCATTTGACATGTTAAATTGGATCTAACCTATCGTGCATCGATCCAGAAAGTTCTAAGATCTTTGCATTCGTGGCATTCAATTGAATCATTATAAAACATTTCTCGCACTATTCATGTAAATATATGTCAATTTAAGTTTTTTCTTGTGAATACAATTCAATTAACCTTGAGGCAATCAGTATACTTAAATCTTCTTGATTGCAACTAGATTAGTTTAGATTTCAATTTTCAGAATATCTCTATGACTTTCATTTTTTCAAATCTCTATCTTTCATTCATCACTACTTAATCTTAAACCAAGATCAAATCGAAAACATAATGGCAAATCACCATTCATGCACATTTCTTCAAGAGAACACAGAAGAAGATTGAGGAATTCATTTATTTTCAAATACATTACATAATTTTGTTGTTTTTGGTCAATCCAAGCCACAATCTCTTCAAGAGTCCTCTAGTTGTGGTAGACTAGTGACCATTAACTTCCATTACAATGAAGGAAATGATACAAGAACTTGAAAAACTATCTTTAACTCTAAGTGTATGTTGTGTTTAGAGGCATTTGCTTCCTTTTTTTAGAGGATTCAGAGTAGTAGTAGATGGGTTGATGAGATTAGTAGGTGGAATTAGTAGGTGAGCTTGGTAGATTCTAAACTTGGTAGGTGAGCTTGGTAGGTGAACTTGGTAGGTGAGCTTCCTTGTCTCCATCTGTTATTCATTGCTGAACTCAATGATTTCTCGTCATTTTTGAGCCAAATGGTCTTCATGAAAGTTCTAGGAAATTGTCTAAGCTTTCCAATGGCTCTGGAAGCACCCAAAATTCGTCTACAGCCCAAGATATGACCCAATTACTACAGACTACTCAGGACCAGTTTTAGTACCTCTATTTTGACTTTCAGACCCAATATCTCCATCAAGGATGCCCTCAAGTTTTGTGTTATAAGTCTAGAAATTGTACATATGGGTCTTAACTTTCAGATCACCAATTTTCAGGGTTCTAGGAAAAAACTCGAATTATGTTCTGGTTACTAACATGATTCGGGTTCCAGGTGGCACAAATCCCGTATTCTGATTTCCATGCCCATGCATTAGCTCCATAAATGTCTGAGCAACTTTGACACTCTTCATCAAAGTTGTAGAGCTCTCATTTGTCTTTCCTACAAGGTAAAGTTCATAATTATCAGACATTTAGAACTCATCAAGATATTTTCCAAAATCCTCTTCAGGTCTACTCGAGCTAATGGATCTCATTTATACCTCTCGATTCGAGTTACCATTCTTGTCCCAAATAATCATTCACCATTTAAGTACATGAAGAGTGTAAATGACTAATAATGAGGGTTTCTTAATGAATAAAATATGTGATTATCAGCAGCATCAATCATGCTTCTGTCCATTGGCATCAGTCCCTCATAAAAGTATTGGATCAACAATTGATCACTGATTTGGTGGTGTGGACAACTTGAACACAACTTCTTGAATCTCTCCTAGTACTCATGCAAAGTTTCACAAAAAATTTGTCTAATGCCACATATGTCTTTCCTAATTGCAGGAGCTCTGGAGGTAGGGAATAACTTTTCTAAAAACAGTTTCTTCATATCATTCCAGCAAGTTACAGAACCTAGCGAAAGATAATAAAGCCAGTCCTTGGCTTCATCAACAAGGGAGAAGGGGAATACTCTCAGCTTGATGTGTTCTTCATGGATGCCTTGAGGTCTCATGGTTGAACACACAACATGTAACTCCTTCAAATGCTTGTAGGGATCCTCACTTGCAAGTCCATGAAACTTAGGCAGCAAATGGATTAGTCCAGACTTTAATTCAAAGTCAGCATCAACATTAGGATATTGAATGTATAATGGTTGATAAGTGACATCAAGAGCAGCAAGTTCCTTAAGGGTCCTATTCTGCATGTTATCACCCATAGTTGCAAAATTACTTAAGATCTCAGGTTCACTCTCAAATTCAAGATCAAAATCAAGTTCAGAAGCAATTCTTATACTTAGCCTATGAGCTCTAATCAACCTATGCAAGGTCCTATCAATCTCAGGATCAAAATCAAACAAGTTATCAAAATTAGACCTAGTCATGCACCAATTAGGATTATAGAAGTGTCAGAATGCCAAAAACACACAAATCTAAACTACATAAATGGCTAGAAAAAATAAAAAAAAACACATCAAATGAATTTTAAAAATCATAGGACCACCACAGAATGAAAACTGCACTGATTTAGAAAATTATCATGCAAAGAAAATATTTCAAAAATTGAAAAAAAGGTCTAAACGATGGAATTTGGGAAAAAGGAGCATAGGCAATGATGTGACATAATGGTCAGGTTCATTGGATTTTTTTCTAGCAACTAGCCAAAAATCAGGTCATTCTGAGTTACCAAAACAATTATTGTAATTACTGTTATGTCTCCAATTTTCTCAAAAACCCTATCAGATGATGGAATTTGGATAAAATTCGAAAGGATTGTCCCAAGAGGATCTCTTTGCTCAAAATGATGATTTAACCTTAGGGACCAAGTCTCAACTCCAAACTCCATAATCAGATCAACACTAGTTTCCCCTTGCACCAGAAGAAATCAGAAACTAGGTGTATAACACCCCAAATTCTAGCTATTCGACAATAATAACATAATTCTATTGTTTTGTGATTTCTATGTACTGTAAAATTATTTTGACTATTTCATGAATGCATTTAATCGTTTTGTGTGATTTACTATGTGTCAGGAAAATGATAATTTTCGGATCGGGGAAAATCTTACGTATTTTAATTATTGTTGTTGATTCTTAATTATTTTTTTCAAATCTGATTTGATTTCCATGAATTTTATAATTTTTATGATTTTGTGAATTATTTTGAGATTTTATATTTTTTTGATTATTTTAACATTATTCTTGGGCTGTTTGTGGGCCCAAGGGGGTTGTATTTGGGCCTAGGCCGACCCGGAAAAGTAAAAATTTTCTGGCGCCAGAAAGTTTTGTACTGTTGAGATGGGGACGGGGGATCTTACTAAACTAGAAATCAGAAATAGTTTTCAAGATTTTCTTGTACTGTGTTTTGTATTATATTATTTATCAGGCAATAAAAATACAGTAAATATTGTCCGTAGGGTAATGGCAACTAGAGAAATATTATACTGGTTAGTCAAAATAAGTGGTTATGACAGCTTTATGGAGGACCAATAGGAAGCAAGCTTGGTGAGGAAGGCTTTGGATATCCACCATTGATTTAACCAATGGTGGAGATTGGTCTCACAAAGTGGCAAGGACCATTTGTGACCCTTGGATAGAAAGTATGAAGAGTAAATTTTGACCATCCATTTTGGAGATATATCTTATGGCTAGGATTTCATGGAGGAGAGATCCAATGGCTTAGATTTGATCATATCACTTTGAAGCTTCTACCAAAGCTCAACCATTGATTTAATCAATGGTTATTAATGTCTAAAATGGTGGTAATGAATTTGGACATAACCCTAGAGATCAAGGGGGGGCTTCGGTTTTTGAAGACCATTAACCATAGGAAAATTTTCATTACTCATCTTTACCATTTCCAAAAAGCTAAGCTCACAAAAACTTTTCTCTCCACTCAAGCTCACGGCCAAGAGGCCGAGATCCTACTATCACTCTCCAATAATTTCAACTAACCTTGTTTCTTGAATCCTTACCTCAATCTAAGAACCTTTGTAGTTAAGGCCAAGTCCTAAATCATTCATCTTCAAGGACTTTCTTCAAGAGCAAGTTCTAGGGTTTTTAAGGTGAAGTTATGGAAACTTCACTACTTGTCTCATTTTCATGTTCTAGGCCATGTTTTGATCCATGGTCTTTCTTATTCAAGCTTTAGATGCTTATAAACTTGTGTTTGTTTTGTGTTTAAAAAGCTCTTGGTGGTGAAGAACTTGTACTAGAAGCAAAGCAAGAAGCTTTGGAGGTTTCTCCAAGAGGTAAGAGAGAGATCTATCTCACCAACCAAGTATGGTGGTGAGAGATGAATTTGTATTTGATGGATGGTGAATCCATGATTCATATCCATGGTTGTGTAATTTATTTGTGGGTGTTTATGTGCTTTAAATTATTTATTTGTGTTTGTATGCTTTATGTGATTTTGATTACTTTATGGTATGCTTGATTATATGATATGATGAATATGTATATGTATGCCATGATTTGATGATGAAAAGGAAAACAAATTTTGGTTCCAAGGACCATGAGGCTCACGGCCTCAACACCTCAAAATAGGTGTTTCTAAATTAAGATTTTCATGAAGGGTAAAATTGAATGTTTAGAAAGGAAAGGAAAAAGAAAAGATGTGTTGGTTTCAAAGACTAAGTGCTCATGGTTTTTGAAGGTTAGAAATGAGGAAATTTCGTATGAAATTATGAATTAGAAATGGAAAGTAATTAATTTAAAGAAAATGAGAAAAGGATTTTAGAAATGGAAACAAAGTGTTTTGTCACTTGAGAAATAGAGATTTCATTTCTAAAGGAAAAAGAGAGGTTGAAAGTGTTTGAATCTCAACTTTATTTCAAAGAGAATTGAGTTTTAGAATTGATTTAGAATTATGGAGAATACGTTGGTGACTTGAAATTTACTAACGTATAGCTCACTCATTGGGTTTTTGAGCGTGTTAGGAAATTTTAAGTAAGAAAATATGGAAGAGTAAAGCAAGAAATGGTATGAAATTTTAGAAAGCTCAAAATGATATTTAGAAGGTTGAGAAATATTTTACGTAGTGGAAAAATGGAGAAAAACGCTTTTCGTAACTTAAAAATGTGATTTTTAAGTTACGCGATTTCAAAAACGTTGAAAAATCGCTACGCAATTGAAAAACGATGGAATTTTTTTACATGATTGAGAAAACGTTGGAAAATCACTACGCGATTGGAAAAATGCGACAAAAGTATTGTGCGATTGAGAAAAATGCGATAATGTGATTACGCGATTGAATATACAGTAGGATTACTGTTGGAACAATGTATGGACCCTGTATGAGAAATGATGAGTTTTACCTGTGATTGGCATTGGTGCATTGAACATGCATTGGAAAGGTCCGATGGACTGGATAAGGCTAATTGCCTAGGAGAGAATACACCTCTTGAGTGGGTGCGATATGCGTAGTGTAAGTCACTTGTTGACCTTGGGGGCATCGGGGTGCGGGTTGCCTACAATGGGCAGTTGGTAGCTCTTCTGTACCGTGGGTTAGACCGATGCAACACACCGATGATCCGGACCGAGACACTATTCTTAATCAAGATCTGGTAAAGACTGTCGTGTATATGCTAGATGTGCAAACACTTATGAGAATTGTGGCACGTGGTCTTAGACATGTTGGTACAGACAAATCTTTTCGATCAATCTCTCTGACTTGAGTTAGCTCCATGGAGTAGGAAATTGAGTCTATGTGCACATGCATAATCTGAGCATTTATATCCGTGTAAAATTTGAACTGTCGAATAATTGAGTAATGTTGAGGGTATGATTGTAATTATTGTTTATTATATCTGTTATGATGATAAATAATGTTGAAGGCATGATTGTAATTATAGTATGATATATCTGTATGGTGTACTGTTTGTGTTGTCTCCATGCTACCATGTTGGTATTGGCGTAGATAATCTCACCTCTTTGTATATTATTTTGTATTGTATTTATATTTTGGTAAAGACCCCGAGCAAGGTACCGAGCAAGAAGGTGAAGAGGAACAGATACCTACTGTGGAAGCTGAGTTTTGATAGGATGGCATCCAAATCGAGTTTCTTTGGATACGTGAGACTATAGTTCCACGGTGGAGCTGGCGCTTGGAGGATTAGTCCCAATGAGGAGGGATTAATATATCAGGGACAATTGACGGTCAACATGAGCAGGATATTTCATGGAGATCCATTCTTTTCAATCACTATTTATGTACATATAGAATTTTCACTGTCGATTAGGTAGTATTGGGGTGGTAGGTACCATGTAGTATTGGGGTGGTAGGTACCATGTCCCAATGGAGATCAGTATAGTGTCGTCTGCATGGACACC
The DNA here is from genome assembly GCA_029884605.1 of Ormosia emarginata. Taxonomy (NCBI): domain Eukaryota; kingdom Viridiplantae; phylum Streptophyta; class Magnoliopsida; order Fabales; family Fabaceae; genus Ormosia; species Ormosia emarginata. The sequence continues at coordinate 950,990 of JAQQTP010000049.1, read as the reverse complement.
GGTCCGTAGGACTTTGCATCAAGTTAGATTTCTGCCTGCTGAGGAATTTGAGGAGGACCCGTCTAAGGGTTCTACTGTCTAGTTATACTTGGGCAAGTGTGTTAGTTTAAATAATGTCAAATACTTTTGAGAACTATGTCTATAAATATTTAAGTATGTCAGTACTGAAACTTATGTATATGATATATATTATTTGTGATGTTGTTTAGGATTTTATATTTTGCTAAGTTTATTTTATTAATATTCAAGAAATTTTACAACTTGTATTTACATAAATAAATAATATTTTAATAATGTGTGGGTAATTTGGTAATTAAGTAACATAAATGTGATACCCTACGGTGGGTGTTACAAGGTGAAAAAGTGCTAGCTGGGTATGAAACAGTGTTAGGAAGTTAGAAACACATCCAAAATAATTTAATGACACTTACAAGGAAATCTTGCACTGCAATTATCAATAAAGGCGGAAAAAGAATGATCAACACTAATAGTAGCGAATGTAACAGTAACCAATGCAGCAGAATGCAATGCAACAGTTATGCGATTTGAACAAGAGTTAATTGTTAGTAAGAACAAGAGTTAATTATTAGTAAGAACAAGAGTTAGTATGGTCACTTAATATGATCACATTGTAACTAACAATCCCCTGCAACGGCACTAAAATTTTGACAAATGCTGAACTCAATCAAAATTGTAACTGAGTTATGCCTATGGCTTGTAGCATAGGAAACAATACCGGATCATCTTTTAAGGATTGTAAATTCAATTTGATCAGATCAAGCCAAAATTGGGGAAGGAATTTAACAACCCAGAATATGTAAATAACAGAATTAAGGTGTGAAATTCAATTAAAAGAGCAATCAATTCAGAAACCTATCCGAAATTAGGTTGATTCCATTATAAATCATTCATCGAACATTTGAAGTGCATTGAATGATTAATTTGGATTTAACTGAAATCTCTACATCAAATCCAGAATTCATACTAGATAATCATCTAGAATTCAATTAATAATTGACACACAAATTTGCAATCACACAATTTATGTTAGATCTATGTTAATTTGATCTCCGAATTTAATTAACCTAGGCACAAATCAGAAACCTAACCTCTGTAATTCTGTGATTACTTCTGATCAATGAATCCTAAATCCATCATAATTCTAACTCTTAAATCAAGACCCAATTAGATCAAACATAAATAAAATCACCATTCATGCATTTAAGAAGAAGAAGAAGAAGAATCCAAATGCAATTCAAACACAAAAATAGAACTAAAATCTCAAGAATCCAAACCACAATTTCTTCAAGAATCTCTAAATTGATCACATAAGTTTAGCTCTCCATAGTTATCACCATGAATGAGCTTGAGGAAGAAGGAAGAAGAAGAGAGAAAGAGAGAAGTGTGTAGAATGAAAAGGTGCCTCAGATTTCTACTCTCACACCCAATAACTAACCCCTAATTTGGCCTTACATCATTAAAAACCTGATAGGTACAAAACTGGGTCAATTATGAGAAATTGGGCTCAAATCTCATGTTAATTTGAGGTCTACAACTCAAGTTATGGACAAATCATTCTTAAAGGGTCTCTAATTCTGTTGGTTTACTTCAAGGGATGAAAACTCCATTGAAACATCGTAGTTTGGAAAAGTGGTCTTCATATGAATTGGAGATATATGTCTCAGCTTTCAAATTGGAGATATATGTCTCAGCTTTCAAATGCCACTGGTTTTAGGCCCATATCACATCTACAGCCCAAGTTATACCCTGATTAATGCACAATACTCAGGTTCTAGTGACATAACTCGTGTTCTAACTTCCAGTCTGAATTAGCTCTACTAGATGTCTAATTTAACCCTGAAGCTCTTCATGAAAGTTGTAGAGCTCTCTCTCATCTTTCCTGCAAGGTAAAATACATAATTTTTAAACAACTAGAACTCAAGATATGGCCGAAATACAGAAATAGTGTAAAAATCTCAATAATGCTAGAAAGGATCAATTAAGCCCAATTTGAGCCCAAACTTACAAAACATGACCAAGTTCAATCAATTAAGTACATGGAGAGTGTAAATAACTAAAAATGAAGGTTTATTAATGTATAAAATATTTGATTATCAAATTGTCTGCACCTCCAACAATTGCAGCCTAATCACAGAAATAGCTATTTGATGTCAATGATTACAAATAAATTTTACTTGCAATTCAAACAAATAAATTAGCTAGAGTTATTATATAAATACAAGGAAAACATCCAACAGAAATTCTAAACTTCAAAAAAGAAAATTAAAAACGGAAAACAATATTTTTCATTCTCAAACACCAGCAACTTGATTTTATTCACTACAATACTAATAATACAATAAAGCCAAAAGTCAAAAGGCAAGAGTGAGAAAAAAAATTCCTGGATTAGTGCTAATTAGGAGTCATAAACCAGGACATATGTCAAGTTATTTATGATGGATTCAAGAGTGCAATTCATGAATTACTAATAAGAACCTCAAACAGAGAATTTCTCCAGACTGTAGTTTAAAAATATAGGTAAACAAAGAGTATTTTAAACTTATATCTCTCACCACAAAATCCATATTTCTAATGGAAAGGGTAATAAATGTAACATTCCAAAATTTTCTAATTTACAGTATTGTCTGAATTATACTATTTTGTGATTTCTGTGTACTGTAAATTTATTTTGACTATTTCGTGACTGCTTTTTGATCTCTGTGTGTGATTTACTCTGAGTCAAGAAAAAAATAATATTCGGACCGGGGAAAATCTTAATTTAATTATTTGGAGCTGGGAGATCTTACTAAACCCAATTCCGAGTGATACGTGTACTGATCTTTTAATTTTTAGAATTTATCTGTGAAATAAAAATATTTTATATTATAATATTATTTTATTATCTGTTAGACAATACTTACTGACTTAAAAGCAGTAGCTTCTGCCTAATGGACAATAGGAACCGGAAAAGTCTTTGTTGTAACGCCCCAATTTTTAGAAAATATTCTGAATGTGCTGTTTTCTGTTTTTCATGCTTTTTTATGAATGACCGCATTGTGTCCCTATTTTTCTCGTTCTTGAATTTTGTATGAAAACAACTACGATAATACAGTTTCAAATTTTATTTGATCGTTTTACGTAGTTTGCTTCGAGACGGTAAAATAAAAATTTTTCTCGAGCTACCGTATTAATTTTTCTCGAAAGATATACAGCTAAATAATACTTTACTTGGATATTTTATTTGAACGTTTTGGACGATTACCTACGTTGTGGGAAAAAACGGAAAATGACCGTTACGTCCCGAACGCATCTTTTTTGCTTTTTTGTCTGTTTTTAATTGTTTTCTTCTTGATTTAATGCCGAAAATACCGTCTGTGATTTTATATGAACTTTTTGTGTGATTTGCTCCGAGGCAGAAAATAATATTTTCCTGGCCGGGGAAAATCTTATTTGATTATTTAGAATTGGGGATCTTACTTAACCCGATTCTCGAATGAGACTAAAAATAATCTTTTAATTTTTAGGATTTAATCACAAATAAAATAATTTTATATTATTATAATATTATTTTATTAGTCAAGATATTTTAGTGACAAGGGACCCGAAATATTTTGCGGGACCCACAATTAGCGAACGGTTAGATCGGTAGCTTAATTAATTACCGTAGTCGTAGAACTTTCCTGCAAAACGCAGTGACTCACTAGTGACTCAAAGAGCATTTATTACACAAAGTGTGACTAAGCCATGTGAGTCACCTGAACCAACCAATGAGAATTAAGCTTGCTCACCAAGGCTTGATCTTAGCCTTTGATTCATCCAATGGCTTGATGAAGCCAAGCAAGGTGCCCACCTTGCACCCCACATCATGTTCACGGCCAAGAGGCCTTAGGAGACAAAAATCACTTTCATCTTCATCACTTTTCTCTCTTCTCTCTCATCAAGAACCCTAGCCACCATTCTTGTCCATTTTCTTCACCATATTCGGCCAAGCTCATTTCCTAACCATCCAACCATCCAAAAATTTTTCTAACCAAGTTTCCTTAATCTAAACACCATTCTAAGAACCTTTGTAGTTGGGAGTTTCTTCAAATTCTTCCATCTAAGGCTTGGAAACCAACCTTGAAAGTTTTACCTAGAAGGTGAAATTTCATGCTTTTCTTTTCTCTCTTTTTTTCAAAGTTCTAAGCCATGATTTTTCCATGGTTTAGCTTCTTTTTCATGGTTAGTAACATGTAGGTTTTGTTTGAAATTTTTAGGTGTTTGGTGGAGTGAAAACCGTGACCTAGGAGGTGAGAAAGCAAGCTTTTTGTCTTCATTTAAGGTAAGAGGAAGACAATTCCTATCATCCCTTGATGGTGGTAAGAAGATGGGTTGTTTGTAGAATCCATAAGGATTCGGTTGTGGTGTGTTTATTGATGTGTATTTGTTAATTTTTGTGGTTGCTAGTAGCTTAAGTGTTATGTGTTAGTAGCTTTCTTATTTGGTAATTGTAATAATTTTGCATGTCTAATAGCTTTTGATTGTATGTCTATAAGCTTTAAATTAGGTTTTATGTGTTAGAAATATTTTGCATGTGTTAGAAATATTTTGCATGTGTTAGAGATATAAATGCATGTGTTAGAATTGTATGATAAGGTTTAGGATGTGAATAACATGTGTAAATTTGCATGAGTGTTCCAAAGAACACATCCAATAGCTCACGGCAATGCCAAAATGTGAGGACCAAAATGTTCTCTTCATTTTTCCTAAAGTGCAACTTAATTGATTAGGAGAAATAAGAAGGTTTTAAATGGTTTTGATCAAAGAAAAGGAATTTATAAATCAAATGGTAAATTTAGTACATTTTGGGCCAACATGCCTAAAAGATTTATTTGATTCATAATCATTACTTTATAACATGATTTAATGAATTTAGATAAAATAATACCTTTGATATGATTAAGAAATCAAATGAAAAAGTTTTAACAAAATTCGGCCAACATGCCACTATAGGTAATTATGATTTCTAAAACTTGATTCCAAACCTTTTTCAATCAAAAAGAAACAATACAAGTTAAGAAGAAATTTTCTATAATGATTTTTGAAAGAACCAATTGATTAGAAGTAAGTTTAAAGGGTTAAAATTCATAAGTTTATCATTAGGAAGGAAATGCAAGAATGTTAAGAAATTTTCTAACATATAGCTCACTTTAGGTTTTGAAGCATGTTAGAGATTTCAAAAAGAATTTAATGAAATGGTTAAAAAAATTAGGTAAATAGAAATTTTATGGAAAATTTAGAAAATCATTATTATAAGTTTATAAACAAAATACTTGTCAATTTTTAGTAAAAATGAACCTATAAGATAGTAACAATATCCTAATGACAGTATGCGGTATGAAAAATTATTCAACGTAGTTTAAATGTACTAAGTACTATTTCTATCTGTTTAAACAGTAATTTTAAAGGCATTCGAATAAGAAAATGATTTAAAAATCCTACGCGATTGAGAAAATGTATTAAAAATGCTACACGATTTTAAAAACAGAAAAATATCCTTACCCGATTTTTAAACGTTTGTAAAAACGATGAGATTTCAAAAACGCGATAAAATTTCTACGCGATTGACCGTTACTATATTTAATTTTCGCTGTCGGGAAAATGTGAACCCGTACAGGCTTTTGAGGTTATTTCGCTGTCGGAAAAATGTGAACCTGTACAGGCTTTCTGCCATTGAGGGTATATTTTTATCTTGAGGGCATTTTCGTAATTTCATATATTTGGAATTATGTTTTGTCTTTATACCAATTTTTGGTGTTTTGGTTGACGAGACGAATCACATCGTGTTGTCGATGCGATAAGTGTAGTGTAGTTTATTGTTCTAATAAACTTGGAGACTTTAGTGTATGGGATCCCACATGTGGACAGTTGGTAGCTCCGCTGGGCCGTGGTAAACCGATAGCACACTAATGTACTCGACATTCACTATATTTAATCGAGGTTTGTAAAGTCTAGTAGTACATTGCCTATAGTGCCACAACGGGAGACCGTGAACTATACTACGCTGGATGGTGGATTCCCAAAGTGTCGTAGGCTATTGACGCAACGCGTGATCGCGTAATAGTTGGTTGGGCAGCACCGTGGTACTAATAGATTTTGCAAGTCATTCTCTCTGATATCTGTTTGGGTTTAGCTCCATGGAGTAGGGTTGTGTTTTGGTGTATTTGATTTTATCTTGGATAATATTCCATTTTTATCTATTTATCTTTATCTAGTAAAATCTTGGATGTTTTTACATTTTCTCTATTTGTATTTATCTGATAATTTTTATGTTAGTTGTCTATTTCTTATCTTATTTTATCTGTGAGATTGATTTATCTCGTGTGAATTTCTTTATTTGTGTTATATCTGTGATGTTCTGAAACACTAGGATATTTAATATGTATTATTGTTATAGCTTCTTCGTATTGTATTAACTGTGTAGTAGTTATTTGTCGTCTTCTTATTTGCCATGTTGTGATGATTTTATGTTGTCTTACCTCTTTAGTGTATGTGTCTCTTGTCTATTTATTTTATGCGGTAAAGAGTTTGAAGAGGAAGAAGAGGAACAACCTCTTGAGATCGTGTACCCTGAGGAAGAGGAAGGTCGTGCAAGCCGACGATCGCTTTACGAGCAAGAACCATCCGATCATCCATACCCTCTCGGATTGATTGTGTGGGGGATGGCGACGCCTTTGCATTTTTGGGATTCATAGAGCCGATATTCCATGGGGTGATCCGGCTTGGCATTTACGAGGAGATCGTGCTTCGTTACCTATGCCGGACGTATGACCGTGATTCTACGTCATCGCTTTGATGGAGATCCGATTGCGACGACGACATTATTTCTCGCACTTAGAGTTACCCTTATCCATTAGGCGTTATTGGGGTGCTGAAAACCCTGAGCCTAGTGAGATAAGCATCGTATCGACTGCACGATCCCGTTATCGCCGTGTGTCGAGACATCCGGGATATCTATCTCCCGATGATCATTTTCAAACTGAGAGTGATCCATCTGAGGATTAGATAACCATGATGTTTTTTTTTGGGCGTCGTCATATGTATGTCGTATATATTAACTCTTTTATTGCTTTCTTTACTGTTTTTTATTTAAATAGTTGTAGACTTAGTTGTAAATTATTTGTATAGTTTATAACTTAATCATATGTATATTATCGAATGAAGTTTTTTTTTTTTCGTATTTTCCGCATTATCTTTTTATTACATATTTCTGTCTATCAGGAATTATTTTTACAACCCGTAATAATTTTAACAAATATTCCGCAACTTGGGTAGATTTTATTTCTATTTATTTTATTTTCTTTTATGTGTGACATCCTCAAAAGGGGTGTTACATTAGTTGGTATCAGAGCCCAAGTTAGAGTCTTTTGGGGTTGTGGTTGGGTCTGTTTTTGTTTGTCTTTGTGTGATTCTCTCGTGATGTTTGTGATTTATATCCTTTCGGAAATATCTAGAACGATGTATCTAACTTTGTTTTGTTATGTTTGAAGAAAGAAGATGGCTGGTAGAGGTAGAGGACGTGTTAACGTAAATCGAGATGAGGACCCGATGTTGGTTGCTGCTGAGGCTATGCGGCGGATGGTCAAGTGATAACTCAAAGAAAATTTGAGAGCAAATTTCAACAACAAGATGCTACAAAGCAGATGCCCTAAATTTATCTTTGAATTTAGGCGTCATAATCCGCCACAATTTAGAGGTGAGGTGGATCCGGAGAAAGAGTCAGTGGATGCAAGATTTAGAGAGAATCTTTGAGGGGATGAGATGTACAGATGAAAAGAAAGTAACTTATGTTGTTTTCATGCTGAGAGGAGATGCAGAACATTGGTGGAGAGGAATCCGCCGAGTGTTGCAAGCTGAAGGGACTGAGATCACCTGGGAAGTGTTTTCTAATACTTTTCTGGATAAATATTTTCCTGCGAGTGCTAGGCATGCCAAGGAAATGGAATTTCTTGGTTTGCGACAGGGGAATATGACGGTGAATGAGTATGCCACAAAATTTGAGAGTTTGTCTCAATTCTCGATTATGCTCGAGACACGACAAGATGATGTGTGAGATGCAGGAAGTTTGAATCGTGTTTAAGGGTGGAACCGAAATGAGGAGTGGTATCTTTGAGGATGACTCAGTTTCATGCTTTGGTGGATGCTTGTGCTCGACTTGAAGAGTTAGAGCCATCTAGAGATCAAAGGAATCAGAATTTTGGACCGACAAGGTTCCAGAGAGGTGGAGGTAGTAATGCAAATCGGTTTCAGCGTAAGCCGTATACCAGGCCAACAGGAAGTCAATCTCAACGACCATCTGTTAGCGGAAGTGCAAGTGGTAGTGGAGCTGGACAGAGGGTGGCGTTTACGCCAACATGTTTTAAGTGCGGGAAGAAAGGTCATATTTCTCCCGAGTGTACGCTAAAGGTGCAGCTTTGTTTCAATTGTAAACAACCTGGGCACATAGCAAAGGATTGTCCACAGCCGGAGAGAAAACCTGTTGTTCGGTATGTTAAAGCTAATCAGCAGAAATCTGGAAGTACTCAACCGAGATCAGGAGGACGAGTATATACAATGATGGGATCTGAGATTTCTAAGTCTGATGATCTTATTCAGGGAGAAGGAGACATTGGAGGTAATCTTCTGACTGTATTGTATGATTCTGGAGCTACACATTCCTTTATTGCATATGATTGTGTAGAAAGGTTGAAGTTGCCTATGTCTTCTCTGAATGTTATGTTGAATGTATCCACGACAACTGCTAAACCTGTAGTTACTTCTAAGATCTGTTTGGATTGTCCAATTGTTGTGAAGGACCGTTTGTTTTTGGTTGATTTGATTTGTTTGCCTCTTATTGAGATAGATGTAATCTTAGGGATGGACTGGTTATGTTCTAACCATATCCTCATAGATTGTGCAAAGAAAACTATAGTTTTTCCTAAGGAAGAAGAGTCCGGATTCTTAACTTCTTTAAGTCAAGTCTTTGTTGAGAAATGGAGCGCAGGGATATCTCGGTATTGTCTTCTCTAGAAGTTAAGAATGAGAAGGATGTGAATACTATTCCCGTTGTCAACGAATTTCCTGGATGTTTTTCCCGAAGATGTACTGGTTTACCGCTTTGAGCGGGAGATCGAGTTCTCAATTGATTTAGTACCGGGAACAGTCCCTATCTCAATTGCACCATATCGTATGTCGCCGAGTAGAGTTGGAGGAGCCGAAAAAGCAATTGGTGGAACTGTTGGAGAAAGAATTTGTACGACCTAGCGTTTCCCCACGGGGTGCACCAAGATTTTTGGTCAAGAAGAAGGATGGAACGTCACGACTTTGTGTGGACTATCGGCAATGAACAAGGTGACTATCAAGAATAAATATCCGCTTCCAAGAATCGACGATTTGATGGATCAATTGAGAGGAGCCGTGATATTTTCCAAGATAGATCTACGATCGTGTTATCACCGTATTCGTGTAAGAGGGGAAGACGTGCCGAAAACTGCACGAACTCGTTATGGACATTATGAGTATCATGGTAATGCCATTCGGGGTGACGAATGCTCCTGCTATATTTATGGATTATATGAACAGAATATTTCGTCCATATCTAGACAGATTTGTCATTGTCTTTATCGATGACATTCTGATCTATTCTCAATCGAAGGAAGAGCATGCTGAACATCTGAGTGTTTTTCTTCAGATTTTGAGAGAGAAACAGTTGTATGCGAAATTGTCTAAGTGTGAGTTCTGGTTGGAAGAAGTTCAATTTCTTGGTCACGTAATTTCTAAAGAAGGTATAGCGGTGGACCCATCGAAAGTGGAGACCGCTTTTTACGATGGGAGAGACCTAAGACAGGAATGGAAGTTCGAAGTTTTGTTGGACTTGCTGGTTATTATCGGAGATTTATCGAAGGTTTTTCCAAGATTACTGGACCGCTTACACAACTTACGAGGAAAAGTCAAGCTTTCGAATGGACAGAAGAACGTGAAGCTAGTTTTCAAGAGTTGAAGAAGAGGTTAACAAGCTGCGCCGGTGTTAATCCTACCGTTCGACGAAATCTTTCGATGTGTATTGTGACGCTTCTTATCAAGGACTAGGATGCGTGTTGATGCAAGACCGGAATGTGGTGGCGTATGCTTCTCGACAATTGAAGATTCATGAGAAGAATTATCCTACGCATGATTTAGAATTGGCTGCGGTAGTTTTTGCTTTGAAGATATGGAGACACTTTCTCTACGGAGCAACGTTCAACATCTTCAGTGATCACAAAAGTTTGAAGTACTTATACGATCAGAAGGAGCTGAATATGAGGCAGCGAAGGTGGTTAGAATTTCTGAAGATATGTCGTGGCCGATGCCTTGAGTAGAAAGATTATCAGTGTTTCTGCGCTGATGATCAAAGAAAAGGAGCTCATTGAACAGTTTAGAGATGAATGGTCATTTGTTAAGTTGAAACCGGGGAAGATCTGTATTAGCATGGTTACTATCTCGAGCGAGCTGATGGAAGACATAAAGGAAAAGCAAAATGCCGATAAATTTTTGCAAGGAATAAGGGAGCAAATGAAACAAGGCGAGACACTAGAGTTCAAGGAAGGAACTGATGGAATTCTGAGATTTCGGGGTAGAGTCTGTGTTCCTCGTAATCGAGAGTTAAGAAGATATATTGTGAAACATGCCCATACTAGTCTATTGAGTATGCATCCAGGCATAACAAAAATGTATCAAGACTTGAAGAAGTTATTCTGGTGGCATGGAATGAAGGGTGATGTTGTTAGATGCGTGTCAACTTGCCTAGTTTGTCAAAAGTCGAAAGTTGAACACCAAAGACCAGCTGGGATGTTGCAACCATTATCGATTCCAGAATGGAAATGGGACAGCATTTTTATGGATTTCGTTACTGGTTTGCCGAAGACAAAGAAAGGTCATGACGCAATATGGGTTATAGTCGATAGACTTACGAAATTAGCTCATTTCTTACCAATCAATATCAAATATTCATTGGAAAGATTAACCTAGTTGTACATCAGTGAAATTGTCAGACTACATGGTGTACCGACAAGTATAATTTCTGATCGTGATCCGAGGTTTACGTCAAGATTTTGGCGAAGTCTACAAGAAGCTATGGAAACTAAGTTACGACTGAGTTCAGCGTATCATTCGCAGACTGACGGTCAGACTGAAAGAACTATACAGTCCTTGGAGGATTTATTGCGTGCTTGTGTTTTGGAACAGCGGGGAAGTTGGGATGAATTTTTATCTTTGATAGAATTCACCTACAACAATAGTTTTCACGCAAGCATCGGAATGGCACCTTATGAAGCATTGTATGGAAGACGATGTCGAACGCCGTTATCTTTGGTATCAAGATGGAGAAAGTATGATCGTTGGACCTGAGCTTGTACAACAAACTACTGATAAAGTCAAGATGATACAAGAGAAGATGAGGACGACGCAAAGCGGACAAAAAGAGTTACGCGGATAAGCGAAGACGACCTCTTGAATTTGAGGAGGGTGAGCATGTGTTTCGAGAGTTACTCCTACGACCGGTGTCGGAAGAGTAATTAAGTCTAAGAAGCTTACTCCTAAATTCATTGGACCATATCGATTATCCGACGTATTGGCCCCGTAGCATATCGATTGCTTTGCCGCCGTTTCTATCCAATTTGCATGACGTGTTTCATGTGTCTCGCCATTTTAAGTATATGCCGATCCGACACATGTTATACAACCGATGACGTACGCTTAAAGGAGAATTTGACTTACGAAACTTTACCTATCGGGATAGAGAGGATACGAGTAAAGCAAAGCGGCTTCGAGGGAAGATGATCGAGTCGGTGAAAGTTATATGGAATGAGGTGACGGTGAAGCTACTTGGGAGTCTGGAAGGTAAAATGAAGGATCAAGATCCTCATTTGTTTGGATGAACATCGAATTTCGAGGACGAAATTTTTATTTGTTGGGGAGAGTTGTAACGCCCCAATTTTTAGAAAATATTCTCGAATGTCTTTTTTCTTTTTTCATGCTTTTTATGAATGACCGCCGTGTCCCTATTTTTCTCGTTTTGAATTTTGTATGAAAACAACTACGATAATACAGTTCAAATTTTATTTGATCGTTTTACGTAGTTTGCTTCGAGACGGTAAAATAAAAATTTTTCTCGAGCCATCGTATTAATTTTTCTCGAAAGATATACAGCTAAATAATACTTCTTGGATATTTTATTTGAACGTTTTGGACGATTACCTACGTTGTGGGAAAAACGGGAAAATGACCGTTACGTCCCGAACGTCTTCGTTTTTTGCTTTTTTTGTCTGCTTTTAATTATTTTCTTCTTGATTTAATGCCGAAAAATACCGTCTGTGATTTTATATGAACTTTTTGTGTGATTTGCTCGAGGCAGAAAATAATATTTTCCTGGCCGGGGAAAATCTTATTTGATTATTTAGAATTGGGGGATCTTACTTAACCCGATTCTGAATGAATGAGACTAAAAATAATCTTTTAATTTTTAGGATTTAATCAAAAAAAAATAATTTTATATTATTATAATATTATTTTATTAGTCAAGATGTTTTAGTGACAAAGTGGACCCGAAATATTTTGCGGGACCCACAATTAGCGTAATCCAGTTAGATCGGTAGCTTAATTAATTACCGTAAGTTTGTAGAACTTTCCGAGAACAGTGACTACTAATTGTGACTCAGAAAGCATTTATTACACAAAGTGTGACTAAGCCATGTGAGTCACCTAGGAACCAACCAATGAGAATTAAGCTTGCTCACCAAGGCTTGATCTTAGCCTTTGATTCATCCAATGGCTTGGATGAAGCCAAGCAAGGTGCCCACCTTGCACCCCACATCATGTTCACGGCCAAGAGGCCTTAGGAGACAAAAATCACTTTCATCTTCATCACTTTTCTCTCTTCTCTCTCATCAAGAACCCTAGCCACCATTCTTGTCCATTTTCTTCACCATATTCGCCAATCTCATTTCCTAACCATCCAACCATCCAAAAATTTTTCTAACCAAGTTTCCTTAATCTAAACACCATTCTAAGAACCTTTGTAGTTGGGAGTTTCTTCAAATTCTTCCATCTAAGGCTTGGAAACCAACCTTGAAAGTTTTACCTAGAAGGTGAAATTTCATGCTTTTCTTTTCTCTCTTCTTTTTTTCAAAGTTCTAAGCCATGATTTTTCCATGGTTTAGCTTCTTTTTCATGGTTAGTAACATGTAGGTTTTGTTTGAAATTTTTAGGTGTTTGGTGGAGTGAAAACCGTGACCTAGGAGGTGAGAAAGCAAGCTTTTTGTCTTCATTTAAGGTAAGAGGAAGACAATTCTTATCATCCCTTGATGGTGGTAAGAAGATGGGTTGTTTGTAGAATCCATAAGGATTTGGTTGTGGTGTGTTTATTGATGTGTATTTGTTAATTTTTGTGGTTGCTAGTAGCTTAAGTGTTATGTGTTAGTAGCTTTCTTATTTGGTAATTGTAATAATTTTGCATGTCTAATAGCTTTTGATTGTATGTCTATAAGCTTTAAATTAGGTTTTATGTGTTAGAAATATTTTGCATGTGTTAGAAATATTTTGCATGTGTTAGAGATATAAATGCATGTGTTAGAATTGTATGATAAGGTTTAGGATGTGAATAACATGTGTAAATTTGCATGAGTGTTCCAAAGAACACATCCAATAGCTCACGGCAATGCCAAAATGTGAGGACCAAAATGTTCTCTTCATTTTTCCTAAAGTGCAACTTAATTGATTAGGAGAAATAAGAAGGTTTTAAATGGTTTTGATCAAAGAAAAGGAATTTATAAATCAAATGGTAAAAATTTAGTACATTTTGGGCCAACATGCCTAAAAGATTTATTTGATTCATAATCATTACTTTATAACATGATTTAATGAATTTAGATAAAATAATACCTTTGATATGATTAAGAAATCAAATGAAAAAGTTTTAACAAAATTCGGCCAACATGCCACTATAGGTAATTATGATTTCTAAAACTTGATTCCAAACCTTTTTCAATCAAAAAGAAACAATACAAGTTAAGAAGAAATTTTCTATAATGATTTTTGAAAGAACCAATTGATTAGAAGTAAGTTTAAAGGGTTAAAATTCATAAGTTTATCATTAGGAAGGAAATACAGTAATGTTAAGAAATTTTCTAACATATAGCTCACTTTAGGTTTTGAAGCATGTTAGAGATTTCAAAAAGAATTTAATGAAATGGTTAAAAATTAGGTAAATAGAAATTTTATTATGGAAAATTTAGAAAATCATTATTATAAGTTTATAAACAAAATATCTGTTAATTTTTAGTAAAAATGAACCTATAAGATAGTAACAATATCCTAATGACAAGATGCGGTATGAAAAATTATTCAACGTAGTTTAAATGTACTAAGTACTATTTCTATCTGTTTAAACAAGAATTTTAAAGGCATTCGAATAAGAAAATGATTTAAAAATCCTACGCGATTGAGAAAATGTATTAAAAATGCTACACGATTTTAAAAACAGAAAAATATCCTTACCCGATTTTTAAACGTTTGTAAAAACGACGAGATTTCAAAAACGCGATAAAATTTCTACGCGATTGACCGTTACTATATTTAATTTTCGCTGTCGGGAAAATGTGAACCCGTCTGATGTGCTTTTGAGGTTACTTCGCTGTCGGGAAAATGTGAACCCGTACAGGCTTTCTGCCATTGAGGGTATATTTTTATCTTGAGGGCATTTTCATAATTTCATATATTTGGAATTATGTTTTGTCTTTATACCAATTTTTGGTGTTTTGGTTGACGAGACGAATCACATCGTGTTGTCGATGCGATAAGTGTAGTGTAGTTTATTGTTCTAATAAACTTGGAGACTTTAGTGTACGGGATCCCACATGTGACAATTGGTAGCTCCGTGGCCGGTAAACCGATAGCACACTAATGTACTCGACATTCACTATATTTAATCGAGGTTTGTAAAGTCTAGTAGTACATTGCCTATAGTGCCACAACGGGAGACCGTGAACTATACTACGCCTGGATGGTGGATTCCCAGTGTCGTAGGCTATTGACGCAACGTGTGATCGCGTAATAGTTGGTCGAGCAGCCGTGGTACTAATAGATTTTGCAAGTCATTCTCTCTCGATATATCTGTTTGGGTTTAGCTCCATGGAGTAGGGTTGTGTTTTGGTGTATTTGATTTTATCTTGGATAATATTCCATTTTTATCTATTTATCTTTATCTCGGTAAAATCTTGGATGTTTTTACATTTTCTCTATTTGTATTTATCGATAATTTTTATGTTAGTTGTCTATTTCTTATCTTATTTTATCTGTGAGATTGATTTATCTCGTGTGAATTTCTTTATTTGTGTTATATCCGTGATGTTCAAACACTAGGATATTTAATATGTATTATCATTATAGCTTCTTCGTATTGTATAAACCGTGTAGTAGTTATTTCGTCGTCTTCTTATTTGCCATGTTGTGATGATTTTATGTTGTCTTACCTCTTTAGTGTATGTGTCTCTTGTCTATTTATTTTATGCGGTAAAGAGTTTGAAGAGGAAGAAGAGGAACAACCTCTTGAGATCGTGTACCCTGAGGAAGAGGAAGGTCAGCAAGCCGACGATCAGTTTTACGAGCAAGAACCATCCGATCATCCATACCCTCTGGATTGATTGTGTGGGGGATGGCGACACCTGCATTTTTGGGATTCATAGAGCTGATATTCCATGGGGGTGATCTGGCTTGGCATTTACGAGGATATCGTGCTTCTGTTACCTATGCTGGACGTATGACCGTGATTCTACGTCATCAGTTTGATGGAGATCCGATTGCGACGACGACATTATTTCGCACTTAGAGTTACCCTTATCCATTAGGCGTTATTGGGGTGCTTGAAAACCCCGAGCCTAGTGAGATAAGCATCGTATCGACCGCGCGATCCCGTTATCGCCGTGTGTCGAGACATCCGGATATCTATCTCCCGATGATCATTTTCAGACCGAGAGTGATCCATCCGAGGATTAGATAACCATGATGTTTTTTTTTTTTAAGCGTCGTACCAGTATAATACGTATATATTAACTCTTTTATTGCTTTCTTTCTTGTTTTTATTTAAATAGTTGTAGACTTAGTTGTAAATTATTTGTATAGTTTATAACTTAATCATATGTATATTATCGGTAATGATGTTTTTTTTTTTATTTCGTATTTTCCGCATTATCTTTTTTATTACATATTTCTGTCGATCGGAATTATTTTTACAACCCGTAATAATTTTAACAAATATTCCGCAACTTGGGTAGATTTTATTTCTATTTATTTTATTTTCTTTTATGTGTGACATCCTCAAAAGGGGTGTTACATTTGTGACTTACAACTTGGTAAACCTAGTCAATGTTAGTGGCTTGAATTTTTCTAAGCCAATAGGATCTAGTCAACAATAATAGTTGGACTAGTTAGCTTAGAAATTAGAAAACCTAACTAAGTTAACCTAGATTATATGTAGTAACTAAATGGAATGAAACTTAGTTTGGTATTCTTTAGGGATTCTTGTTACAAGATTTTTCTAGTACATTCTAAAAGCTTGTTAGTCACACCTAAGTAACTAGGAAATCTAACTATGTTAGCTTGATTTAATTAGAAGCAATGGAATTAGAAACTAGGTTAGCTTAAGCTTAACTAGGCAACTAAATGAACCAAACTTGGTTTGTTTTTCCCTTTAGCTTCCATGGCCAAGACACCTTCAAGGAAGGTTCAAGGCTTAAATTTTCAAGCCTATCACTTAAGGTAAATATCCTAGCCTCCAAAAATATCTATATGGTAAATATCTAACACAAAAATCTTACCTATTCTCTCCATTCACTCCACGACAGCTACAAGGAGAAGGGGTCTTCATTTTCATTTCACTTCTAGCTTCATCTTTATCTTACTTGACAAAAATACAAATTCTCTCCATTCTCTCTCTTCCAAGAACACAAAAAAAACTTCATTTCTCTCTATTTTTGGAGCTCTCGGCCTCCACTCTTCAAACCTACATCTACACGTCTATAATTTTATCTAACACCATTTCTTGAACCTAAACACTTTTCTAGTTGTGAACTTAAGCTAGTTCATCCATCTTGTGCTTGGAAAACAAGGTTGAAGTTTTCTACTCAACAAGGTAAAATCCTTGTTTCTTGTTTCTAAATTGATTCTTGAGTTCTAGAGCCATGATTGATCCATGGTTTTCCTTTTTCAAGCTTAGTTTATGACTTTGAGAATTGTTTAATTTTGTTAGGGTTTTTCTTAGAGGGTCACGAAATCTCTAGGAAAGCATCCAAGAAGAGTTTGTCTTCCTTAAAGGTAAGAGGGAGATTTAATCTCATCAACCATGTCTTGGTGGTGATAAAATGGATTTGTTTGTGGTGAAGAATCCATAAGGATTCATTCACTTGATTGTCTAAAGTTTTTCTTATTTGTGATAATTTTTTCTACAAGCATGTTTTTAGCTTTGATTATATGTTTTAATGAAGGTATGATAATTATTGTATGTAGTAGGATGTGAACAACATGATAAGGATTTGCATGAGGATTCCAAAAAACCCATGAGGCTCATGGCCTACACCACCATAAAGAGGACAAAGTGTTCTAACTTATTTTCCTAATCATGGGTTAAGTGATTTAATAATAATAAATTGGATTAAGAATTTTTACAAGAGATTAGATGATGGAAAACAATTAAATATAATTTATGGAGCATATAATGATTTTAGGCCAACATGCCTACTTATGATGTTTTTAATCCAAAACTATTTCCAAAGTGTGGACTTATGTAATTAGTTTATTGAGAACCTAATTAAATGGATTTTTGGAAAAACAATGGAAAGTAAATTAATTTTAGAGTTTAATTAGTGAAAATTAAGCAATGATATGAAATAGAATAAATACTTGAAAAGTACTAACGCATAGCTCACCCGTTGAGGTTTCCTGGATTTTGATTTCTAAGCATTAATGCAAGTTTATTAAATGTAAATATTGATTAAATCCAAGAAAAGTAATTTTTAAAGGAAACAGTAGGAAATATTACTTAGAGAATTTTTATTAAGGAAATACTATTACCAAGTGACTTCCAGTACTCAAGAGGGGGGTAAATTGAGTATTAAATTCTTTTCACAAAAGCGTAAACAAATTAAATATATCAAAAATAAAATATTAAAATGGCGTGAAAATAAAGGAAGAGAAGAAAAACAACCAATAAATAAATTGCAAGAGATAATAAAATAAATATAGATAAATAAAAGATTAAGGATAAGAAAAGTAGGCACGATATTTATCCTAGTTCGACCACCAACCACTTATGGCCTACATCTAGTCCTTGAAACACAGTTCAAGATTTTTTACTATTCAAGACAAGCTTAAAATAGGTGCTTATGACCTTTACAATCAAGAGCACTTTTCACACACAGGGAAACTCTACCCTTGTGCTAAAGCCTTAAACTGTCATGGATACCTCACCCTTAGACAAACCTTCAAGGGATACCTCACCCTTGTTATAAAGCCTTTGAGAGATACCTCACCTTCTCAGAAATACAGCAGAAAATAAATGAAGAGAAACTCTCACAAAGAGCAAGTAATACAAATTGAAGAACTATAGAGCTCTCTAAGGATATTTCAGAATTTTAACAAAAGAGCACAGAAAATAAGAGAGAAAATTGTAAATCACATTTTAACACAAGTAAAAATAATTCAAATTTTTCAGGGCTTGTAGAAGAGACCCAAGGTCTCTATTTATAGAGTCTTTGAGCAAAAATTCCCGTTGGAAGAATTAAATTCACATTTGATTTTGAAATACACCTGTTTCTTTCTAAAGCAGGATTCGTGGGTTATTCGAATACCATCATGGTTATTCGAGTACCACTGTTTAGTGAAAAACAATTCTGCATGTAGTTATTCGAATACCTATAAGGTTATTCGAATACTTCAGTTTCAAAATGCTTGTGAAAACAGTTCAAAAGAAGTGTATTTAAATACTTTTCAAGCTATTCGAATACCTCTGTTGAAAAACACTTTTTTGTAACTAGGTATATTCGAATACCACATGGGTTATTCGAATACCTCATTATTGAAGATAGATTTTAAGAAATCCTATATTTGAATGCCTGGTGTGTTATTCAAATACCTCATTTGAAAACATGAAAAACATATGGAATTGTACCAGGTTATTCAAATACCCCTGTTAGAAAACATTTGAAAAACCTTTAGGAAACTGCCCAGGTGATTTCCGAATTTCTAAACTCTTTTGATCTTTCAAAAACCATATTAAAACCTTAGTTTAATTTATAAGGAACAAGTTTTTAGATCTTTTAAAAATAAGCAATGAGATATCCAATAAAAGCTCCGTACAAAGAGACCATAAGTCCTAAAGCTAATCTTTACAGATCTTTAGACTTGGTCTTCTCATCATCTTCATGTTTGTTGTCATCAAAACTCATCTTCATTGTTTCATAGTAATCACATTCTCCCTGTTTTTGATGATGACAAACTAGCATTGAGAAAAGCATTAGTTCATATATATATTTGTTATATCTTTTTGATTATGCCAAAGGGGGAGAAAAATAACCATCAGAAATCTTGAGAATCACGATTCATTTTTTTGATGTAAGTAACAATTATTGAATTCCAAAAATAAAGGGGAGCTGCGTACATCTCTAATTTAAATCACTTCTTACGAAAAAGAGGGGGAGTAAGTCTCTTAACCTACCTATAAAAGAAAGGTAAAGAAATAGGCAGCAAAAACACTGATTTCATTAATAATCATATGGGCCAACATTCATTTAAAAATGCATAAAAAAGATGTAGCCAAAACAAAGCCTAAAACTAGGCATCTGGTGGAGGAGGAGGGGAATCAGAACCCCTAAGAGTCAACAATGCGCGTAAAGCAGCCTGCTCACGTTCAACACCTTCAAGCCTATCAAACAAAACAGAGAAGGTATGCTTCAAATAGGCCCAGTTGTCCTCCATATAGGCTTGGTTGCCTTGTAAGGTGGCCATAACGTGATCCAAGGTGACTGGACCAGCAGCAGTAAGGGCAGCCTCAGCAGCAGGGGCAGCAGGGTCGCCTTGAGGTTCTTCCTTATCATCTTCTACTTCAACTGGGTACACCCAGCCATCATCGATCATGATCATCTTCATTGTGTTGAGGGAAAAGGACCCAAACACATGATGATGGGTCAGCTGAGTTGCTTGCTCGGTTTCCAAAATCTGAGGATACTTGCCTAGGAAGGTAGTGATAATCAAACCATAGGGTAATTCAGACCACTCTTTATCTTTGGCCCTCATCATATGCTTCGTGATGAAGACGGGCCAGTTAATTTGGTATCCCTTCTTAAGGATCCACAACATGAACATATCATCTTCGCTCAGGTAGGCGTAGTTCCCACCTCGAGGAGCTAAGATGTGGGCATAAGCATAATGTAGAAGCCTATCCTGACTCTTCATCATGCCTCATTTGACTCCCTTTTGAGTCGAAGGTAATGCCAACCCAAGCCTCAGAACATCTTCTATAGCTCTGTTCTTGTTGAAGTGCTGGAGAAGCGAGTCACTATCTTCTTCAATGTTGCGGCTAGTTGACTGCAAACTAAACAGCTAATTCCAGTCCTGGAAAGTGATCACGATGTGCTGGTCGCAGACATCTGAGTGGAGTTCCTGACTTTCAATCTTCAGGTTGCAGTAGAACATCTTTACCAGATCAAGATAGAGAACGGCCTTGTAAGAGTAGAATTGAAGCACGCCTTGGTGGTTCAACAGGTTTAGAAAATCAAATCCACCTTCTTTTTAGAAGAACCCCAAGTCGAGGTACCTTGGTTGCACAAGATTGCGCTCTCAGAAATGTGAAATGAAACGACCAAGCTCTCACTCGTTGGATGAGAGCCTTCAAAGGTCTAGCAGGTTGTTGCAAGGAGCTATCTTCGTGCGAGGACGTTTGGAGTGAGAATAAGAGGATGCCATTGATAGAAAGGAGATGGTGGGAGAGATGGAAAAAGGTAAGAGAGGAGGGAGGCCAACGAGTTCAGAAATGGAGAGAAAAAGAGAGAAGAGGGAAACCAATGGGTTTTGAAACGGGAGAGAAAGAGAGAATGAACGATCAGATATGAAGAGGGTACATAAAGAATACCCAAAGTCTATTCGAATACCATGAGATCTATTCGAATAGATCCATTGGGAAAGACCAAAGGACGCACCCTTCTGATAGAAGGTATTCGAATAACTACCCAGTTATTCGAATAGCTAGGCCAGTTTGGCTTGGCTGCCAGCCATGGGTTATTCGAATACCCACCACAGAATTACAAACTCCAGAAAGAGCATGTATTCGAATATATTGGAATCTATTTGAATGCCCCAGGAGCATATGAGATAAAATTGATAGCAATATATATCAGGTTATTCGAATAACTACATAGTTATTCGAATAGACCAACTTGTAAAAACATAAAAAATACTAGAGTGATGCATGGTTATTCGAATAGCCATAGGTCTATTTGAATAGACCTATTAGTAAAACACAGAATCTCATATACAAATGTGATGGTATTCGAATACCTTAGGGAGGTATTCGAATAACTTTAATAGGAAAAACATATTTATCATGTACGGAGATGCATTTTGAGAGATGAAAACCTACTCATTGATGGCATACCTATAAAAAAAGATTTCGGGATATCTCCAACGCTCAAGTCAGTAATAATTCAAGAAAGATAAATTAGTAATTAAGCAAATAATTACAAGTAATTATATGTTGGATTAATCAATTATCCCCAATTCTCCTCGAATATAAAAGAATGCTTCTTTTGCTAGGGGTTTAGTGAAAATATCTGCAAGTTGCTTAGATGTTTCAACAAATTCAAGAATGCAGTCCCCTTTTTGTACATGATATCTGATAAAATGATGTCTTATCTCTATATGCTTTGTTCTAGAATGCAAAATGGGATTCTTAGAGAGATTTATTACACTAGTGTTGTCACATCTTATCGGGATGTGATCAAGCTGAAGACCATAGTCTAGAAGTTGTTGCTTCATCCATAGAATTTGAGCACAACAACTCCCGGCTACAATATATTTAGCCTCAGCGGTAGACAAAGCCACGTTATTTTGTTTCTTGCTATGCCAAGAAACTAAAGAGCTACTAAGCAAGTGACATGTTCCACTAGTACTCTTCCTATCCATTTTGTATCTCGCAAAATCATAATTGGAATAGCCTATTAGGCTACATGAGGCACCCTTAGGGTACCACAAACCCATTTGTGAAGTACCCACTAGGTATTTCATTATTCTTTTAACATCACTTAGATGATATTCCTTAGGGTTAGCCTGATATCTAGCACAGATACAAACACAAAACATAATATCAGGTCTACTAGCAGTAAGATAAAGAAGAGATCTAATCATACCTCTGTACTTCATTATTTCTACGAATTTACCTCCTTTATCTTTATCCAAATAGCAAGAAATGCTCATTGGTGTAGCTATGTGCTTAGCATTGTCCACTTCGAATTTTTTTTAGCAGTTCCTTGTAGTATTTGGTTTGACTTATGAATGTCCCTTCTTTTGTTTGTTTAATTTGAAGCCTAAGGAAGAAATTAAGTTCTCCCATCATTGACATTTCGAACTCATTCTGCATTGACTTAGCAAAATCTTTGTAAAGGGATTCATTAGGAGCACCAAAGATAATATCATCCACATATATTTGTACAAGGAGAATATCATGCTTTTTGTTTTTGATAAAAAGGGTAGCATTGACTTTTTCTCTTGAAAAACCATTTTCTAAAAAAAACTTACTCAACTTTTCATACTAAGCTCTAGGGGCTTGTTTTAAGCCGTACAAGGCCTTTTTAAGTTAAAAAACATGGTTGGGTAGTTCATGATTTACAAAACCCGGAGGTTGTTCAATATATACCTCCTCTTGAATAAAACCATTTAGAAAAACACTTTTAACATCCATTTGATATAGCTTGAAATCCATGATGCAAGCATATGCAAGTAACATTCTAATGGCTTCTAATCTAGCTATAGGTGCATAGGTTTCTTTATAATCTATTCCTTCTTCTTGATTAAAAAATTTTGCAACTAATCTAGCTTTATTTCTTGTTATCAAGCCATTTTCATCAAGTTTGTTTCTAAAAACCCATTTAGTACCAATTATAGGATGATCACTAGGCCTAGGAACTAATTCCCAGACTTGGTTTCTTTCCAATTGATTTAATTCCTCTTACATAGCTAAGATCCAATGTTCATCATAAAAAGCTTCAATTATATCCTTAGGTTCAATTTGAGAAACAAAAGCTAAGTGATTACATGCATTTCTAAGATAGTTTCTAGTAATTACCCATTTTGAGAAACCACCTATTATGGAGTCAAGAGGGTGGTGTCTTGATGTCCTCCATTCTTTAGGAAGGTCCATGACTTGTGATTCTTCGTGATTTGGAAGATCCTCTTCTTGTTTCCTTTCTTCCTTGTTGTCCAAATGTGATTTCACCAAAGCTTCTGCAACATCATCAATAACAAACTCCTTTCTCGATCCATTTGGATTAGTTTCATCAAATACAACATGAATGGATTCTTCAATTATCATAATTCTTTTATTATCAATTCTAAAAGCTTTGTTATGAATAGAATAGCCTAGAAATATACCTTCATCAGACTTAGCATCAAACTTTCCTAAGTTATCATTTTCATTATTCAAAACAAAACATTTACATTCAAAAACATGAAAACGTGTGACATTAGGCTTTCTTCCTTTTGTATAACTCATATGGGGTTTTCTTTAAAATCAGTCTTATAAGGGCTCTATTTATTATATAACACGCGGTATTAACCGCATCTGCCCAAAAATACTTAGGAAGAGAAGCCTCATTGAGCATAGTTCTAGCCATTTCTTCCAAAGATCGATTTTTTCTTTCTATAACTCCATTTTGTTGTGGAGTTCTAAGGGCAGAAAAATTATGCTCAATGCCATGTTCATCACAAAAAGTTTCAAAAACATGATTTTCAAACTCACCACCATGGTTAGTTTTTATGGATGTAATTGAGAAACTTTTTTCATTTTGGATAACTTTGGCAAGTTTCTTAAAAGCTAGAAATGCATCATTTTTGTGAGAAAGAAATAAAGTTTATGTAAATCTAGAAAAATCGTCCGTAATCAATAACGTATAGTAATTCCTATCAAAGCTCATAGTTCTAGATGGTCCAAAAAGATCCATGTGCAAAAATTGCAAAAGTCTAGTAATTGAAACAATGTTTTTGGCTTTAAAAGAGACGTTTACTTGTTTTCCCTTTTGACATGCATCACATGATTTATTTTTTTCAAAATTGAGCTTGGGTAGTCCAATTACTAGTTCTTTAGAAGCCAACTTTTTTAAGTGGCCTATGTGAATGTGAGCAATTCTCCTATGCCATAACCAAGACTCATATTCCTTACTTAAAAAGCATTTCACATCACTTGAAGATATATCATCAAGACTAATCATATAAATGTTATTAACTCCATGATCAATAAACTTAACATGCTTGTCATTTTTATCTTCAATTATGCAACAATTTGAATTAAATATAACTTTATTTCCTTTATCACATAATTGACTAATACTAAGCAAGTTATGTTTCAAACCTTCAACAAGCAATACATTATCAATAGAGGAGTTAGGACTCTTGCCGACTTTATCGACTCTGAGAATCTTTCCTTTGTTGTTGTCTCCATAGGTTACATGTCCATGAGTTTTGGGAACAAGGAATGGGAATTTTGACTTGTCTCCAATCATGTGTTTGGAGCATCCACTATCGAGGTACCAATTTGAGCTCTTTGCCTTCAAGCAAACCTACAATACAAATTTAATTTTTAACTTTTGGTACCTAAATTTTCTTGGGTCCTTGAATGTCAGTTTTGGGTATAGTACCCTTTAGAACCCAAACCATTTTTGTTCCAATTTTTGTATTAATATTTTTCCTTGCATTGCATGTTGATGCATTATGTCCTTTCTTTCCACAATAAAAACATTTAATAAAAGCACTACTTGAAGTATTTGAATGCACAAAGAAATTTTTATAAAATTTTTGTTAATTTTTCGGATTATAGCCTATTGCAGCTTTTTGAAAAATAATTTTTCAGATTAATTTTCAAAAATAAGATTCCAATTGCATACTATGTTAAGTCATCCCTTTGGCCTGCTTTAAGATCTCATATTCGAACTGTCTCTGCTAACAGCATTTGGCAAATTGGAGATGGCAAATCAATAAATTTTTGGACTAATACTTGGCTTGCTCAGCCGATTGTTGACTTGCTGCATATTCCTGCCCATCTTCACCTTTTTTTGCAGGCTTCGGTTAATGATTTCATATCTGGAAACAGCTGGTTAATTCCTCCAGTCCTAGCCACTAAGTTTCCTGATTTAACAAACGATATTCTTCAAGTTCCGATCCCTGCCTTTTCTGATGTTGATCATCTTGTTTGGGCAAGCACTGATTTTGGTTTGCTAACTTTTAAAGATGCTTACCTCCATCTGCATCCTCTCAACTCTGCTATCCATTGGAGTAAGTTAATTTGGAATGGCTCTTCTTCTCCATCTAGGTCCTTTCTGGTTTGGAGATTGTTTCATAACAAGTTGCCAACTGATGAAAATCTAAGAAAGAGAGGCTGTATAACCGTTTCTATGTGTTGTCTTTGTGGTTTATCTGATGAAACTTCCTCTCACCTGTTCCTGGATTGTAAATTTGCTCGAGCTCTTTGGAATTGGCTTAGCTCCACCATTGGTTGCTCCATTGATTTATCCTCTTTTACTTCTATATTCTCAGTCAATTTCAGCAGTTATAGCACTCAACTGAAAGATGTCATTCTTGCTGGCCTTATTCATGTTATCTGGATCATTTGGTTATGCAGAAACAAAATCAGATTTGATAACACCAACATTCCTCTGAAATCTGCTATTAATATGATCTTTGCTTCCATTTCTATCTCTGGAAATCTGTCTAAAGGCTGCACATCTTCCTCCATCACGGAATTTACTACTCTGAAGTTGTTCAAAATCAAAGGGCATCATCCTAAAGCTCCTTCAGTAAAGCAAGTGAACTGGTTTCCTCCTAAATGTGGTTGGATTAAATGTAACATTGATGGCTTGGCTAGAGGTTCTCATGGTCCTGCTGCTACTGGTGGCATATTTCGTGACAGCAATGCTGTTGTTCTCGGATGCTTTGCTTCTTTTATTGGATCTACTCGCTCTCTTCATGCTGAGATTATTGCTGCAATGATTGCCATTGAAATTGCTTATCGAAAAGGTTGGCATAGGATTTAGTTAGAATGTGACTCTAAATTAGTAATTCTGGCATTTTCTTCTATTGAGTTAGTGCCTTGGAAACTTAGAACTAGATGGACGAATTGTATAAATCTCACAAAAAGTATGCTCTTTGTTGTTTCTCACATTTATAGGGAGGGGAATTCTTGTGCAGATAAGTTAGCTTCTTTTGGGGTTAATTCTCAATGTTTCTCTTGGTGGGACTTGATCCCTAGTTTTATTAGTGAGGACTTTGTCCGTAATAGACTTGGTCTTCCTAATTACAGGTTTACATAGTTTCTTCTTTTCCCTTCTTGGGTTTTGGCTCTTGTCCCCCTAAGTTTTTGTATCTATTTTCTTTCTTATTTTAATATATTTCTGGCGTGCTGTAGATGATTGATAGGTTTTGTGGTGCCAACCTAGTTGGGATCTCTTTATCTATTGTGATGCCTTTGCATGCCATTTTATAAAAAAAAAATAACTCTTTATTTTTCTAATAAAATATTTAAATTACCCCTTCCAAAGGTGAACTTTGCAAGGGTGTTCTTTAAGTCTTCAATTTCTTTTTCAAGCAAATGGCATGAAGAACAAGATGAAGATGTAAAAGCATGTGAAGAATGAGATGTGCATGCATCAATAATTCCCAAATTTTCATTTTCAATTTTTAATTCTTTAATTTCTTTATTTAAGATAAGAATTTGATTTTCTAGAGAAGAAATTGTTTTCTTAGAGAGATTAATTTTGTAAGCCTTAGTGATTCATCATGTAGTTCTTTAAAGGCATCTTGTAATTCATTATAAGAAGGCAATAAATCAGAATTTACCTCATTGTCACTTTCTTCTGTTGGGAATTTGCGGATCAAAAGTCTCGCAGCGGAATAACAGAATTCCCTCACAGGATCCATGCGAAAAATCCATAATCCGAGTTTTTAAATTTTTACCTCTTGAAGCGTGATAGACACAAGCGAGGTGAATCACCAACACCGTAATAGCGACGATGTTTCTACGGTATCCACACGAAGTACTTGCAAAAGGAGTCACGCCTCTGTTTTTCGTAGTGCTAGGCTTCTTCACTATCTCTCACTCACTTTCGTAGGTGCGGCTAGGGTTGTGATGTAACCTAGTAGCAGCCCCCTTAGCAAGTACTATTTATAACGATGGGCTGCCTTAAGTGAGTGTGAGCAAGATGGTAAGTGGTACAACCCTAAACCCATCTGTCATGAGTTAGGCCCACACTTGAATCCGAGTCCAACTTGGATTCTCGATTACTCTCAATTTAGTTGTTCTAAGTGTGTGACCACTGCAGGTTCTCATAACGTTAGTAGTAATATTAAAATCTCATTTTAATATTACAAACAAGGAGCGGTATCTAGCAACACATCACTCTACCCAAGTAATGAGAATGTCGGTGATTTGACATAACCTATCTCAGACCAATGTTTTCGTGTAGTTTAGTCCCTTTGTCCGGATATCCAGTTTGAACACAAGGCATAGAACGTGTCACCCTTGTTTAGTTCAATCTTCAGTTTCTTCCGATTCCCGAGTAGACATAGTAATAACAAATAAGATCAATATCTCATATTGACTCATTTGAGCATGGCCATGCATTTCGTAGTCTCACTCAATCAGGGGGCCCAAAGATATCGCTCCTGTTATGTAGGAGGGACAAATCCTATCTAGGTCACTCACATCCCTCCACATGTATTGCGGCATGTCTAATAACCAACGTTATAATCATCTTGTTACAGGTGACGTTTGATGGCATTAAAACACACAACTCCTCATGTAGGAATCGTAGTGATTTCAGGTCAAAGGACCACATACACTATTATCACTATGAGAATCGCTTATGACACTCACGTAACGATCCACGTAGCGTTCTCATGGTGGGTCTATCCAATACATCATTACTCTAATATGTATCCGTGTGTAGACTTGATATCTCATATCCATGACCCGTGAGATGTGGTCATCAATCTACGCACATACTAGCCTCAATGTATTATTGTTGTCCTAATTAACAATAATACTTGGCTAGGGACATTTAAGAATAGTGTTTTATCCAATAGGATCTCACGATCAAGTCATCCACTTGATGTCCTATGGTATCAAACTTACTATTCTAAGGACTTTATTATGTCTACCAAAAAGAACACAATAAATGAAATGCCTCATATAAAATAACATAATATAATGTATGTAAATACAAACAAAATGTATTGGCCACTAGGGCATACACCAACATCTTCTTCTTCTTCTCCTTTGGCCATAAGACATAGATGGGCTTCTTCGCTATCTGAACTATCAGTTGAGTCCATGTCGTTGTCATCCCATGCTATGTAGGCTCTTCTTCCCTTTCTTTCCTTGAAGGGTTTCTTTTTAAATTTCTCTATCCTCTTTTGGTAAATTGGACACTCCATTTTCATATGTCCAGATTTTCCACACTCGTAGCAAGTTAGAGTTGAAGTTGTTCCTTCCCCCTTATGATGAGTTTTCTTTGGAGGAAAATGTGGTCTTCTTTGGTTTCCCTTCTTTCTGAGAAACTTACCGAATTTCTTAACCATAAGGCTAAGGTTTTCTTCATTTAGCTCAATATTTTCGGTGCTTTCTCCATCCTCATCACCATCTTCATCAATTGCTGAAGTAGTGGCTTTGAGAGCTATGTCATTTTTCTTCATATCATTTTCTTCACTTTGGCTTAGTCTATTCAGCTCTAGTTCATGTTCATAGAGTTTTCCAAAAAGGGTAGCTAATGTCATAGTCGACAAGTCCCTTGATTCTGATATGGCTATTACCATGGGTTGCCAAATTCTGCTCAAACATCTTAGCACTTTGTTAATTAAATCTTCGTTAGAAAAATTCTTTCCTAAAGATGAAAGATGATTTATGATGTAGGTGAACCTCTTTTGCATTTCCTGAATGCTTTCTCCTTGGTTCATTCTAAATAATTCATATTCACGAGTAAGAGAATTGATTTTTGACCTCTTAACTTCACTAGTACCCTCATGTGTAACTTGTAAAATGTCTCACATCTCTTTAGCAGTTTTGCAGTTTGAAATTTTGAAATATTCATCATACCCCAAAGCAGTGGTAATGATGTTTTTAGCTTTCAAATTATATTGAACTTTTCTTTTATCCTCATCAGACCAATCACTTCTAGGTGTCTCGATTTTTACACCATTGACTACTCATGTAGGTATAAATGCACCATTTTCGACAGCATCCCACACATCTAGATCAATAGCTTCGATGAAGATTTACATTCTTTCCTTCCAATATGCGTAACCATCCCCATTGAAAAAGGGTGGTTGGTTTATGGAAAATCCCTCTAAAAAGCCATTTGAGGAAGCCATGTTCTCTTGAAGCGGCTAAGCTCTTTATACAAGAGTCTATCTTTGATACCACTTGCTACCAAGCGGCTTTCAGAACTCAAGAGGGGAGGTGAATTGAGCATTAAATTCTTTTCGCAAAAGCGTAAACAAATTAAATATGCTAAAAATAAAATATTAAAATGGTGTGAAAATAAAGGAAGAGAAGAATAACAACTAATAAATAAATTGCAAGAGATAATAAAATGATTGTAGATAAATAAAAGATTAAGGAGAAGAAAAACAGACACGATATTTATCCTGGTTCAATCACCAATCACTTGTGGCCTACGTCCAGTCCTCGAAACACAGTTCAAGATTTTTTACTATTCAAGATAAGCTTAAAACAGGTGCTTGCGACCTTTACAATCAAGAGCACTTTTCACACATAGGAAAACTCTACCCTTGTGCTAAAGCCTCAAACTGTCAGGAATACCTCACCCTTATACAAACCTTCAAGGGATATCTCACCCTTGTTACAAAGTCTTTGAGGGATACCTCACCCTCTCACAAAGAGCAAGTAATACAAATTCAAGCACTATAGAGCTCTCTAAGGATATTTCAGAATTTTAGCAAAAGAGCATAGAAAATAAGAGAGAAAATTGTAAATCATGTTTTAACACAAGCAAAAATAATTTAGATTTTTTGGGGCCTGCAGAAGAGACCCAAGGTCTCTATTTATAGAGTCTTTGAGCAAAAATGCCCGTTGGAAGAATTAAATTCACATTTGATTTTGAAATACGTCTGTTTCTTTCTAAAACAGGATTCGTGGGTTATTCGAATACCATCATGGTTATTCGAATACCATTGTTTAGTGAAAAACAATTCTGCAGGTAGTTGTTTGAATACCTATAAGGTTATTCGAATACTTCAGTTTCAAAATGCTTGTGAAAACAGTTCAGAAGAAGTGTATTCGAATACTTCTCATGCTATTTGAATACCTCTGTTTAAAAACATTTTTCTATAACCAAGTATATTCGAATACCACATGGGTTATTCGAATACCTCATTTTTGAAGATAGATTTTAAGAAATCATGTATTCAAATGCCTGGTGTGCTATTCAAATACCTCATTTGAAAACTTGAAAAACGTATGGAATTGTAGCAGGTTATTCGAATACCTTAGAGGTTATTCAAATACCCCTGTTAGAAAATATTTGAAAAACCTTTAGGAAACTACCCAGGTGATTTTCGAATTTCTAAACTCTTTTGATCGTTCAAAAACCATATTAAAACCTTAGTTTAATTTATAAGGAACAAGTTTTTAGATCTTTTAAAAACAAGCAATGAGATATCCAATAAAAGCTCTGTACAAAGAGACCCTAAGTCCTAAAGCTAATTTTTACAGATCTTTGGACTTGGTCTTCTCATCATCTTTATGTTTGTTATCATCAAAACTCATCTTCATTGTTTTATAGTAATCATAAATACTGTAAATAGGACTAAAATAGATATACAATGAAGAAAGTTTCAAAATTTAATTTAGAAAGTAAAGAAATATTTTACGAAATTAAAAAATATTAGAAAAATATTTTACGCGATTGAGAAAACGATTTAAAAATGCTATGCGATTACAAAAACATCAAAAAATATTTACGTGATTAAAAATAATAGTAGTTTGCTATTGGGTTAACGTGGTGGACCCAGTTACGTTAGAAAATGGTACTGCCAAGTGATAACGTGTGATTATGAGAAATAATGATAACATTATTATATGTGTACTTTTGGATCATGCACTATGCATAGAGAAACATGTCAATTTGGTTGATATTGGCAAGTTGCCTAGGAGATGAATTACATCATAGTGCGGGTGCGATAAGTGTATTATTGTTCATTGATTGAACTTGGAGGCATTAGTGTGCAAAGGATTCCACATGTAGACAGTTGGTAGCTCCTCTAGGCCGTGGTACCGGGCAATGCACTAGCGATCTCAATAAAGCACTATTCTTAATCACGATCTAGCATAGACTGTCTGTTATAATGCCTGATGTATACAATGATTAGACTGCATAGCACTTGGCTGAGGCAGCTGTGGTACAGACATGTTCTCCTAGATCATTCTCTCTGATGTTTGTGTATAGTTCCATGGAGTAAGAACGAGTCTGTGTACATATGCATATTTGGTCTGCATCATAATGTGATAATTATATTGATCTAAGACGTTATGTATGATGTGATAATATGATTTGATGTATTGAATGTTATATCTGTATGTACTATCATTTTTTATACTGCCATGCTGGTAATGATGTAGATTGTCTCACCTCTTTGTATGCATTTCTGTATTATTATTATGTTCGGTAAAGATTTTGAGGAAGGAGAAGAGAAGCAACCTTTGGGTTATCAGTACAAGGAGGAGCAATCTTCTGGTGATCAGTGCAAAGAGGGCAAGCCTCTAGATCATCCTTATTGTTTGGATTGATTTGACATGACATGACGCTAACGAGTTTTCTGGGATTCGTGAGATTGGAGTTCCAAGGGGCCTCCGAAGCCTAACGTCTGCACGTGGATAGGGAGACTGTTGTGTATGTGGGACGATTGATTGTGTTCTAAGGAGGGAATATGATGGAGTTCCTAAGTTTTCTACGACTGTTTATGTACATCTAGAGTTACCTTTATCTATTAGGCGCTATTGGGGTGGTTGTTTCCATGCCTTTAGTGAGCTTAGTAGTGTGTCGACTGCACAAACTCCTATCCGTAGGGCTACACGATATCCAGGGTTTTTGTCTTCCAATGATCCAACAAATGAGGATCCTTCAGAGGATCAGAACTTTTACTTTTGTACTTGGGCTAGTTTGTGGCTTGTTTTGAGTCAAACAGTTGATAATTCTATCTAAATAGTTTGTACTTATTATATCCTTAAAAACAAAACTATATGTATAATTATAGTGTGTATTTATTAGTTTGTTTTATTTCATGTTCTGTTTATTTTATTTAATGATATAATGTACAAAAAGAAAATTTTTACAACATATATTATTATATGTGAATAAATGATTTGTAACTTGGGTAAGGTTTTATTATAATTCGTCGTAAATGTAATGCCCTATGGAGGGTGTTACAATAAATGACAAAATCACTCAAAAACATAATTAAATAGAAAATAGCACTTAAGAATAATAAAAAACATTAAGTGAAAAATTAATCAACCTCAAATTATTTGAAATATAAAAAGAATAAAATGGGATGATATATTCAACACACTCTAAGACAAACAAAAGCTAAATAGAAAAGTTAAAATAACACCATACCAAATTGGGAGTTATGCCATAAGCAACAGTAGCTCCACCAATTGTATTTTCCAGTATCAAGGCCCAGCCAATCAACCAAGCAACTCTGCAAACAAAGTAAACATTTTCTATTGATCAAAAGATATCAACTGCTAATTGACAATGATGTAATTTTTTTTAATAAAAGATCATGTAAACTAAATTGATACAGATTTCAAGTAGATAGATATATTCTCAAACAAGAAAAGAAATACTACACCTTCACACAGGTTCATAAGTATGAACAGAAAGAGACATTATCCCAAACCCCTCCCCCCATGCATTTATACCAAGAAAAGGAACCACCAAATAAAGCATCAAGTTATAAGCTCTGAACAAGCACTTCAATCTTTATTTTCAATAAGCAAAGTCAACATCATAATTAGAAGGTCCAAGGAAAGAAAGGATAAAAAAACTTTCAAGCACTTGGCAAGAGAAAACACTAGTGCGGGAGTTGCAAAAATGAATAGTTAGCGTGATTTTAGTTGAAAATTGAAAACCCCAAACACTATCTTGCTAACCTTCAACAATTATGAAAGCATACAACACAATTATTATTATTATTATTATTATTATTATTATTATTATTATTATTATTATTATTATTATTAGTACTATTATTATTATTATTATTATTATTATTATTATTATTATTATTATTATTATTATTATTATTATTATTATTATTATTATTATTATTATTACTACTGCTACTACTGCTACTACACAAGTCAAATAGTACCATAACCAGACAAATTAGGTGTTCACATCATGTTTAATTGACTCATAAGTTATGTTTTCTTCTCCAAAATGGTGAATCTATGTCCAGTTAACTTGTCAATTTCAAAATGTTTCTAAAAAAGAATTGTGAGTCCATGTCCAGTTAACTAGCAAGTTTTGTTTTCTTTTCAAAATGGTGAATCCGTATCCAATTGATTTTCCAATTTCAAAATGTTTCTAAAAAAAATTATGAGTTTGTGTCCAATTGACTCGCAAGTTATGAGTTCTTTTCAAAATGACGAATCCATGTCTAGTTGATTTGCCAATTTCAAAATCTTCTCAAAAAATTCTGAGTTTGTGTCCAGTTAACTTGCAAGTTATGTTTTCTTTTTAAAATGACGAATCCATGTCCAGTTGATTTGCCAATTTCAAAATTGTTTCTAAAAAATTGTGAGTCTGTGTCTAGTTGACTTGCAAGTTATGTTTTATTTTTCTCAAAAAATTGTGAGTTCGTGTCTAGTTGACTCACAAATTATGTTTTCTTTTCAAAATGGTGAATTTGTGTCTAGTTGATTTTCCAGTTCCAAAAATGTTTCTAAAAAACTAAGTCCGTGTCCAGTTGACTCCCAAGTTATGTTTTCTTTTTCTCAAAAAATTGTAAGTCCATGTCTAGTTGACTTGCAAATGTTTTTTTAAAAATTGTGAGTCTATGTCTAGTTGACTCATAAGTTATGTTTTCTTTTTCGAAATAGTGAGACCGTGTCTAGTTGACCCGCCACTTTCAAAATGTTTTGAAAAGTTATGAGTCTATGTCCAATTGATTTGCTAGTTATGTTTTCTTTTTCGAAGTGGCAAGTCCATGTCTAGTTGACTTGCAAATTTCAAAATGTTTCCAAAAAAATTTGTGAGTCTGTGTCCAGTTGACCCACAAGTTATGTTTTTCTCAAAAATTGTAAGTCCATGTCCAGTTGACTTGCAAATGTTTTCAAAAATGGTGAGTCCATGTCCAGTTGACTTGCTAATTTCAAAATGTTTCTAAAAAAACTATGAGTCTGTGTCCAGTTGACTTGCAAGTTATGTTTTTCTAAAAAATAGTAAGTCCATGTCCAGTTGAATTGTAAATGTTTTCAAAAATGGCGAGTCTGTATCTAGTTGACTTGCTAATTTCAAAATGTTCTCAAAAAATTGTGAATTCATATCCAGTTGACTCATAAGTTGTGATTTCTTTTTCTCAAAATTTGTAAGTCTATGTTTAGTTTACCTATATTTTTCAAGGTTGATAGCCCCAATTTATTTTATTTTTTTTTACTCAAGGCCTATAAAATATTTTGACCTTTTATTTTATAAATTAACATGCAAAGGCATCACAATAGAGAGAGATCCCAACTAGGTTGGCACCTCAAAATCTAACAATTATCTGCAGCAGACCATAAATTTATTAAAAAAAGAAAGAGAACAGATACAAAAACTTGAGGGGACAAGAGCCAAAACCCAAGAAAGGAAAGAAAGACTATCTAAACCTGAAATTAGGAAGACCATGCCTATTACAGACAAAGTCTTCACTAATAAAACTAGGGATCAAGTCCCACCAAGAGAAACATTGAGAATTAACCCCAAAAGAAGCTAACTTATCTGCACAGGTATTTCCCTCCCTGTAAATGTGAGAAACAACAAAGAGCATACTTTTTGTGAGATTCATACAATTCCTCCATCTAGTTTTAAGTTTCCAAGGCACCAACTCAATGGAAGTAAAAGCTAGAATTACTAATTTAGAGTCACATTCTAACCAAATCCTATGCCATCCTTTTTGAAAAGCAATTTCAATGGAAAACATTGTAGCAGTAATCTTAGCAAGAAAAGAATGAGTGGATCCAATATAAGAAGCGAAGCACCCGAGGACAACAGTATTGCTGTCACGAAATATGCCACCACCAGCAACAGGACCAGGAGAACCTCTAGTTGAGCCATCAGTGTTACATTTAATCCAACCACATTTAAAAGGAAACCAAATCACTTGCTTTAAAGAAGGAGCTTTAGGATGGTGCCTTGTGATTTTGAACAACTTCAGCTTGTTAAATCCATTATTTATGATATGATGTTATATAGTTTTCAAGTGTATGCCTGGCCTATCCAGTTACTGAAAATGATGGATAAATGCATTAGAAACATTATTTGGTCTGGTGATATTTTGGTTAGAAAAGTTGTTACTGTGGCATGGAATACTGTTTGTTCTCCTATTGATAAAGGTGGTCTTGGCTTGAGATCCCTTTGATCTATCAATGATGCTGCTATGTTAAAACTAACTTGGGAATTAATTTCTTCTAACAAGCAATGGGTTGGCCTGATTAGAGCTAGATTTCTCAAAAAGAAGGTTCCAATTGCATACTATGTAAAGTCTTCCATTTGTCCTGCTTTAAGATCTCATCTTCAAACTATCTCTATTAACAGCATTTGGCAAATTGGAGATAACAAATCAATCAATTTTTGGACTGATAATTGGCTTACTCAGCCGATTGTTGACCAACTGTAAATTCCTGTCCATCTTCACCTTTTTTTGCAAGCTTCGGTTCATGATTTCATATAGCTAGTTAATTCCTCCAGTTCTTGCTACTAAGTTTCTTGATTTAACAAATTATATTCTTTAGGTTTTGATCCTTGCTTTTTCTGATGTTGATCATCTTGTTTGGGCAGACTCTGATTCTGGTTTGCTGACTTTTAAACATGCTTACCT
This sequence comes from Ormosia emarginata, assembly GCA_029884605.1. Lineage (NCBI taxonomy): Eukaryota > Viridiplantae > Streptophyta > Magnoliopsida > Fabales > Fabaceae > Ormosia > Ormosia emarginata. Next base: position 914,582 of record JAQQTP010000049.1, on the reverse strand, counting down.
CCATCTGCACCTTCCCAATTCAGCTATTCATTAGAGTAAGTTAATTTGGAGTGGCTATATTCCTCCATCCAAGTCCTTTCTGGTTTGGAGATTGTTTCATAACAAGTTGCCAACTGATGAAAATCTAAGATATAGAGGTTGTATAACCGTTTCTATGTGCAGTCTATGTGGTTTATCCAATGAAACATCCTCACACTTGTTTTTGGAATGCAAATTTGCTCGAGCTCTTAATTGGCTCAACTCCACCATTGGTTGCTCCATTGATTTATCCTCTATTACTTCTATATTCTCAGTTAATTTCAGCAGTTATAGTACTCAACTGAAAGATGTGATTCTTGCTAGTCTTATTCATGTTATCTAGATCATTTGGTTCTGCCGAAACAAAATCAGATTTGATAATACCAACATTCCTCTTAAATCAACTATTAGTATGATCTTTGCTTCTATTTCTATCTCTAGAAATCTTTCTAAAGGCTGCTTATCTTCCTCCATCACGGAATTTACTACTCTGAAGTTGTTCAAAATCACAGGGCACCATCCTAAAGTTCCTTCTATAAAGCAAGTGATTTGGTTTCCTCCTAAATGTGGTTGGATTAAATATAACACTAATGGCTCGGCTAGAGGTTCTCCTGGTCCTGGTGGTGGTGGTGGCATATTTCGTGACAGCAATACTGTTGTCCTCGGTGCTTCACTTCTTATATTGGATCCACTCATTCTCTTCATGCTGAGATTACTGCTGCAATGTTTGCTATTGAAATTGCTTATCAAAAAGGATGGCATAGGATTTGATTAGAATGTGACTCTAAATTAGTAATTCTAGCTTTTACTTCTATTGAGTTGGTGCCTTGGAAACATAGAACTAGATGGAGGAATTGTATGAATCTCACAAAAAGTATGCTCAAATGCCTATTGCATTCATTTTTTGGCTCATGCCCCATTGCTTTTTTTTCTTTGCTCAAGGCCCATTTCATTCTGTTTTTTGGCTTAAGGCTTATTGCATAAAATTTTCTAGCTCAAGGCCTATTGCATTCAGTTTTCAAGCTCAAGGCCTATTGCATAAAATTTTTAGGCTCAAGGCCTATTGCATAAAACTTTCTGGCTCAAGGTCATTGCATCTAGTTTTCTAGCTTAAGGCCCACTGCATCTAGTTTTCTGGCTCAAGGCCCGTTGTACAAAATTTTCTGGCTCAAGGTCCACTACATTCAATTTTCAAACTCATGGCCCATTGCATTTTGTTTTCAGGCTCAAGGCTCATTGCATCAGTTTTTGGCTCAAGGCCCATTGCATTTTGCATGCATTTTCTGGCTCAAGGCCATTTTCATTCAATTTTTTTACTTAAAAGCCCAATGCATCTCGTTCCTCCAATTCTGCCCATCATTTTAAATTTCATGTCTTAAATTTTGGGTCTTAGCTTAGCATTTTTTTTAAATTCCTTTTTAAATTTTAGGCTTTAACCCTACACAAGGTTTTTGAATTTCAGGCCTTAGCTGAGGCCAATGTTTTTAATTCATGTTTTAAATTTCAAGTTTTACCTCTACCCAATGTTTTAAAATTTCAAGTTTTACCTCTGCCCAATGTTTTAAAATTTCAAGCCTTAACCTTTCCAAATGTTTCTAAATTCCAATTTTTAAACTTCGGGCTTTTAGATTCCTACCTCGCCAAAAAAAAGTTGTTTTCTGTTGCTTCCTACATCTTTGCATGTTTGCTTTGTCTAATGCATTCTCAGACAAAATAGTGTTCATTTTCTTTACTTGTTCCTTATTACGATTACATGAAGAATTATGGTTCTTCATGTATTCTAGTAAGAAACAAGTAAAGAAGAACAAGTGTGAACACCCCATTTTGACCAGGTAATTTTAAAAAAAATAAAATAAAAAATTTGAAAAAAATGGAAAATAGTGGAAGGGAAATAAGGTAGCCCAATTTTCAATTCTCATGACCCAACTCCCCAGTTAGGATTATCTTATCCAAGTCCAATTCTTGATCCAATACGAGTCTCCATGCCCAATGAAAATTAAAATAAAAAATAATTAAAATTAAATTTAAAAATATAAAGAGAAAATTGGGATATGCTTTTAATGAGAAATCGTGATTTGATATTCTTGAAAAATAATTGAGGGATATGCTTTTAATAAGAAATCATGATTTGATTTTCTTAAAAAATAATTGAACGATGTGCTTTTAATGAAGGACTATGATTTAATATTCTTAAAAAAAAATAAGGTCAAGATTTAAAAGGAATAAATTGAAATAGAGGAATGCGTTTGTTCTGGCCTGTGATCCGGGACCTAGTCCCATGGGTCAACCCGACATGCATCCAGTCGGAGTTTGCTATTGACAGCCCAGAGGGAATTCACTTGTGGCACACTATTAAAATCTCGGCAAAATGCATGTCGGACCTAGACATTAGGTAACAACATGATCATGAGATTTACGTAGTGGATAAATCTCACGATTATCCGTAATTGTCAATCACGCGTAATAATAGTGCTCATAACCACCTTTAACTGCTAATAATTATAGCAATAATATCCTAATTTTATAGGGATCCTCTGCAACAGTCAAGGGAATGTGTTTCCCTATTCACTCTCTACAAATGTCAGGCTCAATCACCTTCAACAAGTAACTATTACTCTTTTACTTAAACCTTACTTGTGCACAACCTAACTTAAGCGTTGGAGTGCCTTTGCAGGTACCAACCACCGTGTTCATGTTCTCTTTGAAAAATAAATCCTTTGTTGATTTTCCTTGTTTTTCTAAACATCTGATTTCATCATCCATGAAAATATTAATTTGTGAACACCTATCTTGAGGTGTCTTGGCCGAAATTCACCATGTTCTAGGGACCAAAAATTAATTCTCTAGTTCTTGAAAAATTTCAACATAAACTCTAATCATGAGTATCAAAACCGTGACCACTCTTCCATTGGCCATTGGAGCCAAAAATTGATTTTCTTTCCATCATCACATCATGGCATACACATACATATTTCATCATATATACCATAAGCTACCATAAGCATGCCATAATCAAAAGCAATAAATCATGCAAATTATTCAAAGCATGAAGAAATAAATCAAACACATAAACACCCACAAATAATTACATGACCATGGATATGAATCCTCACATGGATTCACCATCCATCAAATATAAGACCATCTCTTGTAACACCTTCCTTAGGGCATCACATTTCCAACTCTCGACTCATAATCTGAGAATCAATTCGTAAAAGGTTTGAGTTATGAAAATATGGGTTTCAAAATTTCTTCTTTACTGAAACGTAAATTTACTGAAAATATTAGGTAATATTGAAAATCATATTTCAACTATTCATTATGCAATATTGACACCAATTAATATTTCACAATTTAAAGAGAAATATAAAATTAACAGACTTTTTTTTTAACAGTAGCAAACCCCACGACGGGTCCTACTTAATAGCACAATACAACACTAACGAGAAACTTTAACATACTTATTCCTTTTTCTGTCCATCTTGATGCATCAGACATCTGTTCCTTTGTCAACACTGCACACCTTCGAGTCCTGAATGTCCACTCCTTATTGTTGTCACCAATCTCAGAGTATCCATTGCCTGTTATGTCTAAGACAACTCGATCCTTCTATTATTTGATTTTAACAGTACAGACACAGCAAAATAACATAACAAATAGGTGAGATCATCCACACCAATACCAACATGGCAGCACAGAGATAACACAAACAGCAATATCATACAGGGATATCATACCAGACTTCCAATAATATATTCAATATTAATCAACTATCATCATCTAATCATATATCAATCCAAGTATTCAAAACAGTTGTCATAGCCAATATTCCTCAATTAATATATCATATAGATATAAATGTTCAGATTCATGTATGTGCACACAGACTCAGTTTTTCAAAAATAACTCCATGGAGGTTTTCACAATTTCGAGAAGAATGCTCTGGTTAATTGCCTAACCTAAGCCCACAGACAATCTCCCAGTCGTAGAAAAGAATCGTGTTCTTGTCGGGTATCGTCAATGCGTTGCAACGAACTGCATCGCCAAGTGGCATATGGTCCAGCCTTAGCCCACAGACAGATATCCACTGATCGACCGCCGCGCCTTGACGCCCCCAAGATCCATCAAAGACCTCACTATCAATTCTCATTCCCTCTTCAACCACAAGGGCCAAAATAGCTTATTAGCTATACTTTATATAATGCACGAATATATCAGTGCAAGTCTATCCACAAGGGCCAAATTCTTTTCAATTTCATTTGTTCAATGTAATCATATGCCTCAACGCATATTTTTTTAATGCATGTATAATGCACCAATGCCAATCACAGGCATATCTTTCTAATGCATGTAAAATGCACCAAATGTCAATCACAGGCAAAACTTGTTATTTTCACAAACAGTGTTTGGACACTAGTTCAATAGTATTCATACTATATTTTCAACAGCGAAAATCATATTATCACATTTCCATCGTTATAAAACACTTTCATCGTGTTTTCACAAAATTTTGCAACATTTCCGTTACGTTTTCACAATTCCAAAATGTTTTAGTTATATTTTCATAATACCGTAACACTTCTGTTACGTTTTCATAATACAGTAACATTTCTGTTACGTTTTCAAAATACCGCAACTCTTCTGTTGCACTTTTAAACCACGTACTATTTTTTCAATGTTATTCTTAATCGCGTAAAAATATACGTTTTTCAAATCACATAGTATTTTTTTCACTGTTTCAAAATTACGTATCTTAAAAATCATTCTTTTAAGTCACGTAAATCATTTTCCATCATTCTCAAAATATTTAAAACACTTTCCAAATCACATAACGATTTTTCGTCATTTTCACAATCACGTAAAAATATTCTATCACTTTTAAATCACATATTGATTTTTCAATAGTAGTTCAAATTACATAAAATATTTAAACGTAATTCAAATCGCATAGAAATATTTTACTGTATTTCAAATTATTTTTAAGATACGTAAAATATTTTTCAACATTTTACAATCACGTAAAATATTCCTCAATATTCCAAACATTATTTTGGACTTAAATAAATCAATATCATTTTCAACACATTTTTCAAATTGCGTAAAAATATTTTACTGCATTTCAAATCGTTTTTAAGCTACGCAAATAATTTTTCATCACAATTTTATTACGTAAAAAATATTTTTAACCTTCAAAAATTCTTTTCAACTTTTCTCAAAATAATATAACTTTATATTTTATTTTTCACATTTTCTTACTCAAGAAAATCTTTTTTCAAAATATAATCCACAAAAATCACTTTTCCATTGATATAAATCAACGTTTCAAAATTTAACATTTTTTTCTAACGTATTTCAAAATTCAAAAATAAATTATATGTTAGTAAATTTTTAAAATACAATTATATTCTCCATTTTCTCAAATCATCTCCAAAATCAATCTTCTTCAAAATAAATTGAAATTCAAACGCTTTCAACCTCTCTTTGTTTTCCGTTACGAAAATTTCTACTCTCTCTCAAGTGATAAAATGCTCTAATTCCCTTTCCAAATTCTTTATACCAAATCAATTATATTTCCACTTTGTTTTCATAAAAAAAATCAAGGAAATACAAGTCCTCAAAAACGTGGACATGACTATTGAAATCATCAAAACATTTTTCCTTCTGAGTCAATATGGTTTTACACAAACAAAACCATTAAGAATCCTTTACAAAAACCATGAACGTGTTCATTGAAAACTGTCAAATCTTTCGAGTAACAAAACACTTTGTTTTATAAAATATCATTTTGTTCCATAAAAATTTAGGCATAACCAGTTTTTCAAAACTGTAGTATATTTGGCCATTGAAGCCATCAAACATTTTTCCTTCTAACTCAATTATTTATCATTTCTGTTTTCACACAAACAAAACCATTAAAATCTTTGTTTTCAAAACCGAAATACCGATGGTCATAAAAACTAAACCCATTTCTTCAAATTCATTTTTACTTTCTTTACAAATCCTTTTTCACTTTCTTTGCAAATCCTTAAAATCAACGTTTGCCCGTTTCATTCAAAACTCATGTTTAGAAAAACACTTAGGATCTTTTTACACAAAATAAATCAATAAAAATCCTTCAAAACCATGTTCTTGTTGTCTTGAAAAACATATCCTTCATTCATTTTCCATGCTTTTCAAATCAATCCAATTTTATTCTTCCATGAAAATATTAAGTTATAAACACCTATGTTAAGGTGTCTTGGTTGAAATTCTCAATGTTCTAGGGACCCAAAAATTAATTCCCTTGTTCTTAAAAATTTTCAATATAAACCCTCTTCATGGGTATCAAAACCGTATTTCCTTTCCTTTGGCCATTGAAGCCAAAAATTGATTTTCTTTCCATCATCACATCATGGCATACATATACATAATTTCAACATATTCTCATCATGCATATTATAAGCATACATATAAGCCATAAAATCATGCAAAGCATATCAAGCATAGGCAAATAATCAAAGTTCATAAACACACACAAATAATTTACATGACCATGGATATGAATCCTCACATGGATTCACCATCCATCAAATATAAGACCATCTCTCACCACCATACTTGGTTGGTGAGATGGATCTCCCTTTTACCTCTTGAAGATCCTCAAAAACTCTTTGTTTTGTTTCTTTTTCCAAGTCCTTCACCACCAAGGGCTTCTCAAATACAAAACAAAATACATAAAAATTAGTATACTAAGCTTGATTAAGAGGAACCATGGATATGCATCATGGTTAGAACCTTGAAAATCAAAAGAAAAGTGAAGAGTAACAAACTTCACCATTAAAGCTTCAATCTTTAGCTTGAAGAACAAGGTTGAAGATAGATCATTTAGAGAAAGTCTCCAACATGAAAGTTGCTTAGAACATCATGGAGATTCAAGATCTATGGTTGGATGAAATTAAAAGAAATTGGATGGTGGTTTTTGATGAGCTAGCCGTGAGCTTCAATTTGGAGAGAAGGAGAAAGAGAATAGATAAAAGACTTAGGAGTTCAAAGTGAGATAAAATGAACATAAACACCCCTCCTCCTTTGGTGTTTGCCATAGGAACATGTAGGAAAAGAAAGTAGAGAAATTTCACTATCACTTATGACTAGCACATGGCATGAGTCATCAATTTGTCATGTAATAGTTATCCTAGCTTTTATTGATTTAAAACAAATAAATGTCAAGTCCAAGACCTTCTAAAAATTATGTATGGCCGTGGAACTCCAAATAAAAAGACTAACCAAGTTTTGCTTTTCAAAGTCTTTTGGTTTAACTTATTTGTTTCCTATTGAATCAAGACAAGTCAAGTCACAAAGATTGACTAACTTTGTATAGTTTTCTTCAATTATTGATAAATGAATGACCAAGTATTATTTGAATGTAAACTTTGTCTTCCAATTTGATGCATGGCCGTAGCTATGCTTAGAGAATGAGTGGAGAGAAAAGTTTGATAAAGACTTGGCTTTTTGGAGTTGATAAAGACTTGGCTTTTTGGAGGAGACAAAGGTGAATTATGGTAGAAATGATGTGGTCTTCAACTTTGCTCTTGTATTAAACCATCAAAACCGTCCCCCCTCTTCATATGCATTCCAAAATATGACTAATTTCACTTGTCACTATCTTAAGCATTTCTAACCATTGATTAATTCAATGGTTAGGATTTAGGTAGACTTTTGATTTAGAAGACTTAATCTAGGCCATTGGATCTTTCTCCTTTAAATTCTAGCCATTAGATGTGTCTCCAAAATGAAGGGTCAAGATTACTCCTTCTTACTTTTAATCCAAGGGTCATAATTAGTCTTTGCTACTTTTTAAGACTAATTCTCCACCATTGATTAAATTTACATTCATTGGTCATAAATGGTCCTTGTTACTTTACAAGACCAAATCTCCACCCTTGATTAATTCTTCATCCAATGGTCATAAATGGTCTTTGTCACTTTTTGAGACCAAATCTCTACCATTGATTAAATCCAAATCCAATGGTTATAAATGGTCATAGCCATTTTATTAAACTTATCCTACACTGTTGATTAAATCGACGGTTGATATTAAAGTCTTCAATATTGAACTTGTTTCCTATTGGTCCATCAAAAATTGTCACAATCACTAATATTGACTTAATAATATAATTTCTATTTTTATCTGCTAAAACCCCACGAAAGAATATATTTACTGTATTTTTTATCGTCTCATAAATAAATATAGTACAAAACACAGTACAAGAAAATTTCTAAAACTATTTCCGGATTCAAGTTTAGTAAGATCCCCTATCTCTGCCTAAGCAGTACAAATTTTTCTATGCGTAGAAAATTTTTTACTTTGCGGGACCTACCTGGGCCCACGTAAGGTCACCTGGGCCCACATAAGACCACCTGGGCCTACATACAGTCAAAAAAATTCATAATCATCCACAAAAATCACAAATATTAGAAAACGTATGAAAATCAAGTCAGATTATTAAAAATAATTAACAGCCAAGAGAAATAAATATTTAAAGATTTTCTTCGGTCCGAAAATTATTATTTTCCTAACACGGAGTAAATCACTCAAAACGATTAAATACGCTAACGGAGCAAATAAAATAATTTTACAGTGCACAGAAATTACTAAATAATAAAATTCTGTTAACTGTCAAAATTATTGTTTAAGAGATACGAAAATTCAGGGTGTTACATCTCTCACCACCATACTTGGTTGGTGAGATGGTTCTCCATATTACCTCTTGAAGATCCTCAAAAGCTCTTTATTTTGCTTTTTTTTCCAAGTCCTTCACCACCAAGAGCTTCTCAAATACAAAACAAAATACATAAAAATTAGTATACTAAGCTTGATTAAGAGGAACCATGGATCAAACATGGTTTAGATCATGAAAAAGAAGAGAAGAAATGAAGTTTCCTAACACTTCACCTCAAAAACCATAGAACTTACTCTTGGAAAAACTCCTTGAAAATGAATGATTTAGAGAAAGTTTCCAACATGAAAGTTGCTTAGAATAAGGTAAGGATTCAAGAAATATGGTTGATTGAAATTAAAGAGTGATGAAAGGTATATTTGGGTGCCATGGCCGAACCAAGCTTGGAGAGAAAATGGAAGAGTTGTCTTGTTTTTGTTTCTTGAGAAAGATGATAGAAAAGATGATAAAGTAAGATAGAAATGCATGAAATGAATTTGGCCCCCTTCCTCCTATGCATTGCCGTAGACTAAAGAGAGAAAAGAGTGAATTATTTGAGCAAATAATTGGTATTAAATCATTTGAGAGAAAAGGTGATGAAATAAGATAGCAAATGCATGAAATGATTACGGCCCCCCTTTTTCCTTGCATTGCTGTGGAGAGTGAGTGAGAAATGAGTGAATAATTAGAGTGTTAGTCAAAGACACCAAATTATTGGAAAGTTTCCAAGTGATAGTAACAAACTTGGACCATTGGATCTTCTTCCTCCTTTAATCTTAGCCATTAGATAAAGCTACTAAATTGGATGGTCAAGATCTCTCCTTCCATATTGCCATCCAAGGGTCACAATTGAAGTCCAAGCAATTATATAAGATCAAATTTCAACCATAGATTAAATCAATGGTTAAGATTCAATCTTGAAAGTCCAAGCAATTATTTGAAGCATTCTAAGCCATTGATTAATTCAATGGTTAGGATTAAGGTAGACTTTAGGTATAGCTTTAGATAGAAGACTTAATTTAGGCCATTGGATCTTTCTTCTTTAAATCCTAGCCCTTAGATATGTCTCCAAAATGAAGGGTTAAGATTACTCCTTCAAACTTTACATCCAAGAGTCATAAATGGTCTTTGTCACTTTTTAAGACTAAATTTCCACTATAGATTAAATCCAAATCCAATGGTCATAATTGATCCATCTCCACCGTTGATTAGATTCAAATCCAACGATCATAAATGGTCCTAGCCACTTTGCAAGACCAAATCTCCACCCTTGATCAATTCTAAATCCAATGGTTATAAATGGGTATAGCCATTATATTAGACTTATCCTACACCGTTGATTGAATCGATGGTTGATATCAAAGTCTCCAATATTAGACTTGTTTCCTATTGGTCCATTATCATAACCACTAATGTTGACTTAACAGTATAATATTTATTTTTATCTGCTAAACCCCACAAAAATTATATTTACTGTATTTTTATCGCTCGATAATTTAAATATAGTACAAAACACAGTACAAGAAATTTTCTAAAACTGTCTCCGGATTCAGGTTTAGTAAGATCCCCTGTCTCCATCTCAACAGTACAAATTTTTCTATGCGTAGAAAAATTTTTACGTTTTGGGACTCATCCCGGGCCCACGTAGAACCACTGAGACCCACAAACAATCCAAAAATGGTCAGAGAATCATAAAAATTTCATAATCACCCATAAAATCACAAAAATTAGAAAACGCACAAATATCAAATCAGATTACGTAAAATAATTAAAACCTAATGGTAAAAATTAAATTACATAAAGTTTTCCCTAGCCCGAAAATTTTTATTTTCCTAACATGGAGTAAATCACTCAAAACGATCAACTACGCTGACAGAATAATCAAAATAATTTTACAGTATCCAGAAATTACTAAACAGTAAAATTCTATTAACTATCAAAATTACTGTTTAAGAGATACGGAATTTTTAGGATGTTACAATACTCCCCCTATTAAAGAAATTTTGTCCTCGAAATTTAATAACCATGATTTCACATCCTCGGAATAAATACAACTATTCCTGTAACACCCCTTTGGAGGATGTCACATATATAAAGAAAATAAATAAAATCTACCCAAGTTATAAAACATTTAATACATAATAATATGGGTCGTAAAATAATTCTTGTTAAACAGATTATTAAAAATAAAATAATGCGGAAAACATAAAATAAACAGAACAACATCACTCATAATATAAATATGTTCCAAGTTATAAGTTATACAAATAATTTACAACTACAATTACAAATATTTAAACAGAAACAGTAAATTAAAACAATAAAGAGTCAATATATACATACGCAGACGTGCCCAAAATACACATCATAAATATTTATTCCTCTGATGGATCACTCTCAGGAAACTCATCAGAAGATAAATACCCAGGATGCCTCGACACTCGGCGGACATGAGACCGCACAGTCGATACGAGTGTCATCTCACTAGGCTCAGTGGATACACCACCCCAATGACGCCTAATGGATAAAGGTAACTCTAAATGCAGAAACACCGTCGTCGTCATCACTGGCTCGTCATCAAATCTATGGCGAGGGTCACCGTCATCCGTCCCGCATACGTCACTGAGTCTCTATCTCCTCTCATGTGCCACGCTAGCGATCCACCGTGAAACTCGAGAGTCACGAACCCCAAAAATCCAGGCACCGCCATACCAAAACTAATCAATCCAATGGATGTGGATGATCAGATGGTTCTTGATCGTCAAACTGGTCGTCGGCTAGCTGATTTTCCTCCTCCTCGGGGTACAGAACCTCAAGAGGCTGTTCCTCTTCTTCTTCCTCAAACTCTTTACCGCATAAAATAAATATACAGGAAACATACACAATACAGAAAAGAGGTAAGACAATCTAAAATCACCACAAACATGGCCAATAAGAAAACGTCAAACAACAGTTATACAATTCATGCAATATGAAAAGCTATAACGAAATCAAGAACAAAATAAAGAAAAAGATTTAATTATCATAACGACACATAATATCACGTATAAAATAAAACATCACGTATAAAATAATAGAAAGATAAATAATCCTCATAATACTAACCAGATAAAATAGACGAGATAAGATAAAATAAAGTTCCGGATATACTCATATGAAATATGACACGTTCCTACTCCATGGAGCTAAACAACACGGATACCACGATATCGAGGGAATGACTCGCAAAAAAATCTATTAGTACCACGGCTGCCCGTACCAACTATTCCGCGGTCATACGTTGCGTCTATAGCTCCACATCACTGGGAATTTACCATCCAGGCGTGGTGTAGTTCACTACTCACGTCATGACACTACGGGCAAATGTACTACTAGACTTTACAAATCTCGATTAAATATAGTGTGTGTCGAGTCCATTAGTGTGCTATCGATTACTGCGGCCCAATGGAGCGACCGACTGTCATATATGGAATCCCGTACACTAAAGTCTCCAAGTTCATTAGAACAATGAACCACACTACGTTTATCGCATCGACAACACGATGTGATTCACCTCGTCAACCAAAATTCACCAAAAATTGGCAAATTACCAAAATACCCTCATGGTATAAAAATATGCCCTCATGGCTTGCCCTCAATGGCAAAAATATACGATGTAAGTCCCACCGGACAAATATTGTCTCAAAGCCTGTACGGGTTCACCTCATAGCCCGACAAATGAGAAAATACAAAAAATTCCAGAAAAATACTGTTTCGGTCAATCGCGTAGAAATTTTATCGCGTTTTCACAATCTCGTCGTTTTTATAAACATTTTGAAATCGCGTAAATATATTTTTCTGTTTTCAAAATCGCGTAGGATTTTTAATACGTTTTCTCAATCGCGTAAGATTTTTAAATTATTTTCTTGACCGAATTCCTTAAAAATTACTTGTTTAAATAAAATGTAAATAATAAATAATACTTTTAAGCTATGTATAATATTTTCTATACCGTATAATCTTGTCTTTTGGACATCTTTTCTATCTTATTTGTCCGTTTTTACTAAAAATTGACATATTTTGTTTAGAATTTTAATAATAATGGTTTCCTAATTTTTTCGTAAAAACTTTGTTTATTTAATTAAACCGGATAATTTAATCTTTTAAAAACTCCTAACATGCTTCAAAATATAGTATGAGCTATATGTTAGAAATTCTTAAAGATTACCTTTATAACAATAAAATCATTAATTTTAATTCCTTAAAAAAATTCTTGTTAACATATAATGCCTTCTTTATACTTGAAAATGGTTTGGAATTGATTTTAGAAATCAAGAATATCTAGTTTGGCATGTTGGCCGAATTTCCTAAATCCTTTGAAATTGATTTCTAAATTATTTCTCATCTTCTAAATATATGTCAAACTTATTGTATTGTCTAAATTCATTTAACCATTGTTTTAGAAAATAGTTTTTGAAATCAACACATTCATTTTAGGCATGTTGGCCGAAAATTCTAAGTCTTACCATTTGATTTCTAAATTCATTTTCTTTGATCTAATCAACTTGAAACCTTCTTAATTCTCCTAGGTTAATTAAATTACCTTTTAAGAAAATTAAGAGAACTTTTTGGTTCTCCATTTGGTTAGTGGCCGTGAGCCTTGGTGTGGTGTTCTTTGGAACACACATACATTTCCTTGACATGTTATTCACATCCTATACATTATCATGTCATTCTATACTTTATCATGCAATTCTAACACATGCAATATTATCAAAGCTTATAGACATGCAACTTAAAGCTTGTAGACATGCAATTTATTACAAACAACAAATAGGAAAGCTACTAACAAATACACAACCACATCAAATAAGCTACTAACAAGCACATACATGAATCCTTATGAATTCTACAATCACAAAATCAACTCCATCTTCTTACCACCATCCATAGATGATAAGATTTGTCTTCCTCTTACCTTAAATGAAGACAAATGGATTCTTTCACTCCTCCTAGGGTCACGGTTTTCCTCCTTCAAGAACCTAACAAACTTAAACAAAAACTACAAGTTACTAACCATTGAAAAAGAACCTAAACCATGGATAAATCATGGCTTAGAACTTTGAAAAAGAATTTAGAAAAGAAAAACAAGAGATTTCACCTCCTTGGTACAAACTTCCAAGTAGGTTTTCAAGCTTCAAATGTAAGATTTTGAAAGAACTCTCAACTAGAGATGTTCTTAGGATTGTGTTTAGGTTTAGAAAACTTGGTTAGAAGAAATTTAGAGTGATTGGATGGTAGGGTTATAGGTTTGGCCGAATAGAGCTCTAGGAAAGCTTCAATGGAGTTTTGAAATTTTGGAAGAGAGAGAAGAGAGAAAAATGCATGAAAGATGAAGTGATCTTTTGGTCTTCCAACCTCACTTGGCCATAGCCTTCATTGCATGCAAGGTGTGCATGGGCTTGGCTTCATCCTAGCCTTAGAATGCATCAAAGGTCAAGATTAAGCCTTAATTAGCAAGCTTGTTTCCTATTGGTTGCTCCTAACCTAGTCATTACCCTTAGTCACCATGCTTAGTCACTAATAACCTAGTCATCAAGCCTTATCATCATGTTCAAGAATGTTCCTCCACTAATCATGTTTAATTAAGCTACTAAGTTAATTGGTTTAGCTAAACGTGGGTCCCGCAAAATATTTTCGGGTCCATTGTCACTAAATTATACTTGACTAATAAAATAATATTATAATAATACAAAATTATTTTATTTGACATTAAATCCTAAAAATTAAAAGATTAATTTTAGGCTCATTCAATTGGGTTTAGTAAGATCCCTGCCTCTCGAATAATTAAAAACAGATTTTACCGGTCCGGAAAAATATTATTTTCCTGCCCCGTAGCAAATCACACAAAAAGTCCATATAAAATCACAGACAGTAATATTGGACACTAAATCAAGTAGAAAACAATTAAAAACAACAAAAACAGTACAAACAGCACGTTCGGGACGTAATGGTCATTTTTTCATTTTTTTCCACAACGTAGCTAATCATCCAAAAAGTTCAAATAAAATTACAGACAGTATTAATTGTCTGTATATCTTCCAGAAAAATTAAAACAGTAGCTCGAAAAAAATTTTATTTTACCGCCTCGAAACAAATTACGTAAAAAGACCAAATAAAATTTGAGCCTGTATAAACGTATTTGTATTTCATGCAGAAATCGAGAAACAGTAAAATAGGGACACAACAGTCATTCACACGAAAGCTTGAAAAACAGCAAACAGTACATTTGGAACATTTTCTAAAAATTGGGGTGTTACAATTCCTCTTCCATCTTTTCTTCCAGTTCCCTCCTAGTTTCACCTCTTACGTTATTCCAAATGATTTTAACTAATGAAAGTTCTTTATCTCTTGTTCACTTCTCCTGATCAAACAAATATCTCAATAAATTTTTTCTACGATTTTCTATTACCGTCTTAACTTTTCACATTGACGAACTTCTTTAACTTTTGAAGAATCCACCACGCTTCCACTGTGCCACTTTGATACGATGACACGGATATAAATATAGGAATATCCTTCCTTGCAAGATATTCCTTCAATTGTAGTAGATGAAAGAAAACATCATGAAAAATAACAAAACGAATTGAATATGTTATCGAACATATCCAGCAAAGAATTGGATGTAACCCCAATTTTCAAGAATAGATTTTCTCTGAATTACTCACACTTTGTTGAAATAATCTCACATGTCTGACTCCCGACTCATAATCTGAAAAGAAGTTCGCATAAGGTTTGAGTTATAAAATGTGAGTTTTAAAATTTCTTCTTTTCTTATTACGAAAACATAAACTTACTGAAATTCATAAGTATTACTGAAAATATATTTAGTATACAATATTGACACCAATTAATATTTAACAATTTAAAGAGAAATTTTTTAACAGTAGCAAACCCTATGATGGGTCCTACTTAATAGCACGGTATAACACTAACGATAAAACTTAACATACTCATTCCTTCTCTTGTATCCAACTCGATGCATCAGAACTCTACTCCTTATCTACCCAGCACATCATCGAACCTGGGACAGCCACTCTTCAATGTTGTCCACGATCTCAGAGTATCTACCACCTGTTATATCTAAGACAACTCGTTCCTTCTACTGTATAATTTTAACAATACAGACACAGCAAGACCACATAGCAAAGAGGTGAGATCACCTACACTAATACCAAGATGGCAGCACAGAGATAACACACACAGCAATATCATACAGGGATATCATACCAGACTTCTAATAATATATTCAATATTAATCAACTATCATCATCCAATCATATATCAATTCAATTATCATAAATAACAATTACGATAAAGCCCTCAACATTGTCTAATTATCATCATCATCATCCAAGTATTCAAAACAGAACAATTGTCATAGCCAATATCCCTCAATTAAGATATCACATAGATATAAATGCTCAGTTTCATGCATGCGCACATAGACTCAGTTTTTCAAAAACAACTACATGGAGGTTTTCACAATTTCGAGGAGAATGCTCTGTTAATTATCAGCCTTAGCCCAAAGACAATCTTCCAGTCGTTGAAAAGAATCGTGTTCTTGTTGGGTATCATCAATGCGTTGCAACGAACTGCATCACTAAGTGGCATATGGTCCAGCCTTAGCCCACAGACAGATATCCACTGGTCGACCGCCGCGCCTTGACGCCCCCAAGATCCATCATAGACCTCACTATCAATTCTCATTACCTCTTCAACCACAAGGGCCAAAATAGCTATTAGCTATACTTTGTACAATGCACGAATATATCAGTGCAACTCCAACCACAAGGGCCAAATCTTTTCAATTTCATTTGTTCAATTTAATCATATGCCTCAATGCATATTTTTTCAATGCATATATAATGCACCAATGCCAATCACAGGCATATCTTTCCAATGCATGTAAAATGCACCAAATGTCAATCACAGGCAAAACTTGTAATTTTCTCATACAGTGTTCATACACTGTTTTGGCAGTAATCATCATGTTATCATGTTTTTATAGTCATAAAACACTTTTGCCATATTTTCACAAAATTGTGCAACATTTTCGTTACATTTTCACAATTCCAAAACATTTTAGTTATATTTTCACAATACCGTAACACTTCTATTATGCTTTCACAATACCGTAACGCTTTTGTTACGTTTTTAAAATTTCAAAACGTTTTTATTACATTTTCACAATACCGTAACACTATTGTTACGTTTACAAAATTTTATAACATTTCTGTTACGTTTTCAAAATGTTGCAACTCTTCTGTTGCACTTTTAAATCACATAATAATTTTTTTCAACGTTTTTCTCAATTGCATAAAAATATACGTTTCTCAAATTGCATAGTATTTTTTCACTGTTTCAAAATCGCGTATCTTAAAAATCTTTCTTTTAAGTCGCGTAAATCATTTTCCATCATTCTCAAAATATTTAAAACACTTTCTAAATCTCATAGCAGTTTTTCGCCATTTTCACAATCACGTAAAAATATTCCATTACTTTTCAATCACGTAGTGATTTTTCAACAGTAGTTCAAATCACGTAAAATATTTAAACGTAATTCAAATCGTGTAGAAATATTTTAACATATTTCATATCGCATAGAAATATTTTATTATTTCAAATCGTTTTTAAGATACGTAAAATATTTTTTAATATTTTACAATCACGTAAAATATTCCTCAATATTCCAAACATTATTTTGGACTTAAATAAATCAATATCATTTTCAACACATTTTTCAAATTGTGTAGCTTAAAAATCACGTTTTTAAGATACGTAAAACATTTTTTATCACAATTTCATTACAGAAAATATTTCTTAACTTCAAAAATTCTTTTCAACCTTTCTCAAAATAATATGACTTTGTATTTCATTTTTCACATTTTCTTACTCAAGAAAATATTTTTCCACATTTCTTTACTCAAGAAATACTTTTCTACAATATATTCCACAAATTCACAATTCCATTGAATTAAATCAATGTTCTATCTTTAGAAAGCACTAACGCTCTCCAAAACCCAAAGGATGAGTTACACATTAGAAAATATCAAATCACCATTATATTCTCTATTTTTTTAAATCAATTCTAAAATCAATTTTCTTCAAAATAAATTGAAGTTCAAACGTGTTCAACCTGTCTTTGTCTTTCGTTTACAAAATTCTCTCAAGTGATAAAACACTCTAATTCCCTTTCCAAATTCCTTGTATTAAATCAAGTTACGTTTCCACTTTAAAAATCACTTTATTCATAAAAATCAAGGCATTACAAGCCTTCAAAAACGTGGACATGACTATTGAAACCATCAAATATTTTTTCCTTCTAAATTGATATGGTTTTACACAAACAAAATCATTAAAAATCCTTTACAAAAATCGTGAACACTTGGTCTTTAAAATCAAGTCATTTGTTCATTTTCATTTTTCACTTTCTTTGCAAATCCATTTTCACTTTCTTTACAAATCCTTTTTCACTTTCTTTGCAAATCCTTAAAATCAACATTGCTATTTTCATTTAAAACTCATGTTTAGTAAAACACTTAGAAACTTTTTACACAAAATAAATCAATAAAAATCCTTCTAAAATCGTGTTCATGTACTCTTTGAAAAATAAATCCTTTGTTTATTTTCCTTGTTTTTCTAAACATCTCATTTCATCATCCAAGAAAATATTAATTTGTGAACACCTATCTTGAGGTGTCTTGGCCGAAATTCACCATGTTCTAGGGACCAAAAATTAATTCCCTTGTTCTTGAAAATTTTCAACATGAACCCTAATTAAGGGCATCAAAAACTGTAGCCTTCTCCCTTGGCCATTGGAGCCAAAAATTGTTTTCCTTTCCATCAACACATCATGGCACACACATATATATTTCATCATAAATACTACAAGCATGCCATATACTTATCATGCATATTTTAAGCACACTATCAAAGCCATAAAATCACGCAAAACATACTAAGCATAGACAAATAATTAAAGCACATAAACACCCACAAATAAATTACAAGACCATGGATATGAATCCTCACATGGATTCACGATCCACCAAATATAAAACCATCTCTCACCACCATACTTGGTTGGTGAGATGGATCTCCCTCTTACCTCTTGAAGATCCTCAAAAGCTCTTTATTTTGCTTCTTTTTCCAAGTCCTTCACTACCAAGAGCTTCTCAAATACAAAACAAAATACATAAAGATTAGTATACTAAGCTTGATTAAAAGGAACCATAGATCAAACATGGTTTAGATCATAAAAAAGAAGAGAAGAAATGAAGTTTCCTTACACTTCACCTCAAAAACCTTAGAACTTACTCTTAGAAAAACTCCTTGAACATGAATGATTTAGAGAAAGTCTCCAACATGAAAGTTGCTTAGAATAAGGTAAGGATTCAGGAAATATGGTTGACTGAAATTAAAGAGTGATGGAAGGTATATTTGGGTGCCATGGCCGAACCAAGCTTGGAGAGAAAATGGAAGAGTTGTCTTGTTTTTGTTTCTTGAGAAAGATGATAGAAAAGATGATAAAGTAAGATAGAAATGCATGAAATGAATTTTGGCCCCCTTCCTCCTATGCATTGCCGTAGAGTGAAGAGAGAAAAGAGTGAATTATTTGAGCAAATAATTAGTATTAAATCATTTGAGAGAAAAGGTGATGAAGTAAGATAGCAAATGCATGAAATGATTTTGGCCCCCTTTTTTCCTTGCATTGCCGTGGAGAGTGAGTGAGAAATGAGTGAATAATTAGAGTGTTAGTCAAAGACACCAAATTATTGGAAAGTTTCTAAGTGATAGTAACAAACTTGGACCATTGGATCTTCTTCCTCCTTTAATCTTAGCCATTAGATAAAGCTACTAAATGGATGGTCAAGATCTCTCCTTCCATATTGCCATCCAAGGGTCACAATTGAAGTCCAAGCAATTATATAAGATCAAATTTCAACCATAGATTAAATCAATGGTTAAGATTCAATCTTGAAAGTCCAAGCAATTATTTGAAGCATTCTAAGCCATTGATTAATTCAATGGTTAGGATTAAGGTAGACTTTAGGTATAGCTTTAGATAGAAGACTTAATTTAGGCCATTGGATCTTTCTTCTTTAAATCCTAGCCCTTAGATGTGTCTCCAAAATGAAGGGTTAAGATTACACCTTCAAACTTTACATCCAAGGGTCATAAATGGTCTTTGTCACTTTTTAAGACTAAATCTCCACCATAGATTAAATCCAAATCCAATGGTCATAATTGATCCATCTCCACCGTTGATTAGATTCAAATCCAACGGTCACAAATGGTCCTAGCCACTTTGCAAGACCAAATCTCCACCCTTGATCAATTCTAAATCCAATGGTTATAAATGGTCATAGCCATTATATTAGACTTATCCTACACCGTTGATTAAATCGACGGTTGATATCAAAGTCTCCAATATTAGACTTGTTTCCTATTGGTCCATTATCATAACCACTAATGTTGACTTAACAGTATAATATTTATTTTTATCTGCTAAACCCCACAAAAATTATATTTACTGTATTTTTATCGCCCGATAATTAAATACAGTACAAAACACAGTACAAGAAATTTTCTAAAACTGTCTCCGGATTCAGGTTTAGTAAGATCCCCTGTCTCCGTCTCAACAGTACAAATTTTTCTATGCGTAGAAAAATTTTCACTTTGTGAGACCCACCTAGGCCCACGTATGGCCACCCGGGCCCACATACACCCCCTGGGCCTATAAATAGTAAAAAAAATTCATAATCATCCATAAAAATCACAAATATTAGAAAACACACAAATATCAAATCAGATTACGCAAAATAATTAAAACATAACGGTAAATATTAAATTACGTAAAGTTTTTCCCGGCCCGAAAATTTTTATTTCCTGACACGGAATAAATCACTTAAAACGATCAAATACGCTGACGGAATAATCAAAATAATTTTACAATATCCAGAAATTACTAAATAGTAAAATTTCCGTTAACTGTCAAAATTACTATTTACGAGATACGAAATTTTAGGATCTTACACGTTGCCTGTTCTCAATCAAGTTGGTTGAGTGTCTGAGAAGACTTCCGTTGATCAAATTCATTTCCCCAATAGTGCTTCAATCTATAGCCATTGACTTTGAAACTTTTTCCCAAATGGGGTTCTACGATTTCAATTGTTCCAAAGGGAGAAACTTCTTTGACTTGGAATGGGCTCGACCACCTCGATTTCATTTTACCTAGAAACAATTTTAGCCTTGAATTAAACAAAAGAACTTGTTGACTTCCTTCAAAATGTCTTGAGGTGATCTTGTTATCATGCCACATCTTTGTCTTCTCTTTGTATAGACAAGCATTCTCATAGGCTTCATGCCTGAACTCATCCATTTCACTCATCTGCAGTAATTTTTTCTCTCCTGCAACTTTCACATCAAAATTTAGAAATTTAATTGCCCAAAATGCTTTATGTTCAAGTTCCACAGGGAGATGACGTGATTTACCAAAGACCAGCCTATATGGGGACATACCAATAAGAGTCTTAAATGCAGTCCTATAGGCCCATAATGCATCATCTAACTTAAGTGACCAATCCTTCCTAGAAGTATTAACAATCTTTTCTAAAATGCTTTTTAATTCCTTGTTAGAAACTTCTACTTGACCACTTTACTGAGGATGATAAGGAGTGACTATCTTATGTTTAACACCAAATTTGCTCAGAATAGCCTCAAATTGCCTATTACAGAAATGTTTCCCTCCATAACTGATTATTGTCGTAGAGATGCCAAATCTAGTGAAAATGTTCTTTTTAATGAATCAGACAACCACCTTAGCATCATTAGTTTGTGTGGTAATGGCCTCCACCCATTTAGAAACATAATCAATAGCCACCAAAATAAATTGATTAGAGAATAAAGAAAGGAAAGGACCCATGAAATTAATGCCCCATACATCAAATAACTCCACTTCTAAGATATTATTGAGAGGCATTTCATGTTTTCTGGAAATACCACCAACTCTTTGGCACCTGTCACAACTTTCAACAAATTTATGAGCATCTTTAAACAAGATAGGCCAACAGAAACTAGATTGTAATACCTTCGCTGCAGTTCTATTACCTCCAAAATGACCTCTATAATCAGAACTATGACAGTGTCACAAAATGTTTGGCACTTCTTCATCAGACACACACCTTCTCAATATACCATCAGCACATATTTTTTTAAAAAAATGTTCATCCCAAACAAAATACCTAACATTATGTAAAAAAAAATTCTGTTGTTACTATGTGAAATTTGATGGGATTATTCCAGTTGCCTTGTAATTTACAAAATCTGCAAACTAAGGAAATATTTGTATAGCAAAAAGTTGTTCGTTTGGAAACTCTTCCTTAATCGGCACTTGTTCTTCTTTATGAATGATTCTCGACAAGTGGTTAGCTACCAAATTCTTTGTTCCTTTCTTGTCCTAAATCTCTAAATCAAACTCTTGTAAAAGCAAAATCCATCTGATGAGCCTAGGCTTTGCATCTTGTTTAGTCAAGAGATATTTCAAAGCTGCAAGGTCAGTATAAACAATAACTTTTGACCCAACCAAATAAGAATAGAATTTATCAAATGCAAAAACTACGGCAAGTAACTCTTTTTCTGTGGTTGCATAGTAAGTTATGCCTCATTTAAAACTTTATTAGCATAATAAATCACATGCAAAACTTTATCTTTTCTTTGTCCCAAAATAGCACCCACAACAAAATCACTTGCATCACACATTAACTCAAATGGTAAATTCCAATCAGGAGCATTAATTATAGAAGTAAAAATAAGTTTGCTTTTCAAAAGATTAAATGCATATAAACAATCATCATTGAAAACAAAAGGTGCATCTTTAACAAGCAACTCGCATAAAGGCTTGGTAATCTTGGAGAAGTCCTTTATGAATCTCCTATAAAAGCCAGCATGCCCAAGGAAACTCCTTACTCCCTCAACATTGATGGGAGGAGGTAGTTTCTCAATAACCTTAACTTTTGTTCGATCAATCTCAATACTCCTTGAAGAAATATGATTACCTAAGACAATGCCTTCCTGCACCTTGAAATGACATTTCTTCCAATTTAAGACCAAGTTAGTTTCCTAGCATCTTTTCAAAACTAAAGAACTATTAGAAAGACAAGTATCAAAAGAAGAGCCAAACACAGAAAAATCATTCATAAAAATCTCAGCAAACTTTTCAATCATATCAGAGAAAATAGAAAACATACGCCTTTGAAAAGTTGTAGAAGCATTGCATAATTTGAAAGGCATCCTCTGGTATACAAAGATTTTGTATAAACAAGTAAAAGTTTTCTTCTCCTGATCTTTGGGTGCCACCAAGATCTGATTATAACCAGAATAAGCATCTAGAAAGCAATAATAGGTATGACCCGCGAGTCTCTCCACCATCTGATTAATAAATGGGAGGGGGAAATGATCCTTCCTCATTGCATTGTTAAGCCTCATATAGTCAATGCACATTCTCCAGCCAGTAATTGTCCTTGTGAGGATGAGTTCATTCTTTTCATTGACTATCATTGTCATCCCTCCTTTCTTCGGAACAATTTGAACTAGACTGACCCACGGGCTGTCTGATATAGGATAGATAATATATGCATCATAAAGCTTCATCACTTCCTTCCTTACTACTTCTTTCATGGTGCGATTCAGTCTTCTCTGTGGTTGCACCACTAGCTTGTAGTCATCCTCCATTAAGATCTTGTGCATGCAAATAGTAGAACTAATGCCCTTAAGATCATCAATAGTCCACCCTATAACTGACTTATGTTCTCTCAAAACTCTCAAAAGCTTCTCTTCTTCTTCAGAACCGAGCTCCATATGTACGATCATTGGAAAAGTATTTTTCTCACCAAGAAAAGCATATTTGAGATTAGAGGGAAGCTGCTTCAATTCTAGCTTGGGTGGCTCCTGTTTATCCTCAATTTCCTTCTTCAGCTCTTCTTTCTGGAAGTTAGAACATGAAAAGATTGGCTGAGCTTCTAAATTAGCTATGCACTTTGATATCTCTGATGTTGTCTCTTCATCATCATCCACTAAAACTTTTGAATTTACCAACACTGATTCAAGTGGAGATGTTAGGATATTCTGCTCAAATGCTTTATCAACCAATGAGTCAATTATGTCCACTCTAAGGCATCGTTCTTCCTCCATAGGATGTTTCATTACATCAAGAATACTGAATGTAACCTTCTCATCATGCACTCTCAACATAAGCTCTCCTTGTTGCACATCAATCAATGCTCTTCTAGTTGCTAAGAAAGGCCTGCCTAGAATGAGAGGGATGTCTGCATCTTCTTCCATATCAAGGACTACAAAATCAGCTAGAAAGATGAATTTATCCACCTTAACTAACACATCTTCAACTATACCATCAAGATGCTTGATAGATCGATTCACTAGTTGAAGAGAGATCATTGTTGGTTTCACTGATTCAATTCCTAACTTGTGCATAATGGATATAGGCATGAGATTGATACTGGCCCTAAGGTCACAAAGAGCTTTTCTAATAATAAGTTTACCGATTGTGCAAGGAATGGTGAAACTACCTGGATCTTTCAATTTAGGGGTAGTTTCCTCTAAATTATCGTGTTGCACTCTTCAGTAAGCATCACTATCTCATCTTCTTTTAACTTCCTTTTCTTTAACAATAAGTCCTTCATGAATTTAGCATATGAGGACATTTGCTCAAGTACTTTAGTAAAAGGAATATTTATCTGTAACTTCTTAAAGACTTATAAAAACTTGTAGAATTGCTTCTCCTGATTCTCCTTCTTTAATCTTTGAGGGAATGGAAGTCTAGCATACAATGAGGGATCAATTGTTTTCTTCAACTCTAGGTCCTTCTTTTTTCTTGGTTGTTTCAGTTGTTCCTATTTAACTTCAGCATCTTTATTTTCGTCTTGAGACAAGACATCTTTAATTGGAACCTCATTCCTTTCTTTTTGATTTCCTGAAGAACCAGTTGTTTCATTCTTGTGTTCTTCTAAAGTCTTACCACTTCTTAGGGTGATCACCTTACACTGCTCCTTTGGATTAACCAAAGTATCACTGGATAAACTGCCTGGAGGTCTCTCTTGAAGTTGTTTTGCTATTTGCTCCACCTGATTTTCAAGACTTCTAATAGCAGCCTCTTAATTCTTATAATTAGTCCTTGTTTCCTCCATAAAAGCGGAAGTCTGTTGCACAAAAACAGAGGTCTATAGAGAAAGTTTCTCCATTGCAATCTCAAGAGGAGACTTCTGCTCAGGATGAACATTCAATGGTACTTCTTGATTCTTCCAAAAGAAATTAGGATGATTCCTCTAACCTGGATTGTAAGTATTAGAGTACGAGTTACCTTGTGGCCTTGAAGGATTTCCTATATAGTTGACTTGTTCTGGAGCAATAACACCTGAATTCCTTATCTCATATTGACCATTAACATAGTTACCTCCACAGAAATCGCAAGTCAGGCCTTAGTGATTGACTGAATTTACCTGTAAATTACTAACTTGCTTGGTGAGGTGGACAATGCGTTGCATCATAGTCTTATTCTATGCAAGTAAAGCATCAACATCTCTAAGCTCCAATAGTCCTTGTCTAATTGTAGATCTTCCACGACCTGGCACTCATTAGTGTCCATGGTTTCGAACAATTCTTGAGCCTCCTCTAGAGTTTTTGTGTTTATAGACCCACCTGCAGATGCATCAACCATAACTCTAGTAGAATGACTCAACCCATTATAAAAGATTTGTACCTATTGCCAAACTTTGAAGGCATGATGAGGACATTTTCTCAACAATTCCTTAAACATTTCCCACGCTTCATAGAAAGATTCTCCTTGATTTTGAGTAAAGCACGCAATCTCACTCATTATCTTCACAAACATTGATTGAGGCATATAACGAGTCAGGAACTTACTGACCAGATCATCCCAAGTAGAGATGCTTCCTTGAGGCTAGGCTTGTAGCCAGCTCTTAGCCTTGTCCATTAAAGAGAATGGTAAAAACCTTAACTGTATAGGATCATCACTAACTCCATTATATTTGATAGTATCATAGAGTTGCAAGAAATTAGCAATATGCAAGTTAGGATCTTCTGTCTGACCTCTCCCAAACTGATTATGTTGTACCAACTGTAGCAAAGTTGGTTTAATCTCAAAATTATTTGCTTGGATAACAGGTCACATAATACTGGTTGAGACACTTTCTGAAGATGGAGTGGCATAGTCAGCCATAGTGCGTCTTCTTTATTCAGGAGTTTCATCCATTATCTCATCTTTAAGTCTTTTCCTTGCTTTTGTTGCTTGTATGTTTGCTCTAGTTGTCTGTTCAATCTCTGGGTCAAAAAGTAGTTGTTCCGGATTCTCAGTACATTGCATAAGCAAACAAAATAACCAAAAGTGATATACGAAAAAATAAAGTAATCAAAAGATAATTAAAATAAAAATTAAATAAGAATAAAAAATAAATAAATTAAATTAAAATGCCTAAATTAGTGCTTTTTAACTGCTAGTTAATATTGACAATTAATAATCCCTGGCAACGGCGTTAAAAACTTGATGTGAAAATTGACAAGTGCACCAAATCGCAAAAAGTAATAAAGTAGTGAATGAAGTATTATCCCACGAGGATTATAATGTCAATTACCAAATTTGATAAACTAACACTATCTAAGCTACCCAAAAGATGAGAGTCTGACAAAAGAAAAAACAAAAGCAAAATAGTAACAAGAAAATAATTAAAATAAAATTAAGTAAATCAAAGCAATTAAACAAAACTTGGAAACGATGATGAGAAAGTGTTAGGGTTTAGACTTCACTTGAACTCTTTGGATACAAATTAAAATAGTAATTTAATTAAGTTCTATTTCATGATTTAAGATCAATTCCTAAATTTAATTAATATTCAATCCCTTAGTATATCAATCCTCTTCACACTATTTAGAATTAACAAATCTCTTAGTCTAACCCAAAATAGAGAAGGCTTTATAAAAAACGAGGGAATTTAAAGAGAGATCACACAACCTACAATGTCTATTCCTAGCGATTGCAGAAATTGTGGTATTTATCACGTGTTCTAAGTTCATGCAATTTTTTTCAAATCATACATAAACCTAAAAACCATCCCCAAATTGATCAGGTTCGGAAAAATATTAAGAATAGAGATAAACACATAAATCATAAAACAGAAACTTAAATTAAACCCATAGAGTAATTCACATCATCAAAGAACAAGACTAAGGGGAAGTTAGTTACATATGGATAAAGAATAAAACAAAGAGAAGAAATTGACAAACTCCATAGAATTCAAGTAGAAAGGTTGAAGAAAATTCCTAATCTTCCTCCTTAATACGCCCACACCAAACTAGGATTTGTGTCGTCATTTCTCTCTTTGACGGCTGTTGAGTTCTGTGTAAGTGTGTGTTGAATTTGGCGTAACTTTCTATTTATAATTAAAAGTCTACGTGTTGTTACGCGTCCAGCGCCTAAGCACTAGCTATCCAGTGCTTGAGTGTTCGCTTCCTAGAGAACAATTTCTATACAATGTATGTGCCTGAGTGCTAGCTTCCCAATGCCTGAGTGCTGGGCTACCAGAGATCATCTTCATTCTACTTATTGTGCGCTTGAGCACTGAACTCCCAACGCCTGAGCGTTGGGATACCAGAGAGAATCCCCACGTTCTGCCTTGCTAGCGCTTGAGCGCTGAGTGACCAGAGAGCTTTTTTCAACATTTCTTCTCTGTGATCAAGTCCAGTCTTCATTCATATGTGCTTACCTATCAAAAACACAACAATGCGTAATAAGAAAATAATTTAAAAGAATAAAAACATAATAAACTTAAGTACAAAACTCAATTAAACAGATTAATGGATAATGAAAAACGCATAATTTCAACCATAAAAATATGAATTTTTAAAGGTTCATCAGGCGCAACGAGCCCCTTCATGAATACCTTAAGAGGTTCAATACGGCTTGTATTAATGTGGAGAACCTCAATGAGATGATTACTTTCCACTATGTCAGAAGCGGCCTCCGGACTGACTCTGAGTTTTTTCAATCTTTGGCAAAGAGAAAGTGAGATAGTATGGAAGAATTTCGGGAGTGGTCCCAAAAGTACATAAACTTGAAGGCTAAGAGGAGCCTGGAGAAGGGTACATCTTCTCATTAGAAAGACAACCAGAACTCCTCTTAGCCTTGGAACTCCTCTAAGGATGATCCACCCCGGACCAAATACTCAACCTATACCTCTCTGAACACTCCATGCGTAAAAATATTGAAGGAAGTGTTTCAAACCAAGTTTCTAGAATCAAGAGGTAGTGTCCTTTGAAGAAACATGTGCAAAAGGATCGTACAAAGAATTGTTCTTAGCATAAGGGCTCTGACCATGACACAGAAGATTGCTTTCAACTTCGTGATTCCATTGAGTCCCTAATTAGGGCGGGACAGTTGGATCAGTACATCAGTCATATCTAAAACAATAGACGTCGTAGAGGACGAAATGAAAGAAAACTCAGCCCCAGTCCTAGGTGAAGCCCATCTCTGCACCAAAGGAGGAGGTCCTAGAGTCTACCTCACAGTAATACTGACAACCGATAAGATCGAAACCAGGACACTCCGTCAGAAGACAATGATGGCCGCCATGCCCAGGTCAAGTGAACCATCAACACTATCTCTGGTGGTTTCGCATGTGGTGGGTCGTCCGATAGCGCTCGGAAGAAAGCACTTAGGAAGGTGGTGTTGAGCGTTTCCCACTCTACACCTATATCACGGGCCGAAGATCGAAAGACGCCCCCCTCCCCTTTTCAAATGAAAACTACAATGAAATTATCCCAGAGCACGATGATTCGCTAATTGTCTTTAAAAATTTTCTAATATCGAGATCTGACACATTTTCATAGACTAAGGAAGTTTAATTGATATTATGTTAATGGAGCAGTACGAGAAGCTAGAATTTTCATACTCAGAGCTGATTCCCTATAATGGCGAGCTCACTAGTTTTACTGGTGAAAAAATCACTTTGGCAGGGTATGTTGAGACTTACATGACCCTGGGAAGCAGCAAGCTCTGTAGGAGTGTTAAGATCAAGTTTCTGGTCATGAACTGCCCCTTGTAACTTCCCAATACTGAGGACTTGATGTATCACCCATATATAAGGCATACAATACTAGCTATGTCATTTTAAACTTAAAACAACAAACTAAACCTATATCATTCATTCACATAAATAAATATGGAGAGCCTGAACAACAAAAAGTTATATACATACATCATAGCCTCACAAGGGCATATTGTAATACATAACTTTGTACAACCTCAAGATAGCAGGAAATAAATATACAACATAACAATTATAAGAAACAAAATAAACTATGCTAGTTCTTCTGCTTCCCTTTACTTGTACCTTGATTTACATGGAAACACAAACGAGGTGAGAAACTATAATTTCTCAGTATAAGCATTCTAAAACTAGTTTTTAAACATTTGTAATGAATAAACAATATTATAAACATAAGACTATGTCTGCAACAGATAAATGAGCCACTACTCAACACTATTAGAATATACATTAACACTATGTAATATTCACAAGGCAAGCAAGGATCTTAGGTTACACCTAAACAACGGTCAATGATATCAAACAACTACCCATACACTCGTAAGACATCATCAACAAGCAAACATCGAGCAAGGCAACTTCCCATACAGCTACCAACAAATGCAATGCTTTATGATATAGTGTATGGTTATGCTCACTCAAGTCCTAAGTATATGATTATGCAATGTTTATGCAGATTTTAGTTTTAGAAAAACACATGTTACTCGCTTATTTCCTAGAAACCTCCATTTCTTGTATATACAAAGCAAGATAAACCTAAAAGCCTATATACTACTTGGTAATAGATGACCACCTTCCCCTTACCACAGTAAAAGTACTACTATCACCCTCATACTGATAACCTTAACCATAATAACATTACCTGCTACGAGAATCTAGATCCAACACCTTGTTCTCTAGCCAAATAGTTGTGCATATCACATAAGATTACAATACACAGGAAATAGTAAATACCAAGTTTGAAACTAAATATGCAAATTATTTCACAATCACTTCCACACACCACTAGGTTCTTCTCAACCATGTGACAAAAGAAGACTAGCATACCTTCCAACTAAGCTCACTTATCACATAAGTAGCAAAGTTACGTTTCTAGTACTTCCTATATCTCAACCTCATCTCACAAAGGAGTAAATGTCATTCATGCATCTTTAGTTCTAGCTTCTTCACAAGAAGCAACCTATGCATGATAATGAATACCACTAGCCAAGCATACTTAGCTTATAACACCTAGTACCTTACTTCATCACTTCACAAGTGACTCACAAGGCAACCTCATATTGCTTAAGGATCTAGGTATCAACCTATGGCATACTACGTCTCAGAGGATGCCTAAGGTTACTCAAATCCTATCACAAGGTTCACCCTAACTAAGTGAAAGAACTATAACCAAAAAACATGCATTATTGGCTCAACTCTATCACATAAAGGAACTAACTCATGCCTCTAGGAAAACTCAAAGCTTAACCTTGATAAACAAGGGAGCACACACCAACTATACATCTTAAACTCAACTTTAACGCTAAAGGAGTAATCTATGCATATAGATAGGCATACTATGCCAAACAAACCCAAACTAGTTGTTTCTAGTACACATTTTCTTTACTGCTCAAAGCCCTTCACATAAGGTAAGTGGTTATTCTCTCTAAGAAGCACCATTAGTTATGTCTCAACACTAATACTCTTGTATCTAGAACCCTACACCATCACTTCACAAGTGATTCCAAAGTCAACTTCTTGTTGAACAAGGTTCTAAACACTTCCTTATTGTAAACTAACTCACTTGGATACTTAAAGGTTCTCTAGGCTACCCTATGGCATTCCACCATACAATGGAAGCCTAAGGTTTCCCAACAGACTGTCCCTTAACACTCCACCTCACTTTGGGTGTCTTAGGCCCTTCAATTTTAATCTAAGGCATTTCCCACACTTTGGATGCCTAAAGGTTCTCCAACCTCATCCTAAGGTAAATTCCCACTCTTTGGGTGCTTAAGGGTTTTCCAAGTCCTCACACTTACAAGGTGGTAAATCCTCCCATAAAATACCCTCATCAGTGCCTCAACACACTTTAAAAAGGATATATGAGTGATCCCATCACTTAGGGAAACTTATTTCCTTAAAAACATCACTTTGTCACGATGGGCACTAAAGAGATAGAGCGCTGCCTTGTTCTTGCTGGACGATGGGCGCTGGGCGCTTAGGCGCTCGATGCGCTCTCAGGCACTCCTACACGGGTGCTTAGGCGCTAGTCGCTCAGCAACACGCATAAGCTTGATAGGCATTAGGTGCTCAAGCGCCAAACTCCCAACACTTAGGAGCTGAAATGCCAAAACATAATATGCAGAATTTTGCATAAATTGTTACTGTTCCATTAAGGAACAAAATGAAATTCAGCCACTCATAGCCAAATTCTAGGTGATTTCTAATCCCTATCATGCTCTCTAACATGTTGGAAACATAAATGACTAACTCAACTCATCAAATATGGATTTAAACTAAATCAAGCCATAGAATCATCCAAAAACCTAAAAGCTCCTCAAATAGGCACATGAACATTAATCAAGCAAAACAAGCTACCATGGTTTTCAATGAGTTGAAAACACTCTAACTCCACTCTTAGGACCAAGAACTAAGTTAAGAGTAAGAATTTAGTTCATCAAGCCAAAAATTCATCCAAGAAGCCTTATATCATACAAAATGAACAAAAGAGAGTAAATGGATAGAAAACCCCCTACCTCTTGAGTAGGAAAAATGAAGATCTTGAAGCCTTAATCTTGCTCTTGGATCCTCCTTCAAGCTTTAATCCTTGCTCCTCTAGTTTTTCCCCTTTCTCTCCTTCTCTCATATGGTTTCGTTTCTTCCTTTCTCTTTCCATTCTTTCATTTCTGATTGTTGAGAGTGAAATGAAGAGAAGAAGTTAGAATTGGCTTCTTATAACCAATCACTAAAGGGTACCAAAAATCCCGATTTGCTAAGAGCACCTAGATTTCTCCAAATCCAATTTTCTTACAGCCAACAAGTTTAAAATAAATCCTGAAAATCATCAAAAATCCTGTTTCACCATTTCTCTATTTTTTTCATATCAGCTGCTGATCAAATTGGTATTAAAACACACTACTAACATGCTTAAAAATACCAAACTAGTTCCAATTATCCTTAAATTTTAACTGTAGCATAGTTCACACATTTGTGACCTAGAAATAAAGTCTCCACATATATTTCCATTAACGGAATAGTTTAAGCCATTTTTAGGGCTATTAATAACTACATCTCACACATAGTGTTACAGCAAAGTGACTAAACATGCTCAGAAAGTCACAAAATTCAATAAACATGTTAAGCAAGTATTAGGCTACATCTGTAACCATTTACAAGTCTAACATGTTTATCTAAGATGTTGCACCCCTCAACATATAGTATCATCTTGGATCGTCCTACGCTGAATGCACTTGACACCGTGGTGTCTACCACCTACTTGGCCATGAAATTCCTCAACAAAAACAATGAGGTTGTCAGGGTCAAGAGGGACCAGATCATAGCATGCAAATGCTATAATGAGAGCCTCAAAATAGTAGGATCCCCAGGAGAGCGGAAGCCGGCACATCTAGCCTAGATCTAGACCAAGTCAACATTCTCATGACTGAGTTAGATGTGCGAGAAGAAATCCAGGGTAACAGACCCCAACCGGAGGGTGAACTACAGCTGCTCCAACTTGGTGTTAGTCAGATCAAGTCACCAAGATTGGGGCAAACTTGGAGGAAGAAGAGAGGCACCAGTTGATTGAGCTCTTAGAGAAAAACAAAGAACTTTTTGCTTGGACGTCCTTCGACATGCCTGGGCTTGACTCCACCTTCATCCGTCATCGCCTATCTATAAAGAAAGATGCGATGCTGGTCTCCCAGAAGAAGAAAAAGGTTGGGCTAAAAAGACAATTGGACATTGAAGAACAAGTCAAGGAGCTACTCAATGTCGGCTTCATCAGGGAGATAACTTACACAACATGGCTATCTAACGTAGTCTTAGAGAAGAAATCAAAGTGTGAACTACACGGATTTAAACAAAGCCTGCCCCAAAGATCCATAACCACTTCCCAACGTGGATAAACTGGTTGATAATTCCTCCAGCTTCCATTTTGTTATCTTTTATGGATGCGTATTCCAAGTACAATTTGATCCCAATGTACGCTAGAGATGAAGGCAATACCGCTTTCACCACTGAGAGGGCGAGCTACTGTTATAGGGTTATGCCCTTTGGGCTAAATAATGCAAGAGCCACCTATCAGATAATGATGAATAAGGTTTTTGAGGACCAACTGGGAAAATGTTGGAGGTGTACGTTGATTATATGATAGTAAAGACTCCATAGGCCAGATCACACATCTCAGATCTGGAGGAGGTATTTGTACAACTCTGGAAACATAACATGAGGTTCAATCTGAAGAAGTACGCCTTCGAGGTTCAAGTGGGTAAATTCTTGAGCTTCATGTTGACTCACTATGGGATCAAGGCAAATCCATACAAATACCAAGTGGTGCTCAACATGCATAGCCCACAAAACATCAAGCAAGTGCAGCAACTGGCAGGTCGGATAGTGGCCTTCATACGTTTCCTTGCCAAAGTCACTCACAAATCTCTTCCCCTCTTCAGACTGCTAAAAAAGGAAAAAATTTTGAGTGGACTCAAGAGTGTGAGGAGCCTTTACATCTTTGAAGAATCTTCTGTCCTTTCCCCTTATACTGACAAGATCAGAACTCGGTGAGACATTGTATGTGTACCTCTCAGTTCACGAAGAGGTTATAAGTTCAGTGATGATCTGGGAGACAACGGAGGAGCAGAAATCAATCTACTTTATGAGCAAGGTGTTGTAAGGCCCCAAGCTACCAAAAATAGAGAAGGTTACCTTCGTACTCATCACTACAGCTAGAAGACTCAGATAATACTTTCAGTGTCATCTTGTGGTGGTGATGATGGACCAACCTATCCTCATATACTGCATAAGATAGACTTAGCAGGAAGAATAATCGCTTGGTCCATTGAACTTTCTGAGTTCAGGATTGCGTATGAGCCCCGGCTAGCAATTAAAGCTCAGGTACTTTCAGACTTCCTGGTAGAGCTCACAATGAACCCCGGTGACCCTGAGGGAATTTTGTGGACCATATTCATATATGGATCCTCAAACCCTAAGGGGAATGGTATAGGGTTAATCGTGGAAAATTTTGAATGAGTAACAATATATAACTCCCTGAAGTTTGAGTTCCCTACTTCAAACAATCAGGCAGAGTACGAAGCATGCATTGTCGGATTGGTGATGGTCAAGGATATGGGAGCGGCTGAGATCACACTTTGCAACGACTCCCAACTGGTGACCTCCTAGATCCTAGGCAATTATTAAGATAAGGAACCCCTTCTTCAGAAATACTTAGCTAAAGTCTAAGGGCTCCTCAAAAATTTTCAAGCTGCCAAGATAAAACATATACCCATGTAGCAGAACTCTAGGGCAGACCTCCTGTCCAAATTAACTAACACCAAGAGTCGGGCAATAATCACTTCGACATCCAAGAAACCCTTTCTTAGCCTTGCATCACGGACTCAGCCATTTTCCAGGTGGAAGAAGAGGAGCCAACATGGGTCACCCTAATTATGGAGTACATTCAGTCTGAAACTCGGCCCGATAATCCAAAGGAAGCCTCCAAGTTAGTCAGAATCGCAATCTAGTACAATATCTACAATGGACAGTTATACCGCCATGGGCTTTCTTCACCTCTCATCAAATGTCTCACACCAAAAGAAGAAGAATATGTTTTGGCCGAGGTTCATAAGAGGAGTTGTGGATACCACTTAGGGGGCAAAGCCTTAGCTTTGAAGGCACCTAGGGCTAGATACTATTGGCCAACAATGGAAGTTGACTCCTTCACACATGTCCGAGTTTGTGATAAATGCCAACAACACTCAGACCATTATCAAGCTCCTCCTGAAGATCTATCCACGACATCCGTACCCTGACCATTCTATAAATTAGGTATGGAAATCCTAGGATTCCCTCAAGCACCTGGACAACTGAAGTATGGGGTGATGGCTATAGATTATTTCACTAAATGGATCGAAGTAGAGCCTCTAGCCACGATCACCTCCATTTGGATCCAGAAGTTCACTTGGCACCACACCATTGTGATGGATAACAGAACCCAGTTCAAAGATAAAGGTTTTGAAGAGCTACTTGTCGAGCTCAAAATAAAGCACCATTGTAGTTCTATTGAGAATTCCAAAACTAATGGACAAGCTGAAGCTATCAATCGAGTTATTGTTGAGGAATTAAAAGGAGGCTGGATGAAGCTAAGGGAAACTAGATTGAACAATTAGACCACGTCCTTTAGGCCTACCAAACTACACCTCACACCACAACAGGAGAAACCGCCTTCAAACTCACTTATGGGTGTGAGGCTATGATCCCGGTAGAGATAGAGGAATCTAGCTGGAATTACTAACAATTCTCACCGGATAACAACCCCAGACTAATTAGCGAGGACTTGGATCTTCTAGAAGAAAGAAGGTGTGTCACTTACATACGTGATGTAACCATCAAATAGAAGATGATGGCCTGATATAACTTGAAAGTTATCCTAAAAAAGTTTAAGCCGAGTGATCTACTACTTCGAAGAGTGAACATTGGTGGTAGGAATGCCTCCCAAGGGAAGTTAGCCCCAAATTGGGAAGGCTCCTATCGGATCATGATTAGCACTAACAAAGGAGCTTACACCCTAGAGACATTATTTGGCAAACCAATTTAAAACTATTAGAATGCGAACAAACTTAGAAAATACTATAGCTAAGTATATTTTAAGGCTTAATCTCTTAGTTTTCTTTACATTTGATCTGCCCCAACTTTTGCGAGTATACATTATACGAACTCCAGTCCTTTGTTCATTCAATAAAATGAGGAAATTATTTCTGTTCACCTGCTTATACTTTCTTTTTAAAGATTTAAGACCCTCAAGTCAGACCATATCTTGAGAATGTCGAGCCCGTTCCTTATGGGATTCATAGTTTCTCAAAATCCAGGTTAAAAGGAATGATCCACGAAACTGACTTCAGTGGTTTTGTTATGAGTTGTGGGTCTTTACCCAAGTCCTCAACACTTGGCCATAACAATTTTGTGGTTATGTATAATTAATTGGCAACACGGGTTACGACATCCATGGTCCGCCATTCGGTGCATACAGTGGATGATTTATGTTAAATTGGTTCTAAACTTGAAAATTCCTAAGTGTTAGGCAATTTTTTTAATTATACTATTAACATTAAAGACCCTGCCTATTGTTCACCATCTATTTTGCCTAAGTCCTTAAAGGTGTTCTGAGTGCTCAAAAGTTTAGGCGTTAGACCCTGGACTAAGTTTTCATGAGATTGAAATTTTCCCAAGTCCCTAAATGTCTACCAAATGCTCTTTAACAATGGGCGTTCGACCCAGTGTAGACCATGGAAAATAGGAAATACGCATACGACACACAAGTTACAAAGAGAAGTAATTAAACCCTGTAAAGCCTGACAATTAGGAAAATTTGTCCTTACAAATTTAAAGTGCCCCATTCAAGAGGTAAAGAAAAATAGTAAAAGAAAGGAGAAAATAAGATTAAGCTCTAGTAGCACCTCCTTTTGGGCTATGATGTCTGCATCAGCTCGATTGACCTCTTGAGCCTCATGCCCTAGTGCTAGGTGGCCATTGAGGATCACCATCTCAGAGTTCAGCTCATCCAAGGCCAGGGCAACCCCCAGATTGAAGAACTAGACTTGGACAATTGCATTCCAAAAATACTCATCGTAGATGTTTGTACATATCTCCATTAGGTGCATACTATCCTCCGACAGTTGGCTGCCTCGGTCTGGAGATCCTTATTCTCAGCGTGAAGGTCGACAGCTACTTTCTTAGCTTTCTTGAAGTAGGCCCTCTCTCTCCTAAGTTCGGCCATGGAGTATGCCAATTTCTTCTTCAGCTCGTCAATCTTCGCTTTCGCATCCTCTAGGGCCTTCTTGGCCTCCTCCTCTTTTGCCTTGAGTTCCAAGTCAAGCTTCTGAGCCCCCTCCTCCTCGGCTACCCTCACATTCTTGGTCATTTCCTCTTCAAAATGGCCTAAGCTCCTTTGAAGGTAATGAGCTTCAGTGACCATGCGGGAGTCCGTAGGTTTGGAACCTTGACAGGATCTCCGACGTACCTTTCTTGGATATGTAGGCTAAGACCTCGTCATCTAAGAGTTAGAAGTCCACGAATGGTTTGGGCTCTGGATCCTTCCTATTCAAAGAAATCAAACCTTGGACAATAGATGCCTCCCTGGCCGGTCTCTTTTCATGGTCCTCTGCCCTACCGTCGCCAGCCGCCTTCCTTTTCTGCCTTTGAGGGGGCTAAGCAGGAGACCTCGTTGATCCGGAGCCACCTCGGTAATTGGGTTCCTAATAGTGGGGGCCAGAGTGACATGTGCAGGAGCGTTAGAGAGTCTGGCACCCTTTTTCTTCACCTTCATAGCCTGAAGGACGACGAGAGCCTGACCAAGCACCATACTTTCTACAAAACAAAGACAATGCATAAGTTAGAAATAAAGTAGGAAGGTTATTCAAAGGAGGTACTAAAAGCAAAAGTAAAGTAAGGATGGATTGCGGCCTACACTCTACCTAGCATGACTTCAAGGGTAACGTCATTTATGCAGATTAAAAGATGCAAACTCAAGTGCAGGTTGTCTCAAATAATAAATTTCTCGAGAGTTCAAGATCGATTCACAGGGAATTAATGAAGAAAAATTCTTTGAGGTAAGGAAAGGATTTGTCATAACAATAAAGATAATAAAACTTGTTCAAATTAAAAAAAGAATTTGCTTAGGCTATGAGATCTACTTTTGGTAATAAATTAAGGACAAGTTTTTTTTTATAACTCAATTGAAATCCACGTAAAACGGAAGTTCCAATCGAAAAATAAAACATTCAAAGTCCATTTAGAATTATATACGTAGTTATATTATAGTTCCTTTAATTATTTACTAACACCAACACTTATAAATGGGTTCAAGCATTAATTGTGTCAATCACTTGTCTACAATGAATCAAGAACACCACTTTACAAGGAGGGTTTCTAAATTGATTGGAAACAAAATACAACACATATAATGACCACTTGATAATATATCATTTAAGCACAAGAAAGAAATTAATCTAACCTTATTTTATTACCAAAAGCTTCACCATTTTCACCTAAGCAAGATGAAAATTAGTTATTCATGAGCAAGAAGAAAGAAAGAGAGAAGAAGAAAAAGATAAACATAACTTTAATTTAGAGCAAAAGAAAACTACAACAAGAGAAACAAATAACACAATAGCATGATCTTGATCTCTAAGCCAAGATGCCCAAGATAATTAGTCAATGCTCCCTTTTATAGAGCTTGAGGAGTACAAAATGACAATGAAGTTATTTAATGAGTGGGTAGATGATGGGTGGATGAGTAGAAAATGACAATGGAGTTATTTAAGGAGTGGATAGATGATGGGTGGATGAGTGAAAAATGACAATGGAGTTATTTAATGAGTGAGTGGATGATTAATGAGTAGGTGGGTGATTAATGAGTGGGTAGATGATTAATGAGTGGATGGATTATTATTTAGTGGGTAGATGATTAATGAGTGGGTGGATGATTATCATGCTTGTCTCTCCACTTGTACCAACTAATTTAACTATCTTCACACGATTATAACTCTGTTAAAACATCATTTTCTGGAAAAGTGGTCTTCATGAGAGTTGAAGGGTTTTGTCTTAGCTTTCCAATGCCACTAATTTCAACCCAAAGTGAATCCTACAGCTCAAATTCCAGTCCAATCACTACACACTGCTCAGGTTCAGCTATAACTTCTCTGTTTTGACTTCCAAGCCTAATATGACCTCCAAGTCATCCGAACTGGCACTTGTGTTCTCATGAAAGGTGTAGATTTGGGTCTTAACTTTCAAATGGCACCAGTTTCAGCTCAATGCAACTCCTACAGCCCAAGTTATGCCTTGATTAGTGCACACTACTTGGGTTCTAGTGATAAAACTCGTTTTCTAACTTCCAGGCCCAATTAGCTTCACTAGATATATGATTAAGACTTTGAGCTTTTCATCAAAGTTGTATATCTTTCTCTCAGCTTTCTTACAAGGTAAAATTCATAATTTCTAGATATCTAGAACTCAAGATATGGTCGAAATACAGAAATAGTGTAAAATCTCAATAATGCTGAAAAAGATCAATTAAGCCTAATTTGAACCCAAACTTACAAAACATGACCAAGTTCAATCAATTAAGTACATGGAGAGTGTAAATGATTAAAAATGAGGGTTTATTAATGTATAAATTATGTGATTATCAAATTCTCCTACACTTTACTTTTTGCACTTCTGGGCAAAACACATAAGACCAAAGCTAGGAAACAAAGAAAAATGACACAGACTCAAAAGCTAAAACCACGAAAAGACTCAATTTCCAATGATATTCAAGAATGAAAAAATTAATAAACAAGAAGAGCAACCAAAAATTCAAGGGATCAAAACATTCATAAGGTAACATTTCTTTGCATCTCAAATCAACAAGCAAGGAAATTTAGTTAAAAAGCATGAATCAAGAATGATAGATCCTCACAGAATTCATTCTCAATCCTTCAAGTGTTTAAAAGGTAAGTATTTACTCAATTCAACCTATGAACAATTGCATTACCATAAGCTTGCTTATCTTCTACTTTTTCACTACTCAAAAACACATGCACACAAAAATCAACAGAACTTTATTCAAGGTTGTAATGGGGTCATGGTAAAGGAGAGAGGGTAATATGGATATGACAAGTTAAAATACCAAAGAGAATAGAAGAGCATTAGGGTACAGTTAGAGTGGAGAAGATGTTTGAGAACATTCAATTTAAATCTCATAAAGAACAATGACCAATATTTGACTAATGTTTGTTGAAGATCAATCCTAATTTGGTGGGTTGAATTCATTGTTACACTTAAACATTCTCCTTCTCTTCCTATTGTTTCCAAGCATCCACCCTCATTCTAGGTATGGATATGTCACATGGTGGATCAGGAGATTTTGATAATCCTTTGATTGCAGCAGTGGTCAGCTCTTTTTTTTTTCTTTCTTTTTCAATATTTTGCACACACCCCCACACTTGTTCAAGAACTCATCCAATAACAAAGTCAAGCTCTATTATTCCCTAAGGTTAGGTAAAAACATATTTTTTTAAGGTATGTAATGAGCTAAAAATAAAGAATGGTCAAATAAGCTCAAAGGAGTTACACAAGGGAAAATATACAAGGTTAGTTATTTGGTCAAAGTAGCTATTTCAAAATGCCTCAATCATTTTTATGCATGCATGTGAAAATGCAGCCTCAAAAAGAATCAAAGCAAGTTCTAGAGTAACAATTCCATGAGTAAAAAATCACACAAGAAAGAAGAAAATGGTACAAATATTCAATTCATTCATCAATAGGCTCAAAATC
This sequence comes from Ormosia emarginata, assembly GCA_029884605.1. NCBI lineage: Eukaryota > Viridiplantae > Streptophyta > Magnoliopsida > Fabales > Fabaceae > Ormosia > Ormosia emarginata. Next base: position 874,180 of record JAQQTP010000049.1, on the reverse strand, counting down.
TCATTAGGCATATATCTATCATTCTTAACCTATCAATTCAACATCCATAACCAAGCATGTGAAATTTAAGAAAGAAGACAATTTATTTAACCATACTATGATTCCTGAATTTCAATTGCTTTAAAGGATGTGATAGTTCATTCACTTGAATCATTCAAAGAAAATTAAATAATAAAACTTTATTACTTCCACAAATCAACACAGAATAATTACTTCCCCAATCTAGATGCGTCTCAGGAGTAATTTACTTTGAGAGTAAAATTTACTCCTTACTCTGTCATCCTTAATTAGTTTAGTAAGTTGTTGATAATCATATCATACTTCCCAATTTTTTTTTAGGTCAACTATGCTTCCCCCTAACCTGATCACAACATTGTCCTCAATGTTAAAATATAGACAAGTAAAGGATAGAAGATATTACCTATTGCGGTAATTACTGAAAAGAGAAATCTGACACAAATTTAAATAGAAACAAAGTATGGTAAATAAAACCAAAGGTAATAGGAAAGTTAAAGATGAAGTGTCAAATCTAGATTGAGTTTCATGCTGCTTCCCTCACTACTTCCTTCTAACTAATCTATCTAAGCTATTGTTGGATCAAGTTTATAAACAAAAGCTTCTGATTTATTAATCAACTCATCAACAGTGGAAGCAAAGATAAGAAGTAGTCTTGCCGAAGGTGTGATAAATTTTTGTTCCACATCATGGTCAAGAAAAGATAACAAACCAAAAAAAAAATTATTAACATTCAACAAACTTATGGGTTTATGGTGGATGTTCAGTTGGGCCCAAGAGACAATTTGAAAAACTTCTTCCAAAGTACCAAAACCACCTGGTAAGGTAATGAATGTATCAGAGTTTTCAAGCATTGTCTTCATTCGTTCATACATAGATGATACTTGAAGTTCCTCTCCAATTGTCTTTCCAGTGATGTTCTTTTGAGTCAAAGCTCTAGGAATGATACCTAAAACCTGACTACCTCCTAGAAATGCAGAGAGTAATACAACCCCCATTAAGCCACAGCAACCTCCCTTATATACAACATTAATATTCCTAGCAGCAAGTGTTCATCCAAGAGTGCTTGCTGCATTTACAAACTCTAAACCATTCCTATACCTAGACCCACAAAATACACAAATATTTTTAAGGTTACGAACAAAAGGTCTCATTTCTATACTTACCCTTCCTTTGAATGATTATAAGGTAGAGGAAAGTGAAGAAAATGGAGTGTTTAAATAAGAAAAAGAATGAAAAAAGTAATGATAGCACCCATATGAGTAGGTTGGCTGTTGTCAGAAAAGTTTAAAATTATGAAACATAAACTTTTTTTTTTGTTTTTTTTTATTTTTGTTTTAACTTTAAGAAAACCATCAGGGTAAAGAAGTCTACAAACCCCTGAAGGACCCTATTCAAAGGATCGTCTGTCCAAAACCAGAATACAACAAAATCATATAAAGATAAAAGAAATATAATAACAAATGATGACATATCTTTATGTACAATTTTCATGGCATATCTTTATATTACATGTCATGAGTGCAGTTGTGACATATCTTTGAGTTGCGTGTCACCAGTGCAACATAAGAACTCCACAATGATTGTCGAAACTGGCCACAAAAACCTTTGAGGCCTTTCTGTCCTGCTTATGGAATAATAACTCTCTATCTTCTTGCAAACCTAATTAAATGCTTGTATTCTAAGAAGATGGTACTTGACCGCAACTAGTCAGAACTCGCCATAGAGGCCTACTAATTAAAGTAAGTATATGGCTCAGTGATAGTTTCACGTGCACTATAAAGACGTGATGCTTCTATCTATCCATCGGCGCTACAAAGCCTTGGTTTCAACAACTGGGAATGTAGTACGTGACTCTCTACAGAGCATGGCACACAAACCTTATTTACGAATCGACGTGCGAAGGTCCACCCAAGTCAATAACGAGTCTGCCACTGGCAGGGACTCCACACTCAATTAAGAGCACGGTACTCTTTCGATCGCCCTTTTTTTTAAAGAAGAAGAAAAACAAGATAATATATGTATGTTGTTGTGATTATGGCTCACATCTTCCTCTAGTTTTACATCCAGTAATGACTTAAACGCCTTTTATGAGTCGAGGATAAGCTTTCCATCTAATTTTCTTATGTTCGTCTTTGAAGAGATTCCACAAATTAAGAAGTTCACGATACACAAATCCACAAGAATGTGTATCAAGAGTCAAACATTTTTAATGAAAAATATTTTATCTTCTCGGTTTGTGGAAACCATTCCCAAAGAACGACATCGTTTGTTACAATTGCATCGTACACATTTGTGACAGACTTGTAACTTTTTTGCTCTTCTCCTTTTAAAATATGAACTTCTACTAAGACCTGACATGTATGAGTCAAATGAAATTGAAGACTCACCTAATAGACGAATCTTTGCTTCGATTATCCAGCATATATCTTTCGGCATACCTTTGTGCATTAACAGTCTTAATCTTTCACATCTAACTTTGTAGATTCTTATTAGAGCATTTTGAGGAAGAGAAGGAAAATGTTTTCTTAAATTTGAGAGAATGACATTAAAGGAAAAGGATTTAGTTATTATGGAAAACTGAAAACAAACTGACTCAAGAGCCACAAAGTACTGTTATCCGCCACTTAACCGGGAACACAAAGAACTGCAAAAAGAAAGCAACAAAATTAGAATAAATTCTATTCATAACAAGGATTAGAAAGAGAGATGAATTCTACCTCATCAACTTAGTTTTTCAAAAATGGTTTGAGTCTTTGTCCATTGACTTTAAACACATTACCGTTCCTAGGATTCTCAATATCTATGTCCCTATGAGGATACATATGTTTGACAACAAAAGGACCACTCCACCTAGATCTCAATTTGCCAGGGAATAGGTGCAGACAAGAATTATAAAGTAAAACTTTTTGACCAATTTCAAAAGACTTTCTCAAAATTGACTTGTCATGAAAAACTTTTGTTCTACCTTTATAAATTTTTGAGTTTTCATATGCATCATTTCTCAATTCCTCAAGTTCATTTAATTACAATTTGTGTATCTTGCAAGCATCATCAAGGTTTAGGTTGAAAGCTTCACTGGCCCAAAATGCTTTATGTTCCAATTCTACAGGCAAGTGATAAGGTTTTTCATAGACTAACTAATAGGGTGACATGCCCAAAGATGTTTTGAAAGTAGTATGCTAACCCCAAAGTGCATCGTTTAGTCTTAAAGACCAATCTTTACAATTTGAGTTAACTGTTTTTTCCAAAATTTGTTTAATCTCCTTATTTGCCAATTCAACTTGTCCACTAGTCTGAGGGTGATAAGGGGTAGCAATTTTGTATGTAATGTTGTATTTCTTCATTAAAGATTCAAATGATTTATTGCAAAAATGTGTTCCCCCATCACTTATGATAGCTCGAGGGATTCCAAATCGACACAAGATATTTTCTTTTAAAAATTTGAGAACAATTTTATGATCATTATGTCAGCATAGAATCACATCAATCCATTTTGAGACATAATCAACTGCAACTAAAATATACACAAATCCAAATGAGGATGGAAATGGACCCATGAAATCAATTCCCTAACAATCAAAAATTTCAATGACAAGGATAGGGTTCAGAGGCATCATGTTTCTTTTAGAAATGGAGCCCATTTTTTGACAATTTTAGCAACTTTTGTAAAAGGTCTAGTGGGCCAATAAAATCAACACTGCAAGATTTTCGCAGCTATTTTCTTTGAAGAAAAATGACCTCCACGTGCTTATGAGTGACAAAATTTAATGACACTACCTACCTCACTGTCGGGCATACAACTCTGAAAGATTTGGTCAAGACAATATTTGAACAAGTATGGGTCATCCCAACAAAAAATTTTCACCTCTGTAAAAAATTTCTTTCTGTCTTGGTGCGTCCATTGAGGCAGCATCTTTCCTGTTACAAGAAAATTGACTATGTTAGCAAACCAAGAATTGACAAAAAATAAAAATTCATCATGAAAAGAATCATTGATAGGTGTGTTATCAAAAGGTGAGCATGTTGTAAGTCTGGACAAATGATCTACGACAACATTTTTGACTCATTTCTTATCTTTTATTGTGATGTTGAATTCTTGAAGTAACAAGATCCATTGTATCAATCTTGGTTTGGTATCTTGCTTAGACATCAAATATCTAACAACAGCATAAACGGTGAAAATCACAATAGAAGAACCAATTAAATAAGATTGAAATTTGTCCAATGTAAATTTTACAGCAAATATCAAATTTCTAACAACAACATAATCGGTGAAAACCACAATAGAAGAACCAATTAAATAAGATTGAAATTTGTCCAATGTAAATATTACAACAAATAGTTCTTTTTCAGTAGTGGTATAATTCATTTGTACTCTATTTAACATTTTACTTGTGTAACAAATCACATGAGGCTTACCTTCCTTTCTTTGGCCTAAAATAGTGCCAACAGCAAAATCATTAGCATTACAAATCAACTTAAAATGCAAAGACTAGTCAGAGGATTGCATGATAGGAGCAGATGTCAGAAGATTAATTAATTTTTCAAAATATTTTTGACATTCTTGAGTCCAATCAAATGATGCATCTTTCAATAGAATATTACATAATAGTCTAGATATGGCACTAAAGTCCTTAATGAATCTTCTGTAAAATCTTATACGTCCTAAAAATGAACAAACTTCTCTGACTATTTTTGAGGAATGCAAATGAACAATTAATTCAACTTTGGTCTTTTCAACTTCAATTCCTTTAGAAGATATCACATGAACTAATACTATTCCTGAGTTAACCATGTAATGACATTTTTTCCAGTTTAGCACAAATCTTTTTTCTTCGCATCTTTTAATAACTTTTTTCAAATTATCAAGACAGTTTTCAAATGAATCTCCAAAAACTGTTAGGTCATCCATGAAAACCTCTAAATAATGCTCAATCATGTCACTAAAAAGTACTTAGCATGCAACTTTGGAATGTTGTCAAAGCATTACAAAGGCCAAAAGGCATTCTTCTATATGCAAAAGTACCAAAGAGGTACGTAAAAGTGGTCTTTTCTTGATCCTCTAATGCAATTGATATTTAATTATAACCCGGATAACCATCAAGAAAATAGTAGTATGGATGTCCTACCACCCTTTCTAGAATTTGATCAAGAAATGGCAAGGGGAAATGATCTTTCTTAGTAACAGCATTTAATTTTCTAAAATCAACACGCATACGCCAACTGGATGAGACTCGCGTAGGTATTAATTCACATTTTTCATTTTCAACCACTATTATTCTAGATTTCTTAGGCACAACTTATGTAGGGCTTACCCACTGGTTATCAAAGATAGGATAGATAATTCCAACATCAAGTAATTTAAGAATTTCAGCTCTAACTACCTCTTTCATGTGTGGATTTAATCTTCTTTGAGGTTATTGAGATGTTTTAGCATTATCCTCTAAATGTATTCTATGTGTACATATTAATGGATTAATGTCTTTTATATCCTTTAATGTCCATCCAATTGCACTTTTATGCCTTTTAAGTACTTCTATTAACATACCTTGTTTTTCAGTAAAGGATAAGGAAATTACCACTGGAAAGCTTTGTTCTTCTCCAAAAAATGTATACTCCAACCCAGCAGGTAATGACTTTAGTTTCAGTGTGGGTACTTCTTCATGGCTATTATCATTCATGAGTTTTAGCTCTTCAAATCTTGGCTTCTATCCATTATACTCCATTGCATGTGTACAATCAAGCAAAGAGCATATTTTAGAAATATCATCATCTGATTGCATGCTTAAATTAAATGAATTGATTAAACAAATTTCTAATTTGTCAGAAGAACTCCTTATTTGAAGATGATCATCTACAATGGCTTCAATCCTTTCAACTTCGTCATTTTCATCAAGGACTTCCTGTGGTTGCTTGGATATGTTAAAAACATTGAGTTCTAGTATCATATTTCCAAATGCTAATTTCACTACTCCATTTTTGTAATTTATCAAAGCATTAGATGTTGCTAAAAATGGATAACCTAAAATAATAGGAATTGACTTGCAACTATCAACCATAAGTTTAGTATCCAAGACAATAAAATCCACAAGATATATGAATTTATCAATTTGTACTAACACATCTTTCACTATTCCTCTTGGAATTTTAATTGTTCTATGGGCAAGTAGAAGAGTTACAAAAGTTGGTTTTAACTCACCCAAGTTGAGTTACTGATAAACTGAATATGGAAGCAAATTAACACTAACACCAAGATCAAGTAAAGCTTTTTCAATTTTATGTTCTCTAATAATGCATGAAACTATAGGACAACCAGGGTCTTTATATTTCAAGGCATTATTATTATGAAGAATGGAGCTTACCTATTCAGCCAAAAAGGTTTTCTTTTTTACATTTAGTTTCCTTTTAACAGTGCACAAGTCTTTCAAATATTTGACATAAGAAGGAATCTGTTTGATAGCATCTAACAGAGGAATATTGTTTAATTTCAGTGTTATGGTTTAATTTCCTTGAATTGTTTAATGCTTGAGGAAATGGGGGTGAAAGCGAGAGTTTGGTTTCATTTTGGTTAACTTCTTCATTTTCTTGGGAAATTGGTTTATCATCTCTCTCACAAGGTTCGGGAATTTATTTTTCAACAACTCTTCCACTCCTAAGAGTTATTACTGACTTGACTTGATCTATTTATTGGTTTTCTGAACTACCTTCATTTAGATTGTACTAACCCTTGGGATTTGGTTGAGGTTGAGAAGGAAATTTTCCTTTCTCGTGAATGATAAGTGCAGAAGCAAATTTAGCAAGAGTTTCTTTTATGTCAATCATGTTTTGAGTGTTTTGTTTATTAATGGTCTCTTACTTTTCTATGAATGCATGCAATATTCCTTCAAAGTTTTTTCTATATGGTGGGACATATAGTGTATATCCTTGAGAATTTTGAGAGTCCTGTTGTTCCTAAGGAGGTGGTGGTTGCATAAACTGTGCTTGATTATTATTCATCTAGCTGAAGTTTGGGTGATTTCTCCATCCCAGATTGTATGAATCTGAAAAAGAAAAAGTAAATAGCTTTTTAAAATTATTTATTACATTTACTTGCCTATGTATAACTTCTTTAAAAACAGGAATCTTATGACATTCATGTGTTGAGTGTCCTAAGTCATCACAAATGCCACAAATTTCTTCATTTTGCACAGATTTGATTTCTTTTACTTTTCCTAATTCTATGGCTTCAACCTTTCTATCCAAACTAGCGAACCTTGTATTTAGATCTTCTTCTTGACTAAAGTGATATTTTCCTTTATTAGCACTTGTAAGGTTAGATCTAATTGAATTTTCAGAAGGATTAGTACTATGCAAAGATTGAGAATTTTCAGCCAACTGGTTTAAATAGTCTAAAGCTTCTTCAAGTTCTTTATCAAGAAACTCATAATTGTACATTATTTCCACAAATTATTTAGTTTCAGGAGTTAAACCTTCATAAAAGAAGCTTATAATGTGTCATTTTTCAAAATCATGATGTGGGTAAGAATTTAACAAATCTTTAAAACGTTCCCAACATTGAAAATGTGCTTCATTTGAATTTTGGAAAAAAAATTGGATTTGTCTTTTTAAACATTGGTTTTATGTGTTGGAAAAAAATTCTTTAAAAAACTTACCTTACATTTATTGTCATGTGTTAATTGATCTTGGTTTCAAAATGTTAAGTCAAGTTTTTGTTTCATCTTTTAAAGAAAAATGAAACAATTTAATCTTAACAATCTATTCAGTATAATTTTGGTCATTGAAAGCGATACATATTTCCTCAAATTTTTTTAGATGTAAATATGGACTTTCATATTCTAAACCATGGAAATTAGGAAGTAAAGAAATTATACTTGGCTTAAATCTAAAATTGTTAGCATTGAGTGGAAAGATAAAACATGATGGACTAGAATTTCGAGGTGGTTGCAAATATTCACGCATGGTTCAAAACGGTTGATTTTCATGTTCATCATATACACTTTTATTTGCAGTCATTGTGTCAATTGTGTGTGATTGTAATTCAAACAAATTAATATATAAAGTACCTAGATTAATTTTAACCAAACGACTAGAATTTGAATCACGATACTAATTAAGCATAAATAAATAACTTAAAAAAAAATAATGTACAAGTCGGTGATATAAACCAACCATTAAATATTAAGCATAAATAAATAACTTAAATAAATAAATTAGCAAGTTAGTAAGTTAGAAAGTATAAATAAATGACATAAATAAGTTAGAAAGTTAGTAAGTTAGAAAGTTAGAAAATTAAAAGAGTAGAGAAAGAATATACTAGATAGTAAAGTTTACTTAAAGAAAGAGAACCTCGATAATTAAAACTTCAAATTAAGTTCTCGGCAACGACATCAAAAACTTGATGCAAATTAAAAGATGCAAACCCAAGTGTAGGTTGTCTCAAGTAATAAATTTATTGGGAGTCCGAGGTCGATCCATAGGGAATTGATGAAGAAAAATTCTTTGAGGTAAGGAAAGGATTTGTCACAACAATAAAGATAATAAAATTTGTTCACAATTAAAAAAAGAACTTGCTTGGGTTAGGAGATCCACTTTTGGTAATAAATTAAGGACAAAATTATTTTTTTTATAACTCAATTGAAATCCACGTACAACGAAAGTTCTAATTGGAAAATAAAACATTCAAAGTCCATTTAGAATTATATACGTAGCTATATTATAGTGCATTTAATTATTTATCAACACCAACACTTGTAAGTGAGTTCAAGCATTCATTGTGTCAACCACTTGTCTATAATGAATCAAGAACTCCACTTTATATGGAAGGTTTCTAAATTGATTGGAAACAAAATATAACATATATAATGACCACTTGATAATATATTATTTAAGCACAAGAAAAAAATTAATCTAACCTTATTTTATTACTAAAAGCTTTCACCCAAGCAAGATGAAAATTAGTTATTCATGAGCAAGAAGAAAGAAAGAGAGAAGAAGAAAAAGATGAACATAACTTCAATTTAGAACAAAAGAAAACTACAATAAGAGAAAAAAATAATACAATAGCATGATCTTGATCTCTAAGCCAAGATGCCCAAGATGATCAGCCAATGCTCCCTTTTATAGAGCTTGAGGAGTACAAAATGACAATGAAGTTATTTAATGAGTAGGTAAAAGATGGGTGGATGAGTGACCAATGACAATAGAGTTATTTAATGAGTAGGTAGATCATGGGTGGATGAATGGAAAATGACAATGGAGTTATTTAATGAGTGGGTGGATGATTAATGAGTGGATGGATGATTAATAAGTAAGTGGATGATTAATGAGTGAGTGAATGATTATTTAGTGGGTAGATGATTATTGAGTGGGTGGATGATTATCATGCTTATCTCTCCACTTGTACCAACTAATTGAACTATCTTCACACGATTATAACTCTATTAAAATGTCATTTTCTAGAAAAGTAGTTTTCATGAGAGTTGAAGGGCTTTGTCTTAGCTTTCCAATGCCACTAATTTCAGCCTAAAGTGAATCTTACAGCTCAAATTCTAACCCAATCACTGCACACTACTCAAGTCCAACTATAGCTCCTCTGTTCTGACTTCCAAGCCCAATCTGACCTCTAAGCCATCCAAACTGGCTCTTGTGTTATTCATGAAAGTTGTAGATTTGGGTCTTTACTTTCAAATGGCATTTTAGCTCAATGCAACTCCTACAGCCCAAGTTATGCCCTGATTAGTGCACACTGCTCGGGTTCTAGTGACCGAACCTATTTTCTAACTTCCAGGCCCAAGTAGCTCTACTAGATGTCTGATTGAGACTTCGACCTCTTCATCAAAGTTGTAGAGCTTTCTCTCAGCTTTCCTACAAAGTAAAATTCATAATTTCTAAATATCTAAAACTCAAGATATGACCGAAATACAAAAACAGTGTAAAATCTCAATAATGCTAGAAAAGATCAATTAATCCTAATTTGAACCCAAACTTACAAAACATGACCAAGCTCAATCAATTAAGTACGTGGAGAGTGTAAATGATTAAAAATAAGGGTTTATTAATATATAAAATATATGATTATCAGTCATCAGAGGCGTCCAGAACTTCTTTATAATAAATGAGCTGGACTTTCTCTGCCCACATATTAATAAACCTAATGCAATTGGCATCCTCCCGACTAAGTTCAGACCACTCTACCTTAATCATCTCAATTAGGGTATTCCATGCACGGGTGGTCCAATACAGGTCAAACATTGGAGTCCCATCGGTCTCCTCAAAGAATGGGTAGACTCCAGGCGTCGTCATCAGCTTAAAGAACTTACTCGTAAAGTTCTTATTCTTAAAGTTCTTAAAGCTTTCTTAGAAGACATCAAAGACTTTTCGTCCACCTCTAGCCTGGAATGTGAGCCAATTTTTCTTCGCTGCTCTCTCCCCTCAGGCGGACCATCAAGTGAAGAAGTAGAAAAATGTCTTCACCAAGTATCGTAGTCTGACCACCTGACAAAACCTTTTAATGCAAGGATGAAGCCCCAGCTATTGGGAGAAGTTAGGACGGTGCCATATTCAAGTGGAGGAGAACTTCAATATGAAAGTTAGTGAAGGGAAGCCAGAGCCCCAGTCGACAGAAGAGGTCTTCATACAAAAACATGAAATGTTTGCCTTTTATTCAGGCTAAACACACTCTCTTGTCCTTTCCTGGAGCCAGGATCTGATACTCACGGTGCTGATTGTGACCCTTCATCAACTCCAAGTAGCTCACCAGATTTTTGACGTCCTCCATTGTCTGAATTTTGAACATGCTACTCCAAACATCGTCTCCAACCCAAGGGTACATGTTCCTTTTGGGGGCAAATAACACAGGCCTCTCCGCAGCCAGTCTCCTAGGTCCTACCACTTATCTTCGTAGCCACGGAATTCTTAGAAACACCCACAGAGGCAGATAAGGTGTTGTCAGAATCAGAGCAATATCTTGAATCTGTAACACCCTCCTTAGGGCATCACATTTCTGACTACCAACTCCCAATCTGAAAATAAATTCATAAAAGGTTTGAGTTATAAAAAGGTGAGTTTTAAAATTCCTTTTCTTGTTAAAGACAGAAACATAAACTTACTGAAATCCATAAGCATTACTAATATACAATATTGACACTAATTAATATTTAACAATTTAAAGAGAAATATAAAACTAACAGACTCTCTTTTTAACAGTAGCAAACCCCGTGACGGATCCTACTTAATAGCACGGTACAACACTAACGAGAAAACTTAACATACTTATTCCTTCTTGTATCCATTTGGATGCATCAGACATTTGTTCTATGTCAACACTGCACGCTATCAAATCTAGAATGGTCATTCTCTGATGTTGTCTCTGATCTCAGAGTATTTATCACCTGTATGTCTAAGACAACTCGTTCCATCTATTATATAGTTTTTACCAATACAAACACAACAACACAATATAACAAAGAGGTGAGATCACCTACGCCAATACTAACATGGTAGCACAGAGATAACACAACAACATATCATACCATCAACATTAATCAACTATCATCATTATGCCATTAACATTATTATCATCACACAATAATCACAATAATGCCATCAACATGATTATCATCATCATCATCATCCAATATTCCTCAATTATTATATCATGCAGATATAGATACTAAGACTTATGCATATGTTATGCATGTAGACTCAATGTCCTACTCCATGGAGGTTTTCACAATTTCGAGAAGAATGCTCTGTTAATTGTTAGCCTTAGTCCAAAGACAATCTTCCAGATCAGCCCACAGACAAATGTCTAGCTTTTGAAAAAATCGTGTTCTTGTCAGGTATCACCAATGCGTTGCAATGGACTGCATCGCCAAGTGACATATGGTCCAGTCGTAGCCCACAGACAGATATCCACTAGTCGACCACCGCGCCTCGACGCACCCCAAGATCTATCATAGACCTCACTATCAATTCACATTCCCTCTTCAACCACAAGGGTCCTAATAGGATCAGCTATCAATTTTTGTTTAATTCAAAATCATCATATGCCTCAATGCATATCTTTCCAATGCATGTTCAATGCACCAATGCCAATCACAGGCAAAATTCTTACTTTCATATTCAGGGTCCACACATTGGCCCATTCTCAGTTTAATTTCATTATCTAATAATCATGGTCCACACACTGGCCCAGTTAGTAATCATACTGTATTTTCGACAGCGAAATCATATTATCGCGTTTTCATAGTCACAAAACACTTTCGTCGTGTTTTCATAATCGCGCAACATTTCTATTACTTTTTCAAAATTTTACAACATTTTCGTGGTATTTTCAAATCACGTAGTGATTTTTCAACGTTTTCTCAATCACGTAAAAATATTCCACCATTTTTAAATCGCGTAGCGATTTTTCAACAATATCTCAAACGTGTAAAAATATTTAAATGTTTTCCAAATTACGTAGAAATATTTAAACGTTTTTCAAATCGTTTAGCTTAAAAATCACGTTTTTAAGTTACATAAATCATTTTTCACCATAATTCCTGTAACACCCCTTTTGAGGATGTCACACATAAAAGAAAATAAAATAAATAGAAATAAAATCTACCCAAGTTGCGGAATATTTGTTAAAATTATTACGGGTTGTAAAAATAATTCCTGATAGACAGAAATATGTAATAAAAAGATAATGCGGAAAATACGAAATAAAAAAAAAACTTCATTACTGATAATATACATATGATTAAGTTATAAACTATACAAATAATTTACAACTAAGTCTACAACTATTTAAATAAAAACAAGAAAAGAAAGCAATAAAAGAGTTAATATATACGTGACATACTGTGCCCAAAAAAAAAAACATCATGGTTATCTAATCCTCGGATGGATCACTCTCGGTCGAAAATGATCATCGGGAGATAGATATCCGGATGTCTCGACACACGGCGATAACGGGATCGCGCGGTCGATACGATGCTTATCTCACTAGGCTCGGGGTTTTCAAGCACCCCAATAACGCCTAATGGATAAGGGTAACTCTAAGTGCGAAATAATGTCGTCGTCGCAATCGGATCTCCATCAAACTGATGACGTAGAATCACGGTCATACGTCCAGCATAGGTAACAGAAGCACGATCTCCTCGTAAATGCCAAGCCAGATCACCCCCATGGAATATCAGCTCTATGAATCCCAAAAATGCAGGCGTCGCCATCCCCCACACAATCAATCCAGAGGGTATGGATGATCGGATGGTTCTTGCTCGTAAAACTGATCGTCGGCTTGTTGACCTTCCTCTTCCTCGGGGTACACGATCTCAAGAGGTTGTTCCTCTTCTTCCTCTTCAAACTCTTTACCGCATAAAATAAATAGACAAGAGACACATACACTAAAGAGGTAAGACAACATAAAATCATCACAACATGGCAAATAAGAAGACGACAAATAACTACTACACAGTTTATACAATACGAAGAAGTTATAACAGTAATACATATTAAATATCCTAGGGTTTCAGAACATCACAGATATAACACAAACAAAGAAATTCACACAGATAAATCAATCTCACAGATAAAATAAGATAAGAAATAGACAACTAACATAAAAATTATCAGATAAATACAAATAGAGAAAATGTAAAAACATCCAAGATTTTACCAGATAAAGATAAATAGATAAAAATGGAATATTATCCAAGATAAAATCAAATACACCAAAACACAACCCTACTCCATGGAGCTAAACCCAAACAGATATCAGAGAGAATGACTTGCAAAATCTATTAGTACCACGGCTGCCCAACCAACTATTACGCAATCACACGTTGCGTCAATAGCCTACGACACTGGAATCCACCATCCAGGTAGTATAGTTCACGGTCTCCGTTGTGGCACTATAGGCAATGTACTACTAGACTTTACAAACCTCGATTAAATATAGTGAATGTCGAGTACATTAGTGTGCTATCGGTTTACCACGGCCCAAATGGAGCTACCAACTCCGTCACATGTGGGATCCCGTACACTAAAGTCTCCAAGTTTATTAGAACAATAAACTACACTACACTTATCGCATCGACAACACGATGTGATTCGTCTCGTCAACCAAAACACAAAAATTGGTATAAAGACAAAACATAATTCCAAATATATGAAATTACGAAAATGCCCTCAAGATAAAAATATACCCTCAATGGCGAAAAGCACATGCGGGTTCACATTTTCCCGACAAATGAAAATAACCTCAAAAGCTCATGCGGGTTCACATTTTCCCGACAAATAAAATTAAATATAGTAACGGTCAATCGCGTAGAAATTTTATCGCGTTTTTGAAATCTCGTCGTTTTACAAACGTTTAAAAATCGGGTAAGGATATTTTTCTTTTTTAAAATCGCGTAGCATTTTTAATACATTTTCTCAATCGCGTAGGATTTTTAAATCATTTTCTTATTCGAATGCCTTTAAAATTACTTGTTTAAACAGATAGAAATAGTACTTAGTACATTTAAACTACGTTGAATAATTTTTCATACCGCATCTTGTCATTAGGATATTGTTACTATCTTATAGGTTCATTTTTACTAAAAATTGACATATTTTGTTTATAAACTTATAATAATGATTTTCTAAATTTTCCATAAAATTTCTATTTACCTAATTTTTAACCATTTCATTAAATTCTTTTTGAAATCTCTAACATGCTTCAAAACCTAAAGTGAGCTATATGTTAGAAAATTTCTTAACATTCTTGTATTTCCTTCCTAATGATAAACTTATGAATTTTAACCCTTTAAACTTACTTCTAATCAATTGGTTCTTTCAAAAATCATTATAGAAAATTTCTTCTTATCTTGTATTGTTTCTTTTTGATTGAAAAAGGTTTGGAATCAAGTTTTAGAAATCATAATTACCTATAGTGGCATGTTGGCCGAATTTTGTTAAAACTTTTTCATTTGATTTCTAAATCATGTTAAAGGTATTATTTTATCTAAATTCATTAAATCATGTTATAAAGTAATGATTATGAATCAAATAAATCTTTTAGGCATGTTGGCCCAAAATGTACTAAATTTTTACCATTTGATTTATAAATTCCTTTTCTTTGATCAAAACCATTTAAAACCTTCTTATTTCTCCTAATCAATTAAGTTGCACTTTAGGAAAAATGAAGAGAACATTTTGGTCCTCACATTTTGGCATTGCCGTGAGCTATTGGATGTGTTCTTTGGAACACTCATGCAAATTTACACATGTTATTCACATCCTAAACCTTATCATACAATTCTAACACATGCATTTATATCTCTAACACATGCAAAATATTTCTAACACATGCAAAATATTTCTAACACATAAAACCTAATTTAAAGCTTATAGACATACAATCAAAAGCTATTAGACATGCAAAATTATTACAATTACCAAATAAGAAAGCTACTAACACATAACACTTAAGCTACTAGCAACCACAAAAATTAACAAATACACATCAATAAACACACCACAACCGAATCCTTATGGATTCTACAAACAACCCATCTTCTTACCACCATCAAGGGATGATAAGAATTGTCTTCCTCTTACCTTAAATGAAGACAAAAAGCTTGCTTTCTCACCTCCTAGGTCACGGTTTTCACTCCACCAAACACCTAAAAATTTCAAACAAAACCTACATGTTACTAACCATGAAAAAGAAGCTAAACCATGGAAAAATCATGGCTTAGAACTTTGAAAAAGAAGAGAGAAAAGAAAAGCATGAAATTTCACCTTCTAGGTAAAACTTTCAAGGTTGGTTTCCAAGCCTTAGATGGAAGAATTTGAAGAAACTCCCAACTACAAAGGTTCTTAGAATGGTGTTTAGATTAAGGAAACTTGGTTAGAAAAATTTTTGGATGGTTGGATGGTTAGGAAATGAGCTTGGCGAATATGGTGAAGAAAATGGACAAGAATGGTGGCTAGGGTTCTTGATGAGAGAGAAGAGAGAAAAGTGATGAAGATGAAAGTGATTTTTGTCTCCTAAGGCCTCTTGGCCGTGAACATGATGTGGGGTGCAAGGTGGGCACCTTGCTTGGCTTCATCCAAGCCATTGGATGAATCAAAGGCTAAGATCAAGCCTTGGTGAGCAAGCTTAATTCTCATTGGTTGGTTCCTGTGACTCACATGGCTTAGTCACACTTTGTGTAATAAATGCTCACGTGAGTCGACTGGTAGTCACTGTTACTGAAAGTTCTACGAACTTACGGTAATTAATTAAGCTACCGATCTAACCGTTTACGCTAATTGTGGGTCCCGCAAAATATTTCCTGTCCACTTGTCACTAAAACATCTTGACTAATAAAATAATATTATAATAATATAAAATTATTTTATTTGTGATTAAATCCTAAAAATTAAAAGATTATTTTTAGTCTCATTCAGAATCGGGTTAAGTAAGATCCCCCAATTCTAAATAATCAAATAAGATTTTCTCCGGCCCGGAAAATATTATTTTCTGCCTCGAGCAAATCACACAAAAAGTTCATATAAAATCACAGCAACGTATTTTCGGCATTAAATCAAGAAGAAAACAATTAAAAACAGACAAAAATAGCAAAAACAATGACGTTCGGGACGTAATTCGGTCATTTTCCGCTTTTTCCCCACAACGTAGGTAATCGTCCAAAACGTTCAAATAAAATATCCAAAGAATTATTTAGTTTATATCTTTCAAAAAATTAATACAAGAGAGCTTCGAGAAAAATTTTTATTTTACTGTCTCAAGCAAATCACGTAAAACGATCAAATAAAATTTGAACCTGTATTATCGTAGTTGTTTTCATACAAAATTCAAGAACAGAAAAATAGGGACACAGCGGTCATTCATAAAAAAGCATGAAAAACAGAAAACAGCACATTCAGAATATTTTCTAAAAATTGGGGCGTTACAATTCCATTATGAAAAATATTTGTCAACCTTCAAAAATTTCATTTCAACCTTTCTCAAAATAATATGACTACTCACATTATTTTCCACATTTTCTTACTCAAGAAAATCCTTTTCGCAATTTATTCCACAAATTCACAATTCCATTGAATTAAATCAATGTTTTCAAACTTTAAAAATTACTAATGCTCTCCAAAACCCAAAGGATGAGTTACACGTTAGAAAATATCAAATCACTATTATATTCTCCATTTTTCTCAAATCAATTCTAAAATCAATTCTCTTTAAAATAAATTGAGGTGTGTTTGAACCTCTCTTTTCCATTTACATACTGAAATTCATTTCTCAAGTGATAAAATACTCTGATTCCCTTTCCGAATTCCTTGTACTACATCAAAATATATTTCCACTTTGTTTCCATAAAATTAAGGCATTACCAGCCTTCAAAATCGTGGACATGACTATTGAAATCATCAAAACATTTTTCCTTCTAAGTCGATATGATTTTACACAAACAAAACTATTAAAAATTCCTTAACAAAAACCGTGAGCACTTGGTCTTTGAAATCCAATCATTTGTTCATTTTCATTTTTCACTTTCTTTGCAAATCCTTAAAATCAACATTGCTCTTTTCATTTAAAACTCCTGTTTAGTAAAATACTTAGAATCTTTTTACACAAAATAAATCAATAAAAATCCTTCTAAAACCATGTTCATGTATTCTTTGAAAAATAAACCCTTTGTTTATTTTCCTTGTTTTTCTAAACATCTCATTTCATCATTCATGAAAATATTAATTTGTGACACCTATCTTGAGGTGTCTTGGCCAAAATTCACCATTTTCTAGGGACCAAAAAAATCAATTCCCTTGTTCTTGAAAAATTTCAACATAAACCCTCATCATGGGTATCAAAACCGTAGCCCTCTTCCTTTGGCCATTGGAGCCAAAAATTTGATTTCTTTTCCATCATCTCATCATGGCATACATATACATAATTTCAATATATTCTCATCATGCATATTATAAGCATACCATATTATCATCTTGCATGTTATAAGCATACCATAGAAGCCATAAAATCATGCAAAGTATATCAAGCATAGGCAAATAATCAAAGCACATAAACACCCACAAATTATTACATGACCATGGATATAAATCCTCACATGGATTCACCATCCATCAAATACACAAATCATCTCTCACCACCATACTTGGTTGGTAAGATGAATCTCCCTCTTACCTCTTGAAGATCCTCAAAAGCTCCTTGTTTTGCTTCTCTTTCCAAGTCCTTCACCACCAAGGGCTTCTCAAATACAAAACAAAACATATATTTATTAGTAAATCAAGCTTGAACAAGATAAACTATGGATCAAACATAGCTTAGAACCTTGAAAATCAAAAAAAAAGTGAAGATTAACAAACTTCACCAATAAAGCTCCAATCTTTAGCTTGAAGAATAAGGTTGAAAATGAATGATTTAGAGAAAGTCTCCAACATGAAAGTTGCTGAGAATATCATGTAGATTCAAGATCTATGGTTGGATGAAATTAAAAGAGCTTGGAGAGTGGTTTTTGGTGTCTTAGCCGAATGGTCCTTCTTGAAGAACAAAGATAGAATTTTTTATTTTTGTGAGAGAAAGGCTTCTTAGACTTGGTTAAGGTAAAGAATGAAGTGAAAACACTTAGTTTCCCTTCCTATCAATTTCGTGGAGCTCCTTGGAAAAATCCCTAAAAATCATAAATAAATCTTAAAATCAATAACAAGTAAAAGAATAGGTAAACCATAATTCATGCATGGCTTAGAAAATCAAAACTAAAAGCTTAGATGAAGAAATATGAACTTTACCATTTTTGGTAAAAACTTGAAGCTTGGATTTGAAGCTCAAGATGAATGATTTAGTGAAAACTCATAACTAGAGATGTTCTTAGAATGAGGTAAGTGTTGGTATATGCCCTAGTGGCCAATACATTTTGTTTGTATTTACATACATTATATTATGTTATTTTATATGAGGCATTTCATTTATTGTGTTTTTTTTGGTAGACATAATAAAGTCCTTAGAATAGTAAGTTTGATACCATAGGACATCAAGTGGATGACTTGATCGTGAGATCCTATTGGATAAAATACTATTCTTAAATGTCCCTAGTCAAGTATTATTGTTAATTAGGACAACAATAATACATTGAGGCTAGTATGTGCGTAGACTGATGACCACATCTCACGGGTCATGGATATGAGATATCAAGTCTACACATGGATACATATTAGAGTAATGATGTATTGGACAGACCCGCCATGAGAACACTACGTGGATCGTTACGTGAGTGTCATAAGCGATTCTCATAGTGATAATGGTGTATGTGGTCCTTTGACCTGAAATCACTACGATTCCTACATAAGGAGTTGTGTGTTTTAATGCCATCAAACGTCATCTGTAACAAGATGATTATAACGTTGGTTATTAGACATGCCGCAATACATGTGGAGGAATGTGAGTGACCTAGATGGGATTTGTCCCTCCTACATAACAGGAGCGATATCTTCGGGGCCCCTGATTGAGTGAGACTACGAAATGCATGGCCATGCTCAAATGAGTCAATATGAGATATTGATCTTATTTGCTATTACTATGTCTACTCGGGAATCAGGAAACTGAAGATTGAACTAAACAAGGGTGACACATTCCATGCCTTGTGTTCAATCTGGATATCTGGACAAAGGGACTAAACTACACGGAAACATTGGTCACAGATAGGTTATGTCAAATCACTGACATTCTCATTACTTGGGTAGCAGTGATGTGTTGCTAGATACAGCTCCTTGTTTGTAATATTAAAATGAGATTTTAATATTACTACCAACGTCATGAGAACCTCAAAGGTCGCACACTTAGAAACAGACTAAATTGAGTAATCGAATCCAAGTTGGACTCGGATTCAACTGTGGGCTAACTCATGACGATGGGTTTAGGGTTGCACCACTTACCTTGCTACTTTGCTCACACTCACTTAAGGCAGCCTTTGTTATAAATAATACGCTAAGGGGGCTGCTACTAGGTTACATCACAACCCTAGCCGCACCTACAGAAAGTGAGTGAGAGATAGTGAGGTCTTCTTCTCCTCTCTTCGCAGCTAGCACTACGAAAACAGAGGCGTGACTCCTTTTGCAAGTTTGTTCGTGTGGATACCGCAGAAACATCGTCGCTATTACGGTGTTGGTGATTCACCTCGCTTGTGTCTATCACGCTTCAAGAGGTAAAAATTTAAAAACTCGGATTATGGATTTTTTGCATGGATCCTGTGAGGGAATTCTGTTATTCCGCTGCGAGACTTTTGATCCGCAAATTCCCAACAGTAAGGATTCAAGAAACTAGGTTGTATGAAATTTTTGAGTGATGGAGGGTAATCTTAGAGTGCTTGGCCGAAACTTGCTTGGAGGAGAAGGAGAGAAAATTTTCTAAGAGCTTTAGGTTTTTAGAATGATCAATAATGATCAAGAATGAAGGATAATGGTCATAAACCATGCAAAGCTCTCCTAAAGCTACCAAAAACCGTCCCCCCCTTCAAGCATTCTCCTAAGGATGCTAAATGATCAATAATGATCAATAATGATGCATAATTGACCAAGACATCTAATAATGTCATAAAGTTTTTCTTTAGCTCCAAAATGAAGCACAAAACCGTTCCCCCTCCATGCATGCATTCCATAATGTTGTCATCTTTTTCAAGCCACCATTTAGAGCATTTTAGGCCATTGATTAGATCAATGGTTAGAATTTAGGTAGACTTTTGATTAGAAGACTTAATCTAGGCCATTAGATCTTTCTCCTTAAAATTCTAGCCATTAGATGCATCTCCAAAATGAAGGGTCAAGATTACTCCTTCTTACTTTTAATCCAAGGGTCATAATTAGTCATAGCCATTTTAGAAGACCAAATCTCCACCATTGATTAAATCCAAATCCAATAGTCAT
Organism: Ormosia emarginata; assembly: GCA_029884605.1. Classification (NCBI taxonomy): domain Eukaryota; kingdom Viridiplantae; phylum Streptophyta; class Magnoliopsida; order Fabales; family Fabaceae; genus Ormosia; species Ormosia emarginata. The sequence continues at coordinate 853,255 of JAQQTP010000049.1, read as the reverse complement.
AAATGATCCATCTCCACCGTTGATTTAATCTGAATCCAACGGTCATAAATGGTCCTAGCTACTTTATAAGATTAAATCTCCACCCTTGATTAATTCTTCATCCAATGGTTGTAAATGGTCATAGCCATTTTATTAGACTAATTCTACACCGTTGATTAAATTGACAGTTGACATCAAAGTCTTCAATATTAGACTTGCTTCCTATTGGTCCGTCAAAAGAATTAAACTTGTTTCCTATTGGTCCGTCAAAAGTTGTCATAACCACTATTATTGACTTAAGCAGTATAATTTCTATTTTTATCTGCTAAAACCCCACGAAAGAATATATGTATTATATTTTTATCACCCGATAATTAAATACAGTACAAAACACAGTACAATAAAAATTTAAAAACTGTTTCCAGATTCAAGTTTAGTAAGATCCCCTGTCTCTATCTAAACAGTACAAATTTTTTTATACGTAGAAAATTTTTTATGTTTTGGGACTCACCCCAGGCCCACGTAGGACCATTGGGACCCACAAACAGCCTAAAAACAACCAGATAATCATAAAAATTTATAATCGTCCACAAAAATCACAAATATTAGAAAACGTATAAAAATTAAATTAGATTGTTAAAAATAATTAACAGTCAAGAGAAATAAATACTTAAAGATTTTTCTCCAGCTCGAAAATTATTATTTTCTTAACACGGAGTAAATCACTCAAAACAATCAAATACGCTGACGGAATACTCAAAATAATTTTATAGTACACAGAAATTACTAAACAGTATAATTCTGTTAACTGTCAAAATTACTGTCAACTACTTAGGAAATTTGGGGTGTTACAGAATCCCCTACAGATTCTGGCATGGGGGAGGGCAGACCATGGAAGGAAAGCTTATTAAAGGTTGTCTATATCCGCCTCTGCCCTCCGTACCTAGTCAGCTACACTTATTACAAACACTGGCCTCTGCGCCCTTGAAGGTCTATGAGCCCATGTTGGATGCTTTCTCCATTCATGACGCGGCGGAGAGGATGCTCCAGAGAGCAACACCACTAAGTGGATCCATAAGCACTGGCATCCCCACTTATTTTGCCAAAAAATAATGGGTAATGCCCCAAAATAATAAAAAAAAAAGATAGAAATCCTCTCCCGAAGGTTTGACACTGAGGACAGTGAGAACAAGGGGGTAGAGGAACAGATACATTGCAAAAAGGAAGAGAGTTGGTGATTGGAAGGTGATTCACTAGTGGAAACCGCTCAAAAACAGTGCTTCTCTGCCATACAAAATCGCCAAAAATCATCTCAGTTCGCTGGAGATTTGAAAGAGATAGCAAAAGTGTGGCACCCTCAACTCCTATTTATAGAGACGAGGGTGTGGGCAATTCCATCCAAGCACTTCGGATTTCAAAAATCCTTATCATGGCGCACGGAACCCTAATGGAAACTCCTACTCAGAATGTAACATCCTCCCTAACCTAATAATCCTAATCAGGGTTATAGTAACTCAGTAATGCTGGTAAGAATTATCTATTAATTTGGATAATTTTTCTGAACCAATTTGAGTGTAATTCGGTAAGAAAAGAATTAAGGTATCTACAAAATCGGTTGATATGATAGAAATAAATATGAAAAATTTATTTCCTAACTAAGAACCATTGATAAGGGTTTTAAAAAAATTTGGAGAATCAACTGAGCAAATTTGGTATTCTTAGGATATTGCTGAGAAATAGATGGAACAATTATGGAATAGTTAAGTATCTCAGAAAATTATGGAATTTCATGGAGATGATAAGTAAAACATGAAGAAAATTTAGTAAAAAATATCTACTAAGAAAAGTATCAGAAAACTTATTACTTAATCCCTCAGTTTAATTCAATTCAGGAAGCTTAACTGATAAATAACAATATATGAAAAGTTATGAAAAAATAGATTTGAGGATTAAGATGAGTCCTAATTTTTTTTCTAATACTTATGAACACTTGAAAACTCAATTTTGAAAGATTAAAGTGTGCTTAACATATATAAAGTGTGATGTTCATTTTGTGATATTATTTCTTGAATAACCTACATGGTTTTATCATGTTAAAGAGGGATTGGAGTTGGACATAGATTTTCATTTTTTTTTATATTTTTTTGTGAATGAAAGGAAAATCATTTTACATTTGGTTTTGGATTTTGTGAGGGTTACAGCCATACCCTATCAAGAAAAGGAAATTGTTAATTAGTGTGACTCTTATTGTTTTTATAGCCTTTGTTAATTAAATTAATTATAGAAATTGTGATTTATGGGTGAAATTGTGAAGATGGCAATTAAATTTAGCTTTGGCCAAGACTTACTTTTGAATATGATTGCTTGAATTATTGAATTATATAACTTGTATATGACTAGTTATGCTAGTTAATGCATACTTGAATTAATAAGAATTTATGAAGAAGCTATGGTACTTATTAAGGTTATATATGCCAAAATGAGAACAAAAGGAAATATGGTAATCTCTATGTAGTATTTAATGTGTAAGTAATTGAATTGTTATTCAAGGGATAAAGTATTCTTAAAAATTGTATTGTATTATCATGATTTGATTTAGTTAATGAATGTGTATTGAATATAATGAATAAATTAGTATTAGACACTTGTGTATTTGAGATTATATTACTCCTTGATTAATCAAGTTGAACTTGAAATTTGTATTGCTCCCTTAATTCTTTAAGGTTGAGCTAGATTGTGTGATAGAATAAACGGTGCTCATGGAATTTGAATTTGAATTGTACATAAGAATTGTGGATATTTGTCCTTGAATGGAATTGATAGTGTGAGGAAGGATGATTCCCTTCCTATCATGGATAAAGGATAACATGAGGAAAGATGATTCTCTCTTTACCCTAGATGATTGATAGTTTGAGGAAGGATGATTCCCTCCCTATTAAGGTAGTTGAGGAAGGATGATTCTCTCATTATACAAGAGTTGAGATATATTAAATGAGGAAGGATGATTCCCTCATTATATTAGAATTGAGATATATTAAATGGGGAATGATGATTCCCTCATTATTAAAGTAACCCTCTCTACCTATTTAAATGATTGAGATATGATGAATGGCATTTGATACTTGATATATGATGAATAAAGATATTTGATAATTATAATATATAATGAATGAGTATTAAGATGAAATTGAAAATTTTAGTCATAATATGATTTAGTTATGATATAAAAATCATTGAATGAATTTGAGATCTTAGTTCTTATTTGGAAATTTTGATTGAAAATGTTTATGGATTTAATATCTGATGCTTGTTAATAAATGTTTTCAGATACTATTAATAATTGAACCTCTGTTTTAGGAAAAGAGAGGACCAATTTTGCGCTTGCCATCTCTCTAATCGATATATATATATATATATATATATATATATATATATATATATATATATATATATATATATATATATATGTATAATGAGTTTTAAACAAAGAATGAGTTTTTTCCCGAAACAGCTAGAAATAATATAATGATATGTTTTTATAAACACTACTGAGAATTCTTCGAATTCTCACTCCTACATATTTGTATTTCCATATTATTTCTAGGTATTTCAAAAGCACTAGCAAGCATAAATGAAAATTGGAGATATGCACCAAGAATTTAGCGTTGGATACTAAAGAAGTATTGTGAGAAAATTTGTATAGAAATTGCCAAGGAGGCATATAATGTAGTATTTGTATTGTGTAGTTTTAATTTGTATAACATATCCTTTCGATATATGTATATTACTACAATTGAAATAGGCTCATATTTTTGTATATCATTTATAATTATTTTCAAATAAATTATGTTAATCAATATATGACATACTTAATTCTAGTTACTAATGCGTAGTTCCAGATACGTTATTAGTACTAGTATTAGGATGTTACACAGGATGTGCCATATGGACAATCACAGTTGTCATACCAGATGAAGCGATGGTTGCTCAGAAAGATAAACATCATGCAAGCCTCGTTGTTTTGAGTACAGTTTTGTGATGCAAAACACGACAACAATCCTGCTTCATTCTACAGACCCTGGTTGCATACTAGAATGTCCACCTCTTATCACTTGACGCGTTGACCATGGTTGAATCATGGTGTGTCCATGAGTGTCAAGTAACTTAATTATGTTAACGTCTCAAAATTAAAACTCTTGATCCTTTGGGGGCATTACGGACTCTGGCTTCATGTAAAGCATGGATCCTATGACCTGGGGGCATTAAGACTTACCTTAATACTTAGCTACACTAGCTAAGCACCAAGTTGGGGGCAACATGACGAGATTAAGCATATTTTACATGACGACCAAATAGGGGAATTCACTTGATAACCCCCCAGGGTCAAGCAGTGCATTCAAGGGTTTTCACCTGTAACTTTACGGCTTGACCTTAACCCATAAATTGACCAAGTTTACAAAGGTTAAAAGTAGCCAACCGTAGCCCGAGATTGTGGACTCCACACCAAGAGGCTTCTGTGTCACCTTTTCCACAAATTCAACTATCAATTATTCCTAAATGAACCTGACCACCAAGATCGAGCATTGGACTCATCTTGATCAGGAAAAATGATTGTTCATCAACCTGGAATATAGCTACTGAGGTCGAGCATCCAACCCATCTCAGCATGGCAAAGGCAAAAAATACAAGTATAAAATGAAATCATCAAAATCGAGCGTTGGACTCATCTCAATGAAAGGAGCAAACAATGAAAAATAAAACATTCAAAAAAGTAAACTTTTTATTATTCACAATCCAAACATCATCGGCTTTAAAAAAGGACCTATAAGCTACGCTTATCCAAGAGTGCCCACTTGAAGGAAGCCAAGAAGGTAACCTGGTGAGATGATGATGATGATCAAGCACCGACTACAGCCACCTCAATGGTTCCTCAAGATGCAAGCATCTATCTCCTCCCTCTTGAGCAACATGAGGAGAAGGTTTCACAATCCCACATCTCCAAAACACCCATGCACACCCAAGGCATAGCGAGTACCTTCGGTAACAGTCAGGAGGGCGGATGAGGGAGAGCGGTGAAGTCCCTCCATGCCTCATAGGAACTAGGGCAGAAGCCATGAGTCTTTCCAGTGTGAAAAAGATTTCATTCTGCTGCTGTGTACACCTAGAAAGAAAGGCTTCTACTACTCGGAGATGTGTCAACTAAGCCACACTGAGTAGTTATTTGGCCCTCACCGCGCCATTATGCCTAGAGAGAAAGGCCTCCACCAGAAAAACATGCAAGGATAAAGGGAACACCTTTAAGAATTTGGGAAAGAAATGAAAGATGATTTTAGAAAGAGACATAACTCTCAATAGGCCCACAAGAAGCAAAAAAGGGGGGCACTCTCTAGGAAGGACCCAGTCTCGAACGAAAGCCAAAAAGTGAAAGAAAGGAACAAGTGACAACTCCACTACAAGCATTCCCTATTTATAAAAGGAGTAATGCACTCTGTTTGGCTTCCAACAAAGAAAACCAATTGTACGTTCGAAGCCACGTTTAATTTTTCCTCCCTTGTGATTGGTCACATGGGCAGCAAGTAATTGAGAAACAGAGTAGAAAATTATTATCCTCATTAAAGCAGTTTTAATTTCCAATAAATTCAAAGCAACGGTTCCCACGCAAGCATAGACTACTACAAACCACAGAGTAAAGGTTGCTAAAAGGACATCAAATCGCTATGAGTAATAAAGATCTTACCTTCCTTCAAGAAACACCCAATAGACCCGTCGAACTACATATTGGGGCAACCTATTACATACCCCAGATAGCATAATGATGACATAAGAAGAGCCATCTAACTCGGATCCTGACCTTACTCATTAACCCCGGGAAATGTACAATGACACATCACGAACCTTGGCCCTTTGGAAAAAAACATCGCAAGATCTGACGTTAAGACTATGACTAGGATCCTTTTGTCCATTGCGTATCGTGTGCTCCCATCAAACTCAGATACCTTGACACTTAGCTATCCTATCTAAGTGCCAAGTTGAGGGTAACTGTTCTGAACCGTGATTCGGGACCTAGTCCTATGGGTTAACCCGGCACGCATCCAGTCGGAGTCTGTTGTTGACACCCCAGTAGGAGTTCACTTGTGGTATATTGTTGAGATCCCGACACAACATATGTTGGACCCCGGCATTGGGCAATAGCAACATGTTCACAAGATTTATGCAGTGGATAAATCTCACGATTATTCGTAAGCCAATCACGATCACGCGTAATAATAACACCTATAGTCGCCTTTAACTGCTAATAACTACAACAATAATATCTTGATTTTATAGGGATCCTCTGTAACAGTCAAGGGAACATGTTTTTCTATTTATTCTCTATAAATATCAAGTTCAATAATCTTCAACATGTAACTATTACTCTTTTGCTTAAATCCTACTTTTGCACAACCTGACATGAGCGTTGGAGTGCCTTTGCAGGTATCAACCACCCCCGTTTCAACACACTCCGCTACTGCCCAAGGAGGAAAACACTCATTTGTGCCTATTCAAGTAAATCTCAGTATCCACTACTAAACAATATTTTAATGAGATATCATAATTTGATTTTTTTAAAAATAAATTCAAAATTAAAGGGTGATAAATCATATGACAATTTAAGAGGCTGATTTTGTTAAGATCTATTATCATTTAATGAGTTGATTTTACATGTGAATTAGGGTTTTCAATAATTGCCTATAAATAGAACCCTTGTACATTCACAATGGAAGACAATTACACACAATAACATTATCAGACATAATAGTGACAATAATAGAGAGGCAATAGTTTGAGACGAGTTTTGGGTGAGTCTAGAGCAAGTTTTTGTGGGTTAAAGACTTGTGGAGGAAGATGTCTCATCGTAACTGCTTGGTCTTTTTTGTGGTGGGATTGAAGTAAGTGTCCTCTTGCTTATCAATTTGCCAACTTGGAGTTGTTCTTCGTGCACCATAAGTTGAATGCATGACTAATGCAATCATGAGTGGGTCTGAATGTGAATGAATATGAAAATAAAATAACAAATATATATACTTGCGCCATATATGATTGAATGTTTCATTATACCATATTTGGAAATTTTATGTATTTGATGCTCTAAAGGTTAAAATGAAGCAAGGTAATAATATAGTGATGAAAGTGGACAACATTCTTTCTTTTTGTTTCATGTACTGTGGTGTTTTTTTAAGTGAGTTGGTCTATCTTATTCTTTAAAGTAATAATAAAAGGATCACATGAATTGTAACTTCATGCTAATTTTGACATTTTAAAGATTAATTCGTTGATTTACGGGTGATGTTTTTAGCCTAATGTTGAGTCTCACTTTTTAAAAATTAATTGAATTAATTGAATCATGACAATTTGTTAAATTCTTAAAATTAATTTTTTTTAATAAAACAAATCATATTTTTTTAAAATAATTAAAATCAACAAACCTACAAATAATATTTTAAAAAACTACATAACTTCAATTTTTATTACACTTAAAAATACATATGAACACAAGTCAAACTAAAATTAATTTTTCTTAATTTAGTTTCTTCTATTTTATTTTATTTTTTAAAAAAGAGTAAAATAAATATATAAATATTATTAATAAATTACACAATTAACTTTGAATAATTTTTTTAAAATAGATGTATTAGAGATATTATGAAATTAAATCTTTACCTTTTTTTATACATAATTAAATTTTTAAATCCAATTTTTGAATGTAAACTAAATTTTTTAATTTTTTTAATTAAAATAAAATTAATAGTAATTTTTTAATTTTCAAATTTAATCGTTATTTCCGTTGCATTCTGGTAACAACACATGGCATGGATCCAATGGGAGTGTAGATATAGGACCAGAGTTATAATAAAAAACATGAGGGATTGGCCTTCTGGTTTCACTCACCTGACAAAACACATGATTGAGCAGAGTAGAGCTTGAAGCCTCAACGCTTTTAGACATCTTGATGCCTCTACAACTCCACGCTTGAATCGACGTAGCTTGACACGGAGGCACAACTTCGATGCACGTGACGTCACAAGAGCAAAGATTGGTTGGAAACAGGGCACACATCGAAAAGCTTGACCAGAAATCCCTCACAGCTCAGAGCAGTCACTGACTAAAGAACAAAAGGACTAGAGACTAGAGGAATCACGAGCACTATTATGTTTAAGGGTTTACGAGCGACAAACGACGTCGTTTAGCAAAATAAGACTTTTTCTTTTAATTTGTAAAAAGTTTTTATTTTAAATAATCTGAATTGGTTATTGACAAACTTATTAGATCGCTAGGTCACCTGAATTTATTTTGAATTTGATCAAGTTGTTGAGAAAAATGGTTTAGTAGATTGTTCGAACTGATTTGGAGCTTGGGTTGTGAATTTTGGCTAATATAATTTGTACATTTATTAAAAAAAATTACTAAAATGGTCAAGAATTCGAAAAAAAAAAGAACGAAAATGTAAAAAAAATAAAAATGAAAACAAAAAAGAAAGCAAGACAGACACGATAAATGGACATTGACCAACAAATCATTTCCTAATAAAAATTCACAAACGTGGCGAGAAAGTGATAAGCATGTTTCCTAGGGAAAAGCATGTTTCCTAGGGAAAAGCATGACATGTCATTAGACAAAAAAAACACTCAAAAGCACCAAGAATTTATTTATCTTCTTTTTTTTTAACCTATAGAATTTATTTAGAATAAGTGATTAAATTAATTCCTAAAAATATAATATTACACATTAGTCCTTAAATAATAAAAAATTATTATCAAGGTTCTAAACATACATTCTGTCGTTGAAATTAATCTCTATTCACGTAAGTTAACATTGTTCACTAGAACCAATTTGAATGACATGTGCATCAGATCACTCGTGGAAAGAAAGATAGTGTAAAGGCAAAGCAAAGAGAGATAGCGTCAAAAAATTAAAAATAAAATAAAATAAAGCAAAGAGAGAGAGAGTCTCTCAATCGTGCAGAGATGTAACTAAATAGCAGCAACATTAACCCGTTGTCCGTTGTCCGTTGACCGTTTCTTTGCCCCCAAAAACCCATAACGGTAACCAGTAATCAACCTCTCCTTCTTCCCTTGTTTTTTTTCTCTTCCGCTTTCTCTGCCCACAAACACAAACGCAACAACAACAACAACAAAAAACCCACAAAAAACAAATCAACCTTGGACCAACCCCATTATTCAGTCCCTCCTTCTGCCGCCGATGCTCCGCCATGGAACGCCGGAGAACGCTCACCATGAACTGGGACGGCCTTGGCGATGACGACGACGACCGCTTCTTTGAGTCATTTGACCGCCTCTCCTCCGCCGTTGCCCTCGACCTCGCTTCTTCCTCCGACGAAGACGATGATTTCGAAGACCACCGCATGTCCTTTGTCTCCGCCGTCTCCTCTGTCCACTCCCGAAAACACGGAGCCTTCTCCCAATCCAGGGCCGCAGTCACCATATCGGCTCCGACTATAGCCCCGGACTACGAAATATGGATGGCAGCCCCTGCATCGATCATTGAGCGGCGAAAGCGATTGCTTCACGGCATGGGCCTAGATGACAACAAAGAGTTCTTAAAGGCCACGAGTGTTGAGCTTAGTCATGCTATTTCGAAGAAGTTCGAAAACGGTCACAACCCTCCTCCTTGTAATTCTTCTGAAACGACCCCTTTGGCTGCTGATGCTGCCACTGTTGGTACTTCCTCTGTTTCGACGGAACAAAAAACAGAGCATTCCTCTGTTCCGTTGGTTTTGGTTCGGTCGCGTTCAGAGGGCGACATCGATTCGTTTTCCATGGAAAAGTCCAGGAAAAAGGAGTTTATAGGGAAGGTGTCAAAGCAGCGCCTCACTAGGACCGCCACAGAGATAGCAGTGCCTCGGTCCAGGATGATACCATACGCCGATGGAAGCAGAGTGGCTGCCAAGGATTCCGGCGAGGCAGGGCCGTCGAAGCAGCATATGGGGAGATTGTCTTCGGGCGTAGTGGATTCGGGAGTGGGGGCGTTCTTCTTGATCAAGAATTTGGATACCGGGAAGGAGTTTATTGTGAATGAGTATGGTGAAGATGGGATGTGGAACCGGCTGAATGATTTGCAGACTGGGAAGCAGTTAGCCATGGAGGAATTTGAGAAGACTGTTGGACACTCCCGTGTTGTTAATGAGCTTATGAGGCGTGCAAATGTTGCGAGGAATGATGGTTATTCGAGGAAACTCTCCTCGAGTTCTTACATTTCTAGGAGCTTGAGGATGAGCAAAAGAAGGGGTGCTGCATTATTGAAGAACATAAAGGGTGTGGCGAGTGGGTTCATTGGTGAGCGAGAAAGAGAGGCGTCAGTGCAGTTGCACCAGCATGTGATGGAGAACAAACCCTGCAAGAATCAATGGGTGCGAGTTCGACAGAGTGGCAAGTCACACAAAGAGCTTTCTGCTTTGCATTTGTGTCAAGAATTTCTGGCTCATGAGGGCTGCATTTGGACCATTGAGTTTAGCTTGGATGGTCATTATCTGGCAAGTGCTGGAGAGGATAAGGTGATTCATGTGTGGGAAGTGCAAGAGTGTGAGGTTATGTCGTTGAGGCCGGAGGAAGGAAATCTTACTCCTATTCATCCGTCATTGCTTGCATCCGCAGACCGAAATGGGCATGCAGAGGCTCCACCGTTGTCGAGTGAGAAGAAGAAGAAGGGGAAATTTGGAAGCAAAAGAGGGAACACGATTCCGGAGTATGTTCATGTGCCAGAAACTGTGTTCTCCCTTTCTGAGAAACCATATTGCTCTTTCCAAGGTCATCTGGATGATGTTTTGGATTTGTCCTGGTCTAAATCTCAGGTAAGCTTTTCTGCCACTCCATGAATTTGTTTTTCCTTTTTAAATTATCTTTATTTTTTAAAAAAATATTGCAAAGGGCTAAAATTTAAATGCTAGTGTCTCTCTTAGGATACAAAATTCCAAGTGTTTTATTATATGCAGGCACAGAATAAGAATTACACGTTTTGATTGATTTTCATTTTCCGTTGTAGCTACTTCTCTCGTCTTCAATGGATAAAACAGTGAGATTATGGGACTTGGAAACTAGGACTTGCTTGAAGATGTTTGCCCATAATGACTATGGTGAGATGTTCTGACTTTGCTCCATCATTTTATTTTTCTATATGGTTTTTCCCCGTTACATGATATGCTGCATATGACTTTTAGTTAATTACATTTTTTTTCCTTCCTCTTTGATGCGGGATTGGATATTGCAGTAACCTGCATACAATTCAATCCTATAGACGATGATTATTTCATAAGTGGCTCCCTTGATGCTAAGGTCAGAATATGGAACATTCCTGAACGTCATGTCGTGGATTGGACTGATATCCATGAAATGGTTACTGCAGTTTCTTACACACCCGATGGTCAAGTATGGTTTTCTTTCCCTAACCATTTCTTATTTGTAGTCATTTATTCTGTTACAATATTTAGGACATATTTCATAATTAAATTAGGTTTAATTTTTTATTATTTTAAAAATTTGATTCACACATAATTAGATATACTATTTTTATCATATTTGATTATATTTTTTTTATATAAACTTTATCTCGTATAAATAGATAATCCTTTTGTACATTGATTAATTCAGATATTATTTATAAATAATTCAAAGAATATACAGAAATTTTCTATAGATTTTTTTTGTGTCATTGTTTCTCTATTTCTAACATAATATCAGAGACATAGTATCTACTTTGAGGATAATTTTTCCTTTTTGTTATGTAGAGTTTATGGAACTCGTTAGAATCGTTATTAATCACCATAAAACTCATACTCTATTTTGATGCTAGACTCAATTTTATACTCCGTCCTAAATTTCAAACTCAGTCCTAAATTTCAAACTCCGTTATGATGCTAAACTTTGTTTCTGACTTCGTTCTAGATTTCAGACTCCGTTCTAGATTCCGTCTTAGATTTCAGACTCTATTCTGATGAGAGATTATGTTTCAGACTCAATTCTCATTGTAGATTTTTCCTGATGCAGATAATTTCATTCCAAGTGTAGTTTGAGTATGTTGGCTTCTCTAAGATCTCAACATTATTTTTTTTGATTATTTTTAGGTTATTTTATTTTCGTGTGTCTAATTGTAACAAGCTAGCTTGAAGTAGAGTGTTAAAATATCTAGAACATATCTAAAGATTAAATTAGATTTGACTTTTTGTTATCTTAGGGATTTGGTTCACATGTATTAGAGATATTAATTTGATTATATTTAATTATATTTTTTTTATATAAACTTCATCTCATATAAATAAGAAATCTTCTTGTAAACATTAATTAATTCAGATATATTTTATAGATAATTTAAAGAATATATAAAAAATTTCTCTGAACTTTTTCTACTATGTTTCTATTTCTCTATTTCTAACACCTTCATGTAATCAAATCTCTCTTCTTCGTCTCAATAACTTCAAAGAGAAATCTCGGTTTGACCTCGCTGAATTTAAATGAACTTTGATGAGTAAATAATAGTAATAATGGACAAAATAATATATGAATTTAAATCAACTTGATTAGCAAAACAAAATTTGACAATTATACATTGGTTTTAACCTTGGTTCATATTTGTTCACTGTTGTAGGGTGCTCTTATTGGTACTCATAAAGGGCGTTGTCGTACCTATAGCACAAAAGGTATTAGTTGCTCCACCTCCATAAGTTTATTCTTATTTTTTTTCTTCAGCCTGAACCATTTTGGAATCTAATCAGAATTTTACCGTACTATCTCACTCATAACTCACACATATAATTGAGGCTCTTTACATTAAGTTGTTAATTCCCATTTCTATATGGTCAATCAGATTGCAAATTAAGTCAAACAGGCACCATTGAGATTCGACACAAGAAGAAATCTCAGCTAAGAAAGGTCACTGGTTTCCAGGTAATTCTTCTCTCCTTGTGCAATAAGCTAGCTTGGGTTTACCAAAAGTTGTTTTTTTTTTTTTGTACTTAAAAGTTGTTTTATATAAGGAATGAAAACTAACTGGCTTTGTATCTCTATAGTTTGCCCCTGGAAATCCATCGGAGATGCTTGTTACTTCAGCTGATTCCAGGATAAGAATTTTGGATGGTTCAGAAGTTGTTCATAAGTTTAGAGGTGCTACATCTTATCATCTAAAACTACTTTTTCACTCGTTAAAATTATAGCTTGGTTTCTGCATGTGTCTAATTAGCCAATATAATGGTGTTGGATGTTGGTCAACAGGTTTTCGAAATGCAAACAGCCAAATTGCAGCTTCATTTAGTCCAGATGGAAGATACATTATCAGTGCAAGTGAAGATTCTCAAGTATATGTCTGGAAGCATGAAGAGCATCGAAGTGCAGGCTCTGGAAAAGTTAGAAATGTGCTTGTTACCCGATCTCACGAGCACTTCCAATGTAAAGATGTTTCAATAGCAATCCCATGGCCTTATACCATTAGGGGAGATCCCCCACCAGTGCCATTACATCATTCCAAAAGGCATTCAAAACGTTCTCAGGCACCTTCTAGTTGTGGAGACGACAGTCCAGCTGGTACAAACAGTAAAAGAATGCTTCCACCTGTACACAAGAAGAGTAATAACCATGCCACAGAAAGTGCCTCAACTTCCACAGATGAAGACCCTGCAGCAATTTCACGCAGAGAGTCTGGACTCGGTGATTCATTTGCAAACAGTAAGAGAATGCTTCCACCTCTTCCCAAGAAGAGTAATAACCATGCCACAGAAAGTGCCTCAAGTTCCCTAGAGGAAGACCCTGCAGCAATTTCGCGCACAGAATCTGGACTTGGTGATTCATTTGCAAACAGTAAGAGAATGTTGCCACCTCTTCCCAAGAAAAGTAACAACCATACCACAGAAAATGCCTCAACTCCAACAGAGGAAGAAGACCTTGAAGCAATTTCGCGTACAGATTCAGGAATTGGTAATTCATTTAGTTCAGGTTCTGCCTCAGTTAGGTGTGGTGATTCACCTTCTATATCTGCTGCTGCCACTCCATCATCTGCATCTTGGTCTTCCTCTTATGCATCATTTGAAAGTAGCCATGCTTCCCCAACAATTCATCCTTCAGCATGGGGCTTGGTAATTGTGACAGCCGGGTTTGGAGGTGAAATCAGATGTTATCAGAATTTCGGGCTACCTCGAAGGATGGGACGGCAAGCCAATCTTTTTGGAGGCCCTACTTAACAGTTTTTGTCATGGTAACACCTGGCAGATTTTTTCCATTCTTTCATGTAGATACAGCTTCTATCCTAGAGCAAGCATTCATCCTGGACATAGAAATACTGATGGAAGTCCCACACTAGTGCCATGAAAGATTTAAAGGCAGAAATGACACATGATGATGAAAATCTCAACTTTTCTCGTGAGATTGGCATATGTTGTGGCAATTTTGATATATGCATCCCTATGCTTGGCAATAACTTGACATTGTTTGTTGTAAAGTTAGTGACAGAACAGTTACAGATAAAGACCAGAAATGCAAATAACATTCAAATTTGATAGAGAACAAGAGAGGGGAAAAAATGGAAACAGAAGGATTAGAGACATCACATTTAAGCATTTTTCTTTTCTGTTTTCTTGAATTTGTAGTCTAAAGCAGCACTTGTACTTTTAACTGTATCCCTGCTTGATATCTTCAAACTGTTGTATAGTGAGCCACAGAAAAGTATATATTAGTTTATACAATACTGTTAGGCTATGAGCTTTTTCTTAGAAACCTATAGCTTAGCCGTTATTTTTTGTACACTTATTTATAATTACTGTTGGCAGAGGTTGCCCATATCTCAAGTTACTGCAGCAAGTTATGTAGAGCAGTCATGTCGCTTTTGACCATTACTTTGTGCTGATGCCCCTTGTATAAATTCCCTAATATGAATGAAATCTGTGTGCAAGTGTTCTGCCGCATAATTTCTAATTTTTCTGCTCCTTCCTTCTTCTACTTTCTTAGTTTAACATGGTATCAGAGCTCGTAAGTCATCTTTAAGGGCTGTGAGAAAACAGAGAAGAAAGAAAACCAGAAAACCCAGCTTGCTTCTTCTTCGGAGAACTCATTCACACCTCCTGCTACATGGCTTCAGTGAACTTTTCTTTGCCCCTTCACAGGAACTCAGCATGATTTGTGGGCACTCAAAATGAGGGCCTATTTGAAAGCATATGGCCTATGGGGAGTGGTGGATTCTAACCCAGCTTCACCTCCATTGCCCAATGACCTAATGCTGGCTTAGCTGAGAAATCACAATGAAGAACTAGCTACAGGAGGCAGAGCACTTATAATAATTCATCTAGCCTTGAATGACGGCATGTTTGCAAGGATTTCCAACTGCAAAACAGTAAAGGAAGCCTGGGACAAACTTAGTGAAGAATTTCAAGGAAACGAAAGAACCAAGAAGATGCACGTGATGTTGGGAAAAGATAACAAAATATTAACAACAAGCAGAAGCAAAACTGGATCACTTTTTCTCCTGTGCAATTAACAATAGGCTCTGGAAATTTCTCAGGCAACAAACAATAATTTTAGGCAAATAATAGGATGCGCAGACCAAAAAAATAAAATCAATAGGCACCAAATTTTTAATGTGGGAAAACCCTCAATGTGAGGGAAAAACCCACGGGACCTAGTCCAGTAAAAATCTTCCACTAATAAATTAATGGGTACACCACAAGTCCTCCTGGAACCACCAAGATCAACAGAAAAATTAATCTTCACCAATAAAGTGGATAACTACACAATAAACCCACCAATGGATATCTAACCAGGCAACAGAGAGAACCCAAAATAGAGAGATATTAAAACCAAAAATAAAGCTCACAATACCAGGATCAACATATCAAAAACATCTGATAGAAGAGCACAAATTTTCTCCCTTTATTTTTCTTTCTCCACTGTCGGTACGCTGTTCTGTGTCTTCTCTATTTTTCTCCAATTCTCTCACGGCTGCTCTTTTTCTTTTTACTCCCTGAGGCATACACCCGAGGCTCATACAAGTTTTTAATTTCACCAATTAATGGGCCTTTTGGCCTATATCCTTTCTTCCTTTTTTTTAAAAAATTAAAGTCAAGGTGGGCCCACTTTTGGTGACCCACCTGACAATTCTCCCCCTCACCAATCAAGTGGGGCCATAGTCAACCAAACCCGCTTTCTCTTTGCAAGTAGCAAACTTTCCTGTGGGTAAAGTCTTTGTCATCATATCTGAACCATTCTCATCAGTATGGATTTTCTCTAATGATAATTGCTTCATCTCTAGCGCATCCCGTATCCAGTGATACTGAACCTCAATATGCTTAGACCTTGAATGAAAGATCGAGTTCTTGCTGAGATGGATTGCACTTTGACTATCGCAGTACAAAACATATTTTTCTTGTGAAAGACCTAACTCTTGTAGGAATTTTTGCATCCACAAGAGTTCTTTAGCAGCTTCTGTAATGGCAATATATTATGCCTCTGTAGAGGATAGAGCAACACGTTTCTATAATCTGGACTGCCATGACACTGCTCCTCCTGCAAAAGTCATCATATAACCAAAAGTAGACTTCCTGGAATCCACATCACCAGCCATGTCTACATCTGTGTAACCATTCAACACAGGCTCACCACTCCCAAAACATAAACAGACTCCAGAAGTACCTCTGAGATACCTGAGTATCCACTTCACAGCTTGCCAGTACTCTTTTCCAAGATTGGAGAGGAAACGACTAACAACGCCAACAGCATGAGCAATATCCGGCCTTGTACATACCATCGCATACATCAAGCTATCAACCGCAGATGCATACGGAATCTTCTGCATTTCTTCTTTATCTTTCGCACTTGTAGGACATTGCGCAAGGCTCAACTTGAAGTGACCTGCAAGTGGAGTACTAACAGATTTAGAATTGCCCATATTAAATCTCTCCAATACTTTCTCAATATACCTTTGTTGTGATAACCACAATTTACCATTCTTCTTGTCACGAACAATTTTCATGCCAAGGATTTGCCTTGCAGAGCCCAAATCCTTCATTGCAAAGGACTTGTTCAACTCTCTTTTAAGATTTTGAATCTCTTTAATGTCATGGCCAACAATCAACATGTCATCCACGTAAAGCAAGAGAATAATAAAATTTTCATTAGGATATTTCTTCACAAACACACAGTGATCAGAAGAAGTTTTACTGTACTCGTGATCCATCATGAAGGAATCAAATTTCTTATACCAATGTCTTGGAGCTTGTTTGAGCCCATACAAGCTCTTTTTTTAATCTGCAGACAAGCTTCTCTTTGCCTTTGACTGCAAAACCTTCAGGTTGCTCCATGTAAATTTCTTCATCTAGGTCACCATGGAGGAAAGCTGTCTTCACATCAAGTTACTCAACCTCTAAATTCAAATTAGCTGCTAAGCCAAGCACAACTCGTATTGAGGACATCTTGACCACAGGTGAAAATATTTCTTCAAAATCAACTCCTTTCTTCTGACTGAAGCCTTTCACAACCAACCTTGCCTTGTATCTTGGCTGTGAGCAATCCTCCTCTGATTTTAGCTTGAACACCCATTTATTCCTAAGTACTCTCTTGCCCTGGGGCAGTTTCACTAACTCAAACGTATGGTTCTCATGTAAGGATTTCATCTCCTCTTGCATGGCTTTATGCCATTTGTCCTTCTCCTTATGTGACATTGCTTCTTCATAGCTCTCTGGCTCTCCTCCATCAGTCAACAACACATACTCATGTGGAGGATATCTCTGTGAAGGATGATGCTCTCTTGCAGATCTTCTCACCTGAGGCTCTAAAGGTGGTTCTTGTAGAATTGGCTCAATTGGTTCATTGACTTGAGGCTCAGGCACATCAACTGTGTTTTCCACATCTGTATTTACATCTCCCCCGTTATCAGTGACCCTGGTAGGAGGTTCTGGCTCAACATCAATGTACCCATGAACAACCTGTTTTGGCTTATCCTTCTTATCAATATCTTCAATAGTCTGGTCTTCAAGAAAGACAACATCTCGGCTTCTGATAACTTTCTTATCAATCGGATCCCAAAACCTGTAACCAAAATCATCACGACCATAACCCAAGAAAATACACTGTTTAGACTTACCATCAAGCTTAGACCTTTCATCTCTGGGAATATGAACAAATGCCTTGTAGCCAAACACACACAAATGATTATATGAAACATCTTTCCCTCTCCACACCCTCTCAGGAACATCACCATCAAGAGGAACAGAGGGAGAAAGGTTGATCAAGTCCACTGCAGTTCTCAGTGCTACACCCCAGAAGGCTTTAGGCAATTTAGCATGAGAGAGCATGCATCTGATTCTGTCATTAATTGTGCGGTTCATTCTCTCTGCAACCCCATTGTGTTGTGGGGTCTTTGGAACTGTCTTCTTAAGCTTGATTCCATGGTCCTTACAATACTGCTCAAATGGACCCCTGTATTCACCACCATTATCTGCTCTGATACATTTCAGCAATTTACCTGTTTCTCTTTCCACACTTGCATGAAAGTGTTTGAAGACGTCAAGTACCTGGTCTTTGGATTTCAAAACAAAAGCCCACACTTTTCTAGAATGGTCATCAATAAATGTAACAAAATAAGAGTAACCACTAAGGGATTTAACATCCATAGTGCAAACATCAGTGTGAACTAAATCCAAGATATGTGGCCTCCTATGTGGAGGATAAGTGCGGAAGGAAACTCTATGTTGCTTACCAACAAGACAATGAGAGCAAGTTTTAAGAGATGTACCTCTAACAGGAAGCAACTTTTGCCTTGCAAGAGTGTCAAGGCCCTTCTCACTCAAGTGACCCATGCGTTTATGCCATAGCTCTGTAGAGCAATCCTCAATTGCATTCACTTGAGGTGTAGACAACTTTGCTGATGTCCAATAAAGAGTATTCCGCTTCACTCCCTTTGCTACCACCAAAGTTCCTTTGGTACATTTCCATTTGCCATTACCAAAGGAATTATGATAGCCATCTTCATCAAGTACCATGACTGAGATCAAGCTGAGGCGGCGCGTGTCAGGAATATGTCTGACGTTCTTCAAGTGCAACTTGCATCCGGCATTAGTCTCCAACCAAATTTCTCCAATGCCAGCAACCTTGCTTACCCCTTGATTTCCCATCTTCACTTGCCCAAAATCTTCGGGAGTGTAGGATGTAAAGTACTCACGGTGTGGTGTAACATGAAAAGAGGCAGTAGAATCAACAACCCATTCGTACTCCTGGCATGTGAGATTAATAGAGTCATCATCATAAACAATGACAACTTCACCATCAGATACAACTGCAGTAGTGTCTTTGTCTTTGTCTTCGCTTTTATTATTGCCTCTAGTCCTTGATTTTTCCCGCTTAAGGAACCTACATTCTTTCATCATGTGTCCCATTTTATTGCAATGGAAGCACTTGATGTCTTTTCTGTTCTTTGACCTTCCTCTTGACTTGCTGCGGTCTTCAGATCTCTGAAAATTTCTATGTTGGCTTCTTCCGCGTGACTCCACAACCAAAGCTTCATTCTGAGTCGAAGAGCTAGCCATACCATGTCCCTTCCTCCTAGTTTCTTCATTCAAGAGACTATCTTTCACCATATTGAAAGTCAACTTTCCATTAGGAGCAGAGTTACTCAGAGATACTACCAGTGTTTCCCAGTTGTCTGGTAATGAGCTAAGCAACAACAGTGCAAGCAGTTCATCATCTAACACAACATCCATAGTATTCAACTGATTCACAACATTTTGAAAACTACTCATATGCTCAGCCACCGAAGACCCATCCCTGTATTTCAAGTTTACTAACTTCCGAATCAAGAATGCCTTGTTCTGTGCATTTTTAGACTCAAACAAGTTGCTCAATTTCTTCCACAAGCTGTGGGCACTAGTCTCACTAGATACATGGTGATAAATGCTTTGGTCTATCCATTGCCTAATCATGCCAACAGTCTTCTTGTTTATTCTCTTCCATTCTTCATCAGATTTATCTGCTGGTTTAGTACCATCACCCTCAATGGGATCATATAGGTCTTTGCAAAATAGCAAGTCTTCCATTCGGGATTTTCATATTGAGTAATTGGTAGAATCCAATTTAATCATAGTACCAGCAACATCGCCTTCTCCCATTTTAAGAGCACAAACCAGAGCCCCAGCCAAGGAGCTCTCTGATACTAGTTGTTGGGAAAAGATAACAAAATATTAACAACAAGCAGAAGCAAAACTGGATCACTTTTTCCCCTGTGCAATTAACAATAGGCTCTGGAAATTTCTCAAGTAACAAACAATAATTTTAGGCAAATAATAGGATGCGCAGACCAGAAAAATAAAATCAATAGGCATCAAATTTTTAACGTGGGAAAACCCCCAATGTGAGGGAAAAACCCACGGGACCTAGTCCAGTAAAAATCCTCCACTAATAAATTAATGGGTACACCACAAGTTCTCCTGGAACCACCAGGGATCAACAGAAAAATTAATCTTCACCAATAAAGTGGATAACTATACAATAAACCCATCAATGGATATCTAGCCAGGCAACAGAGAGAACCCAAAATAGAGAGATATTAAAACCAAAAATAAAGCTCACAATACCAGGATCAACATATCAAAAACATCTGATAGAAGAGCACACATTTTCTCCCTTTTATTTTTCTTTCTCCACTGCTGATACGCTGTTCTGCGTCATCTCTATTTTTCTCCAATTCTCTCATGGTTGCTCTTTTTCTTTTTACTCCCTGAGGCATACACCCGAGGCTCATACAAGTTTTTAATTTCACCAATTAATGGGTCTTTTGGCCTATATCCTTTCTTCCTTTTTTTTAAAAAAATTAAAGTCAAGGTGGGCCCACTTTTGGTGACCCACCTGACAGGTGATGAATCGGAGAAGAGAATTTGAGGTTCTCAAAATGAAGGAAGCTGAGACCATAAAGGAATACATGGATAGGGTCATGAAGATTGTCAACCAAATCAGGTTGCTAAATGAAGAGTTTCCTGATAGAAGAATGGTGGAAATAGTGCTTGTAAGCCTGCCTGAGTGGTACGAAACAAAAATTTCATCACTTGAGGAGACGAAACCTTTCTCAGCTTTCCTGGACAGAGCTAATAAATTCTCTGTAAGCCCAAGAGCAAAGAAGAGCACTAAGGCTTGAAGATTCAACTGAAGGAGCATTTTAAGCAAAAATGAAAGAGAAGAATGCAAGCTTGGGCAAGGGAAAAAAGCAATTTGGTGGAAAAAAAGAGAAAGAAAAGAAGTTTTATGAAGGAAGCACAAGTGAAGTGAAAATGGGGAGGTATCCACCTTGTCCACATTGCAAGAAATGGGGTCACTCCCAAAACTCTTGCTGGTTTAGACCAAATGGCATATTACAACCTGCAACATGTTGAAAAAATGTGCAAGATCAAAGGAAACAAGCCTAGGCAGCAAGCACAAGCTGCAGAAGATCAAGACCATGAAGACGAACAATTGTTCATTGTTACTTGCTATGCTGGAGCAAGTGAAAAGGATGATTGGCTTATTGACAGTGGTTGTACCAGCCACATGACCTATGATTTTAGCATTTTCAAGGAGCTGAATGAGTCCTTCACTTCCAGAGTCAAAATTGGAAATGGTGATTATGTGGAAGTGAAAGGAAAAGGTGTCATTTCAGTTCAAACACCCTCAAGTACAAAAGCTAATTTCAGATGTTTTATTTGTGCCCAAAATCAGTCAAAATCTTTTGAGTGTTGCACAAATGCGAGAGAAAAATTATTCTTTACACTTTCAGAACATGTCATATGTTATATTTGTCCATCCGGCAGTGAGTTAATGACTGTGAAAATGCAAGACAAAAGTTTTCCAATTGAATAGGAAAAACCAACAAATCATGCATATCCTACTGTTGAAGAGATTTCAATCTTATGGTTCAAAAGACTTGGCTATTTCAGTTATACAAATCTGAAATACATGCATTATAGTAATATAGTTTCAGATCTGCCTGCGATTGATGCTAGTACTAGTGTGTGTGTGATGTTTGTCAATTTGGGAAGCAAAGTAGATTGCCTTTTTCTGCTAGTAGTTGGAAGTCTTTTGAAAAATTGCAGTTGAAACATTCTGATATTTGTGGACCAATAAGCACGACATCTCTAATCCATTGTTTGGTTTGAGAGAAAATGAGAGGAAAGAAAATAGGAGGAGAGAAAAAAGGTGAATTTTTTAGTTTTCTCCCGTTTGGATGAGGATAGAAAACAGAGAAGAAAGAAAAAAAATTACGGTGGGTCCCACTAAAAAATTTTCTTCACTGTTATGCGAATAAAATAGAAAGAATGGAACTAATACAATTAATTTACCATTTTACCCTTCTCCTCCACCAAGGACAACAGTGGCCAACAGAGACCATACCCAATTCAATCAAAACCTCTACCACAAGTTCACAACCAAAGGTGGACCTTGCATTTTACTTGCAAGATTCTCCAACAACCAGCATCTTAGAATGAGGAAGTGGTGTGGATAGGGTTGGGGAATAGTGATTGGTGACGGAGAAGAGGAAGTGGTGTGGAAGTGGGTCGTGGCCGTGGGGTGGGGAGATAGGATTCATGGGAAGAGATGGGATAACCTGAAGGTTTTTTTTTTAAAAAAAAAATTATAGTGATAACTTGAATGGAAATTGTCAGGGAGTACGAGTGAAGTGTGTGAATAAGAATGGCCAAGGGGTTGGTGGGTGTGGGGTTAGGGGAAGGGGACGTTGGGACTTGGGATGGGAAAGGGGCAAATTAAATGGGAGAGGGTAGCCGGGTGGGATGTGGGGTTGTGAGAGGAAACAAATTGAAATACTTTTTTATATATTAAAATATTTAAATAAATTTATATGAAAATATTAATTTAATTTTTTTTAATTTTAATGTTAATAACTTTAAACTTTGGAATTCATATTTATCATAATATTATTCTTTATGTTTAGAGAATAAAATAACTTTAACATATGTTTGTATCTAACTATTTATAATAAGGACATGTATGTAATTTTGCATAACTATAATTTCTTTCTTCTTATTTTTTAATTCAACTCTATTTTCTTTCTTCTTATTTTCTCTTCATCCAAACATATTGTTGAAAGAGAAAAAAAGAGAGAAAGACTTATGAAGAAATTGTGTGTTTCAATTACACAATGGAGGAGTGGTTACATACATAAGAGATACTAAATGATTACACATCTTACATGATGTGGGACTAATAACATAATAAGCAATAACTTCAAACACTCCCCCTTAAGCTTAAGCTGAGCAGAGGCAGAGCACTTGCCTGGTCCCAGAAACTGAGCTAAAACCCTAGCGCCGCGAGCGAACATTTCTGTGAATTGGAGGCTGCTCGAAAATTTCTAGTGTGTGAATGTAATGAGTCACTGAAAGCGAAGGGAAGAACCTTTAGAAATGGAACAGCCACCAATCCCAAATGCAACATCCATATCCAAAGCAACATCAAAACCAACATAGAAAAGGAAGCTTCCGACGCCAAAAGAGCTGATCTCCCACTATGAATCCCAAGGGATGGACTCACAAGAAGCCTCCATCAAGGTCATAAAGGATCTTTAGAAGGCGTTGTTTGGAGTCATCTCCTCTGGTAGAGGGAAAAATGACAAGCTCTTGGCTGAAACTTCTAGAAGGGTGGATGCAGTCAACAACCGACTCACTCTTCTTGACATGAAGCTCGACTCCAAGCCTGGATATGCTGAGACTTTTGTAATTGAGCTTGCCTCTGGCGCTACCTTCAGAGGAATTGGGGTTCTTGTGCCTCATATTGTTAGCCCTCTTGCTCAGATATGGAACTCTGTTACCAGTGCCACCAAATCTTCTCCTCAATGACATTTTAATTTCTTAATATTGTGCCATTATTAGTTAATAGAATATTTTTTAATTACACAATGGAGGAGTGGTTAAATACATAAGAGATACTAAATGATTACACATCTTACATGATGTGGGACTAATAACATAATAAGCAATAACTTCTAACATTCCCCCTCAAGCTTAAGCTTACTAAACTTAAGCTTGTTACAATGACATCTCAAAGAAAATAAACTAAAAAACATAACGCACCGAATTGTGTGATAGTGGCAGGCAACTGAATTTGGGATAGAGATAAGGCCAATGCATCTAAGACGGACAGAACCAGTGCATTTGGGACAAAGTTAGGGCTAATGCATCTGGGACAAAGTGGAAGCTAGTATGGGTCATAACCAACATAAGTCACCATCAGAATGATCGTCGATGGAAAGAAAAGTCACCACTAGTATGATTCATCTGTGGGAGAGAAGTCATGACAAACACTGCCATTGAAATAGATTTAGCTCTGGATTTATTCCCATTCTCCCCCTCAATGCTATGCGGAATGCATTGACTCAAAAGAGGTCACGACAATCGGTCACGAACACAAAAGGCGAGGACAGATCCAGACAGAAGAGAGAAGGGCGACCGCGGTGCTACAAACGGCTTCCGAAAAAGTCGCAAGTCACCAGAAAAGTCGCCAGAAAGGTCGCCAGAAAGCCGCCGGGGAAGGTCACTGGTAGCTGGGAAGTCGCGCGGTTGCTGGGAAGATCGTCGGGAAAGTGGCCAGAAGTTCACCGGGAAAGTCATCGGTAGCCAAAAAGGTCACCGGGAAAGGTCACTGGTCGTCGGAAAAGACGCCAGAAAAATCACCAGAAAAGGTTGCCATGGAAAGTCGCTGGTCACCGGAAGGTCGCTGGTCGTCGAGAAGAGGACTGCAAACGGCTGTGGACGGCAGAGGCAACAACGGAAAAAGGAGAAAAGAGGTTGGAAAGACATCATAACAAGGGAAAAACTCGGCAACCAAATGCGGCTACTAATCAGAGTTCCAAATCTTTGGGAACTTGGCAGCGAAAGTGACAAAACAAGTCATGGAGGATGATACCTCTCTGATACCATGTTGAAAGAAAAAAAAAAGAGAGAAAGACTTATGAAGAAATTGTGTGTTTCAATTACACAATGGAGGAGTGGTTACATACATAAGAGATACTAAATGATTACACATCTTACATAATGTGGGACTAATAACATAATAAGCAATAACTTCTGACACATATAAAAGGAAAACTCAATTTTCTATTCATTTTCTCTTCTCTTCATTTTCTTTCATGTCATTTTCTTTCATTCCATTTTCTCTCTTAATCCAAACAAAAGGGTAAATGGCAATAAGTATTTTCTATTGTTCATTGATGACTTTTCAAAAATGTGCTGGGTCTACTTCTAAAAGCAAAGTAAGAAGTTTTTACTTCATTCCAGAAGTTTAAAGTAGAAGTTGAGAAGCAAAGTAGATGTCAAATTAAAATATTCAGATTTGATAATGGAACTGAGTATACTTCAAAGAAATTCAAATCCTTTTGTGAGAAAGAAGGCATTCAGTATCAGCTAACAGCTTCTTACACTCCTCAACAAAATGGAGTAAGTGCAAGGAGAAATAGATCTGTTATGGAAATGACTAGGTGTTTGCTGTTTGAGAAAGGTTTACCAAAGATTTTCTAGGCTGAGGCAGCCAATACTGCAATATACTTGCTGAATTTGCTTCCCACAAAGCCTCTAAAAAGCAAGACTCCTTTTGGAGTTTGGCATGGAACACCTTAGGATCTTTGGTTGTATATGCTATTCTCATGTACCATAAGCCAAGAGAGACAAGCTGGATGAAAGATTTGAAATTGGAATCTTCTTGGGCTATAGTACTTCTACCAAAGGTACAGAATCTACAACTTGCAGTCACAAAAAATTTCTGTAAGCATAAATGTCAAATTTGATGAACCAGCAAGATGGAATTAGGAAGAAAGTAAAGTTGATCATTCCAAGAAGAATTCTCCTGAAGCTATCACACTTGATAGTTAAGATGTAGTAGAAGAAGAAGGAGATTCTAAAATTGTTGGAACTTGGGGAAGATGATGGAAAGTGTTGTAAAATATGTAATTATTAGACTTCTTTATATTAGGCCCCATTAGGCAGGCCTTTTAGTTAGAACTTAGGCTATATATTCAGATTAGTGATTGTATTCTATATTCAATTCAATAATAACATTCAAAATACCTTTTTACACATGGTATCAAGAGCTCCCGATCTTGGGGGTCTCGCTTCTGCACAAAAACCCTAGCCGCCTTCATTGCAAATTTTTTTTCTGCCTTCAGTGCAACTTCTGGCACCTTCTTTGTGCCCTATTTTGCCCATTAGACCTCACCAACTACTGTTCCGATCCGTTCAGCCGCCGTTAGAGACTGTTCAGCTCCGTTTACCGCCGCCCTCCTCTTATCTCGCGATGGTGACCCCACCATCGGGTTCGCCATCCAAAAGCCGACCAGAACCCAGAATATCGCGGCCAACGGCCGCCGAACGCGCCTCCACGCGCCACCACAACTCCGACCATCTCCGGGTGCATGTGTGTCACGCGCCGCCTTCCGGCTACTTTTTTGTTGCGCGCTTTTAACCATAGCACCGTCGAACCTTCCTCAGTCCGTTTGAGAGGTCCAAATCGCGATTGGAGAACCTTTTTCTGTAGGTCATTTGAAGCCTGTGAATTCGTTCTTTCCTGACAGCACCTCTGATTAACAGTTCTGATGTCTGAACCTGGAGAAGACTATCTTAGTAAGCCTCTTAAATATTGTTCTTGGGCAATGAATGGTAAGAAGTCTTATGCATCTGCTACTATCCCTCGGGATGTATGGATTATTGACTCTGGTGCCACTGATCACATGACATTTCATTCCAAACATTTCTCCTCTTATGCCTCATCTTCTAGTCTCTCTTACATTACTGTTGCTGATGGATCTCATAACACTATTGTTGGTCTGGGAATATTGAACTTCAATCCTCGTTAAAATTGAAAAATGTGCTGCATGTTCCCAGCCTTTCCAATAACTTGATCTCTATTCATAAACTTACTCGAGACCAAAATTGTGCAGTAACATTTTTCCCTTCTCATTGTGTTTTTCAAGATCTTGCCATGGGGAGGACGATTGGAGTTGCTAAGGAACAGGGAGGGTTGTACTATCTGTCTGATGAAAGGGATGGTCAGAAGGTGTTGTCTTCTTGTCTCCAGTCTCATTCTGAGTCTCATTCCCCTACATCACAGGTCTGGCTTCAACACAAGCATCTTGGTCATCCTGCTTTTTCTCTTATTAAGTCTATGTTCCTGTCCTTGTTTTTACAACAGTCTGTCAAGTCTTTTAAGTGTGACGTTTGTAGTTTGCTAAACACCATCGTGTTACTTTTCCCTCTAGTTTTAATAAAAGTGTCGAACCATTTGATCTTATACATTCTGATGTTTGGGGACCTGCCCCTATTTCTAACATTTCTGGTGCGAGATGGTTTGTTTCCTTTATTAATGACTGTACTCGAGTGACTTGGCTTTTTTTGATGAAGGATAAATCAAAAGTACCCCTACTGTTTACTTAATTTTATCATATGGTACAGACACAATTTAGGAAATGCATTAAAAGATTACGTTCAGACAATGGAAAAGAATATGTCAATCATAGCCTTTCAAGCTTTAATAGTAAACAGGGCATCATTCATGAATTTACATGTGTTGACACCCCGCAACAAAATGGGGTTGCAGAAAGAAAAAATCGCCACTTACTTGAAGTCGCTCGAGCACTTCTCTTCCAAATGTCAGTCCCAAAGTCATATTGGGGAGAAGCTGTACTGACTGCTGCCTATCTAATTAATCGGATACCATCTCGTGTTCTAGGTAATGTCAGTCCTGTTCAGTTTATGCTCTCATATTTTCCTTTTGTTCGTATCATGTAGAGTCTTGAGTCGCGGGTATTTAGTTGTGTTGCCTTTGTTCATGTTCATAAGCAGCATCAAACTAAGTTGGATTCTCGTGCAGTCAGGTATGTCTTTCTGGGTTATGGACCTAACAAAAAGGGGTACAAATGCTATCATCCTTCCAGTCGTAAGTACTTTGTCTCTATGGATGTTACCTTCCGTAAACATGTGTCGTTCTTCACTCGCCCTCAGCTTCAGGGGGAGAGCAGTATTTTGGAATCTGAGTCTTTAGAATCTGAGTCCGAGTTTCTCATCCTTGGTCCTTATCTTCCTAAGTCGCCTGCTCCTCAGTTAAATGTTCCTCAGTTACCTGTTACCGAGTCACCTGTTTCACCTGTTTCTGAGTCACCAACTTTAGAGTCTCCTGTTTATGGTTTTGTTCCTATTCCTCCATCAGTTTTGCAGGAATCAGCACTAGTGAAGAACAAAGCTAGTGAGCCAACATTAGTGTATCAGAGGAGAGAAAAATCCAACCTGGTCTAGAAACAACTTCAACTGTCCGAACCGGAGGTAAATACTGAAAATATTTTTCCTATTTCTGATTCTCAGATTTCTGATACTCTTGACCTTGATCCAGATGATTTACCAATTGCTTTGAGAAAGGGGAAAAGGTCTTGTGCCAAGTACCCTATTTCCCAATTTGTCTCTTCTAAACATCTTTCCCTATAGCATCAAAGTTTTATTACAGCTGTTGACTCTGTGAGAATCCCAACATCTGTTCAAGAGGCACTAAAAGATGCAAATTGGGTCCAAGCTATGGATGAGGAGATGAAAGCACTTGAAAGGAATGGAAATTGGGAAATTGTTGAGAAGCCAAGGGGCAAAAAACCAGTTGGTTGTAGGTGGATTTATACAGTCAAGCATAAATCAGATGGCACTCTTGATCGATACAAGGCAAGGCTAGTGGCAAAGG
This sequence comes from Ormosia emarginata, assembly GCA_029884605.1. Taxonomy (NCBI): domain Eukaryota; kingdom Viridiplantae; phylum Streptophyta; class Magnoliopsida; order Fabales; family Fabaceae; genus Ormosia; species Ormosia emarginata. The sequence goes on along the minus strand of JAQQTP010000049.1, from coordinate 824,558 downwards.
GATATACTCAGACCTATGGCATTGATTATGAGGAAACGTTTGCTCCTGTGGCAAAGATGAACACTGTTCGTATTTTACTCTCTCTTGCTGCCCATTTTGGGTGGGAACTAAACCAGTTTGATGTTAAAAATGCTTTCTTGCATGGAGACTTAGAGGATGAGGTGTACAGGGAGATTCCCCCAGGATTTGGTCCCACAAGTGGAGAAAACAAAGTGTGTAGATTGAGGAAGGCTTTATATGGGTTAAAACAGTCTCCTCGAGCATGGTTTGGAAGATTTACAAAAGCAATGGTGTGCCTAGGTTACAAGCAAAGTCAAGGAGATCATACACTTATCTTCAAATATTCAAAGGGGGGAAAAGTGACTGTACTTCTTGTTTATGTTGATGATATTATTATCACAGGAGATGATCCGGTTGAGAGACAATTGCTCAAGGAAAAATTATCTGCAGAGTTTGAAATGAAGGACCTTGGGAAACTTAAGTACTTCTTGGGGATTGAAGTGGCCTACTCAAAACAAGGCATTTTTATTTCTCAAAGGAAGTATGTGCTTGATCTTTTGAAGGAAACAGGCAAACTGGGATGTTAATCAGCAGGTGTTCCCATTGAGCAAAATCATAGAATGAGCACTGAAGAGGAGAGTGCCAAGGTTGACAAGGTCCAATATCAGAGACTAGTGGGGAAGTTGATTTATTTAGCACACACTAGACCCGATTTAGTTGTGAGCCAGTTCATGCATGATCCGAGGGTGAGACACTTGCAGGTTGTATATTGTGTTCTGCAGTATCTCAAAGCCACTCCAGGGAGGGGACTCTTGTTCAAAAGAGGTGGAAGCTTGACTATGGACATTTATACTGATGCAGATTATGCAGGTTCAGTGAGTCATAGAAGGTCCACGTCAAGTTATTACACTTTCTTGTGTGGGAACCTTGTTTCTTGGAGACGTAAGAAGCAAAATGTAGTGGCTAGATCAAGTGTTGAGGCTGAATTTAGAGCCATGGCACAAGGAATTTGTGAGCTATTGTGGATGAAAATTGTGCTTAATGACTTGAAGATAAGGTATGAGGGACCTATGAAGTTGTTTTGTGACAATAAATCGGCTATCAGTATTGCTTATAATCCTGTTCAGCATAATAGGACAAAACATATTGAGATAGACTGACACTTCATCAAGGAAAAGCTGGATAGTGGATTAATAACAATAGCCTACATCCCATCTGGGCACCAACTAGCAGATGTGTTAACAAAGGGCTTGCCAACAGAACGATTCAGCCAACTTACTTGCAAGCTGGGAATGATAGGTATACATTCACCAGCTTGAGGGGGAGTGTTGTAAAATATGTAATTATTAGACTTCTTTGTATTAGGCCCCATTAGTCAGGCCCTTTAGTTAGAACTTAGGCTATATATTCAAATTAGTGATTGTATTCTATATTCAATTCAATAATAACATTCAAAATACCTTTTTACACAGAAAGATTAGAGGAAAGGGAATTATTTGTCCCTGTAGTTTATTGATTGAAATTGAAAAACAAGGTATACAAAGGAGTCTACTCCTCTCACACTAGAAGACCAGTAGCTATGAAAAAAATTCTCTCTACTCTAGACCTCTCTAGAGAGTCTTATTTATAGGCTCTCTATAATAAGGGATACCATAGAAAAATAACTACTAAACAGAAAACATAACAGCTTTGTAACAGAAAAAACTAACCGCTAACCTATTTGTTTACAACCTTCCCTTTTTTCCTATAATAGACCCTTAGGATTCTATCTTTTTCTAACGGCTCTTTTAAGTTCCTATCAATACCTCCCGGTCCCAAAACAACCTTCTCCTCAAGGTTGAAATCGGGGAATTGATGTTGAATTACTGTCAAATCTTCCCATGTCGCTTCCTCTGCTGATTTGTCTTGCCATTGGACCAGCACTTGTTGTACTTGGGTACCCTGCTGCACAGTGCTCTGAGTTCCCAGAATGGTAGCTGGTTGATAAAGAGGAATTTCAGCTTGCAACTCAGTAGGTAGCTCAGATGTTGCCTCTGTTTGCTACCCCCTGACCTTTTTTAATTGGGAAACATGAAAGACTGGATGAATCCTTGAAGTAGGTGGAAGCTACAATTTAAACGCGATTGCCCCAATTTGTTTGATGACTAAGTAAGGTCCATAATACCGTGCAAAGAGCTTTGGATGAATTTTAGTAGTAAGAGACCCTTGCCTATGGGGGCAAATCTTCAGATAAACCCAATCGCCTTCTTGTATTTTGGATTCCTTTCGGTATGCATTCGCATAGTGTGTCATGTGATCTTGAGCTCTTCTCAAATGGTACTTTAATTGGGATAATGCTTTATCTCTAGTAAGTAAGTCGCTGGCCACAGCTTCCACTATAGTATCGCCTGAAAGGAACTTAGTCAATGATGGTGGGGGTCTACCATATACCACCTCAAAGGGAGTGTACTTTGCTACCCCTTGGAAGCTGGTATTATACCAATACTTGGCCCAAGGAATGAACTCAGCCCACGTCTTGGGTTCTTCAGTACAAAAACAGCGCAAGTATATCTCAAGGGTTCGATTTAAAACCTTTGTTTGGCCTTCGGATTCAGGGTGATAAGCAGTGCTCAATTTGAGAGTGGTTCCTTGTAGTTTAAAAAGTTCTTGCCAGAAATTGCTAAGAAATGTAGGATCCCGATCACTTACGATGGAAATAAGTATACCATGCAGGCATACAATCTCCCGAATGAAAATCTCAGCAATGGTTCGAGCAGAGTAAGGATGTTTGATTAATAGAAAGTGATCGTATTTACTTAAATGATCCACCACCACGAGAACTGCTTCATACCCTTTTGACTTTGGCAACCCAACAACAAAGTCCATACTAATCTCTTCCCAAATAGCATTGGGGATCGGCAATGGTTGAAGAAGGCCGGCAGGAGAGGAAGCTTGGTATTTGCTTCGTTGACAAACTGCACAAGCTGCCACAAAATCAGCCATGATTCCCCTTATGCCTTTCCAATATAAGGACTGAGTAAGTCGTCGATAAGTGCGATAGATTCCGGAATGACCTCCCTGGGGAGTAGAATGAAACTCGGTTATCAAAGGCGCCCTTGCTCTAAGGTATAAGGAGAGTGTGTGTTTGGATCAGCTTGCAAGTCATTTATAATGCGGGACAGTTCTAGATCTGCTTTAATTTCTACGTCAAGTGCTGTAAAATCCTGCCATAAAGGCCTTGAAATTCCTTGTAGCTCTTTATCCTCATCCCTTCTAGATAGGCCATCAACTACTTTATTCGAGATAGGGATAATCTGGGGACCATGACTTTTAAGAGGTCTAGATCTGTCCTAAAAACCTTGCACTGATAAATGGAATATAGTGGCTGTCAAAATTAGAGTCATGACTTCAAGGAAATCTAACCTTTAAGTTTCACTTGATTAGGACACAAAGGGAGCGTACTTCTTCTTTATCTGTTCATTTCTCATATCCTTTATTCTTTTGAAAAAAAATCATAAAAAAAGAGGAATGTTTCATCATGCATTTTCATATTATTTGTATGACATTCATAGCATTTTTCAAAACAAAAATAAAAATGGCATGCATTACCTTGCATTTGCATGACATTCCCAAAAATAAATGCATCATCTTACAGTTCCATGTCAATTTAAGCTCCCATTTTGTAAATGATTTCAAATTCATATCCTAGCAGTTTGGCCAGCCAATTCTGCTGGTTTTGAGTGGTTATGTGTTGTTCCAGCAGGAATCGAAGGCTCTTTTGATCCGTGTACACCAGAAATTTTTTTCCAAGTAGGTAGGGTCGCCAATGTTGAATTGCTAACACTAACGCCATTAGTTCTATCTCGTAAATAGATTTAGACAGTGAGGAATCAGCCAAGGCTTTGCTGAAAAATGCAATAGGCTTACCACGCTGAGATAAGACAGCCCCTAGACCATGTCCTGTTGCATTCAATTGCAAATGGTTGAGAAAAATCCGGCATGGCTAAGACGGGAGCTGTAGTAATAGCCTGCTGCAATTTTCTGAAAGCCTCCAAGCTGTCATTAGTCCAAACAAAATGTACTTTTTTAATAGACTAGTCAATGGTCGCGCAATTTTTCCATAGTCGCAAATAAATCGTCGATAATATCCAGTGAGGCCTAAGAACCCTCTCACTGCTTTGATTATCTTAGGAATGGGCCATTGAAGAATAAAGTCTATTTTCTGTGGGTCCATTGATACCCCTGCAGCTGAAATGATATGTCCCAAGTAGCTAATTGTCTTTTTCCCAAAACTGCATTTTTTGTAATTTGCAAAGAAACTATGCTGCTGTAGTGTGTGCAAAACCCTTTTCAAATGATGTAAGTGTTCATCCCATGATTTGCTATAGACCAACAAATCATCAAAGAAGACTAAAACAAATTTGCGAATAAATGGTTGCAATGTAGAGTTCATCGCACATCGAAACGTTGCTGGAGCATCTGTTAAGCCAAAGGGCATTACCAATGATTCGTAGTGGCCTTAATGTGTTCGAAACGCAGTTTTAGGGATCTCCTCTTCATGCATCCAAATTTGATGAAAGCCCGCTTTGAGATCAATTTTAGAGAAATAAGAGCGCCGTTTAATTCATCCAGGAGTTCTTCAATGACGGGGATTGGAAACTTGTCTGGCACCATAGCCCTATTTAAGGCTCGATAATCCACGCAAAAATGCCAACTCCCATCCTTTTTCTTTACGAGAATCACGGGACTAGAGCAGGGACTATTACTGGGTCTAATAATCCCATTAGTTAACATCTCTACCACTTGTTTCTCGATTTCATTTTTCTGCAAGTGAGGATATTGATAGGGTCAAACATTAATAGGATCCACTCTCGTCTTAATCGGAATCTTGTGATCCACCTCTCTTTTTGGAGGTAAGCCTTTTGGTTCCTCAAAAACTGAAGCATAATGATCCAGGAGTGACTGAAGTTGTTGTTGTTGGTGGATAGCAAGGTTGCTTGGCTCTTGGAAAACCGGTTCTGGACCAAGATCAACCCCCCAAAGCATTGACACAGCTTCAATTTCTGACAGTTTCAGCAATGATCTAGGAGAAATTAAAGCTTTAGTCAAACTGGATAATGTTATGCTTATTCTAACTTCATAATCATGGCTGTCATTGATGAACTTATTCATGTCAATCTTGGATCAGCATGACTGAGTCAAATCATTATTCGGGGATACCACATAATATGTTGTTTCTTTCCTCTTGTGGATTTTTATATATGTTTTATGAAGATAGGTCAAGTAATATGACACAATGATTTCAAATCGTTAGATACTGCTTTTTCAAGTGTTTATATTTGACAGAAATGTAAGCACGTTTTGAGGGTAAGCAAAGATGACTAATTTATTATTTGGGCTTGCAGTGGCATTCTTTTATGGTACATAAATGTTTAGGAGAAGGGGAGACTATCCCAGTCCAAGGCTGGGACATGCTACAAGTTTAAACAAAAAACTTTCAAATCACTTCCCAATTAATTTTTGTTTTGTCCTGATGTTCCTGGGTTGGTGGGCCATAACTAGATTCTTGCTAAGAGCTCCTCAAGCTTGGAGGTCTTGGAAATTGAGGGTTGTGTACTTGTAAAGACACTCTAATGTTTAAGTTAGTATGGTGTGTTAAGTTTTGCTATGAGTAGGAAAATATGCTTATCAATATCTTTAATGTTGCTATTTATAGAGAAAATCACTTTAACAGCTAGTAGTGTGCAGAGAAGTTTGTGCCAAAAAGAGACCCTGGCTTGTGGGTCTGCTTTGGCACACTTGTTAGAATTCCATTAGTCCAGCTGGAATAACCTTTTTGTATTAGATCAGGGATTCCCTTTCAACTGCTAATGGGCTTTACCTTTAGAGGCCTAAAACTTCAGGATGGATCAGTGCCCCCAAGTCGGTGCCTTGATAGTCATCATGGTGTCGGGCTCCAAGGTAGTTCTATTTTGAGCCTTCTGATTTGGTTGTCCCAGACTGATCGTGCGAGGTTGGAGCACAGTGCTTATTATGTGAACCACACTCCGTAGTGAAAAGCTAACAGATGTTTTAACCGGGTATGACCCTAGGCTTGTCTAAGACGCCTTAACCGTCTAGCGCAAGTCCTTTCGCCTGTGTGGTAGCAGCCTTTTGGCTATATGTCACTGGTTGGTTGGTCCACGTGTAACTCTAAGCTTAGGGTTATGTGCCTCATCATTATTTTGAATTATAGGCTGCAGTCTATTTTGCTCCCATCACTACAACAAAAACATCTTTTAGTGGCCATACATCTATTGCCGGTAAAACATTCTCTAAACCGATTTTATATGGCAGATAAGCATTGGCTACTAATACTTATATCTTTACCGACAAATAAAGTAAATTGTCTCTTAAGAACATGAATGCCTGCGTGATCACTTTTTCAGTTCCCTCCATTTTTTTCTTTTTATAAAAAATATTTCTACTTCATTCACTTGAAACCACCAAGACCCACTATCAAAAACCCCAATAGTTGAACCCAAATCTCACCACCATCAAATGTTAGCCCGCACCATCAAATAGTTGAAACCTCTTCAATGTGTGGCCAAACCAACGTACGTGAAGAACCCAACACTGAATCCTCTGGAAACTTACTCTTTACTAAATATCTATATGATATGTCTAAGATTACAACTTACACAAACTACAAATATAAACTTAATTACATAACTATTAGTATAATTACAGAACCAAATAATTACATTAACAACTTAACTAAAACCCTGTCGCCTTGCCTTGAGCTTGTTTTGGTCCTTCGCGGGATTTATCATGAAAAACATAAAAAGAATTGGGGTAAGAATTAATAATTCTCAGTAGTAAAATTTAAATCGTGACATCATGGTAAATGTAGTTACTTTGGGGTAAAATACAAATTGTACTTAATCATTTGAAAATGTGGTATAAGCCAAATCTCAATCATTTCCCTTCCCAAAGCAAATAGTTCATTCAATTACAAAATAACTTATTTATTAGATAACAATCAATTTGAATAACATGTACCTTAAACATTTATCATCATACTAGGAACAACACTTGACTCACTTTAAATACTATTCTTAACTTTTTTTAACTAGCTTTTATCCTTAATATTCAAATTTAATAAAAACAAGACAATTGCTCATATAATTGTCAATTTTTATGCAATGCATGGTGATGTATGATTATGCCTAATGAAAACCCTAAAATATGCTCATACAATGATTCTTAAAAGATTTTGTTTTAGAAAACACATGTTATTTGAATATTTTCAGGAAGCCTTTTTTTTTTCTTATATTGTTTCTAAGTATGCAGGATGTCCTTTTATTCCTTGCACTACCAAACATTCATAACTTTTAGCACTTAGAGCCCATTTGTCCAAGTCATAGGTTTACAATACATGGAAACATCAAATAACAAATTTGAAAATAAAACATGCAGGAGTATTAAAAACTTTTCTTTCTTTCACTTTTTACATAATCATTATTTTCCTTGCATAATAGGGAAGCAAATATCATAATCATTAAACTTTTTATTTATACATTATCATACATGTTTGTAGAGAGGGACTTATTAAACCTCATCTACCTTTACCATTTCTTTTATATTGCTTCCTAACATCATGCTTATCAATATATTTCATACTCAAATCATGGCTCAATGCGTCATTTTCATCATTTTTTAACATCTTAATCATCATAATTACCATTAATTTCTTTCAAAGTATAAACAAGGATGCGCATCATTTAAATATATCAAATTGACATAATATTATATTAGAAATCAATTTCCCAATTAATAACATCAACGTTCAAGTTACACCCCCATTATATCATCAATCAAACCATAATGTGTTCCATTACATAGCAAAAATTCATCAAAGAAACCATTTTGGCATGTTTTTTTTAAAGAGGGTCGCGATTTATAGTGTGTCGTGGCTCCCTACTATTAGGAACCATTTCCTGGGACGCAAAGACTTAGGGGCCGTGGTTCTGCATGGGGGAGTGTCGTGGTTTCCCCTTAAAACATTCTGTTCTGCAGAATTCTATAGAACACTATCTGAAATTCTTCACACCTAACCATTCTAAAAGGTTTCTACTCTTAACATAATTATTATACACCCCTAAACTTCAATCACACCACATATATAATTTCTAAAACATCTAAACATGATTTATGAGAATCAAAACCCTAACTCAACCTCATGATAAATCAAGTCATACACATGTTTAAAACCAAGACAAAAAATAACCAACTTCAATCCCTTAAATGAAATCAAGCATAGGAACCCCAATTTATCAACGAACTCATTTTTCATAATCTTTCAAAACTCAAACAAATGAGAGAAACAAGAGAAAGAAGTTGTAGAAAGATTTTTCCCCCTACCTCAAGCATGAAGATGGCTTTACATCATTACTAGAAATTTGGGTTTTAGAGACCAATTTATTTCAGTCTCTATAGAGACCGAAATAGAGACCGATTAAAGGAAAAAAAATTAATTTGCTACCGAAATAAAATCGGTCTCTAAATAAAAAAAATTATAAAAAAAATCAATCTCTAATTGAGTCTCTAATTTTTTTTAGAGACCGAAATTATACTATAAATGAAATTAAAAAAATAAAAAATTTTCTTATTATTAAAGACAAATATTTCAATCTCTAAATAAAAAAAAATTACAAAAAAATTAATCTCTAATTCGGTCTCTAATTTATTTTAGAGACCGAATTAAAGACTAAAATTATGTTATAAAAAAATTTAAAAAATAAAAATTATTCTTATTATTAAAGACCATAATATCGGTCTCTAAATAAAAAAAATTTAAAAAAAATAAAAAATGTAACAACTGCAAGTTCGATTGTTAAAAAAGTAAAAAAAATAAAAAAATTTAAAAACTGGTGATATACCACCAGTCCCGATTCTTCTTTCTATCTTCCTTATTTCTACCAAAAGCCCTAGCAAAGGGGAGGTCTCACAAAGCTGGTCTTCAATTCCCTGTCGGTCGTATCGCCCGCTTTCTCAAAGCCGGCGAGTATGCTGAACGTGTTGGTGCCGGTGCCCCTATCTACCTCTCCGTTGTCTTGGAGTATCTCGCTGCTGAGGTTACTTTCCATTTTCTCTTTAGTGTAAATTTGATCCATTGAATCCACACTCTCTTTCTGCTGTTCGTTTTTGTTTTATACAAACGATTTGGGTTGATGAAAAAGTTTCTGTTTTTATCCAAATTTCGATCTGGGCAGTGTTGGAAGTCATTCGGGGGAATGAATTTGGTTGATTTGTGGAATTCGGTTCATCTCCTGCTTTTCTTTCCGTCACCAAGCGCGCCTCATCTCCACGCCATCTCCACCCCACCCTACAACCGTGCCTCCAAGCGCTCGGTCCATATTCTTATTCAGATTGTAATAAGAATATAAGTAAATTTAATATTGCGTCTCTTGCTGACATCTAAACCAATCACGTCAGAAGAAGGGAAGAAACTAGGACTTATCGATGCTATTGTGTCTCCTGAGGAGTTACTAAAGGTGTCTCGGCTGTGGGCGCTTGAAATTGGAGAGAGGCGCAAACCTTGGCTTCGTTCACTTCATAGGACAGACAAACTTGGTCCCGTTTCTGAAACACGTGAAGTGTTGAAAACTGCCAGACAAAATGTCAAGAAGACTGCTCCACATTTGCCTCAGCACCAGACTTGCATAGATGTGATTGAGCATGGAATAGTTCATGGAGGCTACAGTGGAGTTCTAAGGGTATTGTTAGTTTATGATTGTCTTTGTTCAAAGTAAATGCATGTGCTTTCTTGCTTGGATTTTTATTCACTCAGTTCCTTGTTATACTGCTTTTGAGTTTGAGATAGATTATTCTTCCTCTATTATTCACAAGTATCTTGCTACCTGTTTTGTGTAACTTACGATCAGTTGATTCAATTCACATATAAGCTAATAACTAAAAAATTAATTGCAGGAGGCTGAAGTATTCAAGAAGTTAGTCATATCTGACACTGCAAAAGGTTTAATCCATGTCTTCTTTGCTCAGCGTACAATATCAAAGGTACATGGCCAGATATGACCTTCCTCCCTTGGAAACTGGAATCTGAACTCGTACTTTCCTTCTCAAGTAATGATTAGATGACTAGTATAGGTGATCTTTGGCCTTTGCTTTCATTTTTTATTGTTTTCAATGATACTTATGTGCTTTATGCCTGATTAGAGAAAACTAGATTGTTTGGATGGTTCTCAGACAACAAAGGTTTACTGGTCCTCATTATATTTGACGACAAATTCCATATAAATAACTGATAAATCAACATTTCATATGGTTTAGTTTTTAACATGGATTTCTCATCTTCTCATTGCTGATCTTGGGAAAACAAAGCAATGAGAGTTTACTCTGGTTTATGTATTCACTGACTAATGTCTTTTGGCAGGTGCCTGGTGTAACTGATATTGGACTCAAGCCAAGAAATGTGAAAAAAGCTGCTGTTATTGGGGAAGGTCTTATGGGTTCTGGCATTTGCTCTTTTACTAAGCAACATTCATGTTATACTCAAGGAAGTCAATTCTGAATATCTTCTGAAGGGAATAAAAACAATAGGTGATTATTCCAGTCTTGTGAGTAAAGTAGGAATAATTGGAGACAGAAGATCAATTGCTAATTGGTCGATGTTAGTGATAAGTTGTTGTCAAGTTGCTGAGTAGTGTCTTCCATAAAAATAGTATGTTCAGCGGAATGTTTGCTGAGGACTTTTTAATATGCACCTGTTATCTAACGGTTGGTTTAATATGCACATTAACAGCATTACATATTCTGGACATTGGCTAGTTAGTATACCTAATTTCTATTTAAATGCATGTTAATGCTCTAATATGTAAGCATTATTCTTCACCATATAAGAAGGACTTGTTATTACTTATTACAATTTACAATTTTGGTAGTCTAGTTCTCTGAAGGATGACTACCCTTACTTAGCAAGCTTAAATTGCTCCCTTATAGACTCTTTCTTAGAATGAAATAGAAGATGTTGGAAACATTTAAACTTCTTCAAATTCTTCAGGGAGGACAAGTATAGAGTAAACAACTCTTGTCCTTGATGCATGTAAAACAACTCGTCCTTGATGCATGTAAGCTTATTTTATAACAAATTTTTTTGACATATTTTTATTTCATTTTGTATGACAGTAAATGTTCATGGTTTAGTGACGAGAGGAAAGTTGACAAAACATAAGGCAGATGGAGCACTCTCACTGCTAAATGTTGTGGATTACTCTGAATTTAAAGATGTGGACATGGTCATTGAGGCTGGTTGCTTGAAGTCCTTTTTATTTTACTTAGAAAATAGTTGACTTGGTTTAGAATATTGGAACTTGGATCATTCAAAGAAGTTGGTAAAGTGTTTTTGTTTTACATATTTATGCTAAGTTCATTTTCTCAGTCTCATGGTACTGAATATTTTACAGAGGACATCTAAAGTGTCCTTGTTGATACTGTTGGAAGTTAATTGGCATAATTTTTCTCTCTTTGCAGGCTGTAATTGAAAATGTTAGTCTTAAACAAACTATATTTAGTGATCTTGAGAAGATCTGCCGTTCACACTCCATTTTGGCAACGGACACATCAACTATTGACCTTAATATCATTGGTGAAAAGACCAGATCTCAAGATTGCATTGTGGGTGCTCATTTTTGCAGGTTATTAACTGGTTTCTCTTATTGCCTTTCTTTTCAAAGGGTAAAAAAATTTAAAAAAATATATAACTTAAATGCATGGTAGAATTTGTTTGTCATTTTAAGTTGTTTGTTTTGCTTTGATCAGAGAAGTTAACTACACATGGTTTAAACATCTTTGCCAGCAATTTTACTACTCAGGGGAAGGAAAAGAATGTGAAAATTGACTTATCCTGATATGTAGAACTTCTAGAATAATAGATGTCTGAGCATGGGAGTTTTCTATGAATAATATTTGTTGTTGAAAATGCTAGCATTTTTTTGGGGGTGGGGGAGTGTTTTTAATCTCTGGCAGCAGGTCATCCTATTTGATTCATCTACCATATTGGTAAAGTAAGAGGTTGGTGTTCTAAAAACTTTCATGGTTTAATTGCTTGACTAACCAGCAGAAATTCATCAAGGTTTGCATAGAATATTATATAAGTGATTTAGAAGCTTACAATAATCCTCTTATTGAAATAAACTTGAGAACATCATATCAGAGGCTGATTTTAAAAATAAGATGTTCTAGATACTGCAGAAATTTTCACTCACATTTCTTTGTTATGTAGAAAACTGATAATAGAAGTTATTCATTCTTGTAGTTCAAAGAAATTATATCAGTCAAGATGCCGATTTCTGGCTTGAATCTGATTTGAATAGGATTTAATTGATCCTTAGACAGAGAGAGCTGGGTCTGATAAATTCTGTTCCGGTTGAAGCTATTGTTATTTCCTAATGTGTTCTTTCCACTGGAATGCATGTTTGTGTGATTTATAAAATTTAGTTAATTTCATAAAAAAAAGAAATCCCACACTTGGTCTTAGTCAGAACTTAGAAGGCCAGTAAAGTTACTTAGTTAATTTAGCATCATTTATTATCTCAAACATATGGTTCTAGAGAATTGGATTTTTGAACTAAATTCTCTCCTTTACTTAATGATAAGTTATACTCATGTATCTAAGTTGTCATTAAAATGTTGACAGGGGATTTTCCTTGACAAATTGACTTTTGAGAGTTTAATAGTATGTCAAATTGAAATTAAATAAGTTTGCAGCTTTTAACATGTGATTGAAATCACGTTTATTCTTATACTTTATGTCATGACTTATATTATGTTAGATTTATGTGTTGCTTTAACTTTTTACATTAATTAGTGTCATATTGGTATTGACAGACCAAATTTGTAAACGAAATGCAAGAAATGACCCAAAGAGCATCAGAGCAGGGAACTCCTCCCCCAGATGAGTTGGATGTGTGGCGCAATGTGATTGGAGTGAAAAAAGTTAAAATATATAGTCTTGGAATTGAGTCTACTGTAGTGGCTAGAAGACCACAATATTGTGGCTCAAGTTCTTCATCATCTGACTGGGTGCGAAGAGATGAACTTGAAGAATTAAGAAGTGAGAGAAATGAGCTTTGGGCTCAAGTGGCAGATAATAGGAGACAGATTGAGGAGACAAATCGGTTGGTACGAGAGATGATGCAATCGATTAACTTTCAGTCTTCTCAAACATTTTTAATGACTGACGGAGCAGAAGAGGATGAGGACGAAGATGAGGACGAGGACGAGTTTTTATGATTAGAGTTTAGTTTGTGTTATGTTCAACTTTCTTATATTTGAAATGTTGTAGTAATGAGATATTGTAGACAATGCTTTGTTTAGTTTTTTCTAAAATGTCTTAATGTTTAAATAATATATTCTAAAAATTGAATTAGTTTAGTTTACATTATTTTTTATTTATATGTTTGATTATATATGAGATTGTTAATAGATTTAAAAATAATTATAAATTCATATCACAAATTAGAGATCGAATTAGGAATTGAAAATATTTTTTAAAAAAATTTAGCGACTGATTTAGAGAACAATAAATCAATTTCTAGATTAGAGATCGATTTAGTGACCAATTTTATAAAATATATAATATATTTAGTGTTTTAGAAACCGATTTAGAGACTAATAAATCAGTCTCAGAGATCGATTTAGTGACTGATTTTATAAAATATATAATATATTCATAGTTTTAGAGATCGATTTTAGAGACTGATATAGAGACTGATAAATCGGTCTTTAAACTAGAGACTGATTTAGAGATTGATTTTATAAAATATATAATATATTCTTATTTGGGACGGACTTAGAGACTTATTTAGAGACTGATTTAGAGACCGAAAAATTAGTCTCTAAAAAATCCGTCTTTAAATCGGTCTCTAATACATTTTTTTGAAATATAATTAACTAATATCTGACCGAAAATTAGAGACTGATTTAGAGACCGAAAAAATTGGTCTCTAAATCGGTCTCTAATTAATATAGAGACCAATTTTCTTGATTTAAAAATTGATTTTTCGGTCTCTAAAACCCAGTTTTCTAGTAGTGCATTCTTGTCTTGATTCTTCCTCTTTCACTTCATCCTTCTTTTCCCTCTTTCCCTTTTCTTCCTCTGTTTTTCTCTTCATTTTTCCTTTGCTGGAGACGCAGAAAAGATATGAGAAAGATGATAAAAATCTCATCTTTTAAAAGATGACAGTAAGGGCAAAATGGTCATTTTGTTAAACTTCATATTTATTAAAAATAATTTGATCTTATTAAATCAAGTTTCCTGTTTTCCAACAACCTTAGAATAAACTATAAGATCCATCTAAATTCTTGTTTCATCATTTCTATAATTTTTCATATTTATTGCGTCTCAATCCGGTACTTACTCACTCGATATTCTAAAAAATACTAAACTAACTTCGTTTGCCCTCAAAATTTAACATCTTTTTTCACACATTTGTGACCTACAAATGAAATTTTCATATTTATTTTCTTTAATATAGCATTTATGCTATATTTCTGAGTCAAATTAGTCATTTTACACGTTCTGTGTTGCGATAAAGTGCCTAAATTAACTCAACATCACAAAATTTAACAGATATGTTAAACAAGTATTAAGTTACCTCTGTAATCTTATACAAATCTATCATGTGTAAAAAGAGGGTGCTACTCCGTGAGCCATGAGTATTATTTTTGTTTCTACTAGAAGTCTCAGATTTTATATTTCTACTTCACTTATGATCATTTATTGGGTAAATATCTAACTCATTCCCTCATTAGACTATGAACTTTCTTGTTTTGGCTCTTAAAGTGTGAACTTAATCCTGTTGTCACAATTTCACTATTTCATGGCAGATCTTAATCCTCTGATGTCTTGAACAACACAACAATTTGTTTACTTTCTGACGACTTATAATTGTGGTTAAATTTGCTAAGAAGATAGCATTTTTTGGTAAGGTACATTGGTCAGTGGTGTGAGTTGTCTCAATTCTCAAAGAGGGATAATTACATTTCCTTATGATTTTTTGGCTTCAACCCAACATTCTAATGTCATGTTTGTCTTCATGCATTGGGTGCCTTTGTCTCAATTCTCAAAGAGGGATAATTACATTTCCTTATGATTTTTTGGCTTCAACCCAACATTCTAATGTCATGTTTGTCTTCATGCATTGGGTGCCTTTCATTTCTTGTTGCAAATTAGATGCAGGAAAGAACTTTACATCAATGTTGTTATAATGCTTGATGTTACTTATCATCTCAGTGGAGATGCAAACATTCATAGAATTAAAATGGAAAGATAAAATTGTGGACCAAATTGCTTAAGTTTGGTCTTTCTTTCTCACTCTCTCATTTACATTGAACAACAAAGATCATTAAATAATTGTCTATATAAAGTTTATTTTATACCAAAAAAATTGTCTACATGAGTTTCACAATATTTACTTGAGATCTTCAATGCTCTTTAACTAAAGTTTTTTTAAAGTTTTATAAAACCTTAAATCATGAATAGTTTTATATCTCTTATTGACCTGGTTGGTAGTTAGAAAGCATTTACACTGCCAACATTGAATTTTCCTGTAGACTTTTAAGCTCTAGTTTCATTTGGTTTATAGTAAAATGTCTAGTTACAACTTAATAAGTGGTTTGTATGTTGGAATGTTTGCTTAATAATTTTCAAGAATGAGTTCTTTACTTGATTTATGACTATTACCAATATGAAGATATCAATATGCCCCAAGAACATATATTAATCTGGCATTGTTCAAGCTCTAGAACTGGATATGCTTTCTAGTTTCTGATTTCTCCCATCCCATTAGGTTGGTAGCAACTAGCATGAAGTAACAACAGAAGGCTTGGGATTGACAAGTGATAATAAGAATTAACAATAGAATAAGTGTTTCGATGGGAAGATAGAACATCCTTTTAAGATGTGAGCCCATAGCATGATTCCTTATTGAAGGTGTATGAAGTTTAAGAAAAGCTTCAAATTGATCCATTCTAACCATTTTAACCTTACCATATGATTGTTATGAGTCTTATCTTGATTAGAAAGTTCAAAGCCACTTGCATTTTACTGATTTTAATGGTTTATATTTTAAAATAATTTTTTTGTTTTAGTTTTATTTTGTTTATGGATGTCTAAACTTTTCTGGACTATTTTACAGGATCCAAAAGCTCAACTCAAGTCGGTAGAAATGCAGGTATTGTTTATCTTCATAGCATTAATCATGTGAAGTTCATCTTCATAGCATTAAGAGTTGCGCACACTTCTTGCTTAGTAATTGATTTAATGAGTTGAGTTACTGCATTCTATCCTAGCATCAACCTCATGGAAAGAGAAGTCAGAGGAAGTTGGACATTCTCTTCAATGCGGAATAGAATGTTGTTATTGCATCCTTTTTTTTTATATATGAGAATGTTGTTATTGCTTTGAGATCAAATGAATGATGTATTGGTAATTGGTAAGCCCTTAATTGTGTTATGAAATAGAATCTGTTTCACTTCCAATTAGTTCGTTAGGTAATATTTGACTATTTGAGTGAAATATCAGTCTAGTTGGAGCTCTTCTCCTACTTGCACAAGTTTGAGAAATCACTCACTCATGTCTCCTATACTTTGCAAGTTGCTGAATAAAGAAAGAAAATAAAGAAAGAACATTTGTAATTGCTGAATAAAGAAAGAAAATAAATCAAAGGATAATCTACAACATCCATTGCTAAAAGGAGAAAAGTTAGAGACCAACGATATAATTCACATTCTTAATCAATTAATTTTATGCTACGGTTTTATTTCAATGGGTGTATTATTACTATTAAGTTGTCATTATTTCTAAGAATGATAGCTTCCCTTGCAACCATTGGATGTTTGTTGGATTAGGCCTTTTCTTGAGTCTTTTGATTGTGATTTCCCCCACTTTTTTACTAAATGACCAAATTACTCTTATCTGTGACTTCAGCAAGGAGTAGCCAGCCATTGCATTGCATGCAACAACAACACATAAGGTTAAACAAAGTCAATCAAACACAGCAAAGTTTCATAATCTTTTTTTGCTTTTTCCATGTAAGTGACATATTTCATTAGTAATGTTAGTATTTGTTAGTATTATCGTCTCTTTTTCTATTCATCTCATATGTCATACAATAAAGATATGGTGAAGGCTTGCTTAGACCATCTCAAAAAATTTGTTTGGTTATTAGCTTTGGATTTTTGATTGTTTAGACCATTTCTTATGTGGCAACTTGCACATGAAATGGGCACTAGAAAATCAAAGTTATGGACTAAAAATTATTAGAAAATAATTTTGAAGTATTTATAGAAAGGATGTTTGTGTTACCCAATAAACAAGGAATGGTATGACAATTGAACTATGTCTGAGGTACCTATATAAAGGATGTTTGTGTTACCCAATAAGGTTTATGAACTATGTCTCAATGACACATTGTTTTTATTTTATCATTGCAGGTTATACACTATAATTTTGAGAAATTTTGCACATGCAAAAAACTTCATTATGATCAAGAGTTGAAGATTTGTTTATGTATAACCTACTGTCTTGTATTATAACTATTTGTTAACACAAGTTATTAGATTTAAGTCATGTACTTTGTGTGTTTTGTTGTTGATACTATGAAGTTAAGGATTAGTAGTTGTTCTTTTTTATTGTGGATTTAATGAACTATATTTTGCTTTTTAGAATGAATTCTAGTATGTTGTACTTAAAAACATTCGTATGTTATGATTCAAGTTTTTTAGAGGCAAATATTATTATCGCAAAAACTTTTATTAATGACGCTAAAATCTCACATTGAATAACAAATAGGCATAATGTTTCTTGGCATTATTAATTGCTGGGGAAAAGCCTTCTTGAATTTTGGTAAACTTTAAATGGCAAATAGGCACAACATTTCCTAGCAATAGTAATTTTCGACAAAAGCCTTGGCCAATTTTTACTGGCAATAACAAAGGCCACTAAACACATGGGTTAGGCAATTCTGGGGGCAACTTTAGTACCCATGACTGTAACACCCTCCCTAAGGTATCACATGTCTGACTCTCGACTCATAATCTGAAAAGAAATTCGCACAAAGTTTGAGTTATAAAAAGTGGGTTTTAAAATTTCTTTTTTACTGAAACATAAATTTACTGAAAATATTAGGTAATATTGAAAATCATATTTCAACTATTCATCATGCAATATTGATACTAATTAATATTTCATAATTTAAAGAGAAATATAAAACTAACAGACTCTTTTCTTTTTAACAGTAGCAAACCCCATGATGGGTCTTACTTAATAGCACGGTACAACACTAACGTTAAAACTTAACATACTTATTCTGTTGTGTATCCATCTTGTTGCATCAGACATCTGTTCTACATCTGTTCTTTGTCAACACTGCACACCTTCGAGTCCTGAATGTCCACTCCTTATTGTTGTCACCCATCTCAGAGTATTCATTGCCCGTTATGTCTAAGACAACTCGATCCTTCTATTATTTGATTTTAATAGTACAGACACAGCAAAACAACATAACAAAGAGGTGAGATCACCTACGCCAATACCAACATGGCAGCACAGAGATAACACAAACAACATATCATACAGATATATCATACTAGAATTCCAATAATGCACTCAACATTAATCAACTATCATCATCATACCATTAACATTATTATCATCACACAGTAATCACAATAATGCCATCAACATGATTATCATCATCATCATCCAAATATTCAAAACAATTATCATAGCCAATATTTCTCAATTAATATATCATACAGATATAAATGTCAGATTATGCATGTGTACAAAAACTCAGTTTTTCAAAAACAACTCCATGGAGGTTTTCACAATTTCGAGAAGAATGCTTTAGTTAATTGTCCAGCCTAAGCCCACAGACAATCTCCCAGTCGTAGAAAAGAATTGTGTTCTTGTCGGGTATCGTCAATGCGTTGCAACGGACTGCATCGCCAAGTGGCACAGGGTACTCGCCAGCTGTCCACTGGTCGACCGCCGCGCCTTGACGCACCCCAAGATCCATCATAGATCTCATTATCAATTCTCATTCCCTCTTCAACCACAAGGGCCAAAATAGCTTATTAGCTATACTTTATACAATGCACGAATATATCAGTGCAAGTCCAACTCCAAAGGGCCAAATCTTTTCAATTTTATTTGTTCAATGTAATCATATGCTTCAACACATATTTTTCCAATGCACGTATAATGCACCAAATCCAATCACAGACAAATATGTCATTTTCTCACAAACAATGTATGGACACTGGTTCAACAGTAATCATACTGTACTTTCAACAGCAAAAATCGTGTTATCACATTTTCATAGTTATAAAACACTTTCGTCGTGTTTTTACAAAATTACGCAACATTCCTGTTACGTTTTCACAATTCCACAACACTTCTGTTTCATTTTCAAAATACCGTAACACTTTTGTTACGTTTTTAAAATTCCAAAACGTGTTTATTATGTTTTCACAATATCGTAACACTACTGTTACGTTTACAAAATTTTGTAACATTTCTGTTACGTTTTCAAAATGTTGCAACTCTTCTGTTGCATTTTTAAACCACGTACTAATTTTTTCAACGTTTTTCTCAATCGCGTAAAAATATACGTTTCTCAAATCGCATAGAAATATTTTAACGTATTTCAAATCGCGTAGAAATATTTTACTGTATTTCAAATCGTTTTTGAGATACGTAAAATATTTTTCAACATTTTACAACCACGTAAAATATTCCTCAATATTTCAAATATTATTTTTTTAAATTGCGTAGCTTAAAAATCACGTTTTTAAGATACGTAAAATATTTTTCATCACAATTTCATTACAGAAAATATTTCTTAACCTTCAAAAATTCCTTTTCAACTTTTCTCAAAATAATATAACTTTGTATTTCATTTTTCACATTTTCTTACTCAAGAAAATCTTTTTTCCCATTTCTTTACTCAAGAAATCCTTTTCCAAAATATAATCCACAAAAATCACTTTTCCAATGATATAAATCAACGTTTCAAAAGTTTAAGAATTTTCTAACGTACTTCAAAACTCGAAATTAATTATACATTAGTAAATTTTCAAAACACCATTATATTCTCCATTTTTCTCAAATCAATTTTAAAATCAATTCTTCAAAATAAATTGAAGTTCAAACATGTTCAACCTCTCTTTGTCTTTTGTTTACAAAATTCTCTCAAGAGATAAAACACTCTGATTCCCTTTCCAAATTCCTTGTATTAAATCAAGTTACGTTTCCACTTTGAAATTCACTTTGTTCATAAAAAAATCAAGGCATTACAAGCCTTTTAAAAACGTGGACATGACTATTGAAATCATCAAAACATTTTTTTTCTTCTAAATCAATATGGTTTTACACAAACAAAACCATTAAAGCCATCAAATACTTTTCCTTTTAAATTGATATGGTTTTACACAAACAAAACCATTAAAATTTTGTTTTCAAAATCGAAATACCAATGGTTATAAAACCAAATCCATTTGTTCAAATTCATTTTTACTTTCTTTACAAATTCTTTTTCACTTTCTTTGCAAATCCTTAAAATCAACGTTTGCGTTTCATTCAAAACTCATGTTTAGAAAAACACTTAGGATCTTTTTACACAAAATAAATCAATAAAAATCCTTCAAAACCATGTTCTTGTTCTCTTGAAAAACATATCCTTTGTTTATTTTCCATACTCTTCAAATCAATCCAATTTTTAATCTTTCATGAAAATCTTAAGTTATAAACACCTATGTTGAGGTGTCTTGACCGAAAATCCCATAGCCTTTAGAACCAAGAAAATTCATTTTTCTCCACTTCATAATTTTTATTAAACAAATCAATTTCCTTGTTCTTGAAAAATTTTCAACATGAATCCTAATCAAGGGCATCAAAACCGTAGCTCTTCCTTGGCTTTTGGAGCCAAAAATTAATTTCTTTTCCATCAATACATCATGGCATACACATACATATTTCATCATAAATACTATAAGCATGCCATATACTCATCATGCATAATATAAGCATACTATCAAAGCCATAAAATCATGCATAGCATATCAAGCATAGGCAAATAAATCAAAGCTCATAAACACACATAAATTATTACATGACCATGGATATGAATCCTCACATGGATTCAACATCCATCAAATATAAGACCATCTCTCACCACCATGCTTGGTTGGTGAGATGGATCTCCCTCTTACCTCTTGAAGATCCTCAAAAACTCTTTGTTTTGCTTCTTTTTCCAAGTCCTTCACCATCAAGAGCTTCTCAAATTCAAAGCAAAATACATAGAAATTAGTATACTAAGCTTGATTAAGAGGAACCACGGATCAAACATGGTTTAGATCATGAAAAAGAAGAGAAGAAATGAAGTTTCCTTACACTTTACCTCAAAAACTCAATAACTTTGATCTTGAAGAAAGTCCATGAAGATAAATGATTTAGAGAAAGTCTCCAACATGAAAGTTGTTTAGAATAAGGTAAGGATTCAAGAAATAAGGTTGGTTGAAATTAAAGAGTGATGGAAGGTAGATTGGAGGGTCATGGCCGAAACCTAGAGGAGAAGAGAAATGGAGAGAAAATTTGCTAAGTTTAGCTTCTTGAAATTGGCAAAGAAAGACCAAGAATGAGTAATAATGGTGGTCTTCAACTTTGCTACTCACTTAAGCCACCAAAACCGTAGCCCCCCCTCCAATGCATTCTCCTTGAATGCAAATTGATCAATAATGATCAACAATGATACACCATTGACCATGGCATGTAATAATGGTCATAAAGTTTTGTTTCTTTGTCTCCTAAACAATCCAAAACCATCCCCTTCCATGCATGCTTCTCCTTGTGCATTTAAATATTTGTCATCATTATTAGCCACCATCTAGAGCATTTCTAGCCATTGATTAATTCAATGGTTAGGATTTAGGTAGACTTTTGATTTAGAAGACTTAATCTAGGCCATTAGATTTTTCTCCTTGAAATTCTAGCCATTAGATGTGTCTCCAAAATTAAGGATCAAGATTACTCCTTCTTACTTTTAATCCAAGGGTCATAATTAGTCTTTATCACTTTTTAAGACTAAATCTTCACAATTGATTAAATCTAAATCTAATGGTCATAAATGGTCCTTGTTACTTTACAAGACCAAATCTCCACCCTTAATCAATTCTATATCTAATGGTTACAAATGGTCATAGTCACTTTATATGACCAAATCTCTACCCTTGATTTAATATCCATCTAATGGTTATAAATGATCTTATTCACTTTTAAGATCAAATCTCTACCGTTGATTAAATCAAGATCAAGTCTCCATCGTTAATTAAATCAATGGTGGATATCCAAACCACCAATGTTGACTTAAGCAATATAATTTCTATTTTTATCTGCTAAAACCCCACGAAAGAATATATTTACTATATTTTTATCACCCGATAAATTAAATACAGTACAAAACACAGTACAAGAAATTTTTTAAAACTGTTTCCGGATTCAGGTTTAGTAAGATCCCCTGTCTCCGTCTAAACAGTACAAATTTTTCTATGCGTAGAAAAATTTTCACTTTGCGAGACTCGCCTGGGCCCACGTATGCCCACCTGGGCCCAATACACCCCCTGGGTCCACAAACAGTAAAAAAAAATTCATAATCATCCACAAAAATCACAAATATTAGAAAACGCACAAATATCAAATCAAATTACGTAAAATAATTATCTAACGGTAAAAATTAAATTACGTAAAGTTTTTCCCGGCTCGAAAATTTTTATTTTCCTGACACGGAGTAAATCACTCAAAAAGATCAAATACGCTGACGAAATAAACAAAATAATTTTACAGTGCACAAAAATTACTAAACGATAAAATTCTGTTAACTGTCAAAATTACTGTTTAAGAGATACGAAAATTTGGGGTGTTACAATAACGATTGCCAAAAAATAATTTCAAGTAAAAGGCATTTCTTTTATCGGTAATAAAATGGGTCTTTACTGACAATAAATAAAGACTGTTAAATGCATAGACAAAGGCAAATTTGGGGCAGTTTTAACCGTCATTACAATTACTAATAAATAATTACTGCTAAAAGATATTCCTTTTACCGACAATAAATGGGGTTTTTACTGACACTTCATATAATGGCCGGGAAAGCCTTTACCGATGCTAGATACAGTGACAAATAATTAATTGCTGGTAAAGGTTTTACCAGCAATTCTTATTACTGCTAAAGGGCATATTTATTGCCGCTAAAAACATTTTTTGTTATAGTGCATTAGTGGGTGGCGGTTATTGAACTTCCTCTCTATAAATAGAGGGTCATAGGTATCTACGTCATTTTTTTCCACTTCTCATTATTGTTCTACTACCTTTTCTCTCTCGTTTTTTTAGTGAACATCTCTGTCATTCAAAGAGGCCTTTTGTAATGGCTCATTGCTTCCCATTAGTGACCTTCTTGTGCGTTGTCTCTCTTCTTCTTTCAAAAGGTACTCTTCCTTTATTTTTCTTCCCTTTTTAATCTTATTTTCGTGATTAGAATATTAGGGAATGAAGGAGAAAAGGGTTCTTCTTTAGAGGTTCTGGACCAGCCACCGTCTCCGCTACGTCGTGTACGACGGAGAAAGGTCTTTAGGGGTGCTTTCACTTTTGAGGTATGAAGGTAAACGCCCGCGACGACGTCCCTGAAGTGGTTAAAAATAAGGTTCAAGGAGATCAACCCTAGGCGCCATTTAACCTCTGATGTGGAAAAGGTCTTAGATAAACAAATGGGACCTGTAAGCAATGATTCTAATGAGTCTTCTGCCTCTGTAAATACTAAACAAGTTCCGAACTCCGATACCATGGGTAGAGCTAAGGGTTGAGTCACCAAATCTCAGGGGCAATCGTCTATGCCCTCAGTTTCCAACGAGTTCCCTTGGGTTCACAAAGAACCCATTCCCGCTTAGATTCGCACAAGGAGACCGTGGACTTTTGCACCTACATGTTTATGATATATGGGGGGTTGCCTGAGGGGGATTATCTAGTGGAACCTTGTGACAAGGATAAGCACATTTGCAGTCTACTGTAGCTCGAACCTCCCTATATATACATGTAAGAGACTTTCTTCACGAGGCTCAAATTGAGGGTTCCATTATTTGAATTCTGTGTGGATGTGTTGAATCAAATCGAGGTTGCTCCTTCTCAACTTCATCTGAACAGTTAGGTGTACATCTGGTCTTTCAAGATCGTATGTCACCACTTCAAAGTGGAGCCTAACGCTAACCTCTTTTTCTACATTTTCGATGGTTTGGGCTCAACCAAGGGGAGTAAACCAACCTAGATTACCATCCAAAACCATATGCACAGAAAATGCTTCAAGCTGTATAATGAGTCATATAAGGATTTCAAGGATGGGTTCTTCAGGCTTCAGGGTGCTGATAATCGTACTCCATTCTTCATCAATGAAGAGGGTGGTCCACTTTTTCATTTGAGTAAGAACGAGCGCTTAAAGTACAAGATGGCGCTCTAGACGAGGTGGGAAAAACTAAGTATGGCTAAGCAAGTGGCCTTCAACTACTTCGTTGACATGATTAAGAAGGTTGAAAACTTCTAGTGCTTGAAGTTGATTAATTGGAGTCCCTAGGAGGTTCAAGGCTACCTTAGTAATTATGAGACAAGTGCCATCACTTGTCCTTAATATCTTGCACTCTTTAGTTACTTTTCATGGTAGTAACTGTAACACCCTCCCTAGGGTATCACATGTCTGACTTCCGACTCATAATCTGAAATTGTTTTCATAAAAGGTTTGAGTTAAAAACGTGGGTTTAAAAAAAAATTTTCTTTCTTGCTGAAATATAAACTTACTGTAATCCATAAGTATTACTGAAAATATATTTAAACTAATTCATATACAACATTGACACCAATTAATATTTCACAATTTAAAGAGAAATATAAAATTAACAGACTCTTTTTTTTTTTAACGATGTTGCAGACCCCATGACGGGTCCTACTTAATAGCACGGACAACACTAACGTTAAAACTTAACATACTCATTCCTTATCTTGTATCCACTTGTTGCATCGAACTCTACTCCTTGTCTACTCGAACACCTTCGAACTTGAGAAATGCCCACTCTTCAATGTTTTCATCAATCTCTCGAGTGTCCATCGCCCGTTATGTCTAAGACAACTCATTCTTTCTACTATTTAATTTTAACAATACGCATTACGGAAGACAACATAACAAAGAGGTGAGATCACCTACACCAATACCAACATGGCAAAACAGAGAGATAACACAAGCAAAGCAATATTTTACAGGGATATCATATCAAACTTCCAATAATATATTCAATATTAATCAACTATCATTATCAAATCATTTATCAATTCAATTATTATAAACAACAATTACGATAATGTCCTAATTATCATCATCATCATCCAAGTATTCAAAACAATTGTCATAGCCAATATTCCTCAATTAATATATCACACGAGATATAAATGTTCAGATTATGCATGTACACAAGACTCGATTTCCTACTCCATGGAGCTAAAACTCGGGTCGGAGAAATGATCGAAAAGATCTACCGGTACCACATGCCTCGAGACCACGTGCTATAATCCTCATTTTGATTTTGCACATCTAGCATATACACGACGGTCTTTATCGATCTTGATTAAGAATAGTGTCTCGGCTGGATCATCGGTGTGTTGCATCGGTCTAACCTACGGGAAGAAGCGCGACCAACCACCCATGTAGGCAACCCGCACCCCGATGCCCCCAAGGTCAACAAGTGACCTACACTACGCATATCGCACCCACTCAAGAGGTGTGTTTCTCCTAGGCAATCACCATATCCAATCCTCATCTGACCATCCAATGCATGTATAATGCACCAAATCCAATCAAATATGTCATTTTCTCACAAACATGTGTGTATGGACACCGGTTCAACAATAATCATACTTGTACTTTCAACAATAAAATCATTTTATCATGTTTTCATAGTTATAAAACACTTTTACCGTATTTTCACAATCGCGTAACATTTCATATGTTTTCACAATCCAAAAACTTTTCTGTTATGTTTTCACAATACCATAACACTTCTTTTATATTTTCACAATACCGTAACATTTTTGTTACGTTTTTAAATTCCAAAACGTTTTATTACGTTTTACAATCTTGTAACACTCTTTATTACGTTTACAAAATTTCGTAACATTTCATTCGTTTTCAAAATGTTGTAACTCTTCTCATTGCACTTTTAAACCACGTACTAATTTTTAACATTTTTCTCAATCGCGTAAAAACATACGTTTCTCAAATCGCATAGTATTTTTCCACTGTTTCAAAATCGCGTAACTTAAAAATCATTCTTTTACGTCACGTAAATCATTTTCTATCATTCTCAAAATATTTAAAATACTTTCCAAATCTTATAACAATGTTCTATCATTTTCACAATCACGTAAAAATATTCTATCACTATTCAAATCACGTAGTGATTTTTCGACAATATTTCAATCGCGTAAAATATTTAAACGCTTTTCAAATCGTGTAGAAATATTTAAACATTTTTTAAATCGCGTAGAAATATTTTACTGTATTTCAAATTGTTTTTAAGATACGTAAAATATTTTTTAACATTTTTCAATCACATAAAATATTCCTCAATATTCCAAACATTATTTTGGACTTAAATAAATCAATATCATTTTTAACACATTGTTCAAAATTGCGTAAACTTAAAAATCACGTTTTTAAGATATCGTAAAACATTTTTCATCACAATTTCATTACGTAAAATACTTCTTAACCTTCAAAAATTCCTCTTCAACTTTTTTCAAAATAATATAACTTTATATTTCATTTAATATATTTTCTTACTCAAGAAAATATTTTTCCACAGATCTTTACTCAAGAAATTCTTTTTCAAAATATACTTCACAGAAATCACTTTTCCATTGATGTAAATCAACGTTTCAAAACTTAACATTTTTCTAACGTATTTCAAAACTTGAAAATAAGTTATACGTTAGTAAATTTTCAAAATACCATTATATTCTTCATTTTCCCAAATCATTTCCAAACTCAACCTTCTTCAAAATAAATTGAAGTTCGAAAACATTTTCGTTTACAAAAACTTGATTTTTCTCAAGTGATAAATGCTCTATTCCCTTTCCAAAATCCTTGTATTAAATCCAGTTTCACGTTTCCACTTGGAAATTCACTTTGTTCATAAAAAAATCAAGGCATTACAAGCCTAAAAAAAACGTGGACATGACTATTGAAACCATCAAATATTTTTCCTTTTAAATTGATATGGTTTTACACAAACAAAACCATTAAAAATCCTTTACAAAAACGTAAGACTCATAGTCTTTGAAAATCAAATCATTTGTTCATTTTCAATTTTTCACTTTCTTTGCAAATCCATTTTCACTTTCTTTACAAATCCTTTTTCACTTTCTTTGCAAATCCTTAAAATCATCATTGCTATTTTCATTTAAATCTCATGTTTAGTTAAACACTTAGAAACTTTTTACACAAAATAAATTAATAAAAATCCTTCTAAAAACCGTGTTTCTTGTTCTCTTGAAAAACAAACCCTTTGTTTATTTTCCAAATTCTTCAAATCATCTGTTTTCATCATTCATGAAAATCTTAAGTTATAAACACCTATGTTGAGGTGTCTTGTTCAAATCCACCATGTTCTAAGTACTCAAAAATCAATTCTTTTGTTCTTAAAATTTTTCAACATGAACCCTAATCAAGGGCATCAAAACCGTAGCTCTTCCTTGGCTATTGGAGCCAAAAATCAATTTCCTTTCCACCATCAAGTCATGGCATATACATATATATTTCATCATAAATAATATAAGCATACCATCAAAGCCATAAAAGCATGTATAGCATATCAAGCATATCATCAAAGCTATAAAATCATGCAAAGCATATCAAGCATAGAAAATTAATCAAAGCTCATAAACACCCACAAATTAATTACATGACCATGGATATGAATCCTCACATGGATTCCACATCCATCAAATAAAATACCATCTCTCACCACCATGCTTGGTTGGTGAGATGGATCTCCTCTTACCTCTTGAAGATCCTTAAAAACTTCTTGTTTTGCTTCTTTTTCCAAGTCCTTCATCACCAAGAGC
Source organism: Ormosia emarginata (assembly GCA_029884605.1). Taxonomy (NCBI): domain Eukaryota; kingdom Viridiplantae; phylum Streptophyta; class Magnoliopsida; order Fabales; family Fabaceae; genus Ormosia; species Ormosia emarginata. Next base: position 796,357 of record JAQQTP010000049.1, on the reverse strand, counting down.
TTCTCAAATACAAAACAAAATACATAGAAATTAGTATACTAAGCTTGATTAAGAGGAACCATGGATCAAACATGGCTTAGATCATGAAAAAGAGAGAAGAAAATGAAGTTTCCTTATACTTCACCTCAAAAACCCAATAACTTTGATCTTGAAGAAAGTCCATGAAGATGAATGATTTAGAGAAAATCTTACATGAAAGTTGCTTAGAACATCATGTAGATTCAAGATCTATGGTTGGATGAAATTAAAAGAGATTGGATGGTGATTTTAGGGTAGATAACCGAATGGTTTCTCTTGAAGCACAAAGATGAAATTTTTGATTTTTGATAGAAACTTGAAGCTTGGATTTGAAGCTCAAGATGAATGATTTTGGAAAAACTCATAACTAGAGATGTTCTTAGAATGGTGTTTAGGTTTAGAAAATCAAGTTGGATGAAATTTTTGAGTGATGAAAGGTGCTCTTGGAGGGCTTGGCCAAAATCTAGAGAAGAAAGGAGATGGAGAGAAAATTTTCTAAGTTTCCTTCAAAATGAATCAATGAAGACCAAGGAAGACAATAATGACTAAAGCATGCAATTATGGTCTTCCAAACTCCTTCATGCAGCACCAAATTCGTAGTCCCCCTTCTTGCATTCTTCTTGAGTGCAAAAAAAATCAAAAGTAAGCCATTATGATGTCTAACTTGACCAAGACATGCAAAAATGACATAAAGCTTGTTTTTTTCTAAACACTCCAAAACCATCACTTTCTCTTCATAATGCATTCAATAAAGTTTTCTTCATTATTTGCCACCATTTGAAGCATTTCTAGCCATTGATTAATTCAATGGTTAGGATTTAGGTAGATTTAGATAGGTTAGAAGACTTAATCTAGCGCCATTGGATTTTTCTCTTTAAATTCTAACCATTAGATGTGTCTCCAAAATTAATGGTTAAGATTGCTTCTTCAAACTTTAAATCAAGGGTCCTAATTAGTCTTTGCATTTTAGAAGACCAAATCTCTACCCTTGATTAATTCTTCATCCAATGGTCATAAATGGTCTTTTTTCATTACTTTTTAAGATTAAATCTTCACCCTTGATTTAATCTAAATCCAATGGTTATAAATGGTCTTTGTCATTTTTCAAGACCAATTCTACACCTTTGATTACATCTATGGTTGATATCAAAGCCTTCCTAACTAAGTATTCTCACACCATTGATTAAATCAATGGTTATTATCCAAGCTTTCTTTATTAAGTTTGTTTCTTAGCCTTTGATTAAATCAATGGTTAATATTCAAACTAAGTATTCTCATCCAAGGGTATAGATCAAGTCAAGCTCTCTTTGTTGACTACGCAAAGATAATATTTATTTTTGTATCCTACAAATAATATTTTCTTCCTTATTTTTATCATCCGATAATTAAATACGTAAAATACAAGACAAAGAAATTTTCTAAAACTGCTTTCCTGGATTCAGGTTTAGTAAGATCCTGTCTCCGTCTAAACAAGACAAATTTTTCTATGCGTAGAAAAATTTTTCACTTTGAAGGGACCCACCTGGCCCACGTGATTACCCTGGCCCACATACCCCTTGCGAGACCCACAGACAGGAAAAATTTCAAAATCATCCATAAAATCACAAAATTATAAAATGCACAAATATCAAATCGGTTACGTAAATTAATTACCTAACGGTAAAAATTAAATTACGTAAAGTTTTCCTACCTTAAAATTTTTATTTTCCCGACACGGAGTAAATCACTCAAAACGATCAAATATTTTGACAATAAACAAAATAATTTTACAAAACACAAAAATTACTAAACAAGAAAATTACATTAATCACAAAATTACTATTTAAGAGATACAGAAATTTTGGGGTGTTACAGTAACCTTGTTTCCTTTCTTTTACAAATAACATGGAAGACTTCAGAGATATCTGGGAGTTAATGAAGGCGTAGAGGAAGAACAAGGCCAAACTAGAAAGTTCCTCTACTTTGAGAGCCAAGTCATCAGTCACTGACTCCCAGGCCATTTGGACCGATTCCAGATTGCGGAGGCCGGCCAGTGATCCTGCAACTGGCTCCGAAGGTGTCTCAAGCTTCGGCCCTCTCATCCCTAGGGATAAAAAATGTAAGAGGGTTGATGAGGCGGAGGAGAGACATCTTAGGAAGGCGATAACGACAAGACCTGCTCCCTCTAGTGTCTCTTCAGGATGTGCTCCGAACATCCATGAGTCATTTGCGCACACTGCCAAAAGAATTATTAACCTGACCACTACTTCCTCTGCCTCTAATTGCGTTTGGGATAAGTCCTTCAACATCCGAAAGCATTCTAACACTGTCTTTTGTAGGGATGTTGAGATGGAGAGGTTGAAGGTATGTTCGCCCTCCGAACTCTACTTATATCTTCAAAAGATATAGGATCATCATGCCTCTATCGCCTGCTATTTGGAGAATATCCTGGATATCGAGAGGGTATCTATTTTGGAGTTGGAGAACTAACTCTTTAGTGAGAAGGTATCTAGGCTTCAGGCAAAATGGTAGGATGTTGAGAACCGAGATGCAGACGTAGGCAATAAGGTTCAAACACTTATTGGGTAGAAGTTAATGACCCAACAACGCTATGACAAGTTGAAAGTGAAGGCTAATGGGTTCGAGGCGTAGCATAAGGAGCTGGAGGAGTCCATGAAGGGTCTAACTTTAGAGAAGATGACCCTGGAGGCCCACGTGAAAGAGCTAGAAGTAGAGGTTGGGGCTTGGAAGTAGGAGAGGGATTTGTTGGAGGCAGAGAAACTGAAGTACTTGAACAACTAGACTAACTCCACCAAGACATCCTTCTAAAACACTCTAGCCCAAGTCTTTGTTATTTATCCAGACATCATGGAGTTCTCGGGGGTTGACCACCTCACCATTGTGACTAACAAGAGAATAGTCCCCATGGTGTTGGAGAATGAAGATGAAGATGAAGACGAACAAGGCGAGCCCAGTCCAAATGGTGCTAAAGGGGTCCAAGGCCAAGCTGATGACGAGGGAGATAAGGTAGAGGCTTAAAATGACCTTTCTGCAACTTAAGTTTTTCATTTTTTTCTTTTCTTATACTATTTTTGGCCCCTGTGAGGGTTTTTATTTTGTAAGTACATATTTTGGCCAAACTTATGGCCTTGGCAATACTTTGCCTTTGTCTTCTCCATTCAATGTTGTTTTCTTTTTTCGTTGTTTGCTTTCCTTCCCATCGAGGTCCAAAGCCTTTGACGGGTCCTAACTTAAGTTCTCATACTTACGATTTTTTGAAGTACGAACTTTCACGATATTTAAGGGTCAGCAGTCTTAAACTTACATGTGAACGAATACTTGTAAGTTAATTGTTTAGAAACTTAACAAGTTGGGATCCATGGTCCCATAAGAGTTGAGGTGGTCCACGGTCCCATACTTGAAAATCAACATTTAGAAACTTAGCGGGTTGGGCTCTGTGGTCCCATAAAGGTTAAGATTTGTGGTCCTATACTTGTAAGTTAACGTTTAGCATGTCTGCCTTGTTTACTTGAATCAAAGTAGGGACTTTATCGCTTTTAGGGATCCAATGTCATTTTACTAGCCTTTACCTTGCAACCTTGTAACAATTTGCGCCTGCTTGAGAACAATTGTTTTGAATTTAATGGGAATTAAAGCTACCTTAATGCTAGTAGTAGTATTTTGCTCTATTTCCCAACTGCCTGCTGCCTCTATAACCAATCTTAGGGAAGAAGCATTTAAACGTGACTTTTATTATGCAGATAGTTCACTTTCTTGAGAGCCAGTTAGAGTATGTTATTTCCTTTATAAATAAGAAATGTTTGTGGTGTGATTATCACTTTTCCCTTTCTTTTGTTCTCCATCTAACTATGTTTGAGATTAAGTCTTTTTCAGAGGGTGCCCTTTCTTTGCTCCTTGTGTGCATGTTGAGCGCCATGTCCTTTTCAAAAGACATTTTTCATTTCTTTCCAAAATCATTGAAGGTGTTCTCCTTTTTCCCTATATATTCTTTGGTAGAGGTCTTTCTCTCTAAGCATATTGGCTCTGTGAGGACCAAGTAACTGTTCTATGTGGCTTGATTAACATGTCTTCGAGTAGCAGAAACCTTTCTTTCCAGGTGTATCTAGCAGCAAAACAAGATCATGCTCTTATTGGAAAGGCACTGCTTCTATTGTAATTCTTGTAAGGCATAAAGGGGTTTTACTGCTCTCCCTCTTCTGTCCTCTTGACTGCCATCGAGGGTGCCCAATATGCCTTAGGTGCGTAGGGGTGTTTCAAGGGTGTAGGGTTGTGAAGCCTTCTCCTCATGTTGATCAACAAGAAAGAGACGAGTGCTTGTATCTTTATGAACCGATGAGGCAGCCATGGTCAGCGCTTGATCATCATCATCATCTCGCCAGGCTACCTTCTTGGCTTCTTTCAAGCAAGGACTCTTAGATAAGAGTAGTTTATAGGTCCTCCTTACAAAGTTAATGATGTTTGGAATGTGAATAATAATAAATTTACTTTTTTTGACATTCTGCTTTTTGTTGTCTTTCTAGATAGAACCAATATTCATGGTTGTTATTATTTTTATGGGTGCAATGTCCTTTAGCAAACTTGAATAAGTTTAGGGTCCAACGCCCTTTAACAAACTGAACGAGCTTGATGTTATTTATCAGACTAAACGAGTCTAGGATCCAACATCCCTTAATGAACTGAGCGAATCTAAGGTTTGTGCTTACGTGTTCTTTAACTACTCGATGTCCTTTTAATGATTTTAAGTTGCTTTAAGGATCCAATATCCCTTTAGCAATGTCGGGTTGTTGAAGCAATTTTAAGTTGCTTTTGGGATCTGTTGTCCCTTTAGCAACGTTGGGTTGCTTTAGTGATTTTAAGTTGCTTTAAGGATCCGATGTCCCTTTGGCAATATTTAATTGCTTAAGCAATATTAGGTTGCTTTGGGGATCCATTGAGCAATGTCGAGTTGCTTTAGCGATGTAAAGTTACTTTAGAGATCTATTGTCTCTTTAGCAATATTTAATTGCTTTAGCAATATTAGGTTGCTTAAGGAATCTGTTATCCCTTTAGCAATATTGGGTTGCTTTAGTGATGTTAAATTGCTTCAAGGATCCATTGTCCCTTTAGCAATATTTAACTACTTGCTTTAGGGGTCTGTTGTCCCTTTAGCAATGTTTTGAGCTGGGTAACTGGGGGTGAACATAATATCTGTTGAATTTCCTATTTTCACTCAATAAGATCTTTCTTTTACAAGGCTGGAGTGGTGAAACAAACTAGAAATTTAGACAAACTATAATACTTATTCAAATTGATGCCATGTCACACCCTAGGTAGCTTTTTCCTAGATAGATCAATGATCCTATATGCTCCTTTATCGAGGACCTTTGTGATCTGGTAAGGACCTTCCCAATTCACTACGAGCTTTCCATCTCTCATGTTTCGTCCTTTGATGCTAGACTTTTTGAGGACAAGTTTTTTTTCTTTGAACCGTCGTAGGAGGACTTTCTTGTTGTACCTCATAGCAGTTCAAAGTTTAAAAGTAACTTCCCTAATGTGGACCATATTCCAAATTTCTTCACTCAAATTAAGTTCCTCTCTTAGTGAACCATTATTGGCTTCTTCAAAGAAATGCTCTCTTCTCCAGCTCAGCTCTCCGACCTCTGTAACACCCTCCCTAGGGTATCACATGTCCGACTCCCGACTCATAATCTGAAAATGTTTTCATAAAAGGTTTGAGTTAAAAACGTGGGTTTAAAAATTTCTTTCTTGTTGAAATATAAACTTACTGAAATTCATATGTAATACTGAAAAACATATATTGAAACAGATTCATATACAATATTGACACCAATTAATATTTAACAACTTAAAGAGAAATATAAAACTAACAGACTCTTTTTTTTTAACAGTAGCAAACCCCATGACGGGTCCTACTTAATAGCACGGTACAACACTAACGTTAAAACTTAACATACTTATTCTGTTGTGTATCCATCTTGTTGCATCAGACATCTGTTCTACATCTGTTCTTTGTCAACACTGTACACCTTCGAGTCCTGAATGTCCACTCCTTATTGTTGTCACCCATCTCAGAGTATTCATTGCCCGTTATGTCTAAGACAACTCATTCTTTCTACTGTTTTAATTTTAACAATACGTACACAAAGAAAACAACATAACAAAGAGGTGAGATCACCTACACCAATACCAACATGGCGGCACGACAGATAACACAAGCAAAGAATATCATACAGGGATATCATATCAAACTTCCAATAATATATTCAATATTAATCAACTATCATCATCAAATCATTTATCAATTCAATTATCATAAACAACAATTACGATAATGTCCTAATTATCATCATCATCATCCAAGTATTCAAAACAATTGTCATAGCCAATATTCCTCAATTAATATGTCACACACATATAAATGTTCAGATTATGCATGTACACAAGACTCGATTTCCTACTCTATGGAGCTAAAACTCAGGTCGGAGAAATGATCGAAAAGATTTGTCGGTACCACATGCCTCAGACCACGTGCTATAATCCTCATTTTGATTTTGCACATCTAGCATATACACGACAGTCTTTATCGGATCTTGATTAAGAATAGTGTCTCGGTCAGGATCATCGGTGTGTTGCATCGGTCTAACCTACGGGAAAAAGCGCGACCAACCACCCGTGTAGGCAACCCGCACCCCGATGCCCCCAAGGTCAACAAGTGACTTACACTATGCATATCGCACCCACTCAAGAGGTGTGTTTCTCCTAGGCAATCAGCCATATCTAGTCCTCATCGGACCATTCCAATGCATGTATAATGCACCAAATACCAATGACAGGTACAATACCAATCACAGGTATATCTCATAATTTTATATCTCATAATTATATATATATATATATATATATATACCAATGCATCTAAATTGCACCACGTGCCAATAACAGCAAAACTCGTTGTTTTCACAAACAAGTGTATGATATCTTGGTTCACTCGTAATCATACTGTATTTTTCAATAACAAAATCATCTTATTATTTTTTCATAGTTATAAAACACTGTTGTCGTATTTTCACAAAATTGCGCAACATTCCCGTTACGTTTTTCACAATTCCACAACATTTCTGTTGCGTTTTCAAAATACTGTAACCCTTTTGTTACGTTTTTAAAATTCCAAAACATTTTCATTACGTTTTCACAATACCGTAACATTACTGTTATGTTTACAAAATTTTGTAACATTTCTGTTACGTTTTCAAAATACCGCAACTCTTCTGTTGCACTTTTAAACCACGTACAAATTTTTCAACGTTTTCTCAATCGTGTAAAAACATACGTTTCTCAAATCGCATAATATTTTTTTTTTACTATTTCAAAATCGCGTAACTTAAAAATTATTCTTTTACGTTACGTAAATCATTTTCTATCATTCTCAAAATATTTAAAACACTTTCCAAATCTCATAACGTTTTTTTTGTCATTTTCACAATCACGTAAAAATATTCTATTACTATTCAAATCACGTAGTGATTTTTCAACAATATTTCAGTCGCGTAAAATATTTAAACATTTTTTAAATCGCGTACAAATATTTTACTGTATTTCAAATCACTTTTAAGATACGTAAAATATTTTTCAACATTTTACAATCACGTAAAATATTCTTCAATATTCCAAAACACTATTTTGGACTTAAATAAATCAATATCATTTTCAATACATTTTTTTCAAATTGCGTAGCTTAAAAATCACATTTTTAAGATACGTAAAACATTTTTCATCACAATTTCATTACAGAAAATATTTTTTAACCATCAAAAATTCCTTTTAACTTTTCTCAAAATATTATAACTTTGTATTTCATTTTTTCACATTTTCTTACTCAAGAAAATCTTTTTCCAAAAATACAATCCACAAAAATCACTTTTCCATTGATATAAATCAACGTTTCAAAACTTAACATTTATCTAACATATTTCAAAACTTGAAAATAAGTAATACGTTAGTAAATTTTCAAAACACCATTATATTCTCCATTTTTCCCAAATTATTTTCAAACACAACCTTCTTCAAAATAAATTGAAGTTCGAAAACATTTTCGTTTACAAAAACTTAATTTTCTCAAGTGATAAATGCTCTGATTCCGTTTCCAAAATCCTTGTATTAAATCCAGTTACGTTTCCACTTTGAAATTCACAGTGTTCCTAAAAATCAAGGCATTACAAGCCTTCAAAAACGTGGACATGACTATTGAAATCATCAAAATATTTTTTTTTTCTTCTAAATCAATATGGTTTTACACAAACAAAACCATTAAAGCCATCAAATACTTTTCCTTTTAAATTGATATGGTTTTACACAAACAAAACCATTAAAATTTTGTTTTCAAAACCGAAATACCAATGGTTATAAAACCAAACCCATTTGTCCAAATTCATTTTTACTTTCTTTACAAATTCTTTTTCACTTTCTTTGCAAATCCTTAAAATCAACGTTTACCCGTTTCATTCAAAACTCATGTTTAGAAAAAAACACTTAGCATCTTTTTACACAAAATAAATCAATAAAAATTCCTCCAAAAATCATATTCTTGTTCTCTTGAAAAACAAATCCTTTGTTTATTTTCCATACTCTTCAAATCATCCATTTTCATCTTTCATGAAAATATTAATTTGTGAACACCTATTTTGAGGTGTCTTGTTCGAAATCCACCATGTTCTAAGTACTCAAAAATCAATTCTTTTGTTCTTGAAAATTTTCAACATGGACCCTAATCAAGGGCATCAAAACCGTAGCTCTTCCTTGGCTATTGGAGCCAAAAATCAATTTCCTTTCCACCATCAAGTCATGACATATACATATATTTTTCATCATAAATAATATAAGCATACCATCAAAGCCATAAAAGCATGTATAGCATATCAAGCATATCATCAAAGCTATAAAATCATGCAAAGCATATCAAGCATAGAAAATTAATCCAAGCTCATAAACACCCACAAATTAATTACATGACCATGGATATGAATCCTCACATGAATTTCACATCCATCAAATAAAATACCATCTCTCACCACCATGCTTGGTTGGTGAGATGGATCCCCCTCTTACATCCTGAAGATCCTCAAAAGCTTCTTGATTTGCTTCTTTTTCCAAGTCCTTCACCACCAAGGGCTTCTCAAATACAAAACAAAATACATAAAAATTAGTATACTAAGCTTGATTAAGAGGAACCATGGATCAAACATGGTTTAGATCATGAAAAAGAGAGAAGAAAATGAAGTTTCCTTATACTTCACCTAAAAAAACCAATAACTTTGATCTTGAAGAAACTTCTTGAAGATGAATGATTTAGAAGAAATCTTCAACATGAAAGTTGCTTAGAATATCATGGAGATTCAAGATCTATGGTTGGATGAAATTAAAAGAGATTGGATGGTGGTTTTAGGTACCTTGACCAAATGATGTATCTTGAAGAACAAAGATGGAATTTTTGATTTTTGATAGAAACTTGAAGCTTGAATTTGAAGATCAAGATGAATGATTTTGGAAAAACTCATAACTAGAGATGTTCTTAGAATGGTGTTTAGGTTTAGAAAATCAAGTTGGATGAAATTAAAAGTGATGGAAGGTGCTTCTTGGAGAGCTTGGCCGAATGGTGTTATTTTGGGAGAGAAATGGAGTTTTCTTTGGTTTTGCTTCTTGAAACTTGAAAGAAAAGGTGAGGATGTAATAATAGAAAGCATGAAAATGAATTCTTTGGTCTTCTTTAGAGTGAATGACCGTAGCCTTACTTGGAGAGAAAGGAGAGAATAATTTGCTAAGTCTTGCTTTTGGAAAATGATGAAGATTGATCAAGATAGGTACTTAATAATCTTCAAATTTTTCTTTGGCCTACAAAGGCTACTCAAAAATGTCTCCTTCTTCTTTGTTTTCTTCAAAACCGTGCCCCCTCCAAATGACTTTCTAAGGAAGCAAACAAATAAATCATAATCAAGGATGATGTATTGGTGATCTTGACATGTAATAATGGTCATCAAAAGTCATCTTTGGCTTCCAAAAGCATGCAAAAACCGTCCCCCTCCTTGAATTATGCATGCCACCTTTTTCAAGTCATTATTTGAAGCCTTTCTAGCCATTGATTAATTCAATGGTTATGATTTAGGTAGATTTTTAATTTTAGAAGAAATTAAATCTAGGCCATTGGATTTTTCTCCTTTAAATTCTAACCATTAGATGTGTCTCCAAAATTAATGGTTAAGATTACTCCTTCAAACTTTTAATCCAAGGGTTCTAATTAGTCTTTCTTTACTTTAGAAGACCAAATTTCCACCATTGATTAATTCTTCATCCAATGGTCATAAATGGTCTTTTTACTTTTTAAGATTAAATCTCCACCCTTGATTTAATCTAAATCCAATGGTTATAAATGGTCTTTGTCACTTTTCAAGACCAATTCTACACCTTTGATTACATCTATGGTTGATATCAAAGCCTTCCTAACTAAGCATTCTCACACCATTGATTAAATCAATGGTTATTATCCAACTTCTTTATTAAGTTTGTTTCTTAACCTTTGATTAAATCAATGGTTAATATTCAAACTAAGTATTCTCATCCAAGGTATAAATCAAGTCAAGCTCTCTTTGTTGACTACGCAGTATAATGTTTATTCTTGTATCCTACAAATAATATTTTTACTGTATTTTTATCATCCGATAATTAAATACAAGATCAAAACACAAGATCTGATAAAATTTTAAAAACTGTTTTCGGATTCGGGTTTAGTAAGATCCCCTGTCTCCGTCTAAACAATACAAATTTTTCTATGCGTAGAAAAATTTTTGCTTTGTGGGACCCACCTGGGCCCACGTATGGCCACCTGGCCCACATACCCCCTTCAAGGGGCCCACAGACAAGAAAAAATTTCAAAATCATCCATAAAATCACAAAAATTATAAAATACACAAATATCAAATCAGATTACGTAAAATAATTACCTAACGGTAAAAATTAAATTACGTAAAGTTTTCCCCGGCCCAAAAATTTTTATTTTCCTGACACGGAGTAAATCACTCAAAACGATCAAATACGCTGACGGAATAAACAAAATAATTTTACAGTGCACAGAAATTACTAAACAGTAAAATTCTGTTAACTGTCAAAATTACTATTTAAAAGATAGGAAATTTTGGGATGTTACAACCTCGACAGGGATCATAGCCTCGCATTCGTATGTGAGCTTAAACAGAGTCTTCCTACTGGCTGAGTGGGGTGTTGTTCGATATGCCCATAGGATATGTCCGAGCTGCTCCGTCCATTCACCTTTGGTGCCCTCTAGTCTTCTTTTTAGTCCTTAGAGGAATACCATATTAGCGGTTTTAGCCTAGCCATTAGCTTGAGGATGTTCAACTGAGGTGAAGTGTTGTTTTATCTTCAGGGTGATGTACATTTGAACTTTCTGTCCTCAAATTAGGTTATGTTGTCTATGACAATGGACTCTGGGATCCTAAACTTGAAAATAATACTTTTTAGAAACTTTTTTATTCTATTTGCGGTGATGGTGGCTAAAGGTTTTACTTCTATCCATTTGGTGAAATAATCCACAACAACTACCTGATATTTCAACTGTTCGGGAGCTTGTGGGAGTGGTCCCAGCAAATCTAAATCTCATTTGTAGAACAACCACGGGACTGAGATGGTGGACAATTCTTCATGGGGTGCATTTTGGATATCAGCATACTTCTAGCACTTATCGCAATTTGTACGTAAGACAAGGTGTCCTCCGTCATGGTAGACTAGAAGTATCTAGCTCGCATGACTTTCCTCACTAAGGTCTTTCCTCCTAAGTGTTGATTGCAACATCCCTCGTGGATTTCAGCCAAAACATACCGAGCGTCCTCTGGAGCGAGGCACTTCAGTATTGGGAGGAGAAGCCTCTACGATAAAGCTTACCATAAAAAAAACAAATATAAGGCTGCCTTTCTGGTTACCTCTTTGGCCTCTATTTGGTTAGGGGGGAGCTCATTATCTTTAAGATAAGCGATGATGGGTTTCATCCAGCTATTGTTGTCCAAAATGGCCATTATATGATCTTCTTCCAAAATACTAGGAGTAGGCAATGTTTCTTGAATTAAGAACCTATTATTCCCAAGGCTTTTTGTACTAGTTAGCTTAGACAAGATGTCTGCCTTGAAATTTTGCTCTGTGGGAATATGGTCTACTTTTACTTATGAGAATGGCTCTATAAGCCTCTTTACCTTTGATAGATATTTTTGAAATTATGGATCATTAGCCTGGTATTCTACCAGAACTTGAGACATGACTAATTAAGAATCACTGTATAGTCAGACTTTGATGCTCTAAGATCCTTGGCCATAAGGAGCCTTACTATCGTAGCCTCGTATTCGTCTTGATTATTTGATATCGAGAACTCAATCTCAATGACTGTTCAAGTGTTACTCCATTGGCCTTTTCCAGGATTATTCCAACTTTGTTGCCCTTGGGGTTTGCTTCGTCAAAGTAGATTGTCCACTCACCTGCCTCCTCAGGTATGGAGGGTGAGTAAACTCTGCTATGAAGTTGGGAGCGCTTGCGCTTTAACAGCTTGTCTTGGCTTATAACTTATACCAAACTCTGACAGTTCCATTACAAGATGACATTGGAAGTGTTGTCGCAACCTTCTTGCTGATAAGAGCAAGGCGAATCCCAGTTTTCTCTATTTTCTGATAGCGGACTTCAAGGCCCTGTAAAACTTTATTAACGAAGTAGACTAGCTTCTGACCCTTTGTTGTTTCCTGAACTAAAATTGATCTCATAGCTTTAGTTGACATTAACAGGTACAAAAATAGAACTTCTCCCTCTGCAAGCCTAGTCAAAATGGGGGGTTTAGCAAAACCACTCTTCAAATTCTAGAAAGACTCTTCACACTCTAGAGTCTACTCAAAGTCTTTGCCCTTCTTCAAAAGTTTAAAGAAGGGGAAAGCTTTCTAAGCGGACTTAGAGATGAATCTAGTCAAGGCTGCTATTCATCCAATTAGTTGCTGAATTTCCTTCAAGGTGTTAGGGATTCTCATATTGATGATAGCTTGACATTTATCAAGATTAGATTCAATCCTTCTATTGGTTAGCAAGAAACTTAATAACTTCATAGTTTGGACTCTGAAGGCATATTTTTTGGGGTTTAGTATCATATTATGCTTTCTCAGCTACAGAAAAACTTTCTAGAGGTCGTCTACATGGTCTTCGGTGTTCGGAGTCTTCACAATCAAGTGATCAATGTATACTTCCATGATTTTACCCACTTGCTCTTCAAAGACTTTGTTCATTATACACTGGTATGTTGTTCTAGCATTCTTAAGGCTGAAGGGCATCATTTTATAGTAATAACTTGCTCTTTATATAAAAAAGGTCATTTTCTCCTCATCTTTTGGATCCATCAGGATCTGGTTATAACTTGAGTATACATCCATGAAGAAGAGGAATTGGCACCTGAGGACCTATCCGCAACCTTGTCAATATTAGGTAAAGGGTAAAGGTCCTTGGGATAGGCTTTACTGAGGTCAGTGTAATCCATGCAAATGCACTATTTCCCCTAAGACTTCTTAACCAGAATAACATTGGATAACCAAGTGGTATAGGATACTTCCTTATTGAACCCTGCTTTTAAGAGTTCTTTTATCTGTTCTTCTATTACTTTTAGCACTCTAGGCATACCTTCCTTATTCTTTATGCCACTGGCTTGGCATCCAAGTTGATGGACAACTTGTGGCATATAAAGGTTGGGTCGAGGCCAAGAATATTTGTAGACTTCCAGGAAAAAAGGTCCTTGTTTAGCTGGAGAAATTCTATTAGTTTCCTTCATCATTCTTCTAGGAGGTTAGCCTCTATTTTTGTCACCTGGTTTGGCCAGTCCCTAATTTTATAGTAAACAGTTGCCCTTCAGGCTAGGGTCTCATGTCTTGAACGTTACGCCGAACATTGAGCTCCACCATCATCACGGGGTGTTTGCTCTCCCCTTGAGGTGGTGGAGTCTGGTGTTTGGGACATTGTTTTGAAAAATCCAAGTTGGTATTATAACAACTCCTGGCTGTTGCTTGATCTCCCTTAACAGTGACTACTTTTTCATCGTCGGATAAGAACTTCATTGTAAGGTGATAGGTGGAAACAAAACTCCAAGAGCATTCAAAGAGGGTCTTCCCAAAATTACATTATACACAAACGAACAATCCACAACTAAGAACTTAACTTTAACCATCTTATGGAGAGGCTCTTAACCAAAGGTTACAAATAGCTTGATGCATCCTTCTAGCCTAATTTTAACCTTTGAGAACCCAATCAGATCGATAGCAAAAGGTTTCAAGTTTGACTCTGCGATCCCCATGTTTCTAAAGCACTCCAAAAATAGGATGTTTGTCGAGCAACCTTGGTCTATGAAGACCTTTTTCACCCTTACATTTACCATTTTTACCGTAATCACCATGGGGTCATCTCCTTCCGGGATTATCCCTTCCTTGTCTTCATCCGTGAAATTAATAACTGGTGTCTAGGATCTGCTTCCTCATTTCATAATGGGACACAAAGCAACACTAAGAACAACTTTCAGATGCCTTTTGCGAGTTGATCTCGTCTACCCCTCCAGCGAAGCCCCCATCGATAATATTGATAGTCCTTGTGACTTCCCTGTCACGCCTGGCTTCTCTCTAGGGAGATGTCATCCTCCTTCCCCTGCCATTTTCCCTAGGGGAAACGTTCAGTGGGTGATGGAGAACGATGTCACGGACTTGGGCTGCATCTCTTCTCAGCCTTTCTCTAGTATCGATGTGAGTTGTTCTCTTTTGATCCTTGGACATAATTTTGAAGATCCCCACGCTGGATCAGGGTCTCTATGGCATCACGGAGGTCGACATAGTCCTCTGTGGTGTGTCCATAACCATGATGATAGTTGCAGTACTTACTTTTATCTACCTATCCTCTCGACCTTAACTATTTAGGCTTTGGGAGATCATTGAGATATGTGACATACACTTCTTGCAGAATTGTACTCATGGGGACTCAGAATGGGGTATAGTCATCGAACTTGCCCCATGATAGGGGTGGGCATGGTTTGGTTCGGCATGAAAAATTGAAGCAAACCGACAAGCAAAGCGATTCGGCTTGAAAATCTAACCAAATCTCTTTTGGGGCCGAATCGGTTTTGGTTCGACAAACCGATTTTGGTTTTGAACTAGTTTAGGTTTATAACCAGTTCAAAACCATTTTAGGTTCAAAATCGATTCTGAATTGGTTAACTGGTTTTCCACGAAACTAGTTCAAAAGACTGGTTCAGAATCGATTTCTCCATAGAACTAGTTCGGAAAACCAATTTTAAAACCAGTTTAGAACCGATTTTTCATGTAACCAGTTCAGAAAACCAATTAAAGACTAGTTCAGAACCAATTCAAAACCAATTAACTGGTTTTTTTTACATGGAATCAATTCAAAAACCATTAAAATTACAGCTTAAAACTAGTTCTGAACCACTTAACTAGTTTTTTAACATGGAACCAGTTCAAAAACCATTAAAAATCAGCTAAAAAACAATTTTAAACTAGTTCAATAATTTTAAACTAGTTCAATAGTTTTAAACTAGTTCAATAGTTTTAAACCTACTCAAAAGCCATATCGAATAGTTCAAAAACCAGCTCATATTGAATAGTATCAATATATTAGATAAAATGAAGTTATATTAGAAAAGCCCCACCCTTTCACAAACAGAAAACTCCCCACTTGTCTACTTACTGAATATATTAGAAACCTATAACTAATCTGAAAATAAAATAAAAATTTCAACCAAACAAGATCAGACATGTGAAATCCACACCAATGTTAACAATAAAAAGAGAATTCTTAGAAATTGTACTTATATTGAACCAACAGAAATATTAAATATCAAAACAAAGCATAGTCAATGAAAAGGAGTCATTGGTGAGTATTGTGAAATTAGCAAGCATAGTTAGCAGAAGACATCAAAAATTAGTATTTCCTGTAGGATCCTTTATCTTATTATTCTCGGTATGCAATGCACTATAAAATGTCTTAGTCAGCACTCAACGTTGGATTCTGGTTTTGCAGAATGAAAATGTGCAGAATAGAAATTAGATATTCAACTATCATCAGTGATGATGATATTGATTTATTTTTTAGATATTTACATTTTCAGGCTAATTTCAAAATCAGGTTTTAATTATTCAGGGAGAGGAAAAAAAGGAGCATACCTCTATGACCATGTGCCCTGAGCAATTGAGATCTTCAATGACTATAGGTGACTATAGGCCACACGAGTTCACTTTCAAAGTCAAATGCGCAGCTCCTTCCTGGATGGTTGCCATTGATTTTCTGTGTGTTGCACTCAATAGCAGAAACTTAAATGAAGTAGTGCCAATCTAGATTTTGTAAATTTTTCACCGTGTACAAAAGGGGGGGGGGGGGGGGGGAGAGACAGTAATGCAGCAAAAATCAATTCAGATTCACCTGATCTTCAAATGTCTTATACTTCCCCAAAAATATTTGTGCTAATTACAATCCACTGATTCATTTTTAGAAAGATAAGATTATGAACCTTTAGTGTGGGATGAACGTTGGAGGAACAATTCTTTCGTTGCTGATGTGTAAATAGTTTTAGGTGACCTAAAAAAGAAAATCCTAGGCTAGGGGATAATGGTTGGATATAAGTTGTCAGAAACATAGTCAGCCTTACCTCTAGATGCACAATTTTTCTTTTTTCAATTTCTCATCTTGACTAGTTATTTTTCATAAGTACAATTTGTGTTTTATGGTCCGATCCAAGAAGTTGTCAATGCTACACTGCATTTCATAAGACCAGAGACAAACATTTTAGAAAATGCAAAAGGAACTCAAACAATTAGCTTTGGTCCTGAAATTAAACTATTGTACTATTATAGTTTTATTTTTATTTATTATCAAAACTAAGCTCTAAAACTAGGCAGACAATATGAAAGTAGCAGCAAAAATAGTTGATAACCTTGTGAAGTACAAAAAGGGACACTCATATATAATTTAGAGAGAGAAAATAATTGGTAAGTATCACAATTGCCACTGTAATCTTAGGTGATGCTGGTTGTGCACAATATTCACAGCTGGCGCCTCTGTTAACTATTGTACTATTATAGTTTTATTTTTATTTGTTATCAAAACTAAACTCTTAATAACGAAACTTTACAACAAATCAGCTGCTATTATAAATATAGTGTTCATTATGTTAAGAAGAACGGTTATTTCATATTTTCACTACAAAACTATGTTAGCAAAACTTGCCGATATTACGCTACTGAATAATGATAGCTCATTTGGAATCACATTCTCTTCGGAACAAGATAACTAGGGGCATGTACGTGATCCAAATGAGCTAGCATTATCAGAGGAAAGAAAAAGACCACAACAAAATATTTTCTTCTTAATTGGCACATCAACAATAAACTGAGAATAGATATTTATAAGCCTTCACAAAAATAAACCAGCAGAGAGCACTGAGATACTTAAACTACTAAAAAAGTTGGTTATCAATATAAAGTTGATTTGAATGATAACCTTCAGCAAAAAGTAAAGAGATGTATGAACAACCAATGCTCCAGTAGCAAACGCAGGGTTCAAATGCCTTGTCAGCAAAATCTGCAAGTAATAGCTCAATTGTAGCATATTAGAAACCCAAGAAGTAAGTCAAACAAGAAAATTTAAATTGCAATATTATCTAAAGTTTTTTTAATAGATAATTAGATATATTATCTAAATAGTTTGTCAGCAAGTACATGAAGTCTCAAGTTATTTACAATACCAAAGTTAATAAATGCATAGCAAAATTAAAATTAAAGCCAAGTAATAGAACCAATATAAAAAAACGTGCATTTTAACTAAAGAAGAACTTATATTCTTTTTTTTATCGGTTATATCTGTTTTTTAGAAAACAACTCAAGCCAGCAATCAATCCCAAGAGAAGAATCAAGCAATCAAACTTGAATGAAGCTCAAAAAACAACAAACAAAAAACCCAAATTAAAATATGAAAATGTAAATGTAAGATTCAAAATAAAAAAATAAAAAAATAAAAATTAAGGGTTCAAGTTGGAGAAGAAATCACCATTCACCAAAAAGATGAAGATCCAACACCAGTAGAAGCCAATCACACGAGCACTGACACTGTGCAACACCCCCCAAATGACTCGATGAAGACATAGCATAAGGAAATCGATGAAGATTGACGCAGAGAGAAGAAGAGGCAGATTGATGTAGAAAGATGAAGATGCAGTGAATCGTCGCAACTCGCAACTTGTAACATCCAGAGAAACATGTTAAGCTTGTATATGATCTCAGATGTACTATTATACTTGAATAACATGTCAGTTATGTTTTGTGATAAATTGAGTTCATTTAGTCACTTTGTTGCAACCCAAAATGTAAAAAGTATCTTAAAATGACCCAGATAGTAACATAAATGACTAGTTTGAGGGAAATAAACTTAGAGAGTTTGTTTCTAAGTCACAAATAAGGTAAAAAGGATGCATTTAAAATTTGAGAGCAATCAGAGTTCGTTTGACATTTTTAAACATACCGGTTGTGTGTTTTAATGCTGAATTGACCTCTAATAGATATGAAATTTGAGAAAATTGTGACATAATAAATTTGATGAATCTTAATATTTATTTTAAAGTTGTTGCAAGTTATAAAACTTGAATTAGCAAAACATAAGTGTTCATAGCAGATAAGAAAGTTATAGTGCATAATTAGTGACCAAAGTCTATTTTATTGACTTTGTTTTCTCTTATCCCACACATTCTATGGATGAAGAAAACGAAAAGAAGAAACCAAAAACAGAAGGAAGAGGAAACGTAGGAGAGGGGAAGAAGAAGGGTAAGGAGAAAATCTAAAGTGGAAGCTAAATTCATCATCATCCAAGTAACAAGAGGTAAGGGGATTAACTCTGAAACTCTTATTCTTGTTATATTCTTTTAATTTGGGATATGCATGGTGATATTGGAAGATGGGTTTGACATGGTTTTTCCATTGATTAGATTGGATTAACTTGTCCTAAACCTAGTTTATGATTCAACTAGAGTTGATAGTGGCTTGATGGCTAGCTTTAGTTTATCTTTGGAGCTTCTTGAATTTGAAGTTGAAGAATAGGTATGAGTGGGTATGGTTTTGACCTAAATCTATGCCTAAGTAAGCCAACAAGTTGTATGAGTATTACAATATGTTTAAAGGGTGTGATTGAAGTTAGAAATCACCTAGAAACTATTTTTGGATGGTTAGAAGTTGGCTTGTTACATTAGGAATCGTGGCTAAACTTTTGCAAAATTCTACAGAGTTTCTATTATAGGGCCACGTTTAGGTGCAAGTTTTCCACACCTAGGTGTGGACTGAAAATTTTCAGTCCAGAATCAGACAGAGAATGCCATGCCTAGGCATGGAAAAGTCAAGCCTAGGCATGAGTACCATAATTTCTCAAGAATTATGTTCTTGATGTTTTGAAGTTCTCTATTAGTTAAGATCATTTATATACACTTCCTTAAGTATATTAAAACATTTTTAGGGATATTTCACAAAGGAAATAACTCACCTAGTATATAGGAACAAGTGGAGTTTCCAAGCTTTACAAGAATATGTCTTGTTTGAAATAGTTACCTAGAACTTTTATCACATTATTGTGGCTTATAATACCACTAGTGATATGATTGTAAGGTAGTTTAGATGCAAGTTTGATAAGAAAGAAATAATTATCAGTGAGGCACAATTGACCTATTTTAAATAAGTAAAGTTAATTGTGCTAGCCTTAGAAAAACTACTCTTTATCTTACAATGATGAGAATTAATAGAGTGGTTGGCAAAAGTTGGTTCTTTTATTTATAATGATTGAACCATAAATCATCACAATTCCTAACTAAGGGAGTGAGGCAAGTCCCTTGACCTTGTAAAGGAGTGCAAAAAACACTTTGCGAAATGTGGAGTTGTGATTAGTTATCCGAGTAATGGATATTGCCGGGCAAGCCCAGTAGAGTGGTGACACCGGGGTGTGACTGAGTGCCAAACTCAATCAAAATTGTAATTGAGTTATACCTATAGCTTGCAGTATAGGAAACAATACCGAATCATCTCTCAAGGATTGTTAAATGTGATTTGATCAGATCAAGCTAAAATTGGGAAGAGGAATTCGAGAACTCAAAGCATGTAAATAACAAAATTAAAGTGAGAAATTCAATTAAAAGAATAATCAATTCAGAAACCTATCCGAAATTGGGTTGATTCTATCATAGATCTTTCATCAAATAGTTGGAGTTCATTTGAATGGTTAATTTGGATTTAACCAAAATTTTTGCATTAAATCTAGAATTCATATTAGATAATCATCTAGAGTTCAATTAACAATTGACACACAAATTTGCAATCGCACAACTCATGTTAGATCTATGTTAATTTGATAACCGAATTCAATTAACTTAGGCAAAAATCAGTAACCTAACCTCTACAAATTCTTCATTAATTCAGATCAATCAACCAAAATCCAATCACAATTCTCAATCTTAAATCAAGATCTAATCAGATCAAATATAAACAAAATCACCATTCATGCATTCAAGATCAAGAAGAAGAAGAAGAAGAGGAATCCAATAACAATTCAAACACAAAACAGAACGAAGATCTCAAGAATCCAAACCACAATTTCTTCAAGAATTCTGAATTGATCACAGAAGTTTAGCCCTATATGAGAATGGGAGAACTCCAAAAAAATAAAAGAAAGAAAATGAAAATCTAGAGAGAATGGGAATGAAGAGAGTTCTAGAGAGAAGGTGACAAAAGTGTGTAATGAAAAGAGTCTCATTTTTCTACCTTCTAACCCCCAAAACTACTCTTTATTTTGGCTTTACATAATTAAAAACTCATTAATTACAAAGCTGGGTCCATTATGAGCAATTGGGCCTAAACCCCATGCTATTTGGAGGCCTATAACTCAAGTTATAGACAAAACAATATCAAAGGGTCTCTGAACTTGTGTTTTAACTTCCAAGCCCAATTAGATCTACTAGACATCTTATTAAGACTTCGAGCTTTTCATAAAAGTTGTAGAGCTTCCTATTAGCTTTCCTATAAGGTAAAATGCATAATTTTCAGACTTCTAGAACTCAAGTTATGGCTGAAATACCGAAATAACATCAAAACTCATTAATGCTGAAAAAAATCAATTAGACCCAATTTGAGCCCAAACTTACAAAACATGACCAAACTCAATTAATTAAGTACATGAAGAGTGTAAATGATTAAAAATGAGGGTTTATTAATGTATAAAATATGTGATTATTAGTGTGTTACACAAAAGGATTAGTTATCCAAAGCTAAGCCAATGATGAAATATCCAAGGTTAGGCTAAGGATTAGTTATCCAAAGCTAAACCTAGGATTAGATTCTCAAGGTTAAGCTAAGAATTAGATAAAAGATAAGCATTTTCTTAACGATATTGATATTTTACATTTGAATAATCATTTATTTAATATCAATAGTAAGTTATGAGTATAATTTATAATTTCATATTTATGTATATTTACATTAATACCATGAAATACTGTTATATTACTGAGAATTTTATGTTCTCACTCCGTTTGTGTTTCATGGTTAGCAGGGCAAGATACTCTAGAGGAAGTAAAACAGAACAAAAAAGAAAAAGAAGAAAAAGACTCCCAAATAGATAAACTTAAGATTATGTTTGAATATTTAGATAACAACTCTTGTAATATATGTTACTTTGAGTTGTTTTTGGTTGTATATATGCCACATTTGCCTTTGGGGCTTTTGATGCAAATATGTATAACTTATGTTTATCGTGGCTCTCCATATTTATTTGTTTAAATGATATGGAATATTTTATTAAATAGTTTAGCAATACTAATTATTTTAATATATGTTTAATATATTGAGATAATCATATTAGGATGTTACACAACTCACAAGCAAATCCGCCCCAAGCAATTGACGTAGTGAGTAGCGATCACTCTTAAAGCCTGAAGGTGTCTCCAATTGAGCAATTCATGGTGCTTGATTTGGGTTAGGGTTCAATAAATTGGGGGTTATGGTTCATAAATTTTGAGAAGGATTTCTGAAAAGTGAGAATTATGAGAGAAAAGTGAAAAGTGAGATCAGTTCTAAAGAGTGGAGTAGTCTGGTTATTAGCAATGAACCAAATTGGATTGAAAAACAGTTAACCAAACCACTTTAAAAAAAAATTAGTTCAAGTTATAAAATTGGTTTAGAAACATGTAGTTATTTATGGAGTGGTTTGGTTCAGTTTAAGGTTTGGTTTAATTCTTTTGGATTTTTTGCACACTCTTGCTGCGTAGTGGACCCCTAAGACTATTCTTTGGGCCCTTGATGTCAGGCTTTTTTTCCTTCTTCATAGTTTGTCCCACTCTTTGTGGGCATCATTCATGTCTTTCAGGGTTTCCTCCATATTGATGTACTTTTCAAAGTGTTGCTTCAATTCTTCTAGCGTCTTCGAGCTCTTAATGGCTAATGACTTCACGAACTCTCCGCATTTCAGACCGCCCATGATCGTGTGCATGGTGATGTCATGATTAAAAGCACGGACCTCTAGGCAAGCCTGCTAAACCTATTGATCAATCAAGTTTGAGCCATTCATTATTGCTTCATATTTGGCCTAATTGATGTTAATTATGTCCAATATTATGTTTGTAGATGAGTTTTAGATGATTGGTCTTCATTGAGCTTAATTGTAAAAACTTCATTAATTTTCGGATTTTAACTCATTTTGACCTTTCTGTCTTGTACAGGCCATAACTTGGGCTACAAATATCGTATTTGGATGATCTTGGAGTCCCCTGAAAGCTGAGATGAAGATCTACAATCTGGTGTCTAATGCAAATTTTCTAATTCAGCTGGATTCAAGGCGAAATTGGGCCTCAAAGTCAGGATGCTGTTGCTGTCACAATGCTTGGACCTTTCCTCAATGATTTGGGCCTATCTCTCTCAATTTAAGCCCAATTAAGGCAAATGATATGTCTCTGAAAAGCTTATTCAGAGGGCTACAGTTTGGGCTAGGGGTAGATTAGGAATTACAGAAGAACTTTCAGTTACAAATAGGTTTAGGCATATTTCGAATTCAGCTTTTTGGTTATTATTCAGTTTTAACAGATTGAGCAGAAACCCCTTTCTCTTTTCATCTTCTCTCTATTTTTCGTTTTACTCTCTTCTCTGCAATTTTCGTGATGGCCATGGAAGGCTAAAGCTCCAATCAATCCAAGGAATTCAATAATGGTGGTTAGAATTTTGAGTTCTCTTGTTTGATTATAAATTTCGTTGTGTTCTTCCTCTTCTCCTTCTTCAATTGAATTGATTGGAATTTCAAATTGAAGTTAGAATTAGGGTTGATTAATTTGAATCTAAGGGAGAATAGATCATCGATTGATAATCTATGTTAATCTAAATTTGTTCCTAAATCAATCTTAATCAAGAATTGCGATTGTGATTCTGTTTGAATTGATAAATTGCTTGGGTGATTATCTAGTTGATTTCGGATTAACAGAGGTGTAAACAACAGAAATTCTCTTGAACAATGATTGATTCTGCCACTTGAATTGAAGACCTTGGATTGGTGTTTCCTTAATTGAATTTTCTCAATTTAAATTCGTTTTCTGTTATTGCAATGAACAAAACCCCCTACTTATTGATAATTTCTAACCTTGGGAGATGACCTAGGTTATGCATTATGCTACATTCCATGAATCCTAGTCTATTTTGAGGCGAGTGCGACATCGCTGATCAAAATTTGGCGCCGTTGCCGGGGATCTATTTTCGGTTTCTTAAGTTTATTAGGAGTTCCTATTTTCGTGATCAACTTTGCTGAAAGTCCTTAAGTGCATTTTGCTATTTTTTCTGCTAATGTCCTGATTCTACTACTGATCTTGCTGCATTCTGGTTGCTGAATTCTACTTCATTCGTTCTTTGCATTACACCGCCATCTTGTTCCATTGGCTACATAATTCACTTCACTTCACCGCACTTCATTGGGTCACATCGTCTTCTTCTGCACATTTCATTTCATTTCTTCTCGCATAATTCTCGTGACTGCAGAATTCGGTTGTGATGCACAAATCTTGCTGCTTTGTTGTTCCGTTGTGTTTTTCCACTGCAATATATCATTGATCAATTCTGGTATAAATCTGTGCTCTCCATTCTGCAGTTCATTGGATTTTTCGTTTTCACTGTTCCATTGGATTCATTACTGTTCCATTGAGTTTTGCTGCAATTGATGAGTCCTGTGAATGTGCATTGCTTCACTCAACACAGTTGATACTTCTGTTGCACAAATAACACATTCATTTGCTGCAAAAATTCCTGCATAATCTAATTGAGCTGATAGCCTGATTTCTGCATAAATTCTGCTACGGTTACTGTTCCATTGGATTCCTTGCACCACATTCAGCTTTTGCATGTAATCTTGCTGCATTTGACCATCCATATACTTCATTATTGATAATTGGAAGTTTTGATTTTCATTTTTGAGTTTCACCTCCACTTTCACTTTTGAGTTTCACTTTGCTCTCATTTTTGTGAATCCAAAAAGGCACTAGTAGACAGGAATTGTACTTGCGATGGAGTCTTGACCTGAAACTTGGCCGCCAAAGGTAAACCATCATTCTAAGCAAACCATAATTTGGCCAAATTCCATCGTTTGGTAAGGGTTTTGAGCAAATTTAGGTGAGACAATGGCATTTTTGTAATTTTTGGGTGACCAAACATGCTCAGAATGAGCTGAAAATTGGTGGGTTGAAGGAAAATGGCATTCTCCACAAGGCTCACAAACTTTTCAGAGCAACACCCTCTCCTGCTCTAATTCCTTCATTTAGGCCACTTTTTCATTTTTTGAAGATTTTTCATTGCATTTTTGAGTTCCATTTTAGTGTAGTTTTAAGTGTGTGGTGGTCCCATATTTTTTAAAAATCATTTGATAGGTCAAATAGATTTATTTTGGTGCATTTCTAGTGTTGGATACTCCATTTTGCTGTTTTGATATTTTTGAGTTTTGCATGTTATATGACTAGGTCCAATCCTGGTTCCTTGCATCAATTTGATCCTGAGATAGATAGGACTTTTCATACCTTGCATAGGTTCAATAGAGTTGATTCTGTAACTGCTGAGCATATAGGAAGTAGAGGTTCTTCACTTAGTTACCATACTAGTGATTCTGCTTCTGAATTTTCTGATTCTGATCCATCTTTCAATTCTGATTCTGCTGATCATACTGAGATTATGGATAACAGAACCTTGAAGGAGCTAGCTGCTCCTGATGTTACATACCAGTCTTTATGCATTCAATATCCTGATGTTGATATTCCATTTGAACTTAAATCTGGATTGATTCATTTGTTGCCTAAGTTTAGTGGTCATGCAGGAGAAGATCCTCATAAGCACCTCAAGGAGTTCCACATTGTGTGTTCTACCATGAAGCCTCAAGGCATTTCAGAGGATCATATCAAACTTAGAGCATTCCCTTTCTCATTACAGGATGCTGCTAAGGATTGGCTGTACTACCTGCATCCGAGATCTGTGAATAGTTGGAATGATCTTAAGAGGTCATTTTTGGAGAAATTCTTTCCTCGCATCAAGGGGCTGCCTCAATCCGAAAAGAGATATGTGGCATCATGCACTTTGACAGAGAACCATTGTCTGAATACTGGGAAAGATTCAAGAAGATGTGTGCTAGTTGTCCTCACCATCAGATCAGTGATCAGCTACTAATCCAGTATTTTTATGAAGGTTTGCTGCCCATGGATAGGAGCATGATTGATGCTGCTAGTGGAGGAGCATTGGTAGACAAGACTCCTGTGGCTGCAAGGGCACTGATTGAGAATATGGCCACTAACTCCCAACAGTTTGGTACCAGAAGTAACTCAGTGGCATTAAGTAGAGGTGTCCACGAAATTGAGGCAACTTATGCTGCAGATCACAGGAAATTGGAAAGCAAAATTGATGACCTTGCTTCCTTGGTGAGGCAATTGGCTGTGACTCAACATCAACAACTGCGTGCAGTAGCTCCTGCCAGAGTGTGTGGCATTTGTATTTCTGCTGATCATTCCACAGATTCCTGTCCTACACTGCAAGAGGTTGATACTGATGGCACCCCCGTGCCTATGCAGCAAACATCTACAATAATAGGCCTCAGCAACAACAACAACAGAGTTATGATCTGTCTTCCAACAGATATAACCCAGTGGAGAAATCATCCAAATCGAGGTGGGGAATAACTCTACACGCCGCTGCCCTACTCAATTTAGGCAAGCAGCGGCGGCTTCCTTCCAAAGAAGAAGAAGGCCTCCCTTCTAGTCCACTACAGACCCAAAGCAGACCATACCACCACCTTTCATGCAAAGAAGAAAAATAATGCCCCTCCTCCTAAATCCGAGCCAACCTTGGAGGAATTGATGAAACAGATGGCGGTGAACAACTGCGGTTCCGGCGGAGGAGACGAAGCTACCATTCGAAATTTGGAGAATCGATTGGACAACTTGCAAGTTCTATGAACCAATTACGGTCCCAAGATTCGATAAGCTTCCCGCACAAACCGTGGTGAATCCAAGAAATGTGAGTGCAATCACTCTAAGATCCGGTAAGACCGTTGAAGAATTAGATAAGGAGAAGCAAGCCATACCGTAGAATTCCATGTAGCAAAGAAAGATCGAAAACCGATCCTGCTCCCATTCCCGTAGTTGCTTCGAGCGATCCATCCCACTACCATTCCCTCAGAGAGTTGTGCAGCTTAAGAAGACTCATGAGACTGATACAGATAGGGAGATCTTGGAGACATTTAGGAAGGTTGAGGTGAACATTCCTCTCATTGAAGCAATCAAGCAAATTCCAAGATATGCCAAGTTTCTTAAGGATTTGTGTACTCATAGAAGGAGACTCAAGGGAAATGAGAAGATTAGCATGGGAAGAAATGTGTCTGCACTTATTCAGCCTACAATGCCTCAAAAATGCAAGGATCCAGGAATTTTTACTATTCCATGCACCATAGGCAGTAGCAAATTCGAAAATGCCATGTTGGATTTAGGTGCTTCAATCAATGTTATGCCTATGTCTGTGTTTCAATCTCTTGCCCTTGGACCTCTACAGAATACAGGAGTCATCATTCAGTTGGCAAATAGGAGTAATGCATACCCTGCTGGACTCATTGAGGATGTTCTTGTTAGAGTTAATGACCTGATCTTCCCTGCAGACTTCTACATTCTGGATATGGATGGAGAATCCGAATCCTGTAGAGCCCCCATCATTCTTGGTAGACCATTTCTCAAAACTGCCAGAACCAAAATTGATGTCCATGCAGGCACTCTTTCCATGGAGTTTGGAGATAATGTGGTTCGATTTAATATCTTGGATGCCATGAAGCACCCCATGGAAGAACATTCAGTCTTCCATATAGATTTGCTGGCTGATATAGTTGATGATAGCTTTTCTGAGCTCTTTGCTGAAGATCTTCCATTCTTTTCTGATTTTGTTGATACCTACACATGTGATGCTTGTATTCTACGAAAATGTGTAGTGTTTGTACTGAGATTGCATCTTGTTTACATGGTGATTCTGATACAAATTGTGTGGAGTCTGAACAGTTAAATGGTGTTGCAGTTGAAAATTTGAGGAAGTCAGAATGTAGCAGTTTGATTACAAAGAAATACCTCGACTCGGTTTCGTTGAATTTCGTGTCAAACATAGCTACTTCCACCGAGATACTCCCATCTGTAGTGCAGCCACCTACACTGGAGCTTAAGCCACTCCTAGAGCACCTTAAGTATGCATACTTAGAGGAGGATCAGAAGCTTCCAGTTATCATTTCCACTGCCCTCCATGCGACCAGGAGGAGAAGGCGCCGCAAATCTTGAGGAAGCATAAGAAAGCTATTGGTGGACCTTGGCCGACCTTCCCGGCATTAGTCCTTCTATGTGCATGCACAGGATACTACTTGAGGATGGTGCTAAACCAAAGGTGAGACAACCACGGAGAGGCGACTCAACCCCTTGATCCCGATGTGGTGAAGAAAGAGGTGACCAAGCTTTTGCAAGCGTGCATCATCTATCCTATCTCGATAGTGCTTGGGTTAGTCCAGGGCTCAAGTGGTTCCATCAGAATCACGGTAGTGAAGAATGATCAAGATGAGCTGATTCCTACTAGAGTGCGAGTAGTGGGAGAGTTTGTATCGATTACGGCGACCGAACCAAGCGACAAGGAAGGACCATTTTCCTCCGCCCTTTATCGATCGGATGCTTGAGCGCTGGTTGGAAAGTCTTTCTATTGCTTTCTTGATGGCTTTTCTCGGATACTTCCAGGATCCATATAGCACCAGAGGACCGGAGAAGACCACCTTCACTTGCCCTTTTGGCACTTTTGCCTACGGAGGATGCCTTTCGGCTTGTGCAATGCTCCTGGTACCTTCCAACGATGCATGGTGAGTATCTTTGATTTTTTAGAGGATTGCATTGAGGTGTTTATAGATGATTTTACTTGTTTATGGTTCCTCTTTTGATGCATGCTTGGACAGTTTGGATAGAGTTTTGCATATGTGCATTGAGACTAACCTTGTTCTTAATTATGAAAAATGTCATTTTATGGTAGAACAAGGCATAGTCTTAGGTCATATCATCTCTCGAAGGGTATAGAAGTAGATCCCGCTAAAATTAATGTTATTTCCCGCTTACCTTACCCTCTTGCGTGCGAGAGGTTCGTTCTTTTCTTGGCCATGCAGTTTCTACGAGGCGGTTCATTAAAGACTTTAGCAAAAGGCCCTTCCATTGTCCAACTTGTTGCGTAAAGAAGTTGTTTTTGATTTTGATGACAAGTGCGAGAGAGGCTTTTGATTGCCTCAAAGGAGCTTTGACCACCACTCCCATCATTCAGCCACCGAGTGGACACTTCCTTTTGAACTCATGTGTGATGCATCTAACTATGCATTGGGAGCTATCCTTGCACGAGAGAGTTGGCGAGACAACCTCATGTCATTTCATATGCTTCTCGGACTTTAGATGTCGCACGGAGCTAACTATACTACCACCGAGAAAGAGTTGCTTGCTATTGTATTTGCACTTGATAAGTTTAGATCATATCTACTTGGCTCTAGAGAGTGGTTGTCTTTACTTGATCATGCAAAGCATTAAAATTCTTGTTGAAAAGGCGAGAATCGAAG
The DNA here is from genome assembly GCA_029884605.1 of Ormosia emarginata. Lineage (NCBI taxonomy): Eukaryota > Viridiplantae > Streptophyta > Magnoliopsida > Fabales > Fabaceae > Ormosia > Ormosia emarginata. The sequence goes on along the minus strand of JAQQTP010000049.1, from coordinate 767,107 downwards.
CCGAGATTGATTAGATGGATGTTGCTTCTCCGGAGTTTGATTTGGAGATTAGAGATAGGAGTGGCACGAGAGAATTTGGTGGCGGATCATTTGAGCAGAATAGAAGGAGTTGTTGACCCTTCTCCCATCAGAGATGACTTCCCAGATGAGCAGCTCATGCAGCTGCATGATACCACACTTTCTCCTTGGTTTGCTGATCTAGTTAATTTCATAGTTGCATCTGTTTTTCCTCCTCATGCATCTAGATCACAGCAAGCTAAACTTAGGAGTGATGCTAAATATTATGTGTGGGATGATCCATATTTGTGGAAATTTTGTAGTGACCAGGTGATTCGCAGATGCATACCTGACCATGAGATCCAGTCAGTTCTTCACTTCTGTCATGCCTCTCCAGTAGGAGGACACTTTGGACCACAGCGGACAGCTAGGAAGGTGCTGGATTCTGGATTCTATTGGCCTACCATTTTCAGGGATGCATATCAGGTTTTCAGTACTTGTGAGCAGTGCCAGAGAGCAGGAGTGGCCATTACTCGGAGACAGGAGATGCCCCAGCAGCCCATTCTGTTTTGCGAGGTCTTTGATGTTTGGGGTATCGATTTTATGGGCCCTTTCCCTGTTTCTTTTGGTTTTTCATATATTGTACTTGCAGTTGATTATGTTTCTAAGTGGGTGGAAGCTAAGGCCACCAGGACTAATGATGCTCGAGTTGTTGTGGATTTTGTCAGGTCTAACATATTTTGCAGGTTTGGAGTGCCCCAAGCTATCATTAGTGACCGAGGGACTCATTTCTATAATCGGACTTTGGAGGCTTTGTTTCGGAAATATGGGGTTGTGCATAGAGTGTCTACTGCATATCATCCCCAAACTAACGGGCAGGCCAAGATTTCTAATAGAGAGATCAAGCAGATTCTGGAGAAGATGGTGCAGCCGAATAGGAAAGATTGGAGCCACCGGTTAGAAGATGCTCTTTGGGCTCATCGTACCGCTTACAAGACACCTATAGGGATGTCTCCTTTCGGGTTGTCTTTGGTAAACCATGTCACCTTCCTATGTGGAGATAGAGCATCGTGCATACTCGGGCGGTGAAGAGTTGTAACTTAGCATTTGACCAAGCAAGTTCGAGAGGAAGCTTCAATTGCAACAAATTTGGAAGAACTTCGCTTGGAAGCTTATGAGAATTCCAGGATCTATAAGGAAAAGACCAAGCATTTCCATGATAAGATGATTTCTAGAAAGGAGTTCTCCATTGGCCAAAAGGTGCTTTTGTTCAACTCTCGCCTTAAACTCATGCCCTAAAGCTCTGTTCTAGGTGGGATGGTCCTTTTGTTGTCACTAGCATCTTTCCTTATGGTGCGGTGGAGATTTCGAATGAAGCCACCAACAAGAGTTTCAAGGTTAATGGCCACCGTCTTAAGCCCTTTCTTGAGAGCCCCACAAGCCCCGCAAGCCCAAAGATCCGTAGAGGAGCTCTCCTTGGCAAAGCCCACCTTTCCCCAAGTGCAAATTTTTCCACCATGATGAGGGTGTTCTCTTCCCTTACTCTTTTATTACACATGTCTTCTTGTCTTTTGCTTTGTGTTTCATTGAGGACAATGTATGATTTAAGTGTGGGAGAGGGAATTTCTGCTATTTTTCTCATTCTTTTTTTGTTTTTTTCTAGAATTTTTCTGTTTTGTGATTTTCTGTTTTTCCTCTTCTTTGTTTCTAATTGTTTTAATTCTATTTTTTTGTTTCCATTTTGATATTTTGCATGCCTTTCATTGAATATCTTGGTTTGTACAGGTTGTGAATCATTTCATCATTCTTAGTTAGAGGTTTCATGACATGATGTGAATACTTTTCTTGCATTTTTGGTTTAGCAAGCTGGCATTGAGAATTAAAGTGTTGCATCAATTGTGATAGGCTTGTCCTTGGTGAGATTTTGGACCTTATACATGGATGGATTGCATTATGCCATTCTCTTTTCTTTCTTGTGTGATTTCACTCATGATTGTTAGTGCTCTAGAACTTGACTTGATTCTTTTTGAAGCTTCTTGTTCACATGCATGTATTGAGATGATTGAGGCCTTCTTTCTTTGTTTAGCTACTTTGGCCAAAAAAGCCAACCTTGCATCATTTTTCGTTGATTACCCCCCTTGAGCCTAATTGCCTATTCTTTGCTTTAGCTCATTTTATGCCTTTGTGAAAAACCATGATTTTACCGTACCTTTGGGAATGGGAGAGCATTGGTTTATTTCATTTGAGGAGCTCTTTTGCCTTGTGGGCAGTTGATAGTTTGAGTGGTGTGGTTATACAAATTGATGTGTATGTATGCAAGGTTATTATTATTAAAAAAAAAAATTTGAAATAAAAAAAAGAAAAAGAAAAAAAAAAAAAAAAGTTTAAAAAAAAAAAAAAAAAAAGGGTTCAAGAAAGGTTGTAAAAGCAAAAGGAAAGGTGATAAAGGTGATCAAAATAAGAGAATATGCATTACTTGTCATTTGAGTTCCTCATCATTGCTCTTTTATTCTCTTGGGTGCTTAACTTGTCATATCCATATTGTTCCTTCCCTTACCTTGGCCCCATTACAACCTTGAATAAAGTCCTTTTGATCTTTATTTGTATGTGTTTCAAGTGGTGGAAATTAGAGACTTGTCAAGCTTATGGTAGTACTTGCTTTCATGGGTGCCTTGAGTGTAAATACAATCCTAAACACTTGAGAGTAGAGTATGCCTAGTGAGGATCTTATCACTTTTGGTTCATCATTTGATTCGAGTTGTCTTCTTGCTTGCTTGAGATATTGAGAGATATATTCATGTTTGTCTTGATTCTTTGATACTTTGGATGTTTGAATCTTGATCACTACCTTGCATTCTTGCAATTCATTGGAAGGCATGTTACTTTTGTGGTTCAAATTTTGAATGTTGCCCAGGAGTGCAAAGGTTCAAGTGTGGGGGATTTTGATCAATCAATTTTGAGCCATTCATTATTGCTTCATATTTGGCCTAATTGATGTTAATTATGTCCAATATTATGTTTGTAGATGAGTTTTAGATGATTGGTCTTCATTGAGCTTAATTGTAAAAACTTCATTAATTTTCGGATTTTAACTCATTTTGACCTTTCTGTCTTGTACAGGCCATAACTTGGGCTACAAATATCGTATTTGGATGATCTTGGAGTCCCCTGAAAGCTGAGATGAAGATCTACAATCTGGTGTCTAATGCAAATTTTCTAATTCAGCTGGATTCAAGGCGAAATTGGGCCTCAAAGTCAGGATGCTGTTGCTGTCACAATGCTTGGACCTTTCCTCAATGATTTGGGCCTATCTCTCTCAATTTAAGCCCAATTAAGGCAAATGATATGTCTCTGAAAAGCTTATTCAGAGGGCTACAGTTTGGGCTAGGGGTAGATTAGGAATTACAGAAGAACTTTCAGTTACAAATAGGTTTAGGCATATTTCGAATTCAGCTTTTTGGTTATTATTCAGTTTTAACAGATTGAGCAGAAACCCCTTTCTCTTTTCATCTTCTCTCTATTTTTCGTTTTACTCTCTTCTCTGCAATTTTCGTGATGGCCATGGAAGGCTAAAGCTCCAATCAATCCAAGGAATTCAATAATGGTGGTTAGAATTTTGAGTTCTCTTGTTTGATTATAAATTCTGTTGTGTTCTTCCCTCTTCTCCTTCTTCAATTGAATTCTGATTGGAATTTCGAAATTGAAGTTAGAATTAGGGTTGATTAATTTGAATCTAAGGGAGAATAGATCATCGATTGATAATCTATGTTAATCTAAATTTGTTCCTAAATCAATCTTAATCAAGAATTGCGATTGTGATTGTTTGAATTGATAAATTCTTTGGGTGATTATCTAGTTGATTTCGGATTAACAGAGGTGTAAACAACAGAAATTCTCTTGAACAATGATTGATTCTGCCACTTGAATTGAAGACCTTGGATTGGTGTTTCCTTAATTGAATTTTCTCAATTTAAATTCGTTTTCTGTTATTGCAATGAACAAAACCCCCTACTTATTGATAATTTCTAATATGCTTGAGAAATTCGAATTGGTCCTTGGGAGATGACCTAGGTTATGCATTATGCTACATTCCATGAATCCTAGTCTATTTTGAGGCGAGTGCGACATCGCTGATCACCTATGCATAAAATTGCAAAGAGTCTCATTTTTCCATTACTTGATACTAAACAAACTTTGAGTGGTCCTAGGTTGAGTTTTACTCATTGCAGAGTAAGGAAACTTTGCGCTAGTTCATCAAAGTTGTTAATTGACTATGCTGGTAAGGTGGTTGTGAACACTCAAGTTTGTTTGGGGGCATTTTGTAAAAAATAAAAAAATAAAAAAATAAAAAAAGAAGAAAATAGAAAAAAGGAAATAAGAGGAAAATGACCCATCTTTCACTCAATGGCCCATTATCCAACTCATTGACCCATTAAGCCATAACCCATTATGAATGACAATGGCCTTGGTTTTGATTATCAACAAACAAAAAAGCAATGAAGTGCAAAGATCAAGTCCCAAGGTCTTTTAAGATTAGCTAATAGGACTTAGATCATATGTAGAGGTATAATGGACTCACATAAAAGCTCATTTCTTAATTCTAAACTCATTTGTAAATGGCTTTTGTATAATCATGTTTTCATCTTGTGAAAATTGTGTTTAAGATTGAGTAAAATGCTTTTAGAAAGTTTGGAAAGATTTTAGATATCATTGGTTAAGAAACTCTTTGAAAATTCTATGTTTCTAAGCAAGCCATAATAGATCATGGTTTTTCTATAATAGATTATGGATGTGTTATAACAAGTTTTTCTAAGCCAAAGCCCTTCCTACGTTTTCTTAAAAGTTCTATAATAGATTATGATGTTTTCATAATCTATTATATGATAAGTTATGAAGTGGTTTATGTTTCATAATAGATTATGAGTATTTCATAATAGATTATGAGACTACTACAGAACGTTTCCACTTTAGTTTTTATGTTCCATAATCTATTATGCCAAAGTCATAATAGATTATGAGAGATTCCATAATCGATTATATGCTAAGTCAGAACGTCCATCTCTGTTTTAAAGGATTCCATAATCTATTATGCCAAACTCATAATAGATTATGATAGAACTTATAACAGATTATGATAAACTCATAATAGTTTATGATGTTAGAAAAAGAAGCCCAGGACGTCTTCTTTCAAGCCATAACAGATTATAGTTATATCATAACAGATTATGAACACTTTCAGAACTCTTCTCTAACGGCTCTTTGAGAGCATTTAATGCCTCCAACAACTTCTAACGTCTCTTAAATGTTATGAACTATAAATGAAAGTGTTTAGGCATTGATTATGGGTTGGAAAACATTCTGAAAAACATCCTTGAGCATTGAATATGAGTTTTCTCATTATTTCATTAAATACCCTGTTTTGAGCTTCAAAGTGTGAGTCCTTAATACCATAGTTCTTCAATTTATATTATCTACTCTTTGAGAAAGTTTCTATCATTCAAACACTTTGTTTATTCTGTAAAGAGTGTGAGGTATCCCTCTAGTGAAAAAGGGTGAGGTATCCCTTGTTGAAAAGAAGGTAAGGTATCCTTCAAAGGTGTAAAGAGGGTGAGGTATCCTTCAAAGGTTGTAAAGGGTAAGATATCTCTGTTTTAAGGCTCAAAGCACAAGGGTGAGGTATCTCAAGGTGTTGTTGAGTGTTCCAATCTATAAAGGTTTTCAAACACCCATTTAAGTTTGAAGTTTAGTAAAAAATCTCGAGTGGTTCGTATAAGGACTGGACATAGGTCACAAGGGGTGGCTGAACCAAGATAAATCATTGTGTTTAATTCTCTCAACTCTATCTCTTTACTTTGTGCTTTTATTATATATGCTTGAGTTGAGTTTGATATCTATTGCTTGAATACTTTCTATCTTGGCTTGTTTATTTGTGAGTGACTTATTCGATCTCATTTATTTATTCATTTCAATTAAACAATAGCTTCAACGAAAATTGGTTTACAAGTGTTTTGCAAAAGATTTGTGAAAATATTTTATAAACTCAATTCACCCCCTCTTGAGTTTGAGGCCACTTGGTAACAAATGATATCAGAGCTAGACTCTTGTGTAAAGAGCTTAACAGTTTCAAGAGAAGAAATGGCTTCAAATGGTTTTTCAAACGAAAATTCTTCTATAAATAAACCTCCCTTTTTCAATGGGGATGATTATGCCTATTGGAAAGAAAGGATGAAATTTTTTATTAAAGCTATTGACTTAGATGTGTGGGATGCCGTTGAAAATGGTACTTTTGTTCCCATACGTACTATTGATGGTATAAGAACCAATACACTAAGAAGTGAATGGACAGATGAAGATAAAAAGAAGGTTCAATATAATTTGAGAGTCAATAATATCATTACCACATCTTTGGGGTATGATGAATTCTTTAGGGTGTCAAATTGTAAAACTGCCCAAGAAATGTGGGATACTTTGCAAGTTACCCATGAGGGTATTAGTGAAATAAAAAGATCAAGGATAAACACTCTCACCCATGAATAAGAGCTTTTTAGAATGAACCATTGTGAAAGCATTCAAGAAATGCAAAAACGCTTTACACATATTGTTAATCATTTAGCTTCATTAGGAAAGACATTTTCAAATGAAGATCTTATTAACAAAGTTTTAAGATATTTAAGCAGGGATTGGTAGCCTAAAGTGACGGCCATATCAGAGTCAAGAAATTTAGCAACAATGACTTTGGCCAGCCTCTTTGGAAAGCTCCAAGAGCATGAGCTGGAGTTGAATAGGCTCAATCAAAATGAGAAGCATGACAAGAAGGAAAAGAAGGGAATTGCTCTAAAGGCCACCTCCTCCATGATTAATGATGATGATGAAGATGATGGAGATGGTGTGGAGATTAATGAAGAAAATTTTAATCTTCTAGTAAAGAAATTTGGAAGATTCTTCAAGAAGAATGGATCTCAAAGAAGACCTTTCTTTACCCAAAAGAATGACTATCACAAAGGGAAAGGAACCTTATCTACTCCTAAATGCTATGAATGTGGAGAACCTGGACACATGAAGATGGAGTATCCAATCTATCGAAGGAAAGTGGAAAAATATGAGAAGAGGTACTCAAAGGAGAAGAAAGAAAGAAGGGCCTACATAGCTTAGGATGATAATGACATGGACTCAACCAATAGCTCAGATAATGAGAAAATCAATCTATGTCTCATGGCTAGAGGTGAAAAAGAAGAAGAAAGCGACACAGATGCAACATCTTCAAACCTAGATTCTTCACCTTCCTATAATGAATTGCAAGAAGCATTTGAAGAATTACATAATGAATCTATGAGGCTTGTAAAACTTATTTCATCATCCAAGAAAACAATTTCCTCTTTTGAAAACAAAATCTCTATTTTAAATAAGGAAATTGAGGAACTTAAAATTGAGAATAAAACTCTTAGACTTATTGATGCAAATTCTTCATGCATGACATGTTCTTCACTTGATAATGCACCTACATCATTTTCTTGTTCATTATACAAAACTTTTGAAAAGGAAATTGAAAATTCAAAAAATACTCTTTCAAAATTTACCTTTAGAAGAGATAATTTGAAGATATTGCTTAGGAAACAAAGATGTGCTTTTAAAAAGGCTGGTTTATGGTACAATCCCAAAAACTAACAAAAAATTTACAAGAATTTCTTTGTTCCCTCAAACACAATAATTAGTCCTTTCATAAAGTGTTTTCATTGTGGCAAGAAAGGACATAGTGCATCAACTTGTAATGTAAGGAAAAATATTAATAACAAGATAGGGTCCCCAAAGGCACTTTGCCAAAAACTAACACACATGGACCCAAGAAAACTTGGGTACCAAAAGCCAAAATTGAAGTGTGTTATAGGTGTGCTTGAAAGCCAAGAACTGACTTTGGAATCTCAAAAGTGGCTGCTGTAAGCACAAGATCAGAAAATACTCCAAGTTCTTTTCCTTGTTTCCAAGAAGCTTGGACTTCCAATCTTTAGATAAGTGGAGACTTGTTTTATGCTTTAACTTGCTTTAAAGTTGTATTCTTCTAGTTTTATATCTTGAAAATATCTTTACATGTGTTATGTAACGCCCCTTTTTGGAGAGGGAACGTCACATTGTTAAACATAAATGAAAATGCAGAAAATAAAATTTTGAACAATTAAGACCCGGTTCATTTAGTTTAAAGTTAACTTGCATGATACTTTCGTACGTGAGTAAAATGGCAGTATTTTTTTCTTTCTTTTTTTTGTTTCTTAATTTACCGACGCGACATATGAATACCGATGAAAAATAAAATAGTAAATAGAACTCACATCTAAATAGCATACACACACACACACACACACACACACACACACACACACACACACACACACACACACACATATATATATATTTTAGATGTCAAATGTAATTTTAGATACAACTTGGAAATTCCCAAAAAGTAAAACTATACCTGCCCTATAGATCATACAAATATACCCCAGAGATACCAGAATATACAGCCCATCAAAATATAATACATCAGGCCCCCAAAATAAAATACTGGCAGCTATCAGTAGCCACAGTAAACTCAGTCCCTCAGAGGAGGAGGGACCGTATCCGGGTCCTCAGCAGGATCCTCCTCTTCAGAGGAAACCTCCATAGGAACCACGGGCAGGAACCCGAGCAGTAGAATCAAAAGAGTCATCCCAAGGGGTGTAGTAACGATCACCCCACATCTCTCGGATGGGTAAGTAGAACTCCAGCCGTAGGCTGACATTGCAGGTGAGGATCGGCGCCTCATGACGTCTTCAGGCTAGGGCAATCGACACGTCTCCCAGGTAGACGCAGCGATCGGAATTCAAGTTGATATGCCAGCACTCTGGCCCTCCGAGGAAGGTCAGACGCACATCACTTAGAAATCTGCGCATGCGTGCCGCCATCGCCTCAGTAGGTGCTAATCCCATTCGGGCTAGAAGCCAGGAAAATCGGGATCTTTCGCCTCCTTACCGTCGTCTTCGATCAACACAGTGTACACACAGGCAGCAAATAATAAAAACACAGGAAAGATGTAAGACATCCTACCATCATTACCAATTATAGCAGCCAGAAACAAAATGGCGCAACGCGCCCAAATAGCAATTCAGAACATCATTTCCAAATAATAAGCAGTAAGTCCAACAGTAAGCAATTAAACAGTTCCAGGCAGACATTCATTACAGTAATGTTCAGACAATTCACAGTTACGAAAAATAATGATTTACGATGACAGATTATTTCATGATGCACATGCATGCTTTCCCAAATTCCTACTCCATGGAGCTAGACACAAACAGTCGGAGAGAAAGATCAGGAGACATGTCTGTAACTCGGCTGCCGCGGCCAAAGTGCTATATATCAATAATTTCCACGTGCACATCAGGCATTGTACAGACAGTCCACGCTAGATCGCGATATAGGACAGTGTCTCGGTCCGGATCGTCGGTGCGTTTGCATCGGTTTGCCCCACGGGTAGAAGAGCTACCAATTGCCCATTGTGAAGGACCCGCACCCCGACGCCTCTAAGGTCAAACATGACCTACACTAGTCTACTCGCACCCGCACTAAGATGTGTTCAATCTCCTAGGCAACTTGGCCTTACAACAGTCCACAGGACATTCATGATACATAAGACTCTATGCATGAACATGTATGATTCACATTTTCATACAATTCCATAATATGCCACAATTGGCCAAGATAAGCATCAAAATACAAATGGTCAGTCACATGGACCCATAACATTATAATATAAAGGTCAAATCAATTGGTACATTTTTAGGTCCGTTATGAATCCTAACCTAGAATTTGTTTCCCCTTTTCAAGGTTTATGTCCAATCCAATTTTTGCAATTAGTTTAATCTCCCAAGGTAATTTTAATTTCATACAATTTGTAAATTATTCAAGTTCTTAGGTCTCACACTCTCTTATTCTTCACTCACTTGTAATTACCTTAAGTCTTATGACAATCTCACTCTTAGTCCTTTAAAACTTATGTAACCTTTGATTATATTAAATTCTTCCACTTTATTAGTTGTCTACCTCATTACATAGGTTTTTAATTGCATAATTACTTATGCTTCCAAGTTACCAAAGTTACATATTTACACCTAAAAGGCCTTAGAGGTCGTGGCCTCTCTAGGGATTCAATTCCCAAATCTTTTCAATTTATCATATTATAGGTTACACCCTTAATTCACTTAATCCTTTACTTGTTACATTAGTTCATCAATAACCCCAATTTTGGGCTCAAAACTGTGGCCACCCTAGGAGTTCCAATTCCAAGTTTTTCCTTCCATTGATTTCATTTTATCACTTGATTAATTTAAGTCTTATACTTGTTACAAATTTTCCACAAATTACCAAATACTAAGTCCAAAAACCGTGGCCTCCCTAGAGTGGTTCTCAATTGTTTTTCTTCCATTTTCAAGTCATACCATTCATTCCAAGACATCAATACACACAACCAACCAATCCAATATCATAAACATCATAAAATCAACATGCAACATATAAATCATCTAATCTAAAGAATACCCCACATTAGGGTTTTCTCACAAACAAGTATGACCAAGGATCCTAGATGCTAATAGAGGTTGAGGAGGAGTGTCTTCCTCTTACCCAAGTGAAGAAATCAATAGAAACTCCAAGAAATCTCCTTGAAATTTCGGATTCCACCTCCAAAAATCCTAAAAATTTTGACTTGATTAGAATAGCATATGGACATGAAAAATGGAATGTAAATGACCATTAGAAGACTCTTGAAACCGAAAATGAAGAGAAGAGAAGAAGAGTCTTGAAACTTACACAAAAACTCCAAGCTTGAAGCTTGAGGAAAGTGATGAAGATGGTGGAATCTCAAGATGCTCCAAGCAAGAAAGATGTTTAGAAGGATGAGAGGATTAAGAAAATGTGGTTGGAAGAAAATTTTGTGAAGGTTGAGGTGAGGGGGAGGGGCTGGCCGTAGCACATGTAGAGAGAAGGAGGAGGAGAAGAAAATGGAGAAAGAAGAAGAAAGGTAGAGAGAGAAAGACTTTAGGTTAAAATGAATTTGTGTAATGTAAAATTAGTTAAGTGAAACTAATTTCCTTCCCCCAAAATGGAGGCTGCTACCATGCTTGAGAGAGAGAAGAGGGAGAGTGTGTTGGCTTCCTTTGGAAGCTAAGGGCTTTTTAGTCATTAATTGGTCAAAGCTTCTCAAAGAAACTTTGATTATTTTACATTAAATTTGAATTAAAGTGAATTGATTAGACATAAAGTAGATTGTATTTGGATAATGTGATAGGATTTTTATTACATGCTATTATCCAATGGATAATAGTTACAGTTGACAGAAGTTAGTATTTAATTTATCTGACAGATAAATTTTTCGCAATATTGTTTTGTTTTATCTGTTAGAATTTCTCGAAAATTATGAAATCTCGTAAACTGTGTCCAGCCTCGAGTTTAGTAAGATCCCTCGTCGACATGTTCATAGTTCAAGGTTCATGGAGAAAACATCGCGTTTCTCTCGTTCCGCTCAGCACGCACGTAAAACGAAGAATATACTAAAATATTCGACGTTTCCGAAAAAATCTCAAAAAATTCTCAAAAATTGTAAATATTATAAAACGACTATTCGTCATAAAATTTTTCAATTTTTGAAGCGTTACGATTGTTTTCCTGACTCTGCTCAATGTTCGCGCAAAACGAAGAATATATTAAAATATTCGTCGTTTTCAAAAAATTTCGAAAGAATTCACATAAATCACAAATATTAGAAAATGACTATTTGTGGTAAAATAAGTAATTTCCGGAGCGTTACACTGACCTTAGCAATTCTCAGCTCAGTGTATACGTAAAACGAGGAATATATTAAAATATTTATCATTTCCAAAAAATTCTAGAAAAATTCCTAAAAATCAAGAATATTGTGAAATGATTATTTATGATTAAACAGATACTTTTCGGGACGTTACATGTTAATATGCTAGATAAGTACACTTCTCGTTTGAAATGACATGTTTGATGATAATATATTTGTACTTGTCATAACATTCTGAATATGATCATTGTTTGCCCTAAAGTACATATATAAGAGGAGAATTAGGAATAATTGATCAATCATGTATTTGAATGAATGCTTATGTTAGATACTTTTTATCTTGGTATAGTGGATCAATCTTGCATTCATATTTGAAAAATAACTCTGCTGCATAATTTTTCCCTCGGCTGCATAATCTGTATAATTGCTGCATAATCAGCTAAATTACATAATATTCTTACTTAAAAATTGTTTTTGAATCTAATATTAACTTGAGCCTTGGAGTTTCTCTCAAGTTTGTTTTGCAAGTACTTGGTCCATGCTCAAGTTCCTCAACCATATAACCTCAAGTTCTTATTGAAGAAACTGAATTCAAGCTCCTTCAAAGAAGTATAATCAGTTTTTGAGCCATATTTAAGGTGTTTAGAGGTGATGGAAGAATGGCCAAGTCAAGTAATTCCTAAGGATGGAATAAGTTGTTGGTATATCAAAGGATAATTTCTTGAAGAATCTTCTGGTTTTGATGGTGAATTGTTTGAGAAGCAAAGATTTGGGAATAGACATAACCTATTATGGAAAGGTTATAATCTATTATGAGCATTTGAAGATGGTTTGGCATAATGGACTTGGTCTTTGTCAAGTTGAAATAATAGATTATGAAATCCTTAAAATCTATTATGAAGAGATCTTAATGTGTGTAGCTCTCTGCCAAGCCCATATAATTGATTATGACCCCATATAATCGGTTATGTGGCCTATTGAATTTAACTTGACACATTAAATGTCTCTCTGGATGGCCACCATAATCTATTAGGCCAATTCCATAACCTATTATGCCAATTCCATAACCTACTATGGCCAATTCCACAAACAGAGCAAACTAAAGGGGTGTGTCTGTCTTCACATATAACTTGTTATGACAATGCTCATAATCAGTTATGAGTTGTTCCCATGAGCTTCATTTTCCACTATAACCGATTACACCTTATGTATAATCGGTTATGGGCCTTCCTCTTAAGCCAAACCGAGAAGCTCCCATTGTCATGAGCAACCCCCTTTCCTCCATAGCCATCTTCTTCCTCTCACACCCACTTATACCCACTCACTCAAACACCTCTCCAACTCCAAATCCAACCAAAATCCACCACTAAACTTCACTTTCCATCACTTTCCATCCATTTCCACTACTAAACCTCACTTTCCAAGTGAATGATGTTTGGGTATATGGTAGCAGACGTGAGGCAGCATCTGTACCAGCTGGAGATGCTGATGTTCCTATGGAGGATACCCCTCAAAATGAAGACAGGATCCTAGCTGCTATTGCAGATATGCAAGCTAGCTTACAAGCTCAAATTATGGATTTGAGGGTCTATCAAGAAAACACTAATAGGAATATGTATGATAGTCTCAACTCCATGGATGCTCGTTTGGAAAGACTTAAGCATCAACTTCAACAACCTGAAGATCACGGGACTTAAGCATGGATCCAGTTTTTCTTTTAGCTACTGTCTTTGATCTATATATTTCCTATTCTGATCTAACGTTATTATTAGCTTCATCGTGAACAAATTCATATATCATGATATGCTTTTGGTGTTGGTATATTGGTATCAATGGTATCAAATGTGAATGACAATGCATGTTCTATTTTTTTGATGATCATGTTGCACCAATTATTGAATATCTATGTTATCAAATAACTATGAGTTTCGGTCCATATATATTAAATTTTTGGGTATATATTTTATAATTGGACCTATTAAGATGTGTCTTCTCTTTTGTCAAACTTGGTATTTTTTTGTTATATATCTTTTTGATCATGACAAAAGGGGGAGAAGAAAGTCCTTGAGAAAAGGTAAACAAAAGGTATAAATTTAATGATTCTGGGATTCAAATATCAAGGGGAAGCTGTGCAAACTCTGAACTTGTCACCTCTTGAAAAATAGAGGGGGAGTAAGTTTTATTTAATACCTTGTGTGAATACTAATTTAATTGAACTAATGCTTTTCTCAAATGATTATTTGTCATCATAAAAAAGGGAGAGAATGTGAATGACAATGGTCTTGGTTTTGATGATCAACAAACAAGAAAGCAATGAAGTGCAAAGATCAAATCCCAAGGTCTTTTAAGATTAACTAATAGGACTTAGATCATATGTAGAGGTATAATGGATTCACATAAAAGTTCATTTCTTAATTCTAAACTTATTCTTAAATGGCTTTTGCATAATCATGTTTTCATCTTGTGATAATTGTGTTTAAGATTGAGTAAAATGCTTTTAGAAAGTTTGGAAAGATTTTGGATATCCTAGGTTGAGAAACTCTTTGAAAATCCTTTGTTTCTAAGCAAGCCATAATAGATTATGGTTTTTCCATAATAGATTATGGATGTGTTATAACAAGTTTTTCTAAGCCAAAACCCTTCCTACGTTTTCTTAAAAGTTCCATAATAGATTATGATGTTTTCATAATCTATTATATAACAAGTCAAGAAGTGGTTTATGTTACATAATAGATTATGGATATTTCATAATAGATTATGAGACTTCTATAGAACGTTTCCACTTTAGTTTTTATGTTCCATAATCTATTATGCCAAAGTCATAATAGATTATGAGAGATTCCATAATCGATTATATGCTAAGTCAGAACGTCCATCTTTGTTTTAAAGAATTCCATAATCTATTATGCCAAACTCATAATAGATTATGACAGAACATATAATAGATTATGAGAAACTCATAATAGTTTATGATGTTAGAAAAAGAAGCCCAAGACGTCTTCTTTCAAGCCATAACAGATTATGGTTATGCCATAACAGATTATGGACACTTTTAGAACTCTTCTCCAAGGCTCTTTGAGAGCATTTAATGCCTCCAACAACTTCTAACGTCTCTTAAATGTTATGGACTATAAATAAAAGTGTTTGAGCATTGATTATGGATTGGAAAACATTCTGAAAAACATCCTTGAGCATTGAATACGAGTTTTATCATTATTTCATTAAATACCCTGTTTTGAGCTTCAAAGTGTGAATCCTTAATACCATAGTTCTTCAATTTGTATTATCTACTCTTTTAGAAAGTTTCTATCATTCAAACACTTTATTTATTTTGTAAAGAGGGTGAGGTATGTAACACCCTTGTGGGGATGTCACATATATAAAAAGAAATAAATAAAATCTACCCAAGTTGTAAAACATTTATTACGTATTAATATGGGTTGTAAAATAATTCCTGTTAAACATAATATTATTAAAATAAAATAAAGCGAAAATATAAAATAAACAGAACAACATCACTCATAATATACATATGATCCAAGTTATAAGTTATACAAATAATTTACAACTACAACTACAAATACTTAAACAGAAACAGTAAAGAAAAACAGTAAAGAGTCAATATATACATACGCAGACGCGCCCAAAATACACATCATAAACATTTATTCCTCTGATGGATCACTCTCAGGAAACTCATCAGAAGATAAATATCCAGGATGCCTCGACACTCGGCGGACATGTGACCGCGCAGTCGATACGAGTGTCATCTCACTAGGCTCAGTGGATACACCACCCCAATGACGCCTAATGGATAAAGGTAACTCTAGGTGTAAAAACACAGTCGTCGTCATCACTGGCTCGTCATCAAACCTATGACGTAGGGACACAGTCAGCCGTCCCGCATACGTCACGGAGTCTCTGTCTCCTCGCATATGCCAAGCTAACGATCCACCGTGAAACTCGAGTGTCACGAACCCCAAAAATCCAGGCACCGCCATACCCAAACCAATCAATCCAATGGATATGGATGATCAGATGGTTCTTGATCGTCGAACTGATCTTCGGCTTGCTGATCTTCCTCTTCGTCGGGATACAAAATCTCAAGAGGCATTTCTCTTCCTCAAACTCTTTACCGCATAAAATAAAATACGAAAAACATATACAATAAAGAAAGAGGTAAGACAATCTAAAATCATCACAAACATGGCAAATAAGAAAACGACAAATAACAGATATACACTTCATGCAATATGAAAAGCCATAACAGTAATTTAATAACGGATAGTGTAAAAATCTAATTGTCATAACAACACATAATTTCACGAGATAAATCAATAACACATACAATATAACATCACAAATAAAATAATTTCGAAATGAGACAATTTTCATAATGATAACCAAATAAATAAATAAATAAATAAAATAAATAATGCTCAAGATATAATTCAGATATAATATGACACGACCCTACTGCATGGAGCTAAACACAAACAGATATCAGAGAGAGAATGACTCGCAAAATCTATTAGTACCACGGCTGCCCAACCAAACTATTGTGTTGTCACACTTTGCGTCTATAGCCCCAAGTCATATGGAATCCATCATCCAAGCATGGTGTAGTTCACTGTCTCACATTGTGGCACTACAGGCAATGTACTATTAGACTTTACGAAATCTCGATTAAAAATAGTGCGTGTCGAGTCCATTAGTGTGCTATCGGTTACCACGGCCCAAATGGAGCGACCGATTATCCATATATGGGATCCCGTACACTAACGTCTCCAAGTTCATAAGAATAATGAACCACACTACATTTATCGCATCGACAACACGATGTGATTCCCCTCGTCAACCAATCCACCAAAAATTGGCATATCCTCAGGTTACCAGGATATTCTCAAGATAAAAAAAAAATACAGTAAGTCCCACCGGACAAATACTGCTTCAAAGCCTGTACGGGTTCACCTCATAACCCGACAGCAGAAAAATACAGAAAATCCAGAAAGAATATAGAAAATATCGTTTCGGTCAATCGCGTAGAAATTTTATCGCGTTTTCACAATCTCGTCGTTTTTACAAACGTTTTTAAATCGCGTAAATTTATTTTTCTGTTTTCAAAATCGCGTAGAGTTTTTAATACATTTTCTCAATCGCGTAAGGTTTTTGAATCATTTTCTTGTCCAAACTCCTTAAAAATTACTGTTTAAATAAACAGAAATAATAAATAATACGTTTAAACTACGTAAAATATTTTCAATACCGTATACTGTCTTTTGGACATCTTTCCTATCTTATTTGTCCGTTTTTACTAAAAATTGACAGTATTTTGCTTAGAAAATTATATTAATGGTTTTCTAATTTTACCGTAAAAATTCTGTTTATTAAATTTTTAAACCATATAATTAAATCCTTTTGAAAACTACTAACATGCTTCAAAATACAGCATGAGCCATATGTTAGAATTTCTCAAAAGTTACTGTATTTTCCTTCTAACAATAAAATCATTAATTTTAATCTTTAAACTTAATTCAAATCATTTTGTTTCTTTAAAACTTATTGGAGAAAAATTCTTTTTAACATATATTGCATCTTTATACTTGAAAATAGTTTGGAATTGATTTTAGAAATCATGAATTCTTGGTTTGGCATGTTGGCCGAAATATATGTTTGGATCATTTGATTTCTAAATTCATTTTCCTTGATCTAAACAATGCTATCTCTTGTTAATTTTCCTAGGTTAATTAAATTACACTTTAGGGAAAAAATGAGAACATTTTGGTTCTCCTTTTGTGTCCATGGCTGTGAGCCTTAAGTTTGTGTTCTTTGAAACACTTATGCATACCTTAGCATGTTATTCACATCCTATACATTATCATGCAATTCTAACACATGCAATATATTTCTAACACATATAACCTAAATCAAAGCTTGTAGACATGCAAATTATTACAAACATCAAATAGGAAAGCTACTAACAAATACACAAACACATAAACAAGCTACTAACAATCACACAAATGAATCCTTATGGATTCTACAATCACAAAAATCACACTCCATCTTCTTACCACCATCCATAGATGATAAGATTAGTCTTCCTCTTACCTTAAATGAAGACAAAAACTATTCTTTCACTCCTCCTAGGGTTTCGGTTTCACTCCACCAAATCACCTAGCAAGCTTAAACAAAACTACAAGTTACTAACTATAGAAAGAGAGCTTAAACCATGGAGAAATCATGGCTTAGAACTTTGAAAAAAAAAGTTTAGAAAAGAAAAACTATGAATTTCACCTTCTTGGTTGAATCTTCCAAGTAGGTTTTCAAGCTTCAAATGAAGGATTTTGCAAGAACTCCCAACTAGAGATGTTCTTAGGATTGTGTTTAGGTTTAGAAAACTTGGTTGGATGAAATTTTGGGTGGTTGGATGGTATGGAAATGTGTTTGGCGAAACTAGCTCCAAAAGAACATCGATGGTGTTTAGGGTTTTTGGAAGAGAGAGAAGAGAGAAAATGCTTGAAGACAAAGTGATTTTTGGTCTTCCAACATGCATTGGCCGTAGACTTCAATGCCATGCAAGGTGTCCATGGCTTGGCTTCATCCTTGCCTTAGAATGCATCAAAGGCCAAGATCAAAACTTGGTTAGCAAGCTTGTCTCCCATTGGTCCTTCTAACCTAGTCACTAAGCCTTGTCACTAAGCTTCATTATTACACTAACCTAGTCACTAAGCTAGTCATCATGTTCTAGAGAGTTCCTTCACTAATGATGATTAATTAAGCTACTAAGTTAACTGTATTAGCTAAACGTGGGTCCCGCAAAACATTTCCGGGTCCACTGTCATCTAATTATACTGACTAATAAAATAATATACAAAATTATTTTATTGGACAGTTAAATCCTAAAAATTAAAAGATTAATTATTGTCTTATTCAGAATTGGGTTTAGTAAGATCCCCAAATGTCGAATAATTAAAACAAGATTTCCTACCGAAAAATATTATTTTCCGTCCCAGAGCAAATCGCACAAAAAGTCCAAATAAAATCACAGACAGTAATATTAAGCACTGTAACATATAGAAAAATTAAAAACAGTACAATCGGGACATAACGGTCATTTTTCCATTTTTCCCCACGACGAAGCAAATCATCCAAAACGTTCAAATAAAATTACAGATAGTATTAATTGTCTGTATATCACCCAGAAAAATTAAAACAGTAGCTCGAGAAAATTTTTATTTTATCGTCTCAAAGTAAAATACGTAAAACGATCAAATAAAATTTTAGCCTGTAAAATATATTTGTATTTCGTACAGAAAAACAAGAAACAGTAAAATAGGGACATAACAGTCATTTACACAAAAGCTCGAAAAACAGCAAACAGAACATTCGGGACATTTTCTAAAAATTGGGGTGTTACAACTCTCCCCAACAAATAAAAATTTCGTCCTCGAAATTTGCTACACATCAAAACAAATGAGGATACTAATCCCTCATTTTATCTTCCAGCTCCCAGGTAGCATCACCCGTCACGTCGTTTCATATAACCTTCACTAACTCGATCATCTTCGCTCGAAGCTGCTTTACCTTTCTGTCCTCGATTCTAACAGGTAAGGTCTCGTAAGTCAAATTCTCCTTTAACTGTACTTCATCTGGTTGTATAACATGCATCGGATCTGGTATATACTTCCTAAGCTGAGATACATGAAATACATCATGCAAATTGGATAGAACAGGCGGCAAAGCAATCTGATACGCCACAGGACCTATACGCCGGATAATCTGATACGGTCCAATAAACTTAGGAGTAAGCTTCTTAGACTTGATAACCCTTCCGACACCGGTCGTAGGAGTAACTCTTAGAAACACATGCTCACCCTCCTCAAATTCAAGAGGTCGTCTTCGTTTATCCGCATAACTTTTCTCCCTGCTTTGCGTCGTTCTCATCTTCTCTTGTATCATCTTTACCTTCTCCGTAGTCTGTTGTACAAGATTTGGTCCAACAGTCATGCTTTCCCCATCCTGATACCAACATAACGGGGTTCGACATCGTCTTCCGTACAATGCCTCATAGGGTGCCATCCCTATACTTGAGTGAAAACTATTGTTGTAGGTGAATTCTATCAAAGATAAAAAATTCATCTCAACTTCCTCTTTGCTCCAAAACACAAGCACGCAACAGATCCTCCAAAGATTGTATAGTTCTCTCTGTCTGACCATCAGTCTGCGGATGATACGCCGAACTCAGTCGCAACTTAGTTCCCATAGCTTCTTGCAGACTTCGCCAAAACCTTGACGTAAACCTCGGATCTCGATCAGAAACTATACATGTAGGTACACCATGTAATCTAACAATCTCACTGATGTACAACTGGGTTAATCTTTCCAACGAATACTTGATATTAATCGGTAAGAAATGAGCCGATTTAGTAAGCCTATCGACTATAACCCATATTGAATCATGACCTTTCCTTGTCCTTGGCAAACCAGTAACGAAATCCATAGAGATACTATCCCATTTCCATTCTGGGATATATAACGGTTGCAACATTCCAGTTGGTCTCTAATGTTCCACTTTCGCTTTCTGACAAACCAGACAAGACTCCACATGCTCTGCTACGTCTCTTTTCATCCTTGGCCACCAAAACAACCTCTTCAAGTCTTGATACATCTTGGTCATCCCCGGATGTAAACTAAGATCACTAGTATGAGCTTCATCTAGAATCGACTTCTTCAATTCAGAATCATCAGGCATACAAATTCTTCCCTTAAACCTTAAGATTCCATCTTCTCCTTCTTCTACCGTCGCTTTATAACCTTGCTTTAGCAATTCTCTCTCTCATTTTGCAAAAACACATCTTCCTTTTGTTTATCTCGGACGACATCAAGAAATTCGTTTATGATCACAACCTTAAACAAATGAACTTTTTCAGGTAGAAACTCCACAGACAACCATAGATCTCGAAACTTATTAATCAACTCTTCCTCCTTGATCATCATTGCCGAAACACTAAGCACCTTTCTGCTTAAGGCATCAGCTACCACATTAGCTTTTCCCGGGTGTTATTGAAGTTGAAAATCATAATCCTTTAAGAATTCCAACCATCGCCTTTGCCTCATATTCAATTCTTTCTGATCAAACAAGTACTTTAGACTCTTGTGATCACTAAAGATATTGAACAGTGCTCCATACAGAAAATGTCTCCACACTTTCAGAGCAAAAACCACTGCAGCCAATTCCAAATCGTGCGTTGGATAGTTCCTCTCATGAACTTTTAACTGACGAGAAGCATACGCTACAACATTCCGATTCTGCATCAAAACGCAGCCTAACCCTTAATAAGAAGCATCACAATACACGTCAAAAGTTCCCTTAGAATCTGGCAAGATCAACATAGGTGCAGTTGTTAACCTCTTCTTCAACTCTTGAAAACTGGCTTCACGTTCTTCAGTCCACTCAAAAGCTTGACTTTTTCTCGTAAGTTGTGTAAGCGGTCCAGCAATCTTCGAAAAACTTTCGATAAACCTCCGGTAATAACCAGCAAGTCCAACAAAACTTCGAACTTCTGTTACCGTCTTAGGTCTTTCCCACTGCAAAACAGTCTCCACTTTTGATGGGTCTACTGCAATACCTTCTTTAGAAATCACATGACCTAAAAACTGAACTTTTTCCAACCAGAACTCACATTTAGCCAACTTCGCATACAGCTGCTTTTCTCTCAAAATCTGAAGAACAATACCAAGATGTTCAGCATGCTCTTCCTTAGATTGAGAATAGATCAGAATGTCATCGATGAAAACAACGACAAATCTGTCTAGATACGGACAAAAAATCCTGTTCATATAATCCATAAATATGGCAGGAGCATTCATCACCCCGAATGGCATTACCTGATACTCATAATGTCCATAACGAGTTCGAAAAGCGGTTTTCGGTACATCTTCCCCTTTAACACGAATCTGGTGATAACCCGATCTCAGATCTATCTTGGAAAACACCACAGCTCCTCTTAACTGATCCATCAAATCGTCAATTCTTGGAAGCGGATACTTATTCTTGATAGTCACCTTGTTCAGCTGACGATAATCCACACAAAGCCGAGAAGTTCCGTCCTTCTTCTTGACCAAAAGCACTGGCGCACCCCATGGCGAAACACTTGGTTGTACAAACTGCTTCTCCAACAACTCCACCAATTACTTCTTCAGCTCCTCCAACTTTGCTGGCGACATACGGTACGGTGCAATTGAGATATGACCTGCTCCTGGTACCAAATCAATTGAAAACTCGATCTCCCTCTCAGGCGGCAAACCAGGTACGTCAACAGGAAAAACCTCGGGAAACTCGTTGACTACAGGAATAGTATTCACATCCTTCTCATCCTTAACCTCTAGAGAAGACAATACAACATATCCCTGTGCTCCCTCTCTTAACAAAGACTTGACCTTAACAGCAGTTAAGAATCCAGACTTTTCTTCCTTAGGAAAAACTATGGTTTTGCTGGCACAATCTATAAGGATATGGTTAGAAGATAACCAGTCCATCCCTAAGATTACATCTATCTCAACAAGAGGTAAACAAATCAAGTTGACCAAAAACTTACGATTCTTCACAACAACAGGACAATCCAAACATATCTTTGATGCAATCACAGGTTTAGCAGTTGGAGTAGAAGCACTCAATTTAACATTCAAAGAAGACACAGGCAACTTCAATCTTTCCACATAATCATATGCAATAAACGAGTGTGTAGCACCAGAATCATATAACACAGTCAGATGGTTACCTCCAATGTCACCTTCTCCTTGTATAAGATCATCAGATTGAGAAATCTCTGTTCCCGTCATAGTATATACTCGCCCTCCAGATCTCGGTTGAGTATTCCCTGGCTTCTGTTGATTAGCACGAACATAACGAACAATAGGTTTCCTTTCCGGCTGAGGACAATCCTTCGCTATATGCCCAAGTTGCTTACAGTTAAAACAAACTGTCCCCTTAACCGTGCACTCCAGAGAGATATGACCTTTCATTCCGCACTTAAAACATGTTGGCGTAAACGTCACTTTCTGTCCAGCTCCACTACCACTTGCACTTCCCCCAACTGGTGGTCGTTGCGATTGACTCCCTGATGGTCTGGAATACGGCTTGCACTGAAACCGATTCGTATTACCTCCTCCACCTCTCTGAAACCTTGTCGGCCCAAAGCTACGATTCCTCTAATCTCTTGACGGCTCTAATTCCTCAAGTCGCGCACATGCATCAACCAAAGCATGAAACTGATTTATCCTCAAGGATATCACCCCTCGCTTCAATTCCACTCTCAAGCCCGATTCAAACTTCCGACATCTCCATGAATCATCCGGTCAAGTTTGAGCATAATCCGAGAATTAAGATAAATTCTCAAATTTTGTCGCATACTCATTCACCGTCATATTTCCCTGTCGCAAACCAAGAAATTCCATTTCCTTGGCATGCCTAGCACTTGCAGGAAAAATACTTTCCCGAGAAAAGCATCAAAAACACTTCCCACGTAATCTCGGTCCCTTCACTTGTAAAACTTGGCGAGTTCCTCTCCACCAATGTTCTCCATCTCCTCTTAACATAAAGACAGCATAAGTTACCTTCTTATCATCTGTGCACCTCATTCCTTCAAAAATCCTTTCCAAGTCTTGTATCCATTGACTTGCCTTCTCCTGATCAACCTCGCCTCTAAACGTGGCGAATGTGGCGCCTAAATTCGACAAATTTAGGGCATCGCGATAGCATCTTCTTTGTTGAGTACTTCTCAAATTCTCGCATCATTACTTGACCATCCGTTGCATAGCTTCAAGAATGCAATCATAGGATCCACATCACGATTCACGTTCGCACGTCCTCTACCTAGTCCAGACATCTTCTTTCTTCAAACAGAACAAAACAAAATTAGATACATCTTTTCGGAAGTAAATCACAGAGAATCACACAGCACAAACAAAAACAGACCCAACCACAACCCTAAAAGACTCTAACTTGGGCTCTGATACTAACTAATGTAACACCCTTGTGGGGATATCACATATATAAAAAGAAATAAATAAAATCTACCCAAGTTGTAAAACATTTATTACGTATTAATATGGGTTGTAAAATAATTCCTGTTAAACATAATATTATTAAAATAAAATAAAGCGGAAATATAAAATAAACAGAACAACATCACTCATAATATACATATGGTCCAAGTTATAAGTTATACAAATAATTTACAACTACAACTACAAATACTTAAACAGAAACAGTAAAGAAAAACAGTAAAGAGTCAATATATACATACGCAGACACGCCCAAAATACACATCATAAACATTTATTCCTCTGATGGATCACTCTCAGGAAACTCATCAGAAGATAAATATCCAGGATGCCTCGACACTCGGCGGACATGTGACCGCGCAGCCGATACGAGTGTCATCTCACTAGGCTCAGTGGATGCACCACCCCAATGACGCCTAATGGATAAAGGTAACTCTAGGTGTAAAAACACAGTCGTCGTCATCACTGGCTCGTCATCAAACCTATGACGTAGGGACACAGTCAGCCGTCCTGCATACGTCACGGAGTCTCTGTCTCCTCGCATATGCCAAGCTAACGATCCACTGTGAAACTCTAGTGTCACGAACCCCAAAAATCCAGGCACCACCATACCCAAACCAATCAATCCAATGGATATGGATGATCAAATGGTTCTTGATCGTAGAACTGATCTTCGGCTTGCTGATCTTCCTCTTCCTCGGGATACAAAATCTCAAGAGGCTGTTCCTCTTCCTCAAACTCTTTACCGCATAAAATAAAATACAGAAAACATATACAATAAAGAAAGAGGTAAGACAATCTAAAATCATCACAAACATGGCAAATAAGAAAACGACAAATAATATATATACACTTCATGCAATATGAAAAGCCATAACAAGTAATTTAATAACAAAGATAGTGTAAAAATCTAATTGTCATAACAACACATAATTTCACGTATAAATCAATAACACGTACAATATAACATCACAAATAAAATAATTTCAGAAACAGACAATTTTTCAGAATGATAACCAAATAAATAAATAAATAAATAAAATAAATAATGTTCAAGATATAATTCAGATATAATATGACACGACCCTACTCCATGGAGCTAAACACAAACAGATATCAGAGAGAGAATGACTCGCAAAATCTATTAGTACCACGGCTGCCCAACCAAACTATTGCGCTGTCACACTTTGCGTCTATAGCCCCAAGTCATATGGAATCCATCATCCAAGCATGGTGTAGTTCACTGTCTCACATTGTGGCACTACAGGCAATGTACTATTAGATTTTACGAAATCTCGATTAAAAATAGTGCGTGTCGAGTCCATTAGTGTGCTATCGGTTACCACGGCCCAGCGGAGCGACTGACTGTCCATATATGGGATCCCGTACACTAACGTCTCCAAGTTCATAAGAATAATGAACCACACTACATTTATCGCATCGACAACACGATGTGATTCCCCTCGTCAACCAATCCACCAAAATTGGCATATCCTCGGTTACCAGGATATTCTCAAGATAAAAAATACGGTAAGTCCCACCGGACAAATACTGCTTCAAAGCCTGTACGGGTTCACCTCATAACCCGACAGCAGAAAAATACAGAAAATCCAGAAAGAATATAGAAAATATCGTTTCGGTCAATCGCGTAGAAATTTTATCGCGTTTTCACAATCTCATCGTTTTTACAAACGTTTTTAAATCGCGTAAATTTATTTTTCTGTTTTCAAAATCGCGTAGAGTTTTTAATACATTTTCTCAATCGCGTAAGGTTTTTAAATCATTTTCTTGTCCAAACTCCTTAAAAATTACTGTTTAAATAAACAGAAATAATAAATAATATGTTTAAACTACGTAAAATATTTTTAATACCATATACTGTCTTTTGGACATCTTTCCTATCTTATTTGTCCATTTTTACTAAAAATTGACAGTATTTTGCTTAGAAAATTATATTAATGGTTTTCTAATTTTATCGTAAAAATTCTGTTTATTAAATTTTTAAACCATATAATTAAATCCTTTTGAAAACTACTAACATGCTTCAAAATACAGCATGAGCCATATGTTAGAATTTCTCAAAAGTTACTGTATTTTCCTTCTAACAATAAAATCATTAATTTTAATCTTTAAACTTAATTCAAATCATTTTGTTTCTTTAAAACTTATTGGAGAAAAATTCTTTTTAACATATATTGCATCTTTATACTTGAAAATAGTTTGGAATTGATTTTAGAAATCATGAATTCTTGGTTTGGCATGTTGGCCGAAATATATGTTTGGATCATTTGATTTCTAAATTCATTTTCCTTGATCTAAACAATGCTATCTCTTGTTAATTTTCCTAGGTTAATTAAATTACACTTTAGGGAAAATATGAGAACATTTTGGTTCTCCTTTTGTGTCCATGGTCGTGAGCCTTAAGTTTGTGTTCTTTGGAACACTCATGCATACCTTAGCATGTTATTCACATCCTATACATTATCATGCAATTCTAACACATGCAATATATTTCTAACACATATAACCTAAATCAAAGCTTGTAGACATACAATCAAAGCTTGTAGACATGCAAATTATTACAAACATCAAATAGGAAAGCTACTAACAAATACACAAACACATAAACAAGCTACTAACAATCACACAAATGAATCCTTATGGATTCTACAATCACAAAAATCACACTCCATCTTCTTACCACCATCCATAGATGATAAGATTAGTCTTCCTCTTACCTTAAATGAAGACAAAAACTATTCTTTCACTCCTCCTAGGGTTTCGGTTTCACTCCACCAAATCACCTAGCAAGCTTAAACAAAACTACAAGTTACTAACCATAGAAAGAGAGCTTAAACCATGGAGAAATCATGGCTTAGAACTTTGAAAAAAAAAGTTTAGAAAAGAAAAACTAGGAATTTCACCTTCTTGGTTGAATCTTCCAAGTAGGTTTTCAAGCTTCAAATGAAGGATTTTGCAAGAACTCCCAACTAGAGATGTTCTTAGGATTGTGTTTAGGTTTAGAAAACTTGGTTGGATGAAATTTTGGGTGGTTGGATGGTATGGAAATGTGTTTGGCCGAAACTAGCTCCAAAAGAATATCGATGGTGTTTAGGGTTTTTGGAAGAGAGAGAAGAGAGAAAATGCTTGAAGACAAAGTGATTTTTGGTCTTCCAACATGCATTGGCCGTAGACTTCAATGCCATGCAAGGTGTCCATGGCTTGGCTTCATCCTTGCCTTAGAATGTATCAAAGGCCAAGATCAAAACTTGGTTAGCAAGCTTGTCTCCCATTGGTTCCTTCTAACCTAGTCACTAAGCCTTGTCACTAAGCTTCATCATTACACTAACCTAGTCACTAAGCTAGTCATCATGTTCTAGAGAGTTCCTTCACTAATGATGATTAATTAAGCTACTAAGTTAACTGTATTAGCTAAACGTAGGTCCCGCAAAACATTTCCAGGTCTACTGTCATCTAATTATACTAACTAATAAAATAATATACAAAATTATTTTATTGGACAGTTAAATCCTAAAAATTAAAAGATTAATTATTGTCTCATTCAGAATTGGGTTTAGTAAGATCCCCATCTGAATAATTAAAACAAGATTTTTCCTACCCGAAAAATATTATTTTCCTGTCCCGGAGCAAATCGCACAAAAAGTCCAAATAAAATCACAGACAGTAATATTAAGCACTGTAACATATAGAAAAATTAAAAATAGTACAATCGGGACATAATGGTTATTTTTCTATTTTTCCCCACGACGAAGCAAATCATCCAAAACGTTCAAATAAAATTACATACAGTATTAATTGTCTGTATATCACCCAGAAAAATTAAAACAGTAGCTCGAGAAAATTTTTATTTTACCGTCTCAAAGTAAAATACGTAAAACGATCAAATAAAATTTTAGCTTGTAAAATATATTTGTATTTCGTACAGAAAAATAAGAAACAGTAAAATAGGGACATAACAGTCATTTACACAAAAGCTCGAAAAACAGCAAACAGAACATTCGGGACATTTTCTAAAAATTAGGGTGTTACAAGGTATCCCTCTAGTAAAAAAAGGTGAGGTATCCCTTATTGAAAAGAAGGTAAGGTATCCTTCAAAGGTGTAAAGAGGGTGAGGTATCCCTCAAAGGTTGTAAAGGGTGAGGTATCCCTGTTTTGAGGCTCAAAGCACAAGGGTGAGGTATCCCAAGGTATTGTTGAGTGCTCCAATCTATAAAGGTTTTCAAGCACCCATTCAAGTTTGAAGTTTAGTGGAAAATCTCGAGTGGTTCGCTTGAGGACTGGACGTAGGTAACAAGGGGTGGCTGAACTAGGATAAATCCTTGTATTTGATTCTCTCAACTCTATCTCTTTACTTTATGTTTTTATTATATATGCTTGAGTTGAGTTTGATATCTAGCTTTTTTTGAATACTTTCTATCTTGACTTGTTTATTTATAAGTAACTTATTTGATCTCATTTATTTATTCATTTCAATTAAACAATAGTTTCAACGAAAATTGGTATACAAGTGTTTTGCAAAAGATTTGCAAAAATATTTTATAAACTCAATTCATCCCCCTCTTGAGTTTGAGACCACTTGGTAACACCAATGATCCAACTCATTGACCCATAACCTGATCCATTGACCCATTATCCAACCAACCCCAGCACTTATCCTAAACAAACCCAGATAGTCATCCTAAACCTTAAGCTCATCCTAAACAAACTCATCCTAAGCTAACCATAACTCATCTTAAACACTTCACAACTTATCATCCTAAACAAATCCTAGTCACACTTCAACTTAAATACTTCAGCCTAATCCCCTCTTATAAAAACCCATAACTCATACACAAAATGGACCTTAACTTACACACTTCAGCTTTAACACAGATTTTGTGCCTACTGCCCCAAACCCATAGCCAAATTTTTTTACGTCACTTCATCATCTTCTTCCTCTACTTTCAGCAATCACACCTCATCATCAAACACCACCACTTCCTGTTCATCACTTTCATCGAAACTTAATCCCCGCCATGTCCAAATCCTCACCTCTTTCACTTCACCATAAATTTCATCTTCAACTTCCATCAAAACCACCTTCACCATAACAACCTCCCATTACTCCACCATCAAACCTCATCTTTTTCCCCTACAAATCTCAAACTCAAACCAACACCAAGCTCAACCCCTTAAACATACACTCATAGCTAGCCATTTTTTTCACGTAGCCTTCATCCTCTAGCCACCCATCATAATATCCATATTCACAACACCATCATCATCACTTGCATAACCACCATCTTCAATTTTTCATCCCTCAATAACCACTCCACTTTCATCACCTTCAACCTCTAAACCACCTTCTTCACCTTTAAGCATACCTCTATCCATCAACCACTAACCACCACCCAAACCACCACCACAATCAAAATTGTACCAGAACCATGGCCCACCAATCTCGACCAGTACCAGCAAGTCGACCGCATCAGACCTAGCATAACCCCTGTCAGATCTGGAACCTCTCGTGGGCCACCCCAACTGATCTCGACTAGTACCAGCAAGTCAACCGCGTCGGACCCTCCACAGTTGCATGTTGCCTGCAACCTGTAACTCGCACCGCCCAAAGTCGCCCAGATCTGATCGGTAGCACTACAGATCGAAAATCATCCAGATCCGTCGAAACTGACACCCACCGCACTGTGCCATCAAGCCGTCGGCTCACCTCTATCCCGGTACCCCTAGACCGACCAAGCTGACTACACGCCGCTCGAACCCAAACTAGCGTGAAGCTCGCGCCGTACTCCACACCGGGCAGAACGAACAACGACCTAGCAACCACCCAATCGTGCATTTCCTGACTCGCCACACAACTTAGATCCGACCAATGACCAACCTTCACCCCTACCACGTTCCGTTGACCCCCCCCCCCAACTGCTTGGGTCATCTTTCTCTTTTATCATATTTCAAACAAAATCCTTTTTCCTCTATTTTTTTTTGTAAGTTGCTGCAAATGTTTTTTTTTTTGTTTGTTTTTTTATTATTCTATTAGTTTTAAAGGGAAAAGTAAAAAAAAAAGAAACAGATAAAAAATGGTGAAAATAAAAATAGAAAGATATAAAAACAATTGAACCTTTTTAAAAAAATAAAATAGGATAAACTGAGTTGTGACAGCTTGTTGGTCTTGTGACTTTTGTAATTATCTGAATTGTGACAACTTGATAATTCAATTTTTTTAAAGTTAAAAGTAACCAACCCACAGTTTTTTTCTTTTAAAGAACTATGTGACTTTGAGTTCCTCATTGCACATGAGGATACGTAGGAGCGGAATTTCTATTTCGTCAAGCCAAAAATTAAATTTTCACAAATTATTTATCTTTTTTTAGTTTTTTTAAATAAAAGTGGTGAAACAAATATATTTTGAGATTATTAATTTTGTATAATTGATTTAAGGTACCATCTAAGTACAGGTGTGTTAGGGGTGCTGTGGGATTAAGTTTCCACCTATCCCTACGCATAATCGACTTTTGAATCCAATCTAGTTTCAAAGACCATTTTCTAAAGAAGGTTTTCTAATTTTTCCCTATTTGAAATAAAATTGGTGGTAACTCCAAATAATTTATTTGTTTGCCACTCTTGTCGCAATCTCGATCGCGACAAATGGCGACTTCACTGGGGATACTTGAGAGCCAAACCCATATAAGTTGGCTGTGTAATTTTTTTGTGATCTTTGCATATTTGTTTTACCTCTTTCTTTTTTTTTTTCCTTCTTTTGTTTTTGTATTCTGTTTCTTACTTTTAATTGTTTGTTAATTATTTTATTATGTAAACCTTAAGATAAAGAATTTCTTTTGGAATTTTGTTTTGCATTTACTTTTGTTGCAGGATGCGAGTAGTCTTTAGGATTATGGAGGTTTGTATATTCCATACACCCACCGCACCTACACGTTTGTCACACACATCCGAGTAGGGCCCTATACCTAGGTCTGAGTGAATCTTAAGTTAGGTATGAGTTGCCTAGTGGTAGCTATTTTGGATGTGCATTCTGTTTGGTTATTGTGAAAGCTCATCTAGAGTGTGCCTTTTTCATCAATGTCTATCACCTAGTGGTTTACCCACTGTTTATGGTCAACATTCTGAAATAGGACTTAGCTCTAGAGACCTTTAGAATAGTAGAACCGTTAAATGAGAGTTCTCGCAAAACAGAAAGACACATAGATCCTCAATTAAGGCAATCCCTTAAGACATGAAAGGGGTGTACTTCTTATTTATCTAGCTATCCCTCATTCTTTTTTTAAAAAAAAAAATCAGCATTTTACATTTTCATGACATTCCTAGCACTTTAAAAAAATAATAAATAAAAAAATAAATCATGCATTTTCATGACATTTCTAGCATTCTAAAAAATAATAAATAAAAAAAATAAATCATGCATTTTCATGGCATCCCTAACATTCTTAAAAAAAATAAAATATACATCAGCTTCCATTTTCATGGCATTCCTAGCATAAAAAAAAAGGAAATTTTTTTTTCATTTTATTCATTTCATCTTATGCATCTCATGAATCTCATTCATTTCATCTCATTCTTTGTTTGATGTAACCATGTTAAGGAATCATTGTGCGACTAAGGAAAGAAGACATCAATTAAACCCAAGTTAATAACACATGCCTCGAACAAAGCTTGCAGCTATGGCAGTCGAGAATAAAAAAAGAAATCTAAGTATGGAAGTAGATGAGATGAAAGGGAGGATGAATTAAATGAAAGAGTCTCAAAGAAGAATGGAGGAAATGTTGTTGACCTTGAGGGAGACCTTCATCTTGATCGGGGCAGCCAGAAGTATGGGAATAACTGGAGCATATTCGCACCGGCCAACTATCAATTCTGTGAGGACAAAATCTGGGGTCACCACTGAGATGCATTTTGTGGGAGGAACATCAAATACTGCATCGCTAGTTATTCCTATCAGAGAAAAGTATCATTCATTAGAAGGTATTCGAAATGAGGTTCATGGTAACACTGAGTTCACATGGGAACAACTGCATGTGTCCATTCTAGTGTCAACGGAATTTCCTACTGGGACTGGCCATATAATCATTCAAAAGAATAAGAGGAAGGAAGAATGGATGGAAAAGATGAAAGAAGAAATCAAAGCAATTAAGGGTCCCAGCACCTATGGTCCCCTTGGGGTAGAAGAGTTGTGTCCTACTACTAACATTATCATCCAAAGGACTTTAAGGTTCTAGAATTCGACAAATATGATGGAAGCACTAACCCATTTTCCACCTAAAAACATATATTACCAAAATGTCAATTTGGTCAAAGGATTGAAAGTTCCTTATCAGTTTCTTTCATGTAAGCTTGATTGGACTTGCTTTGGAATGGTGTATCCAACAAGACCTCTTTAAAATCTCTTCTTGGGATGACTAGGCAAACTTGTTTATGGGACAATATCGGTTTAACTTGGAAATAGTCCCAACTCGGAAACAATTGAGTTCAATGCACAAAGGAAATAAGGAATCTTTTAAACAATATACGCCAAAGTGGAGAGCCTTGGCGGCTCAAGTTCAACCCTTATTGACATTGTCTGAGATGTGCTGATATTTTCTGGGAACCCTGGAAAATCCTTTTATCGAGGCAATGGCTAGAGCAGCCTATAAAGATTTTCCTAACTTGATTGCTGCTAGAGGAAGGATTGAGATTTTATCCAAAGCTCGGAAGTTGCTAGTGAGTAATACAGAAGAAATCACTGTGAAGAAAGGATTCTAGCCGAAAAAGAAAGAGCCTGAAGTGAATTATGTCAAACATCAATAGACCTTCAAACTTTGGTATTCACCACAATACCCAAGTCATCAACCTCCATATAATCCTAACATTCACTTTCTATATTTAACACCTACAACCTCGCCTAACTTATACCCAATATCCACGTTTTGGAATGATTATCATCACACAGTAATCACTTTCTATATTAATCAACTATCATCATCATACCATTAACATTATTATCATCATACAGTAATCACAATAATGCCATCAACATGATTATCATCATCATCATCATCCAAATATTCAAAACAATTATCATAGCCAATATTCCTCAATTAATATATCATACAGATATAAATGTCAGATTATACATGTGCACAAAAACTCAGTTTTTCAAAAACAACTCCATGGAGGTTTTCACAATTTCGAGAAGAATGCTCTGGTTAATTGCCCAGCCTAAGCCCACAGACAATCTCCCAGTCGTAGAAAAGAATCGTGTCCTTGTCGGGTATCGTCAATGCGTTGCAACGGACTGCATCGCCAAGTGGCATAGGGTACTCGCTAGCTGTCCACTGGTCGACCACCGCGCCTTGACGCACCCTAAGATCCATCATAGATCTCACTATCAATTCTCATTCCCTCTTCAACTACAAGGGCCAAAATAGCTTATTAGCTATACTTTATACAATGCACGAATATATCAGTGCAAGTCCAACCCCAAAGGGCCAAATCTTTTCAATTTCATTTGTTCAATGTAATCATATGCTTCAACGCATATTTTTCCAATGCACGTATAATGCACCAAATCCAATCACAGACAAATATGTCATTTTCTCACAAACAGTGTATGGACACTGGTTCAACAGTAATCATACTGTACTTTCAACAGCGAAAATCGTGTTATCACATTTTCATAGTTATAAAACACTTTCGTCGTGTTTTCACAAAATTGCGCAACATTCCTATTACGTTTTCACAATTCTACAACACTTCTGTTTCATTTTCAAAATATCGTAACACTTTTGTTACATTTTTAAAATTCCAAAACGTGTTTATTATGTTTTCACAATACCGTAACACTACTGTTACGTTTACAAAATTTTGTAACATTTCTGTTACGTTTTTAAAATGTTGTAACTCTTCTGTTGCATTTTTAAACCACGTACTAATTTTTTCAATGTTTTTCTCAATCGCGTAAAAATATATGTTTCTCAAATCGCATAGAAATATTTTAACATATTCCAAATTGCGTAGAAATATTTTACTGTATTTCAAATCATTTTTAAGATACGTAAAATATTTTTCAACATTTTATAATCACGTAAAATATTCCTCAATATTTCAAATATTATTTTTTCAAATTGCGTAGCTTAAAAATCACGTTTTTAAGATACGTAAAACATTTTTCATCACAATTTCATTACAGAAAATATTTCTTAACCTTCAAAAATTCCTTTTCAACTTTTCTCAAAATAATATAACTTTGTATTTCATTTTTCACATTTCCTTACTCAAGAAAATCTTTTTTCCCATTTCTTTACTCAAGAAATCCTTTTCCAAAATATAATCCACAAAAATCACTTTTCTAATGATATAAATCAACGTTTCAAAAGTTTAAGAATTTCCTAACGTACTTCAAAACTCGAAAATCAATTATACGTTAGTAAATTTTCAAAACACCATTATATTCTCCATTTTTCTCAAATTAATTTTAAAATCAATTCTTCAAAATAAATTGAAGTTCAAACATGTTCAACCTCTCTTTGTCTTTTGTTTACAAAATTCTCTCAAGAGATAAAACACTCTGATTCCCTTTCCAAATTCTTTGTATTAAATCAAGTTACGTTTCCACTTTGAAATTCACTTTGTTCATAAAAAAATCAAGGCATTACAAGCCTTCAAAAACGTGGACATGACTATTGAAATCATCAAAACATTTTTTTTCCTTCTAAATCAATATGGTTTTACACAAACAAAACCATTAAAGCCATCAAATACTTTTCCTTTTAAATTGATATGGTTTTACACAAACAAAATCATTAAAATTTTGTTTTCAAAACCGAAATACCAATGGTTATAAAACCAAACCCATTTGTTCAAATTCATTTTTACTTTCTTTACAAATTCTTTTTCACTTTCTTTGCAAATCCTTAAAATCAACGTTTGCCCGTTTCATTCAAAACTCATGTTTAGAAAAACACTTAGGATCTTTTTACACAAAATAAATCAATAAAAATCCTTCAAAACCATGTTCTTGTTCTCTTGAAAAACATATCCTTTGTTTATTTTCCATACTCTTCAAATCAATCCAATTTTTAATCTTTCATGAAAATCTTAAGTTATAAACACCTATGTTGAGGTGTCTTGACCGAAAATCCCATAGCCTTTAGAACCAAGAAAATTCAGTTTTCTCCACTTCATAATTTTCATTAAACAAATCAATTTCCTTGTTCTTGAAAAATTTTCAACATAAACCCTAATCAAGGGCATCAAAACCGTAGCTCTTCCTTAGCTTTTGGAGCCAAAAATTGATTTATTTTCCATTAATACATTATGGCATACACATACATATTTCATCATAAATAGTATAAGCATGCCATATACTCATCATGCATAATATAAGCATACCATCAAAGCCATAAAATCATGCATAGCATATCAAGCATAGGCAAATAAATCAAAGCTCATAAACACACATAAATTATTACATGACCATGGATATGAATCCTCACATGGATTCAACATCCATCAAATATAAGACCATCTCTCACCACCATGCTTGATTGGTGAGATGGATCTCCCTCTTACCTCTTGAAGATTCTCAAAAACTCTTTGTTTTGTTTCTTTTTCCAAGTCCTTCACCATCAAGAGCTTCTCAAATTCAAAACAAAATACATAGAAATTAGTATACTAAGCTTGATTAAGAGGAACCATGGATCAAAATGAAGTTTTCTTACAGTTTACCTCAAAAACTCAATAACTTTGATCTTGAAGAAAGTGCATGAAGATGAATGATTTAGAGAAAGTCTCCAACATGAAAGTTGTTTAGAATAAGGTAAGGATTCAAGAAATAAGGTTGGTTGAAACTAAAGAGTGATGGAAGGTAGATTGGAGGGTCATGGCCAAAACCTAGAGGAGAAGAGAAATGGAGAGAAAATTTGCTAAGTTTAGCTTCTTGAAATTAGCAAAGAAAGACCAAGAATGAGTAATAATGGTGGTCTTCAACTTTGCTACTCACTTAAGCCGCCAAAACCGTAGCCCCCCCTCCAATGCATTCTCCTTGAATGCAAATTGATCAATAATGATCAATAATGATACACCATTGACCATGACATGTAATATTGGTCATAAAGTTTTGTTTCTTTGTCTCCTAAACAATCCAAAACCATCCCCTTCCATGCATGCTTCTCCTTGTGCATTTAAATATTTGTCATCATTATTAGCCACCATCTAGAGCATTTCTAGCCATTGATTAATTCAATGGTTAAGATTTAGGTAGACTTTTGATTTAGAAGACTTAATCTAGGCCATTAGATTTTTCTCCTTGAAATTCTAGCCATTAGATGTGTCTCCAAAATTAAGGGTCAAGATTACTCCTTCTTACTTTTAATCCAAGGGTCATAATTAGTCTTTGTCACTTTTTGAGACTAAATCTTCACTATTGATTAAATCTAAATCCAATGGTCATAAATGGTCCTTATTACTTTACAAGACCAAATCTCCACCCTTAATCAATTCTATATCCAATGGTTACAAATGGTCATAGTCACTTTATATGACCAAATCTCTATCCTTGATTTAATCTCCATCTAATGGTTATAAATGATCTTATTCACTTTTAAGATCAAATCTCCACCGTTGATTAAATCAAGATCAAGTCTCCATCGTTAATTAAATCAATGGTGGATATCCAAACCACCAAGGTTGACTTAAGCAATATAATTTCTATTTTTATCTGCTAAAACCCCACAAAAGAATATATTTACTGTATTTTTATCACCCGATAAATTAAATACAGTACAAAACACAGTATAATAAAATTTTTAAAACTGTTTTCAGATTCAGATTTAGTAAGATCCCGTGTCTCCGTCTAAACAGTACAAATTTTTCTATGCGTAAAAAAATTTTCACTTTGCGGGACCCGCCTGGGCCCACGTATAGCCACCTGGGCCCACATACACCCCTAGGCCCACAAACAAGAAAAAATTTCATAATCATCCACAAAAATCACAAATATTAGAAAACACACAAATATCAAATCGATTACGTAAAATAATTACCTAACGGTAAAAATTAAATTACGTAAAGTTTTCTCCTACTTCAAAAATTTTTATTTTCCCGACACGAGTAAATCACTCAAAAAGATCAAATACGTTGACGGAATAAACAAAATAATTTTACAAAGGCACGAAATTACTAAACAAGAAAATTACTTAATTGTCAAAATATTATGTTTAAGAGATACGAAAATTTGGGGTGTTACAATACTCCCCCTCTGTACAGAAATTTCGTCGTCGAAATTTCATGACCATGATTTCACACCCTCGGAATAAATAATGACATTATTCCTTTTTCTTTTCTTCAGTTCCCATGTAGTTTCACCTCTTACATTATTCCAAACGATTCTAAACCATTGAAAGTTCTTTATCTCTTGTTCACTTCCCCTGATCAAACAAATATCTTAATAATTTTTTTTCTACGATTTTCCATTACCGTCTTAACTTTTCCCATAGACAGACTTCTTCAATTTTTGAAGAATCCACCACGCTTCCACTGCGCCACTTTGATACTCTGACCTGGATATAAATAGGAATATTCTCTCTTGCAAGATATTCCTTCAATTGCAGTAGATGAAAGAAAACATCATGGAAAAGAACAAAACGAATCGAATATGTTATCGAACATATTCAGCAAAGAATTGGATGTAACTCGATCTTCAAGAATGAATTCTCTGATATCAATACAACGGCTACCAACCTTCATTCATGCCCACATTCACCACAATACCCAAGTCATCAACCTCCATATAATTTTATACGTACAAACTCGCCTAACTTATACCTAATATCCACCTATACTTTTGTAAAATTACCAAGGCCACCCACAACCTCGGCTAAACTTCCAAAGTCAAGGTTGCTTCCGTTCTCAAAACCTACCCCTTTCCCAAAATTATCCATTTCAAACGCAGACTTATTTCAAAGGTTGTTTGATACTCACCTCATTTCTACAAATCCTATACGTCCCTTAGAACCACCATTCCTAACATGGTATAACCCGAGTTTAACTTGTAAATACTACATGGATATTAGAGGGCACTCAAGACTGTAGA
This sequence comes from Ormosia emarginata, assembly GCA_029884605.1. Lineage (NCBI taxonomy): Eukaryota > Viridiplantae > Streptophyta > Magnoliopsida > Fabales > Fabaceae > Ormosia > Ormosia emarginata. The sequence continues at coordinate 729,107 of JAQQTP010000049.1, read as the reverse complement.
AAGGAAGCTAATTGCTTATGGGAAGCTTGACATTGAAGAAGTAGCTGGACCCAGTATTGTTAACAACTTCATTTTTAATTATGGTGAGGTAAATGTTTTAGAGATGGAAAGATCAACCATAAGAAAGGTCATGAGCTTATGTATGCCAATGGCTAAAATATTCGAGGGGTTAAAGAAAGTAGGATATAGTATCACTGCACCTGCTGCAATAATGAAAGAAGAGGAGAAGTAAGATGAAAAGTCAAGTTATGCTTATCATTGTGGAGGAATATGACATGATATCGAGAACTGTTGGGACTTTAAGGTTTGAATCCAAGAATTGCTTGCTTCAAGGATAATACAAGTTGGACAAGAGGTAGCTTCCTCTAAAGAGGACAATGTAGAGTTGAAAGAAAGAATGAGGAGTATAATTCTGGAAAAAGAAAATGATGTAGCACATTCCTCACCTACGGGAAACATTTCCAGCACCAGTCAAGATAATCATATCTAAAGAAGTCATTCGCCCTTCAGTAACTCGAAACCTCTGAACAATTGGAGATCTGAGGCGTTAATTAAAGTGATTTCCATAAAATAATCAGTGATATTGAACTTATGGTAACTTTCTTGAAGCATCAATGTAATGAATTTTGCATGGATACCTTGTTTCCTTTCAATGTCTTTTTGACATTTATTCTTTTTCGTTTATTCAAAGTGCTTTCCTTATATTTGGACCTCATTGAACTTCAATTTTTGGTAATTCTCAGTTTAGTATATGTCAATAAAATCCGTGTGTACAAGTGCCTTTTGTAAAAAAAAAAAAGAAAATAAAAAGAAAATAAAAAAAATCAAAAAAGAAAAAAAAGGAGCAAAGAAGTAATCAATTGGGGTACACTATCTTTTTGTCTCGAAATTAAAATTTTAAAAATAAGCAATCATGTCATGATTTGAAAATGAAGATTGATCATCTTTCTCTATCCATTACAAATTTTATCATCTTTATTATCCCTTGTTATCCTTTTTGAGCTTTAAAAAAATAATATTTTTTTAAGAACCTTGGACGAGGATCACCTCTACGCTAGGGGTTAGCATAAAGTAAAAAATTACGATTTATAAAAAAAAAAGAAAAAGGAAGAAAAAGAAGAAAAGAAAAAAAAAAGAAAGAAGAGTAAAAGAAAAATAAGATAGCAAAGACAAATGGTTAAAAAAAAGAGAGGAAAAATCAGTGCTCTTAATAATGCCAAAGGCAATTGACAAAACTTGTTAAAGATCCTTGGTCTCATTCAACCCTTAAACACTTATTTGAGCCTTATATCTTTTTATAACCCTTAACTTTGGTCACGTTACAAGCCTTAAAAAGTCTATTCTGATCAATGAAGGGTTGTTGTCATTTTTATTAATTTTAATTTTGAGACAAATGGTTCGTGCTTTTCTGAGTTTTTAATTCCTTGATCCTAAAAAAAGGAGAAAAAAAGAAAAAAGGAAAAAAAAAGATAAAAAAAAGACTTACACCAAGGTAAGTTTTTACCATGTTCGAGTTGGCCCTACACTAGGGCATTCTTTTCCCTAGTTCAATTTAACTTACACTAGGACAAATCTTTTGGTTACTAGGGCGAGTTCCTGCCCTATTCAATTTAATCATAGAATGAGACAAATTTCTCTTTGGTTCAATTTGGCCTTACACTAAAACAAGTTTTTGCCCTATTCAATTCTGTCCTAGACTGAGGCAAATTTCTCTTTAGTTCAATGTAGATTTCAGCAGAAGAAAATCTTTGGCCATCATGTCTAGTGGGCAACTAAAGATCGTTCTCATAAGGATCAAACCAATCCATGTCGAGGTAACACTTCTTTGAATCTCATCCTATCATTTGTGTCTTTTTCCATATATATATCCTTTTGTGTAGTCAAACTCCTAAGACTAATATGAAAGTTCTTCACTTAGTAAATTTGTTCTCTATTGTACTTTTGAATCTATGTTTGTCTGTTACGTAATGTTTCAAGTAAGGTGAACATAAGTACAACACTATGACTTAACCATCTAATGGCAATCTCCTGATGAACAATTCAGATCGAAAAGAACTTAGAAGTTCCAATTAAAGGAGAAAATGATATCTCAAGGGATAATCCAGAAATAAGATTTACCCGAGCAAAAAAAGGAAAAGAGCCTATTAAACTGAAAACTTGAAAGGGCGATTTAAGCAAAAATTATGGTAAATAAATTAACAGGGCTTAAACTGGGGCAAATTTTTTTTTGGAAACTTTGTTCACATTCAATTGGCCACACTGGGGTAAAATTTCTAAAGGATTAAATAGAATATATATTGAAGGAAGTAGCAAATAGAAACAACGGTTAAGTTATCAAGCCGTTACAAGAAATCAATTAGACGAGGATCAAGGAATAAATACTGGGGCAAAAATTTTCTCACAAAGACTTAGTAGCTCCAATTAAGGGTTCACAACAAGAGATGATCCTCTCACTTCTCAAAAGGAGATTTAAGAGCGGAAAACAGGAAAGAGAAAAAAAAAGAAGAATGAGAGAAAGGATGGGTAAGTAGGATCGAGGCTATCAAGTTCAATGCGCAAAAGCATGAGAACAAGGGTTTGATTAGTCAAACCTTTCCAGAGTTGTCGCTGATTCAAATGATTTTTAAGAGAAAAGAAAAGAAAAGAAAAAATAAAATGAAAAAAAAGAGAAAAATATAAAAGAAAAAAAAAAGAAAGAGAAGAAAAAGATATTAAGTCCTCAAATGGTTTCATGTCATTGAGCACATCAGCTCCATGCATCGGCTCCATGTAGTTTTAAATTCTTTTGAGCATATCAGCTCTATGCATTTTGAGCATATCAGGTCCGTGCAATTTTAAATTTTTTTGAGTGTATCCATACATCTTAAAGTCTTTTGAGTGTATCAGCTTCATGCGTTTTAAATTTTTTTTTAGCGAATTAGCTCCATACATTTTAAATACTTTTGAGAGCATCAGTTCCATACTTCTTTAAATTTCTATCACTTATTTTGAGTGCATCGGCTCAACACATTTTAAATTTTAGTCATTTCTTTTGATTGTATCGACTCCATACATTTTTAAATTTTTATCATTTATTTTAAGCGCATTGACTCCTTACATTCACTTTTCTTGTCATTTCTTTTGAGCGCATCAACTCTATGCTTTTTAAAATTTTGTCATTGACTCTTTGTATTTTAACTTTTGAGCGCATCGACTCCTTACATTTTAACTTTTGAGCGCATCGACTCCTTACATTTTAATTTTTGAGCACATTGAGTTTTTACATTTTAATTTCTAAGCGCATCGGCTTCTTGCATTTTAATTTCTGTCATTCGCTTTGGAGCTCTTGTAATTGGCATTGGCTAAAGCAATAAAGCAATGGTTTTGATGATAACAAACAAGGACAAGAAATGAAAGTGCAATGATCAACTCCTAAGGATCTTCAAGATTAGCTTATAGGACTTAGATCTTGTGTAAAGGCATTTAGGAATCACACTAAACTCAAATATGTTTTCAAATCTTTACAAATAGTTTTCACATGCTAAAATGCTCAACAATCAAGTTTTGAAAAGCTAGTTATGGTGGTTGCTCAAATCTATGAAAAATAGACAAGTTTGTGTTTTGCAAAACTGACCTTTGGTTACTCTTTTGATGATATCCTTCAAAATATTTTCAGTCTTGATCTGAAATTTGTTTCATATGAAAGTAGACTCAATGATCTTTCTAATGAATAGTAATTTGTTTTAAACGGATGAGAAACGAAAAGTTATGACCTTTTTAAAATCAGTTTTCAAAACAAACATGCCATAACCGATTATGGAATATCTATAATCGGTTATTGATCAAGTCAGGGGCTCTTTAACATGTTTTTCTAAAGCTCATAATAGGTTATGGATTTCCTGCAACATCCTTTTTTTATATATGTTAAGCTTGTATAAGGTTATAGAAGTAGCTTGATACTTGTTTAACATGTCCGCTAAATTTTGTGATGTTTCGAGTTAATTTAGGCACTTTGTCATAACACAGAACGTGCAAAATGACTATTTTAACTCAGGAAAAATAGCATAGATGCTATATTAAATGAAATGGTTATGGAAAAGTTATTTCTAAGTCACAAATGAGTGAAAGACGATGTGGTTAAATTTTTAAGGCAAACAGAGTCAATTTAGTATTTTTAAGGATACCAAGTGAGTATTTAAGTATCGATTGGGTCACAACAGATATAAAAAATTATGAAAATGATAAAACAAGAATTTTAATGAATCTTATAATTTATTTTAAGGGTGTTGGAAGTTAGAAAACTTGATTTAGTTAAATCAAAATATTCTTAACAGATACGAAATTTTGATAAAAGATCAAAATGCCCCTAAGTCATTATGTTTTAAAAGTGAGTTTCACCCACTTTCTCTCTTCATGTTCGGCTGGAAGCTGAATGCAAAAAAAAAAAGAAGAAGAAAACAAAGGAAAGAAAGAAAAGGGAAAGAGAGAAGTGAAGGAAGAAGGAGGAAGGGGAAGAAGAAGGAGAGCTTGAAGCTCCATGATCATTTTTAAGCTTGAGGTAAGGGGAAAATTGTATGATTTATTCATGGCTGCCTTCATCTCCTTTTTTTTAGGGTTTTACTATATTCACTTACTTTTCTTTTTGGGTTTTAACCATAAGGTGTTCAAGTTTTTTTTTTGGAATGAGTTATTAGCGAGTTTGATGAGTTAGAAATTGATTAAGATGTCTTTTACAATAAGCTTGAAAAAGGAGGAGAGCTATAAGAGATGGTTGTATCACGTCTTGGGTTCTGGTTGGGTGTACCAAATAATTGGTTATTCTAGTGTTATAACTAGTTATTGTTTTGCTGAAAAGCATGGTATAAGAGTGACAATCAATTATGTTCAATTGACAACCAGTTAGGAACACATTTTAAGTGGTTATGATCAAACAATAAGCGATTAAGTCATGACTTTAATCGGTTATTCAACAAAAATCGAGACTCAAAGGGGAGTGATAACCGGTTAGCAAATTTTGCTAACTGATTTCCCAATGTCCCAAAACAGAATTTAAGCAAGATTTAATTGATTATACTAGAATTATAACCAATTATTACCATGAAGAAATGTGATTCTCTGTATTTGTGGATTAAAATTTAGTTAATCCAAGTTAAGCAATGCTATATTATCAAATAGATATATGTTGACGAAAAGTGAGGCCTTGAGCCATATAATGTATAATGGTAAAAACAATAATGATCCATTTAGTTCCAAAAATCATACTTAGTTGAGGTATAATAGGTTAAAATGTGATTTTGAGATATTTTAAGTATTCTCTTGCTTGAATGTGTTTTCAATGGTTATTTATAACTTGTTTATAGTAGGAGTTTGAGTTAGAAACTTAAGACTCTTCATTTGGACCTTTGATGCACAAAGTGAGAAAAATGATATTTTTCTTACTTAATTGAGTTTAAATCTATGATTGATGAGTTGAATTTAGTGTTTAATGATCCTAACATGATTAGAGACCATGATTAGAGTTGAAGAACACTTACAATTCATGAGTTGAGTATTAGAACTTGGTTAGAGACCAAAACTATGTAGAACCCGAATTTTGCAGAAATAGGACAACATTGAGTATTTTGTGATGTTTGTTGCATAACTTGAGCTACAGACATCGAAATTACTCAATTCAATTTGAAAGCTAAGACATAAGGATTTATGTAGTAAAAATTTCAGAATTTTTAAGCAACCCAATTAGTCCCAGTTTTGATTTAAAACCAAGCCAAATTCTACAGAAAAGCCAATCTGGCACCTATTAAACCAAATTGCATAATTTCTTGCTCCGATGTCGTATTTATATGAAACTAGTGCCATTTGAAAGATAACATATAAGGCTATTTGACTGTTAAATTTCAGAATTTTTGAGTTCTTAGTTTGTTCTCAGTTTTATTTCAAAGTCGGGTCATTTTCTGATAAAACAGAAAATGCCCTGTTTTAGCTTCTACATAATATTGCATAACTTTGGCTAAATTTATCCAAATGAGGTAGGGTTTGTGGCATTTGAAAGATATGAGGGAAGGCTATATGACTGTAAAATTTCAGAATTATTGAAGTTAGTATGTGCATTTGGTGCACTAATGAAAAACGACCTTTTAAGGCAAAAATTAAGGAGTTTTTGAGAAAGTTTTGACCTTAGAAACTTTAGTAGCTTCTTTAATAGTTAAAGTTGAATTATGAAAATGTAGTAGAAATGTGTTTACTCCTTTATGGGTTAAACTTGAATTAAATGCTCTTTTATTGAGCTTGAAATGAAATATATGCATTATACTGGGAAGCAATATAAAGGAATAATGAAGGTAGATGAGGTTGAATGAGTCCCTCTCTACTAGCATGTATGATAATGTATTAATAAAAGTTTGATGATTATGATATTGCTTCTCCATTGTATATGGAAAAGTATGATCATGTAAAAAGTGAAGAAAGGAAAGGTTTTTGATACTCTTGCATGTTTTGTTTTCAAACTTGTTATTTGATGTTTCCATGTATTGTAAGTTTATGCTTGGACAAAAAGGCTCCAAGTGGCTTGGACAAAAGGGCTCCAAATGCCAAAGAAATATTCAAATAACATGAGTTTTCTAAAATAAAATCCTTTCAAAGAATCATTACATGAGTATACTTTAGGATTCTCATTAGACATAATCATACATTATCATGCATTGCATAAAAATTGACGATTGTATGGGCAATCGTCTTGTTTTGATTCAATGTGAAAGTTAAGGTTAAAAGCTTATTATAAAAGATTGATAGTAGTATTTAAAATGAATTAAGTGTTGTTTATAGTATGATGATAAATGTTTACGGTACATGCTATTTAAGTTATGATGTTTGAATTGATTTGTTATGATATAAATGAATTATTTTGTAATTGAATGAACTGTCTGCTTTGGGAAAGGAAATGACTGAGTTTTGGCTATGCCACCTTTCCAAACGATTAAGTACAATTTGTGTTTTATCCAAAGTAGTTGGATTTTTCATGATGTTACGATTTCAAACTTACTACTGAGAATTATTAATTCTCACCCCAGATATTTTTTATGTTTTCCATGATAAATCCAGAGGAGGATCCAAGCAAGCGCAAGGCAAGGCGATGAAGACTTAGTTAAGCTATTAATGCAATTATTTTGGTTCTGTAATTATATTAATAGTTCTGTAATTAAATTTATGTAATTAATTTGTGAAGATTTGTAATCTCAGACATATCAGATAGATTTCTAGTAAAGAGCAAGTTTCCAGAGGTGTAAAATATCTTGCTTTCTTGTTACCTTAAAGGCTCTATATATTTATTCATTAAATAGATATTAAACAGGATGTAAATTACGCTTTAGTTAGAAAGTGGCATACTAATTCTGTATACTTAGTATACGCAGGGTATACTATAGTATCTAGGATTGAGGTGTTACATTTTTTGCATGTGGTGTCCCGGGGCTGACGAGGGCAGGGAGTGGTCATCGGTGCTGAAGTGAAAGCATCAATAAGCGGCTCCTGGCAGGCTTCTAGGCGAAGGGTCCCATGAATGAACTGAATATGCACCAGAATAAGAGGAATTCAGAGACTATGCAGGTATGAGATTGCATAGTTGCGGATGGCTTAAAGGAATTGATTAGGCGTAGTCATATCAACAAGTTGCAACTTCTTTTCGAGAGCCTAGAACATAAGAACTCCATAGTTAAGCATGCTTGACCTGGAGCAATTGTGGGATGGGTGACCTCTTGGGAAGTTTCCTAGGATGCGTGTGAGTGAGGACAAAGCACATTGAAAAGACTCGTGTTGGTTTGTGGAGACACTCGTCAATCCTGCAGGCAGTCTCGGGGCATTACAAATGGTATCAGAGACGGGACTTCTCCCAATACAGTGTGCTTTGGGGACGAACCAAGCGGAAGTTAGTGGGCATGTGGTGTCCCAGGGCTGACGAGGGCTGGGAGTGGTTGCCGAGGCTAAAGTGAAAGCATCAATAAGTGGCTCCTGATAGGCTTCTAGGCGAAGGGTCCCATGAATGAACTAAATACGCACCGGAATGAGAGGGATTCAAAGACTATGCAGGTATAAGATTCCATAGTTGAGGATAGCTTAAAGGAATTGATTAGGCGTAGCCATATCAACAAGTTGCAACTTCTTTCGGGAGCCTAGAAGATAAGAACTCCATGGTTAAGTGTGTTTGACCTGGAGCAATTATAGTATGGGTGACCTCTTGGGAAGTTTCCTAGGATGCATGTGAGTGAGGACACAACACACTGAAAAGACTTGTGTTAGTTTGTGGAGACACTCGTCAATCCTGTAGCCAGTCCCGGTGCGTTACATTTCCCATAACAGTTTATTCTAAAAGTCAGTAACAAAGGCTTTGTTTTTAAAAGGCTCATAACAGGTTATGGATTTCCCGTAACAGATTATTTGGAATAGCAGAACGCTATTTCTAACGACTATATTGAAGCATTTAATGCCCCCAACAACCACCAACGACTCTTAAATGTTTTGGCTATAAATGCAAATGTTTGGGCATTAAAAAAAGTTAGCAATCAATCTGAATAAGTTTCTTGATCATCAAATTCGTGTTTTACTCTCATTTCTCTAAAAACTTTATTTTGATCTTCAAAGTGTGAATCATTGATACCCATAGAGTTTCAATTTGTATTACCTACTCTTTGAGAGAATTTCTATCATTCAAACACTTTGTTTATTCTGTAAAGAGGGTGAGGTATCCCTCTAGTGAAAAAGGGTGAGGTATCTCTTGTTGAAAAGAAGGTGAGGTATCCTTCAAAGGTGTAAAGAGGGTGAGGTATCTCTCAAAAGTTGTAAACGGTGATGTATCCCTATTTTGAGGCTCAAAGCACAAGGGTGAGGTATCCCAAGGTGCTGTTGAGTGCTCCAATCTATAAAGGTTTTTAAGCACCCGTTCAAGCTTGAAGTTTAGTAAAAATCTTCAGTGGTTTGCTTAAGGACTAGACGCAGGTCACAAGGGGTAGCTGAACCAAGATAAATTCTTGTGTTTGATTCTCTCAACCCTATCTCTTTATCTTTGTGCTTTAACTGTATATGCTTGATTGAATACTCTTTATCTTGGCTTATTTATTTATGAGTAAAGTGATTAATCTTGTCTATCTATTTACTTTAATCAATCAATAGCTTCAACCAAAATTAACATTCAAGTGTTTTGCAAAGGATTTATAAAAAGATTTTATATACTCAATTCACCCCCCTCTTGAGTATTGAGGACACTTGGTAACAAGTGATATCAGAGTTAGACTCTTGTGTCAAGAGCTTAGCAGCTTCAAGAGAAGTTTATGGCCTCTCTAAATGGTTTTTCATAAAGTTCTTCTCTTGATAGACCTCATTTTTTCAATGAGGATGGGTATGATTATTGGAAAGAACGAATGAAAATTTTTATTGAAGCTATTGACTTAGGTGTGTGAGATGCTGTTAAAAATGGTCCTTTTGTTCCCACACGTGTGGTTAACAGTGTAAGAACTAATACACCAAGAAGTGAATGGATGGATGAATATAAAAAGAAGGTTCAATGTAATTTGAGAGCCAAGAACATCATTACCACATCCATGGGGTATGATGAATTCTTTAGGGTGTCAAATTGTAAAACCTCCAAAGAAATGTGAGATACTTTGCAAGTTACCCATGAGGGTACTAGTGAAGTGAAAAGATCAAGAATTAATACTCTTACTCATGAATATAAGCTCTTTAGAATGAACCAAGTTGAAAGCATTCAAGAAATGCAAAAACGCTTTACATATATTGTTAATCATTTAGCTTCATTAGGAAAAACATTTTTTTAATGAAGATCTTATTAACAAAGTTTTAAGATGTTTGAGCAGGGATTGACAGCCCAAAGTAACGGCCATATCGGAATCAAGAAATTTAGTAATAATGACTTTGGCCACCCTCTTTGGAAAGCTCCAAGAGCATGAGCTAGAGCTGAATAGGCTCAATCAAATTGAGAAGCATGACAAGAAGGAAAAGAAAGGAATTTATCTAAAAGCCACCTCCTCCATGATTAATGATGATGATGATGGAGATGGCTTGGAGATTAATGAAGAAAATTTTAATCTTCTAGTAAATAAATTTGGAAGGTTCTTCAAGAAGAATGAAGTTCAAAGAAGACCTCCCTTTCCCTCAAAGAATGTCTATCACAAAGGAGAAGAAACATCATCCACTCCTAAATGCTATGAATGTGGAGAATCGAAGTACATGAAGATAGAGTGTCCCATTTATCAAAGGAAAGTGGATAAATATGAAATGAGGTCCTCAAAGGATAAAAAATGAAAAAAGAGCTTATATAGCTTGGGATAAAAATGACATGGACTCATCTGATAGCTCAGACAATGAGAAAGCCAACCTATGCCTCATGGCTAGAAGTGAAGAGGAAGAAGGAGATGACACGGAGATAACATCCTCAAACTTTGAATCAAATTCTTCCCCTTCTTATGATGAATTGCAAGATGCATTTGAAGAATTGCATAATGAATCTATGAGGCTTGCAAAAATTGTTTCATCATCCAAGAAAGTAATTTCCTCTTTTGAAAACAAGATCTCTATTTTATATAAGGAAATTAAGGAGCTTAAAATCGAAAATAAAACTCTTGAACTTATTGAAGCAAATTCTTCTTGCATGACATGTTCTTCTCTTGATAATTCATCTACATTCTTTTCTTGCTCATCATGCAAAACTTTTGAAAAGGAAATTGAAGACTTGAAAAATACTTTTTCAAAATTTACTTTTAGAAGAGATAATTTGAATGTATTGTTGGGAAATCAAAGATGTGTTTTTCACAAGACTGGTTTAGGGTACAATCCTAAAAACCAACAAAAACTCTACAAGAATTTCTTTGTCCCCTCAAGCACATCAATAAGTCCTTTTATAAGGTGTTTTCATTAAGGCAAGAAAGGACATAGTGCATCATGTAACACCCCAAATTTCTGTATCTCTTAAACAGTAATTTTGACAGTTAACAGAATTTTACTGTTTAGTAATTTCTGTGCATTGTAAAATTATTTTGTTTATTCTGTCAGCGTATTTGATCGTTTTGAGTGATTTACTCCGTGTCAGGAAAATAAAAATTTTCGGTAGGGGAAAACTTTACGTAATTTAATTTTTACCGTTAGGTAATTATTTTACGTGTCTGATTTGATATTTGTGTATTTTATAATTTTTGTGATTTTATGGATGATTTTGAAATTTTTCCTGTCTGTGGGCCCCTTAAAAGGTGTGTGGGCCAGTGGCCATACGTGGGCCCAAGTGGGTCCCGCAAAGTGAAAATTTTTCTACGCATAGAAAAATTTGTACTTTTTAGACCGAGACAGGGGATCTTACTAAACCTGAATCCGGAAACAGTTTTTAAAATTTTATTGTACTGTGTTTTGTACTGTATTTAATTATCGGATGATAAAAATACAGTAAAAATATTATTTGTAGGATACAAGAATAAATATTATATTGCATAGTCAACAAAGAGAGCTTGACTTGATTTATACCCTTGGATGAGAATACTTAGTTTGAATATTAACCATTGATTTAATCAAAGGTTAAGAAACAAACTTAATAAAGAAGCCTTGGATAATAACCATTGATTTAATCAATGATGTGAGAATAAGCTTAGTTAGGAAGGCTTTGATATCAACCATAGATGTAATCAAAGGTGTAGAATTGGTCTTGAAAAATGACAAAGACCATTAATAACCATTGGATTTAGATTAAATCAAGGGTGGAGATTTAATCTTAAAAAGTAACAAAGACCATTTATGACCATTGGATGAAGAATTAATCAATGTTGGAGATTTGGTCTTCTAAAGTATGACTAATTAGGACCCTTGGATTTAAAGTTTGAAGAAGCAATCTTGACCATTAATTTTGGAGACACATCTAATGGTTAGAATTTAAAGGAGAAAAATCCAATGGCCTAGATTAAGTCTTCTAACCTACCTAAATCTACCTAAATCCTAACCATTGAATTAATCAATGGCTAGAAATGCTTCAAATGGTGGCAAATAATGAAGACAACTTTATTGAATGCATTATGAAGAGAAGGTGATGGTTTTGGAGTGTTTAGAAGACAAAGAGACAAGCTTTATGTCATTTTTGTATGTCTTGGTCAAGTTAGATATCATAATGGCTTACTTTTGATTTTTGCACTCAAGAAGAATGCAAGAAGGGAGGGGCACGGTTTTGGTCTGATTTTGAGAGCTTTGAAGACCATTATTAGCTATCTTGGTCATTATTGATCATTCTTGATCATCTTTGTCTCCTCCAAAAGCAAAAACTCATCAAACTTTTCTCTCCACCTCTCCTCCAAGCAAGTTTTGGCCATGACCATCAAGAACACCCCCATCACTCAAAAATTTCATCCAACTTGATTTTCTAAACCTAAACACCATTCTAAGAACATCTCTAGTTATGAGTTTTTCCAAAATCATTCATCTTGGGCTTCAAATCCAAGCTTCAAGTTTTATCAAAAATAAAAAATTCCATCTTTGTGCTTCAAGAGAAACCATTTGGTCAAGACACTCAAAACTACCATCCAATCTCTTTTAATTTCATCCAACCTTGGATCTTGAATCTCCATGATATTCTAAGCAACTTTCATGTTGAAGACTTCTTCTAAATCATTCATCTTCATGGACTTTCTTCAAGATCAAAGTTATTGGGTTTTGAGGTGAAGTATAAGGAAACTTCATTTCTTCTCTTATTTTTCATGATCTAAGCCATGTTTGATCCATGGTTCCTCTTAATCAAGCTTGATATGTTAATTAACTTGTGTTTTGTTTTGTATTTGAGAAGCCCTTGGTGGTGAAGGACTTGGAAAAAGAAACAAATCAAGAAGTTTTGGAGAATCTTCAAGAGGTAAGAGGGAGATCCATCTCACCAACCAAGCATGGTGGTGAGAGATGGTATTTTATTTGATGGATGTGGAATCCATGTGATGATTCATATCCATGGTCATGTAATTAATTTGTGGGTGTTTATGAGCTTTGATTAATTTTCTATGCTTGATATGCTTTGCATGATTTTATAGCTTTGATGATATGCTTGATATGCTATACATGCTTTTATGGCTTTAATGGTATGCTTATATTATTTATGATGAAATATATATGTATATGCCATGACTTGATGGTGGAAAGGAAATTGATTTTTGGCTCCAATAGCCAAGGAAGAGCTATGGTTTTGATGCCCTTGATTAGGGTTCATGTTGAAAATTTTCAAGAACAAAAGAATTGATTTTTGAGTACTTAGAACATGGTGGATTTCGAACAAGACACCTCAACATAGGTGTTTATAACTTAAGATTTTCATGAATGATGAAAACGTATGATTTGAAGAATTTGAAAAATAAACAAAGGGTTTGTTTTTCAAGAGAACAAGAACACGGTTTTTAGAAGGATTTTATTAATTTATTTTGTGTAAAAAGTTTCTAAGTGTTTAACTAAACATGAGATTTAAATGAAAATAGCAATGATGATTTTAAGGATTTGCAAAGAAAGTAAAAAAGGATTTGTAAAGAAAGTGAAAATGGATTTGCAAAGAAAGTGAAAAATTGAAAATGAACAAATGATTTGATTTTCAAAGACTATGAGTCTTACGTTTTTGTAAAGGATTTTTAATGGTTTTGTTTGTGTAAAACCATATCAATTTAAAAGGAAAAATATTTGATGGTTTCAATAGTCATGTCCACATTTTTTTAAGGCTTGTAATGCCTTGATTTTTATGAACAAAGTGAATTTCAAAGTGGAAACGTAACTAGATTTAATACAAGGATTTTGGAAAGGGAATCAGAGCGTTTATCACTTGAGAAAATCAAGTTTTTGTAAACAAAAATGTTTTCGAACTTCAATTTATTTTGAAGAAGGTTGTGTTTGGAAATGATTTGGGAAAAATGGAGAATATAATGGTGTTTTGAAAATTTACTAACGTATAACTTATTTTCAAGTTTTGAAATACGTTAGAAAAATGTTAAGTTTTGAAACGTTGATTTACATCAATGGAAAAGTGATTTTTGTGAAGTATATTTTAAAAAAAGAATTTCTTGAGTAAAGAACTGTGAAAAAATATTTTCTTGAGTAAGAAAATATATTAAATAAAGTATAAAGTTATATTATTTTTGGAAAAGTTGAAAAGAAATTTTTAAAGGTTAAGAAATATTTTCTGTAATGAAATTGTGGTGGAAAATTATTTACGTATCTTAAAAATGTGATTTTTAAGTAACATAATATGGAAAAATATTTCTACGCGATTTTAAATACGATAAAATATTTCTACGCGATTTGAATTACGTTTAAATATTTTACGTAATTTGAATTACTATTGAAAAATCACTACGTAATGGAAAAGTGATGAATTATTTTTAAGTGATTGTGAAAATAGCGGAAAATCATTATGTGATTTGAAAAGGGTTTTAAATATTTTGAGAATGATAGAAAATGATTTACGTGACGTAAAAGAATGATTTTTAAGTTACGCAATTTTGAAACAATGGAAAAATACTTTGCGATTTGAGAAACGTATATTTTACGCGATTGAGAAAAATGTTGAAAAATTTGTACATGGTTTAAAAGTGCAACAGAAGAGTTGCAGTATTTTGAAAACGTAACAGAAATGTTACAAAATTTTGTAAACGTAATCAAGAATGTTACGGTATTGTGAAAACGTAATAAAAATATTTTTGAATTTTAAAAACGTAACAAAAGTGTTACGGTATTTTTTTGAAAACGCAATGTGTTGTGGAATTGTGAAAACGTAACGGGAATGTTGCGCAATTTTGTGAAAACACGACAACAGTGTTTTATAACTATGAAAACATGATAAGATGATTTAATTGAACAAACGAATTTGAAAAGAATAGCCCTTGTGGTTGGACTTGCACTGATATATTTGTGCATTGTATAAACTATATCTGAGAAATTATGAGATATACCTGTGATTGGTATTTGGTGCATTATACATGCATTGGAATGGTCCGATAGGACTGGATATGGCTGATTGCCTAGGAGAAACACACCTCTTGAGCGGGTGCGATATGCGTAGTGTAAGTCACTTGTTGACCTTGGGGGCATCGGGGTGCGGGTTGCCTACACGGGTGGTTGGTCGCGCTTCTTCCCGTAGGTTAGACCGATGCAACACACCGATGATCCTGACCGAGACACTATTCTTAATCAAGATCTGATAAAGACTGTTGTGTATGTGCTAGATGTGCAAAAATTGAAATGAGAATTAAAGCACGTGGTCTGAGGCACGTGGTACCGGCAGATCTTTTCGATCATTTCTCCGACCTGAGTTTTAGCTCCATGGAGTAGGAAATCGAGTCTTGTGTACATGCATAATCTGAACATTTTAGATCTGCATGATATATTAATTGAGGGATATTGGTTATGACAATTGTTTTGAATACTTAGATGATGATAATGATAATTAGAACATTATTGTAATTTGTTGTTTATGATAATTAAACTAATAAATGATTAGATGATGATAGTTGATTAATGCTGATAGCATGATTATGATATGATCGATCTGTATGATATGCTGTTTGTGTTATCTCTATACTGCCATGTTGGTATTAGCGTAGGTGATCTCACCTCTTTGTTATGTTATTTTGCTGTGTCTGTACTGTTAAAATCAAATGATAGAAGGATCGAGTTGTCTTAGACATAACGGGCGATGGATACTCGAGAGATTGATGAAAACATTGAAGAGTGGTTATCTCAAGTTCGAAGGTGTTATGAGTAGACAAGGAGTAGAGTTCGATGCAACAAGTTTGGATACAAGATAAGGAATGAGTATGTTAAGTTTTATCGTTAGTGTTATACCGTGCTATTTAGTAGGACCCGTCATGGGGTTTGCTACTTTAAAAAAAAAAAAAAAGTCTGTTAATTTTATATTTCTCTTTAAATTGTGAAATATTAATTGGTGTCAATGTTGTATATGAATCAGTTTAAATATATTTTCAGTAATACTTATGGATTACAGTAAGTTTATATTTCAGCAAGAAAGAAATTTTTTTAAACCCACGTTTTTAACTCAAACCTTTTATGAAAACATTTTCAGATTATGAGTCGGAAGTCAGACATGTGATACCCTAGGGAGGGTGTTACACATCAACTTGCAATGTGAGGAAAAATATCAATTACAAGGTAGGGACCAAGATGGGTTAGGTCCTCAAAGGCACTATACCAACTACTAACACACAAGGACCTAAGAAAATTTAGGTACCAAAAGTCAAAAATTGAATGGTGTTGTAAGTGTGCTTGAAGGCCAAAAGCTGACTTTGGAATCTTGAGAATGACTGCTTCAAGCACAAGACCATAAAATACTTCAAGCTCCCTTCCTTGTCTCCAAGAAGCTTGGAGTTGCAATCTTTGGATAAGTGAAGACTTGTTTTATGCTTTAACTTGCTTTAAAGTTGTATTCTTCTACCTTTATATCATGAAAATATTTTTACATTTGTTAATATGCTAGATAAGTACACTTCTTGTTTAAAATGGCATGTTTGATGATAATATCTTTGTACTTGACATAACATTCCTAATATGATCAGTGTTTGCCCTAAAGTGCATATATAAGAGGAGAATTAGGAATAATTAATTAATCATGCATTTGAATAAATGCTTGTGTTTGATACTTTTTATCTTGGAATATTGGAACAATCATGCATCTAACTCTTGCTAAAAATCATTTTTGCTGCATAATTTGTCATGTTATTGCATAATATAACATTTAGTTGCAAAATCTATCATTTACTGCATGATATGTCATTTTGATGCATAACTTGTCACTTTGTAGCATAATTTGATACTTGTTGCATTATTGAACTCCATACATAACATTTTGCTTTAAACTGTTTATAAATCCAATACTGACTTGAGCATTGGAGTTTCCTCCATGTTTGTTTTGAAGGTACTTGATCCATGCTTAAGTCCCTCAATTATCCAATCTCAAGTTCTTGCTGAAGAAATTGGATTCAAGCTCCTTCAAAGAAGTATAATCAGTTTTGAGCTATATTTAGGGTGTTTAGAGTTGATGGAAATGAGGCCAAACTAAGAAAAAGATAGATTGAGTTGGTATATTAAGGGCAGATTTCTTAAAGATAAAAGACAAGTATTGATGGTCTTAAAGGATGGATTCTTGAAGAATTTTCTGGTTTTGGTGTGAATAGCAAGTTTTAATGGTTTTAAAGGATAATCGCTTGAATATTTTTCTGGTTTTGTTTCAGAAATAACCAATTAGAAGATGGTCATAACGTATTATGGAAAGCATCTAACTTGTTATATGGGCTGTGGAAGTATCTGGTGTAACACCCTAAAATTTAGCTATTTGACAGTAATAACAAAATTGTACTGTTTAGCAATTTTTGTATGTTGTAAAAATATTTTGACTGTTCTGTAACTTTATTTGATTGTTTTGTGTGATTTGCTCTGAGTTAGGAAAATAATAATTTTTGGGCCGGGGAAAATCCTTACGTATTTATTCGGAGTCAGGGAATCTTACTAAACCCAATTCCGAGAGATACATGTCATAATCTTTTAATTTTTAGAAATTATCTGTGAAATAAAAATATACTATATTTTTATTTTACAGTGGACAAATATTTACTGTCTTGTAAGCAGTAATATTCTGTTCATTAAGTAATAATTTCTGTAGTAATTATTTGGGAAATATTTTCTATGAACCAAAGAGAGAGTGTAGCTTGCTTGCTAAGTTTTGGAAAAGTCAACGATAGTGGCTTGAATTCTCTAAACCAATAGAAACCTAGTATCTTTGAAATGAACTAATAAGAATTGGTCAAATTTGATAGTTATATGTTGAACCAATAGGAATTTAATCTTCCTTGACAAACTAATTAAAATCTAGTCTTTATTTGATAAACCAATTAGAAATAGTCTTCTTTGATGAACCAATAAGAAAGTTATAGAAATAAGATCAACCAATAAGATCAAGTCAACATTTGTGGCAAAGACTTTTCAAGAGTAACCAATAGAATTTGGTCAACAAAAGTGACAACTAATAGGAAACAAGTTAGTAACCACCGAACCAATGGAGATTAGTCAACGAAGAGGGCTTGACTTTGATTTGCACCCTTGGATGATAAGTTAGTGGAGAAGTTTTGAACATCAATCATTGATCTAATCAATGGTTAAGAAACAAACTTAATGAAGAAGCCTTGGATGATCACCATTGATTTAATCAATGGTGTGAGAGTAAACTTAATTAGGAAGCTTTGGATGTTCACCATTGATCTAATCAATGGTTGTAAAGACAAGCTTAATAAGGAAGTTTAGGATATCCACCCTTGATTTAATCTATGGTGGAGATTGGTCTCACAAAATGGCTAAAACCTTTTGGGACCATTGGATGAAAAGTATGTAGAGAAGATCTTGACCCTCCAAATTTTAAGATGCATCTAATGGCTAGGATTTCAAGGAGGAAAGATCTAATGGCTTAGATTTGATCATATCACTTGGAAGCTTCTACCAAAGATCAATCATTGATTTAATCAATGGCTATTGATGCCTAAAATGGTGGCTAATATATTTGGACAATTCTTTAGTGTACAAGGGGGGGAAGTCACAGTTTTGAAGTCATAATAAGCTATAGGAAAATTTCATTTCAATTCTATTACTCATCTTCATCATTTCCTAGAGCAAAACTTCACAAAAATTCTCTCCTTTCCATTTTCTCTAGTTTCGGCCAAGCACCCAAGATCCACTCTCCAAACTTCTATAATTCCTATCAATATCATTTATTGAATCCTTTCATTAATCCAAGACACTTTCATGTTAGGAATTTCTCAAGATTCATTCATCTTCATCTTTTCATCAAGCAAAGAACACAAAAACTCTTACCTTTCTCTCTCACAAAGCTCACGGCCAACACCCCTACATCCACTTTTTAATCTCTTTTAATTTCATCTAAACAAGTTTCCAAGATCTACATGATATTCTAAGAAACTTTCATGTTGGAGACTTTCCCTAATTCTTCCAGCTTCAATCTTGTTCTTCAAGCTAAAGATTGAAGCTTTATAGGTAAAGTTCATTAATCTTCACTTTTCTTTTGATTTTCAAGGTTCTAATCCATGGTTTTCTTATTCAAGCATTATATATATTGATTATGTGTGTTTACTTTGATTTTTAAGAAGCTCTTGGTGGTGAAGGACTTGTACAAGAAGCAAAGCAAGGAGCTTTGGAGGTTTCTCTAAGAGGTAAGAGGGAGATTACCCTTTTCAACCATGTGTTGGTGGTGAGGAATAGATGTGTATGTGGTGAAAAATCCATAAGGATTATTTCACTTATTTGTTTAAGAGCTTTCCATATTTATAGTTGTCTGGTGATTGATATGTTTATCGCTTTGATAATATGCTTTAGTATGTGTTTATGATGCATGATGATTTGTGTATGTAATTAAGATGTGAATTACATGACAAAGGAAAGTGTGTTGGTTCCAAAGAACCATAGAGGCATCACGGCCTCAAATTAATTTTTTGGAGCAAAAGATTCTAAGTATTTTACTAATTATGAGTTTTAGATAAAAGGGTAAGTTGATGATTTTAAGGATATGCAAAGAAAGTGGACATGAAAATGAACAAAGATTTTATGATGAAGCTATTTATGATTTTCGGCTAATATGCCAAGGGTTGGTAAATTAAGATTTTCATGAATGGTAAAATTGGATGATTAGAAGGAAAAAGGAAAAGAAAAGATATGATGGTTCCAATGACCATGTGGCTACGGTTTTAAAGATTTGAAATTATTTTATTTTATGTAGAATTATGATTTGGAAATGGAAAGTTAATTGATTTGGTACAAGAAATTAATAAAAGGACTTAAGAAATGGAAATAAAATACTTTGTCTCTTGAAAGATTGGAAATTTTGTTTATGAAAGGAAAAGAGAGGTAGAAAGTGTTTGAACCTCCACTTATTTTGGAGAGGACTGATTTTAGAATTGATTTGAGAATTATAGAGAATATAATGGGGACTTGAAATTTACTAACGTATAGCTCACTCTTTAGGTTTTGAAGCGTGTTAGGAAATTTTAAGTTGGAATAATTGATTTAAAGGAAATGTTGATTTTGAGGGGAAATGATGAAAAATATTACGTAGAAGATTTTTAAGTGAGAAAACGTGGAAAATGAAGTTGGAAATGATAGAGTTTTGAAAATCTAAAACGATGTTTGGAATATTGAGAAATATTTTACGTAGTTGAAAAAATGATGAAAAATGAATTACGCGACTTAAAAATATAATTTTTAAGTTACGCGATTTTGAAAACGTTATAAAATCGCTACGCGATTTGGAAAACATGTAAATGTATTTACACGATTGAGAAAATGTCAAAAAATAGTTATGAGATTTGAAAACGTAACAAAAGTGTTACGCGATTATGAAAACACGTTAAAAATGATATGCAATTTGAAAATATAGTAAAGATACTGTAAAGAACTGATGTGCAACGAGGCATATGATGCATTTGGGAATCCTTTTAATGATGAAATTGAGATGTGCAATGAGGCATATGATGAAATTGAGACATGCATTAAGATATTCGTGCGTTGAACAGAATTGCATTGAGATATTCGTGCATTGAATAGAATTGTATTGAGGTATTCGTGCATTGAACGGAATATAACTGATAGCTATTATGGCCTTTATGGTCGAAGAGAGAATGAGAATTGAAAAGTGAGATCTATGATGGATCTTGGGGGCATCGAGGCGCGGCGGTCGACCAGTGGACAGTTGGCAAAGTACCATGTGCCACTTGGCGATGCAGTCTGTTGCAATGTATTGACGATACTCGACAAGAACACGATTCCTTTTGAAGACTGGAGATTGTCTTTGGGCTAAGGCTGACAATTAACCAGAATATTTATCTCGAAATTGTGAAAACCTCTATGGAGTGGGAAAATTGGTCTAGTATGCATACACATGGTCAGTACACATATTGTTGTGGCATGATAAATGTTCATATGATGTGATATCATCATTTTATATATTGAGGATATCTGTTATGATGAAATTGGTACTGGTGATTTAACTGAGATATATATTTACTGAAAATATGATGAATTGAGAACATGAATAATTGTGATATTTGTGAGTATGGAATGACTTTGTCATTCGTAACATTCTTTGTTACCGTACTAGTATTGATGAAAGGGGATCTCACCTTTTTGTTGTATTGTTTGTTTGTGTTTGTATTGTTAAAATTTGTATAGTAGATGGAACAAGTTTTCTTAGACTGGATTGGAGGCAAATAATTTGAGTTCGGTGACAACATCGAGGAGTGACCATCCTGGATTCGATGGTGTGCAGTTTTAAGGAGGAACAGATATATGACGCATCAAGATGGATACGAGACGGAATAAGTATGTTGAGTTTTTCTCGTTAGTGTTTTACCGTGCTATTAAGTAGGACCCGTCATGGGGTTTGCTACTGTTTAAACTTGAGTCTATAAGTTTTATGTTTCTTGAATAATTGTTAAATATTATGTGATGTCAGTAATGTATACTAATCAGTTTAAATCTATTTTTCAGTATTGCCTATAAATTTCAGTAAGTTTATGTTTCCGTGAAAAGAAATTTTAAAATCCATGTTTTATAACTCAAACATTTTATGGAATGATTTTCAGATTATAAGTTGTAGTCAGAAATGTAATGTCCTACAGAGGGTGTTACATTAGTTGGTATCAGAGCACGGTTTGAGTCTTTTGGGGTTTGTGGTTAGGTCTATTTTGCTTGTGTTGTGTTCTCTTTGTTTTTGATTTCCGAAAAGAAACAATGTTGTTTGAAATGGTTACATCTAGTTTCCATTTTATTTTGATTTGTCCATCTTTGGAGAAAGGAAATGACTCGTGGTAGACACACGCGTGTGAAAGCAGAAAGTGACTCTAATAATACGGTTGCAACTACGGGAGCAATGCGGAGGACAACTGATGGGATAGTACAACAGGAACAAAGGAATTGCTAAACAGCAAGAACTAGAAGTTGAGGTTCAGGATCTGATAGAAGAGAATCAGTCTTGGAATATAAGATCTCGTAACTTTGGAACCTCGGTATTCCAAAGAAGGAATAATAGGAAGGTAAAACGATTTCAGCGGAAAACGTATTTATGATCACCAGGAAATCAACAGCAGCAACAATCTTGTGGAGGAAGTACTAGTGGTAGCAGATTTAGTCAAACTGTGATGTCTTTACTATTAAGAGATGTGGAAGAGGGTACCTAACAAAGGAGATTGTGCCATTGAAGGTGATCCTTTAACTATACTGTATAATTCTGGGGGCAACCCATTCTTTATGGCATATGATTGTGTGGATCAATTAGATGTTATATGTGTCTTCGTTATCTTTGACCTAGTTATTTCTACTTTTGTTACCAAAAACCTATCGTTGATATTCAAGTTGCTTAAACTATCTTATGTCTATCAAAGACTAAATCTTTTTTGTTGATTTCATTTAGTTATCTATTTCAAAATAGATACAATCTTAAAAAATGGATTGGTTATTTTCCAACCATCCATACTTTGTTAGACCTGTTAGTTGAATTATTCAACTTAAAGAGCTCACTTCTAAATTATTGGACTATATCAATTTCTCTCTTGGATAGGTCTGGTAGCATATTAGATGACTTCATCATCTTTTCTTTCTACACATCCATAATATTTTTTTATGTATCATAATTGCGAACATATATTCTTGATTCAATCCATTCTTTTATGGCTAATTGACTATACGGATTGATTAGAGTTATCTGTGTTTTCGTTACCTTCTGACTTGTTTACTTCTGTTTCTATTACTAGCCTATCGTGCTACTCAAGTTATTCAAATTTTCTTATTGTTGTTATAGATCAAATTTTACTGTTAGATTGATCTATTTATCTCTTTCATAAATAGACGTGATCTTTGAAATTGATTGGTTATTTTCCAACCATATCCTATGAGATTGTTTCAATAAGATGTTAGTATCTCAGAAAACCCATTCTTAAAATCAGGTAACATCAAATTCTTTAATGGATATGTGCGGTACCATATCGGATAGTTTTACTACCTTTTCTTTCTAACTTTCATAATGTTCTTTTATATATTGCAATTGCAAGAAAGGATATTCCTATTCAAATTCATGTCATAGTATTAGATACAGTGTTGTTAAAAGAGAACTCGATTGGTGAGACATTTCCTATTAAGAGTAAAGGCAGGAGAGTGAAGCGATACGAAGTTAAGGAAAATACAATTAATGTCGTTCGGAGTAACAAATGTTCTGGTAATATTTATAAATTATACGAGTAGAATCCTTTGTCCTTATCTAGATAAAATTGTCATTATCTTTGTTAACGATATTTTGATTAATTCTCGAAAATCATGAGGAATGTGCTAAACAACTTAGGGTGGTTTTCCAAATTCTAAAGGAGAAGCGATTATATGCTAAGGTGTCGAAATGCGAGTTCTGGTTGAGTGAAGTGTAGTTGTTGGGCCACGTGATGTCAGAGGAAGGAATTGAAGTAGACACGTCAAAAGTTGAAATAGTTCTTGCATGAGAAAGACCGAAGACTGCGTTGAAAATTCATAGTTTTATCGGGTTAGCCAATTACTATCGAAGGTGTATGAAGAGAACTACCCTATACATAATTTGGAATTGACAATGGTTGTGTTTTCATTAAAAATATAGAGACACTTTCTTTATGGAACAACATTCAATGTCTTCAGTGATCACAGAAGTCTGAGGTATCCGTTTGATCAGGAGAAATTGAACGTGAGACAAAGAATTTTTGTTGGTCAAACTAATCTGGAATGACGTAAGTGGAGATGCAACGTGAGAACTGGAAGATAAAATAAAAGAGTAGTATCCTTTTTTGGTTCGGAAACTACTACGAAATTCAAGGACGAAATTGTTTTTAGAGGGGGAGAGTTGTAACACCCCAAAATTTAGTTATTTGACAGTAATGACAAAATTGTACTGTTTTGCAATTTCTGTCTGCTATAAAAATATTTTGATTGTTCCGTGACTTTATTTGATCATTTTGTGTGATTTGCTCTGAGTTGGGAAAATAATAATTTTCGGGCCGGGGAAAATCTTTACGTATTTATTCGGAGCCGGGGAATCTTACTAAACCTAATTCCGAGAGATACGAATCATAATCTTTTAATTTTTAGAAATTATCTATGAAATAAAAATATACTATATTTTTATTTTACAGTAGACAAATATTTACTGTCTTGTAAGTAGTAATATTTTATTTATTAAGTAATAATTTTTGTAGCGATTGTTTGGGAAATATTTTTTGTGAACCAATGGGAGAGCGTAGCTTGCTTGCTAAGTTTTGAAAAAGTCAACGATAGTGGCTTGAATTCTCTAAACCAATAGAAACCTAGTATCTTTGAAATGAACCAATAAGAATTGGTCAAATTTGATGGTTATATGTTGAACCAATAGGAATTTAGTCTTCCTTGATAAACCAATTAGAATCTAGTCTTCATTTGATAAACCAATTAGAAGTAGTCATCTTTGATGAATCAATAAGAAAGCTATAGAAATAAGATCAACCAATAAGATCAAGTCAACATTTGTGGCAAAGACTTTTCAAGAGTAACCAATAGAAATTGGTCAACAAAAGTGACAACCAATAGGAAACAAGTTAGTAACCACCCAACCAATGGAGATTAGTCAACGAAGAGGGCTTCACTTTGATTTGCACCCTTGGATGCAAGAGTTAGTGGAGAAGTTTTGAACATCAATCATTGATCTAATCAACGGTTGATAAACAAACTTAATGAAGAAGCCTTGGATGATCACCATTGATTTAATCAATGGTGTGAGAGTAAACTTAATTAGGAAGCTTTGGATGTTCATCATTGATCTAATCAATGGTTGTAAAGACAAGCTTAATAAGAAAGTTTAGGATATCCACCCTTGATTTAATCTATGGTGGAGATTGGTCTCACAAAATGGCTAGAACCTTTTGTGACCATTGGATGGAAAGTATGTAGAGAATATCTTGACCCTCCAAATTTTAAGATGCATCTAATGGCTAGGATTTCAAGGAGGAAAGATCTAATGACTTAGATTTGATTATATCACTTGGAAGCTTCTGCCAAAGATCAACCATTGATTTAATTAATGGCTATTTATGTCTAAAATAGTGGCTAATGTATTTGGACAATTCTTTGGTGTACAGGGGGGGGGGGGAGGTCACGGTTTTGAAGGCATAATAAGTTATAGGAAAATTTCATTTCAATTCTATTACTCATCTTCATCATTTCCTAGAGCAAAACTTCACAAAAATCCTCTCCTTTTCCATTTTCTCTAGTTTCGGCCAAGCACCCAAGATCCACTCTCCAAACTTTTATAATTCTTACCAATATCATTTCTTGAATCCTTTCATTAATCCAAGACACTTTCATGTTAGGAATTTCTCAAGATTCATTCATCTTCATCTTTTCATCAAGCAAAGAACACAAAAACTCTTACCTTTCTCTCTCACAAAGCTCACGGCCAATACCCTTACATCCACTTTTCAATCTCTTTTAATTTCATCTAACCTAGTTTCCTAGATCTACATGATATTCTAAGAAACTTTTATGTTGGAGAATTTCCCTAATTCTTCCATCTTCAACCTTGTTCTTCAAGCTAAAGATTGAAGCTTTATAGGTAAAGTTCATTAATCTTCACTTTTCTTTTGATTTTCAAGGTTCTAACCATGATTCTCATCCATGGTTTTCTTATTCAAGCCTTATATATATTGATTATGTGTGTTTACTTTGATTTTTAAGAAGCTCTTGGTGGTGAAGGACTTGTACAAGAAGCAAAGCAAGGAGCTTTGGAGGTTTCTCCAAGAGGTAAGAGGGAGATTACCATCATTAACCATGTGTTGGTGGTGAGGAATGGGTGTGTGTGTGGTAAAAAATCCATAAGGATTATTTCACTTGTTTGTTTAAGAGCTTTCCATAGTTATGGTTGTTTAGTGATTGATATGTTTATTGCTTTGATAATATGCTTTAGTATGTGTTTATGATGCATGATGATTTGTGTATGTAATTAAGATATGAATTACATGACAAAGGAAAGTGTGTTGGTTCCAAAGAACCATAGAGGCATCACGACCTCAAATTAATTTTTGGGAGCAAAAGATTCTAAGTATTTTACTAATTATGGGTTTTAGATAAAAGGGTAATAAGTTGATGATTTTAAGGATTTGCAAAGAAAGTGGACATAAAAATGAACAATGATTTTATGATGAAGCTATTTATGATTTTCGGCTAAGATGCCAAGGGTTGGTAAATTAAGATTTTCATGAATGGTAAAATTGGATGATTCGACGAAAAAGGAAAAGAAAAGATATGATGGTTCCAATGACCATGTGGCTATGATTTTAAAGGTTTGAAATTGTTTTACTTTATGTAGAATTATGATTTAGAAATGGAAAGTTAATTGATTTGGTACAAGAAATTAATAAAAGGACTTAAGTGGAAATAAAATACTTTGTCACTTGAAAGATTGTAAATTTCGTTTATGAAAGAAAAAGAGAGGTTGAAAGTGTTTGAACCTCCACTTATTTTGGAGAGGACTGATTTTAGAATTGATTTGAGAATTATGGAGAATATAATGGTAACTTGAAATTTATTAACATATAACTCACTCTTTGGGTTTTGGAGCGCATTAGGAAATTTTAAGTTAGAATAAATGATGAAAAATATTACGTAGAAGATTTTTAAGTGAGAAAACATGGAAAATGAAGTTGGAAATGGTATTGAGTTTTGAAAATCCAAAACGACGTTTGGAATATTGAGAAATATTTTACGTAGTTGAAAAATGATGAAAAATGAATTATGTGACTTAAAAATATGATTTTTAAGTTACACGATTTTGAAAACATTGTAAAATCGCTACGCGATTTGGAAAACGTGTAAATATTTTTACGCAATTGAGAAAATATCAAAAAATGGTTATGAGATTTGAAAACGTAACAAAAGTGTTAGGCGATTGTAATAACACGTTAAAAATGATACGCGATTTGAAAATACAGTAAAGATACTGTAAAGAACTGATGTGCAATGAGACATATGATGCATTTGGGAATCCTTTTAATGATGAAATTGAGATGTCTAATGAGACATATGATGAAATTGAGACATGCATTGAGATATTCGTGCATTGAACAGAATTACATTGAGATATTCATGCATTAAACAAAATTGCATTAAGGTATTCGTGCATTGAACGGAATATAGCTGATAGCTATTATGGCCTTTATGGCCGAAGAGAGAATGAGAATTGAAAAGTGAGATCTATGATGGATCTTGGGGGCATCGAGGCGTGGTGGTCGACCAGTGGACAATTGGCAAAGTACCATGTGCCACTTGGTGATGCAATCCGTTGCAACACATTGACGATACCCGACAAGAACACGATTCCTTTCGAAGACTAGAGATTGTCTTTGGACTAAGGCTGACAATTAACCAGAACATTCATCTCAAAATTATGAAAACTTCCATGGAGTGAAAAAATTGATCTAGTATGCATACACATGGTCAGTACACATATTGTTGTGGCATGATAAATGTTCATATGATGTGACATCATCATTTTATATATTAAGGATATTTGTTATGATGAAATTGGTACTGATGATTTAACTGAGATATATGTTTACTGGAAATGTGATGATTTAAGAACATGAATAATTGTGATATTTGTGAGTATGGAATGACTTTGTCATTCTTAACATTCTTTGCTAGCATATTGGTATTGATGAAAGGGGATCTCACCTCTTTGCTGTACTGTTTGTTTGTGTTTGTATTATTAAAATTTGTATAGTAGATGGAACGAGTTTTCTTAGACTAGATTGGAGGCAAATAATCTGAGTTCGGTGACAACATCGAGGAGTGACCATCCCAGATTCGATGGTGTGTAGTTTTAAAGAGAAACAAATATATGGCGCATCAAGATGGATACGAGACAGAATAAGTATGTTGAGTTTTTCTCGTTAGTGTTTTACCGTGCTATTAAGTAGGACCCGTCATGGGGTTTGCTACTGTTTAAACTTGAGTCTATAAGTTTTATGTTTCTTGAATAATTGTTAAATATTATATGGTGTCAGTAATGTATACTAATCAGTTTAAATCTATTTTTTAGTATTACCTATAAATTTCAGTAAGTTTATGTTTCCGCAAAAAGAAATTTTAAAATCCATGTTTTATAACTCAAACCTTTTATGGAATGATTTTCAGATTATAAGTTGTAGTCGAAAATGTAATGTCCTACGGAGGGTGTTACATCTGGCACGTTGGAAGTGGTCTCTGTCAAGCTAAAATAATTAGTTATGCCAATCCTATAACCGATTATACAGAACTCATGAATGTCTGATGCTCTCTGCCACACTCATATAACCGATTACACCAATCCCATAATCAGTTATTCATGTTTAACCGAGGCTTTGGGAGTTTCCTAAAAATGAGCATAACCGATTATGTTCACATCATAATCGATTATTTTAACACTACAGCATCTCTCCAAAAACACGGGCTCACCATTAACACAACCATAATCGATTATGGTATCCTTATAATTGGTTATAAAGCCCACCTTAATCCCTTCAACTCATCACCCATCATAAAAAATCACTAAAACACAACCTCCAAACACCATTTCATTTTTTTTCTCACCATTTTCACAGTTTAAAATCATTTATTTCCCCAAAAATCATCTATTTCCATGTGAATGATGAATGGGTATATGGTAGGGGACGTGAGGCAGCAGCTACACCAGTTGGAGATGTTGATGTTCCCATGAAGGATACTCGTACTCAAAACGAAGACAGGATCCTAGCTGTTATTGCAGATATACAAGCTAGCTTACAGACTCAAATTATGGATTTGTGGGTCTATCAAGAAAACTCTAATGGGATTATGTATATCGTCTCAAATCCATAGATGCTCGCTTGGAAGACTTGAGTGTCAACTTCAACAACCTGAAGATCATGGGACTTAAGCATGGATCTAGTTTTTCTTTTAGCTACTGTCTTTGATTTATATATTTCCTGTTTTGATCTAACATTATTATTAGCTTCATCGTGAACAAATTCATATATCATGATATGCTTTTGGTGTTGGTATATTGGTATCAATTGTATCAAATGTGAATGACAATGCATGTTTTGTTGCACCAATTATTGAATATCTATGTTATCAAATAACTATGAGTTTTGGTCCATATATATTAAATTTTCTTGTATATATTTTATAATTAGACCTGTTAAGATGTGTCTTCTCTTTTGTCAAACTTGGTATTTTTTGTTGTATGTCTTTTTGATCATGACAAAAGGGGGACAAGATTTATATGTCATTGAGAAAAGTAAGGTAAAATAGCAAAAAGTATATCTTCAATGATCTTGGGATTCCAAAATTAAAGGGGAGTTGTGCATCTCTGATCTAATCACCTCTTGAAAAATAGATGGGGAGTAAGTCTCTAACACCTTTTGTGAATTCCAATTTATTTGAACTAACCTTTTCTCAATAGTTGTTTGTCATCATCAAAAGGAAGGAAAATGTAATTAGCATTGGCTAAAGTAATAAAGCAATGGTTTTGATGATAACAAATAAGGACAAGAAATGAAAGTGCAATGATCAAGTCCCAAGGATCTTCAAGATTAGCTTATAGGACTTAGATCTTGTGTAAAGATATTTAGGAATCACACTAAGCTCAAATATGTTTTCAAATCTTTACAAATAGTTTTCACATGCTAAAATGCTCAACAAGTTTTGAAAAGCTAGTCATGGTGGTTATTCAAATCTATGAAAAATAGACAAGTTTGTGTTTTGCAAAACTGACCTCTAGTTACTCTTTTGATGACATCCTTCAAAATATTTTGAGCCTTGATCTAAAATTTGTTTCATATAAAAGTAGACTCAATGATCTTTCCAACGAGTAATCATTTGTTTTAAACGGATGAGAAACGAAAAAGTTATGATATTTTTAAAATCAGTTTTCAAAACAAACATGCCATAACCGATTATGGAATATCCATAATCGGTTATTAATCAAGTCGGGAGCTTTTTAACATGTTTTTCTAAAGCTCATAACAGGTTATGAATTTCCCATATCAAGTTATTCTAAAAGTCAGTAACAAAGGCTTTGTTTTTAAAAGGCTCAAAACAGGTTATGGATTTCCCATAACAGGTTATGGATTTCCCATAACAGGTCATGGATTTCCCATAACATGTTATTTAGGATAACAGAACACTCTTTCTAACGGCTATATTAGAGCATTTAAAGGCCTTAACAACCACCAACAGCTCTTAAATGTTTTGGGCTATAAATGCAAGTGTTTAGGCATAAAAAAAAAGTTGGCAATCAATTTGAATAAGTTTCTTGATCATTAAATTCGTGTTTTACTCTCATTTCTCTAAAAACTCTGTTTTGAGCTTCAAAGTGTGAATCCTTGATACCCATAGAGCTTCAATTTGTATTATCTACTCTTTGAGACAGTTTCTATCATTCAAATACTTTGTTTATTCTATAAAGAGGGTGAGGTATCCCTCTAGTAAAAAAGGGTGAGGTATCCCTTGTTGAAAAGAAGGTGAGATATCCTTCGAAGATGTAAAGAGGGTGAGGTATCCCTCAAAGGTTGTAAAGGGTGAGGTATCCCTATTTTGAGGCTCAAAGCACAAGGGTGAGGTATCCCAAGGTGTTGTTGAGTGCTCTAATCTGTAAAGGTTTTCAAGCATTTGTTCAAGCTTGAAGTTTAGTGAAAATCTCGAGTGGTTCGCTTGAAGACAGGATATAAGTCACAAGGGGTGACTGAACCAGGATAAATCCTTGTGTTTGATTCTCTCAATCCTATCTCTTTATATTTGTGCTTTAACTTTATATGCTTGATTGAATACTCTTCATCTTGACTTATTTATTTATGAGTAAAGTGATCAATCTTGTCTATCTATTTACTTCAATTAATCAATAGCTTCAACCAAAATTAACATTCAAGTGTTTTGCAAAGGATTTATAAAAAGATTTTATATACTCAATTCACTCCCTCTTAAGTATTGAAACCACTTGGTAACACCACTTCTAGGCGACTTTCTTAAGAGTGCACAGAAAAGCTAGCTATTGAATGGGGTCGGTTCCCCCAATAAGTAGCATGGAGGCCATAAAAGTGTCCAAGTGCTTATAGGGGTCCGTAGACCCATCGTATGCCTCAACAACAAGAGGTTTAAATCCATTTGGTAGTTGTACACCTATGATGAACTCGGAGAATAGGTGACTGAAGTTATAATGGGCCCAATGCTGGTGTACAGGACCAGAGGCGGTAGAAGGCTTGTGCCTTCTTTGCAGTTCACAATGAAGGTAGGGTTTTTCTACAACATGTGGTTATATCAGTACCCAAGCTCTGTGATCCATGCCTGCCTCAGCATCATTCTCAGCTACTAGCTCCTGGTTTCTTTTTAGGGCTCGTAAAATCTCTGTGAGCTAGTCCTAGTGATAGTTGAGTATGGTATATAACTGGTAGTTGGTAGGAGGTGGGTTGGGTTCTCATTGCTCTTGCAAAACTAAAGTGGGAGCTTGTTGAGCTGGAGTAGAAACTTGATGCTGTTGGGGGGGGGGGGTTGCTCCACCCTTTGGACAACAGAACGAAGTCGTTGGGACGAGGCTGGCCTACTGAGGGTAACGAAGGCTTCAGCCCCATCCCTCTACTCTTGGTTCGTCATCGTTTCTTTCTTAGTAACAACCATAGTAGAAATGAGGGAATGATGATTTACCATATTCTCACAAACAATGCCAATGTTTTGGCCTGATGCTCCTAGGCTGGTGGACTAGAATCAGATTCCTACTGAGAGCTCCTCAAGCTTGGAGGTCTTGGAAACGGGGGGTCAGATACCTAGAAAGATACTTCAATGCTCAAGTCAATATGGTTTGCTAGGTTTTGGTAGGAAGAGGAAAAGATGTTTACCAACATCTTTAATGTTGCTATTTATAGAAGGAATCTCTCTGACGATTAGCAGTGTGTAGGGAAGTTTGTGCCCTAAAGAGACCTCAGGTTGTAAGTCCACTTTGGCACCACTTGTTAGAATTTCATTGGTCCAGCTAGGATAACTCTTTTGTATTATGTCAGGAATTCTCTTTCAACTCCTAACAGACTTTACCTTTAGAGGCTAAAAACTTCAAGATGGATTAATTTTATATGAAATCTTGTACGAATTAATTTACTCATGTATAGTAGTCTTTGAAATTGTTTTCTTCTGTTTTTTTTTTCTTCTAATTTCACATCCTATGATTCTTGTCATTTAAACAGCTTTGGTAATGTTTTCATGAAAAAGAATTCGTTTGAAATAGCATCTCTCTACTTTCTTTATAAGGGAGCCTTTGTGCACTTAAAAGAAGGGGGGAGCTACATGAATAATGTTAAATTTATTATATTAATAGCACACTTTATAAATATTATATGTATTTAGTTGATGACTCTCATAAAATGAGTTAAGTTTACACTTAACTTCTTTAATTATTTGAAACTTTTGTACAAATGATATAATATTTGCAATTATACAAGATTTACCTATACAAATTAAAAAGAAAACAATTAAAGAAAGTAACAAGAAAAGGAAAAAAATTCATGTTATATATGTTTGGTCTGACCTCCTTACACTAAATTTTTGTCTCGGTCCTATATATACATATATATATATATATATATATATATATATATATATATATATATATATATATATATATATGTTAAATTTATTATATTAATAGCACACTTTATAAATATTGTATGTATTTAGTTAATAACTCTCATAAAATGAGTTAAGTTTACACTTAACTTCTTTAATTATTTGAAACTTTTGTACAAATGATATAATATTTGCAATTATACAAGATTTACCTATACAAATTAAAAAGAAAACAATTAAAGAAAGTAACAAGAAAAGGAAAAAAAAAAATCATGTTATATATGTTTGGTCCGACCTCCTTACACTAAATTTTTGTCTTCGTCCTATATATATATATATATATATATATATATATATATATATATATATATATGAGGATCGGTTTACACCATAAGTTTTTTTGACTTACACTCATTTTCAATCGTTAGATTCACTTTCATCTAATGATTAAGATTATTTCGTTAAAAGTAACTATTAGATGAAAGTAAATCTAACAGCTGAAAATGAGTGTAAGTTAAAAAAGACTTACACTGGTGTAAGTTGATCCTACCCCATATATATATATATAAAATGAGAAGAGTTTTTATTATGAGAGGATGAGATGAGTAAATCTTGACCATAAAACCATACATGAATGATCAAGATTAAAAGTTACTTAAAGGTCATGTGACCACTTAAAAAATTCACATGTATTTATATTCTAATCTTGACCATTCATGTAAGATGCAATGGTCAACATTTATTCCTCTTATATATATATATATAAGATCTGTCCCTGAAGTGACTGCTTGATAGGAGCTCTTTTAGTTTGGGAACGAGATCATTGGTTGAGAGAGTTACGTTTGAACAATAATCTTCTCAATCCTCACTTCTGCTCCTTTTTCACCAATTCTACTGTTAACTTTCAGGTATCATTTTGCATGCACAACAGTGCCAAACATGTTATGATGAATGGGATTTGCAGCTAAAATAATAAGAGGAATAAAATTTTGTAATGGTTTAACTTGCAAAGGAAGGAGGTCAAAGGAAATTGAAGGTCTTTGACACCACTCTAAAGTTGTTCTAACAACTGATCTCATTAAAATACAGCACTATAGATTTCAGCTTCTCGTTAAATCAAATAATCTTGCAACACCTAATCAAACAACTACATTTTTTGATTCCTCAATATATAGCTTACCATTTTGCCATTGCATGCATCCACAGATCAAACGCAAAGCAACAGTTTCAATATCAACCTTGTCACCGAATTTGTTTGGGTTCTCATTAGCATCTTTAGGAACAAGAGAGAAACATGGGCGTTTCCCTTCTTTCTTCTGTTAAATCTCCAGCATTCTTTCTTTTCTCATTAAGTGTTTTTTGTCTGTATCAACTTGCACTTGCTGACATTCATACCTAGGTGTCCCTTTTTGGTGACCTGCATGCACTAAGTACTAACCTTTGATATTAATTACAATTTTCAGGCGAATGGTGGAATGCAGATCCTGACGTAGTCGTAGCCCAAGCCTTGCAAACAGGTGGAGGACCAAATGTCTCTGATGCCTACACTATTAATGAACTTCCAGGGCCATTATATAACTGCCCTGCTAAGTGTATCAACAATCAAGTGCTAGAAACGTTACTGTAAAATACCATGGTCAGGTTAATAGTGTCCGAAGTCCTGAGATTATGGAGGACTAACTTATACTGATTAGTACTAACAGAAACTAATATGATGACGCTCAAAAGTTTAATGAATTTTTATCATTACTTTTGGCTACAATTTTTACCTTGATTAGACTAGAATTTACAGAAATTATATAGAATCCTGATCAATTAATACCAGATATTTTGAGATTCAATATAAAAAAATTGTCTTTGGCAGATACATTCAAGCTGAAGGTCAAACATGGGAAGAAATACCTTCTCCGTTTGATCAATTTTGCACTCAATGATGAACTCTTCTTCAGCATTTCAAATCACAGACTCACAGTCGTTGAAGCTGATTCCATTTATGTTAAACCATTTGAGACTAACACTATTCTGATTGCCCCTGGACAAACCACTAATGTTCTTCTTAAAACCAAATCCCACTACCCCAATGCCACATTCTTCATGACTGCTAGGCCATATGTGACTGGCCTGGGGACTTTTGACAACTCCACTGTTGCCGGTATCCTGGAATATGAAATTCCATCACACACTCTTCATTCAGCAACTTCCATGAAAAAACTCCCACTCTTTAAGCCCATCCTCCCTGCCCTTCTAAGATGCACGGATACAGGTATGAGTATCCGGTACGATACGAGTATAGTAAGGGAATACGGCAATTTCTTAAAAATTAGGATACGGGTACGACAAGATACGGCATCACATATATATAAAAAATTTATAAAATATATTATTTTAAATAACTTAAAATATTAAGTATCAACAGATAAATCATAAAAAAATTCAAAATACAAAA
The DNA here is from genome assembly GCA_029884605.1 of Ormosia emarginata. Classification (NCBI taxonomy): domain Eukaryota; kingdom Viridiplantae; phylum Streptophyta; class Magnoliopsida; order Fabales; family Fabaceae; genus Ormosia; species Ormosia emarginata. The sequence continues at coordinate 693,991 of JAQQTP010000049.1, read as the reverse complement.
TAAATAGTTTCATCAAATACTAAAGTCATTGTTCAAAATTAAACTATTCATTATCCGCGGATAATAACTATTTCTCTAACTCTGGTTCATCAAGTGACAAGGATGCAACCTCAAGGCTTTCAGCACCATCAAATGGCACCCATTCATCTCCAGCGAGATCCCACATTTTGCTCTCTCCATTATTATACTTTTCGCTCTTTCTAGACAAAAGACGAAGATTTGTATGTACATTTACTAAATCTTCAGCCCTTTTAGGATTAATCTTGTTTCTCTTCTTGGAGTGAATGAAAGAGTAGGTACTCCAATTTCGTTCACAACATGATGATGAGCTCGGTTGTCCAAGAAGCTTCAAGGCAATGCCTTGGAGTAATGAGGCTCCAGAACCATAAGTTATCCACCACTCTTTTGGCTCCAAAAGAGCTCTATCCGCTAAAGAATCTTGAAGGCCGAATTCGTCTAGCTCTCCAGAGAATTTAGAAAACTCTCTTGTTCTCTCTTCTTTCATCAGGATCAGTAAAATATCTTCTTAAGCACTTCTGTTTTTCATTGGAAATCTCGTGATCTCTATGTGGAGGAACTCTATTTGGTACTTGTTGAAGCCATTGTATAATACCTATTTAATAAAAAAGAAAACTTAATTAATATTAATACCATAAATGCAGCAAGTTAAATTTAAAAAATTAAAATTAAAAAAGAATCATTTGAATTTACCTAGGATTTAGTGAATATGCTAAGCAATGCAAGGGTGTGCAACTTTTTGTCCACCGATCAATAAGAATTTGATAAACAACACCATAGAAGGATGATGTACCTCCTTCTTCGACCCTTTCATGGTAGAATATTATAGTCTTCACTTGTTCAATCATTGAGTCCCACATATCATAAATCAAGTGAAGTGTAGGCTTATCAGTATCACACAATCGAAGCATATCACAAATAGGTCTTGTGAAAGAAAGAATATAATCCACCTTGTCCTACCAAGAATCATCACGAATAACTGCTTTCACATGTGTTGCCTTTCCAACATCATCCTCCCTATAGGTGTTCCACTTCTCACTAATAACCATATTTTGGAGACCATGTTTGATGAGCCTTAGTCTTTTCAACATGACTATTATGGAAGCAAACCTTGTCTCAGCAATGGAAAGTAGTTTTAAAGTCACACACTCATTGAATATGTTAAGCCTCATAGAATGGTTCATGACAAAATTTCTAATGAACATAGCATCATCACTAACTAAAGTGATCCAATGACATTCCTCATAAACAACCTCATTCTTCTCTGTGTTTCTAGCCGCACAAATATTTTTCAGAGCAAGATTGAGTGTGTGCACCATGCAAGGAGTCCAAAAAATATGAGGATAGTTATTTTCAATAAGAAGTCCAGCTGCCTTACACACAGGGGCATTATCTGTGATAATTTGGACAACTTTTTTGGGTCCAACCTCTTCAACTGTGGATTTAATTAGGCCTGCTATGTAATTCTTATCTTTTATCTCCTTAGAACCATCAATGGCCTTTAAAAATATAGGACCTCCATCTGAAGCAGCCATAAAATTAATCAGTGGCCTTCTTTGCGCATCAGTCCATCCATCAGTTACTATACTTATTCCTTTCTCACTCCAAGTCCCTTTGATTAGTTCAAGTAATCTCTCAACATTTGCCATTTTCCTTTGTAAAAATGTAGTTCTTAGAGAATTGTAACCAGAAGGAATAAAACCAGTAATAGAATTATTTGCAGCAAACTAATATGAACTAATGTAATAAGGATTGCGTGCAAGATTGAAAGGCAAACCGGCAGAATAAAACATCCTAGCAATTTCTGACTTAAGTTGCTCTCTAGCTCCAGCATTGAAAGCTCTATCTAAAGGGTTACCTGCTCTTCTTTTATTTCCCAAAATAGGTTGTGATGATTGTTGAAATGAGTTACCAATAATAGATGTAGGAGGAAGGGGAACATTTATTGGTTTTCTTGATTCTTCAGCACACTCAACAACTTTTTGAATTTCAGCTAAGTATTCGTCATTCATCTTTGGACATCTATCAATTCCAACACTAGTAAGTCTAAGCAAGTGAGCCTTGACTCTAATATATGAACCATAATAATGGTTCTGACAAAAGTTACATACCTATCCTCTATTTCCACTACCTCCAGAAGCAGGGACTTCATCTCTTATAACATAAGCCCAAAGTGGAGTAGTTGTTTTTTGTTTGTTATCAACAACAAATTTACTAATTATGTTGTTAGAACTGCTATTAGGCTTAGACATTCTTAGAGATTGATCTAAAAAAATAAAAATAAAAAATTATTAGAAACTAAAAATTAAATCTAAAAATTATAATTTATAAAATTAATCAATATCCTAAAATTAAAGTTACATATTAAAATTTATCAATCATAAAATTTTTAAATATTAAAAATTATCACTAAAAAAAAGTCAGGATAAAAATTAAAAAATTAATAATTCCAAAAACATTGAATGAATTAAAGAGTTAAAAAATTTTCAATCACAATTCACAACAATTAAATTACTAGTTCCAAAACGTGAGTAAACTTTAAAGGCATAAAGGCATCAGCACCTAAAAAGTTGCTGAAAACGAATAGCTCCAAAATGAGTCAGTTTAACATTTAAAAAAATTAATACTTTCAAAAAGTCAATAATTGGTAGTTCAAAATCCAAAACGTGAGTACACAGTAAACTAAACTTAAATGCATTTCGTTTTTCAATCAATTGATTACTGTGACAGAAAAAGTAAATACTTTAATATTAATAAAAGAAAATAAAGTGACTTAAAGCCTTAGAGAGCCATCAGTAGCTTCACGTGTTGTACCTGAAAGCTGCAAAGGAAAGAAAAATTGTTTTGAACCTTTGGCTTCCACTAGAGAGTCTTTGTTTTTCGAAAACACAGAAACAATAATAGAGTGAGAGAGCTTCGAGCAGAGAGACTGAGAGAGCTTCGAGCAGAGAGAGATGAGATGAGTTTCAGAGACGCGTAGCAAAGGTCGGAGATGGAGGTCGAAGATGGAGGTCGGAGTGTCACTGGAAAAGTTGCAGTCGTAGATCGAAGAAAGAGGCCATAGATCTAGAAAACCATGGATGATTCGGGTATTTTTCGACTCAAGATATAGGGTTAAGGTGAGTTAAATAGGCTGAATCTATTAGATAAGTTTAATCCCAAAAAAATCTCAAATTTTTCGGACTAATTTGATTCACCCCTCATTTACCTGTTTCTGGCTGTTTTGGAGCGTTTTGGAACGTGTCTAAAAAAAAAGAAAAAAAATAACTTTCTGTTTGTTTTCCGGCGATCTGTACGCGTCTCCGTGTTCGGTACGTACCGGACACCGGTACGACGGCCTGAAAGCCGTACCGGTGCTTCATAGCTGCCCTTAATGACACTTCTTTTGCAACAAATTTCACCAACAAGCTCCGTAGCCTAGCAAGCTCCCAATTTCCTGCTAATGTTCCCCAAAAAGTTGATAAGCACTTTTTCTTCACAGTTGGTCTTGGAACAAGTCCCTGTCAACATAATCAAACTTGCCAGGGACCTAATGGAACAATGTTTGTAGCATCAGTGAATAATGTATCTTTCACACTTCCAATCACTGCACTTCTTCAAGCCCACTTCTTTGGTCAATTCAATGGAATTTACTCACCTGACTTCCCAAGTAGCCCCTTGATTCCATTCAACTATACAGGCATCCCACCAAACAACACCATGGTGAGCAATGGGACAAAGTTGATGGTTCTTCCCTTCAACACAAGTATAGAGCTTGTTATGCAGGACACCAACATTCTTGGTGCAGAAAGCCATCCTCTCCATGTGCATGGATTCATCTTCTTTGTAGTTGGCCAAGGTTTTGGTAACTTGGACCCAAATAAGGACCTTGCAAACTTCAATCTTGTTGACCCAATTGAAAGGGACACAGTGGGAGTCCCTTCTGGTGGCTGGGTGGCCATTCGCTTCTTAGCAGATAACCCAGGTTATTAGTGTATAAGAGCATTCCTTGTTATTGCTTTGCAAACCTAGTTTGCAACCTTGTGCCAATTTGATCATGTTGCTGCTTTGTTGACCACGTTATGATGATTTACTTTTTATTTAACGTTAAACACAAATGAGTAATGACATATGAAAGCTCAAATTTTTCATTATTTTGCTGATTTGGGTTTTACTGTAAATTATGTGTGCTGGGGTATGGTTCATGCATTGTCACCTTGAAATTCACACTAGCTGGGGTCTGAAGATGGCATGGGTTGTCTTGGATGGAAAGCTTCCCGATCAGAAACTGCTTCCACCACCACAAGATCTTCCCTTGTGTTAACTTTCTGATCGGAATTGCGTTCATAATTATTTTTGAGTTGGATTTTTTTCCCCTATACATTTTTGGCATTCTTCATGGCTCACTAATTATCACTATTTGCTTTATTCTTTGAGGAGATGAATGAGGTGAAAGGATGGGAATTTGTTATGATTAATGTAACTAGATATTGACCCGCATGCCGTGCAGGCAGACAAAGAAACAAATAATTTGTGTTATTATCATTTTTTAATTTTTATATGTTATTTATTATTAAGATAATTTTTTTGACGTTAAACTATTATTAAGACAAATAAATAAATGGTAGTTCATTTTATATAAGAATGATATAATAAAGGTTGTGTAATTAACTTCAATATAGCAGCTCAAAAAAAAAACTTCAATATATATAATGCATGAATATTAGATTTAAATCACAATATATGGGTGAATGAAATTATTTTTCTTTCAGAAACTTATTGTTGCTAAAAATTAAAAATCAATTTTTCATTGTTATACCTATAACTAGGGATGTATATGGGATGGGTTAGGATGAGTTTCACTTGACCCGAACCCGACCCGGTGTTAGGATCAAGCCATTTTATTAGACTCAAATGCAACCTAACCATGATCCGATAATGACCAAATCTAAATTGGGTCAATCCAAAATGTAGACATAATATATAAATTTAATATTATGCATATTTAATTCATAAAATTATAGAAGTAAAAAATTAAAACTAAGATATATTTTACAATACATATTTCAAAACAAATGATATTAATATAAATATATTATTATTTTATACAAAAGTAATTGATTTAAGTCGGAAGTCTTATTATTTATAATTAATTGTTAAAAAAGTATAAGTTTTAAAATAATTTGAGATACTCAGACGGGTTAAGACGACTCAAAATATAATCTGAATTTGACTAAAAAACACATCAAATCTAATTTTTAGAATCTAAACATGACCCAATTAGTTTCAAGTCGGAGTGGGTTAAAAGGGAGGGTCATTTTTGGGACACCCCTACTTATAACACTTTACACATCTCAAAATGTTAACTTTAAATCACGTACTAAATTAATTATCACTTGATGTGCCGTAGTGAAGCATTTATTGACCAAATGAAAGAAGGTGCCTTTTGCTATTAGCATGTTTCAAAGACTCTTAAATATAGTGCAATTTGAAAATGATTTACCTCTGATTATGGCTGTAATTTACTCATTCTTTTTGCAGCCATCTTGAAACTAAATTTATTGTATTGTTAGAGTAGGACTATGCAATGAAGTTGAAGGTTTGGGTTTGGTCGTGCCTACGCAAAAAACTAAAATAGCATTACCAATAAAAAGAAAACTAAAATAGCATTTACACAAATTGAATTCAGCTTACTTAGTGATGATTAAATTTTGTTCTAGACCAAGTATAGGCTCGTAAAACTTTAGCAACCTGACCGGCCAAGTTGGCCCTCAAACGTGCAATGCACAGAGAGTTGCTCGACCACTAAGCATGTCCTCCCCCTCCCCCTCCCTCCCCCCCCCCACACGAAAAAGATAAGATACTACTCCACTCAAAAGGATGAGATATATCATATGGAACAACGATTTCTTGCAATACAAGTGGACAGAGAGCAATAATACACACTGACAAGCTCGGATCCCTCTATACTTTTTACACATTCATACGTCTCTATATAAAGGTCAAATGAGAGGACAAAGGTATGAATTAATTTCATTATCCATTATCTTTCTTGAGTTACCACTGACTTGAGTGTAGGAGTACCTTTTATAGGTACCCACCCCCTCGCTTCTCATACTGTTGCAGTTGCGCCACAGAGGAGTTAACCCATTGTTTACCTCATCAGGTAACTCTCAGAACTCAGTTCTGAACATTGGCGCCCAGTGTTGTTTAGATTGTGAATTAAAATTGAGATTAAAAACAGTTGCCAAGTTCCACCAAAAATAAAAACCTTGCAACCAGTTGTAGTTAGCAAGAGTCGATCCACTGAGAACTAATTTAATTAACACTATAAATTTATTCCTAATTTAAACACTAAAAAATGGCAAACAATAAAAAGGGAGGTTTTGTTTGTTAAAATTAAAAATAGAAATTGAATCTAAAACAAAAATAGTAAACACAATTTGAAATATCAATTAAAAGACAATGGTTAAGAGATGGAATCCACCACTAGATTTATATGATAATGATAACCCACATATCCTTTATACCAATATGATCAATTATGTTTTTATGTGATTGTGAGATTAATCCCCTGTTTGCCTTAAGTTTTAGTTAATTCAACAACCGCTCAAATCAATCAATAATCAATAGTTATTTGTAAAGCAACCGCTCTTACACTTACCTATTGATTGTATTAAGATTTAGAAAACTAATCATACTAAGATCCAATCACACACCGAGATTGAATTACTTAGATCATATATCTCACTAGTCCTACCACCGCAACCGCGCATAGCAATCCTAGTTTTATCACTTTCAAATTTAGCAAAGAGTATAAAAACCTTTATACCAAATTAAGAACAAAAACATATGAATAAAAATATAACTATTAATATAAAGAAATAGAAGGGTTCACATGATCAAAACTAGGGTTTCATCTTCCCTTAATCAAATAAGAAAACTAGTCACACATGGCAAATTCAAAATCTAAAGAAAACAAAAGAAAAACATTGTCAAGAAGAAAAGAAAACTGAAGATCAAACTAGTTTCCAAGGAATGAGGATGATCGATCTTCGATTGCTCGAACCCGAGTCCCAATCTTCAATCGAATCTCCCTTTCCCTTGTTCTTCGTCTTCGCCTCAATTCCTTGGTGGCTCCCTAGTCCAAACTCCCTTTTTAAAGCCCCAGGCAATCCTATTTATAACTTTAGAGACCTAATTTTGCATCAGAATTTGTATTTGGATTTCTGATTCGATGACACGGGCCATGTTGTATGACACGGTCTACCCCCTGTCAGGTTCTGTCAACACAAATTCAAGTGGATTGCAATGTGAATGTAAATGATATTGGTTTTGATGATCAACAAACAAGAAAGCAATGAGGTACAAAGATCAAGTCCAAGGCCTTTCAAGATTAGCCTTTAGGTTCTAGACCATATGTAAAGGTAAAATGGATTCACACAAAAAAGCTCTTTTCTTATTTCAAAACTTATTCTTAAAAGGCTTTACTTAATCATGTTTTTCATCTTGTGAAAATTATGTTCAAGTTTAAGTAAAACTCTTTTAGAATGTTTGGAAAGCGTTTAAACAACCTTGGTTGTGAAATTCTGTCAAAACCCTTTGTCTCTATTCGAATATGAGTTAACTCATATTCAATTATTTGATCAAAACAGAACATGTCTTGTAATTCTTCAATAAGCCATATTCGAATATGAGATTACTTATGTTCAGTTATAAGCTTAAAACAGATCATGTCTTGTATTTCATTAAAAGGCCATAACCGAATATGGCTTATTTTGTTATTGGTTATTTGGCTTTTTCTTACGTAACCTTGCTCTTTAAATGAGCCATATTCGAATATGGCATCCTTCATAATAGGTTATGAGTATTTTCATAACAGGATATAACCCCTTCATATTTGAATATGAGTAAACCCATAATAGGTTATTTTGCAAGTCAGAAATGTTGGAAATCTTTCTAAAAAGCCATAATCAAATATGAAAATGCCATAACAAATTATGGACACTTCCAGAACACTTCTCCAACGGCTCTTTTAATGGCATTTAATGCCCTCAACCACTTCTAACGTCTCTAAACTCTTTTGGGCTATAAATGAAAGTTGTTGGGCATGGATTGAGGGTTGGAAAACTTTCTGAAAATCATCTTAGAGCATTTATAACAAGTTTTCTGATCATCTCTTTAAAAACCCTGTTTTGAGCTTCAACTTGTGTGAATCCTAAATACCATAGCTCTTCAATTTGTATAATCTGCTCTTGAGTGAGTTTCTTTCATCTAAACCTTGTATAATCTGAAAAGAGAGGGTGAGGTATCCCCCAAAATAGTTAGGGTGAGGTATCCTTTGAATATAGAAACTCAAGCACAAAGGGTGAGGTATCCCAAGGTGTTGAGTGCTTCAACTTGTAAAGGTTATCAAGCACCTGTTGAAGCTTGAAGAATTAGTGAAAATCTCGGGTGATTGCTTGAGGACTGGACGTAGGCCACAAGTGGATTGGTGGCTGAACCAGGATAAATCTTGTGTTTGTTCTTCTAAACTCAACTCTTTAATATTGTGCATTGTTTCATTGAGTTTGTTTGAATACTAGCTTGTTTGTTTGTAATATTTGTTATTGGAAGTCTTATATCTCATCTATCGATTCATTTCAAACATTCAATAGCTTCAACAAAAATCAATATTCAAGTAATTTGCAAAAGTTTTGTGAACTTGTTTTTAGTACTCAATTCACCCCCCTCTTGAGTATTGAGGCCAGTTGGTAACAAGTGGTATCAGAACTAGACTCTTGTATAAAGAGCTTAGCCGCTTTAAGAATAAAGATGGCTTCAAATGGTTTTTCTAATGAAGGTTCTTCTATAAATAAGCCTCCCTTCTTTAATGGGGATGGTTATGCATATTGGAAAGAAAGGATGAAGATTTTTATTGAAGCTATTGATATTGATGTGCAGGATGCCGTTGAAAATGGTCCTTTTGTCCCCACACGTCTAGTTGATGGTGTTAGAACAAATACACCAAGAAATGAATAGATCGATGATGACAAGAAAAAGGTTCAATACAACTTGAGAGCCAAGAATATCATTACTACCTCTTTAGGGTATGATGAATTCTTTAGGGTGTCAAATTGTAAGACCGCTCAAGAAATGTGGGATACATTGCAAGTAACTCATGAAGGTACAAGTGAGAAAAAAAGATCTAGAATTAACACACTCACTCACGAATATGAATTGTTTAGAATGAACCAAGGGGAAAGCATTCAAGAAATGCAAAAACATTTTACTCATATAATTAATCATCTTGCTTCATTGGGAAAAACTTTTTCCAATGAATATCTTATTAACAAAGTTTTGATATGTTTGAGCAGGAATTGGCAACCCAAGGTGACAGCAATATCAGAATCAAGAAATCTTGCCGCAATGTCTTTGGCCACTCTCTTTGGAAAGCTTTAAGAACACGAGTTGGAGCTAAACCGATTAAGTCAAAGTGAGGAGCAAGATAAGAAGAAAAAGGGGATTGCTCTCAAGGTCACCTCCTCAACAATTTATAATGAGGATGAAGATGATGAAGATGGTATTGACAATCTTGAGATGAATGAAGAAAACTTCAGCCTCCTTGTTAAGAGATTCAGAAGATTTCTTAAGAAGAAAGGAACTCAAAGAAGACCACATTTCCCTCCTAAAAGGTCATTTCAAAAAGGAGAAAGAACCTCTTCTACTCCAACTTGCTATAGTGTGGAAAACCCGGACACATGAAGATGGAATGTTCGGTTTATCAAAAGAAGATGGAGAAGTTTGAAAAGAAGCCCTTCAAAGAAAGGAAAGGAAGAAGAGCATATATCGCTTGGGAGGACAACGATATGGACTCCACCGATGATTCGGAGGATGAGGAAGCCTATCTTTGCCTTATGGCAAATGGAGAAGAAGAAGAGGAAAGCGAAACCGAGGTAATCTCATCTAACCTTAAACTATCTCCTTCATATAATGAATTGCAAGATGCCTTTCAAGAATTGCATGATGAATCCATGAGACTCACCAAAATGGTTTTAACTACTAACAAAACAATCTCCTTAATGACTAACAAAATTTCTACCTCAACTAAGGAGATTGAAGAACTCAAAGTTGAAAATGAGACTCTAGGACTTATTGATGCTAACTCCTCATGCATGGTTTGTTCTTCACATGTCAATGCACCCATACCCTCATATTGTTCATCATGTAAATCACTTGAGAATGAAATTGAGGATTTGAAAAACACACTTGCAAAATTCACCTTTGGAAGAGACAACTTGAATGTATTGCTAGGGAAACAAAGATGTGTTTTCCAAAAAGCCGATTTAGGGTATAATCCTAACAATCAACAAAAATTTCTCAAAAATTTCTTTGTTTCCTCAAGTACCTCAAGTAGTCCCTTCATTAAATGCTTTTATTGTGGAAAGAAAGGGCATAGTGTATCAACATGTAATGTAAGGAAGAAAATCAACACAAAGGTTGGAATCGAAATGGTTTGAGTCCATAAGGGCACCTTGCCTAACACTAACTCACAAGGACCCAAGAAGATTTGGGTACCAAAGGTTAAAATCTGAATGTGTGTTGTAGGTGTGCTTGAAGACCAAGAGTTCAAGTTGGTATCTTGATAGTTGATGCTCCAAGCACATGACCAGTGATGGCTCCAAGTTCTCCTTTCTTGTCCCCAAGAAGAGTGGACATGTGACTTATGGTGACAACAACAAAGGAAAGATCCTTGGAGTCGGTAAAGTTAGTAAGACTCTTTCCTCATCCATTGATATTGTCTTACTTGTTGAAGGACTCAAACATAACTTGTGTAGCATTAGTCAATTGTGTGATAAGGGGAATAGAGTAATATTTGATTCAAATTGTTGCATAATTGAGGGTAAGGATGATAAGCATGTTAAGTTTGTTGGTCACAGGGTCAATAACATATATATGATTAGCCTTGATGACATTTCCTCAAATGATGTCAATTGCTTTATGACTAGAGAAAATTGTAACACCCTCCCTAGGGTATCACATGTCTGACTCCCGACTCATAATCTGAAAATCAATTCGTAAAAGGTTTGAGTTATGAAAATATGGGTTTCAAAATTTCTTTCTTTACTGAAACATAAACTTACTGAAATTCATAAGTATTACTGAAAATATATTTAAACTGATTAATATACAATATTGACACCAATTAATATTTCACAATTTAAAGAGAAATATAAAATTAATAGACTCTTTTTTTTTTAACAGTAGCAAACCCTATGACGGGTCCTACGTAATAGCATGGTACAACACTAACGTTAAAACTTATCATACTTATTCTATTGTGTATCCATCTTGTTGCACCAGACATCTGTTCTACTTCTGTTCTTTGTCAACACTGTACACCTTTGAGTCCTGAATGTCCACTCCTTATTGTTGTCACCCATCTCAGAGTATTCATTGCCTGTTATGTCTAAGACAACTCGATCCTTCTATTATTTGATTTTAACAGTACAGACACAACAAAACAACATAACAAAGAGGTGAGATCACCTATGCCAATACCAACATGGTAGCACAGAGATAACACAAACAACATATCATACAGATATATCATACCAGAATTCCAATAATGCACTCAACATTAATCAACTATCATCATCATACCATTAACATTATTATCATCACACAATAATCACAATAATGCCATCAACATGATTATCATCATCATCATCCAAGTATTCAAAACAATTGTCATAGCCAATATTCCTCAATTAATATATCATACAGATATAAATGCTCAGATTTATGCATGTGCACAAAGACTCAATTTTTCAAAAATAACTCCATGGAGGTTTTCACAATTTCGAGGAGAATGCTCTGGTTAATTGCTCAGCCTAAGCCCACAGACAATCTCCCAGTCGTAGAAAAGAATCGTGTTCTTGTCGGGTATCGTCAATGCGTTGCAACGTACTGCATCGCCAAGTGGCACAGGGTACTCGCCAGCTGTCCACTGGTCAACCGCCACGCCTTGACGCACCCCAAGATCCATCATAGATCTCACTATCAATTCTCATTCCCTCTTCAACCACAAGGCCAAAATAGCTTATTAGCTATACTTTATACAATGCACGAATATATCAGTGCAAGTCCAACCACAAGGGCCAAATCTTTTCAAATTTCATTTGTTCAATCATATGCCTCAACGTATATTTTTCCAATGTATGTATAATGCACCAATGCCAATCACAGGCATATCTTTCCAATGTATGTATAATGCACCAAATGCCAATCACAGGCAAAACATGTCATTTTCTCACACAACATCCATATACTGGTTCTATAGTATTTATACTGTATTTTCAACAGGAAAATCATATTATCACATTTTCATAGTTATAAAACACTTTCGTCGTGTTTTCACAAAATTGCACAACATTCCCGTTACGTTTTCACAATTCCACAACACTTCTGTAGCATTTTCAAAATATCGTAACACTTTTGTCACATTTTTAAAATTTCAAAACATTTTTATTACGTTTTCACAATACCGTAACACTACTGTTACGTTTACAAAATTTCGTAACATTTCTGTTATGTTTTCAAAATACTGCAACTCTTCTGTTGCACTTTTAAATCACGTATTAATTTTTCAACGTTTTTCTCAATCGCGTAAAAATATACGTTTCTCAAATCCCATAATATTTTTCCACTGTTTCAAAATCGCGTAACTTAAAAATCATCCTTTTAAGTCACGTAAATCATTTTCTTTCATTTTCAAAATATTTAAAACACTTTTCAAATCACATAATGATTTTCTGCTATTTTCACAATCACGTAAAAATAATTCATCACTTTTCCATCACGTAGTGATTTTTCAATAGTAATTCAGATTACGTAAAATATTTAAACGTAATTCAAATCGCGTTGAAATATTTCTACGTATTTAAAATCGCGTAGAAATATTTTACTGTATTTCCAAACACTTAGAAATATTTTACTGTATTTCAAACCACGTACTTTAAAATTACGTTTTCAAGATACGTAAATAATTTTTTTTCACCACAATTTCATTACAGAAAATATTTCTCAACCTTCAAATATTCCTTTTTTAACTTTTCTTAAAATAATATAACTTTATACTTCATGTAATATATTTTCTTACTCAAGAAAATCTTTTTCCACATTTATTTACTCAAGAAATCTTTTTCCAAAATATAATTCATAAAATCACTTTTCCATTGATATAAATCAACGTTTCAAAATTTAACATTTTCTAACGTACTTTCAAAACTCAAAAATAAGTTATACGTTTGTAACTTTTCAAATCACCATTATATTCTCTATTTTTCTCAAATCACTTCCAAAATCATTCTTCAAAATAAATTAGAGTTCAAACATGTTCAACCTCTCTTTGTCTTTCGTTTACAAAATTCTCTCAAGTGATAAAAACACTCTGATTCCCTTTCCAAATTCCTTGTATTAAATTAAGTTAGGTTTTCACTTTGAAAATCACTTTGTTCATAAAAATCAAGACATTACAAGCCTTTAAAAAAAACGTGGACATGACTATTGAAACCATCAAATATTTTTCCTTTTAAATTGATATGGTTTTAGACAAACAAAACCATTAAAAATCCTTTACAAAAACGTATGACTCATAGTCTTTGAAAATCAAATCATTTGTTCATTTTCATTTTTCACTTTCTTTGCAAATCCTTAAATTCATCATTGCTATTTTCTTTTAAATCTCATGTTTAGTAAAACACTTAGAAACTTTTTACACAAAATAAATCAATAAAAATCCTTCTAAAACCATGTTCATGTACTCTTTGAAAAATAATTTCTTTATTTATTTTCCTTGCTTTTTCTAAACATCCATTTTCATCATTCAAGAAAATATTAATTTTGTGAACACCTATCTTGAGGTGTCTTAATCGAAATTCACCATGTTCTAGGGATCAAAAATTAATTCCATTGTTCTTGAAAAATTTCAACATGAACCCTAATCAAGGGCATCAAAACCGTAGCTCTTCCTTGGCCATTGGGACCAAAATTAATTTTCTTTCCATCATCAAATCATGGCATACACATACATACACAATATATATATATATATATATATATATATATATATATATATATATATATATATATATATATATATATATATATATATATATATATATATATATCAAAAGCATGCCATATTATTATCATGCATAGTATAAGCATACCATCAAAATCATAAACTCATGCAAAGCATATTAAGCATAGGCAATTAATCAAAGCTCATAAACACATATAAAATAATTACATGACCATGGATATGAATCCTCACATGGATTCAACACCCATAAAATATAAGACTATCTCTCACCACCATGCTTGGTTGGTGAGATGGATCTCCCTCTTACCTCTTGAAGATCCTCAAAAGCTCTTTGTTTTGCTTCTTTTTCCAAGTCCTTCACCATCAAGGGCTTCTCAAATACAAAATAAAATACATAAAAATTAGTATACTACGCTTGATTAAGAGGAACCATGGATCAAACATGGTTTAGATCATGAAAAAGAAAAGAAGAAATGAAGTTTCCTTACACTTCACCTCAAAAACCTTAGAACTTGCTCTTGGAAAAACTCCTTGAAAATGAATGATTTAGAGAAAATCTCCAGCATGAAAGTTGCTTAGAATATCATGTAGATTCAAGATCTATGGTTGGATGAAAGAAAAAGAGATTGGATGGTGGTTTTAAGTGTCTTGACCGAATGGTTTCTCTTGAAGCACAAAGATGGAATTTTTGATTTTTGATAGAAACTTGAAGGTTGGATTTGAAGCCCAAGATGAATGATTTTGGAAAAACTCATAACTAGAGATGTTCTTAGAATGGTGTTTAGGTTTAGAAAATGTGTTTAGATGAAATTTTAGAAGCTTGGAGACATAACTCCTAGGTGTTGGCCGAATGGTGTTCTAGGAGAAAAGAATGGAGTTTTTGTATTTTGTTTTAGAGAAGATGATGAATAGAAAGACAATTATGAGATGATGAATAGAAATCAACCATTTTTGTCTCTTTTAGGGTGCATGGCCATGAGGTAGCTTGAAGGAAAAGGAGAGAAAAGGAGTTTGAAGACTTTAGACTTTAGGAAATGACCAAGAATGATCAATAAGGAGTAATAATGATGTCTTCAAATTTTTCTTCACTCAAAAGCCACCAAATCGTAGCCCCCCCTCTAATGCATTCTCCTTGAATGCAAATTGATCAATAGTGATCCATAATGATACACCATTGACCATGACATGTAATAATGGTCATAAAGTTTTGTTTCTTTGTCTCCTAAACAATCCAAAACCATCCCCTTCCATGCATGCTTCTCCTTGTGCATTTAATTATTTGTCATCATTATTAGCCACCATCTAAAGCATTTCTAGCCATTGATTAATTCAACGGTTAGGATTTAGGTAGACTTTTGATTTAGAAGACTTAATCTAGGCCATTAGATTTTTCTCCTTGAAATTCTAGCCATTAGATTTTTCTCCTTGAAATTCTAGCCATTAGATGTGTCTCCAAAATTAAGGGTCAAGATTACTCCTTCTTACTTTTAATCTAAGGGTCATAATTAGTCTTTGTCACTTTTTAAGACTAAATCTTCACCATTGATTAAATCTAAATCCAATGGTCATAAATGGTCCTTGTTACTTTACAAGGCCAATTCTCCACCCTTGATCACTTCTAAATCCAATGGTTATAAATGGTCTTTGTCACTTTTTGAGACCAAATCTCTACCATTGATTTAATCTCCATCTAACGGTTATAAATGATCTTATTCACTTTTAAGATCAAATCTCCACCGTTAATTAAATCAAGATCAAGTCTCCATCATTAATTAAATCAATGGTGGATATCCAAACTTCCAAGGTTGACTTAAGCAATATAATTTCTATTTTTATCTGCTAAAACCCCACGAAAGAATATATTTACTGTATTTTTATCACCCGATAAATTAAACACAGTACAAGAAATTTTCTAAAACTGTTTCTGGATTCAGGTTTAGTAAGATCCCCTGTCTTCGTCTAAACAGTACAAATTTTTCTATGCGTAGAAAAATTTTTGCTTTGCGGGACCCACCTGGGCCCACGTATGGCCACCTGGGCCCACAGACAGTAAAAAAATTCATAATCATCCATAAAAATCACAAATATTAGAAAATGCACAAATATCAAATCAGATTACGTAAAATAATTACCTAACGGTAAAAATTAAATTACGTAAAGTTTTCTCTGGCCGAAAATTTTTATTTTCCTGACACGGAGTAAATCACTCAAAACAATCAAATACGCTGACGGAATAAACAAAATAATTTTACAGTGCACAGAAATTACTAAACAGTAAAATTCTGTTAACTGTCAAAATTATTGTTTAAGAGATAGGAAATTTGGGGTGTTACAAAAATGATTCATGGTTATGGCATAGAAGAATTGCTCACATTCACATGGACCACTTAAACAAATTAGTTTCTAAAGAACTAGTAATTGGTCTTCCAAAACTCAAATTTGAAAAAGATAAACTTTGTGATGCATGTCAAAAGGGAAAACAAGTAAATGTCTCTTTTAAAGCTAAAAATGTAGTTTCAACTTCTAGACCTTTACAACTTTTGCACATGGTTCTTTTTGGTCCCTCTAGAACTATGAGTTTTGGTGGAAATTACTATGTCGTAGTGATTGTGGATGATTTTTCTAGATTTACATGGACATTGTTTTTATCTCACAAAAATGATGCTTTTCAACCATTCAAAAAACTTGCTAAAGTTATCCAAAATGAAAAAGGTTTTTGTATTGCATCCATAAGAAGTGATCATGGTGGTGAATTTGAAAACCATGAATTTGAAACGTTTTGTGATGAACATGGTATTGAGCATAATTTTTCAGCCCCTAGAACACCACAACAAAATGGTGTTGTAGAAAGGAAAAATCGATCTTTAGAAGAAATGGCAAGAACTATGCTCAATGAGGCCAACCTTCCTAAGTATTTATGGGCGGATGCGGTTAACACCGCTTATTATGTTATGAATAGGGCTCTAATAAGGCCAATTTTAAAGAAAACCCCCTACAAATTATACAAAGGAAGGAAACCAAATGTCTCACATTTTCATGTTTTTGGATGTAAATGCTTTGTTTTAAATAATGGAAAGGATAACTTGGGAAAGTTTGATGCAAAATCCGATGAGGGAATATTTCTTGGTTATTCTATACATAGTAAGGCCTTTAGGGTTTATAACAAACGAACTATGACCATAGAAGAGTTCATACATGTTGCATTTGATGAAACTAACCCAAACGAGCCAAGAAAGGAGCTTGTTGATGATGTTGCAGAAATCCTTGCAAGAACTCACCTAGGAAATCAAGAAAAAGAAGTCAAGAAGCAAGAAGAAAGCCCATATGATTCCCCAAGACAAGAGGACTCTCAAATCATAGATCTTCTCAAAGAATAGAGAACATCTAGATATCATCCTCTTGACAAAGTAATAGGTGATGTATCAAAAGGGGTAATCACTCGTAACTCTCTTAGAGATGCATGTAATCATATGGCTTTTGTTTCTCAAGTTGAACCTAAAAACATAAATGAGGTAATTAATGTTGAACATTGGATCTTGGCCATGCAAGATGAACTAAACCAATTTGAGAGGAATCAAGTTTGGGAATTAGTTCCAATACCCAATGATCATCCCATAATTAGCACCAAATGGGTTTTTAGGAACAAACTTGATAAAACGGACTTAATAATAAGAAATAAAGCTAGGCTTGTAGCTAAGGGTTATAATCAAGAAGAAGGTATAGATTATGAAGAAACATATGCTCCCGTAGCTAGACTAGAAGCAATTAGAATGTTACTTGCATATGCTTGCATCATGGATTTCAAACTCTTCCAAATGGATGTCAAAAGTGCTTTTTTAAATGGTTTTATCCAAGAGGAAGTGTATGTGGATCAACCTCCCAGTTTTGAAAACTTTGAACTACCTAACCATGTTTTTAAACTTAAAAGGCCTTGTAAGGCTTGAAACAAGCTCCTAGGGCTTGATATGAAAGGTTGAGCAAGTTCCTTTTGGAAAATGGTTTCTCTAGGGGAAAGGTTGACACAACCCTTTTCATCAAACACAAAAAGCATGACATTCTACTTGTTCAAATATATGTTGATGATATTATATTTGGTGCTACTAATGACTCTCTTTGTAAAGAATTTGCTAAAATCATGCAAAGTGAATTTGAGATGTCCATGATGGGTGAGCTCAACTTCTTCCTTGGTCTTCAAATCAAACAAACAAGAGATGGGACTTTTATAAGTCAATCCAAATATTGCAAAGAGTTACTCAAGAAGTTTGGAATGGAAAGGGCCAAGCACATGGCTACACCAATGGGCACTTCTTGTTACTTGGACAAGGATGAAGGAGGTAAACTGGTAGAAATTACTAAGTATAGAGGTATGATTGGATCACTTCTTTACCTTACAGCTAGTAGGCCGGATATAATGTTTAGTGTATGCATGTGTGCTAGATATCAAACAAATCCTAAAGAATCTCACTTATGTGCTGTAAAACGAATTATGAAATATCTAATAGGAACTTCACAAATGGGATTATGGTACCCTAAGGGTGCTTCATGTAGCCTAATTGGTTATTCCGATTCTGACTTTGCTAGTTGCAAAATGGATAAGAAGAGCACTAGTGGGACATGCCACTTGCTTGGAAGCTCATTAATCTCTTGGAATAGCAAGAAGCAAAATAGTGTGGCATTGTCAACCGCTGAAGCTGAATATGTAGCAGCTGGTAGTTGTTGTACTCAAATCCTTTGGATGAAGCAACAACTTCAAGACTATAGTCTTGAGCTTGATCACATTCCTATAAGGTGTGACAACACTAGTGCAATCAATTTGTCTAAGAATCCCATTCTGCACTCTAGAACTAAACACATTGAAATTAGACATCACTTTATTAGAGATCATGTTCAAAAAGGTGATTGCTTGCTTGAGTTTATGGAAACAACTAAATAACTAGCTGATATCTTCACCAAACCCTTAAACAAAGAAGCATTCTTTTATATAAGAACTGAACTTGGGATATTAGACCATTCATGCATCCAATTTGCTGCATAATATGCATATTTGCTATGTTAAGTTAATCATCTGCTGCATAAACTAGCCATTCAATGCATATATTAGTTATTTGATGCAATAAGTTAATTCCTTATACATTTTTTCTGCATAATGTGTCATATGATGCTAAATTAAGCTCGTTGTATAATTATCTCACTTTTGATCCTGAATCCAATACTGACTTGAGCGTTGGAGTTTTCCCTAAATCTGTTTTGCAGGTACTTGATCCATACTCAAGTCCTCCAAATCTTCAATCTCAGGTTTTTAATGAAGAAACTGGATCATGGCATTCTCAAGGAAGCAAGATCTGTTTTGAGATATATTTAAGATGCTTCGAAGTAATGGAAATATGGCCAAGTCTAATGACTGCTTAAGAATGGTTTAAGCAGATTGATGTTTTAAGGGATGTACTTCAGAAGAACTTTTTTGGTTTAACAAGGGAAGGCAAGTGTGATGGTCTTGAATTGTTGAATTTTTTTTCGAAGGTTTGCTCTGGTTATGTCACTGGTAATTGGAGGTGCTCTGGCATGTTGGTTTTGGTCTCAGTCAAGTGGAAATAATCAAATATGGTCCTTCATAATCTATTATGAAGAGATGTTCATGCGTATGGCCCTCTATCAAGTCCAAATAATCTATTATATGACTGCTCATATTCGGTTATGGATATTCAACTTTGCTTTTGGAACGTTTGTATGGCTCTCTGAGTTCACCTATAACCGAATATGGCCATACTCATATTCGGTTATGGCTCGTTACCTTTGTTTGGAGCGATTGCATGGCCCTCTGCAAATTCATATATAACTGAATATGACCATACTCACCCACCCCATTTCCTCCATAGCTCTTTTTCTCCTCTAGCACCCACTCCTACCCATCAAACACCTCTCCCACCATAAATCCACCCAAAATCCACCATTAAAACTCCATATCCCTTACATTCCTTCAACTTCCACCGATCAAAACCCCCATTTTCTTCCATTTTCTCACCTTTCCTCTCACATTCTCTCTCCTCAAACCTAGCCCTAACACCATTGTTGCCCATGGCAAGCAGCTCATCCCATGTTCCTAAACGGTCAGGCACAAAAATTCCAATGTGCCTAAGGAACCACCTTCACACACTGATGAACTAGATTATTCACGTGACCTTGACCTTGGAGGTTCCTCTCTCATCCAGCTCAAAAGAAGAAGTTTCAACTAGAGTTTCATAGCAAAAACCTTATACAACCCAAGGATATGGACTGAGAATTCTTCGTCAAAGTGGGATTCAGTTTTCTCACAGATCTCTTGGAGTTCCAGAATCTGAAAACCTTTGTCTCTGCTCCAAGTAAGTATTTCTACACTGAAGCTATTAAAGTTTTCTTCTGTAATCTGAGCATTGTTGGAGTCCAATTAGTATCTGAAGTTAAAGGAAAGAGAATAATTGTTACACCTGGACAATGGTCTACTCTGTTTGACTTAAATTTCTCTGGGGAAAGGTTTGCTGATGAAAATCACTCACAATGGGAAAACTTTGATAAGAAAACCGCCATTGAGGGAATGCTTCAACCAGGCGTCCCTTTTCCAACTAAAAGAAACTTCAATGTTGGTTTATTGAAACCTCAAGACTGTCTTCTTCACTTTGTTTTAGTTCATATTCTTGTCCCAAGGGCTGGCAATTATGCCCTGGTTGAAGAAGAAGATGTATTCCTAATGTGGGCCATTAAAGAACGAATCTATATCAATTGGCCCTTTTACATAATGTACTACATGAAGAAAGCCAAGGTTAAATAAATGATGGATCTTCCCTATGCCTTGGCTGTTACAAAAATTCTGGATCATAACAATCTCCATGAAGCTTCTGTAATTGAAATTATTGGCCACCACAAGTTTGGGAAAGCTTCCTTTAACCGCATGCAAATCAAAAAAATTGATGGTGAATGGGTTTATGGAAGAGGACAAGAAGCAGCACCGGGTGAAGGTTCTCATGCTCCCTTGGAGAATTCTCCTGCCACTAATCAAGATCATCTTCTCGCTATTCTTCACAATATTCAAGCTCAGAATGAAAGAATTGAAGCAAGGCTGACAAATCTCCAAGCTTATCAAGAAAACAGCACCACAACACTTTATGATCGCCTCAGTGCCATGGAAGATCGTTTGGATAGACTTGAACGTCGCTTTCCGAAAGATCATGGGACTTGAGTTTGGATCCTTTTTCTACTTTATCAATAGGATTGTTATAAAACTAACTCTGTCTCTACTCTGTTTTGCTAATATCTTAAGCCATGCAATCTAACTACTTATGTTTGGTTAATGCTCTTGCTTTGCCTAGTATGACTTGGTATGCGGAAATCCTTTTATGTTTTGATAATATTAATGCTCCCATTTACTCTTTCTTATAAAGTATAGTAGTTCTTGTTTTGCCCTATCTCTTTGTCAAAAAATATGGAATATCTTTTTTGATTATGACAAAAGGGGGAGAAGAAAAGCAAGTTGTTGAGAAAAAGTATAAAATCAATGATTCTGGGATTCCAATATCAACGAGGAGCTGTGCAAACTTTGAACTTGTCACCTCTTGAAAAACAGAGGGGGAGTAAGTTGTATTTAATACCTTGCATGAATACCAATTTAAATTGAACTAACGTTTTTCTCAATTGATTGTTTGTCATCATCAAAAAGGGGGAGAATATGAATGTAAATGATATTGGTTTTGATGATCAACAAACAAAAAAGCAATGAGGTACAAAGATCAAGTCCAAGGCCTTTCAAGATTAGCCTTTAGGTTCTAGACCATATGTAAAGGTAAAATGGATTCACACAAAAAAGCTCTTTTCTTATTTCAAAACTTATTCTTAAAAGGCTTTAATCATGTTTTTCATCTTGTGAAAATTGTGTTCAAGTTTAAGTAAAACTCTTTTAGAATGTTTGGAAAGCGTTTAAACAACCTTGGTTGTGAAATTCTGTCAAAACCCTTTGTCTCTAAATAAGTCATATTCGAATATGAGTTTACTCATATTCAATTATTTGCTCAAAACAGAACATGTCTTGTAATTCTTCAATAAGCCATATTCGAATATGAGATTACTCATATTCGGTTATAAGCTTAAAACAGATCATGTCTTGTATTTCATTAAAAGGCCATAACCGAATATGGCTTATTTTGTTATTGGTTATTTGGCTTTTTCTTACGTAACCTTGCTCTTTAAATGAGCCATTTTCGAATATGGCATCCTTCATAATAGGTTATGAGTATTTTCATAATAGGATATAACCCCTTCATATTCGAATATGAGTAAACCCATAATAGGTTATTTTGCAAGTCAGAAACGTTGGAAATCTTTCTAAAAAGCCATAATCGAATATGGAAATGCCATAACAGATTATGGACACTTCTAGAACACTTCTCCAACGGCTCTTTCAATGGCATTTAATGCCCTCAACCACTTCTAACGTCTCTAAACTCTTTTGGGCTATAAATAAAAGTTGTTGGGCATTGATTAAGGGTTGGAAAACTTTATGAAAATCATCTTAGAGCATTTATAACAAGTTTTCTGATCATCTCTTTAAAAACCCTATTTTGAGCTTCAACTTGTGTGAATCCTAAATACCATAGCTCTTCAACTTGTATAATCTGCTCTTGGGTGAGTTTCTTTCATCTAAACCTTGTATAATCTGAAAAGAGAGGGTGATGTATCCCTCAAAATAGTTAGGGTGAGGTATCCCTTGAATATAGAAACTCAAGCACAAAGGGTGAGGTATCCCAAGGTGTTGAGTGCTCCAACTTGTAAAGGTTATCAAGCACCTATTGAAGCTTGAAGAATTAGTGAAAATCTCAGGTGGTTACTTAAGGACTGGACGTAGGCCACAAGTGGATTGGTGGCTGAATCAGGATAAATCTTGTGTTTGTTCTTCTAAACTCAACTTTTTAATATTGTGCACTGTTTCATTGAGTTTGTGTGAATACTAGCTTGTTTGTTTGTAATATTTGTTATCGGAAGTCTTATATCTCATCTATCGATTCATTTCAAACATTCAATAGCTTCAACAAAAATCAATATTCAAGTAATTTGCAAAAGTTTTGTGAACTTGTTTTTAGTACTCAATTCACCACCCCTCTTGAGTATTGAGGCCACTTGGTAACATGCAAGTCAGAGGAGGACACAGCCTACCCCTTGTCAAATGACACGGGTCGTGTCGTATGACACTGCCTACCCCCTGTTAGATGACATGAGCCCTGTCACTTGCTTTCTTCAAATTCTGCCCAGATTCTTCACATATACTTTTCTTTCTTCGCTCCTAGGGATAATATTGATCTCCTGAAAAACACAATGTAATCGTGAGTGCTTATGAACACACTTAAGCACAGTTTTACAATAAAGATTTGATTAAACTTCATATCTAGAAACTTAGCTAAAAGTTAACAATTAAACACATATGAAGTCCAATTAGATCAAACATATGACACTCAAGATATAAAAATAATCGACAGATCAAATACCCTTATACTTAGCCTTTTGCACTCTTGAGCAAAACATAAGACCGAACCAGGGGACAAAGAAAAACAAAAACAAAACTAAAAACTTTAAAAGACTCAATTTCCAACAATATTCAAGAAAGGCAAAAATTTATAAGCAAGAAAAGATTCAAGGGGTCAAACACTATAACAAAATTGGCATATGACAATCCTTCAAAAGTGTACTCTAAAATACACTTAAGTGTAGCCTTTGAAGAAGACTATACTTTTTGGCCCTAAGGCAACGCTTTTAGAGGGGTGGCTTATTCAAGCATGACCTATTATCTAAGGCTACGCTTTTTCACAGTCAAAGGCTACGCTTTTCTTCGACACTCTATGGGTACGCTTATAAAGCGTTGCCTTATGTTAAACCCTATAGGTACACTTTTAAAGTGTTCCCTTATGTCAAATGCTATGGGTACAATGGAAAAGCGTTGCCTTATGTCTAACCTTATGGGTACGCTTTCAAAGTGTTCCCTTATGTCAGACGTTATGGGTACGCTAGGACAGCATTCCCTTATGTCTAACCCTATGGGTACGCATTCAAAGCGTTCCCTTATGTCAAACTATGTGGGTACGTTTGCAAAGTGTTCCCTTATGTCATTTTACCTAAGGGATCACTTTATAAGTGTTCCCTTATGTTGCTATTTTTTTTTTAACATGACTACTCTTTTATCATTTGTAAAGAGTAACATTTTCTAATCAAATATATTATTTTTATAAAATTTTAATTTTAGAATATACACAAATAAATTTATATGTTGTATATAATTTCAATCAATAATATAAACTAATTTTAATACACAACACATTGTTCAAAGTATTAACCAAAGTATCCACAATAACACATTGATGAAAGTATTAATCAAATAATCCAAAAACTCACTATCATTTTATATAATCCAAAATACTTAATAAAAAAGATATATATATATATATATATATATATATATATATATATATATATATATATATATATATATATATATATATATATATTCACAATGTATGAGAAAATTATCTTCATCAAGTTCTCTTCATGAATATCAAATATATTAAGTAGCTCTATCACCATCCCCAAATGCAGTACCAACATTGTCCTACAAAAGAGAGACATAGAAAATAAAATCTCAACAACTCATACATATAAAAAAATAAAATCATTCAAACACATAACCTGTTAGTTATTATTTAACACTACCCACATCATATCAATGGCACTATTTCCTCTCAGAGAGAAACATGAAAAAGCAAAAGAGCAAGGTGTTGATTTAAAATCGAAGATGTTATCTCACAAAACCTAAGCAATCATCTCAAATACAAAATTAATTCATGTATATAATACCCAATCACTATAGCACTCATTTCTTAGCATTCAGCAACATGTAGCAGATTTTGTCCTACAACACTCTACCCTAATATTATTAAATGATCACTTGATGCTGAAAATTTTCAAATTAATAAATTGCTGAGAAATTGAATCAGGTAAATGTGATTTGAATTTTCATTTGAAGTTTGCCATATGGCCAAATTGTCAACCCAGAGTTTTGCCTAGGTAGACCCAGGCAATGAGAGCTATATGCATCAAAAGGAAAATTTTGCAAAAGGGCAATATATGTACAGTGTAGAGAACACAATTTGCATCATTGTAAGATAAGAGCTAAGGTTAATTTTTGATATATATTGACGGGCAGCAGCAAAACTATACAAATAAGAATATTTCAATGAACTAAGAAAATAGGAAAAAGAATTAAACAATGCCCAAAAGCAAATACCAACACAAGTCCAATTTCACAGGTAGAAACCATATCAGCAAGGTGAAAGATCAATTTGGCAATATTAACCATCTCATCACAGGTAGAGTACTTTTTCAGTTAAACTAGAAATAAATTAAGGCATCTCTACATGATAATGTGCCTTTCTTAAACCTTTCAACCAGTGAAACTTACTAATACTGAAGAACACATTGCTAACAGACAACAACAATTAAGATCAAAATTATATCATCTAATAATATACCAAAGTAAACAAATCAATAACTATCGATGAACACATAAAGATTCATGCAATGTAGCATATGTCCAACTCCAACAATCCAACTTAAGGGTTTTCTAATTTTCTTTCATTAGATGTATCCACAAAACCCCAATCTACATATTCACCATCACTAAGGCATCCTCATATTGATTTAAAAAAAATACAAAACACGATTCTGATAAGATTCATACAATGCAACATATATATAATTCCAATAACCCAACTAAAGGGTTTTCTATTTTTCTTTTATGAAATGTATCCACAAAACCCCAATCTACATATTCACCATTACTAACACATTCTCATATATTAAAATAAAAAATTGTAAAACACAATCAATAGGAGAAGGTGGAAGGTGGGTACCATACATGTATATGAATCAATTCAGTATCATAGTTTGTCAAATGTACAGTGTTAAAGAATGGAATCCAAATTCACAACTTTAGCAAAACAAATTATACTCTTCATAATTAAATTTTTGTTTAGCACAAGTATTAAAGCTTAGGATCCTCGAAATCAAAGAATATGATGTCCAAGGTTTTACAGCATTATCACTATTTATTAATATTTTAAGTGAGTCTAATTACCATTTGTCCTTTATGATTTAAGGGGACTAGTCAAGATACAGGCACTAGAATTTAAACTGTTTGAAACATGACAAGATGAAGAAAAGATACCATTTCAAGGTTTGGAACATGAGTTGACCCAGAAGAATGTGGAAGATGGTGGCCTGTGACACCTTGTGCACTATTCGCATCCGGTGTAGAGTGTTAAGTAGATTGCAGTAATGCTTCAACTTCTTCTGCGCTCATTCCGGGGTTGTTTTGCTGCAACAAAATATTTACAATATGTCGCAATCCTTTAACATCTCCTTTCAAATCTTCAACTTCAGTTTGCAAGGATTCGACTTTCTCATTGTGTTGTTGTTTGATTATGTTGATTTCTACATCTTTTTTCAAGTACGTCGCTGTAACTGATCTACTGTAGCATTAAACCCGCCTGGGCTGCTCCTTCCCCAAACACTGCTTCAAATGCATCCTCATCAGTTTCTCTAGCCTCTTGGCAATTTTGAAGTTCTGACTGTTAAAAATAAACATTAATAATAACATCAATACTAACATTAATAATATCATTAATAATAACACACTTCATTTGCTTACAATTGTAGCTTTTGTCTCTGAATCAACTTCCTTTCCTTTACTATGTGTGAGGGTTGCAACAAACATTTCAGATTTTGTTGGATCTTCATTGTTCTCTTTGGTTGAGCGCTACAAGAATGAAAAGAAAAGAACAAACAATCAAGACTATACTAGCAAGGTATGAGAAGAAAGGAAAGTCATGTTGCCAACCCAAGTGTCTAAGATTAATACCAGTATCATGCGTACTATTCCAAAATTTACGGGTCCTATCTGATGCCCAAACTTCTGCTTCTTTCTATTTACAGAATTCATTTGACACATAGACTACATTCCAATAAAAAAAGAAATATATATATATATCAAATCATAAAAACAATATAACTAGATCAGTAATTAGATTAAGGTTAGAAAAGATTGTTCTATCTCACTTAGACAATAGGAAGACTCCAATAGTTAATCAATTTGGTGAAAGTTACTTCTGGTATGTCAACAAGATGATTTTTCAACATATCTTCAATGGTATCATACTTATCAAAATGCTTCTTCTTAATCTTTCCCTTGTGTGCTTCCAAGCATTGCGAATAGTAGCCATCACCCATTTTTTGGCATCATTCGGAACGATGAACTTGGACTATGCAAAACACAACATATATGTTAATTTCATTTAGTAAGAAAAACTAAATAAAAACCGAAATAAGAAAAAGTGGTTGTTCTTACATTAACATAGTTCCACATGCATTTTTTATTTTCTTTTGGCATAGCTGCCCAATTAGGGTATAGCAAAGTGATAAATCTTGGATTCCTAGCAATTGCACCTAGAAAATTGCTTAAATCAGACACTCTTTTATTAGTTGGTCACACTGCTTGTCCCTTATCAAATGTCACCTCCTCTCGTTCTTCCATAGTTCTTGCATGAATTGATTTGCAAGTTATTTTTCCTCGAGTTTTTTTCTTTTCCATTGTTCCTAGTTCCATTTAATAGCCAAAACCAAAAAAAAAAGGTTATAATAGTTGAACGATGAGCATGCAGTATTTTCATAATGAGCATAACATATACAAGATATTAAAAAAAGTAAGTTTCTAACATACTGCCTTCAACATGATCAATGTCCATAACTTGATCTCCAACAAAGTCATTGTCACTAACTTCATGATCAGCAACATCATCATCATCCGATGACATATTATTTGCTCCAAAATCATCCATTGGCTGAATATTATTTCCTTCAAAATCATCCATCGGCTGAATATCAAGTTGTTTCTCTCCCTCCACATGTATCCCTTGTTTTTCTAGGAATGGATCAAGACTCATTGCTGGGTGAATTGGCTTCCTTTTATCCCTTTTAAGACCGTGTTGCTCTTCAATAGCAGGCTGGTCTTCTACTTTAGCTTGTGGGATGATCTCGGTTATAGGTAAAGAAGATTAGGTAGCTTTATTCATAGGATTCTTCCTTTTATAAATTACTGGGGTCTGATTTTGCATAGCTTTATTCTGCCCTTGCCTTTGGGTGTAGTTAGCTTGAATTAAATTCAGCCTACTTTGTCCTTCACTTGCACCAGATGCTGTAGGCATAGGATTCTTCTTTTTATGAGCTTGCATACTTAAATTCTTCCGTTCATTTGCAATTTGTTCTCTCTTAATTTCAAATTGCCTAAACAATTCAGTACTTGATCGTGCTTGTAATTCAAAATCGAAGCATTTATTCTTTGTAGGACTTCGACCCTTGTTTGGGGTCAAAACCTTCTTCTTAAGAGCTCCTCTTTTGTACATTCTTTATACTGAAAAAAATAATGGCAGCAGTCCTATAAATAGATTAGATTTATAGTTTGTCTCAAAGCAAATACAAATTAATAAGAATAGAGCATCTAAATCTGATTTGTTAGTATATTAGTGTTTGTGATCATATAGTTGCAAACTTATGTATTTAGGACTGAGATTTCTCATCACTGCAAATCTATCTAAGCAGGTTAATAATATGGTCTTTTTTTATCCATCATGCAATGAATCCGAATAGAAAAGAGCTAGTATCAGAACTCATAAGTCATGACAGCTTCAGGTGGTGCCTTTTCATGTACAAGTTCTATGGTCCTTTTGTGGAATCAAGCTTCAAATTTTGTGGTCTTTTCATGCCAATCTACCATTTTCTTGCAAAATTGAGAAGTATGATTTATTGAAAAATGGCACCATCCTTAAAAGGCGTAGATTTGGTGCCTTTTCTAAAAATTAGTAGGGAAAATATATAAAATCTTCAAAGATAAAAAGGTGGCAGCATATGCATGAATTCATTTTCCATTTTTGGATTTTCCATCCAAAAGTAGATAAATGACTGCTATTGAATCTTATTGACATGATTTATTATCAGTGAAAATGATGATAGATAATTAATCGCATCCTCAGTCAAGAATGATTTTTCCATAACAATTAATGAATGTTAAATACACAAATGGCAATTACAAGAATGAACTAGTAAATATCATATTAATATATGAGGACACAATAAATTTTACTCACTTAAACACCAGATTATGGCAGTTGTTGTCACAAGGGTAAGCACAGTCAATAGTTTTGACAACTTCTCTATTGAAATAGTAGTCTCCAACAGCAATTGTAATTGGCTGCATAATAAAATAATAACAACATAAGAAAATAAAGAGGATAAGAGTTTTCTTACCTGGCCATGACACTGATTGTAACTCAAAACTTAACTTCAAGTCCACTATAGATCTTCCCAAGTCTTGATTAATCTCCCTTGAGTAAAGAACAATCAATTACATGTCATGTATAAAAATTATAGTTATGACATAGTTATAAGTTTTAAAAATAATGAAAATTTATAGGGTTGAGACCATTCCTCCTATCTATATAAATATATATATATACAAGGCATACACACAGTAAGCCAGTAATTTCAGAACTAATCAGTCAATAATTTAGAATTACTCTGTACATTGAACTCTATAATCCACTAATTTTATTGGGCACTTGTCAATATATGATTGATTATGACTTTTATATGGTTCATTTGCCCTTAGGTAGGACACTACATTAATTAACTAGTAATTAGAAATAATAATTGAATGAGGGTAGTCTCCAAGCTTTTCTCTCTAATCATACTATGATTCTTACATATTTGCACTGCCTTTTATGAAGATCGAGATTGAAGTTTAGGATATAGTAAATAATTAAACAATTATCTACGACAAAAGGATCGATAAATATGAACTAATAAAGATGGGTTATACTACTAGTAAGTACCCAAAAAAAAATTGATGGGTCATGCTGCAGTTAATAAACATGAGCCATCATGGTGATGTTGCTTACTGCATACCGCTCTCCAAGATTCTTGTACTGTACTTGACCAAAATTATGTACAGAAGTCCTTTCTCTATGTTTGAATTAAAGCATCTTGAATTTGTTGTAGTAATATTTTTTGTTACTAGTTTTTACTAGAGTTTCTTTCATTTGTAACAACATGAATTACATCATGTGGATATCAACGGTTAAATCAGATTGGTAACCCATCTGAACTTGTAGACCATTTTCCACATTGTTAATGAGCCAGGATTTTCATACACTGCCTTCAGGGTTCTAACTAACTATAATATATGATTTTCTGTGTGTTGATAGATGGTATGTCTATGAGACTAAAATTGCCCACATCTAACCCCCCACAAGTGTAACACCCTTATGGGGATGTCACATTTATGAAATAAAATAAAATAAAATTCTACCCAAGTTGTAAAACATTTGATACATAGTAATACGGGTTGTAAAATTTTTCCGGTTAAACAGAATATTACGAAATAAAATAACATGGAACATAAAATAAACAAACTGTCATCACACATAATATACATATACTTTTGTTTTAAGTTATACAAGTAATTTACAACTATAAATATTTAAACCAACACAATAAACAAAGCAGTAAGAAGTCTATATATACAAAACGCTGACGCGCCCAAGTACGCATCACAGAACTCTAACCCTCTGAAGGATCACTCTCAAATGAAACTTTAGGTGATAAGTATCCAGGATGCCTCGACCCTCTACGGACTCTAGTCCGTGTTGTCGACACGCTGCTAATCTCACTAGGCGCATCAAACATACCACCCCAATGACGCCTAAGAGATAGCGGTAGCTCTACATGTAAATATAATACAGTAGAAAAGATAGGCACTCCATCAAACTCTGTACGTATGGTCACAGTCAGACGCCTTACGTACGTAACTGAATCTCTGTCCTCTCGCAGTTGCCAGGCTTCAGAGCCTCCATGAAAGTCCAACCTCACGAAACCAAAGAATCCTGGTAGCGTCATACTTACACAATCAATCCAATGGGTATGGATGATTGGATGGTTCTTGGTCATCGAGCTGATCTTCAGCTTGCTGCTGCTCCTCGTCCTCGGGATATACACACTCAAGAGGTTGTTCCTCTTCCTCAAACTCTTCTTTTAAAACATAATTTAAAATACAAAAAACAAAACATGTACAAAAAAGAGGTAAGACAATCTATATCACCACAAACATGGTAAATAAGAAAACGACAATACAACAGATATAGCAATTCATATAATATAACATACCATAACAGCATAATTAATAATATAAAGTAACACAGAAATTAAGTGTAACAGCATCACATAATGTCATAAATAAAATGGTACAGATAAAATGGTGCAGATAATAATATTATAATGCACAACACATAACTCATATGTAATGCGACTCAACCCTACTCCATGGAGCTACAACCACAGACATCAGAGAGAATGACCTGTAAGTTCTATTAGTACCTTAGGTGGCCCAACCAACTATTGCACTGTCTCACATTGTGTCTATAGGCCACTGTCCAAACATCGTGGTGTAGTACACAGTCCATACATCGTGTAACTACAGGCATTGTACTAGCATAGTTCTTACAAGATCTTGATTAAGTATAGTGCGTGTCGAGATCACTAGTGTATAGCCAATTACCACGGCCCAGAGGAGCAACCAACTGTCCACATATGGAATAATCCGCACACTAATGCCTCTAAGTTTATAAAGAAATGAACCACACTACGCTTATCACACCGATAACACGATGTAATTCATCTCGTCAATCAAATCACCAATTATCAATCAAATCGGCAAAACTCAATGCATGGCCAAAAACAATATTTACCAATATACCCTCAATCTCAAATAATTTCCAAAACACCCTCAAACACCAAACGCAGTACGTCCCACTTGACAGTACTGTTCCTCAATCTGTCCGGGTCCACCACTTTGGCCCGACAGTAAAACTTACTATTTTCGTCAATCAAGTAGAAATTTTATCGCGTTTTCACAATTTCATCGTTTTTACAAATATTTTTAAATCGCGTAAATATATTTTGCTATTTTTAAAATCGTGTACTGTTTTTAAATCATTTTCTCAATCGCGTAAGATTTTTAAATCATTTTCTTGTCCGAATTCCTTAAAAATTACTATTTAAATAAATAGAAATAATATTTAATATGTTTAAGTTACGTAGAATATTTTTCCATACCTTATACAATATATTGGATATCTTTTCTATCTTATTTGTCCATTTTTAACAAAAATTGACAGTATTTTGCTTTGAAAATCTATAACAATGATTTTCTAAATTTTTCTGTTAAAATTTCTTTTGATTATATTACAACCATCTAATTATACTTTTGAAAACTACTAACGGGCTTCAAAACATAAAGTGAGCTCTATGTTAGAAATTTTACAAAAGCTACTGTATTTTCTTCTAAACATTAAAATCATTAGTTTTAACTTCTTTAACTTAATCTAATCATTTTTATTCCTCAAAACTCATTGTAATAGAATTCCTTTTGGCATTATTCCTTAACCTTGATTGAAAATAATTTTAGAAATCAAAACATTCAACTTAGGCATGTTGGCCGAAAGACACAAAATTGCCATTTGATCTTCAAATTCATTTTTCTTATTCTAAATCATGTTGTATATTGTCATTTTACCTAAGTCAATTAAATCACTCTTTTAGAAAATTGTTGAGAACATTTTGGTTCCCATTTTGTGTTGAGGCCGTGAGCCTTGGATTTGTGCTCTTTGGAACACACATGCAAACCTTGCATATTATTCATATCCTACTACTTATTCATGCATTTCTAACACATACAATATATTCAAAGCTTGTAGACATGCATATCAATACAAATCACAATTAAGAAAGCTATTACAACAAACACACAAATGAATCCTTATGGATTCTACAATCGCAAACAACTCCATTTTCTTATCACCACCCAAGGATGATAAGATTTAAGTCTTCCTCTTACCTTAAGTGAAGCTAAAATCTCTTTCACTCCTTTCTAAGGGTTTCGGTTTCACCCTCCAAAGACACCTATCAAGCTTAAATAATTTCTACAAGTTACTAACATGAAAAAAAGCTTAAACCATGGATCAATCATGACTTAGAACTTTAGAAATAAGAGTAGAAATGAAAAACAAGAAATTTCACCTTCAAGGTAGAATCTCCAAAGTAGTTTTTCAAGCTTTAGATGATGGATTTTGCAAGAACTCTCAACTAGAGATGTTCTTAGAATTGTCTTTAGGTTTAGAAAAGTAGGTTGGATAAAATTTGGGTGGATGGATGGTGACTTAGGGTTGTTGGCCGAATGGTGCACAAAGAAGACAACAATGGTGTTTTATGTTTTTGGAAGAGAGAGAAGAGAGAAAATGTTAGAGAATGAAGTGATTTTTGCTCTCCAAAGTGATGCATGGCCGTGGAGTTCAATGCAAAGGAGGTGTCCACTTGGTTGGCTTCATCCAAGCCTTAGAAATGATCAATGGTGAGGATTAAAACTTGGTCTCTAAGCTTAGCTCTCATTGGTGCATGCAAACCTAGTCATGCAATGACTATGCATGGTCTTGATGCTTCTTGGCTTGCCTTGGTGTGCTTTGGCCGAATGCCCTAAGGAGAAAGCAACTAAGTTTGCTTCTTCTTAATTCATCTAGTTACACTTAAGTTAAATAATTTAGTTACTTGTCTAACTAGTTAATTACTTAGGTTAACTTAGTTAGCTTTATGCTTATAGATTTTTATTAACTTAGATATCAACTAGATAGTTAACTAGGTTATTATCACTTAGTTACTTAACAAGCTTTCTAAACTAATTTAGTTAGGTTTCAAACTAACTAGCTTAGGTTTTCTAATTACAAACTAATTAGTCTAACCACTTTTGTTGACCTCTTCCTATTGGTTGGAAATTGTCAAGCCTACTTCGTTGACTCATTCTTATTGGCTTAGAAATTCCTCTAGCCAAAACCATTGACTGTTTCTCTAAATGTAGGTCCTGCAAGACATTTCTGGGTCCACTATCATCTATTTGTACTGACTAATAAAATAATATTATAATAATATAAAAGTATTTTATTTGACAGTTAAATCCTAAAAATTAAAAGATTAATAACTGTATCATTCAGAATTGGGTTTAGTAAGATTCCCTAGCTCCGAATAATTAACATAAGATTTTCCCAGCCCGAAAATTATTATTTTCCTGACCCAGAGCAAATCACACAAAAAGTTCAAATAAAATCACAGACAGTAAAATAAAACTATATTTCATACAGAAAAATAACAAATAGTACAAAAAGGACATAACGATCATTTATCCTAAAATTTGGGGTGTTACAACAAGCATCATTGGATAAAGATTGATTTACTGAGTTACAGTGACAATAATTGAACTTGTTCTCTAATCAACAATTCAGGACTATCAAAATGGCACACAAGCAAAATGAATATACATGAGCAAGCTAGTTAAGTTTCAGAAAGCAGGTAACAAGTAGCGTGATGCAACAAATACTTGTGTAGACTTTGTGTATATAAGTTGCGTAGAGTAAATCAATCAACAATTAACATTTTGTTACTGTTAAAATAAAATAATTATATAACACAAAAATTCATGCAATTATTAAGTGTTGTTTTGTTTAGTCTACATAACTTTGTAAACATATTCTACACAAATATTTCTCAATGCTTGAAATTCCCTATATTTCAATTGCTCAGCAATCAGTTTGATGCATATTAATTGAAGAATCATGTTATTTAATTATATTAATTTTATTCTAAGACCTACCTTTGTGATATTGCTTTTACAGGTTGTTCTGACTATAATTGTGATTATTCTTGGTGTGACAAAGGGAGCAGATGACTTGTAATCTTCACGTAAAGTGTTGTATAGGTTGCTGCATAAGTGTATCTAAGTGTATCAGTTGCTGGAAGTTATGTCTGGGTGCAATTTACTTATGGCATATTCATAAAAATGGGTAAATGTTAATATGCTACTAACTACTAAGCCCCAAGGCCTGCAAAATTTATAGGTAACTTACTACTATTGCTAATCAAATCCTAAAAATGAAATGTTTTGAGCTATAGCTTCTAAATAAATTTGCAGTTTCTCAAGCACTGCAAGGCCAAGATTCCAGAAGTGAACTTAGTAACAGAATATAATATTCAGGATATTGAAAGGTGCCATATGTCGTCGGTTACACCTGTCAGGCATTCTTGGTTCACGTCAAAAGGATAATTATTAGAAGTCACTTCTAATAGATTTCAACTTTGGTATTATTAGATAAGATAGGTGCCTTGCTCTTTCTATGTTAGAAGAATATCTTTTTACTGTTTCTATTGGAGTTGAGAAGTGAAATGAGATTTTTGGGGATAATCCAATTATATTCATTTCCTCACAATAGGCCCATCTCCACATAATCTTGTTCTTTGAGTTAATTTATGTCAAGTTCACATCCACCATCAGAGTTCTACAGTAAATGTAACATATCAGCTACATTGTTAAAATTTAACTAAAATTGTTGAGATGGGTATGCATGTTTTAACTAACAAGGTTGGATATGGTAGTAAGTGAAACTTACTTTCAACGATGGACCAAACTTTGAGCCTTAGAATAAGCACTTGGTGGAAAGGTCTCCTGGTTTGATTGTGCTGCAGGGTTAATCTCATAATTATGCCTATGGAATATCAAGGTCAAAACCTCCATTCTCTCATTTTGAGTGAGTCTTAGAATCAGTAACTCTCTACAATATGTCAGCATCCTGAAAGCCAAAGAAGAAGTAATTGTCTTGTTATTCACTACTCATTAATTAATTCAATAAATGACACATATGGTTAAAAGAAGCCAAGCAACTAAAACTAGCCCAAGAATGCATTTCACCAAGAGTTCATTATCACCCATACATGCAGCCAAAAAAGTGAGATATTAATGTTGTGTTTCTGAAGCTCGCATAGCCACAAGTTGGAAGAATCTGCAGTGACCCACAAGGTCTCAAAATAAACCTTTCTATATGAATTCCAAAGTCCTAAGACGCGTTGACAGAATTGACTAATATTTGCTATACAGACCAAAAACACCGTTTTCTGCAGCAGAAACGTCTAAAAGCTTCACTCTCTCCCCTGCACATGCACAAGGGAATATTGAAATTGAAATTAACCCACTGATTGCTATGTGAATAGTAGAGTCCAAGAATCCCCCCCTAAAAAAAGAAATAACACAAATTTTATTAGCACAAGTTCAACCTTGAAATAAGGATAACAGAAACTACCCACCCTTTGTTTAAATAAGGATCATATTTACTGGATCTCTCTTTCGGCAAGCAAGATTTGGCTCCCTCCCCTATGGTCCCTAAAAAGATAATATTATGGTACAAGTATGATATAACTCTGGTTGCCTCATTGGTGAGAATTGGTACCTTATGGAGTAGTAATCCAAAGATTTAACTAAGACAGCCGTGTGATTATAGTTCAACATTAGGATTTCAAAACCAACACCATTAAGGCTCCCACATAGAGAGAACAGTGAGGTTTGGTTTGGTTCTTGAGGCTAACAAATATGGTGATAGCAGCAAATAGCATGTCCTGTCCTATTATGTTTCTCAATCTATACTCTCTCTGTTAATGTTGATTGTTGTATCTAATTATCTCCTCCACTCTTATGTGAAGAAAATTTAGCACCATATAGAATGTTTCAAGTTTCTAATTTAATTTTATTTAAGTTTTGGTTTCTTTAGCTCCACAAGATGGAGGGTTTTTTCCTTTTACTCTATCCATTAACCTGACATTGATTTGAGCAGCATCATTCTAAGGTTTCCACACTAGAGAGCCACTTTACTTGATGAAGCAGTTCATTTTTTTTCTTTTCATAATTCATAATTCCTATGGATGTTTGCTAGTTGTAGGTCCAGTAATAAGCTACTAGCTTCTTGATGGCTTGAAGAGTTCTATGTTTTATAAACAATTAATAGTGATAGTTGTAAGTCTAACATTACTCTTTTATAAAACAGTAGTTTTAGTTGCACAAAAGCAAGTAACACAAAAATTTCAGAAATAAAATTTTTTAATACTTTTAAGAGCATCTCTCTTTTATCTCTTTCTTGATAGCAGCGAACAAAATTTAAATTATATGTCTGTGTCATTTTAAGGAAATAACATTATTGAACTCAAAAAGTGTTGAATTCATTGAGATTACATAAACCTGTTACATTATCTACCCTTTGCTTGATCTAGTGAGCTTTACTGCTCAGACTATTTATAAGGTTTATGAAAAACCTTTGCTTCTAAGTAACACTTCATTATTCCATATGGAAAGAACAGTAGAGATAGACCTATAGAAAAGAAAGTAACTGCATTAATAGTTTTTGTTTTTGTTTTATGTATCTAAACTTTGTGTCTGGCATTGAGTTCTTTGGAAGCTGGGGGAAAAAGGAAAGAAAGCCATCCCAAAAATCAAGGATGCATCATAAAAATGGGGAAAAATCATTAGTCTTTTTGCCCACGAGATAGAGCAATTGTTTTTCATTTCCTCAGCTATAATCTATGCGGTAAAATAGATAGGTGAAGTTGAATGTAGTAATAAATTAATAACCACAAATGTTCGAGCTGTGAAAGGTCTTCCTAGCATAGCATAGCATTCCTACTATATTGCCTTTAGTGGAATCACAATCTTTTAAATTCTCAGTCAAATGTGGAATCCAAATGACAAATTTGTAATATAGGGTGTGTAACACCCCGAAAATATGTATTTTTTTGTTTGGTCGATTCTGAATTATTTTGAATAATCCG
The DNA here is from genome assembly GCA_029884605.1 of Ormosia emarginata. Classification (NCBI taxonomy): domain Eukaryota; kingdom Viridiplantae; phylum Streptophyta; class Magnoliopsida; order Fabales; family Fabaceae; genus Ormosia; species Ormosia emarginata. Next base: position 656,094 of record JAQQTP010000049.1, on the reverse strand, counting down.
ACTCAACTTCTGTGAATTTTATTATTTGTGTGATTTTTAGGAATTTTTGGGAGTTTTTACGTTTTTTATTATTTTAATATTATTTTGGGCGGTATATATATAAGCCTTCGTATTTTATTTCTTTCTCTCAATCCTTAATTATTTTTACTAATCTGATTTGATTTTCACGAGTTTCACAATTAATATGATTTTTGTGAATTTTTGTGATATTTCAGATATTTTAATATATTTTAGATATTTTAAGATATTTTGAATATTTTATTATATTTTAGATATTTTGAGATATTTTTAAGATATTTTAGGATATTTTGAGATATTTTGAGATATTTTGAATATTATATTATATTTTTTATATTTTGATATATTTTGAATATTTAATATATTTATGATATTTTGGGTTGTATGTGGGCGTATGGGCCGGAAAAGTAAAAATTTTTATTGCCCGGAAAGCTTTGTACTGTTGATTCGGAGCCAGGGGAACTTATTAAACCCGAAACCAGAAATAGTTTTTGAGGTTTTATTTTCCTGCGATTTTATCTGATAAATAAAATCGGGGTATGTTTTATTATTCATTGGAAGATATTTTTCTTGAAAAATATCTAGTGGATGATTCTAGACGCAAGCCTAGTCACTCACTCTAGAATGTTCTAGATGATGACTCATCGTTAGTGACTCACCTAGGTGACTAGCCTAGTGACTCACATGTTCCAAATTGTTCTAGAAGACGCATCGTCAGTGCGCCTAGTCATCAAGTGCTTTACACATGGACCAATCAGGAGCGGGTCAAAGTTGGTGGCTGTGACTCATCGCGAAGGACCAATGGAAGCATGACATGTGGCATGACACCTTAGCACCTGTGACTCAACATATTCTAGAAGGTTCCAGAAGCGGTGACTCGCCCTGTGACTCACCACAGTGAGTCACCTGTTCCAGAAGCTTCCCTAACGACTCACCATGCTGACTCAGCGCTATGACTCACCATTAGTGACTCAGCTGATGACTCGTCATGCTGACTCAGTCAGTGACTCAGCACTGTGACTCGCCATGCTGACTCATCTATTCTAGAAAATATCTACGCTGGCTCATCATGCTGACTCATCATAGTGAGTCATATATTCTAGAAACTTCTCTTTGATGACTCGCTTTGTGACTCATCAAGGGCAATTAGTAGAAAATGATCAACAATAGTTGCTACCCAACTAGAGCAAGGTAAAAATATACATATATTTTATTACCCATTGGACAATAGATATTAACTTTATAAACAGTAATTATTGTTCATTGGTTAAAGTATATTAGAAAATATACAGTGTGCACCAATAGAAATTGGTCAACAAAAATAGCAACCAATAGGAATCAAGTTAGTAAATATTCAACTAATAAAAATTGGTCAAGAATAATGGCTTGACTTTTTAAGGACCAATAAGAAACAAGTTATTAAACAAATTTGGACTTCTTGAAATTTGTTGGTTCTACGGTGAAGGAGGAGAGCAAATTGCTCTAAATAGCCAATTCACTTTGTGAAATTCACGTAGGAAGCCTAAGTTAAACAAATAAAGACTAGTCAATATTGATGGCTATTCTTTGTTGTGTCCTACGGCCAAGCAAAATTTTTGTAAGGCAAATATTGTAATTCAATTCTTACCATCTTTCATTAATTAACCAAGTAAGACAAAGTCAATTTCGGTGGCTTCTCTCCATGTGTTTCTACGGCAATGTGAGCTTTAGGAAGGCAATTGTTACAATTCAATTCATTCTTATTTCTCTATGCATTTACGACCATGCATAGTAAAAGGAAACAAGTTTAATTTCAATTTCCTAAAGCTAGTCAATTTTGGTGGCTCTCCATTTGGTTTCCTATGGCTATGCATAGTAAATAGGAGACTTTGTTTCATTTAATCAAAGTCTTCACCTTTTCTCCAAAGCTATCAAACAAGCAAAGCTCTCAAATTTTTCTTTCTCCTTTTCTTCTTCAACCTCACGGCCTCCACCTCCAACCCATCATTCACTCTTCTATAATTCTAAACTACCTTATATCTTGCTTCCTTACTTCATCTCAAGCTACTTTGTAGTTGAAACCTAAGCTTGAATTATCCATTTTCTATCTTGTTCTTCAAAACTCAAGTTTGAAGCCTTGAAGGTAGGGTTCTTTAATCTTTATGTTTCTATCCATTTCAAAGTTCTAATCATGATTTTAATCCATGATTATTTTAGTTTAGAGCCTTAGGTATTAATATTGCATGTTTTCTTTGATTTTTAAGAAACTCTTGGTGGAGAAAGTTTACTTGAAGGAGGCATACGAGGAGCTTTGGAGGTTTCTTCAAGAGGTAAGAGGGAGATTACCCTCATCAGCCATGTGTTGGTGGTGAGGAATGAATGTGTTTGTAGTGAACAATCCAAAAGGATTCATTCACTTGGTTATTTATAGTTTTTCCTAATTGTGATTGATTATGTGTGTAAGCATGTCTAATAGCTTTAATATTTTGTATGTGTTTTGACGAGCGCCGAACTCAATCAAAATTATAACCGAAGTTATTACCTAAACTTGTAGTATAGTGAACAACACCGGATCGTCTCCTCAAGGATCGTAAATGTAATTTGATCAAATTAAGTTAAGTTAGAAAAAGGGGGGTTTTGATGGTTCGAGGATCACAGTGACAAGATTTAAAGAGAAATAACAATTAGAAGAACAGTCAATTCAGAAATCTATCCGAGATTGGGTGGATTCAATCATAAACATTTCAACAAACACTTGAAACACATTTGAATGGTTAACTTAGATCTAACCGAGATCTCTGCATCAGATCCAGAATTCATACTAGACAATCGTCCAGAATTCAATTGACAAGTAATAAACACAAATCTGCAATCGCACCATTCATGTATATATATATCAATTTAAGCACCGAATTCAATTAACCTAGGCACCAATCAGTAACCTAACCTCTTCAATTACGTGATTAGTTTAGATTAATCAGTTCTAAGTTTCATCACAAATCTCAATCTTCAGTTATGTGATTAATTCAGATCAATCAGTTCTAAATTTCATCACAATACTTAATCTTAAACCAAGATCAAATCAGATCAAACATAAACAGAATCATCATTCATACATTCAAGATTAAGAGAACAGAAGAAGAAGAGAAGAGGAATTCAAATATAAATCAAATACATTACATAACCAAGGTCTCAAGAATCCAAACCACAATCTCTTCAAGAGTCCCGAATTGACTAAAAGTAACTTAGCTCTCCATTACAATGAAGGAAATCATCAAAATATACAAGAGCTATGAGAAACTATGAAGAAACAAGAAGAAACTATAAGAGAATTGAAGGAGAATACAACTTGTTGTTAATGATAACCAATGGTGCCCTTTTATAGAAGTCTAGGGTAACAAAATGACAAAGGGGAGTGGGTGGATGAGTGGGTTGGTGAGTGGAGTGGTTGAATGGGTTGGTGAGTGGGTTGGTGAGTGGAGTGGTTGAATGGGTTGGTGAGTGAAGTGGGTGAGTGGGTTGGTGAGAGGAGTGGTTGAGGACGAAAATTTTGACGTCTGACTTGGAAGCCAAAAACGACCAACTATACTTCAGATCCACGAAACGTACTCTTCATGAAAGTTGTAGATCTTTGTCTTGGCTATAACATGCATATCTGGATTATCCAATTTGGCTTCTTACAACCTAAGATATGGCCCAAATACCACAGGTCACTCAAACCCAACTTCAGCACCTCTGTTCCGATTTGCAGGCTCAAACTGACCCATTAGACTTCATTGTTTCAAAAAGTGTTCTTCATGAAAGTTGTTTATTTGGGTCTTAACTATCAACTGTCCAAATTTCAGCCCATCTCCATTATTACAACTTGGGATATGATTTTATGAGTGCACACTATTCGGATTCTAGTGACAGAACCCGTATTCTGACTTCCATGTAAACTTAGGTCCCTTAAACATCTGAATTGGACTTCGAGCTCTTCATCAAAGTTGTAGAGCTTCCTCCTAGCTTTGCTACAAGGTAAAATTCATGATTATCAGATATCAGGAACTGAAGTTATGGCCAAAATACAGAAATAGTGTCAAATCTCAATAATACTAAAAATATTCAATTATGACCAATTTGAGCTCAAACTCACAAAATCATACCAAACTCAATCAATTAAGAATATGGAGAGTGTAAATGACTAAACATAAGGGTTTCTTAATGAATAAAATATGTGATTATCAAGATTGTGGTTTGGATTCTTGAGACCTTGGTTATGTAATGTATTTGATTTATATTTGAATTCCTCTTCTCTTCTTCTTCTGTTCTCTTGATCTTGAATGCATGAATGGTGATTTTGTTTATGTTTGATCTGATTTGATCTTGGTTTAAGATTAAGTATTGTGATGAAATTTAGAACTAATTGATCTGAATTAATCACATAACTGAAGATTGAGATTTGTGATGAAACTTAGAACTGATTAATCTAAACTAATCACGTAATTGAAGAGGTTAGGTTACTGATTGGTGCATAGGTTAATTGAATTCGGTGCTTAAATTGACATATATCTACATGAATGGTGCGATTGCAGATTTGTGTTTATTACTTGTCAATTGAATTCTGGACGATTGTCTAGTATGAATTCTGGATCTGATGCAGAGATCTTGGTTAGATCCAAGTTAACCATTCAAATGTGTTTCAAGTGTTTGATGAAAGGTTTATGATTGAATCCACCCAATCTTGGATAGATTTCTGAATTGACTGTTCTTCTAATTGTTATTTCTCTTTAAATCTTGTCACTGTGATCCTTGAACCATCAAAAACCCCTTTTTTTCTAACTTAACTTAATTTGATCAAATTGCATTTACGATCCTTGAGGAGACGATCCGGTGTTGTTCACTATACTACAAGTTTAGGTAATAACTTCGGTTATAATTTTGATTGAGTTCGGCGCTCGTCAAAATTTTGACGCCGTTGCCGGAGAACCGTAAGTGTGATATAATTTTTTTTAAAATTATCATACTAACTCTTTCTTTTTCTTTTTCTTTCATTGTCATTTTATTGCATTTTGTTGCATTTTAAGGATACAATGGACCATGCATAATGGAGTCAAAACTTGAGGAGTTGACTTCTTTGGTAAGACATATAGTAGTGAGACAACAATCACCTGTGCAGGAAGCTACACTTGTGTGTAACATTTGTTTTTGTTCATCTCACCCCACATATGCATGCCCTACACTTCAGTATGGTAGTTCTGTTTTTCTAGATCAATTTGTTGCAGCAGCTGGTTATTTTCCTGATGAACCACAGTTCCAGCAGCAGCAACAAAGTTATGATCCTTTCTTCAACACATATAACCCTGGCTGGAGAGACTATCCGGATCTGGGATATAGCAAATCGGCATCACAACAGCAGCAATCATTGCAATATGAGCAGCTATTTCAACAGATAACAAGTCCAACAACCACAAAACTTGAGCCTTCAATAGAGGACTTGATGAAAACCCAAATTGAGTTCCAACAGAATTTCACTGCCACTATTCAGGATTTAACAACCCAAATTGAGCAGTTGACAATCACTGTTAATGAATTGAGAAGTCAAGAGTCAGACCAACTCTCTTCCCAAACAATTCCTAACTCCCTGCATTCTAATTGTCATATTGATTTACCTGCATATTTAGTTGAGGAAACTCATGATGAGTTGTGTGCTGAATTTCCTGATTTTATTGGTTTTAATGATTCTAACAATTGCAACTCATGTACTGATTGTGACGGTGATATAGAATGTGTTACGTGTGCTGAGATTTCTGCATATTTGAAAGTTGAAGATTCTGTTTATGTAACATCTAATGATATTGAAGGGTCTATCAGCAATGCAGTTGCAGAGTTTACAACACATAGGGAGGTGGAGTTGAAGGCCATTGAGGAATTTTCAAAGAAGGAGGAAAGACAAAGATATGACAAGTAATTCATCGAAGTGGATTTTGTTTTTGGGTCATGGTCCAATATAATCAATGAAAGCAGAATTGCCAAATTACACGTGTTGCATGCCATTGGTGAAGTCAAGGAAATTAAGAAAGACCAATGGGACCCCAATGGGAGCCCTCATGCTTCAAGCTTAACTTGGTCATTACACTTCAACCAATGAGACCCTAGTGAAAGCTATCATGTTGTGTCAACCATAACTTGGTCATCACGTTTCAACCAATGGGATCCTGGTGGAGTCTTTTCACCAACCTCACTTAATAAGACCAATGGACACCATCTCAAGCCGAAAAATGTGGAAGTGAAAGTGATGGGCTTTTACCATCCACATTATAAAGATCACTAAGAAGTGTCCCAACGTCGAGCTAACGACGTTAAACAAGCGCTTATTGGGAGGTAACCCAACTAGATTTGTTTTCAAGATCTTTGGGGATGGTTTTCGCAATCTGAGAAGATAAAAACATACTTCACTTTGAATGGTGAGAGTAAGGAGTCAATAAGTTATACCTTATTGACTCTTGAGACGCATTCTTGTGGCCTGGTACATCATGAACTTCTTAATTGTGGAATCTCTTCGAGATGAACGTAAGTGTTACGATCTTGGGAATCGACTCTAAAAGACCCGCATTTCCTCTTTAATTTTATATTATTCCAGTCATGTTATTTTGGTTTTACATTTTACTCATTTGTTTTGTGAGTTTTCGGTTCATTGCAGCTTTGATTCTTACGCATCTTTTCTGCTTGCCATTATCTCGGCCCTCATCAGGTTGTGTTGCTCTTTTCTTTTCGTTTTATTTATCACTTTCACATTGAGGACAATGTCTATATTAAGTGTGGGGGAGAGATTTTAGCATGTTTCTTTTTTGTTAAAAAAAATCAAAAAACAAAGGGGTTCATTACATGATTGAATAACTTTTCTCCCTTCTTGAACTGATATGCTTGGTGATGGATGATTGAATTGATGAATTGAGTTTGATGGATGCATACCTTGTGAGATTTTGAGCCTAATGGATGGATTCAACATTTATGCCATTCTCTTCTTTCTTGTGTGATTTTCACTCATGTTAATGACCACTCTAGAACTTGCTTTGATTCTTTTTGAGGCTACATTTCACTTGCATGCATGAACATGATTGAGGCCCTCTTTCTTAATTAGCTAGTTTAACCAAATAGCCAACCTTTTTTTCAATATGATATCAAGCACTCTTTTGACTTCTTGAAAATTCTCTGATTCCTGCCAACCTTGTATATTTTCCTTTACTTAACCCCTTTGAGCTTATTTGACCATTCCTTGTTTCTAGCCTCATTATGTGCCTTAAATGAAAAATCGTGTTCTTACTTTACCTAAGGGAATAAAAGAACATTAGCTTGGTTAATGGATGAGTTTTTGAACAAGTGTGGGGGTGTGTGTACAAAATGGTTGTTGAAAAAGGAAAGAGTGCCTAAAAAAAACAAAAAAAAATGTATGTATATAGTTATGTTCATATATAAAAAAAGAAAAAAAAAAGAAAAGGATTGGGAAATGAATATGTAAAGGGATATACATTAGAGTTGGGATGAACTTTTATGCTTGTTATTTGAACTCAACTCTCATTTGCTTTTATTCTCTTTGGTATTTATCTTCTCATATCCATTTTATCCTCTTCTGTTACCTTGACCTCAATACAACCTTGAATAAAGTCCTCATGATTTGTGTGTACATGTGTTTTGAGTAGTGAAGAAGTAGAAGATAAGCAAGCTTATGGTAGTACAATTTTCATGGGTTGAATTGAGTGAAATACCTACCTTTTAAACACTTGAGAGATTGAGAGGGAATCTTGTGAAGATCTATCATTCTCGATTCATGTTGAAGATACCTTGCTTGTTGGTTTGAGATGTGGAGAATTGTTAACTCATGAATGTTTTGATCCCTTGAACCTTTGGTTGTTCTTCTTGATTGTAAAATTTTGGGCTCTTGAATGTCGTTGGAATTTAAATTTTTGTTAATCTCTTATGTCCTTGTTTTGGTCTTGAGTTTTGCTCAGGAGTGCAAAAAGCTAAGTGTGGGAGAATTTGATAATCACATATTTTATTCATTAAGAAACCCTTATGTTTAGTCATTTACACTCTCCATATTCTTCATTGATTGAGTTTAGTATGATTTTGTGAGTTTGAGCTCAAATTGGTCCTAATTGAATATTTTCAGCATTATTGAGATTTGACACTGTTTCTGTATTTTGGCCATAACTTGAGTTCCTGATATCTGATAATCATGAATTTTACCTTGTAGGAAATCTAGGAGGAAGCTCTACAACTTTGATGAAGAGCTCGAAGTCCAATTCAGATGTCTAAGGGACCTAAGTTTACATGGAAGTCAGAATACGGGTTCTGTCACTAGAATCCGAACGGTGTGCACTCATAAAATCATATCCCAAGCTGTAATAATGGAGATGGGTTGAAATTTGGACAGTTGATAGTTAAGACCCAAATAAACAACTTTCATGAAGAACACTTTTTGAAAAAATGAAGTCTAATGGGTCAGTTTGAGTCTGCAAGTCGGAATAGAGGTGCTGAAGTTGGGTTTGAGTGACCTGCGGTATTTGGGCCATATCTTGGGCTGCAAGAAGCCAAATTGGACGATCCAGATATGCATGTTATATCCAAGACAAGGATCTACAACTTTTATGAAGAGTACTTTTTGTGGATCTGAAGTATAGTTAGTCGTTTTTGGCTTCCAAGTTAGATGTCAAAATTTTCGTCCTCAACCACTCCTCTCACCAACCCACAAAATTCATGATTATCAGATATCAGGAACTGAAGTTATGGCCAAAATACAGAAACAGTGTCAAATCTCAATATTGCTGAAAATATTCAATTAGGACCAATTTGAGCTCAAACTCACAAAATCATACCAAACTCAATCAATTAAGAATATGGAGAGTGTAAATGACTAAACATAAGGGTTTCTTAATGAATAAAATATGTGATTATCAAGATTGTGGTTTGGATTCTTGAGACCTTGGTTATGTAATGTATTTGATTTATATTTGAATTCCTCTTCTCTTCTTCTTCTGTTCTCTTGATCTTGAATGCATGAATGGTGATTCTGTTTATGTTTGATCTGATTTGATCTTGGTTTAAGATTAAGTATTGTGATGAAATTTAGAACTGATTGATCTGAATTAATCACATAACTGAAGATTGAGATTTGTGATGAAACTTAGAACTGATTAATCTAAACTAATCACGTAATTGAAGAGGTTAGGTTACTGATTGGTGCCTAGGTTAATTGAATTCGGTGCTTAAATTGACATATATCTACATGAATGGTGCGATTGCAGATTTGTGTTTATTACTTGTCAATTGAATTCTGGACGATTGTCTAGTATGAATTCTGGATCTGATGCAGAGATCTCGGTTAGATCCAAGTTAACCATTCAAATGTGTTTCAAGTGTTTGTTGAAAGGTTTATGATTGAATCCACCCAATCTCGGATAGATTTTTGAATTGACTGTTCTTCTAATTGTTATTTCTCTTTAAATCTTGTCACTGTGATCCTTGAACCATCAAAACCCCCCCTTTTTTTAACTTAACTTAATTTGATCAAATTGCATTTACGATCCTTGAGGAGACGATCCAGTGTTGTTCACTATACTACAAGTTTAGGTAATAACTTCGATTATTATTTTGATTGAGTTCGGCGCTCGTCAGAGTTCCCTAAGTATTGGGATCATTCATATATGCATTCCTAAGTGTGTTGAGACACAAATGCGGGTAATTCTTGGAGAGAATAACTTTATGGCATATATCTACAAGTTGTGAAACCTAAGCTTTATTTGAGAGGTGAAATGCTTAGATTAGTGTTTAGAATTGTAAGTCAACGTGATATTGATTTTACCTATCACTTGTGATGGTGATTTGTGATGGGAATGGCACATAAGGTGAGTATGTAAGTATTCCTAATTTGATAGTTGGAAAAACCTCATAGAGGAGGATGGGCACATTTAAGGACATTGGTTATGATTTCGTGTAGAAGAGTAATCAATGTGGTACTTGTAACACCCTCCGTAGGGCATCACATTTCCGACTACAAGCTCATAATCTGAAAAAGATTTCATAAAAGGTTTGAGTTATAAAACATGAGTTTTAAAATTTCTTTTCGTGGAAACATAAACTTACTGAAATTTATAGGTAATACTGAAAAATAGATTTGAACTGATTAATATATATTATTGATACCACATAATATTTAACAATTTTTTTAGGAAACATAACACTTACAGACTCAATTTTAAATAGTAGCAAATCCTATGACAGGTCCTACTTAATAGCACGGTAAAACACTATTGATAAAACTTAACATACTTATTCCATCTTGTATCCATCTTGACGCGTCATGTATCTGTTCCTCCTTAAATCTGTACACCATCGAATCTAGGATGGCCACTCCTTGATGTTGTCACTGAACTCAGAATATTTGCTTCCAGTCAAGTCTAAGAAATTCGTTCCATCTACTATACAATTTTAACAATACAAGCACAACAAAACAATATAACAAAGAGGTGAGATCACCTACGCCAATACCAACATGGTAGCATGGAGATAACACAAATAACACACCATACAAGTATATTATACCATAATTACAATCATGCCCTCATTATTAATTATCATCACAACAGACGTAATAAATAATAATTACGATCCTACCCTCAATATTTTCCAAATATTCAACAATTCAATTATCATAAACAATAATTATGATAATGCCCTCAACATTATCCAAATATTCCACAATTCATTGTATAATCACACGATAATTACAATAATGCCATCAACATCATTCAATATTCCTCAATTAATATATCACACAAATATAGATATTTAGATTATGTATGTGCACATAGACTCAATTTCCTACTCCATGGAGGTTTTTACAATTTCGAGATGAATGTTCTGGTTAATTGTCAGCCTTAGCCCAAAGACAATCTCCAGTCTTTGAAAGGAATCGTGTTCTTGTCGGGTATCATCAATGTGTTACAATGGACTACGTTGCCAAGTGGCACAGGGTACTTGCCACTGCCCACTGGATCGACCGCCACGCCTTGACGCCCCCAAGATCCATCATAGATCTCACTTTTCAATTCTCATTCTCTCTTTGGCCATAAAGGCCATAATAGCTATCAGCTATATTTCGTTCAATGCACGAATACCTCAATGCAAATTCTGTTCAATGCATGAATACCTCAATGCAAGTTCTGTTCAATTTCATCATATGCCTCAATGCATATCTTTCAATTTCATCATTAAAAAAGTTCCCTTTCAGTACATCTGTTCTTTACAGTATCTTTACTGTATTTTCAATCGCGTATCATTTTTAACGTGTTTTCACAATCACGTAACACTTTTGTTACGTTTTCAAATCTCATAATCATTTTCCAATGTTTTCTCAATCGCGTAAAAATATTTACATGTTTTCCAAATTATGTAGCGATTTTCCATTGTTTTCAAAGTCGTGTAACTTAAAAATCATATTTTCAAGTTACGTAAATCATTTTTCTATCATTTTTCAACTACGTAAAATATTCTTCAATATTCCAAACATCATTTTTGACTTTCCAAAAATCAATGTCATTTCCAACATCATTTTCCACATTTTATCCTTTAAGAAATCCTTTCCACAATATATTCCACAAAATTACCTTTCCATTAATTTAAATCAATATTTCTAACTTAAAATTTCATAACGCGCTCCAAAACCTAAAGGATGAGTTATACGTTAGTAAATTTTAAGTCACCAACATATTCTTTATAATTCTAAATCAATTCTAAAAATCAATCCTCTTTAAAATAAATTGAGGTTCAAACACTTTCAACCTGTCTTTTCCATTCATATATGAAAATTTCATTTTTCAAGTGACAAAACATTTTGTTTCCATTTCTTTAATCCTTGTACTAGATCAATTACATTTCCACTTTGAAATTATTTTGTTTCATGCACTATGGCATTCACCCTTGCCAGCTAGGGACTTTGGCACTTAACTTTTGCCAACTTGGCACCTCGGCCCTTAACTCTTGCCACTTAGGCACTATGGCACTCTACTATTGCCAACTTGCTTCTTAAATCTCTTATCACCTCTCTTGTGACATCTGTGCAACTTTAAGTTGCTTAAGAAACTAAAACTCTTGATCTCAGGCAATCCATGTCTAATGGATGCACAACTTTTCTTTTATATTTCCTTGTATGCCACTAGGTTTTTCCATCTAAGAAATACCCTATCTAGTGCCTCAACACACTCTACTAGGCATAACCAAAGAGTTCCATCCACCAGAGATCTCAAAACATCCAAAAACAACATTTTGGACCTTCAGGGTATCACGTCGCGACACAACACTTTTCACGCCGCGGCACCCAACTCTCGGGTGCAACTTCTGGGTTAATTTTGGTATCACGCCGCGGCATGCCACTGCCTACGCCACGACGTGCTAAGCAAAATAACCTTCACATTGCAGCGTGCCACCTCCACGTTGCGGCGTTCTTTGTAGAAACCAGATTCTGCAAAATTCTGCAGAATCGTGGTACTGTTCCATTCATTTTTCTCTTAGATTTTGGCCATTTCTATCCCATCTCTCGGTGATTCTATGTCCCTAATCAGTTCTTTAGCACATAGGAAACATCAAACACCAACTTAAACCACTTAATTTGGATTATGGATCAAAATTCCTCATACTTTAACCTAAACCCCTCTTTGGGCATTTAGGATCTAACTTGGATAGCTTTTGTTTCTGATTCGAATTCCTTGCATGAACAAGTCATAAACCTCATTTATAACTCATCCAAACAAGAAAAGCACCTACAACATCTCTAGAACTCAAAATGACACATTAAACCTCAAAGGCCTAACATAGAAAAATAAGGAAAAAGATGAAGTTAGAGCTCAAGAACCCCTACCTCTTGAAGACACTTGATCCTTGAAGCCTTGCTCTTGCTCTTGCCTTAAATCCTGTTCCTTGGGTCCTTCCTCTTTTCTTCTCTTCCCCCTTCGATTTCTCCTTTTTCTCTCTTCTCCCTGTTCTTTCTTTTCTTTCTTTCTTTTCGTTTTCTGCTTCTCTTTCTCCTCTCAACCGAAAGTTAATAGAGAAAAATGGAGGAAAAGTCCATTTTGCCCCTACAACCATACTGGAACTTATATCTGTTAAAGACACTTGAATTATGATAATTCAAGTTTTTTAACTTTCAACAGATTTAAAATAAATTCTAAGATTCATTAAAAATCTTGTTTCACCTTTTCTCTATTTTTTTTATATCTGCTGGGGGTAATTCGGTATTAAAATGCACAACCAGTATGCCTAAAAATATTAAATCAACTCCCATTACTCTGAAACTTTAACTACACCTTACTTAACTCATTTGTGACCAAGAAACAAATTATCTAAACTTTTTTCCCTTCAAATAGTAGTTTATGTTATTTTCTGAGTCATTTTAAGCAACTTTTTACACTCGGGGTTGCAACAAAATGCCTAAACTAACTCGGTTTGTCATCAAACTTCACTGACATATCAAACAAGTCATATGCTATCTTTGTACACATATAAAAGTCTAATATGTTTTTCTAGGATGTTACATCGCCAGGACATAAAACTGATCAGTCCACACCTAGGCGTGATCAAGCTGCGCCAAGCGTGGTCAACTCTGTAGAAAATTTTGCAGAATCGAGCCATTGTTTCATTGGAACAATTCATGGATTTTGGTCATTCCAATTCAGTTTCTAAGTGATTTTATATTCCTAACAAGTTCACTGGAGGTTAGTTTTGGCTTCTTATAGTCAAACACTAAAAAGGTACCAAAAAATCCTGATCTACTAAGAACACTTAGATTTCTCCAAATCCAGTTTTCTTGTAGCCAACAAGTTTAAAGTAAATCATAGGATTCATCAAAAATCTTGTTGCACCAAAAACATCATTTTCCATATCAGCTGCTAGTCAAATCAGTATTAAAATGCACAACTAGTATGCTTAAAAATACCAAACTAGCTCTGATTATCCTCAAATTTTAACAGAAGCATCGTTCACACGTTTGTGACCTAGAAATAAAGCCTCCACACTTATTTCTATTAACTAAGTACTTTAAGCCATTTCTGGGCTAATAACAGCCATATCGCACACATAGTGTTACAGCAAGGTGACTAGACATGCTCAGATAGCCACGACATTCAACAAATATGTTAAGCAAGTGTTAGGTTACCTCTGTATCTATATACAAGCCTAACATGTTTTCCACGGTGTTACATTCCTCCCCTCCATTTTAAGAATTTTGTCCCCAAAATTCATATTATCACCTATCAAATACAATATCATACTCAAAAAGATCTCACTTCCCTTTAATGATATCTTATTAATTTTAAACACAAACTAACAACTCAGCTAACATGCAACTTATGAGAATATTCTGATGAGTTTCCAACACATGGCACACACAAATAAATTCCTTGCATAAGGTCTGAAGATGAAGCCTTTGATGTTCTGACTAGAGTATACACCCTCCCTGAAGCTTGCAGCTTTGGGTTGGACATAACTCCTTGTATCTGTGAACACCTCATAGCATAATGCTCTGGTTGACCACACTTAAAGCACACCTCACAAGGTCTAACGCCATGTGGCCTCCCACACACAAAGCACTCAAGCTATAAGGTTTCCACTTAAACTAGCTCATCTTCATTGCCTTCATCACTTTTTGAAGAACTGGATGTAGAAACGCTTTCTTCACCCTAATCTGGTGGATAGCTGGGTGTAGGAACACTTCCCTCATACCTATCATCCGCTTATATCAAAACTCTTTAGGATTACCTAAAAAGATCTAATCACTTGTATCCCTAAGAGTCTCATCTTTTTTTTGAGCTTCTAGGATCTGAGTCCTCAAGTCACTCACAATGTCCACTTAACTCACACTGAGACTATATGGCAACACAGTTACTGAAAGACTCATGTCCCTAAAACTCTCAAGAAGTTCACTCTCTTGGATCATCATCATTTGGAACACATGTAGGGATTTCCTACTTAGTGCATTAGCTACCACCTTGGCCTTACCCGGATGATACTTTAACTCCATACAAGAAAAGTCTCATACTTTTAGGGCAAACACTACTGTCGTTAACTCCAGATCATAAGTGGGGTAGTTCTCTTCAAGAGGCCATAATTGCCTTGATGCATAGGCAACAACTCTCCTATGTTGCATTAGAACACACCCTAAACCCATCTTTAAAGTATCACAATATACCTCAAAGTTATCCAAGAGATCTGTAATTACCAACACCGGTGTAGTAGTTAACCTCAACATCAACTTTTGGAAATTATTCTCACAAACTGGAGTCTACTCAAAAGTACTACCTTTCCTAGTCACCCTAGGCAAGGGTAGCGCGAAATGAGAAAAACCCTTTATGAACCTTCTATAGTACCCCGCTAGGCCTAAAAAGCTTCAGATCTCGGTCACAGTGGTGGGTCTCTCTAACTGTAAGACTGCATCAACTTTGCTTGGGTCCATAGAAATCACACCGTGGAATATCACATGTCCCAAACACCGCACTTGTGGAAACCAGAACTCGCATTTAGATAGCTTGGCAACCAACCTATTCTCCTTACAGGTTTCCAACACAATCCTCAAATGTGGTTCATGTTCCTCCATTAACTATGAATAGATTGAAATATCATCAATATACACCATAACAAATTGTTCCAGGTAGGGTCTCAAGATCCTGTTCACATATCATATGAACAAAGCCAGCGGATCCGTTAACCCAAAGAACATCATGAAACACTCATAAAGTCCCTCCTTAGTTTTGAAAGTGGTTTTAGGAAGATCCTCATTCCTAACCCTTATCAGATGATACCCAGACCTAAGGTCAATCTTTGAGAAAACCACAATTCCTCTCAGCTAATTCATTAGATCATCTATCATAGGTAACAGATACATGACTTTGATAGTCACCATATTCAACTGTCTGCAATCCACACAGAGCCTCATGGTACCATCCTTTTCTTCACTAGAACACAGATGCTTCCCCACAATGAAGGCCTAATGAATTGTTCGCTCAACAAATTCTCGATTTGCTTTTTGAGTTACGCTGACTCTAGTGGTGCTATTCTATAGGGTGTTATAGAGATAGATCTCATTCTAGGAACTAAGTCTATAAAGAACTCTATTTCTCACTCGGGTGACAGATCCACTACCTCATTGAAGGTCCTGTGATCTTCGCTTCTCTTGAGATTTACCAACATTGTCCATAATGATTCTACATTTGTTCACCAAGGCTACAAAATCCTATATTTTCAAAACTTGGATCACTCTCTAAATGTCTTCTCTCAATCCCTTCTCAAAATGAATACACTCCCACTGTGCCACTCTGAAACAGGATGGAAACTTCGACAATTCATTGAGCTTGGCCACAAATGACCAACAGACGATTTGCTTTGCTCCAACCTCAGAAATTCTATTTTCTTTACATTTCTCCAAATTCTGTGGAAAATACTTCTTCTGAAACGAATTCTTAAAGATCTTCCATATAACAAGAGTCCTTAACACCTCGAAAGATCTCTTAATGTCCATCCATCACTATTTTGCTTCTCCATCTAACATGTAAAGGCAAAGAGCACTCACTGCACATTCGAGCAAACCATATAACAGTGAAGATCTCCTCTATTTCCTTTAGTCAACTCTCAGCTCTCACCGAGTCATACTCCCCCTTGAAGGACGATGGATTAGTCTCCTTGAACTCCAAGAGGTCATGGAAAGTCTGATTCTTCCCCACTAACACCATCTTGGTTTGGTTGCCTCGATTGATGTGTTGGTAATGTAGGCTGTTAACGCTGAGTCGCACCCCTCATCTCAAATGTGCTTGCAGTGGCAACTGCTTGTTCTCCGATAGCCTCAGAAGTTGCAGTAGTCTGCTCCCACATTACATCTGCCATAGCCATAAAAGCTCCAACAATGTTAGCGCCTTCATGGCCAGAGTTCCTATTCCTACAGGTTCACCTTGGAGATGCTATAGTTTCCTGTACACACAGAACAATACATGTTGGGGTAGCTAATCCCAATATCAAGTAATCGTGAAATAGAAGCTAAAGCAGTCATACCAAAGGCAAGTTATGTAGTTCTATCACAACCTCTATCACAAGAGACGAAGAAATGCACAACCACACGTATAGGAACTCCTAAACATACCCAAGCATAGTCAGTCCACACCCCGGCTCAACAAGATGAATTGTTCTGATACCATAATGTAACATCCTAATACTGAGAACCTGGTATATCACGCATATACCTGGATAAGCAGTATTAGCTGTGCTACTTCTAGCCTATAACAACAAACTAACCCATATTATTCATTCATATAAATCAATATGGAGAGCCTGAATAACAAAAGAAATATATATATATATATACAACATCAGCCTTTCAAAGGCATAGAGTACTGTGTAACCTTTACAACTCAAGGTAGAAAGAAATAAATATACACCATATTTGTTCTTATAAACAACATAAACTACACTAGTCCTTCTGCTACTTCTGTTTTCCTTTACCTGTACTTGGATTTGCATGGAACACACACAGGGGTGAGAAATCATAATTTCTCAGTATTCGCATACCAAGACCAGCAATTAATCATTTTCAACAAATAATGAACTAAACACATTAATGTGAATATTCAAAAATCAATAACATCAAAAGATCGCTCATACAATCCTAAGATATTATCAATCAATCAACCAAGCAAATGACAACTGCTCATACAATTGTCAACCATGCAGTGCTTTATGTAATGAGGTGTGATTATGCTCAAACAACTTACTAATATAATGATAATGCAATGCTAGTGCAGGTTCTAAGATTTGAAAATACAAGTTACTTGCTTAATTTCCCAGAAACATTTGTCTCTTGTATATACAAAATAGGTTAAGCCAAAAGCCTACATCCCACTTGGTAATAGGTAAACACCCTCCTCTTATCAAAGTAAAAGTACTATTGTCACCTCCATACCGGTAACTCTGACCATAGTAGTATACTTGCTACGAGAATCTAGATCAACACCTTATCCTCTGGCTATATGGCTGTGCACACTATATTAAGCTACAATACATAAGAAACTAACAAGTACCAAGTTTAAAAAAAAGATATGCAATGTATTTCACAAATACATATATCATCACTAGGTCTATCCTAACCAAGTGACTAAGGAAAACTAGTAAACTAACCAACCAAGCTCACTTATCACATAACATGCAAGGTCATGTTTCTAGTTTTTCATATAACTCAAGCCTTGTCTCACAAGGGAGTAAATATCATTCATGCATTCCCAGCTCCATTATCCACACAAATTAGTAACTAATGCATGATAACAAGTACTACTTACTAAGCACACTTAGCATACAACACCTAAGACCTCACTTCATCACTTCACAAGTTATTCACAAGGCAACCACAAGTTGCTTAAGATTCTAGGTATTGACCTATGACATTCTACTTCTCAAAGGATGCCTAGGGTTTCTCTCATCCTATCACATAGTTCACCTTATCCAAGTGAAAGGTTCTAACTAGATTACATGCTCTCCTGGATCAACTTTATTACATAAAGGAACCATCCTATATCTCTCACATATCCTCAAGTTCAACCTTTAAGAACAAGAGAACATATACCAACTATACATTTTAAACTCAACTTTAACTCTAAAGGAGTAAACTATGCATATAGGTAGGCATTATATACCAAACAACCTAAACTAGTTGTTCCTAGTACACCTTGTATTTAATTCTCAAAGCCCTTCTCATAAGGCAAGTGGCTATCCAATACTAATACATATAGGTCCTAGCATCACCTATCCTATAAGGTAGCAAGAACTATATAACTAGTATTTTCTTACTTAAAATTTATCATAATCACTTCACAAGTGATTTCCAAGTCAACCTCTTGTTGATTAAAGTTTTAGATTATCTCTAAGGCATTCTAACTCTTAGATTTGCCTAAGGTTTCACCACTCTTGAATATATGCCATGTGGTTATTCACTCCAAGAATTACCCTCATTTGTGTCTCAACACACTTAGGAAAGCATATAAGAATGATCCCAACACTTAGAAACTTCCAAAGATACTAAAACACATTTTTGAAGAATCTGGAGCTCATGCCGCGGCACAAAACTGGGCACGCCGCGGCACCCTGCTCTTAGGTGCAACTACTAGACAAAAAACGGCCCCACACTACGGCATGCCATGATCCACGTTGCGGCATACTCACGCTTCGGGCCACACCGCAACGTGCCCTACAGAACTCAGATTCTGCAGAATTCTGTTGTCACGGGTTATTGTTCCATTGGAACAAATTCCAGATTTTGGCCACTCCAAATCAGTTTCTAGGTGATTTCAAGTTACTAACAAGTTCACTAACATGATGGAAACCTAAAACACCAATTGATTTCATAAAAAATGGATCAAAACACCAAATCACTCATCCAAACCCCTAAAATCAACACTTAGAGCATTTTAGGTCCAAATGGAGAATTTTCAGTTTCTAATCCAAACTCTTAGCATGAACAAGTCATAAACCACATTCAAAACTCATCCAAGCAAGAAAATCACTTCAAACACTTCAAGAACTCATTTTGGCATATTAAACCTCAAACAAACATAACATGAAAAATGAGTAGGAATGAGAGTTTGAGTTCAAAAACCCTACCTCTTGTGCAGCAAAGATGAAGATCTTGAAGTCTTGATCTTGCTCTTGGATCCCCTTCAAGCCTTGATCCTTGGTCCTTTAGCTTTTCCCCCCTTTTCTCCTTTTTTCTTTCTCTTCCTATGTTCCTCTTCTTTTCTCCCTGTTTCTGCCTTAACTGTGAGAGAAAATTAGGAAGGGAGGTTAGTTTTGGCTTCTTATAGTCAAACACTAAAAGGGTACCAAAAAATGTCGATCTGTTAAGAACACTTAAATTTCTCCAAATCACGTTTTCTTGCAGCCAACAAGTTTAAAATAAATTACAATATTCATCAAAAATCTTGTTGCACCAAAAACATCATTTTCCATATCAGCTGCTAGTCAAACTGGTATTAAAATGCACAACCAGTATACTTAAAAATACCAAACTAACTCTGATTATCCTCAAATTTTAACAGAAGCACCGTTCACATGTTTGTGACTTAGAAATAAAGCCTCCACACTTATTTCCATTAACTGAGTAGTTTAAGTCATTTTCGGGCTAATAACAACCATATCGTACACATAGTGTTACAATAAGGTGACTAGACATGCTTAGAAAGCCACAACATTCAACAAACATGTTAAGTAAATATTATGCTACCTCTGTATCCATATACAAGCCTAATATATTTTCCAGGGTGTTACACGAGTGAGGGGGTGGAACGTGGCTTACGGAATGGTGGTTATCTGAGCCGCCTTGCATTTATCGCACCCCCAAGAGATCTGTAACTATGCTATATTCGTCCTTTGGGAGCTAGAAGAGGGCATAAATCTCACCACAGTCATAGCCAAGATATGCAGAGCATAGTCTTAGCATGTTATCTAGTCCTTGAGTGTCCAGATGAATAGACCACGGTTATTCCCTAGATCCTACTTGACATCAGAGGCCAGGGTCTGGTATCACTTTATCAGCACCTGCATCCTGCCATCAAGCAACCTATCAGAGGTGACATGTGATCGTGCCATTCTTATTTACTACTTACTAGAGCACTGATCCATCAATGTTGCCCCAGATTATTTTTGACTAGATTAGGGGGTCGACACGAGAGCCGAGGAGCCTCTTCTTCCCATTCCTCATCCACACATTCTGCAGCTGACAACACGTTTAGTGGGGGGCTCATGAGGAGCTTATGGATGTTAAATAGCCCCTAAACCATATTTTTTATGAGAGGGTGGGAGGAGTAGCAGCCCCATCGCCAGTCAGACAGAGACAGGCTCGTCGAGAGACTAAAGCAGCTCCTCCACCTAAGGATGATTTGCGCGCTCAAATGGTGCATTTGGCGGCCATGCAGACCTATACCATTGAGACTATATGGTGGATGACTGAGTGCATTAGGCTTTCGATTGATGACTTCCCGATCCCACAGTTCTCACCCCAGGCTGTTGCTGACCCTCCACAACAGGATCCTTAGGAGATGGATCTTGAGGATGATAATGATGAGGACGCAGATGACTAGCCCTATTCCACACAGGGCACTTTCTTTCATTGTCTTTCATTATACTTTTTGTATAGTGGGACATTATTTCCTATAGGCTTGGGAGAGGGCATTATAACATGTTTATATTCAACTCAAAGTCGAATATGTTAAAAGGCATCACAATGGGGCAATTAAATACTAGTTAGATCTGATAACATCGGAAGGAGCAGATAAATGTGAAAATTCCATTTAAGATACAATCGTCGTTCCTTTTCACATGATAGGTCGGATGTTGTTCACTTTTGTGCATAAGTGGGTTTAAATGTATGATGGATAATGATGTAAAATTTGAATGTATACAATGTGCCTAATGCTAGTGAGATTTTGATTGTCCTATGATATTAGTGTTTGTGAATTGCCAATTTTTTAAGTGAAACCATTTACAATCAAGAAGCATGTTTAACAATCAAATCACTTTTCAAATGCATGATTTAGCTCTCACTTGTATGCATGTGTAACTTTGAATATGATATAAGTGTTATTTAGAGAATGCTTATGGATAGTGTATGTTGAGATTTTGATTATCTTTGAAATTGTGTTTAAACTCTCTTGAATCAAAATCCTAGATTGTGCATGATTGGGAAAATAATTAGGGCATTGTTTAGACTAATTAAGCCTGAAAAGCTTACCATTACATGATTATATCCTTAGGTCCCCTTTGAAGCTTGATATATGTTTGGCCTTATATGTTTTTTTCATCACCTACATATTCCTTATCATGTAACCATTCTAATGCTTGTGAAAACATTGCATTCTTTCTTCTACCATCATTGTTTGTTGAGTGCATAATATGTTATTTCTTGACTTGAGTCCTGTGAATAAAGGGTATGAGTATGTGTGTGTGTGTGTCAGTATAAAAGTAATTTGAAAGAACCATATGTTGTGAAAGAAATTGGTTAAGGAAAAGAAAGAAAAGAAAAGAAAATTCAAAACCAAAATCCAAAAGGCAAAACCAATGAAAAAATGGTTCTGAAGAGTTGAATTAGTTCACTAGCATACCCTAATTGTATTAGTTAGCAGCTCAAGTCTTGAAATTGTATGTTTATTTCTCAATGTTTGTATTGTATTATTTCCCTTTATTCTTTAACCCATAACTATTGACCTTACATCACAAGCTATTGAAGTCCCTTTTGATCCTCAGTTGTGTATGATTTACATTAGTGGAGAGAGAGTTTAAAGACAATCTTGCCGATTATTTGATTCTAATGCATATATGTTCATAAACTTATCCGGACGAATGTGACTTGATTAGGATAAGTTTTCCTTGCATGCTTATGGGAGATGTGATTTACATGAAAAGAGATTTTGAATATTTGCATGCTAAAGATTGTATATGTGTGGAGTTGATTGAGTGGCATTAGCATTCTTTGAGGACTTAAATAATCATTGCTCATAAGTTGTGGTCTTAGTGGAAATTATAATTCATGATCAATGTTGAATGTATGTTGAAACGTGTGTTGTTAAGCAGGTTTATTTAATCAGACTTTATTTTGCTTGAGGACTAGCAAAAACCTATGTTTGGGGGTGTGGTAACTCCATAAAATGTAGTTATTTTGGCCCTATATATGTGCTTTAATAATTGCTTAGTCCTTGTTATCATGCACATCTAGAAGATTTCAAGCTTATATTCATTGAATTTATATGTGATATCTTCTGATATGATCTTGAGCAAACTACTATAATTCTTCATATGATGAATTTACAACTATTATTGAATGGGTGATTTCTCTATTGCAGGATATGCTCCAAACAAGAAAATATGTGGAAGACTAGGACCTACATTAGATGAGGAAACCCAAGGTCAAATTCAGCATCGCACGTCGTGGCGCAGGCATGTGTACACTGCGGCGTGGTGCAATCAGACAGTAGCATACTGAAACCTCATACTAGAGCGTCGCGGCTCAGAAAAGTGAATGTCGCAGCATTGTGACCTAATTCAACCCGCGTCGTGGCACAAGGAGGTTTACATTGCGGTGGTCAAGTGAAATTTTGGGCCTATAAATACTGTTTTATCATATTTTAGAAGAGTACTTTTACATTTTTAAAGAACAACTGCTAGGGTTTCATTGTGGGACTAAAAGGAAGCTAGGGAAGCCAAGGTTGAAGGTCATCTTCATATTAGAGGAAGATTCAAGCAT
This sequence comes from Ormosia emarginata, assembly GCA_029884605.1. Taxonomy (NCBI): domain Eukaryota; kingdom Viridiplantae; phylum Streptophyta; class Magnoliopsida; order Fabales; family Fabaceae; genus Ormosia; species Ormosia emarginata. Next base: position 632,792 of record JAQQTP010000049.1, on the reverse strand, counting down.
CAAGGATCATCATCATTGAGCTTCTCTCTTCTATTCCTTTTCCTTCCTCTTTTTCATTCTCATGAACATGATATCTTGTGATATATTTTCATGCTTCATGGCTAGCTAAGCTGTGTGTAGGGATTTCTTTGGACCCTCCTATGGATATTAAATAATTTTGTAATCCTTTGAGTATATATATATGATTTGATTTTGTTCAATCATACGAATCTTAATGTTCTTAATTGTTTGATCAGCTCTTAAGTGATTTGTTGAAATCTAATGAATCTAGACATAGGAATTTAGATTTGAGATCGTAGTTACGGTTGATGCATGTTTAATTTCATTCTAATAGTGGGGTGAGTTGATTTGATAATGGGATACAAATATACCTCTTAGTCATACATAGTACTTGTTGAGAATAGATCTTAATGAATGAATTTTACGCTAGTTCTCATGGAAACATAGTGAATTAGGTAAATGAAACATGTTTGATTAACCTAGACATAAGCTTTTAACTAATTTAGATTCTCAAGCTAACCTAATCACGTTATTTATGTTGCTTATAAGAATTACATATTATCAATTAAAGTAGGAGGTCAAGAAGGATTCCATATTCTCTAATCGTCAACTTTAATTCCCATTTTATAGCATTTAAATCGTTTAATTAGTTTAAACATATTTCTCTTAATTTCAATGTTCTTGGATAGAAGTTATTAAGTTATTGGTTAATAATTAGCATTGGATTAACCTTTATCTTCATGGGAACGATCTTGTTCTTATCATTTTATTACTTGTGCGACCTATGCACTTGTGGTAAGCAAAAGTGCAAACACCTTCCTTCCTTTTTTCCTCCATATTTTGTGGATCTTTCTGGAGATGAAGAAAAGTTTGTCTTCATCTGACTCATCATCATCTTCATCATCAATTTATATTCTTGAACTGAGAGAGCTCTGAGAAGGTTGATAAGAAGATTGCTTGACTGTTCTTTGAGTGGATTTCAAGGCTATACTCTTTCCCTTTTTAGCCACATCTACACCCATCTCTACAAGCTTTTGTTTATGAACCTTCAAGGATCCAAGCAGTTCATCTGACCTTAGGACAGACAAGTCCTTAGCATCTTGGATGGATGTGACATTTGGTCTCCACACTTTAGGCAAGCTTCTCAGTAGCTTTCTCATGTGCTCTTAGTTGGAGTAAACCTTCCCAAAAGACTTTAGATCATTCACAATTATTGTGAACATTGCAAACATCTTATCTATTAACTCAAGGTCTTTCATCTTGAACACCCCGTATTAATGAACCAGCATGCTTGTCTTTGCTTCCTTAACTTGATTTGTTCCCTTGTGAGCTACGACAAGAGTGTCTTATACCTCATTTGCTATTTGGCAGCTAACAATTTTGTCATACTCACTTCTACTTAAGGCGTAAGTCAAAAAGAACTTGGCTTTTGAGTTAAGAAGTACATGTTTTTTTCTTCATCTATCCAGTTTTCTCTTCCCTTCTCAACCTCCCTCTTATCATCAAATCTGGTCTTTGGTATGTGTGGACCTTTTCCAATGATATCTCAGAGATCTACATATTGAGATTCTATAAATAATCCCATTATATCCATCCAATAATAGTAGTCTCTGCTATCAAAAGTTGGTGGTTTGTTGGTAGATGAACCTTTTGGTAGTTAAAGTTCCACTTCATTGTAAGTGTGTCATATTTCCTTCAAGAACTTTATCCTCTCATACTATCAGGTGTGCTCAACCAATAGGCTAAGCAATAATACCAACTAAAGTTAGCAATAATACAAGAAGGGGGTTGAATTGTGTTCCCATTCTTCCTGAAAATTAACTTTCTCATAACTTTCTCAAGTTAGTATACTTAGAGGTGAGAAGGTTATAACTCAAGGTAACCATTTAGTTAGAAACTTCATATATAAAACTGACAGACTAAGATGAGAAGGTACGTGAGAAGCTTTGATGGTTGAGTAAAAACAACCTTCTCACCACTATAAGTTCTTTATCTTAATCTATTGAGTCTATAACTTCTCTAAAAAGTATTTATTTGATTTGAAAGCTTCAAATTTAGAAGTTTATACAAACTTAACTTATAATTTTTAGTAAAATTCTGGTTTAGAAATATTCTTTTAAGAACAGTTCTTGATTTTGATCGCTAAGACCTTTGTACTAGCAAAAGTAAATTAAAAGATGAAGGAGAGAAAGATCATGCCAGAGCCAAAACCTAGCAAACCACTAGGATTTCCACTAAAATATGAGTATTCTTTAATCAACCAAGCCTCTCCAGGCTTTCTTACAAGTATTCTTTGCTAACAGTCTCTTCAGGCTAGCTACAAGTATTCTTAACAATAGCCTCTTCAGGTTGAATAACAAGTATTCTTCAATAGCCTCTTCAAGCCTACAATCACAGTTCAAGTGGCTTGGACAACCTCACTAGTTCACGCATTAGAAGTCAGAATCAGAGGTTGAAAGAAGTGTTTGTTTAGCTTGTTTAGCACTCAAAATCACTCTATGAGTGGATACAAACACTTGCACAAATCAGTAACAACACCTACTATAGATTTTACAAAGATCTGACTCAAGTAGGTATAGGCGAGAAGGTTCAGTTCTTGTCAGGTTATTAGAGAGTTTTTCAATAAAAGTTCTCTTTTTGATCTTCAAGCTTGATCTCTTTTATAGGTTTCGAAATGTGACTGTTGGGCACTACAAATTATGGTTGTACTTGCTTGTTGCAGGTGATCGTTATTTTGTCATTTTCTTAGACATATCAGCATTTTCCTTTAAGGTGAGAAGGTTCTTCTGAAACCTTCTCAAAGTCTACCTTATCATTGAGTCTTCTCAGCTTGAAGTTTCTCAAGTAGTTTCTCACAAACTATCTTACCCAACCTTCTCATGCCAAAAAACTTCAACCTTCTCAACTTTGATATTTGCTATCTTAGTGATAAATCTTTACACCCTTCTTGATGGCAATGTTGATTTGAACTTCTTCTTATGGAGTGATCATCTGTGGGACTTTTGTTTGCTCATTCTTTCAATCTTTTCAATATCTTCTTATAATGAACTTTTTTATGTTCTTCAGAAAGCTTCTTAAGTCTTGCTTGAACTTTCTTAAGTTATAATTTGATCTTCTCAAATCTTTTTAGATGACCACAAGGCTTCCTTGAACTTTGTTTTAGTCCTGAAAAGTTTAATAATACAAAAAACACTCCACAATGATGAAGTATAAACGAATCAAGTTGTGAGAAGATTCAAACCTGATATGATCCAAGTTAGATGCATATTATTTTTTTACGAATCGTCCTTGAGTTGATTTCGTGTTTTAAAGAATTAAACGATGAAAGGTGAATAGTAATATGAACAGTGCCATGAATAGTGTCATGAACAGTATCATGAATAGTAAAAAATAGAAAAGATGGAAAAAGACAAGGAATAGAAGGAAGAAGATGCCATACTCTTGGAGAGTAATAAGTCAAGCGAAGATTCACCACAAAGGTAAAGAAACCTTTGATAAGAATCAAGATGGGTCTTCCAAGAACCCCAAGAGAACTAAGCTCTCAAAACTCACAAAGGAGTGCAATAATATTCTCAAATTCAAAAGTGTCAAATGCAATAAACACAAGCCTATTTATAGGCATTAGGTATGCGGCTAGGTCTAGCAAAAGGAGGCAGCAAGCTACTGCATTTTTTTAATCTTAACCCTAGCGCAAATGTGGCCCAGGCCCAATTAGAAGGCATCATCTATCCCTAGCTCTGTTATGCACAAATAAAGCCAAAACAATAAGCCCTTATTACAAAATTATCCCAAAAAAAATCAAAATTGAGAAAATTAAAAGGTTCAAATACATAATTAATTAAAATTGACTAAGAAGAAATCATGCTCCCACATTGGGCCCTTCATCAACTTGGATCATTTGGACAATCTTGAGTGCTCCTTCTTCTGGAATGGGCTTGAGTGAGAGAAAGTGGTTGACTTCTTTGTCCAAATCCTCCTTAGCCTTCTTAGCTCTTGACCTTGTCATTGGGCCTCCAAGTCCTCGCAGTGCATCTTTAGGCATTGAGCTCGTTGGGCTGCCACTTGAGCTTCCTTGGTCTCCATCAGATTCAGAGTAGGAGACCTCATCCTCAAGAAAGCCAATATCAGATATTTGAATGTGAAGGATGGAAAGTTAGCTGCAAACTGGGAAGGCCCCTACTAGATAACTGAGGTCCTAGACATAGACGCATACAAGATCACTGACCCCTCAGGATGAGAGCTACCTAGAGCCTGGAATGCCTTAAATATAAAGTATTGTAGTTGATTTGCAGTATATGTTAAAGTTTGCTTTGTAATAAAGAAAAGTCCTAATGAATGAAAAAAGGATATTTAGATACACCTAGTGTATTCCCAATCTACTCTACTTTAACTCTCAACAAATTGGATTGCTAAAGGGATATTAGATCCCTAAAGTATAAAAATTAACAAGTTTGGGCCATAGATCCTAACCAAATATGGGACCACGGATCCCAACTTAGGTGGAATGCCAAAGGGACATTAAATCCCCAAAGCATAAAAAAAATAACAAGTTTGGGACCATAGAACCTAACCTAGGTAGATTGCTAAAGGGACGTTGGATCCCTAAACCATCAAGCACAACCAAGTTTGCGACCACAGATCCAAACTAGGTATAGAACATCAGATTCCAACTTAGGCAAAATACTAAAGGGTCTTTGGATCCCTAAAGTATAAGTAAGGGACATCGGATCCCAACGTAGGGTCAAGTTCAGACCATAGTGTTTAAGGGCATTGGACCCTAGATCATAAAGGAATAAAATAGAATAGAAACTTAAAGGGAGTAGTAAAGAAGAAAAAATGATTACCCCGCATGTGATTATGTATTAATTTAGGTAATATTACCGCAAGTATACAAATCGAACAAGTAATAAAGAGTGAGTAGAATATCATTTCCACAAGGAATTAGTTTACCAAGTACCACTTCTCTAATATCAATACTATCTAGGAAACCAATAAGTAAGAATGATTCAAAGCAATTAAAGACAAAATTATAAAAGACAAAAACACATAGGAACACACAAAATTAAGAGGGGAAAGATAGAACAAAGCATACGAATGCAAAACACATTAAGGATGTAAACACACGAAATTAAAACACTATGGATCTAACTTTACTTAATTTAATAATTTATCATAGATAATAGAGTAGCTTTGGGGCTTTCATTCTAATTAATTTCTAGTCATTCAATTGACGGGGAGAATCCCTTAATTAATTAAAACTTAATTCCTTGGCCAGTTAATTCTCTTTAATTACTAAAATCTAGTCAATTCCTTAATTTAAACCCCAACTCTTAAAGGCATGACCTTCACTCTACGGATTCTCATGAAAAATGTAACACCCTAATACCGTAACCATAGTATATCTGACATACACACAAGTAATTAGTATTAGTCATGTCACTTCTAACCTAATTATTATAATAATATATTCATAATCACCAAAGTAGTCATTATAGAGGGTCTTGAGGGATGCAAAAAACATATATACATACATACATATATTTACTACCTCAGCCTCAACAAGGCATATTGTAATACATATAAAACTTTGTACCTCTCAAAACAAATGTAAAATATTATACAGGCTTTGTTACTAAAAGCAATAAACTAAACAAATAACTAAACTAGTTCTTCTGCTTCTTTGACTTCCTCTCCCTTAAAAGGGTCTTGAACTGGATTTACATGAAAACACAGCAGGGTGAGAATTCATAAATTCTCAGTAATGGTATTCCAAAACCACACATGGCATAAATATCACACCATTATCTATTCACAAAGAATAAATAACAATAGATTATATTTACAAACAAGTAATTGAACCACTATTCAATGCCCTAAAAGTAATCACATATCTTCTATGTAACATTCACTAAGCTAAATTATAATATATCACTAAATTCATTCCTCCAAAGCAAGACAATTGCCGATACAATTGTCTAAGAAATGCAATACAAATGGTATGTCGTATAACTATGATCATGAAATGTGATATGATTATGTTTTACAATGTTTGTGAAAGGTTTTCTTTTAGAAAACACATGATACTTACTTATTCCCAAGAAGCCCTTCCTTGCATTTTCTCTAGGTATGAAGGGGTACTTGACCTTCTTGCACTACTTGGTATGAGTGGACTCATTCACCTATCAATGGTGAAGCTACTATTTACCACCCTTAATATTAGTAACCTTAACACTAGGAGCCTTAGCGCTTAAGCCAAAGGATTATGCATATCATATAAGGTTGCAATACGTAGAAATAACAAATATCAAGTTTGAAAACAAAACATGCAAGGTTATTTAAAAAAAAAACCATTCATTTCAACATAATACATATCTTTACCATGACAATGTGCTTTTCTCGCTCCCTTGTCTCACAACTCCATCCTTAACATAGAGCTTTGCCCACTCTTTTGCAACGTCAATGGGTTTATCTCACACCCTTAGTTAGGATAATTATACTATGGTTCAACTTTAATAAGTAAAGGAACCACCTCTTTACTAACACTCCATTTCAACTAAACTTATGGAGATAATAGAGCATAATCAAGTGAGTAATTCATGCATCACTATTATAAGTAAAACATACTTATGATAATTGTATCTATCTTGCCTTATTATCATACTACAAGTGGTAACCTATGTCACACTAGTATGCTTAAGGTCCTAGATACCTACTTTAGGCAATTCTTAACTAGCAAGCATCTCTAGCTCCATTTTCACTCTTAGGAGCAACTCATGCACTATGATAAATGACCATTGCCAACTAAACTCAGCTTACTTGTATCTAGTATCCTACTTCATCACCTCACACGTGATGTCAAATGCAACACTAAGTTTCCAAAGGTGCTAGATACTTACCTAAGATAATCAACTACACTTGGTTGCACTAAGATTCTTACATTCTATATATATACTAAATGGTCATTCCCTTCATGAAATACCTCTAGTAGTATCTTAACACACACTAAAAATAATGTATAAGGGATCTTATCAAGTAGGAAACCTCATTTCAACAAGATATATATCTTGACATTTTCTGGTTTGGTCACCTAGAAAGACTTATTTTCATGAATGCACCAAATATACATCATAACTTCAAAAATTCTGGAATTTTATAGGCAAATAGTCTTATCTTATATCTTTCAAATGAAAAAAAATCTCACTTCATTTGACTTAGTGTAGCTAAAGTTATGCAACAAAATGCAAAAGCTGAAACAGGGCAACTAGCTATTTTACCAGAATATGACCTTACTTTAAATTGAAACTGGGAATGCATGAAGAGTGCAAAATTCTTGATTTTTTTACCTCTTATAGCCTTATATGTTAGCTTAAAAATTCCACTAGTCTTATATATTTTACACCTTGGAGCAAGAAGTTATGCAATCTAGTTAAATAGATGTCAGTCTGCTTATTTCTACATAATCTGACTCAAATTCAAATTGAAACTGGTGCTACTTGGGTTGAACTAAAAATATAAAATTTTTACTATATGAAGCCTTATATCATAGCTTTCAAATGAAATAAGTAGAAGGTCATTTCGATGACTACAACTTAGTTATGCTACCAACATCACAAGCTGTTAAGATTGGTTTTTTGCTGAACTTGGTTTTTTTTCTACATAACTCGGTTTTTCCTGCATAACTTGGTTTCTAACCAAGTTCTACCCCTTAAAGATAAGTTCCTATATGTTCTCCAACATCAACCATGATCACTAATCATATCATAAACCTCATACATACATCTTAACTCATGCAAGCATGGATTAAAGCACCAACCATAAACCTAAAAACTCATTTCTCAACTCACAACTCAAGTAGGTATAATGGATTTTAAGGGATTAAAACTAACAACCATGCATCAAACAAACTAATAACAAACTCACTTCAACCTTAGAAGCAAGAATCAAGCAACAAGAATCACTAAAATCACTCAAACCCATTTTCCTTCATCAAGCAAAATTATGCATCAACTAGCATGTTGGAGAAGAAAAGATGAGATTAAAGATTCAAGCACCCCTACCTCTTGTAGTCAAGATGATCCTCAAGCTTTGATGTGGTCTTCTTGTTCCCCTTTGATTTCGTTCCCTTTTTCCTCCTCTTCTCTTCGTTCCTCTCTCCTTTTTCTTTCCTTTTCTTTCTTTGTTTTCTACTGAGACTTGGCGCGAAAGAGTGAGAGGAAACAAAAGAGAAAGTCAAGATAAAGGGATAGTAATGTAGAACTTAGGATAGTTTTTCTGAAACTTTATATTTGTTAAGAACACTTCAATTTTACCAAATCAAGTTTCCTAACTTCCATAGGTGTTATAATAAATCATAGGATTCATCTCAAACCTAATCTCATCATTTCCATAATTTTTCATATCTACATCAAGTTAATCTAATATTAAAACACTTAACCAGTATATTTAAAAATACCAAATTAACTCAGTTTATCCTTAAACTTTAACTACATTGTAATCCACTTATTTGTGACTTAAAAATAAATTCTCCATATTTATTTCTCTTATTTAAGCATGTTATGATATTATCTGAGTTATTTTAAGCTACTTTTCACCTTTTGTGTTGTAGCAAAATGCCTAAACTAACACAGTTTGTCACAAAATTAAGCAGACATGTCAAGCTAGTATTATGATACCTCTATGATCATATACAAATCTAACATGCTAAAAAGAGGATGTTACAAAAAAATACCACAATTCACTCACACAACCTATAACCTATATTCCTAGATGATTATACATCATGGCACTTATTATTTATGGTTTAAGTCATATGCAAACCTTTTGATTCAACACACATCTCATTAGATCAATTTATGAGTGACCAATTCATAAAAGCATTAAGAACCATAATAAGCACTCAAATTTAATAGAAAATAAATTAATTAAAAATTCAATCTTAATACATGTCAATTGAATCAAGTTATATCTTCACCCTAGAAACACATGAATTTAAATTTAGCTACTCATGACAAAAGAGAAGAAGAGATAAGAAGAGGAAAGAGAATTCATCATGATAGAACCATAGAGATGAAACCAAATCGCCTTCAATGGTGATTTGTTCTCCAACTCCATGAGAGCTCCAAGACGGCTCCTCCTGCACTCCTAGGGCTCATCCCTTCGTTGCCTTTGAGCCTCCAAAACTCTATATTTTTCGTGTATTTTCTGAACTAAAAGAGAACTCCTTTGCTAAACTTGTGTTTCCCTTTTTATAGAAAATTTGACAATTTTTCGTATCTAACTTGCATGATTTTTATCACCCTCTAGATAGCCAAATCTGCCTTTGATCTCAACAGATAATTTGTAGAATTTTCTATTACCTTTTTATTGCCACAAATGTCGAATCGATCTGATCTCTATAGCCTATGATATGACTCAATTACTGAGCAATGGTCTGGATGTTGTGGAATCCGAATTTTGCTCTAAATCAAATTTCTTTGAAAATCTTTTTCTAATCTTCAACCTAATCCTTATTTAAAATTTTGCATCCAAATAAAACTCTAATTAGCATTTAAGAATAGGATAAGAATCCTTCAAATATTTATCATTAGGAATTTCTTATTTTTTTACAAAATCCAATATGATTTATCTTGAAAATTCAAATATGACTAGGTGAAGAGATAATTATTTAAGAATAAATTAAAAATAAAAAAAACTAAATTAGAATAAATTAAAAATCCTAATAAATAAACTCATAAGGTGAGTGTATTTGACACTCATCAAATACCCCTAAACTTAAATATTGCTTGTCCCCGTACAATTAAAAAGAATGAAACTAAGGGTAAAACTCATCTTTTTGAAGTAAATGCAAAATGCAAAGGTTTCAAAAAAAATCTCAACTCCAAAAATCAATTCAAAGCTTGAATGATCAATCACACTCTCATATATTCATGCCCTACTCAAGTATACATCAACGATCAAGATACATTTTTATCAAAAAGGTTTTACAAAACTCAAAGCTCTCTTAACAATCACTCATTTACTCAGCGACTCCTAATCATCTCCACATATCACTAGGAAATAATGCTACACAATTCTTCACTAATCCAAGTCTATCCTAAGCTAAGATATTTTAATTCTTCTTTCCTCTCTTATGAAGTTTGGTGCGAAAATGTCCGAGTTTATGGTTCACCACCGATCCTTATCCACAATTTAGAATTTTAGAGGAGAACAAAAAATCAAGCGCAGCGTGTGTCTGAGTTTACGGCTCACCACTGACTTTTATAAGCTTTTCCCCTTTTCCATTAATTTTCTTAACTTTCACCACCCCTAAACGTATACTCTTTTATCACTTGGGTGGTGAAAACTCCTTAATTCAACTTTTTAATTTTCTTAGTTTAGAACTTCCTAGAACCAGCTTCAAAAAGAGTAAAAGAAATGTCTAAGATTAGGGGAGAATCCTAGAAAACTATATCATAAACAATGATCATTTGAAGAGCTAATAATTCAATAAAACAAGTTTTTCAATTCAAATTCACTTAATTGACAAATATATACCAAGAGGACATGAATAAAATTAAGTTTTTTTTTTTTTTACATTCACACTTATCAAAGCTTTACTAAAAAATATTCATTAATGCACTTTGCAAGTTGCATTAAATTTCAAAAAGAATTGGTTTATTTCCTAACTATTTTTTAAATTTTTATTTTTTTTATTGGTCAACACTATATACATCTCCCTACAAAGGCTTCAAACACAGGAAAGTACTTAAGCCGACTCAAATAAAAAAAAAAAAGAAACAAAATTAACATAAAAAATTACAGATATGTAAATGAATGCAATCCATCTCCAAACTTAAAAGTTGACATTGTTCCCAATGCAATGTCACAGATAAAGAATATACCTCAAGATATTTAGTTGAAACAAATTAAGCACAATAGGAGGTGGAAAGAATTATCTCAAACAAATCATCAAGTTTATTGTTAGCAGATGCAAATAAATGGGTTCACAAAATAATCAATTAAGTACAACCCAAATATAGCAATTTATCAATAATTGAAACATCAATAATTACTGTTTAGCAAGTGACATCGGTATACTTACTTTCAATATATCGAGTCTTAAATTCGATTATTAGATTGTCAAGCAAATTAGGCTTCTTTTTTCAATCATTCACTTAAAGCCTAAGATCATGTGAATATGGGATCCATCATATCATAAGTGTTAAGCACACTAAGAATGAATTAAGATCTTAGTCAAACAAGTACCAGACAAATCAATTCCTAATTGCACAGGAATAATAATTATCATGCCACCTTTTTCAATCCATAATACGGATAACTGGAATCTATAGAGGTTGGGTGGTGGAAAAAATTAATAAACTATTTTTGGGTTGTACCAGGTTGTGATTCACACTTCCTAGGACTTTTATTTTAATAGAAAAATAGAAAAACAAAAAATAAAATTAAAAAGAAAAATAAAAATTTTGGGGAATCCCAAACTTAAAATCAAAGCATTGTGTATATTGAACTGAATTGAAAAACAAGACACGAACAAACCAAAGCAACATAAAACACTTCAAATTTGAATCTTAATATAAAAAATTAAATACGAAAAAATAGAAAAACAAATTCATCAATTAGTTTACACATTATATTTCGTCATTGCTTCTTGCTTCTTTTTAGCTCACATTTTTGTTTTCTCTTGTTGTCCTTTCAATCTCCGGATCAAATAGTAGTGAACTAGGGTCACTTGTATCTCGCATAAAACAAAAAATCACTAATGATTAGAAATAGAAATTAATAATTAAAGCAAAAGCAACAAAATGAAAATAAAAACAAAGCCTAGAGTAGTACTCTTCCTAGATACTAATGATATTGATAAAAGTCTAATTCTCCGGCAATGGCACCAAAAACTTGATCGCTCCGCATGTGATTATGTATTAATTTAGGCGATATTACTGCAAGTGTATGGATCAAACAAGTAATAAATAGTGAGTAGAATATTGTTCTCACGAGGAATTAGTTTACCAAGTACCATTTCTCTAATATTAATACTATATATGCAACCAATAATTAAGAGTGATTCAAAGTAATTAAAGACAAAAATATAAAAGACAAAAACACACATGAATGCACAAAATTAAGAGGGAAAAGAGAGAACAACGCACACAAATGCAAAACACATTAAGGATGTAAACACATAGAATTAACACACTAGGGATCTTACTTAACTTAATTCAATAATCTATCATAGACAATAGAGTAGCTTTGGGACTTTTATTCTAATTAATTTTTGGTTATTCAATTGATGGGGAGAATCTCTTAATTAATTAAAACTCAATTCCTTGGCAAGTTAATTCTCTTTAATTATTAAAGTCTAGTCAATTCCTTGATCTAAACCCTAACTCTTAAAGGGATGACCTTCACTCTATGGATTCTCATGGAAAATACTACAATTCTCTCACACAACCTATAACCTATATTCCTAGATGATTATACATCATGACACTTATTATTTATGGGCTAAGTTATATGCAAACATTCTGATTCTACACACATCTCACAAGATCAATTTATGAGTGACAAATTCATAAAAGTATTAAGAACCATAATAAGCACTCAAATTTAATATAAAATAAATTAATTAAAAATTCAATCTTAATAAATGTCGATTGAATCAAGTTATATCTTTACCCTAGAAACACATGAATTTAATTACTCATGACAAAAGAGAAGAAGAGATAGGAAGAGGATAGAGAATTGATAATCATTTATTTTATACATTAATAAATCCTCATTTTTAGTCATTTACACTCTCCATGTACTTAATTGATTAAGCCTAGTTATGTTTTGTAAGTTTAGACTCAAATTGAACTTAATTGATTTTTTCAGCACTATTTTGGTCTTACACTATTTCTATATTTTGGTCATATCTTGAGTTCTAGATGTCTTATAATTATGTATCTTACCTTGTAGGAAAGATAAGAGAGAGCTCTACAACTTTCATGAAGAGCTCCAGGGCTCAATCAGACATCTAGTGGAGCTAAATGGGCTTGGAAGTCAGAACACGGGTTTTGTGACTGGAACCTGAATAGTGTGCAGTAATCAGAGCATAACTCGGGCTGTAGGAACTTTCTTGGGCTGAAATTTGGATACTTGAAAGTTAAGACCCATATCTACAACTTTCATGAAGAACACAAAACTCAGATCGGACTCCTTGAAGGTGATATTGGGCTTTGAAGTCAGAACAGAGGTGTTGTACTTGGACCTAAACACTATTCAGTAATTGGGTCATATCTCGGGCTGTAGGTGGCCTTTGGAGCTGAAACCAGTGCCATTGGAAAGATAAGACAAAATGCTACAACTTTCATGAAGACCATGTTTTATAAATCTGATGGCATCCATGAGATCAGCACTGAATGATTTTGGAGATAAAGAATCTCAATAATTTTTCACTCATCAACTCACCATTTGACATTTTCCACTCATCCACCCACTCCTCACCCACTCATTAATCAGCCCCCTTGTCATTTTGTATCTCTAATTCTCTATAAAAGGCTCCATTGGCTGATCATTTAGGAGACTTTGATTTTAGGCTTAGTTAGGAGAAATTATGTTCATGCTTGTATATTGTCTTCCTTTGTTGTAATTTTCTTTTGTTCTAATTTGAAGTTATGTTCATCTTTCTCTTATACTCTCTTTCTTTCTTCTTGATTATGAGTACTTAATTTTCATTTTGCTTAGGTGAAAGAGTGAAGCTCTTGGTAATGAAATAAGGTAAAATTATTCTATTTCTTGTACTTAAATGATATATTATAAAGTGGACATTATATGTGTTGTATTTTGTTTCCAATCAATTTAGAAACCTTCCTTGTATAGTGGAGATCTTAATTTATTATAGACAAGAGGATTGACACAGTGAATGCTTGAGCTCACTTACAATTGTTGGTAGATAATTGAATGAATCATAATATGATTGCATATATAATTGAACTTTAAATGTTATATTTTCTGATTGAAACTTCCTTTATGTGTAGATTTCAATTGAGTTATAAAAAGAAATAATATTACCTCTAATTTATTACTAAGCATGGATCTCCTAACCCAAGCAAATTTTTTTTCATTTGTGAATAACTTTTATTACTTTTAGTGTTGTGACAAATCCTTTTCTACCTCAATTAATTTTTCTTCATCAATTCCCTATGAATCAACCTCGGACTCCTGAGAATTTATTACTTGAAACAATCTGCACTTGGGTTTTCATCCTTTAATCTGCATGAAGTTTTTGGCACTGTTGCCGGGGACTTGATTTGAAGTTTTAATTTATTGAGGTTCTTTTTCTTTAATAAAATCTATTCTCTCTTCTCCCTCACCGAAGCAAAAGATTGGTTTACCAGTCCTTTGGTTTCTTTATAAACTCTCTAACTTTCTAATTCTCTAACTTTCTAACATACTAACTTACTAACTTATTAACTAATTTTTTTAATTTATGTTTACTAACTTTTAATTTATGTCATTTATTTTTGCTTACTAACTTTTATTTTCTCGCTTCTCTAACTATTAATTTACGTCATTTATTTTTTGTTCTCTAACTTTTTAATTTTTGTTATTTATTATTACTTTTTAATGTAATGAAATAATTCTTCTTCTTCTCTTCTCTTTCATCGGCTCTGGTGAGGCTCTGCCTCTCTCCGATTTTCATATTTTAAATTTATTTTATGCAATTTACTTTCTACACTTTCTAACTTAATAATTATTAACTCTCTAGTTATCTAACTTTTAAATTTATCAGTTATCTAACTTTTTACTTTATCAGTTATCTAACTTTTTACTTGTTAATATTTATTAGGTGGTTGGTTTATACCACATCCTTGTTAATATTTAATGGCTGGTGTAAATTACTGACTTGTACATTATTTTTTCTATTTTAAGTCATTTATTTATGCTTAATTGGTATCGTGATTTAAATTCTGGTCGTTTAGTTAAAATTAATCCTGGTACTTTATATATTGATTTGTTTGAATCACAATCACACACAATTGACATAATGGCTGAAAATGAAAGTGTACATAATGAACATGAAAAT
Organism: Ormosia emarginata; assembly: GCA_029884605.1. Classification (NCBI taxonomy): domain Eukaryota; kingdom Viridiplantae; phylum Streptophyta; class Magnoliopsida; order Fabales; family Fabaceae; genus Ormosia; species Ormosia emarginata. Next base: position 617,728 of record JAQQTP010000049.1, on the reverse strand, counting down.
CAACCGTTGCGAACCATGCGTGAATATTTGCAACCACCTCGAAATTCTAGTCCATCATGTTTTATCTTTCCACTCAATGCCAATAATTTTAGATTCAAGTCAGGTATGATTTCTTTACTTCCTAATTTTCATGGTTTAGAATCTGAAAGCTCATATTTACTTCTGAAAGAATTTGAAGAAGTATGTATTGTTTTCAATGACCAAAATTGCACTGAAGAGATTGTTAAGCTTAAATTGTTTCCTTTTTCTTTAAAAGATAAAGCAAAAACTTGACTTAACACTTTGAAACCAAGATCAATTGGCACATGGCAAGAAATGCAAGGTGAGTTCTTAAAGAAATTTTTTCCAACACATAAAACCAATGCTATGAAAAAAAAATCCAAAATTTTTCTCAAAATTCTAATGAAGCATATTTTCAATGTTGGGAACAGTTTAAAGATTTGTTAAATTTTTGCTCACATCATGGTTTTGAAAAATGGTGCACTACAAGCTTCTTTTATGAAAGTTTAACACCTGAAACAAAATAATTTGTGGAAACAATATGCATTGGTGAGTTTCTTGATAAAGAACCTAATAAAACTTTAGACTATTTAAACCAGTTGGCTGAAAATTCTCAATCTTGGCATAGTACTAACCCTTCTGAAAATTCAATTAAATCTAACCTTGCAAGTGCTAATAAAGGAAAATATCTCCTTAGTCAAGAGGAAGATCTAAATGCAAGGTTTTCCAGTTTGGTTAGAAAGGTTAAAGCCATGGAATTAAGAAAAGCAAAAGAAATCAAATCTGTGCAAAATGAAGAAATTTGTGGCATTTGTGACGACTTAGGATACTCAACACATGAATGTCCTAAGATTCCTGTTTTTAAAGAAGTTATACACGAGCAAGTAAATGCAATGAATAATTTTAAAAAGTCATTTACTTTTTTTTTTCATATACATACAATCCAAGTTGGAGAAATTACCCGAACTTCAGCTGGATGAATAATAATCAGTCACAATTTGTGCAACCACCACCTCCTCAGGTGCAACAGGACTCTCAAAATTCTCATGGATATGCACCTTATGTCCCACCATATAGGAAAAACCTTGAAGAAACACTGCATGTATTCATAGAAAAGCAAGAGGCCATTAATATACAAAACAATCAAACCATGAGTGACATAAAAGAAACTCTTGCTAAACTTTCTTCTGCACTTACCATTTACGAGAAAGAAAATTTTCCTTCTCAACCTCAACCAAATCCCAAGGGTCAGTACAGTCTAAATGAGGGGAGTTCAGAAAACCAACAAATGGACCAAAATAAGTCAATGATAACGCTTAGGAGTGAAAAGGTTGTTGAAAAACAAATTCCTGAACCTTGTGAGAAAGAAGATGAACCAATTCCCTAAGAAAATGAAGTTGACCAAAAAGAGACCAAACTCTCGCTTGCACCCCCATTTCCTTAAGCATTAAACAATTCAAGGAAATTGAACCATAACACTGAAATTTTTGAAATTTTAAAATAAGTAAAGGTCAATATTCCTCTGTTAGATGCTATTAAATAGATTCCTTCTTATGTCAAATATTTGAAGGACTTGTGCACTATTAAAAGGAAACTATATGAGAAAAAGAAAGCATTTTTGGCTGAATAGGAAGCTCCATTCTTCAGAATAATAATGCGTTGAAATATAAAGACCCTGATTGTTCTACAGTTTCATGCATTATTGGAGAACATAAAATTGAAAAGCTTTACTTGATCTTGGTACTAGTGTCAATTTGCTTCTATATTCAGTTTATCAGCAACTCAACTTGGGTGAGTTAAAACCAACTTCTGTAACTCTTCTACTTGCTGATAGATCAATTAAAATTCCAAGAAGAATAGTGGAAAATGTATTGGTTCAAGTTGATAAATTCATATATCTTGTGGATTTTATTGTCTTGGATACTAAACATATGGTTGATAATTGCAAGTCAATTCCTGTTATTTTAGGTCGTCCATTTTTAGCAACATCTAATGCTTTGATAAATTGTAGAAATGGAGTAGTGAAGCTAACATTTGGAAACATGACACTGGAGCTCAATGTTTTTAACATATGCAAGCAACCACAGGAAGTCCTTAATGAAAAGGAGGAAGTTGAAGGAATTGAAGCCATTATAGATGATCATCTTCAAACAAGGAGTTCTTCTGACTCATTAGAAATTTGTTTAGTCAATTCATTTGATTCAGGCATGCAATTAGAAGATGATATCTCTAAAATATGCTCTTTGCTTGATTGTACATAGGTAATGGAGTACAAGGGAGGGAAACCAGGATTTGAAGAGCTAAAACCCATGAATGATAATGCCCATGAAGAAGTACCCACACTAGAACTAAAGTCCTTACCTGTTGGGTTGAAGTACACATTTTTTGGAGAAGAGCAAAGCTTTCCAGTGGTAATTTCCTCGTCCCTTACTGAAGAACAAGAAAGTATGTTAACAAAAGTACTTAAAAGGTATAAAAGTGCAATTTGATGGACATTAAAAGACATAAAAAGCATTAATCCATTAATTTGTACACATATAATACATTTAGAGGATAATGCTAAAAATTCTCAACAACCTCAAAGAAGATTCAATCCACATATGAAAGAGGTAGTTAGAGCTGAAGTCCTTAAATTGCTTGATGTTAGAATTATCTATCCTATCTCTGATAGCCAATGGGTAAGTCCTACACAGTTGTGCCTAACAAATCTAGAATAACAGTGGTTGAAAATGAAAAAGGTGAATTAATACCTACGCGAGTCTCATCTAGTTGGCATATGTGTATTGATTTTAGAAAATTGAAAGCTGCTACTAGGAAAGATCATTTTCCCTTGCCATTTCTTGATCAAATTTTGGAAAGGATAGTAGGACTTCCATACTACTATTTTCTTAATGGTTATTCGGGTTATAATCAAATGTCAATTGCATTGGAAGATCAAGAAAAGACCACTTTTACCTGTCTATTTGACACTTTTGTGTATAGAAGAATGTCTTTTGGCCTGTGTAATGCTCCAGCAACATTCCAAAGATGCATGTTGAGCATTTTTAGTGACATGATTGAGCATTATTTAGAGATTTTCATGGATGACCTGACAGTTTTTGGAGATTCATTTGAAATTTATCTTGATAATTTAGAAAAGTTCTTAAAAGATGCGAAGAAAAAGAATTTGTATTAAATTGAGAAAAATGTCATTACATGGTTACCTCAAGAATAGTGTTAGGTTATGTGATATCATCTAAAGGAATTGAAGTTGATAAGGCCAAAGTTGAATTAATTGCCCATTTGCCTTCCCCAAAAACAGTCAGAGAAGTTTGTTCCTTTTTAGGACATCCAGGATTTTACAAAAGATTCATTAAGGACTTTAGTGTCATATCTAGACCATTATGCAATCTTTTGTTGAAAGATGCACCATTTGATTGGACTCAAGAATGTCAAAAATCTTTTAAAAAATTAATTGGTCTTCTGACATCTGCTCCTATCATGCAATCTCCTGATTGGTCTTTGCCGTTTGAGTTGATGTGTGATGCTAGTGATTTTGCTGTGGGCGTTGTTTTACGCCAAAGAAAGGAAGGTAAGCCTCATGTGATTTATTACGCAAGTAGAACTTTAAATAGTGCACAAATGAATTACACTACTATTGAAAAAGAACTACTTGCTACAATTTTTGCACTAGACAAATTTTGATCTTACTTAATTGGTTCTTCTATTGTGATTTTTACCGATCATGTTGCTGTTAGATATTTGATGTCTAAGCAGGATGTCAAACCAAGATTGATACAGTGGATCTTGTTGTTTCAAGAATTCAACATCACAATAAAAGATAAGAAATGAGCCGAAAATGTTATCGTTGATCATTTGTTCAGACTTACAAATGGCTCACCTTTTGATAGCACACCCATCAATGATTCTTTTCCCAATGAATTTTTATTTTCTGTCAATTTTATGCCTTGGTTTGCTAACATAGTCAACTTTCTTGTAACGAGAAAGATGCCGCCTCAATGGACGATCCAAGATAGAATGAAATTTTTGACAGAGGTAAAAAATTTTTATTGGGATGACCCATACTTATTCAAATATTGTTCACACCAAATCTTTCGGAGATGTGTGCCCGACAATGAGGTAGGTAGTGTCATTAAATTTTGTCACTCAAAAGCATATGGAGGTCACTTTTCTTCAAAGAAAATAACTGCGAAAATCTTGCAGTATGGATTTTATTGGCCTATTTTATTTAAGGACTACTATACTTTTTGTAAAAGTTGTGAAAATTGTCAAAAATTGGGCTTAATTTCAAAAAGAAACATGATGCCTCTGAACCCCATCCTTGTCATTGAAATTTTTTATTGTTGGGGAATTGATTTCATAGGCTCATTTCCATCTTCATTTGGATTTGTGTATATTTTGGTTGCAGTTGATTATGTCTCAAAATGGATTGAGGTGATTCCATGCCGACACAATGATCGTAAAACTGTTCTCAAATTTTTAAAAGAAAATATCTTGTGTCGATTTGGAATCCCTGGAGCTATCATCAGTGATGGGGGAACACATTTTTTCAATAAACCATTTGAATCTTTAATGAAGAAATATGGTATTACACACAAAACTGCCACCCTTTATCACCCTCAGATAAGTGGACAAGTTGAATTGGCAAATAGGGAGATTAAACAAATTTTGAAAAAAACGGTTAACCCAAATAAAAAAGATTGGTCTTTAAGACTAAATGATGCACTTTGGGCTTATTGTACTGCTTTCAAAACATCTTTGGGCATGTCATCCTATCAGTTAGTCTATGGAAAACCTTGTTATTTGCCTATAGAATTGGAACATAAAGCATTTTAGGCCATTAAAGCTTTCAATCTAAATATTAATGATGCTTGCAAGATACGCAAATTGCAATTAAATGAACTGAAGGAATTGAGAAATGATGCATATGAAAACTCAAAGATTTATAAAGCTAGAACAAAAACTTTTCATGACAAGACAATTTTGAGAAAATCTTTTGAAATTGGTCAAAAGGTTCTACTTTATAATTCTCGTCTGCACCTATTCCCTGGAAAGTTGAGATCTAGGTGGAGTGACCCTTTTGTTGTCAAACATGTGTATTCTCATGGGGCCATAGACATTGAGAATCCTAGGAATGATAATGTGTTTAAAGTCAATGGACAAATACTCAAACCATTTCTAGAAAACCAAGTTGATGAGGTAGAATTCATCTATCTTTCTGATCCTTGTTATGAATAGAATTTATTCTAATTTTGTTGCCTTGTTTTTGCAGTTCTTTGCGTTCCCGGTTAAGTGGCGGATAACGGTACTCTGTAGCTCTCGAGTCGGTTTGTTTTTCAGTTTCCCAAAATAACTGAATCATTCTCCTTTAAAATGGATGTCATTCTTTCAAACTTGAGAAAACATTTTCCTTCCCTCCCTCAAAATGCTCTGACAAAAATCTACAAAGCTATATGTGAAAGATTGAGACTGTTAATGCACAAGGGTATGCCAGAAGATGTACGCTAGATAATTGAAGCAAAGGTCCAATTAGCAAGTGAGTCTTCAATTTCATTTGACTCATACATGCCAGGTCTTGGAAGAAGTTTGTATTCTAAAAGGAGAAGAGCAAAAAGGTTACAAGCCTGTCACAAATGTGCACGATGGAATTGTAACAAGTGATATCGTTCTTTGGGGATAGTTTCCACAAACTGAGAAGATAAAATTTTCTTCATTAAGAATGGACTGAGTAAGGAGTCATTAGATGATATCTTATTGACTCTTGAGATGCATTCTTGTAGATTTGTGCATCGTGAACTTCTTAATTTGTGGAATCTCTTCAAAGATCAACAAAAACGCTACAGTCTTAGGAATCTGACTCAAAAAGACCATGTTTGCCAATTTATAAGAAAATTGGATGGGGAGCTTATCCTCGACTCATAGAAGACATTTAAGCCGTTACTGGACGTTAAACCAAAGACAGATGTGAGCCATATCCACAACAACCAGCACTTGGGTTTGCATCCTTTAATCCGCATCAAGAATTCTTCTTGATAGAACAGTAGAGATGAAACCAAAGTGCCTTCAATGGTGATTTGATATTCAACTCCAAGAGAGCTCCATGACGGCTCCTCCTCCTCTCCAAGGACTCGTCCCATTGCTGTCTTTAAACCTCCAAAACTCTATATTTTTCATGTATTTTCTTAACAAAAAGAGAACTCCTTTGCTAAACTCATTTTTCTCCTTTTATAGAAAAATTGATAAGTTTTCATATCTAACTTGCACGATTTTTATCACCTTCCAGTTAGCCAAATCTTCCCTCGATCTCAACAGATAATTTGTACGATTTTCTGTTAGCTTTTCAATGTCGCAAATAGTGCATCGATTTGATCTCTTTATCCCAAGATATGACTTATTACTGAGGAATGTTCAAGATGATGCGGGAATCTGAATTTTGCTCTAAATCAAATCTCTTTGAAAATCCTTATCCAATCTTCAACCTAATCCTTATTTAAGATTTTGCATCCAAATAAAACTTTAATTAGTATCTAAGATTAAGATAAGAATTCTTCAAATAATTATCATTAGGAATTTCTTATTTTTACACAAAATCTGATATGATTTATCTTGAAAATTTAAATATGACTAGGTGAAGAGATAATTATTTAAAAATAAATAAAAAATAAATTAAAATAAATTAAAAACCTTAATAAATAAACCCACAAGGTGAGTGTATTTTACACTCATAAAAAAATGAATGAAATTAAGCCCTCAAAACAAGGCACCCTGATTATATCCAAAGAATAATGCAGTAGTTGTATCACATCTTCAGGTGTTGATTCCACAAAGAGACAAATTAAAAGAATAGTTAAAAAAACAAAGAAACAAAAGAAAAATATTAAATGATTAATCGTAAATAAAGATAATTTTAAATACAAATTAAAGTGAAGCAAAATGACTAATGGAAAAAGTACTCAAATTTGATGAATAGAATCCCTTGCACAAATCCGGTATTTTAATTATTTTTAATTCATTGAATAACTCAATTTGTACTCAATTTTCAAAATTCCCAATCGGAAAGTATATATTTATAAACTAAACTTAAAATCAAATGTAACCCTTTGAAAAATCATTCATCACTTTTAGAATACATAAATTATTATTCTTATTGAGAAAATTCAACGACGACAATATACTCAAGGAGTGATATTGCAGTAAAGAAGTAAATTAATATAGATAAATAATTGATCCAAATATAATCAAAGAACTAAACCATTCAATAGAAAAAGCATGATTGAATCCATAAACAGAATAAATTCTATGATTATTTGGGAAAAAAATATCAATAATGAATTAAAAATGATAAAACAAAGGAGTTTTAGTAATTGAAAATTAAATACATAAATTAAAAATATCATCTAGTGTGCAAGTTCATCCATAGTCTTACTTAAGAATTTAGTTCTCCATACTATGATGATAGACAAACAAATTCTAGAGAAAAAGTCTTCAAGTCTGTCATCTCTACGTGTCCTCTCTTTTTCCTGTGTTGCATCCCTATTCTCACTTTTTTCTACTATGCAACTTATTAATAAGAGATTTGTCATGTACATTGGAAGAATCGTACAATTTCTTAAGATCAAGTGAGACTTTATTAAGCTTGTAATATGGGTAAAAGGAAAAATATGAAGGCTAAGGAAAATAATGAAAATCAAAAGTATTTCAAAAATATTTAGAAGCTTGATTTCTACACTTTCAACACAATTTTCTTTACTTTCTTTAAATCACTTTTTTTTAAACTCCCAAACTAAACATTTTTTTTTTACGTCTTTTCTTAATTTTTTCCAACTTTGTAATTTTTTGAAATTTTTTCTTCCTTTTCTTTTTTTTTCTTGCACTTTCACTTTGCCTTTTTTTTTTCTTTTTTTCTTCCCTTATACCTTCCCATGTTGCAATAATATTGATTCTTTCCTGAAATACTTTGGGAAAGGGTTAAAAAAGAAAAACTCAATAAATAAGCTCAAAGGGGTGACTAGCGGCGATATGTAAAAGAACAAAATATTATTCCAAGGCTCAAACTAAAAAAAAACTGGCATATTATCTCTCAAGGAAACACACAATTCTACTAACTTCCATGAAATCAGATTAAATGCAAGTGTGATATAAAACTTTTATTTAGCCAAAACAATAATGAAACAATCTAGTGAAAAAAGAAATCATGAGCACCACAATAAACATTGGATGATCAAGAAAACACTCTCATAATAAAAATGAATGACTCAAAACTTACTCAGCAAAAATATGCTATCCATATACTTTCATCAAGTTTTCTAATTATTTCAATTTTTAAACAAAGAGACATGCAAAAGCAACTATGAATAATGTGAAACAAGTTGAGCAAGATGATAGAAAATGTTTCCTCACAAAAGAAGCATAATGATAACATGACTGAAATTCAAGTAACTTCTACCCCCAATCAAAACCAAACATTGTCCTTAATGTTTCAAATTAAATCTAGACTTAAGAAATAATCACTAATATGCATCAAAGAAATTATTAGGACAAAAATAAATAAAGTAATAAGGTGAAGTCACATATCTAAAATGCTTAGCGATTAACAAGAAAAGACGCGAAAAGGATAACTACACCTTAACAATGGTTAACAATAACAAAAATAAAATAAAGTAAAATGAAATAAACAAGCACGCAAACTAAATATATATATTTTTTTAGGTTTTGAATTTTTTTTTAGTATTTTTTTTTGTTAGCCAACACTATTTACATCCTCATACAAAGGTTCTGAAATTTGGAAGGCATTTAAGCCGACTCAATAAAAACACATACGAAATACAAAAATCTTACCTCGATTTTGGTAGACAGGATCGACTACCAAAGTCTCTTCTACATTTGGATCCTTCAACTCAAGTTACAGCTTCAACCGCTAACCATTTACCTTCCTCCAAATTAATTTTATGAGAACAGACTAGAGGACTAACACCTTTTATATCAGTAATGTTCCAGCATTTCTCAGGCAACTCCTTAAACTTTGGTTGCCATGCCCGAGTGCTATAATCCTGAGTTCTATAAAAAATAGCACAAATATCAACTACATCAGATGGATTACTGATAGAATCAAACTCAAAATTAATAAGAAAATACTCAAGGGGATCAAAATCATGGGCTGTAGAAACTCCCCTATCCATGAGTGAGTCAATCATGTATGTTTGGCGGCCCTTGTCATCATCTTCTGGCTATTTTGCAATATGGAAGATATTCACTTCCAGAGTCATGTCTCCAAAAGGCAACATCATGAGCTCGTTCTTGCAATTAATAAGAGCATTAGAAATGACAAAGAAAGGCCTACCCAAAATCAAAGGAATTTTAGTAGTATCAACAGCAGAGCTAGTGTCAAGGATTAGGAAATCAATAGGATAATAAAATTTATCAATTTGAATTATAACATCCTCTACCACACCACGGGGTACTTTGACTAAACGGTCAATTAATTGCAATACCATAGTGGTTGGTTTGATTTCTCCCAACCCCAACTACAAATAAATAGAATATGACATTAGATTCACATGAGCACCTAAATCTAGCAAAGCTAGCCCAAACTAATAATTTCTGATGTTGCATGCAATGGTTGGACAACCAAGATCTTTGTACTTGGGAGGAGTTCGCTGCTCAATTAGAGCACTAACTTGTTCTGTCAGGAACGTTGTCTTCTTCACATGATGCTTCCTCTTAACTGTACACAAATCCTTGAGAACTTTTGCATAAGTAGAAACTTGTTTAATTACATGTAAAAGAGGAAGACTGATTTTTACCTACCTTAAATTCTCAAAGATTTCATTGTTAAGATCAAAAGTTCGCTTGCTTGATTTTAAAACTTGAGGAAATAGTACCTTAACAAGACTCTTTGTCACCTCAGGCACCTTGGGCAACTCAACATCACTACTATCTTGATTCTTTTCCACATCCTTTGATTTGTTCATTGTTGGGATGTGTAATGATGTACCACTTCATGTCACAATGGTATTCACATCTTTTAAATTCTCTTGCACCACGTGTTGACCATGGGGTGCAGATTGAGCTTGAGAAGGGAAGTTACCTCGCTCATTCCACTAAGCATGCAAAATGTCTCCAGCAAACCAAAGGTCATATACCCGAAGCACCACAAGCCACTCCATGTCGGAACATGGCCACGGAGGTCCAAAGTCGCGATCACGACCTGAAGCTTTGATATTCGTAGTCACTTGTGCTCAACACTGATTTCCACACAATTGCTCTCTATAACGCCCCTTTTTGGGAGGGAACGTCACATTGTCAAATAAAATAAAATGCGGAAATTAAATAAACAAACGATTAAGACCCGGTTCATTTTATTTAGTTGATGTTTAACCATGTGAGCAAAATTGGCAATATATTTTTTTTCTAATAACAATAATGCAGAATGTGAATAAAAGTAACGAATGAAACAGTACACAGAATTTGCACCTGAATAGCATACATATATATATATATATTTTAATACAATTGTTTTACAAGTACAAGCCTGGCCATCACCAAAAAGCAAAACTATACCTACCCCAAGGAAATCATGCATATATAACCATCATGCATATACAAAATATACAGCCCACCAAAAAGTAATACATCAGGCCCCCAAAATAAAAACACTGGCACCATCAGTAGCCACCAGTGACATCAATCCCTCAGATGAGGAGGAACCGTGTCAGGATCCTCCTCATCCGAGGAAACCTCCATTGGAACCACAGAAGCACGGGACGGGGCCCGAGCGGTGGAATCAAAGGAGTCCTCCCGTGGAGTGTAGTAGCGGTCGCCCCACATCTCACGGATGGGCAAGTAAAACTCTAAACGTAGGCTGACGTGGCAGGTGATCACGGGTGCCTCATGTCGTCTCCAAGCTAGGGCAATGGATACGTCTCCCAAGTAGACGCAACGGTCGGAGTTCAGGTTGATGTGCCAGCACTCTGGCCCTCCGAGGAAGGTCAGACGCACGTCACCCAGAAATCCTCGCATACGCGTCCCCATCGTCAACAGCAAGTACTAATCACGTTCGGGCCAGAAGCCAGGGAAGTCAGGGGCTTCTAACTCGTTGCCGTCGTCTTCGGTAGATGCAACATAAATACAGACAACAGATAGCAGAACATAGAAAGAGGTAAGACATCCTACATCATTACCAATTATAGCATGCTAGAAACAGAACGGCGCCACGCGCCCATATAGCAAATTAGAAACAGCATGCTCAAATAATAAGTAGTAATTCCAATGGTAAGCAAATAAACAGTTCCAGACAGATAATCATCAGGATGGCAACTAAATAAATTTTAGTTGTAGAAAATAAGAATTAATGATGACAGTATATATCATGATTCACATGCATGCTCTCTCAATTCCTACTCCATGGAGCTAGACTCAACTAATCGGAGAGAAAGATTAAGAGACATGTCTGTAACTCGGCTGCCGAGGCCAGTGCTATCAATAATATTCTCATGCGCAATCATGGCATTATACAGACATTCTACACTAGATCACGATATAGGACAGTGTCTCGGTCCGAATCGTCGGTGCGTTTGCATCGGTCTACCCCACGGGCAGGAGAGCTACCAACCTCCCATTGATGAGGAACCCGCACCCCGACGCCCCCAAGGTCAACCAATGACCTACACTAGTCTATTCGCACCCGCACTAAGGTGTGTTCAATCTCCTAGGCAACTTGGCCTTACAACAGTCCATAAGGACATCCACAATGCATAAGATACTATGCATGAACATGTATGATTCACGACTTCATACAATTCCATAATATGCCACATTAGGCCAATTCAAGCACTAATATATAGATGGTCACTCACATGGACCCATAACAACATAATATCAACATCAAGTCAATTAATGCGTCATTAGGTTCATTATGAATCCTAACTTAGAATTTAATTCCTCTTCTCAAGGTTCATGTTCAAAAATCAATTTAACATACTAAGGCAATTCAATTCCATATACCTTACAAATTAATCTAGCTCTTAAGCCTCACATTCTCATGTTCTTCGCTCACTTAGAATTACCTTAAGTCTTATGACAATTTCACTCTTAGTCCTTTAAAATTTATGAAGTCTTGATTTTAATAAATTCTCTTAATTTCTTAATTACCCATTTCACTACTTAGGCTTCCAATTACCTAATTAATTATGCTTCCAATTTACCAAAATTACATTCTCCCTAAAAATGTACTAGAGGTTGTGGCCTCCTAATGAATTCAATTCCAATTCCTTTCAAACCATAATCTTGCATACCCTTCCCTTAATTATTTAAAGTGTTCACTTGTTCAATTAACTCACCTAGAACCCTAGTTTCTTGACTCCAAAACCGTAGCCCTCATGGTGGTTCCTATTCCAAATTTTCCTTCCATTGAATTCCATCTAATACATTGATTACTTTAAGTCTTATACCAATTACAATTTCAACACAAATTCCCCTAAATTTCTAATAAAAAACCGTGACACTCCTTGTAGGGTGGTTAATCATTTTTCTTCCATTTTAAATCACTCAATCCATTCCAACATTCCATTATATACCACAAATCAATCCAAGGTCACAATTAACACAAAATCAACACATAACATAATTTAATCTTCAAATTCAAGAACAACCCTCATTAGGGTTCTTCCACATATCAAATAATCAAGGTTCCTAGATGCTAAAAGAGGTTGAAGAGGAGTGTCTTCCTCTTACTTGAGTGTAGAAATCAAGAGAGCTCCAAGAATGCTCCTTGTATTTTCGGATTTAGCCTCCAAAATCCCTAACAATGGTAACTTGTTAGAATAAATACCAAGGCTTGGAAAAATGAAGCATGAGTGGTCATAGAAGAGACCATGAGCACGAAAATGAGAGGGAAAGAAGAGTGGTCTTGAACTTACCCAAAAATGTCCAAAGTTGGAGCTTGAAGAAAATGGTGGAGATGATGGAATCTCAAGAAGCTCCAAGAGGGAAAGGAGTTTGGAATGGTGAGGAGATTAAGAATATGTATTTAGATGAAGATTTTGAGAAGTTTGAGTGGAGGAGGGCTGTTGGACGTTGAGTGTGCAAGAGAGGAGAAAAAGAAATGTTGAAGAAGGAAGAAGAAGAAGAATAACGTAAATGGAGAGAAAAAGGTGTTTTTGGTGATAATGAATTAAGTGTAATATTTGGATAATTGAAATCAATTCATTCCCCCTAGTGGCTGCTGCAGACGTGAAAGAGAGAGAGAGAGTGGGTGAGGAATTGGCTTCCAAAGGAAGCTAAAGCACATGGGTCAATGTTTGGGTCAAAGCTTCTTAAGGAAGCTTTGATTATTTAACCATTAAATTTGAATTAAAGTAGATAGATTTGACATAAAGTAGATTACATTAGGATAATGTGATAGGATTTTTATTACACACTATTATCCAATGGATAATAGTCACAGTTGACAGAAGTCAGTATTTAATTAATCTGACAGATGAATTTTTCGCTATATTGATTTATTTTTTCTGTTAGAATTTCTCGAAAATTATGAAACCTCGAAAACTGTGTCAAGTCTCGAGTTTAGTAAGATCCCCCGTCGACATGTCCATAGTCCAAGGTTCTCAGAGAAAACATCGCGTTTCTCTGGTCCTGCTCAGTGCGCACGCAAAACGAGGAATATATTAAAATATTCGACGGTTCTGAAAAATTCCCAGAAAATTCTCAAAAATTGAAAATATTATAAAACAACTATTTGTCATATAATTTTCTAATTTTTGAGGCATTACAGTCATTTTCCCGACTCTGCTCGAGTTTCACGCAAAACGAAGAATATATTAAAATATTCATCGTTTAAAAATTCCAAAAAAATTCACATAAATCACAAATATTAAAAAATAACTATTGGCGGTGAAATAATTAATTTCCGGAGCGTTACACTGACCTCAGCAATTCTCAGCTCAGTGTGCACGCAAAACGAAAAATATATTAAAATATTCGTCGTTTCCGTAAAATTCTAGAAAAATTCCTAAAAATCAAGAATAATATAAAATGAACATTTATGAGCAAATAGGCATTTTTCGGGATGTTACAACACTCCCCAACTAAAAAAGAATTTCGTCCTTGAAATTTACGTACCTCAAAACAACTCTGGATGTTGCTCCTTCATTTTGTCCTCCGGTTCCCAAGTTGCATCACCAGTTGTTTCATTCCAGATTACTTTCACCAATGGTATCTCCTTTCCTCTTAGTTGCTTTATCCGTCGGTCCTCGATTCTCGCAGGAGGCGCCTCATAGGTTAAGTTCTCTTTTAACTGTACTGTGTCCGGTGCTATAACATGACTTGGGTCAGGCAAATATTTACGAAGTTGTGACACATGGAAGACATTGTGTATGTTGGAAAGGAAGGGGGGTAAGGCTATCTGGTAGGCTACTGGACCTATCCGGCGAAGAATCTGGTAAGGTCCAAGGAATTTTGGAGTGAGTTTTCTAGATTTCAAAGCCCGGCCGACCCCAGTCGTGGGTGTGACTTTCAAGAATACATGCTCACCTTCTTCAAACTCAAGAGGCTTTCTCCTCTTATCTGCATAACTCTTTTGTCGGCTCTGAGCAGTCTTCATCTTTTCCTGGATCATTTTGACTTTCTCAGTTGTCTGCTGAATGATATCTGGTCCAATCGTAAGACGCTCTCTATCTTGGTACCAACACAACGGCGTCCGACATCGTCTTCCATACAGAGCCTCATAGGGTGCCATCCCTATACTCGAGTGGTAACTGTTGTTGTAAGTGAACTCTATCAATGGCACGATCTGATCCCAACTCCCTGTCTATTCAATAGTACAAGCCCTAAGTAAGTCCTCTAGAGATTGGATCGTCCTTTCCGATTGACCATCGGTTTGTGGATGATACGCCGAGCTCAGGCGCAATTTCGTTCCCAACGATGCCTGTAAACTCTACCAAAATTTTGAAGTAAATCTCGGATCCCTATCCGAAACAATACTCGTAGGCACACCATGTAGCCTAACAATCTCTCCAATATAAAGTTGGGTCAACTTCTCCAAACTGTATTTTATATTGATCGGGAGGAAATGAGCCGATTTCGTAAATCGATCAACTATTACCCAAATCGAGTCATGTCTTATCCTTGTCCTTGGCAATCCCACAACAAAATCCATCGCAATGCTGTCCCATTTCCATTCAGGAATAGACAACGGTTGTAGCAATCTCGCTGGTCTTTGATGTTCCACTTTAGCTTTTTGACAAACTAAACAAGTTGACACACATATAGTGACGCCGCTCTTCATTCCATGCCACCAAAACAATTTCTTTATATCTTGATACATCTTAGTTATTCCTGGGTGTATACTCAACTTGCTAGTGTGAGCATGTTCCACAATATATCGCCTAAGCTCTTGGTCACGGGGAATACAAACTCTACCTCGGAATCTCATAATTCCATCCGTTCCTTCTTCAAACTCTGTTTTCTCGCCTTGTTTTATTTGTTCTCTTATCCCTTGCAAGAATTCATCGGCCTTCTGCTTTTCCCGTATGTCTTCCATTAGTTCACTTGAGATGGTGACCATATTCATACAGATCCTTCCGGGTTCCAACTTAACAAACGACCATACATCCCTAAACTGTTCTATGAGGTCCTTTTCTTTGATCATCAGGGCAGAAGCACTGATAGTCTTTCTACTTAAGGCGTCAGCTACAACGTTCGCCTTGCCAGGGTGGTACAACAACTGGAAATCATAATCCTTCAGAAATTCCAGCCACCTTCGCTGCCTCATATTCAGCTCTTTCTGGTCATATAAGTATTTCAAGCTCTTATGGTCACTGAAGATGTTGAACATCGCTCCATAAAGGAAATGTCTCCATATCTTCAGAGCAAAAACCACAGCTGCCAACTCCAAATCATGAGTCGGGTAATTCTTCTCATGCACTCGCAACTGTCGCGAAGCATAGGCCACCACTTTCCTGTGTTGCATAAGAACAGATCCCAATCCTTGATACGAAGCGTCACAGTACACCTCGAACGGTTCGTTCGGATCAGGTAACACCAACACGGGTGAGGTAGTCAGTCGCCTCTTCAATTCTTGGAAACTCTGCTCACAGCTATCAGTCCACTCAAAAGTCTGATTCTTCTTCGTCAATTGGGTGAGTGGTCCGGCAATCTTGGAAAATCCTTCAATGAACCTCCGGTAATATCCGGCTAAACCCACAAAACTACGAACTTCCGTTACCGACTTCGGTTGTTCCCACTGTAACACTGCCTCTACTTTTGACGGATCCACTGCAATTCCTTCTTTTGAGATCTCATGACCCAAAAACTTCACCTCATCAAGCCAGAACTCACACTTCGACAGCTTGGCATACAGTTCCTTCTCCTTCAAAATCTGAAGGACTATGCTGAGGTGTTCAGCATGATCCTCCTGATTCCGGGAATATATCAGGATATCGTCAATGAAGACGATAACAAACTTGTCCAAGTAAGGACAAAAGATGCGGTTCATATAGTCCATAAAGATAGCAGGTGCATTCGTCACACCAAACGGCATCACAAGGTACTCGTAATGACCATATCGGGTACGAAAAGCAGTCTTAGGTATATCCTCTGTTTTCACTCTTATCTGATGATACCCAGATCTCAAATTAATCTTTGAAAACATCGTTGCTCCCTTTAGTTGATCCATCAAGTCATCAATTCTTGGGAGAGGATACTTGTTCTTGATCGTCAATTTGTTCAATTGCCTATAATCCACACACAATCTTGAGGTACCGTCCTTCTTTCGAACTAGTAACACAGGTGCTCCCCACGGTGACACACTAGGCCTGACAAACTGTTTCTCCAAAAGCTCTTCTAGTTGCTTCTTGAGCTCTGCCAATTCCGTTGGCGACATACGATAAGGTGCTATAGACACGGGACCAGCTCCCGGTACAAGATCAATAGCAAACTCTATCTCACGGGTCGGCGGTAGACCAGGTACTTCTTCAGGGAAGATTTCAGGAAATTCCTTCACAACCGGAATAGTGCTCAATTCAACCTCACTCTCGACTTTCAAAGAAGATAGTAGCATGTATCCCTGAGCTCCTTCTTTCAAGAAAGCTCGTGCTTGGTTGGCCGTCAAGTATCTAGAATTCTCATCCACAGGAAAGACTATGATTTTTCTAGAACAATCTAACAAAACATGGTTGGAAGATAACCAGTCCATCCCTAGGATTATGTCTAACTGTGACAAAGGTAAACAGATTAGATCAACAGAAAAGACTCGACCTTCAACAATCAGAGGGCATTTCAAACAGACTTTGGTAGTAACTACGGGTTTAACAGTAGGGGTTGAAATAGTCAACTCAAAAGGTAGTTCAGACATAGGTAATCCAAGTCGTAGCACACAGTCGTATGATATAAAAGAATGGGTTGCCCCAAAGTCATACAGTACATTTAAAAGATTACCTCCTATGGTGCCTTCTCCTTGAATCAAGTCTTCGGATTCAGAAGCTTCAGCTCTGCTCATAGTGTAAACTCGACCTCCGACTTGCGGTTTCTTGGCTCGGGTTGCATTGACTGAAGGTTCAGCCTTTGCTTGGTTGCAATCTCCAGACATATGGCCCGGTTTGCCACATCTGAAGCAAATGATTCCTTTTATCGTGCAGTCTCTTGTGAGGTGATCCTTCCCACACTTCAGGCATTTGGACGGGTATGCCGCATTCTGACCAGTTCGGTTCCCAGTAGAACCTCCACCAATATGTTGCTGATTCCCCGTTGGTCGGGAATAGGGCTTCTTTTGGAAGCGGTTAGAACTACTGCCTCCACCTCTTTGGGACCGTACAGGCCCAAAGTTCCTGTTTCTCGAGTCTCTAGCCTGTTCCAAGGCTTCAACCTCACAGCAGGTGTCCAACAATTCTGAGAATACCTTCATTTTCAGGGTAATCACAGCTTTCTTCACCTCATATCTCAACCCTTCGGTGAATTTCCAACATTTCCAAGCTTCATCAGTCTGATGCTGATAATGTGTCGAAAATTTCTCCAAGTTCTCAAACTTGGCTGCGTATTCACTGACAGTCATGTTCCCCTGTCTCAAGTTGAGAAACTCCAGCTCTTTCGCATGTCTTGCATTAGCAGGAAAATATTTGTCCAAGAACTTGTTCTTGAACACATCCCATGTGATGTCAGTTCCTTCGGCTTCCAATGCTCTCTGAGCTCCGTTCCACCAATCTTCGGCATTGCCCACAAGCATAAAGGTTGCATAGTTCACCTTCTTGTCTTCGGCACGCTTCATGCCACGAAAGACTTTCTCCAGCTCCTTGATCCATAGACTAGCCTTGTCGGGATCAAATTCTCCCTTAAACGAGGAGGGTTATGACGACGAAACTCGCTAAGTTCTCGTGCATCGTGCGGTCGCCTCAAGTTGTTGAGTAGCTCGTTCTTGTTGTTGAGCGACACGCTCATTTTGTCAACGCGATGACTTCGCCATCCGCCGCCGCATTGCCTCAACAAGAATTGTAATTTCCTCACCTCGGCCATTTTACTCTTTTTCAACTCAGGTTAACTGAAAATCACAAGGAAGGTTAGAAAAATTCATTCAAAACACAAACCACAGAGATTTCACACAGCACAAACAAGACAGACTCATACACAAGACCCAAAGAAAACATAAACCGGGGACTCTCGATACCAACTTAATGTAACGCCCCTTTTGGGAGGGAATGTCACATTGTCAAATAAAATAAAATGCGAAAATTAAATAAACAACGATTAAGACCCGGTTCATTTTATTTAGTTGATGTTTAACCATGTGAGCAAAATTGGCAATATATTTTTTTTTCTAATAACAATAATGCGGAATGTGAATAAAAGTAACGAATGAAACAAGAAGAAACAGTAATTTTGCACCATAAATAGCATACATATATATATATATATATATTTTTAATACAATTGTTTTGCAAGTACAAGCCTGGCCATCACCAAAAAGCAAAACTATACCTACCCCAAGGAAATCATGCATATATAACCATCATGCATATACAAAATATACAGCCCACCAAAAAGTAATACATCAGGCCCCCAAAATAAAAACACTGGCACCATCAGTAGCCACCAGTGACATCAATCCCTCAGATGATGAGGAACCGTGTCGGGATCCTCGGCGGGATCCTCCTCATCCGAGGAAACCTCCATTGGAACCACGAAGCACGGGGCGGGCCGAGCGGTGGAATCAAAGGAGTCCTCCCGTGGAGTGTAGTAGCGGTCGCCCCACATCTCACGGATGGGCAAGTAAAACTCTAAACGTAGGCTGATGTGGCAGGTGATCACGGGTGCCTCATGTCGTCTCCAGGCTAGGGCAATGGATACGTCTCCCAAGTAGACGCAACGGTCAGAGTTCAGGTTGATGTGCCAGCACTCTGGTCCTCCGAGGAAGGTCAGACGCACGTCACCCAGAAATCCTTGCATACGCATCCCCATCGTCAACAGCAAGTACTAATCACGTTCGGGCCAGAAGCCAGGGAAGTCAGGGGCTTCTAACTCGTTGCCGTCGTCTTCGGTAAATGCAATATAAATACAGACAACAGATAGCAGAACACAGAAAGAGGTAAGACATCCTACATCATTACCAATTATAGCATGCTAGAAATAGAACGGCGCCACGCACCCATATAGCAAATTAGAAACAGCATGCTCAAATAATAAGTAGTAATTCCAATGGTAAGCAAATAAATAGTTCCAGACAGATAATCATCAGGATGGCAACTAAATAAATTTTAGTTGTAGAAAATAAGAATTAATGATGACAGTATATATCATGATTCACATGCATGCTCTCTCAATTCCTACTCCATGGAGCTAGACTCAACTAATCGGAGAGAAAGATCAAGAGACATGTCTGTAACTCGGCTGCCGAGGCCAGTGCTATCAATAATATTCTCATGCGCAATCATGGCATTATACAGACATTCTACACTAGATCACGATATAGGACAGTGTCTCGGTCCGAATCGTCGGTGCGTTTGCATCGGTCTACCCCACGGGCAGGAGAGCTACCAACCTCCCATTGATGAGGAACCCGCACCCCGACGCCCCCAAGGTCAACCAATGACCTACACTAGTCTATTCGCACCCGCACTAAGGTGTGTTCAATCTCCTAGGCAACTTGGCCTTACAACAGTCCATAAGGACATCCACAATGCATAAGACACTATGCATGAACATGTATGATTCACGACTTCATACAATTCCATAATATGCCACATTAGGCCAATTCAAGCACTAATATATAGATGGTCACTCACATGGACCCATAACAACATAATATCAACGTCAAGTCAATTAATGCGTCATTAGGTTCATTATGAATCCTAACTTAGAATTTAATTCCTCTTCTCAAGGTTCATGTTCAAAAATCAATTTAACATACTAAGGCAATTCAATTCCATATACCTTACAAATTAATCTAGCTCTTAAGCCTCACATTCTCATGTTCTTCGCTCACTTAGAATTACCTTAAGTCTTATGACAATTTCACTCTTAGTCCTTTAAAATTTATGAAGTCTTGATTTTAATAAATTCTCTTAATTTCTTAATTACCCATTTCACTACTTAGGCTTCCAATTACCTAATTAATTATGCCTCCAATTTACCAAAATTACATTCTCCCTAAAAATGTACTAGAGGCCGTGGCCTCCTAATGAATTCAATTCCAATTCCTTTCAAACCATAATCTTGCACACCCTTCCCTTAATTATTTAAAGTGTTCACTTGTTCAATTAACTCACCAAGAACCCTAGTTTCTTGTCTCCAAAACCGTAGCCCTCATGGTGGTTCCTATTCCAAATTTTCCTTCCATTGAATTCCATATAATACATTGATTAATTTAAGTCTTATACCAATTACAATTTCAACACAAATTCCCCTAAATTTCTAACCAAAAACCGTGACACTCCTTGTAGGGTGGTCAATCATTTTTCTTCCATTTTAAATCACTCAATCCATTCCAACATTCCATTATATACCACAAATCAATCCAAGGTCACAATTAACACAAAATCAACACATAACATAATTTAATCTTCAAATTCAAGAACAACCCTCATTAGGGTTCTTCCACATATCAAACAATCAAGGTTCCTAGATGCTAAAAGAGGTTGAAGAGGAGTGTCTTCCTCTTACTTGAGTGTAGAAATCAAGAGAGCTCCAAGAATGCTCCTTGTATTTTCGGATTTAGCCTCCAAAATCCCTAACAATGGTAACTTGTTAGAATAAATACCAAGGCTTGGAAAAATGAAGCATGAGTGGTCATAGAAGAGACCATGAGCACGAAAATGAGAGGGAAAGAAGAGTGGTCTTGAACTTACCCAAAAATGTCTAAAGTTAGAGCTTGAAGAAAATGGTGGAGATGATGGAATCTCAAGAAGCTCCAAGAGGGAAAGGGGTTTGGAATGGTGAGGAGATTAAGAATATGTATTTAGATGAAGATTTTGAGAAGTTTGAGTGGAGGAGGGCTGTTGGACGTTGAGTGTGCAAGAGAGGAGAAAAAGAAATGTTGAAGAAGGAAGAAGAAGAAGAATAACGTAAATGGAGAGAAAAAGGTGTTTTTGGTGATAATGAATTAAGTGTAATATTTGGATAATTGAAATCAATTCATTCCCCCCCTAGTGGCTGCTGCAGACGTGAAAGAGAGAGAGGAGTGGGTGAGGAATTGGCTTCCAAAGGAAGCTAAAGCACATGGGTCAATGTTTGGGTCAAAGCTTCTTAAGGAAGCTTTGATTATTTAACCATTAAATTTGAATTAAAGTAGATAGATTTGACATAAAGTAGATTACATTAGGATAATGTGATAGGATTTTTATTACACACTATTATCCAATGGATAATAGTCACAGTTGACAGAAGTCAGTATTTAATTAATCTGACAGATGAATTTTTCGCTGTATTGATTTATTTTATCTGTTAGAATTTCTCGAAAATTGTGAAACTTCGTAAACTGTGTCAAGTCTCGGGTTTAGTAAGATATCTCGTCGACATGTCCATAGTCCAAGGTTCTCAGAGAAAACATCGTGTTTCTCTGGTTTTGCTCAGCGCACACGCAAAACGAGGAATATATTAAAATATTCGACGGTTCCGGAAAATTCCCAAAAATTAAAAATATTATAAAACAACTATTTGTCATATAATTTTCCAATTTTTGAGGCATTACATTCGTTTTCCCGACTCTGCTCGAGTTTCACGCAAAACGAGAAACATATTAAAATATTCATCGTTTCCGAAAAATTTCAGAAAAATGCACATAAATCACAAATATTAGAAAATGACTATTGGCGGTGAAATAATTAATTTTCGGAGCGTTACACTGACCTCAACAATTCTCAGCTCAGTGTGCACGTAAAACGAGGAATATATTAAAATATTCGACGTTTCCGTAAAATTCTAGAAAAATTCCTAAAAATCAAGAATAATATAAAATGAACATTTATGATCAAATAGGCATTTTTCGGGATGTTACACTCTCCATGGTTTTGAGCCATTTGAGTTGGGCCCTAAAAATCCAAAGATCACAGTAACATTGGTTTGAATCCCAACGACATTGGAGCTCGACACTCAGATAGCCAACAGAACACTAACCTAGGGGTAGTGATTTGAAATTGTGTTTAGGCCTAATAAGGCCAAGGCCAATGTCCAAAGGAGATGTGACCTTTCCTCCTTAACAAAGGGAATTATCTCTAAGGGAACCAGTCACAAGTCAATAGGAAAACTTGGGAAGCTGGCCGAAAACTTCCCCCAAGGTGCCTATAATGACCATAATACCCTTGAACCATACTTGGTCCACATGACTCACTCTGTAACATCCCGAAAATTAATAATTTCAGGATAAATAATCATTTTACAATATTTGGGATTTTCTAGAATTTTTTTGGATTTTTCTGAGAACGCAGAATATTTTAATATATTCTTCGTTTTGCGTGAAACTCGAGCAGAGTCGTGAAAACGACTGTAGTGCTTCAAAAATTGGAAAATTATGTGACGAATAGTCATTTTATAATATTTGAAATTTTTGGGAATTTTCTGGAAATTTCCCGAACCGTCGAATATTTTAATATATTCTTCGTTTTACGTGCACATTGGGCTGAGAATTACTTGAGACCAAGTGTAACACTCAAATTGATTATTTCACCATGAATAGTCATTTTCCAATATTTGTGATTTATGTGAATTTTTTCAATTATCCTAGAACGATGAATATTTTATTATATTCCTCGTTTTGCTTGTAACATTGAGCAGAGTCATGAAAATGATCAGTAATGCTTTAAAAATTGGAAATTTATATGACGGATAGTCGTTTTATAATATTTGCAATTTTTGAGAATTTTTCTGGGAATTTTCTCGAATTTTCTCGGAAACGTCGAATATTACAAGATATATTCCTCGTTTTGCATGCTACGATCGAATCGGAAAACGCGATGTTTTCTCTGCGAACCTTGGACTATGGACATGTCGACGGGAGATCTTACTAAACCCGAGGCTTGACACAGTTTACGAGGTTTCATAATTTTCGAGAAATTCTAACAGACAAAATAAATCAATACAAATGAAAAATTCATCTGTCGATTAATTAAATACTTGACTTATCAATCAGTAACTATTATCTATTGGATAATAGTGTGTAATAAAAATCCTATCACATTATCTAATGCAATCTACTTTATGTCTAATCCATCCACTTTAATTCAAATTTAATAGTAAAATAATCAAAGCTTCCTTAAGAAGCTTTGACCTTACCTTTGACCCATGTATTTTGGCTTCCTTTGGAAGCCAAATTTCCCACCCATCTCTCTCTCTCTCTTTTACGTTGCAGCTGCCACCAAAGGGGAATGAATTTGATTTCATTTATCCAAATATTTCATTTACTACATTATCACCCAAAACACCTTTTTCTTTCTTCATTTTACGTTTTCTCCTTCTTCCTCCTTCTTCCACATTTCTTCTTCTCCTCCATTTCTCTCCCACACCACACGACCAGCCACCATCCAGCCCCTCCATCTTCACAAAAATTAAACAAATTACATTTTCTTACTCTCCCCACCATTCTAAACACCTTTCCTCTTGGAGCTTCTTGAAAATCTTCCATTTTCACCATTTTCTCCAAGCTCCAACTTTGAGCATTTTGGGTAAGTTTCATGACCACTCTCCTTCTTCTCTTGATTTCGTGATTTTGGTTTCTTTGATGGTCATCCATGGTTGATTTTTCAAGCTTTGGTATTTATTCTAACAAGTTACCATTTTTAGGGATTTTGGTGGCCAAATCCGAAAATACAAGAGCATTCTTGGAGTTCTCTTGATTTCTACACTCAAGTAAGAGGAAGACACTCCTCTTCAACTATTTTTAGCATCTAGGAACCTTGATTGCTTGATTGGTGGAAGAACCCTAATGAGGGTTGTTCTTGAATTTAATGATTAATTATGCTATGTGTTGATTTTTATTTATTTATGCTATTGGATTGAATTGTTGAATATAATGGAATGTTAGATTGGATTTGATGACTTGATATGGATGGAAAATAGTTGAATGCCCTCCTTGGTGGCCACGGTTTTGAGGCTAGCAATTAAAGGAAATTGTAATAAATTGTAACAAGCATTTGATTTGAAGTAGTCAATGTATAAATATGGAATGTAATGGAAGAAGAATTTGAAATTGAAACTCAAGTGATGCCACGGTTTTGGGTGGAAAAATGGGGTAATTTATGGTTAATGTGCAATAAGTATGGGACTAGGATTAATTAAGTAACAAGATGGGATTTAATGGAAGAACAATTGGAAGTTGAAACTTCTATGGTGGCTATGGTTTTGGAGCCAAGAACCTAGGGTTTTTGGTGAGTTAATTAAACAAGTAAACACTTTAAATAATTAAGGGAGTGGTGTACAAGATTATGGCTTGAAAGGAATTGGAATTGAATTCATTAGGAGGCCACGACCTCTAGTACATTTTTAGGGAAAATGTAATTTTGATAA
The DNA here is from genome assembly GCA_029884605.1 of Ormosia emarginata. Classification (NCBI taxonomy): domain Eukaryota; kingdom Viridiplantae; phylum Streptophyta; class Magnoliopsida; order Fabales; family Fabaceae; genus Ormosia; species Ormosia emarginata. The sequence goes on along the minus strand of JAQQTP010000049.1, from coordinate 592,744 downwards.
ATTGGAAGTATAAGTAATTAGATACTTAAAGAACTAGGTAATGAAATGGACAATTATTAAATTAGAAGGATTATTAGGATTAAGACTTCATAAGCCTTAAAGGACTAAGAATGAATTCATCATAAAACTTAAGGTGATTATAAGTGGGTAAAGAACATGAGAATGTGAGACGTGAGGGCTTAAATAAAATGTAAGTTATTGGAGATCGAATTGCCTTAGTATGCTAAGTTGATTTTTGAACATGAACCTTGAAATGAGGAATAAATTCTAAGTTAGGATTCATAATGAACCTAATGACGTATTAATTGATTTGATATTGATATTATGTGATTATGGGTCCATGCGAGTGACCATCTACATATTGATGCTTATATTGGCCTAATGTGGCACATTATGAACTTGTATGAGATGGTGGATTATACATGTGCATGCATAGTATCTTATGCATTGTGTTTGTCCTTGTGGACTGTTGTAAGGCCAAGTTGCCTAGGAGATTGAACACACCTTAGTGCGGGTGCGAATAGACAAGTGTGGGTCGTGTTATGACCTCGGGGGCGTCGGGGTGCGGGTCCTCCACATGGACAGTTTAGAGCTCCTCTGTACCGTGGGGCAAACCGATGCAAACACACCGACGATCCGGACTTGACACTGTCTTATATCGTGATCTAGTGTAGAATGTCTGTACAATGCCATGATTGTGCACGTGGAAAGTTATTGATAGCACTGGCCTCGGCAGCCGAGTTACAGACATGTCTCCTGATCTTTCTCTCCGACTGATTGAGTCTAGCTCCATGGAGTAGGAATTTGGGAAAGCATGCATATGAGTCATGATATACCCTGTCATTGTTAATATTTATTTGCTTACTGTTGGAATTTCTGCTTATTAAATTGAATATGATATTCTGAGTTGCTAATTGGGCGCGTGGCCGTTCTGTTTCTAGCTGCTATAATTGGTAATGATGGTAGGATGTCTTACCTCTTTCTTGTATTCTTGTGCTTCTGTTATGTATATATATATGTACGTTTGATAAAAGATCGTGAGGGAGATGAAGAGGAATCTTGGTTGATTTGGATTGGATGTTTGGATAAGATTTCTTCAATTACGTGAGAGCACAGCTGCGTGGAGGCATTGATGCCTGTCTCGTCAACTGGGACTTCGAGCGTCGTATATGTGCATGGGGTTGCGGATTTGTCTGCTGGTGGTACCCATCCCTGGGTTACTACTTTTCCCCTTTAGTGTTTTTAGTTCATTGTATTTTATTTGACTCTGTAATTATTATATCCTATGATATCAATGATTTATGTTAATTAACTATAAAATATATATAGAAGGCATAGGATATTATTTTGGTGGTTGTGTATAAGATGATGTTGCATTTGGATATGGGTTAATACAAATACATTTCATTCGAGGCTCGTATGTTCTACTTACATATAAACACGAAAAAAAAATAAACTTCTCAATTTTGAAACGTATGTTATCATGGCTGTGACACACCTGGATTTAGTGACCATGATGTAATGACGATTGTGTTGCGGTCGCTATATCAAGGGGTGTTACACACTCCACTATAAATAACTATAATAGTCATGAGGATAATGATCTTTTTCCGCTCATTACACTTACCTTGCACCCTTAGTGATTTGAGCATTTGAGTGTCTTACATGTATGCAATCCCCTCTCTTTAATGCATCCAAGCTATCAGGAGATTGCTGCAATGAGCTGGTTCTAGTCTAAGGAGTCCAATAACCCAAGACAGAACAATTAGTTTTACACACAAAGTGTGCAAATACTCTAAAAAAATTATTAATAAAAAAAAGGCATACAGCCAAAAAAAAATTTGCAAATTTGAAAGTTGGCCCGTGTGGACAGCAGATATTCCAGGCAACCTGTTTGTGGCGGGTGCTATTATGCACCCTGCCAAGTTTAAATGCACTACGCACTGAACTTTTACCCGCATAGATAGCGGTTTTTTTTCTTTTACAGGTTTTTTTTTGAAATTTTTTTTTTCAGGCAGTAGGTCACTGTCGGAAACCACCGTCGGCAGCCGCCTGACCACCACAGCCGACCACCACCGTCGGCACCCGCCGATAACCACAACCAGCGGCCGCCAACCATTGCTAAACCGTCGACTACCGCTTGCCGCCGCCGACTCCGATCAAAAAACTTAAAAAAAAAGAAACCTATTCAACAAGTTTCTTATAATTAATCTAAGTCATTGATTTATTTTATAAATAAATCAATAATTTAAATTTGATAGTATAACATATTTAAGAGGTGAATATTAGAAATGGCCTCTGTTTCTAAGCATAACCCACAGTTTTGTTTGCAAAACCCGGATTCTATGTGCCCAGCTAAGGTAAATCCAGCCAATATAAAATTGCAAATAAAATACACGTAAAAGAAAAATCGCAAATAAAATATATATATATGTACACTCGGTCCTTCGTGGCCACATATATACCCTCCGTCCTTCGTGGCCACAGCTACAAGGTCTGTGACATTAGATCTGGGGTTCCAGTACTTCTTAGTCATTGGATTTTTCAACAATTGTATCAATCACCCAAAAACACATCTCATCACGTCACACATCCATGGATTTTGATGCCAAGTTTCTCAACACTGTTCTCCTCCTCGTGGCCACCATTATTGTGGCCAAACTCATCTCGGCCTTCATAATCCCTAAATCCAGAAAACGTCTCCCTCCTGTCGTGAAAGCATGGCCCCTCCTTGGAGGATTGCACCGTTTCCTGAGAGGTCCAATCGTGATGCTTCGTGAGGAGTACCCCAAGCTTGGCAGTGTCTTCACCTTGAAACTGTTCCACAAGAACATCACGTTCTTGATTGGGCCTGAGGTCGCTGCACACTTCTTCAAGGCCCCAGAGTCTGATCTTAGTCAGCAGGAGGTGTACCAGTTCAATGTGCCGACTTTTGGCCCCGGGGTGGTGTTCGATGTTGATTACTCTGTGCGGCAGGAGCAGTTCCGCTTCTTCACAGAGGCTCTCAGAGTGACTAAACTCAAGGGTTATGTGGATCAGATGGTTGCAGAAGCTGAGGTAAGTATAAATGTTTGTTTTAGTCATCTTATTTAGTAATTCATTGATCTAATAGATTGTCTCATAAATCTGGCATAGATGTATAATTCTGTTCTTTTGTGGGTATCGATTTGTGACATTAGCAATACTCTATCGGATTTTGGGTTTATGATTGTGTTCCATTTTACTTTTTTGTGTTTTTTATTTTCATATCATGTAATAATGGTAATGGGTATTGGGGAAACATTTTGTCATACCCTTGTTAGAAACTCACTAGCTGTGAGGCTCACGGGCTTTAGATCCATTCCTTTTATTATTGCTTTTTTATTTATTTTTTTTGGGTCCACCCATTTATTATTACTTGATATATGATATGTGTGTGCAATTGTGCATTCAATACTTCATTCGATTTGTTCACTGGCAACACCTGCGATGATCTGTTTATATTGCAGGCTGCATCTTACTGCATCTTTCTGAGTCTAGTAAACTTATTGCAACTTTAATTCAACAACAATAACTAAGCCTTATCCTACTAGGTGGAGTGGGTTACATGGATCAAACAACTCCTTAGGCACTATCAAAAACAAAAACTACAACCTTAATTCATTCCCATATTTTCATAAGCTGGAGATGCTCCAGTTCCATTTGGACTCAACATGTTTTATTTTTTAACCGATGGTTGAAATGGCATCCCTTGGACTTCATTGTTTCTTTATGTTGTTAATAGTAAATTCGTCCCTTCTAATTTTCTTTAGTTGTGTACTCAATTGGCATTAAGGATTATTCTTTCCCAAACTTGAATCTAATTTGCAGGACTACTTCTCAAAGTGGGGATCAAGTGGTGAGGTTGATTTGAAGTATGAGCTTGAGCATCTGATCATCTTGACAGCTAGTAGATGTCTCTTGGGGCGTGAAGTTCGTGACAAACTCTTTGATGATGTCTCTGCTTTGTTCCATGACCTTGATAATGGGATGCTTCCAATCAGTGTTCTCTTTCCATACCTGCCCATCCCAGCTCACCGGCGGCGTGATAAAGCACGCAAGAAGCTTGCTGAAATCTTTGCAAACATCATAGCTTCTCGCAAAAGCACCGGTAAATCAGAGGATGACATGCTGCAGTGCTTCATTGACTCAAAATACAAAGATGGTCGTCCAACAACAGAAGCTGAAGTGACTGGACTGCTCATTGCTGCTCTTTTCGCAGGACAGCACACTAGTTCAATTACCTCCACTTGGACTGGAGCATATCTCCTCTGTCACAAGGAGTACCTTTCTGCTGTGTTGGATGAGCAGAAGAAATTGATGGAAAAGCATGGGAACAGAGTTGATCACGATGTCTTGGCTGAAATGGATGTCCTGTATCGGTGCATTAAAGAAGCCCTGAGACTCCACCCTCCATTGATTATGCTGCTGCGAAGCTCACACAGTAATTTTTGTGTCAAAACACGAGAGGGGAAAGAATTTGACATTCCTAAGGGTCATATAGTTGCCACATCCCCTGCTTTTGCAAACAGGCTAGCTCACATTTTCAAGGATCCAAATAGGTATGATCCTGATCGATTTGCTGTGGGGAGGGAAGAAGACAAGGTGGCAGGGGCATTCTCATACATTTCATTTGGAGGGGGTCGACATGGATGCCTTGGGGAGCCCTTTGCATATCTGCAGATAAAAGCAATATGGAGTCATTTGCTAAGGAATTTTGAACTGGAGTTGGTGTCATCTTTCCCTGAGATTGATTGGAATGCCATGGTTGTAGGAGTGAAAGGAAAAGTGATGGTCCGATACAAGCGAAGGGAGCTGCTTTCTGTTAATCAATAGGACCAAATGTTACTGTTTGGCATGATTTCATTTTTAAGCAGTTCTTATTAATCTTGCTGGTTCCGCTTCAGTCCAAGTTCAGTGTTTATTTAACCATGGATATCTAGAATCTTGATTTTAACCTTTTTGTAATTTTGGTAAGTGATTCCAACATATTTCGTTTTTGGTGAATTTGATGATAGTCTGATAGTAGTTACTTGGGTTCGGGTGAAATGGTTAGACCAAAATGCTGGTTGGTAAATTTTGGGGCTGCATCAGCCTCATACAGTCTACCTTTTTATTCTGATCATAACTTTCTCATCTTAATGAAATTAGGCCAAATTGGATCCATTTAAAAGCTAGGGAAACTTTCTACCTCTATAAAAAGTTTCACTTAAAAGATTCTTAGAGGATATCAAGTTATTACAAAAATTAGAGGAACTTATTCAGAATCCAGCCCATTGAGCTAGCCTGATTTAGAAAGGTCATAACTCATTTCAGCTTCATTTCAAGAGTTCAGGATGTAAGGTACCTTCACACATATGTGCAACTATTTTTAATCGATGTCTGCAACAATAACCAAGCCAGTTCTAGGATAAGTAAATGAGAATTGAAAGAGTTATAGTGCAATCATTGATATAATACAGAAAAAGGTAGTTCAATTTATAATTATAAGTAACTAAAAGATTACACGTATAACACGACTAAAGTTGAATATGTTGAATATTAGGACAGCAATCCCCACTAGAGTAGAACTGCTTCTCCAAGGATCACGGAAGTACAGCCACCTTAATGTTCCGATGGCCCATTTCCAATTGTTGTAGTGTTCATTGAGTTCTCCTATTATTTGGTGATAACATGTTGAATTTGTTACTACATGTTTGCAAAGACCATTAACCAGAATTTCCAATTCCTTATCACTGCCCAGTTCATGGACAATAGCTTCTTTCTCAACCAGCAACTCTGCATCATCTTTAGTGTGAATAAGAGAGTCAATCAGAGAAACATAATTGCAAATGTAAGGCTCCTCAGGATAGTGACACTGCTCAAAGGCTATTAGGTTCCTAAAAACACATTCGGTTGTGTGGTCTACTTTTAACTGGGGGAACTGAAATCGAACTTTGAAACACTTGAGTATGGCAAGCAACCCAAGCAAAGAAACCAGCTGAAGAATGGCTTCTTCTCAAAATTTATGTCAAGTAAGCATCTATTATGAACCTTCTCAAAGCTTACCCCTGACTCATTCAACTTTGTTGCAGTCCTTAGCATACATTCTTTTTGAGAAAAGGTGTTGTGACTCTTGTCAATGTCATAGCTCAGTTTCATGGGGAGAAAGGAACATCTAACCAAATCAGTGAAATGTAGTGATTTCTCCCACTTCTTTGGCTCAAACTTTCTTTCTGAAGATTTCTGATGAGGATAACAAGATCCAAAGTACTCGTGGGCAAGCTTAAGAAATCTGGTATGCTCTTTGACATTGCTTGGCACAACTGTGACATATAGTTTCTCCAACACATGAATTGGAAGCTGATTCTCAAGCAGCAGCAAGTCCCGCTGGATACTTTTGCTAAGACATGGTTGAGTTAATATATAATCATCTTTGTGTTTCCATCGTTTTGCTTCCCTCAGAAACAGCTCCATGATGAACACGGCATTCAACAGTATCATGTCCACGAATTGTTCCTTTCTGATATCAAGGAATTTCTTTTGGTAACAACGGCGTACTCTTTGCTCTTCTTGTTCAAGGAAGGCTTTGAAGTGCACTAAATCACGTTTGTTCATTAGGCGTTCCAAAAAGAAATGAAAATATCTTTATTTCTGCTCTTGCATTTCCTCTAGTTTTTTGTTGTTATGGTGGATAGGGCCAATTGAGATCAATAGAGGAGTATAGGCCTCCTCTTTCCCCTTCAAAAGACTAGCAGGAACCTTGTAGATACAACACTCAGGCCACAGGGCAGGCTCAATCTTTTCTGGGATGTCAATTATTTGTTGGATATCATATTCATTAGCAGATCCCACGAGACCTCCTTTTTCTCTAGCTGTTGAGCGAGCAGATCAACCATCAGATAAAGAAATCACTTGTGATTGATACAAACCAGAAGCCAAAAATTATTTTCTTTGAATAATTTTTATTTGTAGTGTTTACTATTTCTAAAACATTTAAATATAATTAAACTTGTTTTTCAGGACAATGAAAATACAAAGACTTCAACTTAATACTTCTATTCTGAAGTAGATTCAGATGGGGTACTTGAGATAAGCACGTACGGTGGTTTCCTCCTTATGCAACTGTTGTCAATCAGGGGATGGGTACTTGCAAAGGGACTTCAACGCTCAAGTCAAGTAGTGCATAAGTAAGATTTATGCAATGAGATAACAGATACCTGATTAGGGTGACTTAGCCTGGTATTTATAGAAGTTGGATAGATGCGTTCTCATCATGGAGAGATACGCTCCCATAATAGTTGCAGGAGAAGATATGTTCCTTATTTAGTTACAGAGAATTTCTATATTATCAGAATACTGGTATGGTAGTTATGGTACTATTATTTCATAAGATCATGATTGACAATTAAGAGATATCCTAAGATTTATCCCTTGCGCAAATCTTTCGGGAAAGCTGTTACTATTCAATACCGGAGTCTGACATACATCACCGGGATCTCATGATTGGAAAGCTCTATTGAGGACGTTGACATCAGACCACGGCGGACATGCGCATCGGGTTGGTCCATGAGTTGCGAGTCCGGATTACGATGCAGAATAGTTGTCCCCAGTTTGGCGCTTAAGGAGAATAGTTAAGTGTCAAGATACCAGCTTTGAAAAGAACCCACGGTGCACAGTAGATATAAAGATCCAAGAGGGCCGAGGTTTATTATTATGGAGTACCTTCGGGGTTGGTATGTGAAATCGGAATCCGTGATGGATCATTGCTTTCTTGGCCAGCTCGCCATCCTAGGTGTGTCCTTTGTTACCTCCGTGCATGGTTTCACAGGGTCTTTTGCTCTTTCTTGTAGCTTGTAACAGTCTGAGCTTTTTTGGGAAATTGTTGCTTTGACCAATCAGAAGTGGATAGCTTTAAAACATGCCTTACCTAATGCGATCAGTTCTATTTTCTTGGGACCAATCAGAATGCTTCAAACTCTCTATAAATAAGAAATGTTTGTATTGAGGTTGGCATTCCTTCCATCGCATTCTTGCTTTGCAACTCTATTTGAGAGTGATCCTTTCCTTGAGAATGATTCTTTTTTCACTTTATGCATATTCAAAGAGGGTTTTGCCCTCTGCAAAAACCATCTTTCTATTCTTTCCAAAATATTTGAAGGTATTCTTCTTTTTTGCAAACAATTCTTCTATCAGGGACTTTTCTTTCTCAACGTAAAAACGACAGGCACTTTTTTCTCCCAGTGTACGAGGGAATGTTTGATCTACGCTTTGTCGCTAGGAGATCTGTGATACTTGCCATGTTGGATGGAGCTTCTCGGAGAAATAGAGCCTACACTCCTCCTTTCTGAGAACTTAGCAGGTGCTTCTTCCTAAACTTTGGCAAGCCCTCTAAGGGTGCTTGGATACGCAGGAGGGATTATTGAAGTTGCTCTGTGATTTGAAGCAACTTGGAGTGATCATGAAACTGGCTAGGATTCCGGTAGAATGATCTCTTCATGAAAGGTTATGCCCCGTCCAACAGAGGAAAATGCACTTCGGCCTTATTATCATTGTGAAGGAGGTAGTGAAGAAGAATTTGGTAGCAATTCTGGAGTCCAAAAGCAGTGTTCAGTTTCGATTTACCAAAGTTCTTCAAAGCCTGTACGCCATAGAAAAGGTTGATGTTTTTTCCTTATACATTTCATGTTTCAATATTTTCTTTTCCCTCTTCTCTTGATGTATGATGATGTATGAAATGAGAACATATCAATAAAAGATTCCTTTATGTCGAAGTTTATCTTGTGTTTTCTTTTTTCTTTTTCCTTTTTGTCGCTATTTGTATTGTTTAGTTTTTACCAGGGTAAGTCCACCGCTTATTCTGGAGTAACACTAAGATGCCCCCAGCTTGATACTTGGCTTGAATAACAAAGTAGCAAGTTCCAAATCCTTCATCCGAGGTCTGTGTATTGAGAGAGGTTGTAACTTTAATCTTGATTACTAATTGTTGACTTTCCTTTGATAGATGTGGTCCAAACTGACAATCCTAAACCAAATGAGTACTCCAGTTTTAGCCGGGGTTCACGAGAAGTATCCGAATTGAGCCTTCAAAAGTCGTGTGATGCTTAAGTTACTGCGCAACTGTCTTTTCAACTGCTTCAATAATTGTGAGGGCCACATGACATGTTTTAATCATGTAGATGTGCCTAGTGCTTCACACGCCATGATGAAAACCTTTTGAAAATTGGGCTATGAAGATGAGAATGTCCCATAACCGCTTAGCCTTTATAAATAGGGGTTAAGGGTGCATCGTTCTCACCTTACTATTTCTGAGTACTTTTCTAAGAACTTCATGGTGTGATTGTGTAGCGTTCTTCACCTGTTTCTAGTCTTCAACTAATTCCACTCTCTACACAAGGTATGTTCCCTTTTGACTCTATTATTATCTTTCTTTTCGATTGCTTCTACTATTGTTGAATAATAGAGTAGTTGTGCACTCCATATTGGAATGCATTTCTGTCTTCTATTTTTTTTAATGAAGTAGAGTTAGGATTTTAAGCCTCTTCGAAAGACGTTGCCCCCTCGGAACATCATCTCTGTCATGCTAAGCACGGCAGAGGTGTCCTTCTGGAGTTTTGTACTTTGGAAGGAAATGAGGTCGGTATGTAGGTGTGAATTGCTTCATTCACCCCCTTCCGTGTCTGAATCTCAAAATTAATTGATTCTAACAATTGCTTACTAGTCTCTCTGGGTGTTCTCAGGATCTTCATGGCAAGAGGAAGAAGAAGAGCTAGACCCCGGGTACCAATTCCTAAAATCCGTGATCCGGCTGAAGAAGATCCTATCTAGGTACGGAGCGGCTTGGGACAAATATACCCATGGGTTAGGAATGATGTTTGGGACTGTCTTTCTGTCTTTTCTTTAGAGGGCGTGCTCAGGAAATCACTGGAATACTTGCATCTGATGGAGGAGAAGGCTCGTGATAGAGAGTTTCAAATTTTGCGCCCTTAAGGAAATGAGAGGGTGTGTTCATGCCGAGAAGCGAGGTCACATTATATGTTTCTGTACGAGCCCCTCTTTGTCAAACTGGGGCTCTGGCTTCCCTTTACTGACTTCCAGATTGCGGTTCTCCGAACCTTGTGCGCAGCTCCGACCCAGATCCATCCTAATGGTTGGGGCTATATTATTGCTTCTAAAAGATTTTGCCGAATAATAGGGTTACGATATTTGAAAAATGTTTTTTTCTACTTTACACCCGAGTGAGTCCTTAAGGTGCAGCGACCTAGAAGAATTGGCTCATTATCCAATTTAAAGTTGGTCGCAAGTCCTTCACTATCTTTCAAGATAACTATAAGGGGTTTAAAACTAAATTCTTCAAACTCATGGGAGCAGAGGGATATCAACCCTTTTTTTTTTCTGAAAGCTGATAGGGAGCCAAAGTTCCCGTTGTATTGGATGCAAGATGCCTAAAGCACTCCCACCATACCACTTGAAAAGGAAGAGGAGGATCTCACTCCGAATGAGTGACTAATTAAGTTTATAACCCGATATGCCGAGGACCACCGGTTTATCAAAATCAAAGACGTCCTCAACACCCTTGATGATGATCTTCTCCTTGCTTTGTTACGTAGGATCTAGGATATTATTACCCTTAGTCTACCTTAGGTTTTTGCACTTTGATTTTCCCATACTTGCTGTTTCATTTTTCTGACTTCAGTTTTCTTTTTCTGTTTTATTTCAGTAAGCAACATGGCATCGGGACCCTGACTTGTTGTTTTACAGGCTTCAAGAGCTAGGAGGGTGGGAGTACGATCCTCGAGCACTCCTACGTCTATTGCTCCGACATCCGTAAACCAGGGTAATGTTATTGAAGAAGCTCCCAAACGGCTGAACTCTCCTACCCAAACTCTTCAAGGGAGGAAAAGGAGAGATGTTAAGAGCTCTACTGACTGGGGTAAAAGAGTAGCTTTGGAGGGTAGCAATGAGGAAAGGGAGGACCCTTTGACCATAATCACGGGGCATTCTGATGCCAAGTCGTTTATTGATGAGTGGCTTCTGAGCAATGAAGTATTGAAGGATATTTCTAAGCAGAATATAACTCAAACTTTGGCCGAGCTTTAGACTTTTACGCTTCAGGCTGCTCCTGAAATCCGTTATATTGAGAGGACTATCGAGTCAACCGATAGAAAGATGGAGGACGAATTTAAGAAGAAAGATGAGGAAGCTGCTTGGAAGCTTGTTGCGACCCTTAAATTGAATGAGGACGCTCAAGTGATGATCAATGATCTAGAGAAAGGGTTGATCGACTCCGATTGGGCTGAAAAGAAACTTGAAGCAAAGGGACTCCAAGTCGATGAAACCATTGCTGCCCTCAAAGCTCGCATAACATAATTGGAAAAAGATGTCGAGGAGTTAGACATGATCTCAGTGAATATTGGAGGAGAGCAATTCCAAAACGCCGTGGCCCAAATTCAACACTTCAGCCCTGGCATTACTCTTGACTTGGAAGACCTTAATTTAGAAAAGGTTTTCCATGATAGACAACTTATTTTGGCAGCTGAACTTGCCTGGGATAACAATGTTGCTGCTCCTGACGCCGCTCGGATTCCTGAAGGACATGGAGTTGAAACTAAAGTTCTTCATTCTCTCTTGTTTTTGCTCTCTACGCGGGGCATGTAAATTTTGTAAAGACAATTATCCCAGTGACCGAGGTTTTTAATTTATGTATTTTTGCTATTCGCTTTATCTTGTTTGTTTTCTTTTTTTCATGGTCCATTTTGGGTCCAACGCCCATTATGGTATTTATCATAACCATTTTGTGGACTTAGGAAAGGTTTTTATTAAAGAAAAATCATGGTTTGGGATCCTACACCCATAACACCGAGTGCGTAGCATTCCACTTGGCTTAGGTAAAAATAACGCCCTAGTCCGGTCCAATTCCCATAATATCAAGCATTCAAAATTTTGGACTTAGCCAAAAATAACACCTTAGTCCATAGTCCAATGCCCATTATATCAGGCATTCAGAATTTTGGACTTAAGCCAAAATATATGACCTTAGCTTAGGGTTTAATGTCCAAGAAGACTTGGCATTTAGGATCCCTTCTGCCTTATGCATGAGTTATTATTAAACCTTACCCGGGATCCATCAATAACCATATTGATTTTTTGGGATCCCACTTGGCTTAGGTATGAGTTTAAAACCTTGGCCTAAGGTTCATTGTCCAAAATGTTTTGGCGCTAGAAACCTGCTTAGCTTAGGTATAAAGGAGGACCACGAATGTTGAATCCGCACTGCCTCTTAATTTCCTAACCTTAAAATGGTTGATGCCAAGTGTTAAAGATGGGTGTTGACCCCATAACTTACTACCAAAGTGCCTCTGTGGGCTTGGTGTGTTATACCTCTTGACCTGGGCTTTTTAATATGCCATGTATAGAAAGTGATGTATGAATAACTCTGTTTTATTGATAATTTTGAGGATGAAAGTTCATACAGAGCATACGATTCAAAATTGAGACAGATCAAACATTAATTAACTAAAAGACTAAGTCGTTATGGGCGTCTAGCTATAGTATTTTCTAAGTTTATCCTTATTCCAATAGTTCTTAATCTCCCTGCCTATTAATGTTTCCAATGTATAAGCTCCTTTGCCAGTGCTGATGATAATACAATAAGGGCCTTCCAATTATGGGCTAATTTCCCTTGGGAGGCATTTTTCCCCCTATGTCCGCTCTCATGAGTACCAGGTCTCCTAGTTGGAACTTCCTTAGAACTACCTTTAGGTTGTATTTGGCTGCTGTCCTTTGTTTAAAGGGGACATCGCAGATATGGGCCATGTGTCTTCTTTCCTCAATTAGGTCCAGCTCTTCCCTGATCAGACCGGGGTTACTGTTAGGTGAAAACTATTGGTGACGCCAACTTGGTTCTTTTATCTCTATCGGAATCATGGCTTCACATCCACAGGTGAGTTTGAAGGGGGTTTTGCCCGTGGTAGAGTGAGGTGTAGTCCGATAGGCTCAGAGAACATGGTCAAGCTGTTTAGCCCAAATTCCCTTAACTTCGTCTAACCTTTTTTTAACTCCCTGTACAATAATCCTATTGGCGGCTTCGGCCTATCCATTTGTTCTAGGGTTCTCAACAAACCTGTAATGGTGCTTTATTTTTAAGTCAGCCAACAACTCTTTGAAACTCTTATCTTTGAACTGGGTCCCGTTGTCCATTACAATGGGCTTTGGAACTCCAAACCTATTAATAATGTGGCACCAAGTGAACTTTTGAATTCGTGCTGAAGTGATCATGACCAAGGGTTCTGCCTTGATCAACTTCGTAAAACAATCCACTGCTACCACTAAATATTTCAGCTGAATTGGGGTTTAAGAGAATAGGCCCAAGATGTCTATACCACATCTGTAGAACAGCCAGGGTACCGACATCATGGATAGTTCTTATGAGGGAGCCTGATAATGATCCAAGTGATGTTGGCATTTGTCACAAACTTGAACATGCATATGGGAATCGACCTCCATCGTTGGCCAGTAGTACCCCACCCTTAATGCTTTTAAGGCTAAGGCTTTTCCTCCCAAATGGTGTCCATAGCTTCCTTCATGAACCTTAGATAGAACATACTTCACTTCTTTCGGAGTGATGCATTTGAGGAGGGGAGATGAAAAACCACGCTGGTATAACCAACCGTCGTAGATGGTATACCTTACTACTGTCTTGATCAACTTAGAAGTTTTTTTGGGGTCTGAAGGTATAGTTCAAGACTGTAGATATTCCATAATAGGGGTGACCCAAGAATGTTCTTCCTCTCCCACTTGAAACACGGTGTGATCTGTGATAGCGGGTTGAGAAAGGGTTTCTTGAATTACTAAATGGTTATTACCAAGGTTTTTGGTGTTGGCTAGTTTAGACAAAAGATCTACCCTATAGTTCTGTTCTTTCGAAATGTGTTCAATCTTTGCTTCCTCAAATCTCTTAAGGAGTTCTTTTACTTTAACCAAGTATCTCTGTAGAAGAGGCTCTTTAGCTTGATATTCACCTCGAATTTAGGAGGTTACAAGTTAGGAATCACTACAAAGCGTGATCTCGATTTCCCTCGTATGCTTGGCCATTACTAGCTCAGTAATACATGCTTCATATTCTGTCTGATTGTTTGAGGTTGGGAACTCAAACTTTAAGGAGTGCTTTAGTGTCAATCCTTCTAAGTTTTCAAGAATTACCCCAGCACCACTTCTCTTAGGGTTCGAGGAACCATCAACGAAGATGGTCCAAGAAACTCCCTTTGGGTTGCCGATGTCCGATGTAAGTTCTGCCAAGAAGTCGAATAGCACATGGGCTTTTATTGTAAGTCATCGCTCATATGTAATTCCAAACTCTGAAAGTTCAATCGACCAAGCGATCATTCTCCCAGCTAAATTTGGCTTGTGTAACACCTGGCGAATGGGTTGATCCTTTCTAACCACCATCGGATGACACTGAAAGTATTTTTGCAGTCTCCTTGTCGTAGTGGTCAGTACGAAGCTAACTTTTTCGACCTTCTGATACCGAACCTCGGGACCCTGCAGAACCCTACTTACAAAGTAGACCGACTTTTGTCCTTCATCTGTCTCATGGATTAGTACTAAACTTACAGCCTTTTTGTGAACTGAGAGGTATAAGTAGAGTGTCTCACCGGGTTCCGGTCTCGTCAAAATAGGAGGAGAAGACAGAAGGTTCTTCAAGCTTAAAAAAGAATCTTCGCATTCCATGGTCCACTCAAAATTATTCCCTTTCTTGAGTAGCTTGAATAGGGGAAGAGATTTATGGGCAGCTTTGGCTAGGAATCTTGTGAGAGCTACTATTCATCCCTTAAGTTGTTGTACTTCATTAACATTTTGACGGCTTTTCATGTTAAGTACTGTCTGACACTTATCAAGATTAGCCTCAATTCCATGGTGGGTTAGCATAAATCCCAAGAATTTACCAGCTTGGACCCCGAAGGCGCATTTTTTTGGGTTTAGCCTCATATTGTAGTACCAGACTTGTGCAAATACTTCCTCAAGGTCTGCCGTGTGCAATCCGCCCTATGGGGTTTTCACTATCATGTTGTCAACATAGACTTATAGCATCTTTCCCACTTGGTTCTTAAAGACCTTGTTTATCATCCTTTGATAGGTAGCTCCTGCATTTTTCAATCCAAATGGCATAACCCTGTAACAGTAGCTCGCCCTGTTAGTGATGAAGGCGATTTTATCCTCATCTACAGGGTACATCAGAATTTGGTTATATCCAGAGTATGCATCTATAAATGATAACCATCTGAAACTTGAGGAGCTATCCACCAATTTATCCACATTAGGAAGCGAGTATGGATCCTTTGGGCAAGCTTTGTTCAAATTTGTATAATCCACACACATTCTCCACTTCTCGTTGGATTTCTTCACCAGGACCACATTGGACAGTCATGTGGTATAAGGTGTAACACCCCAGAAATTGCTTATTTTGTGATTTATATTCATTTTATAATATTTGTGATTTTTGTGAATTATTTTGCTGATTTTGATTATTTTAATATATTTCTCAATTTATGTGCACATTAAGCAAGGCCGAAAAAATAATATTCCAAGACCGGAAAAATTTGGACTGTGAAACGGGGTCGAGAGATCTTACTAAACCCGAAGTTAGACACAGTTTACGAAGTTTTCGTTTTTCAAGATTTTATCTGATAAATAAAATTACAGTATGTTTTATTATCCATTGGATAATAAATACTGGTTTTATTAATTATAACTTTTATCCACTGTATAATAGCTTTAGTAAAGTGTTAGTCATCTTTTCTAGAGAGCACTTTAATGACATCACCAAGATGACACCATCAATGTAACATCATCATTGACTTTTCAAAAAGGTGAAAGTTGGCTTCTTGAAGAAGCTTTGAGTGAAGCTTTCTAAACAAGCTTCTCCCAAGCTTGTAGGAGAAGCTTCTCCTTCTCTCTCTTCCCTTGTAAGTCCACGGCAATGATGGGGGAAAGGTGACATAAATTGTCACCTTTTCACCAAAAGCACTCACTCACTTTTCACTTTTTAAACTTTCAAAAATTTCTATGACTTTCTCTCTCTACTTTCCTTTTCTCTCTCACATTTTCTCTTCCTCCTCTCCTCTCCATGTCCACGGCAACACCACTTCTTCCATCCTCCATGTTTGATTAATTTCAAGCAAACACTTTGCTTGAAGCTACATCTCATTTGAAGGTCTTTCTTCCTTGTTGGATCCATCTTCAAGAAACTCATTTTTCCTCTCCATTTTCTCTCCTCTTCCACGGCCAAACCCACAATTTTTGGTCATCCAAGCTTTCTTGCTTAACCAACCTTGTTTCTTGTACCTACTCATCACCTTGAAGCTTTTTCCTTTTGTGACCATCACTTGCCCTAAACTTGAAGTTTTGAGGTAAAGTTCTTGACTTTTCTATTTTCTCTCCTCTTTTTCGTGTTCAAGGCCATTGTTGGAGGGCCATTATACACTTGGTTCATCACTTGATCATCTTTCTATCCTAGCAACCAAAAACTAAGCACAAAATCCTCACATTTCCTCTATCAAAGCTCACGGCCTCACCCTTAAAAACCACCCATCCATCTTCTTTAATTCCAACCAATCACATCTCTTAAACCTAGACGCCCTTTTGAGAAACTTTCATGTTATGGTCATCATCTAGTTCATCTATCTTCAAGCACTTTCTTCATACCTAGGGTTTGAAGGTTTCTAAGGTGAAGTTTTAATCCTCACTCATTTCTTTCTTTTTTCAAGATTCTAAACCATCATTTTGATCAATGGTTTATTCCTTTCAAGCTTTAGATCTAATATTTGTATGTTTGTGGTCTTAAGGGTTTGCTTGTTGGTGTTGGATGAAAATTCAAGGAAACTTCAAGGAGCTTCCTTTTGATCTTCTCTTGAGGTAAAAGGGAGATTAACCTCATAGACCAGACATGGTGGTGAGAAAATGGAAATTTTGTGTTTGTAAGTGAAGAATCCATGTGAGGATTCTTTCACTTGATTGTGTGATTATGGTTTGTGCTTACTTGTTGATTATGTGCTTATTTACTATGTGTGATCATGTGACTTTAACTTGATTTATGTTCATTTAGCCTTATGTGGTTATATTATGTTGATAATATGCATGAATTGTTATGCTTGCTTATTGTCTATATGTGGTTGTGATAATATGCATGAAATTAATATCGTGGAATTTTTATGGTTGAATTAATGCTATGAATCATTTGAGAAAGGAAAGAAATTTTGGTCCCAATGACCACCGAGGATCATGGCCTCTATGTCCATTTTGGGTGATCCAAGTTAAAAATATTTGGTTAGTTATGAATTCATAAGTTTAAGCAACTAGAAATTGGATTAAGGATTTACAAAGTGGAAAAAGAAATGAATAAGGTTTCATAATTTAAAAAGGAAGTGATTTTCAATCGTAGAGACTAATTTAGGATGAAGGTTTGAAACTTAGAGTATTTTGTTTAAAAAGGATTTTTAAGAGAAATATGGAATGCATAGCTTTTATTGGATAAATAATGATTTTTAGTACTAGAGATGGAAAAGAAGTTTTAAAGGTGATTTGAGACTTAAAACATTTTATTTGAAAGGAATGGAACAAAGTTTTTATTATTAGATAAGAGTGATTTTGATTATGATGATGGAAAATAAGTTTTTGAAAGTGATTTAGAACTTAAAGTATTTTATTTAAGAGGATTTTAGTAAAGGTAACAGAGAAAGTTTTCAATAAATTAATATAATGCAGATTTTGGGGAGAACATTGGATAATGTTTATGCAATTATAAAAATAACGGTTTGCTATCGGGTCGATGTACTGGACCCAGTTTTGTTAAAATATGATTTATGGCCCATGGTGGCTTAGATTATGCATTGAATTATCATGCATTGAACATTATAATACATTGAACATTATACACTGGTTTGTTGTTGTGCCGATGTTCTGGACCCGGGTGGATTAGTGTTATTATATAATTGTATGGGTGGTTATATAATATCATTGATACTAATGGTATCAGACAATTGTATAGGCGATTGTTTTGATAACATTGGGAACAGTACAAATGGTGGCTTGAGTTATGCATTGAGTTATCATGCATTGAACATCACACAATCAATGTCTGTATGGCTTTTGTTGCCAAGGAATGAACGAGAATTGAGTAATGTGATCTAAAGGAAGGATCTCAGGGTGTGTCAGGGCGAGGTGATTCATCTAGTGACCTTGTTGTCACACTATATACCTCTGACCATGAAGAACCATTGCAACGCACTGACGAGGAACCGACAAGCACTACTTCTTTTCGTGGTCCGGCGTAAACTGTCATTGAGGGTGGCAGATCTTCTGGAGCATTCATCTCTGAATTTGAGTATTAGCTCCATGGAGTAGGAACTGGTTCATTATGCATACATATGGTCAGTACACACATTGTCATGACATGGTCAGCATACATATTGTGGTGGCATAATCATTATATATCCATGGTGGATATCTGTTGTTATAGTGCTGTTAATGTTTATATTATTGTGGGATATGTTTTCTGATGATATTTATGAAATTGATAACTCGAATATATCTGCAATGTTTGTATGTATGGAATGACTTTGTCATTCGTATCATTTTCTTTGCTGCCATTTTGGTATGCGATGTAAGGGATCTCACCTCTTTGTTGTATTGTTCTGGGTTACAATTATGTTGAAGAAGACTGCGAAGGAAGGTGATGTTGAATTGTCTGGATTTTTAGTGGATTGACTTCTGATTACGGTGATGGCGTCTAGATGAGATTTCTTTGGTTACGTGTGGGTGCGACTTCATGGAGGCATCGATGCTTAGCGTGTCGACCGTGACACCGAGCGTTTCGTGTATAGAGGAAAGGTGACTCTGCTTAGGAGTAGTACCTATTTTGGGGTTACTACTTTCACCTTCAATGCTTTTGTGCATGTGGAGTTCTCTATTCACATTAGAGACTTATGGGGTGATCGACATTACACCCCTAGGGAGGATTATATAGAGTCGACTGCTCGGACTCTCGTCTGTCGCGACATACCTCGACCGAGGAGTTTGCCCGTTCTGGTTCCAGAGGAAGACCAAGTAGGGGATATTACCCTTCAAGTGTTTGGACTTAGGCCAGGTCGAGTTTTTATATGGTAGTTGTACACGTCTTCTATTGTTTGGATATGTAAGTATTATATTTTGTGTTACTAGTACTTTATGTAACACCCTGAAAATTCATATTTTATTTAATTCAGTCGATTCTTAATTATTTTGAGTAATCCGACTCGACTTCCATGAATTTTATAATTTTTGTTATTTTTATGAATTTTTGGGAGTTTTTACGTTTTTAATTATTCTAATATTATTTTTGGGTTGTACATAAGCTTTTGTATTTTATTTCTTTCTATCAATCCTTAATTATTTTTACTAATCTGATTTGATTTTCATGAGTTTTACAATTGTTATGATTTTTGTGAATTTTTGTGATACTTTAAATATTTTAAGATATTTTGAATATTTTATTATATTTTTGATATTTCGAGATATTTTAAATATTTTAATATATTTGAGATATTTGAGATATTTTGAGATATTTTGAATATTTTATTATATTTTTGATATTTTGGAATATTTTGAATATTTAATATATTTATGATATTTTGGTTGTGTGTGGGCACAAGGGGGCGAGAGAAAAAAAAAAATTTTCTTTAGCCGAAAAATTTTGTACCGTTAATTCGGAGCCGTGGGATCTTACTAAACCCAAAACCAGAAATAGTTTTTGAAGTTTTGTTTCTCTACGATTTTATTTGACAAATAAAATCATGGTATATTTTATTATCTCTAGGATAATATTTTTCTTGGAAATATCTAGTGGATGATTCTAGACGCAAGCCTAGTCACCTACTCTAGAATGTTCTAAGACGATGACTCATCGTTTGGTGACTCACCTAGGTGACTAGCCTAGTGACTCACATGTTTTAGACTATTCTAGAAGACTCTAGAAAATGTCTCGTCACGCGCCTAATCATCAAGTACTTGAGTACTTACTTTACATGTGGACCAATGAGAAGTTAGTCATAGTTGACGGCTGTGACTCATCGCGGAGGACCAATAGAAGTTTGACATGTGGTGTGACACCTCAGCACCTGTGACTCAGCATATTCGGGAAGCTACCAGAAGCGATGACTCGCCATGTTCTAGAATGTTGACTCACCACATTCTAGAAGAGTGTAGAAACGTTGACTCACCCTGTGATTCGCCGCAGTGAGTCACACGTTCCAGAAGGTTCCCTGACGACTCACCATGCTGACTCAGCGCTATATTAGAGTCAGATCAGTCTCAGGATGCGAAAAGCTATAACTTTGGATCATCGAGGATCCAAAAAGGGAGGAAATGTAAGGTTAATCGATTTCAACAAAAGCCGTATACGTGAACACTGGGGAATCAACAACAACGATATGGAGGAAGTGCTAGTGGTAGTGGATTCAACTAGATTGTGACACCAATACAAATATGTAAGAAGTGTATAGGAAATCACTTAATAAAAGAGTGTACGAAAAAGAAAAAGGTCTGCTACAAGTGCAGGAAACCTGGACCCGTTTATAGAGATTGTGCTCAACTAAAGACGAAGCCTTCCGTTAGTATTGCATGTGTTCCAAGATCTCAAGTAGGAGGAAGAGTCAATACAAGGAGTGAAGTAGAAACATTCAAGTATAAAGACCTAAGCAACGAGAAGTTGTGCCATAGAGGGTAATTCTATGTCTGTGTCGTATAACTCGAGGTTCAATTCTTTCTTTTATGGCCTATGACTGAGTAAATAGATTAGAGTTATCTATGTCTTCATTATCTCTTGATTAGAGTATTCCTACTCTTGTTGCTAAACTCGTTGTTGCTACTCATGTTTGCTTAATCTATCTTATTTCCTTTAAAGATCAAATCTTTTCTATTGATTCGATTTTCTTACCAACATCACATCTATTTGAGTGCATGATTTTATAAATGGATTGGTTATCTTCCAACCATATCCTATTAGATTGTTTCAATAAAACCTCAGTTTTCTTTGAGACTAAGATTTTCGGATTCTTAATAGCCAACAAAGTTGAAGCTATGTTGAAGGAAGGAGTTCAAGGATATATGTTATTGTATTCCTTGGAGGTCAAGAATGAGAATGATGTGGATGTCTTTCTTGTAGTTTATAAGTTTTCCAGAGTTTTTCTGATGATGTACCTGGAATATCACCGAAAAGAGAGATAGAGTTTTCTATTGATCTTATACTAGGATTAAATCCTAAAAGTATCGAATGTCGTTGTCAAAATTAGTTGAACTCAAGAAGTGGTTGGTATAATGATTGGGAAGCAGTTCTTCAATGAGAAAGACTGAAGACCGTAATAGATGTTCGTAACTTGGTTAAAGTTAGTTGCTGTGGTATTTGTATTGAAGATCTGGAAGTATTTTTCATATGGAGCAATATTCAACGTCTACAGTGATTGCAAAGGTCTGAAGTATCTATTTGGTTAGAAGGAGCTGAGTTTGAAACCTTATGTGGACGACGACGTAAAACATCTTGTACTGGCAAAAGATGGGGGAAATTTTAGCGTTAGGATTTAAGCTTATGCAACGAACAACGGGAAGAGTTATGGTAATCTGGAATGATGTAATTGAAGATGCAACGTAGAAGCTAGAAGACGACATAAGGGAACAATATCCATAATTGTTCTAAGGTATGATGAATTTCGGGGACGAAATTCTTTTTAGAGGGGGAGTATTGTAACACCCTGAAAATTTTTGTTTTTCAGTAAAATGTAATTTTACTGATTTTGTGTTTTTTTGTGCGCTGTAAATTTATTTTGACTATTCTGTGACTGTTTTTGATCTTTTCGTGTGATTTGCTCCAGGCTGAGAAAATAAAAATTATCAGGCTGGGGAAATTCTTTGATGATTTATTCGGAGGCAGGGGAGCTTACTAAACCCAAATCCGAGAGGTACGTTATGCAATCTTTTAATTTTTAGAATTTATCTGGCAAAAAAAAATTTATATTTTATTATCCATTGAACAATAACCGCTGGTATTGGAGCAGCATATTTTGTTCATTGAATAATAACTTCTGAAAATACCTAGTGGATGTTTATCCATAAACCAAAATATCTTGGAGCTCATCATGAGTAATCATGATAAGCTTTCGTGTTGCACTAATAAGAGAGCTTGCTTGCTTAGCAAGTTATTAGAAAAGTCAACAATGGTGGCTTGCTAAAAGGTGGACCAATAGAGAGGTTGCTTGGTGGCTAAGCTTAGAGGCTATAGTGGAGAAGTTGGATACTCCTTCTTTGAAAAATATCTTTTTGAAAATATCTTCTTTGGAAAATATCTTTTTTGAAAATATCTTCTTAAAAATATCTCTTTGTAAATATTTCTTTGTAAATATCTGGTGTGATAGTACTAGACACAAGCCTAGTCACTCACTTTAGAATGTTCTAAAATGATGACTCATCATGTAATGACTCACCTTGTATGCACCAATGAGGAGCTGGTCAAACTTGGCAGCTGTGACTCATCGTGGAGGACCAATAGAAGCGTGATACTTGGCATGACACCTCAGCACGTTCTGGAAGCTTGTAAAAATGATGACTTGCCACATTCTAGAAGGATGTAGAACGCTGACTCACCCTGTGACCCACCATAGTGAGTTACACGTTCCAGAAGCTTCTGTTGATGACTCAGCACTATGACTCACTATGCTGACACAACTGTTCTAGAAATTTCTCTCTAATGACTTGCTTTGTGACTCATCAAGGGTAACTAATAGAAAATGATCAATAATAATTGTTACCTAAATAAGAACAAGTCAATAATACTGGCTAGTCTCTTTTATGTGAACTAATTAGGAAGCAGTTATCTAAGGAAAAATATCTATGCTAAATATCTTAAGTGTAATCATGAACCATCATTACATATCTTTATGACCAACCAATTAGAATCAAGCTTGTTTGTTGAAAAGTCAATAATAATGGTTTGACTAGTTAGCCATGAAACTAGATGATTTAACTAAGTTAGCCTAAAATCCTAAGTAGTAACTAAATGGAACTAACTTAGTTTGTCACTCCTCTTTGCTCCACGGTTTCAAGGAGTTCTTGAATCTTCTAGAATGCATAATTCACCTAAGTAACTAAATGGTTAGCTATAAAACTAGATGAACAAACAAAGTTAACTTAAGTCTAACTAGAAGTTAATTGAAACAAACTTAGTTAGCCTAATCCTTAGCACCTCATGACCACTTGGTGATTCTAGGATGTTCTTGAACAAATAATTCATCTAATTATGACCACTCCATGACATAAGACATGTGTTTTCACATAATTGTAGAAACTAAGCATTAACTCTCCATTTTGTGAAGGAACCTACGACCATGGAGTGCCCAAAGGTAAATGAAGAAGCCAAAATTAAGCTACTCATCTTTCATTCAAATATCTAGATAGTTTTTAGGAAGGAAAATATCTAAGCCATCACAAAGATCTTCTCTTCTCCCTTCTTAGAAGCCCACGACCAAGTATCTAAAGGCTAAAGGAGAGTTTGTTTCATTTGTTTTCAAAGTTATCATCTTTCCTCAAGCTATCACAAAACAAAGCTCTCAAATTCTCTCTCACTTTTTCTCTACCTATCTCACGATCATCACCCCAAAAGCCCATCTTCAACCTTCAATAATTCCAAACAAGCTTACTACTTGAACCTATACCTAAATCTAAGACACTTTGTAGTTGATGTCTTGATCAAAATCATCCAATCACTTATAATTTCATCTTACCATAGATCTAGCATCAAAATGCCAATTCAAGATGCTTTGGTGTTGTGATCATCTTCATCTTTCTCTTAGAAATAAAAAAGTTCTCACCTTGTTCTTCAAAGGAAGCTCACGGCCACACCTTTCCAAAATACCTTCCAAGCTTCAATAATTCTAAATAACCTTAGATCTAGAATCTACACACAATTCTAAGACGTTTTTCATGTTGATATTTTCTCCAAGATCATCCATCTTCAACCTTGTTCTTCAAACTAAAGATTGAAGCTTTATAGGTGAAGTCTCTAGTATTTACTTCTAAATTTATTTTTAAAGTTCTAAACCATGTTTTGATCCATGGTTTTCTAGTTTCAAGCTTTATTTATGATATTTGTGTATTTGAAGTTTTTATAGGATTTTGTGTGGTGGAGGACGAATTCATCAAGAAGGCAACCAAGAGGAGTTTTGATCTTCCTTTGAGGTAAAAGGGAGATTAACCTCATCGGCTATATGTGGTGGTGTGGATTTGTTGTGTTTGTTGGTGGAAAATCCTTTCAAGGATTTATTCACTTGATTGTGTATGTCTATGTGTTCTATGTTCTGCTCTATGTGATTTTGATGTTTATTAGTTATGCACGGTTCTATTGCTTGAATAATTACATGAGATGGTATGATTTTGATTAATTGTGGTTAGATGCTTAATATGATTTCATTGTTTTTATAGTAAGCATGAATATGTGATAATGAAAATATCATGAGTGATATGTTATATGATGAGAATCATATGGAAAGGAAAATTGTTTTGGTTCTAAAGAATCTTAAGGCTCACGACCTTCATGTTTGATATGGAACAAATCATTTCAAATTATTTTACTAATCATGAATTTTAGATGAGTAGGTAATAAGTCAATGATTTAAGGATTTGCAAAGAAAGTAGACATGAAGATGAACAAAGAATTTTATGATGAAGTCGTATGTGATTTTCGGCAAATATGCTAAGAATTGGTATTTTCGATCAAAAATATTTTATTAAGTGTATTCTTAGGGAATTTAATTAACAAGAACTCATTTTAGTGGGTTTTTGAAATATAAAGAAAACAAAAATAAAGTAAACTGATCTTTGGGAATTAATTAAATTAGTAGAACTAGGCCATGATAGGAAATAAATTAAAACTTGAAATTTACTAACGTATATCTCACCCTTTGGGTTTTGAAGCGCATTAAAAAATTTTGAGCTGTAATATTTAATTAAACCAAAGAAGTACAATTTTTGTGAGAAATAGTGGAAGATATTACTTTAATAATTTTTAGTAGGAAAATATTCTAAATAATGCCAAAATGCCTACAGTGTGTAAAGAATTTTATAAAAAAGTTTAGAAAGCTAAGAAATATTTTACATATGTGAAAAATATTAAAAAAATCTTATGCTATTTCAAAATAGTGATTTTTAAGCAACACGATTGAGAAAATGTTTAAAAATATCTACACGATTTAGAAAACGTTTAAAATATTTTCGCGATTGCAAAAATGTTTGAAAATACTTACGCAATTTGAAAATGTAAGAAAAATGTTTAAGCGATTGAGAATTGCAACAGTTTGTTGTAGGGCTGATGTATTGAACCTGGATGCATCAGTGATATTATGTAATTGTATGGGCGGTTATCAAATATCATTTATTCTAATGGCATTAGACAACTATATGAGTAGTTGCTTTAATATCATTGGGGATGGTCAACGGTGGTTTGATTCATGACATTGAGCATGCATAGAAAGTCATGAAGACTATATTTGGTGACACAACGTTGAATATTACACCTTCAGTACGGGTGCAATATGTGTGGTGTTGGTCACTAGTTGATCTTTGGAGACGTCGGGACACAGAGATTCACGGGGGTCAGATGACTATTTAGTGTCTAGTGGAAATTCATTGCAACGCACCGACTATCTCAACAAAACACTGTTCAAACTCCAGGTCTAGCATAGAATGTCTTGTACAGCCATGTTGTGCATATTATATTTTTGAAAGCACTTGATTTGAGGCTAAGACACGTCTTCTGGATCATTCTCTCTGATGTTGATGTTGGTTTAACTCCATGGAGTAGGGGTTGTCCATTGTGGATGTGTAATGATCATTATTGCATTTGTGGTGCATGGTCAATATACATATGCATAGTCTGCATTTATATTATTATGGTATGATATTATTGTGGTATTTTCGTTATGACAGTAATTGTGAAGTATGTTCTTGTATTGTAAGTTCATTAGATTATTTATTTACTAATATCATTAATGTATCTGCCGATTTATGTTATTCTATGTTGTTTCATGTATTGAACTGAAATGTTGTATTATCGTTTCTTTGCTACCTTGTTGGTGTGCGATGTAGGGGATCTCACCTCTTTGTTGTATTGTTTGTCTGTTATGTTTTTTATGTTTACATTTGATAAAGACCGTAAGAAGGAGGCGAAAATGGATCGCTTGTGGTTGTGTTGGATTGGTATTCTTCATTGACAACAAGTCATCGAGTACGTGCAAGCATAGTTCTTATATGTCTCGACTAGGCAATATGTCTGTAGAGAATCTAAAAAAGAATAAGGTTCATGACCTTTCTCTTATGGTTTTTGGACTTGGGCAAGGTCGAGTTTTGTTTGGTAGTTGTATAATAAGTTAGAAGTTTGTAAAGTCTATGTAAATATGATGTTGATGACTATGTTGTATTTATGTATTGTGTATTAATTAGTTAATTATATTTAATAATCTCTAAAGGGTTGGTAAGTTTACATTATCTACGAAAAGGAATTTTGGAATTTGTGTCGTACAAGGTTAAAACTTTTATAACTTGGGATAAGTTGTAGGAGTTTTAATCTTAAATGTGATATCCTATAGAGGGTGTTACAATATCAAGCAACATCCCTCCAAAATTAACATTTAAGACTACTTACATGTATCAAACAAAATGTTGAAATGTTTAAGTGTTACATAAATGAACCTGAACATGACTTCTATAGCTCAAAGACTAAAACTAACACATATCTTATCTATTATTTGGCATTATGATAAAAGATGGTTGTTATCAAATAAAGGAAACTTTAGATTCATTTGTCCACTCATGCTCCCCCCATTTCTCTATCTTGTTACTTCTAATATCAACAATACAATTAGTAACAAGCAATTCGCTAACTAAAACAATATAAAACCTAGAAGGTCATGCTTGAAATGAAAATAAAATCTCAAACATTAGTATCCTGGTCAACATCCCACAAAAAAGGAAAACAGAGACATATACAAATCTGAAACACAATGAAACAAGCATAACTGAGAACTTGGAATTAGCCATGTTATTATAAGAAGGGCTGCCAAGGGTGAATAAGTTAACTACACATTAAAGTATTTCCTACTATAACAAAATATGGTAGACTATTATCATTTATCTGTCCACTATTTTCTTTCCCGATAAAAGAATATATCAGTCCACTATAGTCATTATCTATCAGTCCACTATAGTCATTATCTATCAAACACATGACATCTAGATACAATCTAAGGAGAATATAAACCCAAACTGAAGGGCACCGAAAAAGGGGAGAGCATAAGGAACAAATCATAGTGTTGAATTTGATGGGCACTGGGATTGGGAGAGGTAAAGCACACCTGATGTCCTGTAGAACCACAGTCTGTTAACACTCTGCAATATAGCTGATATATGTGTAGGAAGGGCTTTATATAAAGGCAAATGACAAAGAACATGCAAGCCAGTTATGCAGAAAGTTTTATTTAGTTATGTGTGAATTAAAACAATGCAAACATTGTATATTAACCATAGGATCCAAATTTACCTTCAAGATAAGAAGGAGGACGTTTGTTTGCTCTTCAATATCTACTTTACTCAACCAAATTGCTAAAATCATCACACCTTCTCTAGTAAAAAACCTACAAGTGTACAACAAAAAAACTAAATATAAATAACTATAATTCGATTTCAACAAATACTAAGCTATTGAAGAGACTAATCATGTACCACAACAATACTGAAAAATTTTGTATAGTTAAAATACCAAGCTTTTGATTTAATAAATCCCTAGGTCTTTTTTCCTGCAAAAAATGGATTAAGTTAGACATATTAGACATGAAACAAACAGCAGAAAGATTTTAAATAATCACAAATTAGTGCTTTAAAATAAGGCATACATATTAAAACATATTATGTGAATATATCTTACTGCAACAAGAAAGTAATAATAAAATATAAGTCACATATTTTTCATGCTCATTCATAGAGCATCGCAGTATCCAGACTGAAGAAATAAGAATGAAAAATTCAACTCCAAAAGAAATGGAGTCAAGCCTGAATTTCAAACGGGTTTTGGTTTAGTATAAGACTTTAATGTGAATTTATAAAGCACTAACCCTCTTAGAATGCTCCATTTGCCAAGTGAAATGTAAAAGTCAAAAATGACTATAGCTAGATCTGACAGATACACTTGTAGAAATGAAATATCATTTATCAAAAACCACATAAACACAACAGCCACTCTACATAGCTGAAATGCTACCATTCTTATTCTCATTCAAACCTGTCTATTACACAAGAAACCAAACATTACAAACACCACAAAAATCTAAATACACGCCAAATAAACACAGACATGTCATTCGGCAAGAGATTTAAGTAAATTTAAGCAGCAAAGTAATTAATAAAAAAACATGAGTATATATCAAATTCAAAATAAAGAAAAAATAAAATAGGGAATTACTTTCTCTTCTTTCTCCAGGTCTTCTTCTTGCCACCAGTGGTATGCCTCTTGTGCATAGAATCCCTAGAAATACCTATTGAAGAACAGCAACAAAACCCATCAGAGAAAAAATCCACACACAGTGATAATTGGTATTGGGAATTGAACCACAGATCGAAGAATGAAGATGAACCATTCCTATCTTGGTGGAGGGTTGAACATTCTCTCTCTCTCCCCTCTCTCTTTCTCTCTCTAGGTTCCTCTCCTTGTGTTGCCCCCTCTTAGTGGTTACCAGGTGGAGGTTGGAGCGACATAATGAAGCTCTGTGAACACTTCCACACTGTTTACCAAGGAGTGAGGGTGGCTCATAGTGACGACGCAGATTTGGGCTTCAGTTGCGGTGGCTGGGTAGATGGGCTCGAGTGGTGCGTGGCTGGGTAGATGGGTTCGTTTGGTGCTTGGGTCTCGCATGGTTGAGAGCGACAACGCGTGGTTGCAGAGCGAACGCCGCGAGCAGCGAGGGGGCACGATGGAGGCTCAGAACAGCGAGGGAGCATAGATTTGCGTAGTTCTAGTCTTGGTGGTGTGGGATTTAGTGCAAGGCTCACGAATCCGACGGAGGACGACGACTCTATGAGTCGCGGTGACTAGACGGCATCATGGGTCTATATGGTGGTGGCTCACGTCTGGTGGTGGCTAGTTCTGGGCTTGCGGTGGAGAATGGTGGTGCATAGGATCCAATCTGCATTTTGGGGGAAAGCTGCACCATAGCGAGAACAGAGATAGGGCAAGAGAATGAGAGGGAGAGGGCGAGAAAGTGAGAGGGTGATAGGGAAATTTTGGTTATCAGGAAAGAAAATGTAAAATTTTAGAATACATTAAAATATTTTAATTAAAATTTAAAATGAAAATAATAGGAGTTAAAACTGTCATTTTATATATTTAGCTGTCATTTTTTACTTGTAAAATATGGAAGGTGTATAACTGACGTATTATACAGTATATTACGACAATTTTTTATAACTGCCATATTAAAATTGTTGTAATTTACCCATTTTTTTGTAGTGTTTTGTGGTTGAAATTATGACTTGAATAGTGATTGAAAATTATGGCAGAATGCTACCCTGTTTTAACCAGAAATCTTGGTGCTTTTGTGCTTGAAATTATGGCTTAAATGGTGATTTACAATCATGGCAGAATGCTGCCTTGTAAAACCAGAATTTTGGTGCATTTGTACATGTATTTGTTGCTTGAATAATGGAGTTGCTACCTTGTATGAACAGAATTTGAGTGCATTTTTGTCTTGCATTGACACTAAGTTTTGTTTGAAAATGTTAAGAATGAATTGCACTTGGTTTTCTATATTACTTGTTGAATAAATTAAGAAAGTGATTGATTGATGAAGCTAACATATTGGTCATGCAAAGAGTCATGGTCATGAATTGGTTTGGATTAGATTATGTGATTATATGTTGATTATAACATTAATCATTGTGGTTAATTTTGTTATTAATGGACAATTGGAAAAGCTTGTATGGAATGTGATGAATGAGAAGATATTGTACAATTGTTGAGTACTAGAGATTATATTGAACCTTAATTAATCAAGTTGAGCTTGAATTTGAATTTGTATTGCTCTTTTGAATGCAAAGTTGAGCTATTTGATATGTACATGAGAATTTGTAAGCTTAATTTTTTAAGGTTGAGCTAAAATGTAATGTGTACTTGTGTTGGATTAAACAGTGCTCATGATATTTGAAAATTGGTTTGTATATGAGATTGATAGTGTGAGGAATGATGATTCCCTCCCTATCTTAGGTGAAAGGTAATAAGAGGAAGGATGATTTCCTCTTTACCCTAGATGATTGATAGTGTGAGGAAGGATGATTCCCTTTTTACCCTAGATGTTTGATAATGTGATGAATGATGATTCTCTCCTTATCAATGTAATTGAGGACGTGCATTCCCTTTCTACTCGAATTGAAATATATTAAATGAGGAATGATCATTCCCTCATTATTAGGGTAGCGTGAGGATAGACATCCCCTCATTACCTATTTGATGATTATGATATATGATAAATGATAAATGATAAATGAGCACTGTGATGAAACTGAATTTGATAGTCATAATATGACTTAGTTATAGTATAAGAACCATTGAATGAATTTGAGATCATAGTTCTTGTTTGGAAAGTGTAACCGAAAGTGTTTATGGATATAATTTATGATGCTTGATAATAAATGTTTTTGGAAACTATTAATAATTGGAATTCTATTTTCGAGAAGAGAAAAGACTTGATTTGACACTTTGCCACCTTTCTAGTATATAAACAACTTGAAGGTTTTGAAATATGTTTTCCCCCGAAACAATTAGAAGTATCATAATGGCACTGATTTTTTTAAAAAAATAATGCTAGGAGAAATTCTTAGAATTCTCACCTATTTTCTATTTATATTTTCATAATATTTTCAGGATGTGCACTACAGTAAGTAGACAAAGGAAGCAGATATAGACTAGGACTTGATGTCATTTTTGAAATTTTGAGATGTATATTTAGTACTTTGTACAAGATTATGTAATTATTGAGTATTGTAATATTTGTTGTATATTGTTCCTCTTAACATATGTATATTATATTAATCCTCAACAAGCTCATATTTTGAGTAAATTGTATAAATGTAATTTCAAATTATTTTATTAACATATGTGTTATGCTTAATTCTAATTACTAATACGTAATTTTGGGTACATATAAGATAATTATATTAAGGATGTTACAAAGTAGGTCCTAATCGGACCAATGATGGAAATCCAAAGATAGAATGTTTGTCATGTTCTAGCCAAGACTTAGTTTAGGGATCTACACAGATGAAAACATAACCATATTTATCTTAAGTACAATGTTCCCCTTGATAACTCTTTCACGTTTTTCAGAGTTAAAATGCTATCATTATCACTAGTTCACTACCATCACCATTTACCTGTTGTTGCTCATGCTACTATCATGGTTGTTTTTACTATAGTTTTGTCATTGTCAACTTCTCTGTTGTTGATTACTGCTTTTAGTTTCCCCTTCATCATTGCTTTTATCATCATTTCATTAATCATTTTCACTAATTTATACCTAAAAATTGTGGAAAAATAATCTTTTTTTCCCCTCTTATTTTTTATCAGTTATATGTAGGTTTGTTGAACATTTAGTGAAAATATAATTTAAAAAAAAACATGTACCTTGTAGAACAGTATTTTCAGTGATACCAAGATCCTTGGCAAGGTATTCAAGTGCACTATTTACCATCATACACCAAACATGGCATTGTCAGAGTCCAACACAAAGATACTATTTAATGAAAAACAGTGGTATAACAATAAAAGTTCGACAAAAATGTTATTTGCACTGATAAAGTGCTCTCAAACTTATTTTTTTACAGAGAGAAAGAAAAGAGAGAAACACCCAAAAATAAATTAAATAACTGATGTGGTATGTGTAAGTGTTTGACTAACATAACTGTGGAAACATTTCCCATAACCATTAGACAAAGCAATGCCTCTAACACTAGTAAAGTTATAAAACCTCTAGATCTTTAATTTCTTCATGTCCACTAGGTACTGTAAATGCACAATTGCACTTCGTAATATACTTTAATTTTATAGACTCTGGCTCTTCAATCTATTAGGAATTGACAACAATCAAAGTTTCAGCTTTTGTTAAGCAATTTTGCAACTTCATAAAGATTGTATTTGTAAACTACTTGAGTCATGACCTGTATTTTTTTTCTTTACTATAAACTGAATTTCATTTGAATAATATAGCTAGTTGCACTTACAATTCTACTTTAAAAACAATAGATCTATTAAGAGAAGAAAATAGGAACAAACTTTACAACTAATCTATAATATATAATTTCACTCCTGGTTTGAGGATTATCCATGACGATGTATCATTCACTATAAAGACCAACATATAAAGAACTGACATATAAAGTAGGTATCAAATCCCTTATCTCAAAAGATCTAAAGGTCATATTGATCAACAAGGCCAAAGCATGAGAACGACAAAAGATAACCAATGCTAAAAAGTTCAGGTGTATTATAATGTGAGGCATAAATGGAAAAGGTTGCCACTGAAGGTGAAAGCCAGTAACCTCCATTAGAAAAATACCCAAAATAGGAGACTGTTTGGGAGGTTGGCAAGGGAGAGAATGACATTTAACGGAATGGAAAACTTTGATGAAAGTGTGTTTGGAATTTATTTTAAATGAGGGGGTGGAATGGGAAGGGAGGGTCAAGGAGTCCCTCCCGTGCCAATCAAAGCCTATAATTTTTGTCCTCCCAATTTGGGGGGTCAAAGAAGGAATGACTTGAACACTCCACTTCCCTCCCTCATTAAACTCATTAAACATCGAAACAATGGAGTCGTGTAACACCCCAATTTTTTTTTTTTATGATTTTTGGTAATTTTTATGAATTATTTAATTTATTTTGAATATTTTATTATTATTTTTGAACTTTATGTGTGTTTGAGGCAGTGCCAGAAAAATAAAAATATTTTCAGGGCTGAAAAAATTTTGACAGTTAATGCGGGGCCAGTTGAGCTTACTAAACCCGAAATCGGAAACATATTTCAAAATTTTTCTTTTTCTAAGATTTTATCCGACAGATGAAATCAAGGTACATTCTATTTTCCATTGGACAATAAACACTAGTTTTGCTAGCAGTAACTTTTGTCCATTCGATAATATTTACCAGTAAATATCTACTTAGATGATTAGTCATGAGCCTAGTCGTAAACCTAGTCATCACCACTTATGACTCACCTTGTTGTTGAACCAATGGAAAGCAAGCTTGAAGGAAGTCAAGCTTTGTGGCTATGACTCACAATGTTGAACCAATGATAAACAAGCTTCCAAGGAAAGTTTGAAGAGAAACTTGGAGGAGAAGTTTGGCCAACCTACATCCCTAGGTGTACACGGCCAAGGAGCTTCTAGGACAAGCTTAGAAGACAAAATAGTTTCTTAATCTCACTCAAGCTTATCTTATCATTTCTTTCAAGAAACAAAAATACCAAACTCTCTCATTTTCTCTCCTTAGCAATATTCGACCAACACCTCATAATTACTCTCCAATCTTGTTCAATCCAAACCAACCATATATCTTGAATCTAGACACCATTTGGAGACACTTCCATGTTGTGATCTACTACAAATTAATCCATCTTCAATCACTTTCTCCAAGCGTAAGTTTGAAGGTTTTTAGGTGAAGTTCTTGATCTTCACTTCTAATTTTATTTTCAAGTTCTAGACCATAATCTTGATCCATGGTCATCTTATTTCAAGCCTTAGATTTTAATATTTGTATGCTTAATTTATTTTAAGGGTCTTTTTGGTGGTAGAAGTTTACTCTAAGAAGGCAACTAAGGAGCTTCTTGATCATCACCTAAAGTAAGAGGGAGATTAACCTCATCGACCAACTTGGAGGTGAGAAATGGAATTTTGTGGTTGTTGGTGAAAAATCCATGTGAGGATTTATTCACTTGATTGTGTGAATTTAATAGTTTATGCTTGTTGGCTATATGTGATTATATAACTTTGATAGTATGCATGAAATTACTATGGAAAGAATTGATGATTGGAATGTTTTACATGCTTTGAATCATGTGGGAATGACAAAATTTTGGTCCCAATGACCATACATGGCTCACGATCATTTAACACTAGATGGGGTATCCAAGGAAAAATAATTTTATTGATTGTGAACCTAGATGATTAGGTGACAAGAATATGATTTAAGGATTTTCAAGTTGAAAAATGAGATGAACAAAATTTTATCATTGGAAAAGAATTAATTTTTTTGGCCTTGATAATGGAAATAAGTTTGAAAGATGGTTTAAAAATTTAAAGTATTCCGTTTAAGAGAGTTTTTAGTAAAGGTAATGAAAAAGGATTTTTGAAATGTTTAATTAAATCCAAATAAACGTAGATTTTGTGAGAAACGTTAGAAAATATCATTTAGAGGATATTTGGTAAGAAAACATTAGAATTGAGGTTCAAATTTTATATTAAACATGGAAAGTCTAAAAAAATTAAGCTTAGAACATCAATAAATGTTTTACATGATTGAAAAGTATTGATAAAACCTTACGCAATTAAAACGTTGATTTTTGAGTTACGTAATTAAGAAAATATTTGAAAATTTTTACGTGACTGAAAAACTACGTAAAAATGTTATGCGATTTGGAAACGTAACAAAAGTGTTATGCGATTGTGAAAATGCGATAAAAATGTTATGCAATTGAGAAAAACAGTAGATTGTTGTCGGGCCAATGTACTGGACCTGAAGACGTCAATAGACGATTTAGCCCAGTGATGGCTTGATGTTGGTGGAAATTATGTTGTTAATGATTATTGATTCATTGAGTTATTTAATCATGCATTATGAAAGTCGTGGGAACTTTGTTTATTATGATTGTATGCCTAGGAGATTCAATTTACACCTTAGTGTGGGTGCGAATTACGTAGTAAATGTTAATGACTGATCTTGGGGGCGTTGGGGCATGGTAATTCCACAAGTAGCCAATTAGTAGCTCTACTGTGTTGTGGTTGCTGATTCAAACACACCGACCATCTCGATAAGACACTATTCCTATTCACAATCTGGTATAGAATGTCTTGTATAAGCCATGATGCGTATGCTGAGAAAGTTTTAGCACTTGAATTGAGGCTAACGATATACGGACATGTCTCTCGATCAATTCTCTTCGATATTGGTTTTAGCTCCATGGAGTAGGAGACGGTCCATTGTGCATATGCATAGTCAGTAGACATATCATGGTGATATACATTCGTTAAATGATCTATTAATTGATATCATAACTGTAATTGTTGATTCTGTACCGAATGACATTGTTGTTATTACTATTTCTTTACTGCCACACTGGTATGTGATGTAAGGGATCTCACCTCTTTATTATATTGTCATGTTTATTCTGTTTTATGTTTATGTTTTATGAAGACTGTGATGGCAGTAAGGTGGGATCTTCTGGGTTTAGTTAGGGTGCAGTTCCATGGAGGAATTGATGCATGGCGCGTCCATCTGAACACTGAGCGCATTGAGTATATTGGGGATATTACTCTATCTTTGAGTAGGACCTGCCATGGGGTCGCTGCTTTTTCTTTTGATGCTACTGTATATCTGGAGTTTTATATGTCTGTCAGGAAGTTATGGGGTGATCTTCATTACACTCCTAAGGAGGATTCTAAGGTATCATTTGCTCAGACTCCCGTCCGTCGAGACATGCCCCGACTGGGGAATTTGTCTGTTAGGGATTCCGATGAGGATCTGGAGAAGGATCCAGTGGAGGACCCTTCCCTCCAAATGTTTGGACTTGGGCCATATTAGGTTTGGTTATGGTATCTATGCATATACTTTTGAGTACGTAAGCTTTATGTATTTATGTTGCCACTAAACTATGTTATATATATGAAATGTGTATTATTTAGTTTACTATATTTTGTGTTCTCTATATTATGTTAAGTTTATGTTATCCGCAAAATGAAATTTTACAACCCGTATATTACAATATTAAATTATTTATGACTTGGTTTTCACTTTAAAATTTTTGGTTTGAAATGTAATTCCCTAAGGAGGGTGTTATATTAGTTGGTATCAGAGCCCAGGTTTAGTCTGTCGGGTTTGTGGTTAGGTCTGTCTTGTTTATGCTGTGTGTTTTTCTATGTTTTAGTTTCTGAAAGGAAACAATATCGTTTGAAATGGTTACACTTAGTCTTCATTGTATTTTGATTAGTCTGAATTTGAAGAAAGAAAATGGCTCGTGGTCGAGGTGTGCATATGGGGTAGAAGCCTCCTAATCCAAAGATCTAATCAAGGGACATTGTACCATTGGAGGTAAGCCTTTAACTGTACTGTATGACTCGGGGGGTAACCCATTCTTTTATTGCCTATGACTGTGTGAATCAATTAGGGTTATATGTGTCTTCATTACCATTTGACTTGATTATTTCTACTCCCACTGCTAAACCTGTTATTACTACTTAAGTTGCTTAAACTATCCTATTACTTTTCTATTAATTTAATTTGTTTATCTCTTTCACAAATAGACGTGATTTTAGGAATAGATTAATTTTCTTTTAACCATATCTTGTTAGATTGTTCCAATAAAACTTTAGTGTTCCCTGAGACTGAGATTTCTGGATTTTTGACAGCCAACTAAGTTAAAGCTTCCTTGAGGGAAGGAGCTTAAGAATACATGTTGCTGTTTTCCTTCGAGGTCAAAAGTGAGATGAATGTGAATACTATTCCTATAGTCAATGAGTTTCCTGAAGTTTTTCCTGATGATGTACCCGGACTACCACCAGAACGAGAAATAGAATTTTTTATCAATCTTGTACCAGGATCTGGTCCTATATCCATGGAACCATATTGGAAGTCACCGTTAGAATTAGATGAACTTAAGAAGCAGTTGGTGGAACTATTGTGAAAGTAGTTTGTGAGACCTAGTGTATCACCATGGAGAGCTCTAATGCTGTTGTTAGTTAAGAAGAAGGATGGAACTTCTCGTTTATATGTGGATTATCGCCAGTTGAACAAGATCACAATCAAGAACAAATATCCACTTCCAAGGATAGACGATTTGATGGATCAACTTAGGGGAGTTGTTGTATTCTCTAAGATTGATTTATGTTCTGGTTATCACCAGATTTGCGTAAAAGTAAAGGATATCCCTAAGACGGCGTTGTGAACGCGTTATAGGCAGTTGTACGAATGCTTCTGCAATATTCATGGATGACATGAATAGGATCTTTCATCTTTATCTAGACAGATTTGTCGTTATCTTTATTGATAACATTCTGATATATTCTCGAAGTCAGGAGGAACACACTGAACATCTCAGTGTGGTTCTCCAAATTCTGAAGGAGAAGCAGTTGTACGCTAAGCTGTCAAAGTGTGAGTTCTAGTTGGAGGAAGTTCAATTTTTGGGTCATGTAATTTCAAAGGAAAGAATTGCGGTGGATCCATTAAAAGTTGAAATTGTTCTTCAATGGGAAAGACCGAAGACCGCAATGGAGATTCGTAGTTTTGTGGGATTAGCCAGTTATTACTGAAGATTCATCGAGGGATTTTTCAAGATAGCAAGACCTCTTACCTAGCTCACACAAAAGAATCAAACTTTTGCATGGATTGATGCATATGAGGAGAGTTTTCAAGAATTGAAAAGACAATTAAATACTTCTCCAGTATTGATTCTACCTAATCCCAATGAACTTTATAAAGTATATTGTGATGCTTTGCATAAGGGTTTAGGTTGTGTGCTTATGCAAGAAAGAAAGGTAGTAGCATATGCTTCGAGGCAATTGAAAATGCTTGAGAAGAACTACCCTACTCATGATTTGGAGTTAGCTACTGTTATGTTTACATTGAAGATCTGGAGTCATTTTCTGTATGGAGCAACATTCAATACCTTCAATGATCATAAGAGTTTGAAGTACCTGTTTGACCAGAAGGAACTGAATATAAGGCAAATGAGGTGGTTAGAATTTTTGAAAAATTATGATTTTCAACTTTAGCATCATCCTAGAAAGGTGAACGTCATAGCAGATGCTTTGAGTAGGAAGATACTTAGTTTCTCTGCTATGATGATCAAGGAAGGAGAATTGACAGAACAATTCAGGGATATGCGGTTGTCTGTAGAATCGACACCGGGAAGACTTTGCTTGAACATGATTATTATTTCGAATGGATTTATGGAAGAAATTCGAGATAAACAGGGAAGTGATCAATACTTGCTGAATGAGAAGGAGCTAATAAAGCAAGGCGCTGTGTTAGAATTTGAGGAAATACTAGATGGAATTCTAAGGTTCGGAGATAGGATTTGTATACCAAGTGATCCAGAGCTTAGAAGATTGATTCTCGACGAAGCCCACAAAAGCAAATTGAGTATGCATCAAGGAGTGACCAAGATGTATTAGGATTTGAAACAGTTATACTGGTGACAAGGGATGAAGAGGGATGTTGCCAAGTATGTAGCATCCTGTGTAGTTTGTCAGAAAGCTAATGTTGAATATCAAAAACCTTTAGGAATGTTACAACCTCCGACTATTCCCGAATGGAAATGGGATGGCATTACAATGGACTTTGTTGTTGGACTGCCAAATGTAACACCCTCCCCAGGGTATCACATTTCTGACTCCCAACTCATGTTCTGAAAAGAAGTTCATAAAAGGTTTGAGTTATAAAAGGTGAGTTTTAAAAAAAAAAAATCTTGCTGAAGACGAAAACATAATCTTACTGATATTTATAAGTAATACTGAAAATTAAATTTAAACTCTTTAATATACAATATTGACACTAATTAATATTTAACAATTTAAAGAGAAATATAAAACTAACAGACTCTCTTTTTTTAACAGTAGCAAACCCCATCATGGGTCCTACTTAATAGCACGATACAACACTAACGATAAAAAAAACTCTACATACGTATTCTGTTGTGTATCCATCTTTATGCATCAGACATCTGTTTTACGTCTATTCTTTGTCCTCAGACATCTGTTCTTTGTCAACACTGTAAGCTATCCAATCTGGAAAGGTCATTCTCTGATGTTGTCTCCAAACACAGAGGTATTTGTCACCCGTTATGTCTAAGACAACTCGTCTCATCTATTATGGTTTTTACAACACCAAGTCCAACCACACAATATAACAAAGAGGCGAGATCACCTACGCCAATACTACATGGTAGCATAGAGAAAACACAAACAACATACCATACAGATATGTCATACCATAATTCCAATAACGCACTCAACATTAATCAACTATCATCATTCAAATATTTATCAGTTCAAATCATATGATAATAACAATAATGGCATCAACATCATTTATCATCATCATCATCCAAGTATTCAAAACAATTGTCATAGCCAATATTCCTCAATTAATATATCATACAGATATAAATGCTCAGATTCATGCATGCGCACATAGACTCAATGTCCTACTCCATGGAGCTAATACTCAGTTCGGAGAAGTCGATTCGAAAGATCTGTCTGTACGAAAATGCCTCAGACCAAGTGCTATAATCCTCATTTTGATTTTTGCACATCTAGCATATACACGACAGTCTTTACAAGATCATGATTAAGAATAGTGTCCCGGTCAAGATCATCGGTGTGTTGCATCGGTCTAACCTACGGGAAGAAGCGCAACCAACCACCCGTGTAAGCATCCCGCACCCCAATGCCCCCAAGGTCAACAAGTGACTTACATTACGCATATCACACCTACTCAAGAGGTGTACGTCTCTCCTAGGCAAATAGCCTCATACAGTCCCTCGAACCTTTCCAATGCATGTTCAATGCACCAATGCCAATCAGAGGCAAAATTTATCATTTTCTCATACAGTGTTCATACACTAGTTCATACATATAAAATGCACCAATGCCAATCACAGACAAAATTCACTATTTCATATTCAGGGTCCAAACATTGGCTCATTCTCAGTTTAATTTCTTAGTCTCATAATTAGGGTCCACCTTCTGGCCCAACAGTAATCATACTGTATTTTCAACAGCGAAATCATATTATCGCGTTTTTATAATCACAAAACACTTTCATTGTGTTTTCACAATCGCGCAACATTGCTGTTATGTTTTCACAATTTTGCAATGTTTCTGTTGCGTTTTCAAATCATGTAGTGATTTTTCAAAGTTTTCTCAATCACGTAAAAACATTTACACGTTACTCAAATCGTGTAGCGATTTTCTACCATTTTCACAATCGCGTAACTTAAAAATCATTCTTTGAAGTCGCATAAATCATTTTCTATCAT
Source organism: Ormosia emarginata (assembly GCA_029884605.1). NCBI lineage: Eukaryota > Viridiplantae > Streptophyta > Magnoliopsida > Fabales > Fabaceae > Ormosia > Ormosia emarginata. The sequence goes on along the minus strand of JAQQTP010000049.1, from coordinate 552,380 downwards.
TTTCAAAATATTTAAATGCTTTCTAAATTGCGTAGAAATATTTCAACATTTTTCAAATCGCGTAGCTTAAAAATCACGTAATACATTTTTCACCATTTTACAACCACGTAAAATATTCCTCAATATTCCAAACATTATTTTGGACTTCCAAACAAATCAATATTATTTCTAACATCATTTTTTCATTACGAAAAATATTTCTCAACCTTCAAAAATTCTATTTCCACTTTTCTCAAAATATTATGACTTTGTACTTCCTTTTCCATATTTTCTTACTCAAGAAAATCTTTTTTCACATTTCTTTACTCAAGAAATCTTTTTCCACAATATAATCCACAAAAGAAATCCTTTTCCAAAATATCCACAAAATCACTTTTCCATTGATATAAATCAATGTTTCAAATCTTAAAATTTTACTAACGCTCTCTAAAACCCAAAAAATGAGTTACACGTTAGAAAATATCAAATCACTATTATATTCTCCTTTTTTCTCAAATCAATTCTAAAATCAATTCTCTTCAAAATAAATTGAGGTGTGTTTGAACCTCTCTTTTCCATTTACATACTGAAATTCATTTCTCAAGTGATAAAATACTCTGATTCCCTTTCCGAATTCCTTGTACTAATTCATTTTGTTCAAACATTTTGTTTCCACTTTGAAATCACTTTGTTTCATCAAAACAAAACTATTCCAATCTCTCAAAACACCATGAAGAAGTCTTTGGCCATTGAAGCCATCATATACTTTTCCTTCATAAAATCAAGGTATTCCCAAACCTTCAAAACCGTGGTGCTTGTTTTCAAATGGTCATCAAATATTTTTCCTTCTAAATTGATATGGTTTTACACAAACAAAACCATTAAAAATTCTTTACAAAAACAGTGAGCACTTGGTCTTTGAAATCAAATCATTTGTTCATTTTCATTTTTTACTTTCTTTGCAAATCCTTAAAATCATCAACTCATTGCTCTTTTCATTTAAAACTCTTGTTTAGTAAAATACTTAGAGACTTTTTACACAAAATAAATTAATAAAAATCCTTCTAAAACCGTGTTCATGTATTCTTTGAAAAATAAATCCTTTGTTTATTTTCCTTGTTTTTCTAGACATCTCATTTCATCATTCATGAAAATATTAATTTGTGACACCTATCTTGAGGTGTTTTGGCCGAAATTCACCATGTTCCAGGGATCAAAAATTATTTTTCTTGTTCTTGAAAAATTTCAAGATAAACTCAAATCATGAATGTCAAAACCGTGACCACTCCTCCTTGGCCATTGGAGCCAAAATTGATTTTCTTTCCATCATCACACCATGGCATACATATACATAATTTCAACATATTCTCATCATGCATATTATAAGCATACCATATTATCATCATGCATATTATAAGCATACCATATAAGCCATAAAATCATGCAAAGCATATTAAGTATAGACAAATAATCAAAGCATATAAACACCCACAAATTATTACATGACCATGGATATGAATCCTCACATGGATTCACCATCCATCAAATACACAAACCATCTCTCACCATCATACTTGGTTGGTGAGATGAATCTCCCTCTTACCTCTTGAAGATCCTCAAAAGCTCCTTGTTTTGCTTTTCTTTCCAAGTCCTTCACCACCAAGGGCTTCTCAAATACAAACCAAAACATATATTTATTAGTAAATCGAGCTTGAACAAGATAAACCATGGATCAAACATGGCTTAGAACCTTGAAAATCAAAAGAAAAGTGAAGATTAACAAACTTCACTAATAAAGCTTCAATCTTTAGCTTGAAGAACAAGGTTGAAGATGAGTGATTTAGAGAAAATCTTCAACATGAAAGTTGCTTAGAAAATCATGTAGATTCAAGATCTATGGTTGGATGAAATTAAAAGAGCTTGGAGAGTGATTTTGGGTATCTTGGCCGAATGTTTCTTCTTGAAGAACAAAGATGAAATTTTTGATTTTTGTGAGGGAAAGGTTTCTTAGACTTGGTTAAGGTAAAGAATGAAGTGAAAACACTTGGTTTTCCTTCCTATCAATTTCGTGGAGCTCCTTGGAAAATCCCTAAAAATCATAAACAAATCTTAAAATCAATAACAAGTAAAAGAATAGGTAAACCATGATTCAAGCATGGCTTAGAAAATCAAAACTAAAAGATTAGGTGAAGAAATATGAACTTTACCCTTTTTGATAGAAACTTGAAGCTTGGATTTGAAGCTCAAGATGAATGATTTGGTAAAAACTCATAACTAGAGATGTTCTTAGAATGATGTAAGGATTCAAGAAACTAGGTTGGATAAAATTTTTGAGTGATGGAGGGTAATCTTAGGTGCTTTGGCCGAAACTAGAGGAGAAGAGAAATGGAGAGAAAGCTTTGATAACTTAGCTTCTTGAACTTGATCAATAATGATCAAGATGGAGTAATAATGGTCTTGAAACCATTCTATGCTCTTAAGCACTCACCAAAACCGTCCCCCCCTCCATGCATTCTTATAAGAGTGCAAAGTGATCAATTATGATGCATATTGACCAAGACAAGTAATAATGGTCATAAAGCTTTTCTTTAGCTCCAAAATGAAGCACAAAACCGTCCCCCCTCCATGCATGCATTCCATAATGTTGTCATCTTTTTCAAGCCACCATTTAGAGCATTTTAGGCCATTGATTAGATCAATGGTTAGGATTTAGGTAGACTTTTGATTAGAAGATTTAATCTAGGCCATTAGATCTTTTTCCTTAAAATTCTAGCCATTAGATGCATCTCCAAAAATAAAGGATCGAGATTACTCCTTCTTACTTTTAATCCAATGGTCATAATTAGTCATAGCCATTTTAGAAGACCAAATCTCTGCCATTGATTAAATCTGAATCCAATGGTTATAAATGATCCATCTCCACCGTTGATTTAATCCGAATCCAACGGTCACAAATGGTCCTAGCCACTTTATAAGATCAAATCTCCACCCTTGATTTAATTCTTCATCCAATGGTTATAAATGGTCATAGCCATTTTATTAGACTAATCCTACACCGTTGATTAAATCGACGGTTGATATCAAAGTCTTCAATATTAGACTTGCTTCCTATTGGTCCATCAAAAGAATTAAACTTGCTTCTTATTGGTCTGTCAAAAGTTGTCATAACCACTATTGTTGACTTAAGCAGTATAATTTCTATTTTTATCTGCTAAAATCCCCTGAAAGAATATATTTACTGTATTTTTATCGCCAGATAATTAAATACAGTACATTACACAGTACAAGAAATTTTCTAAAAACTATTTCCAGATTCAGGTTTAGTAAGAACCCCTGTCTCCGTCTAAACAGTACATATTTTTCTATACGTAGAAAAATTTTCATGTTTTGGGACTCACCCCGAGCCCACGTAAGACCACTGGGACCCACAAACAGCCCAAAAATAACCAGATTATCATAAAAATTTATAATCATCCACAAAAATCACAAATATTAGAAAACGTATGAAAATTAAATCAGATTGTTAAAAATAATTAACAGTCAAGAGAAATAAATACATAAAGATTTTTCCCGGCCTGAAAATTATTATTTTCTTGACACGGAGTAAATCACTCAAAACAATCAAATACGCTGACGGAATAATCAAAATAATTTTACAGCGTACAGAAATTACTAAACAGTAGAATTTTGTTAACTGTCAAAATTACTGTCAACTATTTAGGAAGTTTGGGGTGTTACACCAAAGACTTGAAAGGGTTATGATTCCATATGGGTGATTGTTGATCGGCTTACAAAGTCAGCACACTTCTTGCCTATTAACATAAGATATTTAATGGAGAGATTGACCCAGGTGTATATTGGTGAAATCATGATGTACCCTTTAGTATTATTTCTGATAGAGACCCAAGATTTACTTCAAAGTTTTGGCAGAGTTTGCAAGAAGCAATGGGGACAAAACTTCGTTCAAGTTCTACTTAATTATCATCTGCAAACAGATGGCCAATCAGAGCGAACATTTCAATCGTTAGAAGATTTGCTAAGAGCCTGTGTTTTAGAATAGACTGGGAGTTGGGATGAATTCTTACCTCTAATAGAATTCACCCATAATAATAGTTTTCACTCAAGTATAGGGATGGCACCCTATGAGTCATTATATGGATGATGGTGTAGAACGCCTTTGTGTTGGTACCAAGATGGGGAAAAGCTTGCGTTAGGACCCAAGCTTGTACAACAAACAAGGGAAAAAGTTAATGTGATCCAAGAAAAGATGTGGATAACTCAAAGTCGGCAAAAGAGTTATGCTGATAAGAGAAGGAGACCTCTTGAGTTTGAGGAAGGCGAGCATGTGTTTTTGAGAATCACCCCCACAACTGGGGTCGGTCGAGTTATTAGATCCAGAAAGCTCACTCCAAATTCATTGAACTATATCAAATTCGTCGGATAGGTCCGGTAGCATATCAGATAGCTTTACCACCTTTTCTTTCTAAACTTCATAATGTCTTCCATGTATCGCAATTGCGAAAATATATTCTTGATCCAAACCATGTCATAGCACCAGATATAGTACAATTAAAAAAGAACTTGACCTATGAGATACTTCCTGTTAAGATTGAGGACAGGAGAGTGAAGCGAGTCAAAGGAAAAGAAATTACCTTAGTAAAGGTAATTTGGAATGATGTGACTAGAGATACAACTTGGGAACTAGAAGACATAATAAAAGAGCAATATCTACATTTATTTTAAGGTACAATAATTTCGAGGACAAAATTCCTTTTAGAGGGGAAGAGTTGTAACACCCCAAAATTTTTTTTTAGGATTTTTTGTAATTTTTGTGAATTATTTAATTTATTTTGATTATTTTATTATTATTTTCAAACTTTATGTGTATTTGAGGTGGTGTCGGAAAAAAAAATATTTTCGGGGCCAAAAAATTTTTGACTGTTAATGCGGGGCTGGGGGAGCTTACTAAACTTGAAACCGAAAACAGATTTCAAAAATTTTCTTTTTCTGAGATTTTATCCAATAGATAAAATCTAGGTACATTCTATTATCTATTGGACAATAAACATTGGTTTTGCTAACAATAACCTTTGTCCATTGATTAATATCTATTGGTAAAATATCTAGTTAGATGATTAGTCATGAGCATAGTCATAAACCTAGTCATCACCATTTATGACTCACCTTGTTGTTGAACAAATGGAAAGCAAGCTTGAAGGAAGTCAAGCTTTGTGGCTATGACTTACAATGTTGAACTAATGGGAAACAATATTCCAAGGCAAGTTTGAAGAGAAACTTGGAGAAGTTTGGCCAACCTACACCCCTAGGTGTACACAGCCAAGGAGCTTCTAGGACAAGCTTAGAGTTACTTAATCTCACTCAAGCTTATCTTATCATTTCTTTCTAGAAACAAAAATACCAAACTCTCTCATTTTCTCTCCTTAGCAATATTCAGCCAACACCTCATAATTACTCTCCAATCTTGTTCAATACAAACCAACCATATATCTTGAATCTAGACACCATTTGAGACACTTTCATAATGTGATCTTCTTCAAATTAATTCATCTTCAATCACTTTCTCCAAGCTTAAGTTTGAAGGTTTTTAGGTGAAGTTCTTGATCTTCTCTTCTAATTTTATTTTTAAGTTTTAGACCATAATCTTGATCCACGGTCATCTTATTTCAAGCCTTAGATTTTGATATTTGTATGCTTAATTTGTTTTAAGGGTCTTTTTGGTGGTAGAAGTTTACTCCAAGAAGGAAACTAAGGAGCTTCTTGATTATCACCTAAGGTAAGAGGGAGATTAACCTCATCGACTAACTTGGTGGTGAGAAATGGAATTTTGTGGTTGTTGGTAAAAAATCTATGTGGGGATTTATTTACTTGATTGTGAGAATTTAATGGTTCATGCTTGTTGGCTACTACTAGAAATTTGAGTTTTAGAGACCGAAAAATTGGTCTCTAAATCAAAAAAATTAGTCTCTAAAATAATTAGAGACCGATTTAGAGACTGATTTAAATTGGTCTCTAAAAGCCTCGTTGCTAAATAGTAGAGACCGATTTTAAAGAGACCGATTTTTTCGATTTCTAAATCGGTTGCTAATTTTCAATCAAATATTAGTAAATTATATTTCAATAAAGTCCATTACAGACCGATTTAGAGACTGATTTTTTGGTCCCTAAATCAGTCTCTAAATTGGTCTCTAAATCGGTCTCTAAAAGCATGAATATATTAATGTAGCCTCTAAACTAGAGATTGATTTATCGGTCTCTAAATCAGTCTCTAAATCGGTTTCTAAAACTCTGAATATATTATATATTTTATAAAATCGATCACTAAATCGGTTTCTAAACTAGAGATTGATTTATTGGTCTCTAAATCGGTCTCTAAAATTTTAAATGTCTTTTTTTTTATATATTTGATCCCTAATTCAGTCTCTAATTTGTGTCACTCCGATTGACCAAAGGAAAGTAAGAACTGAACTGCAAATAGCGAGAGAGAGAGGGAAAAACCCTAGCCAACTATCTTTCCCTTACTGGTGTCAGGTTTTCGGGAATTGAATCAATAGTCGACAGTACACCCACGTGTATGATTTTCGGTATGAGTCGGGAGCCAATAGAACTATCAAGAATTTAAATTATTTTTTATATATTCGAGCAAACAATTTTGTATTGTGGAAATTTTTAGGGAGACAGTTGCCTATTGATTATTCGGTGGTCCCAAAGTCAGGGACATTACCACATACGAGGAAGTACAGATAAATAATCAAATCTACAAATGATTACATTTACTAGAAGTTAAGGTGCCACTAATAGCAGGTGTAAGACCATCCATTGAGAATACCAAGTTACCGGCAAGCAAAAGTAATTAGAGCTTTAGAGCATGAAATAAAGATAAAAGCAGTAGCACTAATTGATCGAAGATAATAGCATAAAAAATTTGTAGATCTCATGTGGTTTGTAAGTCTAGCAGAAGAAACTTCAGTAAACTCCTCAAAAAAGAAAGTAGGTAGCATCTAAGACAAGTCTAGAAAAGGTCAAATAAAAGACTAAGGTCTGACCAGGTACAACAGAATGAACTTTAATACAACATGAGAAAGGTAAGAACTAGTGAAGAAAGGGAGGGAAGACTGCTAGGAGAGACCAATCAATAAACAATAAGAGAAGAAAGTCAATATAGAGTAGATGTCATTCCACCTCAGTTATGATTTTAAGAAAGCAGTCAATGATCAATGAAATAAATTATACGCACAACTACAATCCTATGATGTATTTTCTGATGGATAGTAACACATAGTATTCCCATGGTCCAAAAGCCTCAAGGCTAATTGGAAAAAGGGAAGAGAAAAACCTTGGTAAAGCACCAAATTTTGCAGCTTCTTTCAAGTTATGTAGTTGATTTTTCTCTTGTTTTTCAATTTGTGTCTTCTTATTTTCTCTTCTTTTAGCGAAAGGATCCTTTTATGGATATGCAAAATGTTACAATATTATTACTAATATACCATCTTTATAGCTTATATCAGTGCATAAAATTATATGCCCACATAAATGTGAATTAGAAGTATGCACCCTGTATGTCCATATGAAAAGATAGAAATGTAAAAAATATGAATAGCCCAAGAGGTTTAAATAACATTCATAAATGATTCGAAATAGATACATATAAACTAACTAATGGCTAACTATCTAACATGATCCACATAATCAACCATAAGAATATTCATGTCCAAAATGCAAATTAAGTACGAAAATAACATCTCCATTTTAAAGCCCTAACTGATGGGTACTCCATTAGATACTTGATATACTACTCTCTGAAACCAAGAAGGTCTAGTCAATTATATGTTATGATTAATCATTTTGCATGACCTGATATATCATATATTTAAATGGTTCCATTTTATAGTTTGGATCTTCAGATGGACCTATGGTGCTATAACTTAGATTTTCTTTTAATTTGTATTTTGTCTGAGTACATGCCATACACAGGCTTGACACGAATTATCTGAAATTAAACCTTTATCCTATTGCTAACATGTGTAGTAGTTCTGTTGGTGCCCAATAGTGACACCTTAAAGAAGAGTGTTTATGACTATGCCTCATACTTGGCCATTAAGATAAACATAGTAGCAGTGATTTCAATAATGACTCGTTATCCTTCATAAGGAAAGGCTTGTTCAACTATTTACCATCAGTTGCTTTTGCCTCAATAATAGGTACAATATCTTCATCATTAGCACGATCATACCCATATCTGCCTTTCTAGGTTCCAGATTGTTCATCATATACAATCTTGTCTTTCTTCTGTTTCTGTATGCCTGCAAAATAATAGAGAATATGGTCAGCTAGTAAAAATTACAAAACAACCCTAAGCCCAAATCGAACTACATTAACAGCATTGAGAAAAGAAGCAGGATTAAGGTTATCTGCAATATGAAATTTCTGCAATACAATTCTACAACTAAAGAAGCACCCAAGTTTATAAACATCAAAGAAGACACAATAGACACATCAATCTAAATTTACTTTACAAATTATAAGTTTATAACTAAACTCCCTAAATGAGTCCTCTTAAACAATCAATGTCAATGCTTTGTTTCCTGGATTAAGCAATGCTGCCTGATCGTCACCATGGTCTGCCCCTCCAAAGTCTCTTTGCTTTCTAGTCATGTTAACTGCATTAATTCCATATATATTTGGATCAATTTTCATTTCTCACAGGGATCACTCTGTCTAACACAAGATCTATAATGTTCCATAAAAGTGTCCTAAAGCACATTATTGTCAATCTAAACATCATCTTGACTACAACAACAACAGAGAAGGAAACTAAGCATTATGCACCTGTTTCAAGATAGCAAAGTTCTAGTTCATCATATTCCCATAAGGAATCTTCATGAAGGTGAGCCATTTCAAACGTAAATGCCAAGCTTTCCTGAGCACATAATACAAATTTGTTAAAAGAAGCCATAATCTCCCAAATCTTCCCAAAAATTTGCTTCAAGGAAATACATATCATATTTGCAACATCTAAATGAGGATGAAGCAGTGTTAAAAGCATCAAAAGGGAAGGGAAAGAAGTTTTATCAATAATGCAATTAAAGTAAGCAACCTGTACTTCGGAAACAAATGAGAAGGAAAAACTTGAATACTCTTTTTTTCCCCTCATGAGCGGTTAACTGGTTATTATTTCTGTTTTGGTAAATATCACTGCTTATAGTTTTTTGTTTATTTTTCCTAATTCTATCATCAAATTCTCAACCACTCACATTTGTAATATAAACAGTTGATTCCACAATATTTATGGACTTCCCTTTCTACTAAGTAAGTAGAAAGACACAACGATGGAAAAATGATGCTACTGAAAGCAACTATAAGGTTGACCCCTAAAACTTAACTTCCAAGCTCCATTTTTTGCTTTTTACATTGCCACATCAAGTTCATAATAAAGAAAACAATATCCAATCAAATAGTTATTTAGATTCTTATACATTGACTATATGCCATCATGTCTATGCCATATATGGTGACAAATTTTTCTTTATTTTTTTTCAAAAGGAAAAAGGAATAAGACATTACAATTTATTTCTATCAAAAGAAAAATAGGAAATTATCATTCTATGTAATTGAAGTTATCAAATGTACTCCAAGTATATGTAATATGTAATTCCTAGACCTAAAAAAAAAGATCTTTGTTTCCACTAGCTAAGAATTGAATCAATATGCTTTGCATGTTATTTACTTATGTTTTGTTCTTTCATAAATAACAGAAAACTTAACTAGACTCTTTCTAAAAAACGAATTGTCACGCAGAATATAATAGAAAACTGTTAACAACCCTACAAAGCAAACATTCAATTTGATATCTCCTCCAGCTTCTACAAGCCTTGGACAGATGACCAGAACCTTAGACAAAGAATAAACTGAAGATTTTGGCATTGAAAGCAACCATAATCGATACATCTGGAGAAACTTAAAAAATATGTGACTTAAATGTATTCAAAGTGAACAGGGGCATGAATGTTCCTATAACTTGCAGATCATTACACACATTTCCATCCAAACACCAAAACAAATGTTGTTACTTGTCAATTCAGAACAAGAGACAACTTGGAGGTAAAAAAAAAGTTGCAAGGATTATGAAGGAACATCAAAGTATCAAACCGCAAGGATAACTCACTATAGTATACAACATCTACAAAGTCTAACTAAGACTAATGACCGGAACATAAATGTCAAAGCATGAATAAAACTGATGCAGACATGTCCATGGTTTGTAATTGAAATTGTTTAAACATCTCAATAATTACTTACTCAATGGTAAACCATCAAATCTTCTAGAAGCAATACATCACATAACGGAGAACGCAAAAGCATGATGACACCATCAACCAATGCCGATTAATAATCACAATATAACTTACCAAAAAATAACAATAAGCAAAAAAAAAAACTTCAAATCCTCAGTCGCCGGTATTGTTGCCAAAAACTTCAATTTAACTTACCTTCTTCTTGGTAGTGCTACCACTGGTGGTGGCATCAGTCTTAGTCTTAAGGTCAACCTTCAAATCCTCCACAATACTCTTACTCTCCAAATCCCAGATCTTAATGCTCTGCTCAGTAGCCGCACAGAGCCAGTACTTGTTGGATGGTGCGGATGGACACGCGGTGAGAGAGAGCGGCAGTCAGAGGTGGAGCAGATTTGGGGAGTGATGGCAATTCGCGGCATCTGGTGCGACGGTGTCGTTCGCGGCGTTTGGTGCGTGGCCCTTGGAGCAGATCTGGTTTCTGGTGCGTGACCCGTGGAGCGAATGGTGTAGATGGCCATGCAGCGAGAGAGAATGACGGTTAGAGCTGGAGCAGATCCAGCGGACCAGACCATGGAGCAAAAGGGGGGAATGGAGGGGGAATAAGGGGACTGAGTACGGGGTGTAGCAGGGTGGAATGGGGAGAGAATAAGAGAATATATGGGAAAAGTTTGGGAAAGGGTCTGACGGTGAGTACGGGGTGTAGCAACTAAATTTCCATTCTCTAATTTTTTTTATAATTTTTTTATTAGAGACCGAAATATCGGTCTCTAATTTTTTTATTTTATTTTTATTTTTTTTTTAAATTTTTAGTGATCGAATTTGCAGTCTCTATTGATTTATTTATTTATTTTTATAAATTTTTTTATTTAGCGACCAAAATATCGATCTCTAACAATAAGACATATTTTTTTTATTTTTTTATAAAATAATTTCAGTCTTAAATTCGGTCTCTAAAAAATTTAGAGACCGATTTTATTTTGGTAGCAAAATTTTTTTTATTTAAATCGGTCTCTATAAATACCAAAATAAATCAGTCTCTAAAACCCAAATTTCTAGTAGTGAGCTATATGAGATTATATGACTTTGATAGTATGCATGAAATTGCTATGGTAGGAATTGATGATTGGAATGTTTTACATGCTTTGAATCATGTGGGAATGGCAAAATTTTGGTCCCAATGACCATACATGGCTCACGGCCATTTAGCCCAAGATGGGGTATCCAAGGCAAAAATATTTTATTGATTGTGAACCCAAATGTTAGGTGACAAGAATATGATTTAACGATTTTCAAGTTGAAAAAGGAGATGAACAAAATTTTATCATTGGAAAAGAATTGATTTTTTTTGCCATGATAATGGAAATAAGTTTGAAAGATGGTCTAAAAATTTAAAGTATTTTGTTTAAGAGAGTTTTTAGTAAATGTAATGGAAAAGGATTTTTGAAATGTTTGATTAAATCAAAATGAAAGTAGATTTTGTGAAAAATGTTAGAAAATATCATTTAGAGGACATTTGGTAAGAAAACATTGGAATTGAAGTTCAAATTTTATATTAAACATGGAAAGTCTAAAAAAACTTAAGCTTAGAACGTTAATAAACGTTTTACACAATTGAAAAGTATTGATAAAACCTTTCGCGATTTAAATAAGTTGATTTTTGAGTTACGCGATTAAGAAAATGTTTGAAATTTTTTACACAATTGAAAAACTATGTATAAATGTTATGCGATTTGGAAACATAACAAAAGTGTTATGCAATTGCGAAAATGTGATAAAAATGCTATGCGATTAAGAAAAATAGCAGATTGTTGTCAGGCCAACGTACTAGACCCGAAGACGTCAATAGACGGTTTAGCCCAGTGGTGGCTTGATTTTCGTGAAAATTACGTTGTTAATAATTATTGATTCATTGAGTTATTTGATCATGTATTGTGAAAGTCATGGGGACTTTGTTTGTTAAGGTTATATGCTTAGGAGATTGAATTTACACCTTAGTGCAGATGCGAATTGTGCAATGAAGGTCAATGACTGATCTTGGGGCGTCGGGGCGCGGTAATTCCATAGGTAGCCAGTTAGTAGCTCTATTGTGTTATGGTTGCTGATGCAAACAAACCGACGATCTCGAAGAGACACTATTCCTATTCACGATCTGGTGTAGAATGTCTTGTATAAGCCATGATGCGTACGTTGAGAAAGTTGTAGCACTTGAATTGAGGCTAACGCTATACAAAACATGTCTCCCGATCAATTCTCTCTGATATTGGTTTTAGCTCCATGGAGTATGAGTCGGCTCATTGCGCATATGCATAGTTAGTAGACATGTTGTGGTGATATACATTTGTTGAATTATCTATTAATTGGTATCATGACTGTAATTGTTGATTCTTTACTGAATAACATTATTGTTATTATTGTTTCTTTACTGTCATATGAGTATGTGATGTAGGGGATATCACATCTTTATTATATTGTCTTGTCTGTTCTATTTTATATTTATGTTCTATGAAGACTATGATGGCGGCAACACAGGATCTTCTGGGTTTCGTTAAGGTGCAGTTCCATGGAGGCACCGACGTATGGCGCGTCCATCTGAACACTGAGCGCATTGAGTATGTTGGAGATGTTACCCTATTTTTGAGTAGGACCCGCCATGGGATCCCTACTTTTTCTTTTGATGCTAGTGTATATCTGGAGTTTTATATGTCTGTCAAGGAGTTATGGGGTGATCTTCATTACACTCATAGGGAGGAATTTGAGGTATTGTCTACTCAAACTCTCGTCCGCTGAGACATGTCCCAACTGGGGAATTTGTCTGTTAGGGATTCCGAGGAGGATCCAGAGGAAGATCCCGTGGAGGACCCTTCCCTCCAGGTGTTTGGACTTGGGCCAGATTAGGTTTGGTTATGGTATCTGTACATATACTTTTGAGTACGTAAAGTTTTATGTATTTATGTTGTCACTAAACTATGTTATATATATGAAATGTGTATTATTCAATTTACTATATTTTGTGTTCTCTATATTCTGTTAAGTTTATGTTATCCGCGAAAAGAAATTTTACAACTTGTATATTACAATATTAAATTATTTATGACTTGGTTTTTGCTTAATTTTTTTTTGTTTGAAATGTAATTCCCTAAGGAGGGTGTTACAAGTTGCATGTTCTCTTCCATTCGATGTCGTACCTTTTTGTTCCATTCCATTATAAGTCACTCTCTTCCATTCTCTTTAAAACTTTCAAACATAAAATAAAGTACCACAAAACGGGAAAAGGCAATAACACAAAGGGGAGAGCGCGTCAAGCCAGATTACTTCAACCATATGTGTTGGTAGTATAAGAAGTTAATTATAAACTTTATGAACAAAGGTTGAATATAGAGATGAGGGGTTGAGGTTCATATCATTTGACCTAATTGCATGTAAAATTCATTGCATTTGAACACAAATCCATTGGTTTCAATAAATTTCTATCAAAGATAAATGGTCTCAACCTCATTTGAGTAAGAAAGGCAAAAAATATATTTTAAAATTACTATTGTATAATAGAAAGTTAAACACATACTAACAACAAGCAACAAGCAAATAAAGATTAAAGATTTTTATGCTAGAATGATCGAACCCGGTAGCCTGTGTCTTGTACTCAAGGAATCACTAGAGATTTTTCTAAATAACAATAATATTTTCCACTACAAGAATACTTTACCGACATAGCTTAGTTTCTATTTCTCAAAATAAAGTAACTACTATGAGGTTCTTGCACTCAAAGACACTACAAGAACCTTAAGTAAAGGGACAAAGCTTACATAAAGTTCTTTAAATGCTTGTTATGCCATTTTTTAATAAAAAACATAACATGTTTATTATTTTTTATTCACCACTTTCTCTTTTTTTAAAGTTTTCATGGTTGAGGTGTAAAAAAATAGCACACATATTATATTTTTATTGGACAACAATACTATAAGCACCTAAAGAATTTTATAAGTTTTTTTCATAAAACTTACATAAAGTTCCTTAAGCATACCTCAGTCGATGCCCATTGCAGGCTATGTAAAAAGCAACAAATCCATTCAGTAACAGTAATGTTTTCGTCTACAAGAATACTTTAACGACGTTGCTCAGTTTCTATTTTTCAAAATAGAGTAACTACTATGAGGTTTTTGCTTACAAAGACACCACAAGAACCTTAAGTAAAGGGATAAAGCTTACATGAAGTTTTGTCCTAGTTGAGGTGTAAAATATAGCACACATTATATTTTTATTAGAAAAAAAAACTATAAATACCTAAAGAACTTTATAAGTTTTGTCCTATAACTTACATAAAGTTCCTTAAGCATACCCTAGTCGATGCCCATTGGAGGCTATGTAAAAAACAACAAATCCATTCAGGGGTTTGTCTAATACGCGCCACTTAATTTCTGGTGCATGCATGCACCAAGTGATATAAATAATAGATTTACTAAATGAAAATTCAACGGTTGATATTGGTTACTTGAAGCTCTGCAAATTTCAATTGATAATATCTAAATTTGCACAAAAATCAAGGCATATCACTTTTTTTTTATAAATAATTATACATATAAAAAATTTACATATTTTAACTAATAATATTTATATATACTCTGCACATAAATATTGTCAAACAAAAAAAAAACAGAAAAAAGGTGATGCATCTATGCACCAAAACTCACTTGGTGAATATATTAGTCTTCTCCATCCGTTCAGTGTACCCTTGAGAGCATGGAAAATGTTGAAAAGCAAATATAAAAATTATACCAATCAGGTAATCGACTTTTCATACAAAATCAAAAGTTGCAATTCAAGGAACTGCCCAAAACTGATCAAACAAAAGCAATAATAAATTTCAAAGACAAAATGGAGATTACCGAAAATGGGGAAAATTTGAATGAGTGCTTTTGTGGCAGTGCATGGAACTAGGGACTAGAAGAGGGCCTGATGAGAGTTGGCTCAACTGTTAACATCAAATCGCATTAGACTGAAAAGTTTTTGGTTCAATTCCTTTTAGTTGTATTTTATTGGTAGGTCATATGTAAGTACCACTGTGAACTCTGGCTAAGGTTGAGGTTTGTGTGCTACCTTAACCTTAGAATGGGACTTCCCTTAAAACTTTCTATAACCAAAAAAAAAAAAAAGAAAAGGCTATAAGTGGGAGCTGCAAAGATTATGTGAAGGCAAGTGAGAGATTAGAGACTTGGATGAGAGAGTACAAAGGTATTTCTGTGTGTGTGTGCATGCATGCCTGTGAGAGAGAGGGGGGGAGGGGGAAACAAGTTAGGGTTTGGGATCAATTGTGTGTGTGCGCGCATGAGAGAGAGAGAGAGAGAGAGATGGGCACAAGTTAATGTTTGGGAACAATATGAAACACCACTAGAGTTCCACACCTTGCTTGTGAAGGAATTCTTCACTGGACCAAGAAATTCAGAGCTTGTGCTTTCGGAGTTGTGTTTTGCCTCCACAAACTGTGTTCAACCATTCTTCACTTCTTCTCTTTCCTCAAGATGTAAGAGTTTGCCTTCAATCGTCATGGTTCGAGTGAGATTTTGATCTCTCTGAAAATTTGGTTTGAGATAAAAAAATAAAAGTAGAAACTGTAAGGAATAAAACTATACAGAAGTGTTACCAAACATTGAATGAGAATGCTCCTATGGCAATGCATGGAACTAAGGGCTAGAAGAGGAGCCAATGAGAGTTGGCTAGTTTTCCTTCATTGATAGGTAGAGAGAGAAGGGGGGGGGGGGGCTGGGGGAAGATAAGGTGTTCGGGAACAATATATGAAACACCACTAGAGTTCCTCACCTTACCTGTGAAGGAATTCTTCAATGGACCAAGAAACTCAGGGCTTGTGCTTTTAGAGTTGTGTTCTGCCTCGAGAAACACCAATGGAGTTCAACCATTCTTCACTTCTTCTCTTTCCTCCAGATGTGACAGCTTGCCTTCAAACATCAGAGTTCGCGTGAGATTTTGATCACTCTGAAAATTCGGTTTGAGATCGAAAAAATAAATAGAAGTAGAAGCTATAAGAAATAAAACTAGGCGGCAGCGTTACCAAAATTGTATTTTACTTTTTCCCACTAAATTGAGCTTGTCT
Organism: Ormosia emarginata; assembly: GCA_029884605.1. Classification (NCBI taxonomy): domain Eukaryota; kingdom Viridiplantae; phylum Streptophyta; class Magnoliopsida; order Fabales; family Fabaceae; genus Ormosia; species Ormosia emarginata. The sequence goes on along the minus strand of JAQQTP010000049.1, from coordinate 535,982 downwards.
GAAACCTAAGTGTTCTTGTCATATTGAATTTTATATCAAATACGCTTAAACACGACTTGTTGATTAGAGATACCAATTGGAAACTAACAACTTTGAACAAAATCAATTTTCTGTGTGGTTATCAACTTTCAACTTTGATTACGTCATTTACATTTTCACATATTCCAAGTTCAAATGCTAATCACGCAAAGCAATGCTTTAGTCTTAGTTTCCAAATTTTATATATCCTTTACAGCAAGCAAACCAACATGACTTATGCCACATTTGGTGCGGAAATGAAGTTCTATGAAATACCAATGGAAATTGATAATCTGAAAATTTAATGATAGGCATTGGAAATCTTTCAGTTTCTAATAATCGAAACATTGCTTATGATATAGAATTTCAAATCCCTAATAAGTGATTTTAGGCAGTTCATAGAAAATCCTTCACTTGAGTGTGGAATGAAATACTTCCATGTCAAGCTATTTATGAATTGTGCCAAATTTATATAAACTATCCTGTAATCGTTTGAGTTATTTCAAGTAAAATCAATCTGTAAAAGAGTATTGTTCTCCTGTCAATTTCTATCAAGTATACTGAATCATGTTTCGAAGTTTTAAAATTGCTAGCAAAACATATTTAGATTTTTATGGCTAGAGAGTTAAAATTGATACTTACAAAGTTGATTTACCGCAGGGTGGGTATAGGAAAGTTGCACTTGCTGAAGATTGTACACATATTTGAATGAGTTGCCTAAGTCTAACGACAATAACTCAATGTTTAATTTAACTCTGGTAACATAATTTTAATGTCAATACTCTATTCTTTCTAAAAATTTGGTTGTGAATAGAATTTAAAGTCGCATCTATCATAATTCATTTGCCTTAATAAGATCACAGATTCTCATGCCCAACTGACTACATCTTTCGAAACTTTTCAGAAAAGTGCTCAACGTGATCAATTGATAGAGTTCTACTACGTCCCGGACAAAAATGCACATACATGTTTCTACGCATACATTCACACATTTGCAACACACTCATCATGTTTGTTTGAGTGCGTTGAAAAGCAATTATTCTCTGCCATATAATGCCTTTTTCTAATACAATGTATAATACACATAAAAAAAACCTGTTAAAATTATATATTTTGACATATTTATTGATATTATTGTGTAAGTGTAGTGCTTGTGCAAAACAAAAGTAGACAAAAGGGAAAAAAAATTGGGGACAGACACACACGCACACTATATTAGTATTTCACAAATAAAAACATTTTCAATTATTCATTGAAAATTTAATAAAATGAGAAATTATTTGTTTTTTATGTACTTTTTAATTCTTATAAATTATTCTAAGATGTACAGAAAATAAATTAATCGATATTCGAAAACAAATAACTCAACAAGTTTCCATTGTAAATTGATTGTGCAAGGACACATAATGCTACCATTGATACGCACAAACATTGCATCAAAATAAAAGCCAGCTCCATATGATGTATACGGTAATTGGGGTTCAAAGAGGATTTAACTTTAAAAAAAAAAAAAGGAAAGAATGAAAGAAAGAGAGAGCAAAAGTAGACAGAAAATGAAGGGAAAAAAAGAAAGGACACACGCCACAATTTTTTTCTTCTCTTGTGGTCTCTCTAACCAAAGTATACTTAGACATGAGACTAACTCATCTAACACTGTTATGATTAGGAAGTTCTCCTTCTCTGGGTTTGGACTTTAGTCTCTTCCCCTAAGTTGAGACTAATCCCTGGTCCTTTCCAGATTCAGACACACATTCTATATTGTTGCTTCAAAAATAAGACATTTCCGATGACTCATTTGAGATTTTTATGAAATGAAATAGTGCAAGAATAAATATGCTTCCATTGATACGGGACAAGATCTATTCTTAGTCGCCCAATCCATGAGACCCCCCAAGATCCATGGAATTCAAACCAGTTAGCGGGTTACAGATATACCATAAATGTTTCATACTCCCTTGTCATCACGCCTTCTCTTGGTTCTGCTTCTTCCTTGGTTCATACCTCTTGCACCGCATGGGTCTGGAATTCACCCAAAAATAAACTAGATATTGATTTCCCAAAACCACCTTACGTATAGACGAAAATCGAAAAACCACTTTGGCACAGTATTGTTCTGGCCCGAACATATCAACCCTTTGAACGCATCGACCATACTTTCTATTCAAACATTATTGAACTATCATTAGAAAGGCTACATTTAAAAAAAAAGAAGGCGTTGTCACTAGGGCTACCTCAAAGCCCAAACATTCACAAATGGGGGTAAAAGTGTCACATAGAAGGTCAAGAACCATGTTATCTCGTGTGAATTCAGTGGGTGAGCTTGGGAAAATGTTACAAAGAGGCACCTTTCTACCTCGGGTGCTCGATTCTTTGCCAAACTCCACTCCTTTGCAAGTGGTTTTAGCTTTGTTCTGCTGGTACTAACCATGGGCCTCACCTTGGGATGATTCTGCTGAACAGCCTATGCCAGATATTGATTTCTTGGCTCCTGAGTAAGAACCAGCCATGATGAGAAAGAGTGAGAGATGGAGAAGGAGGAGTTGGAGCTGAGTGAGGAGCGTGTGGCTTTTGTAAAAATAAATAAAAGTAAGGAAAAGTTATTTTAATAATATCAGTCAAAATGCCTCTGACATGGTTACAATTATTAAAAAATATATAAATATACAGAAGTCATGTAGATAATGAAATGGAGTGAAATAAAATAATAAAATGAATTGAAGGATATTTTTATTTTATTGTTTGAAAGTTTTAATGAAATTAAAATATATTATTCTTATATTACTCTTAGTTTAAAGATAGTAAACTTAATATTTTATAAAATTTTAATAAAATAGTAACGCTACTTATAGGCTTGCAAGGCATTTCTTTAGGAGGCCATATACTCCTTACTAAATTTGTTATTATATTAATAAAATACATGTTAGTTTCATTCCATACCTCCAATTTGGAGGGAGCCAAAAATAAGAAAATAAAATAAAATAGAATAGAGTAAAATTTATTTAATTGAATTCTATTTCATTCAATACTTTTTTAAAAAATAGAAACAATAATATCATATATCATCTAATTTTATTTTACTTTCTTTCCGTCCCTTACCATCAATCCAAATATAACAAAAAAAGGCAAAGCTTTGAAAAAATCAACTTCTTTGTTTTGTATGAGGTAGATCATATTACATATATGTCCATGTCATAAATGGGAAAACCTCCAAAGTTTGTTACATTTTGGTTTTATTTCAAATTCAAATTTATTGAAGTGAGCATTTATGAAAGAACATTTATAAGTTTAATTTTCATCCATACTTAGTATTTAAAATTCTTATATTAATTAAATATTATTATATGATTAGAAGAGTTCAACATCTCATGCAGTTGTTATTATTTGTTTGTTAAATTATAATTTTTATTCTTATAATTTTCATTCGTTTTCAATTTGGTCTATATAATACATTTTTTTCAAATCAATTCTCACACATGTTTTCAAAATAATTCTCTTTATTAACTTTCATTATAATGAGCAAAATAAAATCTAAACTATCTATAGCTATAGTAATTTAAATCAGTCACTAAAGTTTATAGGGACAGAAATATGGATAAAAATTTTCTCGTGTTGGTCAAAATAGGAGAGTGTCCTGTTTTGCTAAAACAAGAAAAAAATGGGAGAATGAGGGTGAGAGGAGAGGGGGAAAACAGGATCTTCATCCCCCATTTTTTTTCCTGTTTTAGTAAAACAGGACCCTCTCCTGTTTTGGCCAACAAGAGAGGATCATCATCCCAGAAATATGCTTCAATGGACATAAATCATCTATACCCATGGTTTTTATGTCTTTCATTAAAAAGAGTCTGTGTTTATATGTCATTTTTCTTGTAGTGGTAAATAGAATTAGAGTAAATACAGGCAAAGAAAAATGATAGCCTTTGTCTCCCTAACTTATATTTATAAAAGGAAAAAAAAAAGAATTTGATCATATAAGAGGGAAAACGGAAAAACTCCTGCCTTTTACATAATATGACACAAAGAATTTTAAAGATATAATTAATTAAGTTGAACAAAATCCCAAAACTACTAAAATTGTTTTTTTTTCCATTTTTTAAAAACAATGATGTTGTATTTTGATGTAGACAAAGGTTAAACTACTTGATTATTACTGAACTCAAGTTCTTGGTAACTTTTATTTCCCATTTATATATGAATGCATAATAAACTAAAGTTATGAAGTTTAAACCTTGGTTATTAGAAAAAAAAACTCCTTTTATTTGAAAAGCTACCTCTAGTATACCATTACTAGAAATTTGGGTTCTAGTGACCGATTTAGAAACTGATTTATTTTGGTCTCTATAGAGACCAAAATAGAGACTGATTTTTTTTATAAAAAAATAAATTTGCTACAGAAATAAAATTAGTCTCTAATTTTTTTATAAAAGAAATTAAAAATAAAAATAAAAAGTATCTTATTGTTAGAGACCGATATTTCAGTCTCTAAATAAAATTTTTTTCAATATATATGTAGGCATACCGCAAATTCAATCTCTAAAAAAATAATAAAAAAAAAGAGTTAGAGACCGATATTTTGATCTCTCAATAAAAAAATTACAAAAAAATAAATAATTAGAGACCGAAGTTTTGGTCTCAAAAAAAAAATCCCCCCTCCTCATCAGCGTACGACCCCCTCCCCCTTTCCCATTTTTTTTCAATAAACCCCAAGCTCCACGCACCAGCGTTCTCCCCCCTCATCAGCGTACAATGTAACACCCCAAATTTTCTAAATAGTTGACAATAATTTTGACAGTTAACAGAATTCTACTGTTTAATGAGTTCTGTGTAATGTAAAATTATTTTGAGTATTCTGACAGCGTATTTGATCGTTTTGAGTGATTTACTCCGTGTCAAGAAAATAATAATTTTTCGAGCCGGGGAAAATCTTTATGTATTTATTTCTCTTGGCTGTTAATTATTTTTAACAATCTGATTTGATTTTCATACGTTTTCTAATATTTGTGATTTTTGTAGATGATTATAAATTTTTATATTTATCTGGTTGTTTTTGGGTTGTTTGTGGGTCCTAGTGGTCCTACGTGGGCCCAGGGTGAGTCCCAAAACATGAAAATTTTTCTACATATATAAAAATTTGTACTATTGAGACGGAGACAGGGGATCTTACTAAACCTGAATCCGGAAACAGTTTTAGAAAATTTCTTGTACTGTGTTTTGTATTGTATTTAATTATCGGGCGATAAAAATACAGTAAATATATTCTTTCATAGGGTTTTAGCAAATAAAAATAGAAATTATACTGCTTAAGTCAACAATAGTGGTTATGATAATTTTTGACGGACCAATAGGAAGCAAGTCTAATATTGAAGACTTTGATATCAACCGTCGATTTAATCAACGATGTAGGATTAGTCTAATAAAATGGTTATGACCATTTATAACCATTGGATTTAGAATTAGATCAAGGGTGGAGATTTGATCTTATAAAGTGGCTAGGACCATTTGTGACTGTTGGATTTGGATTTAATCAACGGTGGAGATGGATCATTTATAACCATTGGATTTGGATTTAATCAATAGTGGAGATTTAGTCTTCTAAAATGGTTATGACTAATCACGACCCTTGGATTAAAAGTAAGAAGGAGTAATCTTGACCCTTTATTTTTGGAGATGGATCTAATGGCTAGAATTTTAAGGAGAAAGATCTAATGGCCTAGATTAAGTCTTATAATCAAAGGTCTACCTTAATCCTAACCATTGAATTAATCAATGGCCTAAAATGCTCAAAATGGTGGCTTGAAAAAGATGACAACATTATTGCATGCATAATGCAAGGGGGGACGATTTTTGGTGATTGTTTTGGAGCTAAAGGAAGTTTGATGGCTATTATTAAATGTCTTGGTCAATTATACATCATTATTGATCATTTTCCTAAAGCAAAAATATTTTCTTCTTTCTCTCCAAGCATAGCTACGGCCATGCACTCTAAAGGGGGGCCAAAATTATTGGTTTCCATTATTTGTATCATAATTGCCTTTTTATTCATCATCTTCTCCTAAACAAAACACAAAAACTTCATTCTCTTCTCCAAGAAACCCCATTCGGCCAAAGCACCTAAGATTACCCTCCATCACTCAAAAATTTTATCCAACCTAGTTTCTTGAATCCTTACCTTATTCTAAGAACATCTCTAGTTATGAGTTTTCACTAAATCATTCATCTTGAGTTTCAAATCCAAGCTTCAAGTTTCTACCAAAAATGGTAAAGTTCATATTTCTTCACCCAATCTTTTAGTTTTGATTTTATAAGCCATGCATGAATCATGGTTTACCTATTCTTTTACTTGTTATTGATTTTAAGATTTTTTTATGATTTTTTAGGGATTTTCCAAGGAGCACCACGAAATTGATAGGAAGGGAAACCAAGTGTTTTCATTTCATTCTTTACCTTAACCAAGTCTAAGAAGCCTTTCCCTCACAAAAATCAAAATTCCATCTTTGTTCTTCAAGAAGAACCATTCGGCCAAGATACCCAAAACCACTCTCCAAGCTCTTTTAATTTCATCCAACCATAGATCTTAAATCTACATGATATTCCAAGCAACTTTCATGTTGGAGACTTTTTCTAAATTATTCATTTTCAACCTTGTTCTTCAAGCTAAAGATTGAAGCTTTAATAGTGAAGTTTATTAATTTTCACTTTTCTTTTGATTTTCAAGGTTCTAAGCCATGTTCGATCCATGGTTTATCTTGTTCAAGCTTGATTTACTAATAAATATATGTTTTGTTTTGTATTTGAGAAGCCCTTGGTGGTGAAGGACTTGGAAAGAGAAGCAAAACAAGGAGCTTTTGAGGATCTTCAAGAGGTAAGAGGGAGATTCATCTCACCAACCAAGTATGGTGGTGAGAGATGATTTGTGTATTTGATGGATGGTGAATCCATGGTCATGTAATAATTTGTGAGTGTTTATGTGCTTTGATTATTTGCCTATGCTTGATATGCTTTGCATGATTTTATGGCTTATATGGTATGCTTATAACATGCAAGATGATAATATGGTATGCTTATAATATGCATGATGAGAATATGTTGAAATTATGTATATGTATGCCATGATGAGATAATGGAAAAGAAATCAATTTTTGGCTCCAATGGCGAAAGGAAGAGGGCTACGGTTTTGATACCCATGATGAGGATTTATGTTGAAATTTTTCAAGAACAAGGGAATTAATTTTTTGGTCCCTAGAAAATGGTGAATTTTGACCAAGACACCTCAAGATAGGTGTCACAAATTAATATTTTCATGAATGATGAAATGAAATGTTTAGAAAAACAAGGAAAATAAACAAAATGTTTATTTTTCAAAGAGTACATGAATACGATTTTAGAAGGATTTTTATTCATTTATTTTGTGTAAAAAGTCTCTAAGTATTTTACTAAACAAGAGTTTTAAATGAAAAGAGCAATGAGTTGATGATTTTAAGGATTTGCAAAGAAAGTGAAAAATGAAAATGAACAAATGATTTGATTTTAAAGACCAAGTGCTCACGGTTTTTGTTAAGGAATTTTTAATGGTTTTGTTTGTGTAAAACCATATCAACTTAAAAGGAAAAGTATTTGATGGCTTCAATGGCCAAAGACTCCACGGTGTTTCGAGAGGCTGGAATAGTTTTGGTTTTATGAAACAAAATGTTTGAACAAAAATGATTTAGTACAAAGATTTTTGAAAAGGGAATCAGAGTGTTTTATCACTTGAGAAATGAATTTCAGTATTTAAATGGAAAAGAGAGGTCCAAACACACCTCAATTTATTTTGAAGAGAATTGGTTTTGGAATTGATTTGAGAAAAATGGAGAATATAATAGTGATTTGATATTTTCTAACGTGTAACTCATTCTTTGGGTTTTGGAGAGCGTTAGTAAAGTTTTAAGATTTGAAACATTGATTTATATCAATGAAAAAGTGATTTTGTGGATTATATTGGGGAAAAAGACTTCTTAAGTAAAGAAATGTGAAAAAAGATTTTCGTGAGTAAGAAAATATGGAAAAGGAAGTACAAAGTCATAATATTTTGAGAAAAGTGGAAATGGAATTTTTGAAGGTTGAAAAATATTTTCGTAATGGAAAAATGATGTTAGAAATGATATTGATTTGTTTGGATATTGATTTGTTTGGAAGTCCAAAATAATGTTTGGAATATTGAGGAATATTTTACAGGGTTGTAAAATGGTGAAAAATGTTTTACGTATCGTAAAAACGTGATTTTTAAGCTACGCGATTTGAAAAATGTTGAAATATTTCGACGCAACTTGGAAAGCGTTTAAATATTTTGAAAATGATGGAAAATGGTTTATGCGACTTAACAGAATGATTTTTAAGTTACGCGATTGTGAAAATGGTGGAAAATTGCTACGTGATTTGAGTAACGTGTAAATGATTTTACGTGATTTGAAAACGCAACAGAAACGTTGCAAAATTGTGAAAACGTAACAGAAATGTTGCGCGATTGTGAAAACATGATGAAAGTGTTTTATGACTATGAAAACGTGATAATATGATTTTGCTGTTAAAAATACAGTATGACTACTGTTGAGCCAGTATGTGGAGCCTGATTTTGATATTATGAAATTAAACTGAGAATGGGCCAATGTGTGGACCCTAAATATGAAATGATAAATTTTGCCTATGATTGGCATTGGTGCATTGAACATGCATTAGAAATGGTGAATTTTGCCTGTGATTGACATTGGTGCATTTTATATGCATGAACTAATGTATGAACACTGTATGAGAAAATGATAAATTTTGCTTATGATTGGCATTGATGCATTGAACATGCATTGGTAAGGTCCGAGGGACTGTATGAGGCTATTTGCTTAGGAGAGATGTACACCTCTTGAGTGGGTGCGATATGCGTAGTGTAAGTCACTTGTTGACCTTGGGGGCATCGGGGTGCGGGTTGCTTACACGGGTGGTTGGTCGCGCTTCTTCCCGTAGGTTAGACTGATGCAACACACCGATGATCCTGACCGGGACACTATTCTTAATCATGATCTCGTAAAGACTGTCGTATATATGCTAGATGTGCAAAAATCAAAATGAGGATTATAGCACTTGGTCTGAGGCATTTTGGTACAGACAGATCTTTCGGATCGACTTCTCCGAACTGAGTATTAGCTCCATGGAGTAGGACATTGAGTCTATGTGCGCATGCATGAATCTGAGCATTTATATTTGTATGATATATTAATTGAGGAATATTGGCTATGACAATTGTTTTGAATACTTGGATGATGATGATGATAAATAATGTTAATGCCATTATTGTTATTATCGTATGATTTGAACTGATAAATATTTGAATGATGATAGTTGATTAATGTTGAGTGCATTATTGGAATTATAGTATGACATATCTGTATGATATGCTGTTTGTGTTATCTCTATGCTACCATGTTGGTATTGGCGTAGGTGATCTCACCTCTTTGTTATATTGTGTGGTTGGACTTGGTGTTGTAAAAACTATAATAGATGGAACGAGTTGTCTTAGACATAACGAGTGACAAATACCTCTGCGTTTGGAGACAACATTAGAGAATGACCTTTCCAGATTGGATAGCTTACAGTGTTGAGAAAGAAAAGATGTCTGAGGACAAAGAACAAATGTAGAACAAATGTCTGATGCATCAAGATGGATACACAACAGAATACGTATATAGAGTTTTTTATCATTAGTGTTGTATCATGCTATTAAGTAGGACCCGTGATGGGGTTTACTACTGTTAAAAAAAAGAGAGTCTGTTAGTTTTATATTTCTCTTTAAATTGTTAAATATTAATTAGTATCAATATTATATATTAAAGAGTTAAAATTTAATTTTCAGTATTACTTATAAATATCAGTAAGATTATGTTTCCGTCTTTAGAAAGAAAAGGAAATTTTAAAACTCACCTTTTATAACTCAAACCTTTTATGAACTTCTTTTCAGAACATGAGTTGGGAGTCGGAAATGTGATACCCTGAGGAGGGTGTTACATACAACCCTTCATTTCCCCTACACTGGTCCACCGTCCAAGCTCTATAGACCACGCACCAGATTTGCCGCCACTTCCGAATAGCCGACGCTTGAGCTGGACCAGCACCATATCTGTCACCGCTCCCGAACAGTCGGTGCTCGAACCGAACCAGCACCAACGACACCGGTAGCCAGATTGCCACTTGAACTAGACCGCCGCTTGAACCAGACCGCCGCTCAAACCAGAAACTGTCCAACCCACAGATCTGCTTCAATCGGAGTCAGATTCGTAGTTCCAGCACCGCGAACAACAGCTCGAATCGTCGCCAGTCGACCCATCAAGGTATTTGGAAGAAAGAGCGATTAAAGGCATTCCTTTCATAAGACACATGTTCTTTATTATTTATTCAAATTTCATGGACTTTTGTTTTCTTGATCTCCTCCTTGATCATGGAAAGAAACTTACTAAAGCAATCACAAATCCAAGTTTTTTTTTGTTGGGGAGGAGGGCAATAAAAAAGTATGTATGCATTTTGATGCAAACCTATCACCATCAGTTATCGTATCTCTTTATTGTTTGGGAAAATGTGGGATTTCAAAATGCACAGGATCCTTGGATATCATGACAAATTTAACTGAGAAATTATTGTTGGAAAAAAAATCTAATTATGATATGTGTAGAATTATTAAAAATCTTTTTTTTTTTGGTCTCTAACTTGTAACTAATCTAAATTTATGCTTGGTCTTGGAGAGAGGTTTATTACTCCTTGTCTTAGAGTTGCTATATGTTTGATTTGAGAAAATGGTATTTTGTCCCATATTTAAATTATTTGATTCAACCCCTGAATTATTCAAACTTGTTTCATTTTGGACCTTATCAGAAATAGCAAAAGACTAATTTGAAACAAGTTTAAATAATTTAAATTAAGGACTAACTTACAAGTGGGGGCACATCTCTCTCTCTCTCTCTATGCACAGTTGCACACACATACACACACACACACACACACACACACACACACACACACACACACACACACACATACATACATTACATTGATTAACAAGACAAATGCTTGATGTTATGTTTTGTATTGCCTGCAGAGTGCACCTACTTCATCTACTCCTCCATTCCCTCGTGTTGCCTCTTCGTGCGCGAAGTCAGAGGTTTGAGTCTCACTTTCAGTTTTTTCTCATTTCATTTCTCACTATGTGATTTGTCTTATTTTTAGCACCAACCCACTTATACGTGATTCAAACATTTTTAGGTCTTGTACTATGCTGGAAATTTATTTTTTTGAATTAGAGTTGGCTTGATTAGATGATATGTTATGTGATATTTTCTCATTTCTAACTGATGAGGTTTTGTCATGTATGTGTTATTTGTTTTAATCTTATTTGAGGCGTTCTGCACATTATTTTAATTTTAATCATATGTGTTATTTGTTTTAATCTTTATATCGTTATTTTCCCTCGTAAATTAGCATTTTTTCCATCAGAATGAAAAAAAATCATAGGGATGGAGTCAAATGGCTTTTCGATTTATTGTGCATTGCTTTGTGGTCATGAGTTTAAGGTTTAAACAAAATAACTGGTCTCTAAAATTAATCGTAAGTTCATGTACTAGTTTAGAAGATTGTAAGTTGTAATGATCTTGCAATTAATTCATAATAAATCTTATTAGTAGATAAAATGTACTAGTTAAAAAAATTTAGTAAGTAATTTCACTCTTGTTAATTCCTTTATTTGAATTTAACTCATAAAATCTCACCCATTTGTTGTATCTTAAATTTATAGAACTTTTGTTTAAAAGTAACGAACTAATGTCTAATTTTTAGATTAGTTTTAGAAATTTGTTACTTGTGGTTAGACTAAATACCACCTGTAGTTTTAATATTTCTTTTTGATTATGTTACAGAATATGGACTTTCGTCAATATCATTGTTAGATGTATAATAGACTTTTGCTGGGTAGAAAAGGACTTGTTGATATGTTTGTAGAGGGCGTAGAACAATTTGTTTCCTTTGCATGCCAACAAGCACATTTATTAAATGGAAATATTAGATGCCCTTTGTTCGAAGTGCAAAAACCTGAAGTACTTGACACCTGAGGACGTTAAAGTTCATCTTTATCAAAAGGGGTTTAAACATGATTATTGGTATTAGACAAGTCATGGAGAAATTGATCTTACTTTGATTGGAGCTTTTAATAGTCATCCAAGCACCTCTACCACTACACAAATGGGTAATAATGACCATTTAAATAGATTTGAGGCTATGGTTTATGACGTTGTTGGTCTAGAGTTTGGGTTCCATTACAATCAACCCTTAGAGGAGCCTCCAAATAAAGATGCTAAAAAATTTTATGATATGCTTCATGCGACCCAAAAGCCTTTGTGGCCGGAATATGAAGATAAAACTGAATTATCTATTGCTGTTGAATTATTGAATATCAAATCGAAGGGAAACATTTCCCAATGATCTTTTAATCAAACAGTAGCACTTATGAAAAGAACACATCCTCCTGAAAATCTCATCCCAGAGAATATTTATAAGGCAAAAAAAAATAGTTTTCAAACTAGGTCTTACTGCAAGGAGAATTGATTGTTACATGAATGATTGTATGTTGTTCAATGAAGAGGGAGTTATAGAACGCACATTTTGTGGCGCGACTCGATATAAAATAAAAGGGATTGGTAAGGGAAAAACCAAGGAGATCCTTGTAAAGAGGTTGATTTATTTACCTCTCATTCCTAGGCTGAAGAGATTATATGCTTCAATGAGTTCTGCTCCGCACATGAGATGACATTATGAAAATAGACGAGAATCAGGAGTGTTATGTCATCCATTAGATGGAGAAGACTAGAAACATTTTAATGAAACATATCTTGAATTTAAAGTTGAACTAAGAAATGTTAGATTAGGCTTAAGTGCTGATGGTTTTACTCCATATAATCAGTCAGCTATTCCTTACTCCTATTGGCCAGTAATTGTCACTCTATACAATCTTCCTCCAGAATTATGCATGACAACTCCATATATGTTCTTGAATTTGATTATTCTTGGGCCACACAATATGAAAAGTAAAATAGATGTGTATTTGCAACCTTTGATAGATGAGTTGAAATTGTTGCGGGAACAAGGTGTTCTAACTTATGATATTTCAAAAAAAGAAAATTTCATAATGAAAGCTGCATTAATGTGGACAATGAATGACTTTCCTACGTATGACATGTTGTCGGGTTGGAGTACAGTAGGAAGATTAGCATGTCCATATTGTATGAATCGAACAAAGGCTTTCACTTTGAAACATGGTGACAAATGTTCTTGGTTTGATTGTCATCGTCAATTTCTGTCTATTAATCATGTATACCGCTGAAATAAGGATGCATTTTATAAGAATAGACAAGAGAAATTTGTACCTCCACCTCGGTTGTCTGGGGTCAAGGTATGAGAAGATGTTTGTGATGTTCCAAAGGTAACTGAGGTGGGTACATATACATGTGCTGTGTTCAAGGTTACTCATAATTGGATAAAGCAAAGTATTTTTTGGGAGTTACCATATTGGGAAACTAATATGATCAGACATAATCTTGATGTGATGCATATTGAGAAAAATATGTTTGATAATGTCTTTAATACAATATGGATATTAAAGACAAAACCAAAGACAATCTAAAATGGATATGAAATAGTATTGTAGGCAGAGGGAATTACAGTTGCAAGAATTGCCTAATGAAAAAATTTTGAAGCCTAAAGCAAAATTTGTGTTGTCCATGGAGCAAAAAATGGCTATATGTAAATGGGTTAGTGAATTAAAAATGGCTGATGGATATGCCTCTAATATGCGTAGATGTGTAAACATAAGAGAGGGGAAGCTATTTGGGATGAAGAGCCATGATTATCATGTGTTTATGGAGCGGTTACTACCAATTGCTTTTGGTGCATTGCTAGATCCAGTGTGGAAGCCTTTAGCTGAGTTAAGTAAATTCTTCAGAGATTTGTGCTCAACAGTGTTACGTGTATCTGATTTGATGCTATTGGAGCAAAACATGGTCATTACAACATGTAAGTTGGAATGAATCTTTTCACCTGAATTCTTTAACTCAATGGAGCATTTACCTATTCATCTTCCGTATGAGGCAAGAGTAGGAGGCCTTGTTCAATATTGATGGATGTATCCATTTGAGAGGTAATCACTTACTTTATTGCGTTTTAAATGTGGTAATCTTTTTATTTCAAAGTTTAGTAATTAATGATATCATGTTTCTTTTAGGTACTTAAATAGGTTGAAACAAATGGTTAAAAACAAATCATGTGTGGAAGGGTTCATATGTGAGACATATTTATGCAAAGAGACTTCTCACTTTTGTTCTTACTATTTTGAATCTCATGTGCAATCGATGAGAAATAAAGTTGGTCGAAATGATGATGGAGGTTTAGATGTGACAATTCAACCCACTTTATCAATTTTCAATCATTCTGGCCACTCAGCTAGAACTTGTAACAGTAGGTATTTAATGGATAAGGAAGTAGCTACTGTACATTTACATATCCTACTTAATTGTGAAGAGTTTCAACCATATATTGGGTAAGTGAACTAAATCATTCTTGAATTGTTCATTTTAGTATGTATATGTAATTGGTTCATATTTAGTAACCTTCTGCATGTTATTAGATTTTTTGAGGAATATTTGAAAACAACTAATCCAAACATCAGTTGCACTGATGTTAATGGTACGTAAGTTGTAACACCCACCATAGGGTATCACATTTATGTTACTTAATTACCAAATTACCCAAATATTAAAAAATATGATTTATAATGTAAATATAAGTTATAAAAATTTCTGGAATATTAATAAAATAAACTTAGCAGAATATAAAATCCTAAACAACATCACAAATAATGTACATCATATACATAAGTCTCAGTACTTACCTACTTAAATATTTACAGACATAGTCCTCAAAAGTATTTTGAACATTATTTAAACTAACATACTTGCCCAAGTATGACTAGACAATGGAACCCTAAGACGGGTCCTCCTCAGATTCCTCAGCAGGTAGGAATCCAACTTGAAGCGAAGTCCTACGAACTAGTGTCTGTGCAGACGACACTATACTGATCTCTGTTGGGACGTGGTACCTACCACCCCAATACTGCCTAATCGACAGCGAAAATTCTACATATACATAAATAGTGACAGAAAAGAACGGATCTCCACGAAATATCTTGCTCATGTGGACCTTCAAATGTCCCTGATATATTAGTCCCTCCTCATTGGGAGTAATCTTCTAAGCACCAGCTCCACCATGGAACTGTAGTCTCACATATCCAAAGAAATTCGACCGGGTTGCCATCTAATCAGAACTTAGTTTCCTCAGTAGGAATCTGTTCCTCTTCACCTTCTTGTTTTGTACTTTGCTCAGTATCTTTACCAAAATATAAATACAATACAAAATAATATACAAAGAGGTGAGATCACCTACACCATTACTAATATGGCAGCACAGAGATAACACAAATAGCACATCATACAAATATATCATACCATGATACAGATATAATAAATACTAAACATAATCATTCTTATTCAACATTCATCAATGTTTGACAGATAATATATCATTAAATATTCAAACATGCTTAAGTTATGCATATGTTCACTGACTCATTTTCCTACTCTATAGAACTAAACTCAGGTCGGAGAGATTGATCCAAAAGATCTGTCTGTACCAACATGCCTCAGACACGTGCCACAATTCTCATAAGTGTTTGCACATCTAACATATATACGAAAGTTTTTACCAAATCTTGATTAAGAATAGTGTCTTGGTTTAGATCGTCGGTGCGTTGCATCGGTCTAATTCATGGTACAGAAGAGCTACCAACTGCCCATTGTAGATAACTCTCACTTCAACGCCCCTAAGGTCAACAAGTGACTTACACTACGCATATCGCACCCACTCAAGAGGTGTATTCTCTCCTAGGCCAATGGCCTTATCTAGTCCATCGGACCTTTTCAATGCATGTTTAATGCACCAAAGCCAATCACAGGCAAAACTCATTATTTATCATACAAGGTCCAAACATTGGTCCAACAGTAATCTTACTGTATATTCAATCGCGTAATTACATTATCGCGTTTTCTCAATCGCGCAACACTTTTGTTGCATTTTTCCAATCGCGTAACAATTTTTCATCGTTTTCTCAATCGCGTAAAAATATTCCATCGTTTTTCAATCGCGTAGCGACGTTTTTGAAATCGTATAGCTTAAAAATCACGTTTTTAAGTTACGAAAAGCATTTTTCCACTACATAAAATATTTCTCAACCATCGAAATTTCATTTTGACCTTTCTAAAATTTCATACCATTTCTTGCTTTACTTTTCAATATTTTCTTACTTAAAATTTCCTAACGCGCTCAAAAGTCCAATGAGTGAGCTATACGTTTGTAAATTTTAAGTCACCAATGTATTCTCCATAATTCAAAATCAATTCTAAAACTCAGTTCTCTTTAAAATAAGTTGAGGTTCAAACACTTTGAACCTCTCTTTTTCTTTAATAAACGAAGTCTTCTTCTCTCAAGTGACAAAGTATTTCTCTTCCATTTCTTAAATTCTTTTATTAATTTTTTGTACTAAATCAATTAACTTTTCATTTCTAAATCAAAATTTTACATAAAGTAAAACCATTTTCAAACTTACAAAACCGTAACTACATGGTCATTGGAACCATCATATCTTTTCTTTTCCTTTTCCTTCTAATCATTCAATTTTACCATTCATGAAATTCTTAATTTGGAAACACCTATTTTGAGGTGTTGAGGCCGTGAGCCTCTTGGTCATAGGAACCAAAATTATTTTCCTTGTTCACTTCCATCATGGCATATACAATATATTCACATCATACATATCATAAGCATACCATAAAACAATAAACCATGCAAAGCATACAAGGCATAAATAAATAAATCAAAACACAAACACTCAAAATTAATTACACAACCATGAATAATGAACCCTCACATGGATTCACCATCCTTCACAAACAAATACATCTCTCAACACCATACTTGGTTGGTGAAATAAATGTCCCTCTTACCTTAAAGAGGAGACAAATCCTTCAAGTTTTCCCTCCTATGATTTTCGTGAAGCTCCTTAGAAAAACCCTAAAAATCTTAAACAAATTTTAAAATCAATTACAAACTTAGAAATAGATAAATCATGGATCAATCATGGCTTAGAAAATCAAAACTAAAAGATTGGGTCAAGAAATAAGAAGTTTACCCTTTTTGGTAGAAACTTTAAGCTTGGATTTCAAGCTCAAGATGGTTGATTTTGTGAAAACTCACAACTAGAGAGTTGTTTAGAATATGGTTTAGGTTTAGGAAATGATATTGCATAAAATTATAGGTGAGTGAAAGTTGGTAAATGGTGTGGCTACCGAGAGCTCTCCAAGAAACAACAATGAAGTTTTTGATTTTTGTAAGAGAAGGATTAGAGAGAAAAGGCTTTCCTAGACTTGGTGAAGATGAAGAATGAAGTGAAAACACTTGGTTTCACTTGGTTATTGCCATGGAACTCACCAAAGGAGGTGACCACTTTCTTTTACTCCCCAAGACTCCATCTTAGCGTTAGCTTGTATCAAAGGTTCACAAGCAAAGCTTCTCCCCTAAGCTTGTTTCTAATTGGCTTAATCAAGCCTTAGTCACATGTTCATGAAGGTTCTAACCTAATGGTGATCATAGGATGCTAACTAAGTTACTAATCCCATTTAGTTTCTATGTACACTTAAACTAACTTAGGATTATTAGTTATAGTGTTAACTAAATAGTTTTCTATACTTGAATCAAATATTCTAGAAAACCCTAGACTCCACCAAAACTGTGTGGCACTTAGGGAACTAACTTGGTTTGGTTCTTTTAGTTTTCTACACAAACTTAAGCTTAAATTCTAGTTAGGTTTTCCTAATTCTATCAAGCTAACTTAGTTAAACTTTCTAGTTACATTACTAACTAATTAGTTACCTTGATATTAGTCATCAATTCTTGAACATTGTAGAAGCTTCTTGTAACTAGAAACCCTAAGGAATAACAACTAAGTTTCCATCCTATTTGGTTACTACATAGAATATCAACTAACCTAGTTAAGTCATTTAGTTACCAAGTAACTAGTCCAACCACTTAATTTGACTACATCTCATTGGATTAGAAATTCAAGCCTATCTTATTGACCTATTCTTATTGGTTTAGAGATTTCCAAGTCAGAAATGTTGACTTGGTTCCTATTGGTCCATTATCAGTAGTTCTTAAAGGCTTTACCGATTCTTATTGTCCATTAGACAGAGGCTACTGCTCATAAGTCGGTAGGTATCGTCCACTGTATAATAAAATAATAATAAAAATATAAAATATTTTTATTCTACAGATAAATTCTAAAAATTAAAAGATTATGACACACATCTCTTGGAATTGGGTTTAGTAAGATCCCCCGGCTCTGAATAAATGCGTAAAGATTTTTCCCGGCCAGAAAATTATTATTTTACTGACGCAGAGTAAATCTCTCAAAACAATCAAATATAATCATGGAATAGTTAAAATAATTTTATAACACTCAGAAATCATAAAACTGTGCAATTTCATTGTTACTGTGATAATAGCTAATTTTTGGGGTGTTATATAAGTGTCTTAAAACTTTTTTTTAATGATATAAATACTTGACAGTTATGTTATAAATTAAATTGATTTTACTATTATCATTGGTAGGTTCACAATAAAAATAACTTCGTACAAAATCAATTTTTGCACTACTTAGCATGGGGTCCTAAGAGAAAGGTTCATACATGGCCTATCTACTTTGTCAATGGTTATAAGTTTCATACAAAAGATTGGAGTATCGGTAAAAAAACCATCAATTGTGGGGTTTGTGTTAAGGGTGATTGATAACTCCATAAAATTTAGTTATTTACGCCCCATATTGGTGGTATATTGATCCCTTAGTCCTTGTGCTTAGGCATAATTGGAAGACTTTTCCCTCACTTTTTATTCAAATTCATATACATGCCTTCCTCTCCAATCTTGCTAAAATCATGTCTATTCTTTGTTGAATTAAGTTGATTTACACTTGTGATTAATTAGGCGACATCTCTATGGCAGGATGGACTCTAAACTGATAAAATGAAGCAAGTCAAGGCCTGGCATTGGAGGAGGGAGCTTAGCATGCATTCCAGCTTATCACGTCACGGCGTAAGGTTTAGTATGTCACATCGTCTCGTTCTCTTCCTGTTGCGCATACTGAAGACAGAGGCTAGAGCACCGCAGCGCAAAGGATGACAGGCCACGGCACACGTTTGTCAGAACTGGTTTCACTTAACCATGTAGACATTCATGCCGCAGTGCAACAATGGTCACGCCGCAGCGCGTGTTCACGGGCCTTGTCTATTAATATTGTTTCATCAGATATTTTGAGGAGTGTTAGGTGGGAGTCGAGACAGAGACGAAAAGCTCGAGTTTTCTCACTGTTTTGGAGAGCTTTGAAGGGATTTAGGGAGAAAATCAACATCATCCAAGGAGGATCAAACATCCCAGGTTCACATTATAGTGTTTTCTCTCTTCTCTCTTTAAACATTCTATCTCTAGGTCATGGGCATGAAATCTTTCTTGAGATTTTCGTGTTTCATGGATAACTAAGCTATTTTTAGGGATTCCTTTGGATCCTTCTATGTACATTGGTGATTTTGTAACCTTTTAAGTTATTAATGATGATTGGTTTGTTCATCCATGTCTCTCTTAATGCTTATAGGTGTTTGGCCAACATTTATTGTGATTTTAGTAAAATCTTGTGAACTAGGCCTAGGAATCTAGATTTTAGATCATGGAAGTGGGTGATGCATGTTTAACTTCATCCTAATGGTAAGATGAATTAAATTTGTTAACAGGATAGACATATACCGATTGGCCATGCATAACATTTGTTAAGAATCAACCTTAATGCTTGGTGTTTACTCTAGTTCTCATGGACACATAGTGAGCTAGGTGAAGAACATAGGGCTAACTAATCTAGATATAGACTTTTAGCTAAAATAGTTTCTTAAGCTAGCAAAACTAGTCATCATTGTTGCTTAAAAAGGTTGCAAGTTACCAAGTAAAGTAGTTGGTGAAGGAGTCCCTGCATTCTCAATATTGTCTTTCTCTTCGGATCTATTGCTTTTGAGTCATTAAGAATTGGCTACACAAACTCTTCCCAATCGATGTATGCGTGAATAAAACTTCATTGAAATTTTGGTTAATTTTTGGCATTAGAAATTGCTCATTATCCCTGTGGAAACGATCTTTCTCATCATTATATTACTTTCACGACCCATACACTTGCGGTACACAAAAGGTCTAACAGTGATGACAAAGTAGAAGAAGAGAATTATTTTTATGACATCATTAAAGAAATTATGGAACTAGAATGCCCAGGAGAACTAATGAAATAGTTAGTGTTGTTTAATTGTGAATGGTTTGATATTGTACTTAATCATAATGTGAAGGTTCAACATACTCGATGATATCCAAAATATGACCCCTTCATATTTGCTCAAAATGCAATTCAAGTATATTATGCACTTTACCCTGAAAAAATAAAAGACAAGGCTAATTGGTGGGTTGTCATTAAAACCAAACCAAGAGGTACTGTTGATGCTCGATATGCATTGGAGGTTACATATCAAGATGCTGCAACCTATGAGGATTTTATAACAAATGATGACCCTCTTGATAAGTTGAGAGATGAAGAAGGTGATAATCATGAGGTAGAAGCTGATGTCAGCGAGGATGAGGAGGAAGATGAGGTAGAAAGTAATGAAGGAAAGGGTAGCGAGGAAGATGACTTTGATTTTGACAATGATTCTAAAAATGACAATGAAGATGAAGATATTCAACAATATGAATTGCTTGATGATAATCGTAATGACAATGATAGTGATGAAGGTGATGACTATGATGATGATGATGAAGATGATCATGAATATGATTAGTGTTTGTTTTTTTTTCATTTGTTAACAAAAGGTAAATCAATTGTGTTTTGTATTTTGCACAAATGAATTATTATTTATTTGATAAGCATTTTAATTTACATTCCATTTGTGATTATTACAGATGTTTGAGAAAGATCGAGGTAAAGGAAAAGTTTCTAAGGATCGCTAAAAAAAGCAACAGTTGGTGCGACTGGTGCAGCATTCTACTTCTTACCCACCTTTAACCTCTACTAGTTCTCTATCTCCTGCTACTACTCCATCACCCACATTACCCGCATTTATTTATTCGATCCCAAGTGCACTTTCACCACCTCTTACTCAATCATCTCATCGTGTGGTGCCTCTGACAGAGGAGTCTCATCACAATGTTAGATCATCTATCCCTCCAATAGCTGTAGGATCTATACCTAGATCAAGTCATAGTCACGATGCATCAGATGCACAAATGCCTGGAAGCAAACCAATTTTATATCTAGAAGGAGATGGGTATGTATAAGCAATATTTTTTTAAAAAAATTACATTACTATATTTGATATATTATAACTAAACACACATGTATTGTTTGTAGATTTTTGCCTTTGCACTTGGCGGCAAATGGCATCAATGATATCTTCAAGAGCCATTATTTAGAGCCATGGACATCATGGAAAAGGATAGTTGATACCATGAGAAATATATGGTTTGCAGAGTTTATGGTAATTTTCAAATTTTTATTACTACAATTTAAAATTTAATAGATTTTTTTTGGTCATAAATAATTTGCTTACTCATATTTATTGCAGAGGAAGTATATTGTCACTCCACCAGATAATTATTGGGCTTAAAGAAGCTTTGAGAAATGGGGTGCAACATTGTTGAAGAATGTTATGGAAAAGGCTCGCAAGAAAATAGAGAGACCAAGTTTGTAACAACCCGAATTTCTTTTTTTCTATATAAATATTAATTTTATAATTTTTATAATTTTTGAGAATTTTTTTAAATTTTTCTGAGATTGTAATTATTTTAATATTGTTTTAGGCCGTCTGTGGGCCTGGGTGGGCCCGAAAAAAGTAAAATTTTTTATGGGCTAGAAAATTTTGTACTGTTGATGCGGGGTCAGGGGATCTTACTAAACCCGAAACCGGATACAGTTACTAAATTTTATTTTACTGTTATTTTATTATTCACTGTACAATAATTACTGGTTTATGAGCAATAATTTTTATGTGAGTAATAAATTCTTGTAGCTTTAGCCATGTGATGGCCATGTGCTACTAGTTATTAGAAGTCAAAATTAGTAAATTGACATGATTTTTAGCCAATGGCATTAAGTCAACAAAACTGGTTAGTTTAATTAATTCCTAAACTAGATAAATTAGCTAAGTTAATTTAAGTTTAAGTGGTAATTAAATGAAACAAAATTTGGTTAGCTATCACAATAGTGTTCTATGGCCAAGTAGGAGTTTCTAGGATATTCAAGAGCTTATGAATCATCAAGGGTGACCAACGTATGACCACTTGATGACTTTAACCATGTGCTTGATTTTTATCTTGATTTATCAAGCATTAACTCCCTCACATGCATGCACTCCATGGCTATCACACTTTTGTGAAGGCTAGCTATCACATTTCTATCACACTTTGTCTCTTAAGCCATTCTCTCTATTCTCTTTTCTTCTTAACTTAACCAAAAACTCTATTTCTCTCCATTTCATGAAGCATTCGGCCAATACACCTAAGACTATCATTTTAGCTTCTAAAATTTTATCTAATCTTATTTCCTAAGCCTACATATTATTCTAAAGACTTTTGTATGTTGAAGACCTATGCTAATTCTACAATGTTCTTGAATTTTCTATTGATTAAAGAATGACTATTTGATGACTAAGGCCTTGTGAGACCATGTGAAGCCATGTGCAAATGTTTCTATTTTGTCTAACAAGTCTTGAACCTTCTATCCAAGCTACTTCATGGCTATGCACTTGCATATTGGACATTTCATTTCATTTCCTACACTTTGTGACAATTGGATGGAAAGTATGAAGAGTAAATCTTGACCCTCCATTTTGGAGATGTATCTTATGACCAGGATTTCATGGAGGAGAGATCCAATGGCTTAATTTAATCTTATCACTTGGAAGCTTCTACCTAATATCAACCATTGATTTAATCAATGGCTCTTGAAGCCTAAAATGGTGGCTAATGTATTTGGACAATTCCTAAGTGTACAATGGGGGGAGGGGGGGGAGGCCACGATTTTGAAGACCAAATGGCTATAGGAATGTTTCATTTCAATTCATTATTCACCTTTAACATTTCCTAAGCCAAAGCTTCACAAATTTTCTTTCCTTTCTCTTCCCTAAGCTCACGGTCTCTCTACCTTATACCATTCTTCAACCTTCAATAATTTACACTAACCATATTTCTTGAATCCTCTCATCAATCCAAGACACTTTCATGTAGTGAACTTCTCAAGATTCATTCATCTTCAACTTTTTATCAAGCAAAGAACACAAAAGCTCTTACATTTTTCTCCTTGTGTTGCTCCCGGTTTCACTATCTAAAATTTCCTTCCAATCACTTATAATTCCATCTAATCACATCACTTGATCCTAAACTTCATTCTAAGCAACTTTCATGTTGTGATCAAGACCTAATTCTATCATCTTCAAGGTTGATTCTTGGATTTAAGTTCTAGGGTTTCAAGGTAAAGATCTTGAAACTTGATTTCTTACTTGACTTTTGGAATCCTAAGACCATGTTTGATCTATGGTCATCTTAATCAAGCCTTAGATACTAATTTTTATGTGTTTGTTTTGATTCTAAGATCTACTTGGTGGTGAAATTTTGATACAAAGAGAGAGTTCTACAAGGAGCTAGGAGGCATCAATCAAGGTAAGAGGGAGATTAACCTCATCGGCCATATATGGTGGTGAAGGAATTGATTTGTTTGTGTTTGTGAGTGGAAAATCCATGTGAGGATTTATTCATTCGAATTGCATGGTTATTGGTGTTTGTGTGTTTGATTGTGTATAATTATATGATGTGGATTATATGCATGAAATTGCCATGGTTGATTTTTGATATATGTGAGCCTATAACTTTGATAATTAAGTATGATTTATATGTGAGATGGTATGATTTTGATTAGATTATTATTGGATACTTAATATGCTCAAGTATGATCTAAAGCATGAATATGTGATAGTGAAAAATATCATATGAGATATGTGGCATATGATAAGAATCATGTGGAAAGAAAAACTATGTTGTTTCTAAGAACTAACGGGTGCACGATTTCCATGAGGATTTTGGAACAAATCATTTGAAATATTGTACTAAGTATGGATTTTTGATGAGGAAGTAACAAGTAATTGGATTAAAGATTTTTACAAAGGAAAGTGAGGTTGGAAATGAATAAATATTTGGCTATGGAAAATAAATTGATTTTCGGTCAACATGCCAAGAATTGGTGTTTTAGATCAAAAATATTTTCTTAAGGGTAGATTTGAAGGAATTTAGTGAATTTTGAAATGAAAAAGGAATTTTTAAAGGCAATTTGAGAATTCAAATATTTTATGGAATAAAGTTTTTGTTAGATAAACGTGATTTTTTATTCATGATAATGGAGAATAAGTCTTGAAAGTGATTTAGAGTTCAAAGTATTTTATTAAAAAGGATTTTAGTAAAGGTAACAGTAAAAGATTTTATTAAATCGAATAATGCAAATTTAGAGAAAAACGTCAGAAATTATTACTTAGAGCAGTTTTATAAGAAAAATGAAAAATGATGTCCAAATAATATTTTTAGTTTGGAAAGTTTCAAAATTTAATTTAGAACGCCAAGAAATATTTCATACAATGAAAAACAATTGAAAAATCTTACGTGTTTTTAAAATAATGATTTTTAAACTACGCGATTGAGAAAATAATTTAAAAATGTTTGAAAATATTTACGCAATTTAGAAAACATTTGAAAAATGTTTACGTGATTGTGAAAACATTGGAAAATATCTACATAATTTGAAAATGTTTGAAAAATGTTACGCGATTTAAAAAATGTGATAAAATGTTTATGCGATTGGAAATTACAGCAGTTGGCTGTCGGGCTGTTGTGGTGGGCCCCATTATGTTAGAAAATGATACTGCCAAGAATGTTGTTGGTATATGTAAGATACGGTGAAATCTGATTTGTATGTGTTGGATCATATAATGATTTGTATGTGTTGGATCATACATCATGCATGGAAAAGCATTGTACAGTTGATGGTTGTTGTGGCATTTTATGCCTAAAGAGTGGACGGGAACTTACAGGATAGTGGGATCTTGACAGATCCTAGGGGAACGTCAGGGCGCAGTAATTCGCTTCGTGATGAAGTTATCACAAGTGCTTATGTTAGCACCATATATATATAAATATACCCCTGCTCGCGATAAAAATCGTTTGCAACGCACTGACAACCCCAACGACACTATTACTTTTCATGGCCCAGCATAGATTGTCTTTTTAAGGGGGACAAATCATCTGAAACGTTCATCTCTGAATTTGAGTATAGCTCCATGGAGTAGTAGGAACTGGTTACATTGTGGAAAAGGATGATCAACATACACATCGTGCATATATATAATCAGCATTTACATTATTGTGATATAATATTATTGTGATGTAATATTATTGTGGTGTTATCATTATGCCTGTTATTGTGATACAAGTTTATCGGATTATTTACTTATTAAATATGTTATTGTTATATTGTATGTTGAACTGTGTTGGAATGTTTGTCGTTCTCTCGCTGCTATATTGGTATGCGATGTAGGAGATCTCACCTCTTTATTGTATTGTTCTGTTTGTTTCTATTTTATGCCTATGTCAGTGAAGACTGCGATGGCAGCAAGGAGGGATCAGCTAGGTTTCGTTATACATCAGTTTCTTGAAGGCGCTGCTGCTTGGTGTGTTCATTGGGACTCTGAGTATCTAGAGTATTGTGGTGATATTACTTCTTATTTTATGGTTGCATAAGTAGAAAGACATTCCTGGCTAGGGAATCTGTCTTTGAGAAGGATTTTGTTTTTAAAGATTGTGAACTTCGGTTAGGTTTAGTTTTTATATGGTTTACGTAATGAAAATTTTAAGATTCTATGATATGTATAAGGGATATATGTTGTTCTATTTTTGTATCTTGTGTTACTTTAATTTGGTAAATTTGTGTTATATGCTCAAAAGAAATTTTGAAACCAATATTCTAAATAATATTTAATCATTTTATAACTTGGGTAAAGAATATAAGAGGAGTTGGTCTGAAATGTGATACCCTAAGGTGGGTGTTACATTAGCTGGTATCAGAGCCCAAGTTAGAGTCTTTTGGGTTGTGGGTAGGTTTGTCTTGTTTGTGTTGTGTGTTTCTCAGAGCCCAAGTTATAGTCTTTGGGTTGTGGGTAGGTTTGTGGGTAGGTTTGTCTTGTTTGTGCTGTGTGTTTCTCTGACACTGAACACAGAGATATATTGTTTGGTTTCTGAAAGGAGACAATGTTGTTTGAAGTGGTTACATTTGGTTTCACTGTGTTTTGGTTTGTTTGTCTTTGAAGAAAGACAATGGATCATAGTAGATGTAGAATGTGGATGCGAGACGTGACGATGATCATATGGTCGCAGCTAGAAGTATAATGCAGAGGATGATTGACGTAATGGCACAATAGACTCAGAAGATCGCTCGACAACAGGAACTGATAATCGAACTTCAGAACTTATTAGAATCGAATCAGTCTCAAGATGCAAGAAGCAGTGATTTTGGATCCTCAATGATTCAAAAGGGGAGGAAACGTAAGATCAATCGATTTCAACAAAAGTTGTATATACAACTACCGGGGAAGCAACAACGAACAAATGGAGGAAGTACTAATGGCAACGAAGTTAGTCAGACTATAGCATTAGCATCAAAATGTTGGAAGTGTGGAGAGGCTCATTTGACCAAGGAATGTATGATCAAAGGAACTCTTTGTTTCAGATGCGGGAAGCCCAGACACTTTTTTAGAGACTGTACGCAACTAGAGACAAAACTTTCCATTAGTAATGCATGTGTTTTAAGATCTCACGTAGGAGAAAAAGTCAATACAGAGAGTGGAATGGGAACGTTCAAATATAAAGACTTAAGAAACAAGGAAGTTATGTCATAGAAAATAATCCTAAAATTGTACTGTATAAGTCGCAAGGTAACCCATTCTTTTGTGGTTAATGACTGTGTGAACCATTTGGGTTATCTATGTCTTTGTTATCTTTTGATCTAGGTATTTCTACTTTTCTTGTTGAACTTGTTATTTATACTCAAGTTTTCTAACTCTATCCTATGTTTATTAAAGATCAAATCTCTTCTGTTGATTTGAATTGCTTATCTAAAATCATATCTATTTGAGTTCATGAATGGATTGGTTATCTTCCAACCATATCCTATTATATTGTTATATTGTTTCCAATAAAACTTTAGTGATTCCTTAGACTGAGATTTTTGGATTTGAATCTAGAAAGTTCATTTCTAAATTTATTGGACCACGTTCATTTCGAAATCTATTAAACCATATCAAATTCTTTGTTGGATAAATCTGGTAATCTATCGAATAGCCTTGTCACTTTTCTTTCTAACCTTCATAGTGCCTTCTATGTATCTTAATTGAGAAGATATATTCTTGATTCAACCAATGTTATGGTACCAAAGACAGTACAATTAGAAAGAGAACTTGATCTATGAGACATTTTCTGTTAAGATTAGGGATAGATAAGTGAAACAACTTACCTTGGTGAAGGTAATATAAGACGATGTGACGGAAGATACGTGGAAACTAGAAGACCAAATGAAGAGAGTCGCTGTTTTCTCTGAGATCAATTTGTGTTTTGATAATCATCATATTCGTGTCAAAGTAGAAGATATTTCAAGACAGTTTTTCAGACGTATGGGCACTACAGGTATTTCATAATACCATTCGGAGTAACGAATGTTTCTGTGATATTCTCAAATTATAAATAGGATCTTTCTTTCCTATTTAAACAGATTTGTCGTTGTCTTTATTGACGACATTCTGATATATTCTCAAAGTCTGAAGGAACATGCTGAACATCTCGGTGCGGTTCTTAAATTTCTAAAGAATGAGAAGAAGTTATACGCGAAGCTGTTCAAGTGCGAAATTTGGTAAGAGGAAGTTCAACTTTTATAGGTTATGTGCTGATACAAAATAGAAAGGTTGTGTCATGTACTTCGAAATAGTTAAAAATACATGAGAAGAATTATCTGACACACGTTTAGACATTTTTGTGATATTTGATTTTACATTGAAAAATTTGGAGACGTTTTCTTTATGGATCAACCTACGATGTCTGCAGTGATTACAAGAGCTTCGAGTACCTGTTTGATCAAAAAGAGTTTGACAAGAGGCTGACACGATAGCTAAAGATTTTTGAAAGACTGCGATTTTCAACTTCAGTATCATCATGAGAAAGACAAATGTCGTGGCGAATGTATTAAGTAGAAATGTGCTTAGTATATTTGCTACGATGGGTAAGGAGATTGTTTGATTATGATTATTGTTTCAAATAGTCTGATAAAGGAAATTTGAGAGAAGCAGAAAGTGATCTGGAATAAAACGATGGGAGATGTTACATGAGAGCTGGAAGACAAGATGAGAGAACAATATCCTCAATTGTTCTGAGGTATGGTAAATTTCGAGGATGAAATTTTTTTAGTAAGGGAGAGTTGTAACACCCAGAATTTCATTTTTTCTGCATAAATATTAATTTTATAATTTTTATGATTTTTGAGGTTTTTTTTATTTTTATGAAATTGTGATTATTTTAATATTATTTTGGACTGTCTGTGGGCCAGAAAAAAATAAAATTTTTTATGGGTCAGAAAATTTTGTACTGTTGATGCGGGGCTGGAGGATCTTACTAAACCTGAAACCGGATACAGTTACTAAATTTTCTTTTACTGTTATTTTATTATTCACTGTACAATAATTACTGATTTGTGAGCAGTAATTTTTTTGTGAGTAATAAATTCTTGTAGCTTTAGCCATGTGATGGCCATGTGCTACTAGTTATTAGAAGTCAAAATTAGTAAATTGACATGATTTTTAGCCAATGGCATTAAGTCAACAAAACTGGTTAGTTTAATTAATTCCTAAACTAGATAATTAGCTAAGTTAATTTAAGTTTAAGTAGTAATTAAATGAAACAAAATTTGGTTAGCTATCACAATAGTGTTCTATGGCCAAGTAGCAGTTTCTAGGACATTCAAGAGCTTATGAATCATCAAGGGTGACCAACGTATGACCACTTGATGACTTTAACCATGTGCTTGATTTTTATCTTGATTTATCAAGCATTAACTCCCTCACATGCATGCACTCCACGGCTATCACACTTTTGTGAAGGCTAGCTATCACATTTCTATCACACTTTGTCTCTTAAGCCATTCTCTCTATTCTCTTTTCTTCTTAACTTACACAAAAACTCTATTTCTCTCCATTTCATGAAGCATTCGGTCAACACACCTAAGACTATCATTTTAGCTTCTAAAATTTTATCTAATCTTATTTTCTAAGCCTACATATTATTCTAAAGACTTTTGTATGTTGAAGACCTATGCTAATTCTACCATGTTCTTGAATTTTCTATTGAATAAAGAATGACTATTTGATGACCAAGGCCTTGTGAGACCATGTGAACCCATGTGCAAATGTTTCTATTTTGTATAACAAGTCTTGAACCTTCTATCCAAGCTACTTCGCGACTATGCACTTGAATATTGGACATTTCATTTCATTTCCTATACTTTGTGACAATTGGATGGAAAGTATGAAGAGTAAATATTGACCCTCCATTTTGGAGATGTATCTTATGGCTAGGATTTCATGGAGGAGAGATCCAATGGCTTAGATTTAATCTTATCACTTGGAAGCTTCTACCTAATATCAACCATTGATTTAATCAATGGCTCTTGAAGCCTAAAATGGTGGCTAATGTATTTGGACAATTCCTAAGTGTACAAGAGGGGAGGCCACAGTTTTGAAGACCAAATGGCTATAGGAAAGTTTCATTTCAATTCATTATTCACCTTTAACATTTCCTAAGCCAAAGCATTACAAATTTTCTTTCCTTTCTCTTCCCTAAGCTCACGGTCTCTCTACCCTATACCATTTTTCAACCTTCAATAATTTACACTAACCATATTTCTTGAATCCTCTCATCAATCCAAGACACTTTCATGTAGTGAACTTCTCAAGATTCATTCATCTTCACCTTTCTATCAAGCAAAGAATACAAAAGATCTTACGTTTTTCTCCTTGTGTTGCTCATGGTTTCACTCTCTAAAATTGCCTCCCAATCACTTATAATTCCATCTAATCACATCACTTGATCCTAAACTTCATTCTCAGCAACTTTCATGTTGTGATCAAGACCTAATTCTATCATCTTCAAGGTTGATTCTTGGATTTAAGTTCTAGGGTTTCAAGGTAAAGATCTTGAAAATTGATTTCTTACTTGACTTTTGGAATCCTAAGACCATGTTTGATCTATGGTCATCTTAATCAAGCCTTAGATACTAATTTTGATGTGTTTTTTTTTAATTCTAAGATCTACTTGGTTAGGAAATTTTGATACAAAGAGAGAGTTCTACAAGGAGCTAGGAGGCATCAATCAAGGTAAAAGAGCGATTAACCTCATCGGCCAATATGGTGGTGAGGGAATGGATTTGTTTGTGTTTGTGAGTAAAAAATCCATGTGAGGATTTATTCATTCGAATTGTGTGGTTATTGGTGTTTGTGTGTTTGATTGTGTATAACTATATGATGTGGATTATATGCATGAAATTGCCATGGTTGATTTTTGATATATGTGAGTCTATAACTTTGATAATTAAGTATGATTTATATGTGAGATGGTATGATTTTGATTAGATTATTATTGGATACTTAATATGCTCAAGTAAGATCTAAAGCATGAATATGTGATAGTGAAAAATATCAAATGAGATATGTGGCATATGATAAGAATCATGTGGAAAGAAAAACTATGTTGTTTCTAAGAACTAACGAGTACACGGTTTCCATGAGGATTTTGGAACAAATCATTTGAAATATTTTACTAAGTGTGGATTTTTTATGAGGAAGTAGCAAGTAATTGGATTAAAGATTTTTACAAAGGAAAGTGAGGTTGGAAATGAATAAATATTTGGTTATGGAAAATAAATTGATTTTCGTCCAACATGCCAAGAATTGGTGTTTTAGATCAAAAATATTTTCTTAAGGGTAGATTTGAAGGATTTATTAACAAGAACTCAATTTAGTGAATTTTGAAATGAAAAAGGAATTTTTAAAGGCGATTTGAGAATTCAAATATTTTATGGAATAAAGTTTTTGGTAGATAAACGTGATTTTTTATTCATGATAATGGAGAATAAGTCTTGGAAGTGATTTAGAGTTCAAAGTATTTTATTAAAAAGGATTTTAGTAAAGGTAACAGTAAAAGATTTTATTAAATCGAATAATGCAAATTTAGAGAAAAACGTCAGAAATTGTTACTTAGAGTAGTTTTATAAGAAAAATGGAAAATGATGTCCAAATAATATTTTTAGTTTGGAAAGTTTTAGAATTTAATTTAGAACGTCAAGAAATATTTCATACAGTGAAAAACAATAGAAAAATCTTACGTTTTTTTAAAATAATGATTTTTAAACTACGCGATTGAGAAAACGATTTAAAAATGTTTGAAAATATTTACGCGATTTAGAAAACGTTTGAAAAATGTTCACACGATTGCGAAAACGTTAAAAAATATTTATGTAATTGAAAAATGTTTGAAAAATGTTACGCGATTTAAAAAACATGATAAAATGTTTACGCGATTGGAAATTACAAGAGTTGGCTGTCAGGCTGTCCCGTGGGCCCCATTATGTTAGAAAATGATACTGCCAAGAATGTGGTGGGTATATGTAAGTTACGGTGAAATCTGATTTGTATGTGTTGGATCATACAATGATTTGTATGTGTTGGATCATATATCATGCATGGAAAAGCATTGTACAGTTGATGGTTGTTGTGGCGTTTTATGCCTAAAGAGTGGGCAGGAACTTACAGGATAGTGGGACAGATCCTAGGGGGACGTCAGGGCGCGGTAATTCGCTTCATGATGATGTTATCACAAGTGCTTATGTTAGCACCATATATATATAAATATACCTCTGGCCGCGATAAAAACCGTTTGCAACGCACTGACAGCCCCGACGACACTATTGCTTTTCATGGTCCAGCATAGACTGTCTTTTTAGGGGGGACAGATCATTTGAAACGTTCATCTCTGAATTTAAGTATAGCTCCATGGAGTAGTAGGAACTGGTTACATTGTGGAAAAGGATGATCAACATACACATCGTGCATATGCATAATCAGCATTTACATTATTGTGATATAATATTATTGTGATGTAATATTATTGTGGTGTTATCATTATGCCTATTATTGTGATACAAGTTTATCAGATTATTTACTTATTAAATATGTTATTGTTATATTGTATGTTGAACTGTGTTGGCACGTTTGTCGTTCTCTCGCTGCTATATTGGTATACAATGTTGAGGATCTCACCTCTTTGCTGTACTGTTCTGTTTGTTTCTATTTTATGCCTATGTCGGTGAAGACTGCGATGGCGGCAAGGAGGGATCAACTAGGTTTCGTTATACAACAATTTCTTGAAGGCGCGGCTGCTTGGTGTGTTCATTGGGACTCTGAGTATTTAGAGTATTGTGGTGATATTACTTCTTATTTTATGGTTGCATAAGTAGAGAGACATTCCTGGCTAGGGAATCTGTCTTTGAGAAGGATTTTGTTTTTAGAGATTGTGAACTTGGGTTAGGTTGAGTTTTTATATGGTTTACATAATGAAAATTTTAAGATTCTATGATATGTATAAGGGATATATGTTGTTCTATTTTTGTATCTTGTGTTACTTTAATTTGGTAAATTTATGTTATCCGCGAAAAAGAAATTTTGAAACCAATATTTTAAATAATATTTAATCATTTTATAACTTGGGTAAAGAATATAAGAGGAGTTGGTCTGAAATGTGATACCCTAAGGTGGGTGTTACAAAGTTAGCTTGGGGATGAGATATGGGATGCATTGTGTAAACATTGGGAAAGTGAGGCTTTCAAGAAGAAAAATGCAATTGCAAAAGCCAATCAGTCATCTGATTGTGGAGGATATGGAGCTTCATATCACACCAATGGCTTTATAGTCTCATCTCAGTATAGAGCTAATCTGGTTAAGTTCACTAGTATCTTGTATTATTATTGAAGTTATCTAATTATTATCTTGCATTATTGTCGAAGTTGTCTAATATGATTAAATTTACCAATATGGTTTTGTTACAATTGCTACAGACTAAGTTGAATGGTGTTATTCTATCAGCACCAACATTGTTTCACCACATATATTGACGTAAGGATCACACATGGGTGGATAGGAGATCAGAGCATATAGCTATAAGCAATTGTTTTATCTAATTTGAACTCTTGGGTTTGAAATAATGATGTCAGTAATTGTATTCATGTTGCTATCTTGATGTTTAAAGGGAGCTCTAAATATAAGTCTTTTTTTTTTGTGCGTGCTTGCAATATCATGCTTAGATTCCTCTTGATTATATTTTGGTGATAAATCATAGGAACCTACTTTGAACATGTGATTGAAACCATATTTATTCTTATGCTGACATATTTTTTTGACTTGTTATGATATTTGTTTATTGCATGTCAAAAGTCCTTATTCTATTTTCAAAGAGGAATATTTTAACTGTGCTATCATCTCAAATTGAAATTAAACAAGCTTGTAGCTTTTAACATGTGATTAAAATCACGTTTATTCTTATACTTCATGTCATAACTTATATTATGTTAGATTTATGTACTGCTTTAACTTTTTGCATTGATTAGTGTCATATTGGCATCGACAGACCAAATTTTCAAATGAAATGCAAGAAATGACCCAAAGAGCAACAGAGCAGGGAACTCTTCCCCCAGATGTGTTGGATGTGTGGCGCAATGTGGCTGGAGTGAAAAAAGGTAAAATATATGTAGTGGCTAGAAGACCACAATATCGTGGCTCAAGTTCTTCATCATCTGACTAAGTGCAAAGAGATGAACTTGAAGAATTAAGAAGTGAGAGAAATGAGTTTCGGGCTCAAGTGGAAGATAATAGGAGACAAATTGAGGAGACAAACCGACTGGTATGAGAGATAATGCAGTCGATGAACTTTCAGTCTTCTCAAACATTTCCTATGACTGATGGAGCAAAAGAGGAGGAGGACGAGGACGAGGGTGAGGGCAAGGAGGAGTTTTTATGGTTAGAGTTTAGTTTGTGTTGTGTTCAACTTTCATATATTTGAAATGCTGTAGTAATGAGATATTGTAGATAATGTTTAGTTTAGTTTATTCTAGAATGTCTTGATATTTAAATGATATATTCTAAAGATTGAATTAGTTTAGTTTTCGTTATTTTTTATTTATGTGTTTGGTTATATATGAAATTGTTGATTGTTATTTATTAGGTATTTTAAAAATTTGGATTTTAATAAATTTTAAAAAAAATTATAAATTCATATCACAAATTAGAGATCAAATTAGGAACTGAAAATACAAAAAAAAAAGACATTTACCGACCAATTTAGAGACTGATAAACTAGTCTCGTAATATATTAAGCCTTTTAGAGACCGATTTAGAAACTGATAAATCAATCTCTAGTTTAGAAACCGATTTAATGATCGATTTTATAAAATATATAATATATTCAGAGTTTTAAAGACCGATTTAGAGACTAATTTAGAAACCGATAAATCAGTCTCTAGTTTAGAGACTGCGTTAGCGACCAATTTTATAAAATGTAAAATATATTCATGCTTTTAGTGATCGATTCAGAGATTGATTTAGAGGCTGATTTAGAGACCGAAAAAATGGTCTCTAAAAATGGTCTCTAATGTACTTTTTTAAAATATAATTGACCAATATTTGACAAAAAATTAGCAACCGATTTAAAAATTGAAAAAATTAGTCTCTTTAAAATTAGTCTCTAAATCGGTCTCTAATATTTAATAACAAGATTTTTAGAGATCGATTTTCTTAATTTAGAGATTGAAAAATTAGTCTCTAAAACTCAAATTTTTAATAGTAAACTTGTATATTGAGTGGAAACATTTTATCTTGAACATATAAATTAATTTTTGATATATATAAAGTTGTGTTAATAAATATATATATATTTTTAATATGATTTACACAATTGTACAATGCCTAAATTAAAAACTTCTCACCCAAAAACTACTCCGAATCTGTATTAGTAACTTCCAGTAGAAGAATTGAAGCAATCATATGAGAGCAATGTCACTTCAAGAAAAGGTACCGTTTATGGCAGCTTCAGATCATTAAAAATTGAGTAATACTTATTTTTTTTTTCCCATATGGAGTAAGTGAAGCTGATTTTTACCCGCTGGAATTTTGAGAAGGAGAAAGGGACAGTGGCAAATCTAGACTCTAGAGGTTAGGTGGAGTCTTGAAGAAGCACTATTACTTATAAAAATTTATGATATACATTTATTAATTAATAACATTTATGATTGTGTTAAGATGTCATATTGGTTGAGTATATAGATAAAATATTTTTTATAATAATTTGAGTAATTCTTTTTTATTAAGTTAATTTTTAGGGTTGAACTAGGTATAATTTATTTTCAATTTTAATATATTATCAACGTCTATTCTTGATATTGGGCTACGCATAGATGTTTAATCTTGACAAGTATACCAATAAAGTATCCCTTGTAATCAATTGCCCTCGAGCTAGCTTTTGATATTGTGTTAGACAGTTCGTTTTCAATTCTAATAATGACATACATAAAAAATAATAATTAACTATTATCAATTGAATTAAAAAAAAAAAGTACTTTCTATAATTGTTGTTTTAATCACGTTATAGTGAGGGAGATTTTTTTTTTCTAAGTAACAGTATGATTAAAAAAATCTTAAAGACTTTATAGTGTTTTTTAAAAGAATATAATCCCATCCTTACTGTTTAAACCTAATGATTATCTTAATTTTCTCATTCTTCTACCGATGTAAATTGGCAAGACCGCACCCTCCTCCTCTTCTTTTTTTTTTTTTAAGGAGTTAATGTGCAAAGGTAGTATCATGAGATGTAACATCTTAACAGGTTGACACCCTACACCTCACTAATCATTTGCAGAATAATAACAAAAAATATTATTAAAAAAAAGGAATAATTCAATCTTCTTTCTTAACAATAATTCAGTCTTCTTTCTTCTTGACCATATGTGTTCATTACTTTTTTCACTCTCATTCTAATATTTTTTTGACATAGAGTTTCTATTTTACGTTAAGGTGGTGGTAAAGCTTTTAATTTATTGTATAATTGTTGTTTATTTTGTTTGTCTCTATTCCTTTTCGCTACTTTAAGTACATATTTTTTTTTTCTTTAAATTCTTTGGTTTTCCTTTATAATCTCTTTCATGGGATTGATATTCATAATCTCAACTTTTGGAAAGTAGCTTTTTTGAAAAATTCAAGTACTATAACTATAATTATTTAAATGAATTTATGGAGTAATACGAACCTAATTTTTAAATAGGATATATCAGAATGGATACATTTTTTAAAACAAAAATAATTTCTCAACATGATGCTGTTAATAGAAGTATATTATAAATTTTTATATTTACTAGTGTTCTCCTTAACCTCCAAAGCTTGGTTCCACCACTGGTTTTAATTGAGGGGAACTTTGATGTTAATACTGAGAAATTACTTCTTTTAAAGAATTTGTCTTTACTGCCATACCCTATCAAAAATTACAATTAGCATCATATTAATCAATTAATTTGTCTAAATAATTAAAACATTGCTTAATCCAAATTACCAAAATGTTGGTCCTAATTCTGTAACGTCCTGGGATTGCTTGCAGGATTGATGAGTGTCTTCACAAATCAACACGAACCTTTCCAGCATGCTTTGTCCTCACTCATACGCATCCTAGGAAACTTCTCAATATGTCACCCATCCCACAATTGCTCCAGGTCAAACACGCTTAACCATGAAGTTCTTATGTTCTAGGCTCCCAAAAAGAAGTTACAACTTGTTGATATGGCTATGCCTAATCAATTCCTTTAAGTCATCCCCAACTATGCAGTCTCATACCTGCACAGTCTTTGAATCCCTCTCATTCCAGTGCGTATTCAGTTCATTCATAGGACCCTTCGCCTAGAAGCCTGCCACCGGCGACCACTCCCCGCCCTCGTCGGCCCCGGGACGTCATAAATTCTCCCTTCCCCATGTGGTGTTTTCTCTCCTCATTGTGGTGCTTTGGCCCCTCTTTTGGGTGTTTTTTAATGGAAGTTGTTGCTACTATCCTTTGGCCGCAGCACTTTTCATTTTCTTTCACGTTTTTCTTGTTTTTCTAGTATTTTCTCCACTAAAACTATCCAGATCTTTTAGATCTATTATCTTTGGGAAAGACTTAAAGAGTTTGGTTTTGAGTTTTTCATATCTATTTCATGTTATGATAGATTTGAAATTCCTAGTTTTAGTTTTCTCAAGTTAGTCTCATAGTTTGGCCTTACATAATATTAAGACATTCAAATATACTGAGATAAAGAATGTAATACTTTATTCATATACGACAACACATTATGTGTTGGTCTCCATAATGAAAGATGCATCATCATCGATAGTCTACGGATTAGGAGCAAAGCTACAGATCATTGGTTAGTTTTGGGTGAAGATTGTTGTTTGTCTCAAAATAGGCTGTAAGTGCACGGGTCATACAAGTAAAAAAATGAAGAGTAAAGATCATTCCCTCTAGGATAAGTTTACTTCAAATGCTAAGTATTAACCAATAGCCTATATAATTCTATTCAAGAATATAAAAATTTAGAAAAGAAACATAAACTACAAACTAAAAAATATTATAAAGATAATGGTTAGAGTTTAGGGAAATCCTTCTTCACCCCTTACTTTAACCAACAACAAGCAATCCTCTTCATAAATATGAATGCAATAATTAGGTTAGCTTGAGAATATTCATTAGTTGGAAGCCTATGTCTATGGGTCAATCAACCATGATTTCATTTGCCCAAATCACTATGTTTCGATGAGAGCTAACACAAAATCCACTCTTTAAGATCTATTCTCAAACACACGCTATGCATGGCTAAGAGGTATATTTCTATCCAAATAGTGAATCAACTCATCCCGCCATTGGAATGAAATCGAACATGCATCAACCATACATATGATCTCAAACCCAAAGTCCTATGTCTAGACTCATTAGATTTTATCAAATCAGCTTAAATGATGATCAGGTATTCAACAGCATTAAGAACAATATGATTGAACAAAACCATACATCTATACAAACTCAAAGGAGAACAAAATCATTAATATTCATAAAAAGGATTCAAAGCATTCCTTAAAACAGCTACTACATCATTGAACATGAAAATAGAATCACAAAATACATGTTCAAGATTAGAGAAGAGAAGAAAACAAAGGGAGAAATGAGAAAAAACTTATGGATGTTGTCATTGATGCTTGAATCTCCCTCCATAAGGAAGATAACCTCCAACCTTGACTCTCCAAGTCTCCTTCAGCCTCAGAAACAAAGAATCAACGCAACTTCTCTAAACCTTAAATGATCATCCTCAGAAAATCTGATAAAAATTTATTTATAGACTCAATTTTGTGTATCACACCACGACGTGCACTTCTTTGCGCCGTGGTGTGCATGCATCGGGTGTAAGTAGTGACAGCAGGTGATGCGGATTATGCCATGATGTGATATACCCAGCGCCGCGGCATGCTCTGCTGGAATGCTTCCTTGGCTTTCTCCTCTAATGTTAGGACTTGGCTTGCATCAATTCATCTCTTTTGAGCCCATCATACATTAGAAAAATCATTAAGTCAAATATAAGTTGTAAATCCACTTAATCACTCAAAGAATATACACAATTTGTTCAATAACATATAGGAAGATATCCAAATTGCATTAGACAAATATAAGCCTAAAATCTCTCAAATATGCCTAAGAATAAGGACTAAGCAATCAATAGAGCACAAATGTATGGCACAAATAACTACATTTTGTGAAGTTATCAATTGTATCTATTTTATTCTTCTTAATAGATTTTTTGTTTTTATTGAAATTGTAAGTGTCGTTGGGACTTTGATTGAATGAATATATAATTTATTATAAAAAAATTGTCTACATAATTATAATTATAGAACTTCAAATTTTCAATAAAACTACATTATAGAACCTAAAATTCTAAACACTAATAAACCTAAATGATAACTCCATAAAATGTAGTTATTTATGCCTTGTATTTGTGCTATATAAAATGCTTAGTCCTTATTATTATGCATATATGGAAGATTTTAGGCTTATATTCATCCAATTCCATTTTGATATATTCCTATATGATCTTGAGAAAATCTGGCATATTCTTCAGGTGATTAAGTGAATTTACAACTGTTATTAACTTGGTGATTTCTCTATTGCAGGAAGGGCTCCAAACAACCAGATTTGTGGAAGACTTGGACCGACATTGGAAGAGAAAGTCCAAGGTGAATTTCATCATCTCATGTCGCGGCGCAGGAAGGTTCATGCCGCAACGTGGTGCACTCAGCTTGCTACATACTGAAACTTGAGGCTCGCACACCGCGGTGCAAAGGAGTGTATGCCACAGTGTGATAACCTAAATTAAACACACGCCGCGACGCAAGATGGTTCATGCTGCGGTGTGACACTGAAAATTTAGCTTATAAATACTGATTTTAGGCAATTCAACAAAGGAGCTTTTGATAAATTAGAACACAACTGCTAGGGCTTATATTTGAGGTTGAAAGAAAGTTAAAAGAAGCAAAGTTTGAGGCCATCTTCTTCAAAAAGGAATATTCAAGCATCAAAGGATCATCATCTATTAAGCTTCCCTCTTATTCTTTTTACTTCTGCTTTTCCATTTTCATGAACATGTTAATTTGTGATAGATTTTTGTATGTCATGTGTAACTAAACTATATATAGAGATTTCTTTGGATCCTCTTATGAATATTGGTTGATTTTGTAACTTCTTTAGTTAACAATGATGAATGATTTTGTTCAATCATATTTATCTTAATGCTCTTGAATGTTTGGCCAACTTTTAATGTGATTTGATTAAATCTATTGAACTAGACATAAGGATTTAGGTTTGAGATCATGGATATGGTTAATCTATGTTTAATTTCATTTAATGGTGGGATGAGTTGATTAGCTAATAGAATAGACATATACCTATTGGTCATGCATAGTAAATGTTAAGAATAGATCTTAATGAGTGGAGTTTGCACTAGTTTTCATGGAAACATAGTGAACTATGTGAATGAAGCATGGTTAATTGACTTAGACATAGGCTTTTAACTAAGTTAGTTTCTTAAGCTAACAAAACTCTTCATTAAAGTTGCTTAGGAGGATTATAAAATTACTAATTGAAGTAGAGGGTGAAGAAGGATTCTATATTCTTTAATCAATAGCTTTTATTCCACATTTACTACATTTAAGTCTTTTAGTTAACTTATACAAACCTTTTCCAATTTGAATGTTCTTGAATAGCATTAAGTAAGTTATTGGTTACTAATTAGCATTAGAATTGACTGTATCCTCGTGGGAACAATATCATACTGATCATTATATTACTTGCGCCACCCGTGCACTTGCGGTACACAAAGGGACAAATAAGTTTTTGGTGCCATTGTCAGGGAAATGACTTAATTTATATATTGCTAATATTAACAACGAGGTTATTTAGTTCAAGTTCAAGTTTCTTTTAGTTCATTTTAATTTAAGTTTCTATTCCTTATTTGTTATAGGTACAGTTAAGATGGTGGATGGTCATAACCATACGAGGCCTTTGAGGGAGTTCGCAACTCCTCAAATAGAGAATTTACAGTCAAGCATAAGACAGCCTCCTATCCGCGCAAACAATTTTGAGATCAAACCGGCCATAATCTAAATGATACAAACTTTAGTGCAGTTTGGCGGTTTGCTTAGTGAAGATCCCAACACTCACTTATCTAACTTCCTAGACATGTGTGACACTTTTAGACATAATAGAGTCTCCAAAGATGCCATTTGCCTACGGTTCTTCCCTTTCACTCTCAGAGATAGAGCCAAGAGTTAGTTGCAATCTCTACCGATGGGTGCAATAGCAACTTGGAACAATATTTGCAACAAATTCCTCAATAAATACTTTCCATCAGCCAAGACTATTGAAATGGTGAATGACATCACCTCATTCACCCAATCTGAATTAGAATCCTTGTATGATGCTTGAGAGAGGTACAAGGATCTTCTTCATAGGTGTCCCCATCATAAGATACATCCTTGACATCAAGTCTATTCTTTTCATAAAGGCTTGTTGCCATATCATCATCCTATTGTGGATGCGGCAGCCAGAGAGGTTCATTAGTAGGCAAATCTTTTGATAATGCATTTCAATTGCTTGAAGAATTGGCAGCCAATAGCTACTAATGGCCTTCAGCGAGAAATGCTACATGGAAGGTGGAAGAAGTACATGATGTTGATGTAATTACCTCATTATCAGCTCAAGTGGTAGCAATTATTAGCAAGCTAGATGGTTTGGGACAAACCCCTCACTAGAGCCTATTTGTTCTCTGCGAAAAATGTGGTGATAATTATGCAAGTGATAGGTGCCCTTCCATGTTAAAAAGTGCTCAATATGTTAGGAACTATCGGCCACAACAAAACAACCCCTACTCAAATCAATACAATCCAAGATGGAGAATGTAACACCCTTATGGAGATGTCACATTTTTTATGCAATAAAATAAAACCTTATCCAAGTAATAAAATGTTTGGTACATAAATAATATGAGTTATAAAATTTTTGCTTTTATACATAATAACATTAAATAAAATAACATGGAACATAAAATAAAATAAACCATTAGCACACACCATAATATACATATGATTTTGTTTTAAGTTGTACAAATAATTTACAATTACAAATATTTAGCAAAGCAGTAAAAGAGTCAGCATAATACTAAAACATAAAGTGCCTAAGTGCACATCAAAGATTTCTAACCCTCTGAAGGATTACTCTCAGATGGATCATCGGATGACAGAAATCCAGGATGTCTCGCAGCTCTATGGACAGGAGTCCGTGCTATCGACACACTACTGATCTCACTAGGCACATGGAAAAGTCCTCCCCAATAATGCCTAAGAGTCAGTGGCAACTCAAGATGTAAATACAAAGTAGTAGTAAAAATAGACTCCCCGTCAAACTCTCCACGCAGGGACACAGTTAGACGCCCCACGTAGACTACCGATCCTCTATCCTCACGCAGTCGATAGGCCTCGGAGCCTCTGTGAAATTCAAGTCTCACAAAACCTAAGAATCCCGGCAATGCCATAACCACAAAATCAGTCCAAAGGATAAGGATGATCTGATGACTCGCACTCGTCGAACTGATCACCCGTCTGCTGATCCTTAGGGTACAGAATCTCTAGAGGTTGTTCCTCTTCCTCTTCCTCAAACTCTTTACAGAATATAACAATAATACAGAAACATATATAAATAAAGAGGTGAGATGACTTACATCATTACCAGCATGGCAATAAAGAAAATAAAAATACAAACAGATATCACAATTAAATACTGTAATGCATATCATCACATCATACAGAATATATCAAATTTACACATCATACATTCTATCACAAGTTACAGTAAACATTAGAATGCAGACCATAGATGCAAATGTATACCAACTCATTCCTACTCCATGGAGCTAAACACAGACATCAGAGAGAATGATCCGTAAAGAACTATCAGTACCTCAAGCTGCCTAACCAAACTATTGCACTGTCTAACGTCGTGTCTATAGCCCACAGTCCAAAACATCGTGTAGTAGTACACAGTCCAAATACGTCGTGCATTACAGGCATTGTACTAAATAGTCTCCACAAGATCTTGATTAAGAATAGTGCGTGTCGAGATCATTAGTGTGTTGCCAATTACCACGACCCAGAGGAGCGACCAACTGTCCACATGTGGAATACTCCGCACACTAATGCCTCCATGTCCACTCAATGAACCACACTACACCTATCACACCAACAACATGGTGTAATTCATCTCGTCAATCAATCACCAATTTTCAACCAAATTGACACAACTCTCAATGTATGAATAAGAATCATAATTACATAAATACCCTCGATCTTAATAAGTCACCATATTTATGAAAATACCCTTAGTCTCAATACTCCCAAACATAGCACATTTCCACTTGACAGTACCATATCTCAACATGTCTGGGTCCACCACTTTGGCCCGACAGTAAAACTCACTGTTCCTTTAAGTCGCATAAGAATTTTATCATGTTTTCACAATCATGTCACCTGTTTCAAATGTTTTTAAATCGCGTAAATATTTTTCAACGTTTTTAAAATCGCGTAGGGTTTTTAAATCATTTTCTCAATCGCGTAAGATTTTTAAATCGTTTTATCAAGCATAAAGCTTAAAAATCTTTATTTTAAAAACGCGTAAGCTATTTCTAGTACTTTTAAACTACGTAGAATATTTTCATTACGTTATAAATTATATTTTGATCCTTTATCCGTTATTTGTTCATTTTTAGTGAATTTGGACAGCATTTTGTCTAGAAAATTCCTTAAGTGATATTTTTTACATTTTTCGTTAATAAATGCCTCTTTTAACTATAACTAGCATATATTACTTGAAACTTACTAACGTACTTCAAAACCCTAAGGTGAACTTCTATGTTTGCATTTTTCAAGTGCTCACTGTATTACTTATTTATAATCAAATCTTCAAATTTTAGATTCTAAAACTAAGTTTATTTATTTTGTTCTTCGAAAATTAATTTAAATTGCATTCTTTTATAGTTAACTACTTAATATACCTTGGAAAATAATTTTAGAAATCAAACATACATTATATGGCATGTTGGCCAAATTCAACAAAATCTTTGCATTTGATCTTTTAAACCATTTTCCATCTTCTAAATCATTTTGGAATTTATTAATTTACCTAATCCATTTAATCCTTCTTTTAGAAAATGGTTGAGAACATTTTGGTTCTCTTTTTCTTGGAGAGGCCGACAGCTTCTTTTTGTGTTCTTTGGAACACTCATGCAATCCTTACATGTTATTCACATCCTATA
This sequence comes from Ormosia emarginata, assembly GCA_029884605.1. Lineage (NCBI taxonomy): Eukaryota > Viridiplantae > Streptophyta > Magnoliopsida > Fabales > Fabaceae > Ormosia > Ormosia emarginata. Next base: position 491,653 of record JAQQTP010000049.1, on the reverse strand, counting down.
TTAATAATCATACATTTATAAACACATGCAATATATTTTAAAGCTATAAACACACATGCAAACATAATCAATCACAAATAAAGAAAGCATTCAAACGAACAAGTGAAGGAATCCTTATGGATTTTTCACCACAAATACAACCACTTTCTCATCACCACACATAGTTGATGAGATCAAATCTCCCTCTTACCTTAAAGGAAGACAACTCCTTCTAACTCTCCTCCTATGGTTTTCGTGTGGCCTCCAAGAGAAACCTAACATACTCAAACAAATTTTAAAGAGTCATAACTATAGGAGAAAAACATAAACCCTGGATCAATCATGGCTTAGAACCTAAGAAATAAAGTTAGAAGTAAGAAACAAGAATCTTCACCTTGTAGGAAAAATCTCCAAAGTGATTTTCCAAGCTCAAGATGAAGTTTTTTTGGAAGAACTCTCAACTAGAGATGTTCTTAGAATGTTGTTTGGATTTGAGAAGTTGGGTTAGATGAAAATTTAGAAGGGTAGAGTTGTGGTATATGGGTGTTGGCCGAATGGCTCTCAAAGAGCAACAATGGTGATTTTTGTTCTTGGTGTTCTTGAAGAGAGAAAAGTGTAAGCTTAAGTGATAGCAAAGATGAAGAATGAAGTGAAATGGTCTCCTAACCTAGCTTATGGCCGTGGAGCTCCAAGAGGAGGTGGCCTCCTTTGTTGACTTTTCCTAACACCTAACAACCTTAGATTAGATCAATGGATGACATCAAAGGCTTTGGCTCCAAGCTTGTCTCCCATTGGTGTAGGAAAACCTAGTCATCAAGTGACTAAGCCCTTCTTGAAGGTGCTTGGCCGAATGGCCCTAATGGAGAGCAAACCAAGTTTGTGCTTCATTCATGCAATCTAGTTACACTTAGGTACATTTAGTTAGTTTGCTTAGTTACTTAGTTAGTCATTTAGTTAGCTAGGATGACTAACCATTTTCTTGATCCTTCTAGAACCTTCTCTAACTAGCACTTAAATAGATAGCTAACTAGGTTTACTTCATTTAGTTACTAAACAAGCTTCCTATGTTAACTTAGTTAGGTTTTAAGCTAACTTGGTTAAGTTTTCTAGTTTAATCTTAACAAGTCCAACCACTTTTGTGGACTTGATTTCTATTGGTCTAGAATTTTCAAGCCACTAATGTTGACTAACTCTCATTAGTTTAGGATTTAAACTAGCCAGAAACGTTAACTGGTTCACTAAACACGTGTCCCACAGACTTTTCCGGGTCTGTGGTCATCTTGGAGCAGATTTCTACTATTTTTGAGACAGTAGGTACTGTCAAATAAAATAATATTATAATAATATAAAATTATTTTATTGCACAATTAAATCTTAAAAATTAAAAGATTAATATACATATCACTCGAAATTGGGTTTAGTAAGATCCCCCAGCTCCGAATAATTAAAATAAGATTTTCCCAGTCCAAAAATTATTATTTTCTTGACTTGGAGTAAAGCACACAAAACACTCAAATACAAACACGAAACAGTCAAATAAATTTTATAACATGCATAAAAACATAAAAAGTACATTTAGGACAAAACTGACATTTATCCAAAAGTTGGGGTGTTACAGAGAAACCATCCCAACTTCTCATTGAGGGATAATCAAGGAGCATCCTCTTCATTGGCTGGAAATGAGAGACTAAACTATCCTCCTGGTTTCTCCTCACAAACAAGGCAGCCTATGTAAGAAAAGAAACCACCTTTAGAGGACATGTTTATGTAGTTGATGGTCAAGATAAATTCTTATTGTTGGGAATTACGGATAAGAATTACGTAGCAGAATAACAAAAATTCCCTCACAGGATCCATGCAAAAAAGCCATAATCTGAGTTTTAAAATGTTTACCTCTTGAAGCGTGATAAACACAAGCGACGTGAATCACTAACACCATAATAGCGACGATGTCTCTGCGGTATCCACACGAATAGACTTGCAAAAAGGTGTCATGCCTCTTTTATGCAGTGCTAGCTACGAAGAGAAGAGAAGAAGACATTTCACTATCTCTCACTCACTTTCTGTAGGTGCAGCTAGGGTTGTGATGATACATGCTTAGCAGCCCCCTTAGTAATACTATTTATAATAGTGGTTGCTTTAAGTGAGTATGAGCAGTAGCAAGGTAAGCTGTGCAACCCTAGACTCATCTGTTATGAGTTAGGCACACAATTGAATTAGAGTCCAACTTGGATTCTTATTGCTCCAATTTAGTCTACTTTAAGTGTGCGACCCTGCTGATTGTCATGACGTTAGTAGTAATATTAAAATCTTATTTTAATATTACAAATAGTGAGCAGTATCTAGCAACACATCGCTACTATCCAAGTAATGAGAATGTCAATGATTTGACATAACCTATCCGTGACTAATGTTTCTGTGTAGTTTAGTCCCTTTGTCCAGATATCTAGATTGAACACAAGGCATGGAACATGTCACCCTTGTTTAGTTCGATCTTCAGTTTCTTGATTCTCGAGTAGACTTAGTAATAACAAATGAGATCAATATCTCATATTGACTCATTTAAGCATGGTCATGCATTTCGTAGTCTCACTCAATCAGGGGGTCCGAAGATATCACTCCTGTTATATAGGAGGAACAAATCTCATCTAGGTCACTCACATTCCTCCACATGAATTATGGTATGTCTAATAACTAACTTTATAATTATCTTGTTACAGATGACGTTTGATGGCATTAAAACACACAACTCCTCATGTAGGAATCGTAGTGATTTCAGGTCAAAGGATCACATACATCATTATCACTATGAGAATCGCTTATGACACTCACATAATGATCCACGTAGCGTTCTCATGGTGGGTCTGTCCAATACATCATTACTCTAATATGTATCCATGTGAAGACTTGATATCTCATATCTATGACCCATGAGATGTGGTCATCAGTCTACGCATATACTAGTCTCAATGCATCATTGTTGTCCTAATTAACAATAATACTTGACTAGGGACACTTAAGAATAGTGTTTTATCCAATAGGATCTCACGATTAAGTCATTCACTTGATGTCCTATAGTATCAAACTTACTATTCTAAGGACTTTATTATGTTTATAAAAAAAGAACACAATAAATCAAATGCCTCATATATTAAAAAATAGCATAATATAATATATGTAAATACAGATAAAATGTATTGGCCTTTAGGGCATACACCAATACTTATATGACCAAGATAGATGCTCATTTGGCCAAGAATGATTGAATGATTCAAAGCCAAATAGCTTCGATGTGAGCATTAGAGACACAGGTGGGGTAATTGGCAAATGCTATAAATAATAGGCCCCCAGGGACTTTTCCAAGTGATATTGTCAATAATCCCAAAGGCGCCTCCAATAAACATTGCAAGGCCATATCATTGAGGAGTACGAAATACATAGGAGGGAATCCTAAGACAAAGCTGCTTCAAGAAGATGCTGAGGTGACAAAAGAACAAGAAGTTGTGAGCAAAGAGGTTGAGGAGAATGAGAAAATTGTCAAGAAGAAGGAAGAGGACAAAAAGCAGGAGGACAAGCCTTTTACACCACCTCTACCTTTCCCCAACATACAAGTTAAGCAAAAGTTGGATGCTTAATTCCAAATGTTTTTGGAAATTTTTAAGAAACTTCACATAAACATATCAATCGCTGAGGCCTTGGAACAAATGCCAAGTTAGGTGAAGTTTATGAAGGACATCTTGTCCAAGAAAAGATGACTTGGGGATTATGAAACCATGGCACTGATGGAGGAATGTAGTACCATCTTGCAGAACAAGCTACCTCCTAAGTTAAAAGACCTAGGAAGCTTCACAATTCCATGCACCATTAGAGATAAATTCTTTGGATAGGCTCTATGTGACATGGGAGCAAGTATTAATCTCATGCCCTTATCCATTTTTCAAAAGCTAAGTTTTGGAGAATGTAAGCCAACATCGGTGACCCTCCAACTAGCTAATTGCTCCTATACTTATCTTAAGGGAATTATTGAGGATGTGTTAGTCAAGGTAGACAAGTTCATATTTCTTGCTAATTTTGTCATTCTGGATATAGAGGAGGATCGTAATGTACCTCTGATTCTTGGCCGACTGTTTCTTACCATAAGAAGAACACTCATAGATGTCCAAAAATGTGAATTAACTATGAAAGTTCATGATCAAGAGGTAACATTTAACATTTTTAAAGCAATTAAATTTCCTTATGACCATGAAGAGTGTTCATATATAGGTATGTTGAATAATATAATTGTTGATGCATTTCATGCTAACTATTCTAATAATCCTCTTGCATTATCATTGACTACATTAACTAAGCAAGATGATAGTACTAAGGATGATGTACTTATTTTATTAAACAACTTGATGTGTTTCCTAAGTATTTTAGGTTATCTAAGTTTGAGCCTTTGGAATTCCATTCATCTAAGAAGTTGTCGAAGGCTTCCATAGAGGAACCTCTAAAGCTTGAGTTGAAGCCTTTGCTCAATCACTTGCAATATGCTTATTTGAGAGCAACATCTACCTTGCCGGTAATCATATCATCATCCTTCATTGATGAACACGAGGAGAAACTTCTTCGAGTGCTTCGAAAGTACAAACATTGCATTAGGTGGCAATTGCTGATATCTATGGCATTAGCCCCTCTATTTGTATGCATAAAATTCAGTTGGAAGATAATCATAGTGGAGTTATGGAGCACCAAAGGTGGCTTAATCCAATAATGAAGGAAGTAGTGATGAAGGAGATAATTAAATGGCTTGATGTGGGTATAATTTATCCTATTTCTGACAGCACATGAGTTTCACTAGTCCAATGTGTTCCGAAGAAGGATGGAATGACAGTGGTCACTAATGAAAATAACGAGCTCACCCATTCTTGTAAAGTTACAGGTTGGAAGGTATGCATAGACTATCAAAAATTGAATAAGGCTACCTAGAAGGATCATTTCTTGCTCCCTTTTATTGACTAGATGTTAGATAAATTTGTTGAAAAGGCTTATTACTGCTTCCTTGATGTGTACTCTGGATGCAACCAAATTGCCATAGCACTTGAAGATCAAGAAAAGACAACATTCACATGTCCATATGGTACTTTTGCTTTCTGGAGAATGCCATTTGGGCTATGCAATGCACCAATAACCTTCTAACATTGCATGATGGTCATCTTTACGGATATGATAGAGCACGACTTTGAAGTCTTCATGGATGACTTTTCAGTGTTTGGAGACTCTTATAATAGCTGTTTGAAAGTTCTCTCATCCGTGTTTAAGAGATGTGAAGAGACCAACCTAGTCCTAAATTAGGAGAAATTCTACTTTATGGTCTGAGAAGGAATTGTTCTTGGCAAGTTTCTAATACTTTCTCTCTCTACACTTCTTTTCTCTTATTTTTCTCTCACACCTTTCTCTTCCTCTTCTCTTCTCCTCTTCCACGGCAATCACCTACATTTCCCCTCCATGGTTTGCTTGATTTCAAGCAACCACTTTGCTTGAACCAACATTTCCTTTGAAGCTTTTTCATCTCTTGGTAGAATCATCTTCAAGGAGCTCATTTTCTTCTCCATTTCCTCACCATCTCCACGGCCAAAACCATTATTTTTGGCCCTCCAAGCTTTTTCACTCAACCAACCTCATTTCTTATATCTTCTCATCATCTAAAATATTTTCTCTTTTGTGACCATCTCTTGAATCTACCATTTTCACCTTCTTCCTCAAAGCTCTAAAGTTTGAAACTTTGAGGTAAAGTTCATGACTTTCCCATTTTCTCTTCTCATTTTCATGATCCTTGGTCACCTTGGTGATCAAGGATTCCTTTTTCAAGCTTTGATTATTGATTTTGTGAGTTTGAATGTCCTAGGGTTTTTGTGTTGGTGGAGGACGAATTTCAAGAGGAAAAAAGAGCTTGCTTTTCTTGTTATTTCTCTTGGTAAGAGGGAGATAACCCACTTCAACCTATCTTGGTGGTCAAGAGCATGTTTATGTGTCAGTTGTGAGGAACCCATGTTAGGGTTGCTCTCTTTGTTATGTGGTTTTTGATGACTTATGTGTTGATTTTATCTCATATAATTTTATTGGCTGTATTTATATATTTTGATGACTTTGGATTGATCTTGATGGATTGGAAACATGATTGGGAAGCAAGGGTTCCTTGCCCTCTTTATGGAGGCTCACAACCAAATGGCACAAAAATTGGTTCTAAATGAAAACTTTGTAATAATTTGGGAGTTAAGACTTTTAATGATGAGTAATTAGTGAGGTGATGAAAATTTGTGGAATTTCTCATTCCCTAAGATCCACGGCCTCTTAGGGAAAAATATAGTAAAACTTTATGTTCTAATGGAAACTTAACTAATTAGAGGATTAGATGTTGATTAGGGATTCATAAAAATAGAAAGAATAGGGAATATAATTTTCCTATATAACTTAGAATAATTTTAATCAAAGGAAGAACATGAGTGTAAGTGAAATGTTGAGCAACATAAACTAAATTACCATAAGAGAATTAGGTTTAGAATTAAGTAAAGAACTTATTTAATTTGAGTAATAAAGATTAAGTAAAATGCAAGAGAATTCCCCTAGAGAAAGACTTTATAAGGAATGTTGAAATTAAAGTGAGATTCGATAATGAACCTTAAGGGTGTGTTTTCACATTTGAGAATTTGATAATGTACTGTTGTGGATTCATAAGTGGGATCAAGAATCTGTTGGTGTTTAATTTGGCTAAATTGTGGCGTAATTGTGGAAAAGTGTATTATTGTTGAATATACGTGAATATGAATTGAGTCATCATGCATTGTGAAAGTTCGATGGACATTGTTGTAAGGCTGTATGCCTAGGAGATTGAATCACACCTTAGTGCGGGTGCGAATAGACTAGTGTAGGTCACTCGTTGACCTTGGGGGCGTCAGGGTGTGGGTATGTCGCAGTGGGTAGTTGGTAACTCCTCTGTACCGTGGGATAGATTGACGCAAACGCACCGATGATTTAGACCGAGACACTGTCCTGTATCGCGATCTTGTGAAGAATGTATTGTATTTGCCATGTTGGGCAATTTTATTGAGATTGAAGCACTTGATTTGAGGTCGATGATACACAAACATGTCTCCTCGATCATTTTCTCTGAATGTTGTGTTTACCTCCATGGAGTAAGATTTTTGGTATTTTGTGCATGTACAGAGTCAGTCATCATGTTTACCTACCATGTACTTATGTGATTATGAAATTGTTTCTCTATTGACATTATGACTGTCTAGAATATTAAATTGCTTATTATCTAAATCTTGATGCTATTTATTATTCTTACTATGTTGTTTGGCGTTATGCGCCGTTTATGCTTCTTTACTACCATAGCTAGTAATGATGCTAGATATCTCGCCTCTTTGTTTTATTATTCTGGTTGTATTTGTATTTCTTGAAAGACTAAGGTGAGGACGAGACTGCGTTTTCTGGATTTTGGTCAAACTAGTTTCTTATTCTGTGATGGCATCCCGACGAGGCTTTTTGGGGTATGCCAGATTAAGGTTCCATAGAGGTGGTGATAGCTGGCATGTGGATTTCGATACCGAGTGTTTTGTTTATGTAGGAGACGTGATTGTGTCTCTAGCATGGGGTCATTATGATCCTCATGTGTTCTCTTTCGATTTTCATGTTTGGTTGGAGTTCTAAATGCCTGTGTGAGAGGTGTGGGGTGAGCGTGTGTATACCCCACGTGAGGATTCAGATTCATTTCTGTCCTCTGCACGAGCTCCCGCTCGTGGGTTAACTGCTCCTAAAAGGATTTCCTCTTCTGAGGAAGATCCTGAGGAGTACCCATATAAGGCTCTTTCTTAGTTGTTCGTGGAGGCATGTCTCTTTTTTGTAGCCTTTTTGGGTGGCTGGCTGTATATCGCTTTGGGAGCCTGATGTTTTGTCTTTGGGGCATGTAAAGCTTATCCTTTTCTTTTGTTTAACAGTTGATGTATTTAAACACGTATATATATATATATATATATATATATATATATATATATATATATGATGTATAAATGTATGGTTAGTCATTATGTTAATTTCTGCTGTAATTATGTTTTATTCTCTTACAAAAAGAAAAAAAAATTCACCAAATTATTATACGTTTATAAATGAACAGGCTATTATCTACATTTTAATGAACAGGTCTTAGTTTCATATTTCATTTTTCGTTCGTGGTTTGGTGTGACAGTCCCTCTCCAAAAAGGGGCGTCACACTAATTTGGTATCAAAGCCTCGGTTTAAGTTTTCTTTTTGGTCTTTGTCGTTAAGTCTGTCTTGTTTGTGCTGTGTGATTCTCTGTGTTTGGTTTCCGAAAGGATACATTTAACTTTCTTTGTGTTTTGTTCAGTAAAAATTTAAAAAAGAGTGATGGCTCACGGTGGAGGTATTGCTGTAGCCGTCGAGGCGATGCAGAGGATGGCTGATGTTGTTACTCAACAAGGTTAGAGAGCTGCACAACAGCAAGAGGCGACGGCGGATGCCTAGAATCTATCAGAATTTCACAGCAACAACCTACCTCAGGTTAAAGGAGAGTTCGATCCAGAGAAGGCTAGTCTTTGGATCAAGGAACTGGAGAAGATATTCCAAGGGATGGGTTGTGCTAATGACAGGAAGGTAACCTATGCTACCTTTATGTTAGTTGGAGATACAAAAGACTGGTGGAATGCAGCACATAGACTGTTGGAAGCTGAGGGCAGAGAAATTACATAAGAAGTCTTCAATGACAAGTTCTTGGAGAAGTACTTTCCTTCGAGTGCGAGGCATGCCAAGGAAATGGAATTGCTTGGTCTGAAGCAAGGAAACATGACGGTCAGTGAATATGTTACGATATTTGAAAGCCTGTCTAAGTTTTCAAGGTACTTTCAGCTCCAACCTAATAAGGGTGAAAGTGCCGCAAATTCGAAAAAGGATTGAGGCACGATCTGAAGAGAGTAGTATTGCCTTTGGGAATTGACCAATTCCCAGCCTTGCTAGACAAGTGTAGAAGGAACGAATAACTCAATCAGTCAAGAGACACGATGAATCGCAACTTTGGACCCTCTAGGTTCCAAAAAGGAAGTGGTAGCAGTGCGAATCATTTCCAGAAGAAGCCTTATTCCTGACCATCAAGAAGTCAACAACAATCACAAGGTGGAGGTCCCAGTGAAGGTTTCTTGTGGAAATCAAGTTGGTCAAACTGTGGCGTCTTCGCCAAAGTGTATGAAATGCGAAAAAGATCACCTGACAAAGGAATGCACAATCAAGGGTATTATTTGCTTTAGATGTGGAAAGCCTGGACATCTCTCCAAAGATTGCAACTAACCCAAGGTAGAGCCTTTTGCCAACAATGCACGAGTTACCAAGCCTCAGGTAGGAGGAAGAGTTTACACGATGAGTGGAGCTGAAGCCTCCCAATCTGAAGATATGATAAAGAGAGATGGTACCATAGGAGGTAATCTTTCAGCTCCATGATTTGAAGCAACTCGGGGTGATTGTGAAGCAGGTTAGGGTTTCGGTGGAACAAATTCTTGATGAAAGGTTGTGTCCCATCTAACAGGGGAAGATGGATGCCGACCTTTATTATCATTGTGAAGGAAGCAAGGAAGAAGAATAGGTAGCGATCCAAGAGTTCAAGAGTAGTGTTCTGTTCCGGTTTGCTTAAGTTCTTCAAAGTCTGTTTAACATGGAGAAGGCCAGTGCTATTTCTGTACATTCTTTATTCCAATATTTTCTTTTCCCTCTTCCCTTGATGTATGATGATGTATAGAATGAGAATAGATCAATAAAAATACATTTTTGTTGATTCTACTTGTCTTCTTTATTTTTTTTCCTTTTTCTGTTATTCGTGTTGTTTATCTTTTACTGGGGTAAGTCCAACACTCACCTTGTAATAATGCTTAATTGCCCCAACTTGGTACTTGGTTGATACTGGCGAAGTGGCAAGCTTGAATACTTACCCCATGGTTTTTGTACCTTGTAGGAACTTTTCGGGATGACTGAAGTCTGGATAGATTTTTCTTTGTCATTATAAATGAACACACTAGATGTAACCAGGGTCCATAGAAAATTTCCAGACACTTATTTGCTGAGGTTATATGTCTTTTGGTTTACTGCACAATCGTCCCTTCAACTGCCATGATAGCTACGATGGCTACGTGGCACGCTTTGACTGGGTAGTGGTGCATAGTGCTTCGCAGGTCATCATGGATAGGTTTTTGAAGACTGAAAAGGTTGATAGACAAATCCTCTAATCATCTTTTCATTATAAATAAGAGTTGAGGGTTTATTGCCTTCCTTTTACTGTTTCTGCATTTTCTGGTGGTTCGAAGGTTTCGTGGAGAGATTTTGCACAACGCAGAGCTGCAAAGAGAAAGAAAAGAAGCTCCTTAACCAGTCTTGTTTTGTTTCTTCATCCAATCTTACCTTTTTAACACAAGGTTTGTCTCTCTCTGACTCTATTTCCCTTTTCTATTTTTCTTTCTCTTGCTTCTGCTATATGAGTTAGAGAGTAGTTATGCATTCCAAAAATGGAATTTTTTGGACTGCACTTCGTTCTCCCTCTTTCTTTCTTTTTTAAATGGCATTACCCCTTTGGAAAATAGAATGCACTTCTTCTTCTTTTTCAATGGCATTGTCTCTTTGGAGCACCTCTTCTGTCGTGCTAAGAATGGTGGAGATGTCCTTCTGAAGCTTAGACTTTGGAAGGCACGAAGGTCGGTATGTGGGCATACATTATTATTCTTGTTTGTCCCCTTTCGTGTCTGAATTTTTAAATTAATTGATTTTGACAGTTACTCACTAGTCTTTGTGGGTGTTACCAGGAACTCGATGGCCAGAGGAAGAAAAAATGGTAGAGCCCAAGCACTGATTCCCGAAGTCTGTGCTCCAGTTGATGAAGATCCTATTTGGATTCGTCAAAGTCTTAGGTTAATATATCCATGGTTTGGGGATGATGCTTATGACTGAATATTTGATTTCCAACTTGGAGAATTGCTCGACAAACTCAAGGGTTATCTGATGCTGACTGATAAAGGTAGAAGGGACCATGAATTTGAGATTCTTTCACCGGAGAATAAGAGGGTGTGCTATTCTAGGGAAGCCAAAGCACACTTTATGTTCCTGTATGAGGACTTTTTTACTCAGTTCAGACTCTGGCCTCCTTTTAACGATTTTTAGGTTGCTATCCTCTGTACTCTTCAAGCTTCGCAGTCTCAAATTCATCCCAATGGTTGGACGAACATTCTCGCCTTCGAGAAACTTTGCCACTTACTTAGGTTGCAGTGCTCGGAGAGAGCGTTCTTCTATTTCCATACTAGGTTTAGCTTAGTGGGTGCTAGTAACTTTCAACAGACCTGGGTCTCGGTCTGATCAAGGCAAGGCCGGAGAGTCTTTATTCCCCACCAAGAAAGTTACAAGGACTTCAAAGAGAAATTTTTCTAGTTAATGGCGATCCTTGGCACTCATCCCTTTTGGTTGAATGACGACGGAGAAATGATGAAATTTAGTATGTATTGGACTCAGAGGCCGTGGGGCATCCCTCTTGAGCTTATTGAGAAAGAGAAGCATCATCTCGACAATGACAAGGTCGACTGTGTTGAATTCTTCGAGATGTGGGTTGACCAAGTTGGTATGATCTCTTTGAGAGAAGTGTCGGGGACTTCTCATGACGAGACTCTTTATCTTAGGTAGTATGTGTAACATCCCGAAAAAATGTCTGTTTAAGTATAAATGATCATTTTATATTATTCTTAATTTTTAGGAATTTTTCTGGAATTTTTCGGAAACGTCGAATATTTTAATATATTCTTCGTTTTGCATGCACACTGAGCTGAGAATTGCTGAGGTCAATGTAATGCTCCGGAAATTAATTATTTTACCACAAATTGTCATTTTTTAATATTTGTGATTTATGTGAATTCTTTCGGAATTTTTCGGAAACGACGAATATTTTAATATATTCTTCGTTTTGCGCGAATATTGAGCAGAGTCGGGAAAATGACTGTAATGCTTCAAAAATTGAAAAATTATATGACGGATAGTCGTTTTATAATATTTGCAATTTTTGAGAATTTTCTGGGAATTTTCCGGAAACGTCGAATATTTTAATATATTCTTCGTTTTACGTGCGCACTGAGCGAAACTGGGAAAACGCGATGTTTTCTCCGCGGACCTTGGACTATGGACATGTCGACGGGGGATCTTACTAAACCCGAGGTTGGACACAGTTTACGAGGTTTCATAATTTTCGAGAAATCTTAACAGATAAAACAAATTAATACTGCGAAAAATTTATCTATTAGATTAATTAAATACTGACTTCTGTCAATTGTAACTATTATCCATTGGATAATAGTGTGTAATAAAAATTCTATCATATTATCCAAATGAAATCTACTTTATGTCTAATCAATCCACTTTAATTCAAATTTAATGTTAAATAATCAAAGCTTCTTTGAGAAGCTTTGACCAAATAATGACTCAAATGCCCTTGGCTTCCCATGGAAGCCAAAAACTCTCTCCTCTCCTTCTCTCTATGCACGGCTGAATGCAGCCCATGCAAGAAAAATATTTGCATTTCCTTTAGTTAATTTTACTACACTTTATTCATAATTTACCAAAGCTTTCTCTCTCTACCCTTTCTTCTTCTTCTCCATTTTTCTTTCTCTCTTCCTTCTCTCTAGACCACCCTCACGGCCAGCCCTCTTCTTCTCCCTCAACCTTCATGAAATTTACATCCAAGCTCACTTTCTCAATCCTCTCATCATTCTAAACACTTTTCCTTCTTGGAGTTTCTTGAAAATCCATCATCTTCACCACTTCTCCAAGCTTCAAGCTTTGAGCTTTTGTGTAAGTTTTAAGACCCTCCTCCTCCCTTCTTCATTTTCGGTTTTAGGTGTCCTTTAATGGTCATTTGCATCACATTTTTCAAGTCATTATGCTATTCTAACAAAGTCACCATTTTTAGGGTTCTTGGTGTGCAAAATCCGAAAATCACAAAGAGGATTCCTTAGAGTTCTCTTAATTTCTTCTCTTAGGTAAGAGGAAGGAACTCCTCCTCAACCTCTATTAGCATCTAGGAACCTTGGTTGTATAATTTGTGGAAAAACCCTAATGAGGATTATTCTTTGAATTGATTGATTATTATGTTTAAATGTTGAATTTGTGATGATTATGATCTTGGATTTATTGGTTGTAATTGGCAATATATTGGATTAAGTTATGTGATTGGAAATGGATGAAAAATATTTGGGAACCTCTCTTGGAGGGCTACGATTTTGAGCTTGGAAAAAGGGGAAATTTGTGAACAAAATATGATGAGCATAAGACTTAAATTAGTTGAGTGACAAAATGAAATCAATGGAAGAAAAAAACTTGAAATGGGAATCCCTAGAGGGCTACGGTTTTGAGTCATGGAAATTAGGGTTCTTGGTGAACTAATTTAACAAGTGAACACTTAAATGAAATAAGGGAATGGTATGTAGTATGATGACTTGAAAGGGGTTTGGAAGTGAAACCATTGTGAGGCCACGGCCTCTAAAGCTTTTTAGGTGTAAGTAGGTGATTTTGGTAAGTTGGAAGCATAAGCAATTATGTGATTAAAAACCTATGTAATGGGATAGACAATTGATGAATTAGAAGAATTTAATATAATCAAGATTTCATAAATTTTAAAGGACCAAGAATGAAATTATCATAAGACTTAAGGTAATTCTAAGTGAGTGAAGAACAAGAGAATGTGAGGCCTAGGAGCTTGAACAATTTACAAATTGTAAGAGATTAAATTACCTTGGGAGATTTAAAATAATTGTAAGAATTGGATTGGACATGAACCTTGAAAGAGGAAATAAATTCTAAATTAGGATTCATAATGAACCTAAGAATGTACCAAATGATTTGATTTTTATATTATAATGTTGTGGATCCTTGTGGGTGACCATTTGTGTATTGATGCTTATCTTGGCCAATTGTGGCATATTATGGAATGGTATGAAATTGTGAATCATACATGTTTATGCATAGTGTCGTATGCATTGTGAATGTCCTGTGGACTGTTGTAAGGTCAAGTTACCTAGGAGATTGAACACACCTTTGTGCGGGTGCGAGTAGACTAGTGTGGGTCTTGTTATGACCTTGGGGGCGTCGGGGTGCGGGTCCTTCACAATGGGCAGTTGGTAGCTCCTCTGTCCGTGGGGCAAACCGATGCAAACGCATCGACGATCCGAACTTGATACTGTCCTATATCGTGATCGAGCGTGGACTGTCTGTATGATGCCTGATGTGCACGTGAAAATTTTTGATTATAGCACTTTGGCCGCAGCAGCCGAGTTACAGACACGTCTCCTGATCTTTCTCTCCGACTGTTTGAGTATAACTCCATAGAGTAGGAATTTGGGAAAGCATGCATGTGTATCATAATATACTCTGTCATTCTGAATTATTGATTACTGAAAATATGACTCGTTTGATTATTACTATATTGAATATCTGCTTGGAACTGTTTACTTGCTTACTGTTAGACTTACTGCTTTTTATTTAGAGATACTGTTTTGAATTGTTAAGTGGGCGCGTTGCGCCGTTCTGTTTCTGCCTGCTATAATTGGTAATGATGGTAGGATGTCTTACCTCTTTCTGTGTTTCCGTTATTTGCTGCCTGTGTATACACTGTATTGACCAAAGACGATGGTAAGGAGGCGGAAGATCCCGATTTTCCTGGCTTCTAGCCCGAACGGGACTAGTATCTACTGAGACGATGGTGGCACGTATGTGCGGATTTCTAGGTGATTTGCGTCTGACCTTCCTCGGAGGGCTGGAGTGCTGGCATATCAACTTGAATTCCGATCGCTGCGTCTACTTGGGAGATGTGTCGATTGCCCTAGCCTGGAGACGTCATGAAGCGCCGATCCTCACTTGCCATGTCAGCCTGCAGTTGGAGTTCTACCTACCCATCCGATAGATATGGGGTGATCGTTACTACACCCCTTGGGAGGACTCTTTTGATTCTACTACTCGGGCTCCTGCCAGTGGTTTTGTGGTTCCCATGGAGGTTTCCTCTGAAGAGGAGGATCCTACTGAGGAGCCGGACACGGTCCCTTCTCATCTGAGGGACTAATTTTACTGGTAGCTACTGATGGCTACCAGTGTTTTATTTTGGGGGCCTGATGTATTATTTTTGATGGGCTGTATATTTTAATATCTCTGGGGTATATTTGTATAACCATTTGGGGCAGGTATAGTTTTGCTTTTTGGATATTTCAGGCTTGTATCGAGTACAATTGATGTAATATATATATATATATATATATATATATATATATATATATATATATATATATATATATATATATATATATATATATATATATATATATATATATATGTATTATTCAGATGTGAGTTCTGTTTACTATTTTATTCATCACCGTCATTTATATTCCGTATTGTTAAAATGTTTAACAAAAAAAAAGAAAAAAAATATACTGCTAATTTTGCTCACGTATTTAAGCATAGAACAAGTTAAACCTAAATTAATGAATCGAGTCTTGAATTGTTAAAATTTTAATTTCTGTATTTTCTTTTATTTGACAATGTGACGTTCCCTCCCAAAATAGGGCTTTACAGTATGGTCTGTCATCCTCATTCAAATGCATGCTCATAATTTTGCACTCTTACATATTTCCTCTGTTTCCTGACTTTTTCTTTCTTTTGCAGTTAGTTTAGCTTCAATGGAGTCCGCCAGTGCTTTAACAGTTCTTGAAACTCTAATGGCCAAGAATGCTTCTGACTCTTCGAACACCCCTGCGGTGATCATTTCGGCTTTTCCATCCCCACCAACTGAAGTCCCAATCATTGAGGGGGAGCCTGTTCACTTGGAAGATTCCCCCCATAGGCTGCTCGAGAAGTGAAAGAAGAGAGCTAAGGAGAGTGGAAGGTCGGATGACTGGGGTAAAATGGTGGCTTTAGAGTCAGGGTTGACTAGACCAATTACCTTATACTCTGACCATTCAAATCCTAGGGGCTTTATAGATCGCAACATTCTTAACGACCATGTGGTGGGCCACATTACTCAGTCTAATACAAAAGAGATTTTGTCTTTATTTTAGATGTGTGCTCTTCGTATTGTTGTTGAATCTCATTTGAAGAGATGCTATAATGACTACAACCAGCAAATGGCTGAGAAGGCGTCGGCAGCTGAGCGGCGTGCGAACTTGGCCCTAAAGGCTAACAAAGAGGCTCTTAGGGCCAAGAATGATGCTGAGGCCCGGGCTCAGGAGTTGGAGAGAGAGGTGGCTACTTTGAAGGACAAATTGAAGTAGAAAGAAACCAACTTAGTGGGAAAGAAAAGGGAGGTTGCCATGTTCCAGGTTGACAACGAGAATCTCCGTGCTCAGAACCAACAACTTCAAGCTAGCACGACTTCTCACAAAGTTACTTCCAATAACTCACCGATGTCTCCTTGAAGATTAGCGCAAAGCATTTTCAAAATGCCGTTGACCAAGTCCAGCTCTTTAATCCCGGGGTGGCCTTGGCCTTGGATGAGTTAGACTTAAGGAAGATAATTCATGATGGTCGTCTTGTGAATCCCAATGCTGCTCCCGAAGGCCAAACTGCTGTTGAGGCTCTACCCACCGCTACTCAAGATCCGAACGTTGTTGAGTCTTCGACCAATGTTTCTTAGTTCCTAACTTTGCCCCTGCGTGGGTTTTTTTTTTTTGCTGAAACAATTACCTAGGGTTCTGGGGTTTTAATTTATGTATTCTGCTAGCTTCTTTTCCCATAGCCTCTATTGGGTCCAACACCCATTGTGTTGCTTTCCATAACAACGTTATATACTTAGGAATCATTCTAATTAAGAGTCATGGGCTAGGTCCCACGCCCAAGTTCCCTTTAAGACGAGATAATGCAAAATTAGAACCTTAGCTTGGGGTTCGATGTCCAAATCATGTTGGCATTTGGGAACCCACTTGCATTAGGTTACTAGAGCCTTGTACGGGGTTGATGTGTAATGTCGGGCTTTGAGTTGGACCGCCCTGCTTACATTGTCATTCTTACGTTCGAGGTAGGATCCATTACCCATCGTTTTGGTATTGAGGATCCCTCGTAACTTTGGTATAGAAACCTTCTCCAAGATCCATTACCAATCGTTTTGGTATTGAGGATCCCGTGCAATTGGTTTAAATGGTCCTTTTGGGGTCTTTTATGTTTACGATTTAGTTAACGAATTTTCCTAAGACGGGATTCTTCAGCTACACAACCTGTTTAATGTAAGACAACTCTCGGTGGGTACCGTAACGGCTTATTCGTGCTTCATGCCAACAAATCACGCAACGAAGTAAAAATTATTATTTTATTGATTCAACAGAGGACTGAAGTCCATACAAAGTGCTGCCAAGGTAATTTGGGGCATATCAAACATGAAGTAAATTAAGTCTAGGCCTTAGAAGGCACTTAGTTATAGTACTTTCTAACTTTGTCCGCGTTCCATGAACTAAACACACCATTTGCAGCATTGAAAAGCTAACAAAAAATCCTATAACTACTCTATTAAGATTGAAGGCAAATTCGGCCATCTGGAGGGTGAGAAAAAATCGTGCAAGTCAGATACGAAAAGCTGTTAGCTTTTCTATAAAAGGGAAAAAATGAGTTTAGCAAAAGAGCTCTCTTTTTGCATAGAATTCAGCAGTCGTCAAGGAGCAAAGTGGAGGCACAAACCCTAATTTGGTGTAGGCACATCTAGGCTTGAAGATTATGAATTTCTTCAACTTTTCCATCAACCTTTTATGGAGTTTGTCAAATTCTTCTTTGTTTTCTTCTTTCTCCATATGTTACTAACGTTCTTTAGTTAGGGTGATGATGAATCTTATTCTTTGATGATGTAAATTAATTTATGTGTTTAATTTAAGTTTCTATCTTATGATTTTTGTGTTTATCTCTACTCTTAATATTTTTCTAAACTTGATCAATTTGAGAATGATTTTTTTTTTAATTTACGTATGATTTGAGAAAATTTGCATGAACTTAGAGCACGTGATAAACACCATAATTTCTGCAATCGTTAGAAATAAAAGTTGTAGATTGTGTGATCTTTCTTTTAATTTTCTTGTTTTTTATAAAGCCATCTCTATTTGGGGTTAAACTAAGGGATTGATTAATTCTAAATAGTGTGAAGATGATTGATATACCAATGGATTAGATATTGATTAAATATGGGAATTGATCATAAATAATGAAATAGAACTTAATTAAATTACTATTTTAATTTGTATCGGAAGAATTCAAGTGAAGTCTGAATCCTAACGCTTTCTCATCATTATTTCCAACCTTTGTTTAATTGCTTTGATTTACTTTATTTAATTTTAATTATTTTTTTGTTATTAATTACTTTTTTTTTACTTTTGTCAACTCTTATCTTTCGGTAGCTTAGATAATTTCAAATTAACGAAATTAATAATTAGTAATATAATTCTCATGAGACGATACTCTATTAATTACTTTATTATTTTTTGTGATTTGGTGCACTTGCCAATTTTGAGAACAACCTATCTCAAGAAGGAAGTAAAAAAAATTAACTTTTACGGAGTCAAATTATTTTCTATTAAATCCTAATTGTTAATTAAATATTTTACCATATAAAAATTAAACAGGAATTTAGGACTTGGATTATTTTGATATATATACCAATACCACTTATTAAAAAAGTTACACATTTGTTTTACTACAAAAAAAAAAGCAGTTTTAAATCTGATTTGCGGTTATATAAAAGGTCTTAACAAAAGAACATTTTCTTTTTTTCTGACTGTAAAAGAACAACTTTCTAGATTTTGAAATAAAAATAAAAAATATGAAAGATGAATATATCAAAGAATGTAAAAAAAAAACTTATAAGAATATTATCAGTCGAAATCTGTAAGATTTCTAAATCTACTATCTTTAAGATAAAAAAACCTAGAAGAATATCAATAGATTTAACATGCATTAGTGAATTATTTTATTTTATTTATCTCTTTTACAAAATCATATACAAAAAAATTGATTATATTATTTTTTTATGTCCTTATAATTTTATTAAATTCTTAAATCGGTCCCAATAATTTAAAAATATTTAACAAAGTCTTTATATTTTTAAAGATTTTAAACTATAGGACCTATATTTAAAAATTCAGCAAAATTATAGAGACTTATAGAATAACCTAACCTACATTTTATTTATATAATTTTGTGAAAGAGATAAATAAAATAAAATAATTCATTAATGCACATTAAAGCTATTGAATTCTTCCAAGTTTTTTTATTTTCATTGATATTGATTTTTCATATTTTTAGTTTTTATTTCTAAATCTAGAAAGTGTTATTTTAGTCAAAAGAAAAAAAGGTGTCCTTTTGTTAAGTCCTTTTATATAACGATAAGTGAGATTTAAAACTACATTTTTTGTAGTAAAAAAAAATGTAACTTTTTTAATAAGTGCCATCGGTATATCCAAATAACCCAAGTCCCAAATTATTGTTTAGTTTTTAAATGCTAAAATATTTAATTAACAATTAGGATTTAATAGCAATTAATCTGACTCCGTTAAAGTTAATTTCTGACTTCCCCCCACATAGGTCTCATTAAGATAGTGCTCTCGGACTTTGGATGGAAATTAAATTCATGTCATTCAGTCTTCGTCTACGGGTTAAAAATTATTCTTTTAATTTGCTTGGTTCATTTATGTTTGAGAAATGATTTATCCTCCTATCAAATTCTCTTATTAATTTTTTTAATTATTAAATAAAAAAAATATTAAATATTTTTTATGTTCTTAAGACATTAAATACATTTACTTTTTCATTTAATACTTTTTTCATTTAGTATTAGGATGATTATTAGGATGATTGGGTAGGAGGATATAACATTACTCTTCATGTGTTCATTACAACTCTGGGATAGGATAAAATCATGCTAGATTTTTTAATAAATTTGAAGAGTCTTAATGATTATCTAGTGAACCATGTTCTATTTATAATTTTATACCTGTGGGAAATGGGAAGCGACTACGTATTTTGGATTATGATTCAGGATCATGTCCTATGGATCGACCCGGTCTGCAGTATGCTAGGGTCCGTCGTTGATACCCTTAGTTGGATTCTCTTACACACATACGAGACTTCGACTCTATACATATCGGACCACGACATCGGGTAGTAATGACATTGCAGCAAGATCTGCGTAATAGATAAATCCTGAGAATATTTGTTATTGCCAATCATGATCTTGCAAAATAATAGCACTCATAACCGCCATTAGCTACTCATGATTGCAGTACCAACATTATGATAATATGGGGATCCTCAGCAACTAACAAGGGAGCGTATCTCACCCTGCGACTATTGCAGGAGCGTATCTCTTTAACCTCTATAAATACCAAGTTTATTCACCAATATAGGTAACTTATCACTCATTGCATAAACCTTACTTATGTACAACCTGATTTAAGTGTTGGAGTCCCTTTGCACCTGCCAATCTCCCAAGTTCACGCTTTGCTACCACTGCATAACGAGGAAACAATTGTGACGTACCTATCTCAAGTACAACTTTGAATCCACCTTAGAACATTGACATCATTTGTGGGAAAACCATAAACTTCTATTCCCACTCAACCATGTTGAACACTAAATAAAACTTGAAGAGAGGAGAAGCTGTGCAAACCTCTGTAGCCTGGAGACGAGGACCAACGACATAGCCTCCTCCTTAACCTCTCCTACCACTAGCTGACAAGGCCCCTGCCGCGGGGAAGCAGGCACCAGATGATGAGGTTTCACGCGATAGGTGTAATTGGCTAGCTGCCATTGATAGTTGTTTTGATGATAACAAACATGATGAAGATGACGATGGTGAGACCAAGTCCAAGATGCACAAGATTAGCTCTAGGACTTAGAATCTTTTGTACGAAGCCTTCCTGGATATCTCATTGATTTTGCATGAAAAGATGAAAATGATTTTTAAATTAAATATCCCAAATTCAAATCATGGTTTTGAAAGCCTTTAAAAGTGTTGAAAGTTATTTTTCAACAGAGGTATTCGAATACCATTTAGAGGTATTCGAATAACATCCTTCTAAACTGTTTTTACACTGCTTTTAAAATAGAGGTATTCGAATACCCTTGTAGGTATTCGAATAACATTCTTCTAAACAGTTTTTTAAATGTGTTTAAAATAAAGGTATTTGAATACTCCTTTATGGTGTTCGAATAACCTGTCTTTAAACTGTTTTTTATAAGAAATGAAATCAGTGGTATTCGAATACCCTATAATGGTATTCGAATAACCCACGAGGCTCTGTTTTAGATTTTGAAAATGGTAGCCAACATCTCTGTATTTAATATGGCTTTAATGGCACCTAACGACTTTTTTCTTCATTACTCTATAAATAGAGATCTTGGGTCTCTTCTGAAAGCTGGCCAAAACCATTTGAATTATTTGTTGCTTGTGTTAAAAACGTGATTCACTATTTTCTTATTTTCTGTGCTCTTTTCGCCAAAACTTTGAGATATCCTAAGAGAGCTTCTTAGCGCTTCAAATTGTGATTATTTATTCTTTGTGAGAGTTTCTCTTCGTCTATATTCTAGTTCTTTGTAAAAGGATCAGGTATCCTTTAGTGAAATTATGAGGGTGAGGTATCCCTCAGTAAAAGGGTGAGGTATCCCTTGTTGTAAAGAAGGTGAGGTATCCTTTAAAAGGGGTGAGGTATCCCTCTAGTAAACAGGGTGAGGTATCCCTGTTGTGTAAAAGTTACAAGCACCTGTTTTAAGCTTGTATTGAATAGTAAAGAATCTCAAACTGTGTTTCAGGGACTGGACGTAGGCCACAAGTGGTTGGTGGTCGAACTAGGATAAATATCGTGCCTGCTTTTCTTCTCTTTATCTCTTTATTTATTGCAATTTAATTATTATTGTTTAATTATTTATTTTCTATTCTTAAGGCATTTAATCATTTTTACATTTTCATTATATTGCTTCAAGAAATTTGTGTTAAAAAGGATTTGCGAAAAAGTTTTAATTACTCAATTCACCCCCTCTTAAGTATTGAAGCCACTTGGGTAACAAGTGGTATCAGAGCTAGACTCTTGTATAAAGAGCTTAGCTGTTTCAAGAGTACATGGCTTCATCAAATGGTTTTTCAGAAGGTTCCTCCATAAACCGACCACCCTTTTTCAATGGGGATGGTTATGCATATTGGAAGGAAAGAATAAAAATTTTCATCAAAGCTATTGATCTAGATATGTAGGATGCTGTAAAAAATGGCGCATTCATACCTACGCGAGAAATCAATGGTATAAAGATTGAAAAACAAAGAAGTGAATGGTCTAAAGATGATAAAAGAAAAGTTCAAAATAACTTGGTAGCCAAAAACATCATTACCACAGCTTTGGGGCATGATGAATTTTTTAGAATTTCAAATTGCAAAACTGCTAAAGAAATATGGGACACTTTACAAGTTACCCATGAGGGTACTAGTGAAGTTAAGAGGTCGAGAATTAATTCTCTTACTCATGAATATGAATTATTTACAATGAACCAAGGAGAAAGCATTCAAGAAATGCAAAAGAGGTTCACCCACATTGTACATCATCTTGCATCATTAGGAAAGAATTTTTCTAACGAAGATTTGATTAATAAAGTGTTGAGATGTTTGAGCAGGATTTGGCAGCCTAAGGTAATAGCTATATCAGAATCAAGAGACTTATCAACAATGACGTTAGCTACCTTATTTGGCAAACTTCAAGAGCACGAATTAAAACTCAACAGACTTAACCAAAGTGAGGAACACGATAAGAAGAAGAAAGGGATCACACTTAAAGCCACCACCTCCACTATCAATAATGAAGATGAAGATGATGGAGATGAAGTGGACAATGTTGAGCTAAATGAACAAAATCTTAATCTTCTGGTAAGAAAATTTGGTAAATTTCTCAGGAAAAAGGGAACTCAAAGAAGATCGCTTTTTCCCCCAAAGAAATTTGACAAGAAACCGTCCAAAGAAAGAAGACCCTACATAGTATGGGATGACAATGATATGGATTCCACTGATAGCTCAGATAGTGAGGAAGCCCATCTATGTTTTATGGCCAAAGGAGAAGAAGAACAAGAAAGCGACATTGAGGTAATTTCTAATTGTGAATTATCTTATTCTTATGATGAATTACAAGATGCTTTCGAAGAATTACATGACGAATCAATAAAGCTCACAAAATTAATTTTTTCATCTAAGAAAACTATTTCTTCTTTGGAAAATCAAATTCTAATTTTGAATAAAGAAATTGAAGAATTAAAAATTGAAAATGAGACATTAGGACTAGTTGATGCATGCTCAACCTACACTTCACATGCTTCTACATCTTTGTCTTGTTCATCTTGTCATATTCTTGAAAAAGAAATTGAAGATTTAAAGAACACTATTTCTAAATTCACTTTTGGACGAGATAATTTAAATATTTTATTAGGAAAACAAAGAGTTGTTTTTCAAAAAGCTGGAATAGGCTATAATCCTAAAAATCAACAAAAATTTTATAAAAATTTCTTTGTGCATTCAAGTACTTCAAGCAGTCCTTTTATTAAATGTTTCTACTGTGGAAAGAAAGGACATAATGCATCAACATGCAATGTAAGGAAAATATTAACTCAAAAATTAGAACTAAAATGGTATGGGTTCTTAAGGGTACTTTACCCAAAACTAACACACAAGGACCCAAGAAGTTTTGGGTACCAAAAATCAAAATTTGAAATGTGTTGTAGGTGTGCTTGAAGGCCAAGAGCTGACTTTGGCATTTTCAAAGTGGCTGCCGCAAGCACAAGACTAGAACTAATTCCAAGCTCTCCTCCTTGTCTCTATGAAGCTTGGACTTGCATTTTTTTTATATATAAGTGTTTCCATCATTGGGTAAGTTTTTTTTTTCGTCTCACAAATATGCATTTCTGAACATAATATATATGCTTTCCTGTTTAAGTTATTCGAATAACTCTCTTTGGTATTTGAATACCTTTGTCCTGTACGTGTAAAATTTGTTCTTTTCTGATAGGTCCATTCGAATACCTTCCTATGGTATTTGAATACCATACATCAGTACAACAATATTATGTTTCTATAAGCTAATGTATTCGAATAACTAACTAGCTATTCAAATAACCAGAGACTTATCATATCAGTGTTTCTCACATGCCTCTGGAGTATTCGAATACCTTCCAAGGCATTCGAATACTTGCACCTGCCTTGCCTTCTTTTCTGTGGTGGGTATTTGAATACAGTAAGAGGTATTCGAATAACCCATGGTGAAAAGCCAAATTCTGACCGATCTACTTACTGTTTCTTTTTTTTTTTTTGCAAATGCAAATATAAATATATTTGACTCTATGAATGACATGCTTTTGATGAAGTACATCTTATTTCTTTTGAGCCTATATTTGATGCCTTAAATGAAAATCACATGATGCACTTAAATGCATTTTTCTTAGCTTGTTCTTACCGCTTCATTTTCTCAAGAATATGTTGCATATGTTAAATTCTTTGTAATGCAAATGCTTAATGTAATTGGCTACTGTTTTAATAAATATATGAACAAGTACAACAAGTGGTATCAAACAAAGTGATATGAACGTAATAACAAGTGGTAACAAGTGGTATCAAACATGTGGTTAATTGGCCAAATTAATCAATGAAATATCTTTTGCCCCTGTGAACTCATTTGTTGTTTTTGCCTTATTATTTGGAATGATTATTTGCTTATGAGTTTGGCTAACTTCTATGGATCCAAAAATTAATGGATACCAAAGAAAGTACTTTGAATTTTGTTGTAGGGAGATATCTACCTCAAGCATACATTTAAATGAAAAAAATTTCATTCAACTTGAGGATATGCAAATGTTAAACCTGAATATATATATCATATTGCTTTGATATGATAAAAGGGGGAGAAAAATACTTGCCCCATCTTTTTGATCATGACAAAAGGGGGAGAAAAATTTGAGTTCTTTGATTGAGAAAAGTCAGGGGGAGAAAAAGTAAAAGTCCGATAAGACAAAAATGGAAATTGGATTTCAAAAGTAAGGGGGAGCTGCTGTGCACATCTCTGATATAAATCACCTCTTATGAAAAAGAGGGGGAGTAAGTATCTCTAAACAATCTTGTGAATTCCAATTTATATAAACTAATTCTTTTCTCAAATGTTAGTTTGTCATAATCAAAAAGAGGGAGAATGTAATTGGCTAGATGCCATTGATAGTTGCTTTGATGATAACATACATGATGAAGATGACGATGGTGAGACCAAGTCCAAGATGCACAAGATTAGCTCTAGGACTTAGAATCTTTTGTACGAAGCCTTCTTGGATATCTCATTAATTTTGCATGAAAAGATGAAAATAGTTTTTAAATTAAATATCCCAAATTCAAATCATGGTTTTGAAAGCCTTTAAAAGTGTTGAAAGTTATTTTTCAATAGAGGTATTTGAATACCATTTAGAGGTATTCGAATAACATCCTTCTAAACTGTTTTTACACTGCTTTTAAAACAGAGGTATTCGAATACCCTTGTAGGTATTCGAATAACTTTCTTCTAAACAGTTTTTAAAATGTGTTTAAAATAGAGGTATTCGAATACTCCTTTATGGTATTCAAATAACCTGTCTTTAAACTATTTTTTATAAGAAATGAAATCAGTGGTATTCGAATACCCCATAATGGTATTCGAATAACCCACGAGGCTCTGTTTTAGATTCTGAAAATAGCAGCCAACGTCTCTGCATTTAATATGGCTTTAATGGCACCCAACGACCCTTTTCTTCATTACTCTATAAATAGAGACCTTGGGTCTCTTCTGAAAGCTGGCCAAAACCATTTGAATTATTTGTTGCTTGTGTTAAAAACGTGATTCACTATTTTTTTATTTTTTGTACTCTTTTCACCAAAACTTTGAGATATCCTAAGAGAGCTTCTTAGCACTTCAAATCGTGATTATTTACTCTTTGTGAGAGTTTCTCTTCGTCTATATTCTAGTTCTTTGTAAAAGGGTGAGATATCCCTCAGTGAAATTGTGAGGGTGAGGTATCCCTCAGTAAAAGGGTGAGGTATCCCTTATTGTAAAGAAGGTAAGGTATCCTTCAAAGGGGATGAGGTATCCCTCTAGTAAATAGGGTGAGGTATCCCTAATGTGTAAAGGTTGCAAGCACCTATTTTAAGCTTGTATTGAACAGTGAAAAATCTCGAACTGTGTTTCGGGGACTGGACGTAGGCCACAAGTGGTTGGTGGTCGAACCAGGATAAATATTGTGTCTACTTTTCTTCTCTTTATCTCTTTATTTATTGGAATTTATTTATTATTGTTTAACTATTTATTTTATGTTCTTAAGGCATTTAATCATCTTTACATTTTTATTATATTGCTTCAAGAAATTTGTGTTAAAAAGGACTTGCGAAAAAGTTTTAATTACTCAATTCACCCCCTTCTTGAGTACTGAAGCCACTTGGGTAACAATAGGCACAAAACTTCACTTTCTAACAAAAGCCTACACCCATCGCATAGGGTCTCCATAAGGGATAGACTTGGTAACCGCGTGTAGGAGGCCAATCTTAACGCTCAAGGGTCCATAATCCTGTACACTAGCGCCTAGGACCCACGAATGACAACGCAAAGGATCACGTGTCTCGGCAGGAAGGCATGATCCCACCTGAAACGTCTAGAAATTGCCACTTAGGCTTGGTGTGACGGCAAGTCAAAGAATAATGCTGCAGATTGGAAGATCTAGAATGGTCCATACATGACAACCAATCTGGATCTCAGTATAACGACAAAAGGCATAATATGATTGTCAACTAGAGGGGACTGCATATAAATGCCAAAATATCCAACATTGTTAACAATGACCTAAACCTTGGTGATTAGGAGTAGCCTTTTTTTGCCCAACTCAGAGAGTATAGAGTTTCAAGAAACTTTAAGTTTCCTGCCAACGTGTAACTCCATGATGGGACCATAGACTCCTAGGAACGCGTAGACATCTATGTCTAATCTATGTGCTTTCATAGGGAATCCTCACAGTTGTTATGTCGTGTCTTTCCTCTTTCCCTGAAGAAGAGAGCCCTCTGATGGTTCATGACCCTGCCACAGGGATCCGTCATCAACTGGCCGGACCTCAGACAACATTTCTTACTTCAGTACACCATTAGCAAGGAACAACCCAAGTCTATTAAATCTTTATCCAAAATTCGTTAAGGCCGCGACGAGCCTCTTCACAAGTATGTTAAAAGGTTCAACATGACTTGTATTAACGTGGAGAACTTCGATAAGAGAATCGCCCTCCACTATGTCTGAAGTGGCCTCCGGACTGGTTCCGAGTTTTTTGTGTCTTTAGCGAAGAAAAAACCAGAATTCATAGAACAATTTCGACAATAGCCCTAAAAAGTATATAAACCTCGAGGATGCAATTGAGGCCCAGAGGAGTTTGGAGAATGGTGAGTTCTCTCACCAGAAAGCTAACCATAACTCATCATAGACTCAGAACTCCTCCAAGGACAGTCCACCCCGGGGTAAATACTCTAATTACACGCTTCTGAACACCCCCATGAAACAATTTTGAGGGTGGTATTGTAGACAGGGTTCCAAGACATTAAGAGGCCACCCCCTTTGAAGAAATATAAGTAGAAGGATTGTTCCAAATACTATTCATGGCACAAAATCTATGGCCATGAAACGCAGGATTGTTATCAACTTCAAGACGCTATCGAGTCCTTGATCAGGGCAAGGCAGCTTGATCAATACATCAACGATGTCCAAAGTGATGGACACCAAAGAAGAAGGAAAGAAAGGAGACGTAGTCTTCATCGAAGTCCTTCTCCACATCAAAGACAAAGAACATGGAGTCCACCTCGCTGTGACATAGACAACTAGTAAGGCAAGAACCGGGATGCTCTATTTGATGACAACGACGATTGCAATGCCCAACTCAATAGAACTATCAATACTATTGCTGGTGGATTTGTCGGCGGTGGTTTGTCCAATGTTGCCCATAAGAAAGCCACCAGGATGACCGTGCAAAGTGTCTCCTACTCTGAGCCTAAGTCACGAACCGGAGAATGAAAGACGAATTCCATCACTTTTTCAAATGAGAACTAAAACAAATTTATCCTATATCATGATGACCCACTAGTTATCTCAGGAATAATTTCTAATGATGAGGTCTGATATATTTTCGTGGACCAAGGAAGTTCAACATACATCTTGTTTATGGACCTTTACCAAAAGCTAGAATTTCCACATACGAAGCTAACTCCCTATGATGGGGAGCTTACAGGGTTCACTGGTGAGAAAATCACCTCCGGAGGATATTATGAGGTGCACTTGACCTTGGGGTCCCCTAAACTCTTCAAGATAGTCAAGGTAAGGTTTTTGGTCATGGACTACCTCTCGGCTTACAACATCATCTTGGGCCGCCCTGCCTTAAATGCATTTGGCGCCGTGGTATCCACTACTCACCTAGTCATGAAGTTCCCCAGCAAGAACAATGAGGTTGTCACAATAAAAGGTGACCAAATTGAAGCCCAAAAATTCTATAATGAAAGCCTCAAATTTTGTAGGATTCCTAAGGTAGCAAAAGTTAGCACATCTATCTCAGTCCTGGATCAAGTGAACATCTTTATGACCGAGCTAGATGTTCAAGAAGAAATCTGGGGTACAAGACCCCAGCTGGAGGGCGAACTCTGCCCCTCCAACTTGGTGCTAAGCTAGATCAGGTAACCAAGATTAAAGCGAATATAGAAGATGGGGAGATGCGCCGACTGATTGAGCTCTTGCAAAGAAACAAAGACTGCTTCGCCTAGACGTCCTCAGACATGCTTGAGCTTGACCTTGCCTTCATTTGTCATCACCTGTCTATCAGGGAAGATATAAGGCCAGTCTCCTAGAAGAAAAGAAAAGTTGGACTAGAAATGCAGCAAGTTATCAAAGAACAGGTAAAGGAGTTTCTCAGTGTCGGCGTCATCAGGGAAGTACTATATACCACATGGTTGTCCAATGTGGTCCTGGTGAAGAAGTCAAATGGGAAATGGAGAATGTGCATAGATTATGCAAACTTAAACAAAGCATGCCCTAAAGATTCGTACCTACTTCCTAATGTGGACAAACTGGTGGACAACTCCTTAGGTTTTCATTTGCTGTTATTCATGGATGTATACTCCGAGTACAATCAGATCCCAATGTACCCCGAGGACGAAGACAAGACCACCTTCATTACTGACAGGGTAAGCTACTACGACAAGGTTGCGCCTTTTGGTTTGAAAAACACAAGAGCCACCTACTAAAGAATGATGAATAGGGTTTTTGAAAACCAAGTAGGGAAGATGTTGGAGGTTTACATTGATGACATGACAGTGAAGACCCCACAAGGTGGATCTCATATGGTAGACCTCGAAGAAATGGTTGCATAACTCCAGAAGTATAATATGAGACTTAACCTGAAGAAATTCACTTTCGAGGTTCGGGAAGGCAAGTTTTTGGGCTTTATGTTGACTCACTGCGGAATTAAGACTAATCCAAATATATATTAAGTGGTGCTCAATATGCGTAGCCCTCAAAGTATTAAAGAAGTACAATAGTTGACTAGCTGGATTGCTATTCTCACACGTTTCCTTTCTAAAGCCGCTCACAAATCCCTCCCCTTATTGCTCAAAAAGGGGAAGAATTTTGAATAGACCCAGGAGTATGAATAGGTCTTTTCCTCATTGAAAAACCTTTTGTCCTTTCCCCCCATACTGACAAGACTAGAACCCGATGAAACATTATATTTGTACCTTTCGATTCACGGAGAGGCTATAAGTTCAATATTAATCCGGGAGATAGCAGAATGATAAAAGTTAATCTACTTCATAAGTAAGGTTTTGCAAGGGCTAGAATTAGGATACCAAAAGATTGAAAAGGTCTCTTATGAACTTATCACCATGGCTGGGAGACTCCGACAATACTTTCAGTGTCATCCCATGGTAGTAAGGATGGATCAACCTATATGCCAGGTGCTGCACAAGCTAGACTTAGTAGAAAAAAATGATTGCTTGGTCAATTGAGCTTTCTAAGTTCGGAATCATATATGAGCCTTGGCTAGCTATAAAAGTTCAGGCACTTTCTAATTTTCTAGAAGAACTTACATCGAAACTTGATGACCCCAAAAGGATTTCTTGTACCATATATGTTGATGGATCTTTGAACCCTAAGGGAAGTGGTGCCGGGTGATTTTGGAAAATTCTGAAGGAGTGATAGTGGAAAGCTCCCTAAAGTTTGAAACATCAAACAATCAAGCGGAGTATGAAGCATGTATTGTCATAAGATGTCATAATACTTGTTTAACATGTTTGTTGAATTTCGAGACGTTTTGAGTTAATTTAAGCACTTTGCCACAACATAGAACATGTAAAATAGTTGTTTTAATTCAGGAAAATAGCATAAATGCTAAATCGAAGAAAATAAATAAGGAAAATTTTATTAACAGGACACAAATGTGTGAAAGATGATGTGGTTAAATTTTGAGAACAAACGAAGTTAGTTTGGCATTTTTAATGACATTGCGATAGTGTTTGAAGACCAAAATAATCTAATAAATGGATCAGAGACCCGTAGGGGTATGAGCAAGTGTAATATAGAAGAATGAAGATTAATGTGAGAGTAGAAAGAAGTTGAAATGGACACTTTGAAATTCTAAATTCAGTTCTATAAGATTTAATTTAACCCAGGGATGAATAGTAAAACTAAGTGTCTAACAAAGGTGTATAATGAGATATATGGAAATATAGAACTAGGAAATGAAGGAAATCCTAGAATTTTTTACAATGCCTGTGAAGGTTAGAAAATTCATTTCTGAAAGATTAAAGTGTCTTTAGCAGATAAAATGTTACCAGTGAGATTTCACTTTTCCCTTTTTTTTCTTTTTTTTTCCTCCACCGCCTCTCACTCTCACGTTGTCTGCTGTTTCCAAAAGAAGGAACAAAATAGAGAGGAAAGAAAGAAAGATCAAGGAGGAAGAAGGGGGAATCAAGAAGAAAGAAAGATAAAGAGGAAGAAGATGGGAAGGAAAAGAAGATTAAAGCTCCAAGTTGAGGTAGAGGGTTTCTTTCATCCTTTCTACTCTTTCTTTGTTTTCTAAAGTCTTGGAAACTTGAGATTTGAATGATGATTTTGAAATGGAAAAGATGATTTTGTGATGATTATGATTTGAGAACTTGATTTCTTGATTTAACTCTTGATGGTTTTTAAGATTTGGAAAATGGGTTTTATACCCATATTGAAATTTAATGTTTTATGAGTGATTTGGATGCATATTTGTGATGATTTGATGTTGTTGTTGATGTTTAATGGATTGGTATAGGTTGGGATGGCTTAAAGGCTCTGTGTTTTGCAAATTTTCATGTGGTAATCGATTACATAACCCTTGTAATTGATTACCAAGCTTATGGAACTGCGAATTATGCTTCTAGGCAGCTTGTAATCAATTACATCCTGCTTATAACCGATTACAAGGCTTCTGGGTAAGATGTAATTGATTACATCTTGTTTGTAATCGATTACAGTGGTTCTGCCAAGTTGGTAATCGATTACCAAGGTCATGTGATCGATTACCAGGCCCCTGATTTGAGGATTTTGGTCTGAAAATGATGGAAACAAAGTTCTTTATCCCATGTAACCTAAATACAAACCTTAAACCTTGAATTGAATGGTTGGAATTCACTAGATTGTGAAAAGATTATGCATCCAAACAAATTTGAGAAAATAATTTCATAATATGATTGAATCAAATGAGATTGATGACATAAATATCATGAGTATAAATGAATTGATCATGATGCTAAGATATGTGATTGATGAATTTGAATACCCATGATGAGAATGATTGGATTAGGCATTATATTGCATTTTTTATGATTGATGAACAAAATGATTTGATTTTCATGGGTATCCCTTTGTGGAACTGGACTGAGTGAGGCTTTGGATATGCCTTATACTAGGGTAAGTTTTGGATAATGGTAAGAGAGAATTTGAGAATCTCCCTACACCAAAGTAATTGAGGTTGAGGAAGACCTCCCTCTTTACCCATGCTTCCCTAAACATCAAGTATTGGAGGAAAACCTCTTTACTTAGGGTTATCCTAAACCCCCAGTTTACAGGGAGCAGACTAAACTTCTCTTATCTCTGATGATCGATAATGTAACGCCCCTTTTTGGGAGGGAACGTCACATTGTCAAATAAAATAAAATGCAAAAATTAAATAAACAAACGATTAAGACCCGATTCATTTTATTTAATTGATGTTTAACCATGTGAGCAAAATTGGTAATATATATATTTTTTTATAATAATAATAATGATAATACGGAATGTGGATAAAAGTGACGAATAAAACAATACACCGAATTTGCACCTGAATAGCATACATATACATATATAGAATTTGATACAACTGTTTTGTAGACACAAGCCTGACCATCACCAAAAAGCAAAACTATACCCGCCCCAAGGGAAAGATCATGCATATATAAAATATACAGCCCCACCAAAAATAGAAAAAAACACATCAGGCCCCTAAAAATAAAAACACTGGCAGCCATCAGTAGCCACCAATGATCATCGACCCCTCAGATAAAAAGGGACCGATTCAGGATCCTCAGGAGGACCCTCATCAGGATCTTCCTCATCCGAGGACACTTCCATGGGAACCACAGAAGCACGGGACGGAGGCCGAGCGGTGGAATCAAAAGAATCCTCCTGCGGGGTGTAATAACGGGCACCCCACATCTCCCTAATAGGCAGGTAAAACTCCAGACGCAAGCTGAGGTGGCAGGTGAGGACAGGTGCCTCATGACGTCTCCAGGCAAGTGCTATCGACACGTCTCCCAAGTACACACAGCGGTCGGAGTTCAGGTTGATGTGCCAGCACTCGGCCCCCAAGGAAGGTCGACGCACATCTCCCAGAACCCACGCATACGTGCGGACATCGTCGCGGAGAAGTCAATCTTGTGCGAGCCGAAAAGCCGGGAAGGCAGGATCTTTTATCTCTTTACCGTCGTCTTCGATCAGTACAGGGTACACATAAACAGCAAATAATAGAAGCACAGGGAAAAGAGGTAAGACATCCTACATCATTACCAGTTATAGCATGCTAGAAACAGAACGGCACCACGCGCCCAAATAGCAATCCAACACATCATATTCAATTAATGAGCAGTAATCTCAACAGCAAGTAATTAAACAGTTCCAGGCATATAATTATTATAATGACAGTTAGATCAAGTATAGTTACAGAAATGAGAATTAATGATAACAGTGTATATCATGACTCGTATGCATGCTTTCCCAAATTCCTACTCCATGGAGCTAGACTCAATCAGTCGGAGAGAAAGATCAGGAGACATGTTTGTGACTTGGCTGCCGAGGCCAGTGCTATCAACAAATTTTCTCGTGCACAATCATGGCATTGTATAGACATTCTACACTAGATCACGATATAGGACAGTGTCAAGTCCGGATCGTCGGTGCGTTTGCATCGGTTTGCCCCACAGGCAGAGGAGCTACCAACTGCCCATTGTGAAGGACCCGCACCCCGACGCCCCCAAGGTCATAACACGACCCACACTTGTCTACTCGCACCCGCACTAAGGTGTGTTCAATCTCCTAGGCAATTTGGCCTTACAACATTCCACAAGGACATCACATTGCATAAGATACTATGCATGCTCATATATGATCCACAATCTCATACAAGTTCATAATATGCCACATTAGGCCAATATAAACATCATTATATAAATGGTCACTCACATGGACCCATAATCACATAATATAAGTATCAAGCCCATTAATACATCATTAGGTTCGTTATGAATCCTAAATTAAACTTTGTTCTCCTTTCTAAGGTTCATGTTCAAAAATCAATCTTTATAGCCAACTTAATATTCCAAGACAACTCACTTCCCCATAACTTACATTTTATTTGAGCTCTTAGGCCTCACATTCTCATGTTCTTCACTCACTTAGAATCTCCTTAATTCTTATGACACTTTCACTCTTGGTTCTTTGAAAATTTATGAAGTCTTAGCTTTAATAAATTCTTCTAATTTCTTAATCATCCATTTCATTACTTAGGTTTACAATTACCTAATTAATTATGCTTCCAATTCATTAAAATCACATTTTCCACCTAAAATTGCCCTAGAGGCCGTGGCCTCCTATAAATTCAATTTCAAATCTTTTCAAGTCATAATCATGTACATCATTCCCTTAATTATTTAAATTGTTCACTTGTCCAATTAACTCACCAAGAACCTAGGTTCTTGGATCCAAAACCGTAGCCACCATGAGAATTCCAACTTCAAATTTTTCTTCCATTACATTCCATTTCATACCTTGATAATTTAAGTCTTATGCCAATTACAATTTCAACACAAACTCCTCTAATTTTCTAACCTAAAACCGTGGCACTCTTGAAGGGTGTTCAATCAATTTTTCATCCATTTTAAATCACTCAATCCATTCCAACAATCCATCATATACAACCAATCAAACCAATAGCATAAATTAATTAAAATCAACACATAACATAATTAATCATTAAAATCAAGAACAACCCTCATTAGGGTTCTTCACAAACCAACACATCCAAGGTTCCTAGATGCTAAAAATGGTTGAAGAGGAGTGTCTTCCTCTTACTTGTGTGTAGAAATCAAATGAACTCCAAGAAAGCTCCTTGGATTTTCGGATTTGGCCACCAAAATCCCTAAAAATGGTGACTTTGTTAGAATAAATACCAAAGCTTGAAAAATGAAGCATGAGTGGTCATAGAAGAGACCATGAGCACGAAAATGAGAGGGAAGGAAGAGTGGTCATGAAACTTACCCAAAATGCTCAAAGTTGGAGCTTGGAGAAAATGGTGAAAATGGAGGATTTTCAAGAAGCTCCAAGAGGGAAAGGTGTTTAGAATGGTGAGGAGAGTAAGAAAATGTAATTTGTTTAAATTTTTGTGAAGGTTGGAGGGGCTGGATGGTGGCTGGCTGTGGAAGTGCTAGAGAGAAGGAGGAGAGAAAAATTGAAGAAGAAAGGAGAAGAAATGGTAGAGAGAAAAGTGTTTTGGAAATTAATGTATTTTGTGTAATAAAATGGAGTAAGGAAAAATCAATTTTCCCTTGCCTTGGGCTGCAATCAGCCGTGTGGGGAGAGAGAGAAGAGAGAGGGAATTTGGCTTCCTTTGGAAGCTAAAGCACATGGGTCAAAGGTAAGGTCAAAGCTTCTTAAGGAAGCTTTGATTATTTAATCAATAAATTTGAATTAAAGTTGATAGATTTGACATAAAGTAGATTACATTAGGATAATGTGATAAGATTTTTATTACACACTATTATCCAATAGATAATAGTTACAGCTGACAGAAGTCAGTATTTAGTTAATCTGACAGATGAATTTTTCGCTGTATTGATTTAATTATATCTGTTAAAATTTCTCGAAGATTGTGGAACCTCGTAAACTGTGTCAAGTCTCGGGTTTAGTAAGATCCCCCGTCGACATGTCCATAGTCCAAGGTTCTCAGAGAAAACATCGTGTTTCTCTGGTTCTGCTCAGCGCGCACGCAAAACGAGAAAGATATTAAAATATTCGACGATTCCAAAAATTTCCAGAAAATTCTCAAAAATTGCAAATATTATAAAACGACTATCCATCATATAAATTTCTAATTTTTAAAGCATTACAGTCATTTTCACGACTCTGCTCAATGTTCGCGTAAAATGAGGAATATATTAAAATATTCATCGTTCCCGGATAATTCTGAAAAAATTCACATAAATCACAAATATTGGAAAATGACTATTCATGGTGAAATAATCAATTTCCGGAGTGTTACACTAGTCTCAGCAATTCTCAGCCCAGTGTGCACGTAAAACGAGAAATATATTAAAATATTCATCATTTCTGAAAAATTTCAAAAAAATTCCTAAAAATTAAGAATATTATAAAATGATGATTTATGATCAAATATGTATTTTTCGGGATGTTACAACACTCCCCTACTAAAAGGAATTTCATCTTCGAAATTTACATACCTTAAAATAATTTTGGATGTTGCTCCATCATCTTATCTTCCAATTCCCAAGTCGCATCACCAGTTGCTTCATTCCAAATCACCTTTACCAATGGAATCTCCTTGCCTCGTAGTTGCTTTATCCGTCGATCCTCGATTCTCGCAGGAGACGTTTCAAAGGTCAGGTTCTCTTTTAACTGTACTGTGTCCGGTGCTATAACATGACTTGGATCAGGTAAATATTTATGAAGTTGTGACACATGGAATACATTATGTATGTTTGAAAGAATAGGGGGTAAGGCTATCTGGTAAGCTACTGGACCTATTCGGCGAAGAATTTGGTAAGGTCCAAGGAATTTCGGAGTGAGTTTTCTAGATTTCAAGGCCCGGCCGACCCCAGTCATGGGTGTGACTTTCAGGAACACATGCTCACCTTCTTCAAACTCAAGAGGCTTTCTTCTCTTATCTGCATAGCTCTTCTGTCGGCTCTGAGCAGTTCTCATCTTCTCTTGAATCATCTTAACCTTCTCGGTTGTCTGCTGGATAATGTCTGGTCCAATCGTAAGACGCTCGCCGTCTTGGTACCAACATAATGGTGTTCGACACCGTCTTCCATACAGAGCTTCATAGGGTGCCATCCCTATACTCGAATGATGACTGTTATTGTAGGTGAACTCCACTAGTGGTAGAACTTCATCCCAACTTCCAGTCTGTTCCATAGAACAAGCTCTAAGTAGGTCCTCTAGAGATTGGATCGTCCTTTCTGATTGACCATCGATTTGCGGATGATACGCTGAACTCAGGCGCAATCTCGTTCCCAACGAAGCTTGTAAACTTTGCCAAAACTTTGAGGTAAACCTCAGATCTCTATCCGAGACTATACTCGTAGGCACACCATGTAATCTGACAATTTCCCCAATATACAGCCGGGTCAGCTTTTCCAAATTGTACCTTATGTTAATCGGGAGGAAATGAGCCGATTTTGTAAGTCGATCAACTATTACCCAAATCAAATCATGTCCCATCCTTGTCCTTGGCAATCCCACAACAAAGTCCATTGCGATGCTGTCCCACTTCCATTCAGGAATAGACAATGGTTGCAGCAACCCAGCAAGTCGCTGATGTTCCACTTTGGCTTTTTGACATACTAGACAAGTCGATACACATCTAGTGACATCACTCTTTAGTCCATGCCACCAGAACAACTTCTTCAAGTCTTGGTACATCTTCGTTATACCAGGGTGCATACTTAGCTTGCTAGTGTAGGCATGATCCACAATATATCGTCTAAGCTCTTGGTCACAAGGAATACAAACTCTACCTCGGAATCTCAGAATTCCATCTGTTCCTTCTTCGAACTCTATTTTCTCGCCCTGTTTCATTTGTTCTCTTATTCCTTACAAGAATTCATCGGTCTTCTGTTTTTCCCGTATGTCTTCCATCAACTCGCTTGAGATGGTAACCATATTCATGCAAATTCTTCCGGGTTCCAACTTAACAAATGACCATACATCTCTAAATTGTTCGATGAGATCTCTTTCCTTAATCATCAAGGCAGAAGCACTGATAGTCTTTCTACTTAAGGCGTCAGCCACAACATTCGCCTTGCCAGGGTGGTACAACAACTGGAAATCATAATCCTTTAAAAACTCTAGCCATCTTCGCTGTCTCATATTCAGCTCTTTCTGATCGTACAAGTACTTCAAGCTCTTGTGGTCACTGAAGATGTTGAATGTCGCTCCATAAAGGAAATGTCTCTATATCTTCAGAGCAAAAACCACAGCTGCCAACTCCAAATCATGAGTCGGGTAATTCTTTTCATGCACTCGCAACTGTCGCGAAGCATAGGCTACCACCTTTCGGTGTTGCATAAGAACATATCCCAATCCTTGATACGAAGCATCACAGTACACCTCGAACGGTTCATTCGGATCAGGTAACACCAATACATGTGAGGTAGTCAATCGTTTCTTCAACTCTTGAAAACTCTGCTCACATCTATCAGTCCATTCGAAAGCTTGATTCTTCTTTGTCAATTGAGTGAGCGGTCCGGCAATCTTGGAAAACCCTTCTATGAACCTCCGGTAATATCCGGCTAAACCAATGAAACTACGGACTTCCGTCACTGACTTCGGTTGTTCCCACTGCTGTACTGCTTCTACTTTGGATGGATCCACTGCAATTCCTTCTTTTGAGATCACATGACCCAAAAACTTCACATCATCAAGCCAAAACTCGCACTTCGACAGCTTGGCATATAGTTCCTTTTCCTTCAAAATCTGAAGAACTATGCTGAGGTGCTCAGCATGATCCTCCTGATTCTGGGAGTATATCAGGATGTCATCAATGAAGACGACAACAAACTTATCCAAGTACGGACGAAAGATGCGGTTGATATAGTCCATGAAAATAGCAGGTGCATTCGTCACACCAAACGGCATCACAAGATACTCGTAATGACCGTATCGCGTACGAAAAGTAGTCTTGGGTATATCCTCCGTCTTCACTCTTATCTGATGATACCCAGATCTCAAGTCAATCTTCGAAAATACCGCTGCCCCCTTCAGTTGGTCCATCAAGTCGTCAATTCTTGGGAGAGGATATTTGTTCTTGATTGTCAACTTGTTCAATTGCCTGTAGTCCACACACAATCTTGAGGTACCGTCCTTCTTTCAAACTAGTAACACAGGTGCTCCCCACGGGGACACACTCGGTCTAACGAACTGCTTCTCCAAAAGCTCTTCTAGCTGCTTCTTAAGTTCGGCTAATTCTGTCGGTGACATTCGGTAAGGTGCTATAGACACGGGACCAGCTCCCGGTACTAGATCAATAGCAAACTCGATCTCACGTGCCGGTGGTAAACCAGGTACTTCTTCAGGGAAGATCTCAAGAAATTCCTTCACTACCGGAATAGTACTCAAATCAACCTCACTCTCAACCCTCAAAGAAGATAATAGCATGTACCCCTGAGCTCCTTCTTTCAAGAAAGCTCGTGCTTGGTTGGCCGTCAAGTATCTAGAATTCTCATCCACAGGAAAGACTATGGTCTTACTAGAACAATCTAACAGAACATGGTTGGAAGATAACCAGTCCATCCCTAGGATTATATCTAACTGTGAAAGAGGTAAACAGATCAAATCGACAGAAAAGATTCGACCTTCAACAATCAAAGGACACTTCAAATAGACTTTGGTAGTAACTACCGGTTTATCAGTGGGGTTGATACAGGTCAATTCAAAAGGTAGTTCAGACACAGGTAAACCAAGTCGTAGCACACAGTCATATGATATGAAAGAATGGGTTGCCCCAGAGTCATACAATACTTTTAAAAGATTACCTTCTATGGCGCCTTCTCCTTGAATCAAGTCGTCGGATTCAGAAGCTTCAACTCCACTCATAGTATAAACTCGACCTCCGGCTTGCGGTTTCTTGGCTCGGGTTGCATTGACTGAAGGTTCAGCCTTTGCTTGGTTACAATCTCTGGACATATGGCCCGGTTTGCCACATCTGAAGCAAATGATTCCTTTTATCGTGCAGTCTCTTGTGAGATGATCCTTCCCACACTTCAAGCATTTGGACGGGTAGGTCGTATTCTGACCAGTTCGATTTCCAGAAGAACCTCCACCTGAACTTCCACCGATTAGTTGTTGACTCCCCGTTGGTCGGTTATAGGGCTTCTTCTGAAAGCGATTTGAACCACTGCCTCCGCCTCTTTGGGACCGTACAGGCCCAAAGTTCCTGTTTCTCGAGTCTCTAGCCTGCTCCAAGGCTTCAACTTCACAGCAAGTGTCTAACAGTTCTGAGAACACCTTCATCTTCAGGGTGATCACAGCTTTCTTCACTTTATACCTCAGTCCTTCGGTGAATTTCCAGCATTTCCAGGCTTCATCAGTTTGATGCTGGTAATGGGTCGAGAACTTCTCCAAATTCTCAAACTTAGTGGCGTACTTGCTGACGGTCATGTTCCCTTGTCTCAGGTTGAGGAACTCCATCTCCTTTGCGTGTCTCGCATTCGCAGGAAAGTATTTGTCCAAGAACTTGTTCTTGAACACATCCCATGTGATGTCAGCTCCTTCGGCTTCTAGTGCTCTTTGAGCTCCATTCCACCAGTCTTCGGCGTTGCCCACCAGCATGAAAGTAGCATAGTTCACCTTCTTATCTTCGGCACAGTTCATGCCTCGGAACACCTTTTCCAGTTCCTTGATCCACGACTAGCCTTGTCTGGATCAAATTCTCCCTTGAACTGCGGAGGGTTATGACGACGAAACTCGCTAAGTTTTGCGCATCGGCGGCCGCCTCAAGTCGTTGAGCGCTTTTTCTTGTTGTTGAGCAGCGCGTTCATTTTGTTGGGCGATGACTTCAGCCATTCTCTGCATCGCTTCGATAGCAGCTGCCATTTCTCCACCTCTTGCCATCTTGCTTTTCTCTCAAATTAGATTACTGAAAACATAAGAAAAGTCAGAGGAATCCACTCAAGACACCCATCACAGAGATTCACACAGTAAAAACAAGACAGACTCACACTCAAGACCCAAAGAAAACATAAACCGGGGCTCTGATACCAACTTAATGTAACGCCCCTTTTTGGGAGGGAACGTCACATTGTCAAATAAAATAAAATGCAGAAATTAAATAAACAAACGATTAAGACCCGGTTCATTTTATTTAATTGATGTTTAACCATGTGAGCAAAATTGGTAATATATATATATTTTTTTATAATAATAATAATGATAATACGGAATGTGGATAAAAGTGACGAATAAAACAATACACCGAATTTGCACCTGAATAGCATACATATACATATATAGAATTTGATACAACTGTTTTGTAGACACAAGCCTGACCATCACCAAAAAGCAAAACTATACCCGCCCCAAGGGAAAGATCATGCATATATAAAATATACAGCCCCACCAAAAATAGAAAAAAACACATCAGGCCCCTAAAAATAAAAACACTGGCAGCCATCAGTAGCCACCAATGATCATCGACCCCTCAGATAAAAAGGGACCGATTCAGGATCCTCAGGAGGACCCTCATCAGGATCTTCCTCATCCGAGGACACTTCCATGGGAACCACAGAAGCACGGGACGGAGCCCGAGCGGTGGAATCAAAAGAATCCTCCTGCGTGGTGTAATAACGGGCACCCCACATCTCCCTAATAGGCAGGTAAAACTCCAGACGCAAGCTAAGGTAGCAGGTGAGGACAGGTGCCTCATGACGTCTCCAGGCAAGTGCTATCGACACGTCTCCCAAGTACATGCAGCGGTCGGAGTTCATGTTGATGTGCCAGCACTCTGGCCCCCCAAGGAAGGTCAGACGCACATCTCCCAGGAACCCACGCATACGTGCAGACATCGTCGCAGTAGAAGTCAATCTTGTGCAGGCCGAAGCGGGAAGGCAGGATCTTCTCGTCTCCTTACCGTCGTCTTCGATCGGTCACAGGTACACATAAACAAGCAAATAATAGAAGCACGGGGAAAGAGGTAAGACATCCTACATCATTACCAGTTATAGCATGCTAGAAACAGAACGGCACCACGCGCCCAAATAGCAATCCAACACATCATATTCAATTAATGAGCAGTAATCTCAACAGCAAGTAATTAAACAGTTCCAGGCATATAATTATTATAATGACAGTTAGATCAAGTATAGTTACAGAAATGAGAATTAATGATAACAGTGTATATCATGACTCGTATGCATGCTTTCCCAAATTCCTACTCCATGGAGCTAGACTCAATCAGTCGGAGAGAAAGATCAGGAGACATGTTTGTGACTTGGCTGCCGAGGCCAGTGCTATCAACAAATTTTCTCGTGCACAATCATGGCATTGTATAGACATTCTACACTAGATCATGATATAGGACAGTGTCAAGTCCGGATCGTCGGTGCGTTTGCATCGGTTTGCCCCACAGGCAGAGGAGCTACCAACTGCCCATTGTGAAGGACCCGCACCCCGACGCCCCCAAGGTCATAACACGACCCACACTTGTCTACTCGCACCCGCACTAAGGTGTGTTCAATCTCCTAGGCAACTTGGCCTTACAACATTCCACAAGGACATCACAATGCATAAGATACTATGCATGCTCATGTATGATCCACAATCTCATACAAGTTCATAATATGCCACATTAGGCCAATATAAACATCATTATATAAATGGTCACTCACATGGACCCATAATCACATAATATAAGTATCAAGCCCATTAATACATCATTAGGTTCGTTATGAATCCTAAATTAAACTTTGTTCCCCTTTCTAAGGTTCATGTTCAAAAATCAATCTTTATAGCCAACTTAATATTCCAAGACAACTCACTTCCCCATAACTTACATTTTATTTGAGCTCTTAGGCCTCACATTCTCATGTTCTTCACTCACTTAGAATCTCCTTAATTCTTATGACACTTTCACTCTTGGTTCTTTGAAAATTTATGAAGTCTTAGCTTTAATAAATTCTTCTAATTTCTTAATCATCCATTTCATTACTTAGGTTTACAATTACCTAATTAATTATGCTTCCAATTCATTAAAATCACATTTTCCACCTAAAATTGCCCTAGAGGCCGTGGCCTCCCTATAAATTCAATTTCAAGTCTTTTCAAGTCATAATCATGTACATCATTCCCTTAATTATTTAAATTGTTCACTTGTCCAATTAACTCACCAAAACCCTAGGTTCTTGGCTCCAAAACCGTAGCCACCATGAGAATTCCAACTTCAAATTTTTCTTCCATTACATTCCATTTCATACCTTGATAATTTAAGTCTTATGCCAATTACAATTTCAACACAAACTCCTCTAATTTTCTAACCTAAAACCGTGGCACTCTTGAAGGGTGTTCAATCAATTTTTCATCCATTTTAAATCACTCAATCCATTCCAACAATCCATCATATACAACCAATCAAACCAATAGCATAAATTAATTAAAATCAACACATAACATAATTAATCATTAAAATCAAGAACAACCCTCATTAGGGTTCTTCACAAACCAACACATCCAAGGTTCCTAGATGCTAAAAATGGTTGAAGAGGAGTGTCTTCCTCTTACTTGTGTGTAGAAATCAAAAGAACTCCAAGAAAGCTCCTTGGATTTTCGGATTTGGCCACCAAAATCCCTAAAAATGGTGACTTTGTTAGAATAAATACCAATGCTTGAAAAATGAAGCATGAGTGGTCATAGAAGAGACCATGAGCACGAAAATGAGAGGGAAGGAAGAGTGGTCATGAAACTTACCCAAAATGCTCAAAGTTGGAGCTTGGAGAAAATGGTGAAAATGGAGGATTTTCAAGAAGCTCCAAAAGGGAAAGGTGTTTAGAATGGTGAGGAGAGTAAGAAAATGTAATTTGTTTAAATTTTTGTGAAGGTTGGAGGGGCTGGATGGTGGCTGGCCGTGGAAGTGCTAGAGAGAAGGAGGAGAGAAAAATTGAAGAAGAAAGGAGAAGAAATGGTAGAGAGAGAAAGTGTTTTGGAAATTAATGTATTTTGTGTAATAAAATGGAGTAAGAAAAAATCAATTTTCCCTTGCCTTGGGCTGCAATCAGCCATGTGGGGAGAGAGAGAAGAGAGAGGGAATTTGGCTTCCTTTGGAAGCTAAAACACATGGGTCAAAGGTAAGGTCAAAGCTTCTTAAGGAAGCTTTGATTATTTAATCAATAAATTTGAATGAAAGTAGATAGATTTGACATAAAGTAGATTACATTAAGATAATATGATAGGATTTTTATTACACACTATTATCCAATAGACAATAGCTACAGCTGACAGAAGTCAGTATTTAGTTAATCTGACAGATGA
This sequence comes from Ormosia emarginata, assembly GCA_029884605.1. Taxonomy (NCBI): domain Eukaryota; kingdom Viridiplantae; phylum Streptophyta; class Magnoliopsida; order Fabales; family Fabaceae; genus Ormosia; species Ormosia emarginata. The sequence goes on along the minus strand of JAQQTP010000049.1, from coordinate 447,755 downwards.
ATTTTTCGCTGTATTGATTTAATTGTATCTGTTAAAATTTCTCGAAGATTGTGGAACCTCGTAAACTGTGTCAAGTCTCGGGTTTAGTAAGATCTCCCGTCGACATGTCCATAGTCCAAGGTTCTCAGAGAAAACATCGCGTTTCTCTGGTTCTGCTCAGCGCGCACGTAAAACGAGGAATATATTAAAATATTCGATGGTTCTGGAAAATTCTCAAAAATTGCAAATATTATAAAACGACTATCCGTCATATAAATTTCCAATTTTTAAAGCATTACAGTCTTTTTCACGACTCTGCTCAATGTTCGCGCAAAACGAGGAATATATTAAAATATTCATCATTCCCGGATAATTCAGAAAAAATTCACATAAATCACAAATATTGGAAAATGACTATTCATGGTGAAATAATCAATTTCCGGAGTGTTACACTGGTCTCAGCAATTCTCAGCCCAGTGTGCACGCAAAACGAGGAATATATTAAAATATTCATCGTTTCCGAAAAATTCCAGAAAAATTCCTAAAAATCAAGAATATTATAAAATGATGATTTATGATCAAATATGTATTTTTCGGGATGTTACAGATAATGTGAGGATGGACTTTCTCTACAACACCCTATTGGGGATGTCACATTTCCGAACAACAATAATAAAACCTTTACCCAAGTTATAAATTATTTCGTAATATATAATAACATAGGTTGTAAAAATATTTTTTTAACATTATTTTATAAAATAAAATAAACAAAACATAAAATAAAACAAACTATTACATACACACCATAATTATACATATGATTTTATTTTTAATAGGTATAAATAATTTACATATTACAAACTATTTAATTAAAACAAGAACCGTCTTTGGTTTAAAGCAAACCATAAACTAGCCCAAGCATAACATTAAAAGTTATGATCCTCCGAAGAATCCTCCTCGGGAAGATCATCGGAAGACCGAAATACTCTGGTAACACCATACCACACTGCAATCAATCCATATGATATGGATGATCTCGAGGTTCACCTTCCTCGAACTGGTCACTCGGTTGCTGCTCCTTGTTGTATTGACAATCTAGCAGTTGCTCCTCTTCTATTTCCTCAACGACTTTACTAACATAAATAATAATACGTAAAAATATATAAAGAGGTGAGACAATCTACATCATTACTAGCATAGCAGTAAAGAAAACGACAATACAAACAAATATAATAGTTAATATAACAATTCATATTATCACATATTCAAAATATCATAAATCAAATTATAACTATTCACACAGTGATGCAGATTAAATATGCCATGCACTCAGACTCGTTCCTACTCTATGGACCTAAACACAAACATCAGAGAGAATGATCTGGTAGACATGTCTGCACATCAGGCTGCCTTAACCAACTATTACACAGTCAAATACGTCGTGTAAACAGCACATAGTCAAATACGTCGTGTGAATGGTAACAGTCAAATACGTCGTGTACGTCCAGGCATAGTACCAGACAGTCCCCAATAGATCATGATTAAGAATAGTATTTGTCGAGATTGCTAGTGTGTGTTAACAGTTACCACGGCCCAGAGGAGCTACCAACTGTCCACATGTGAAATCTACTGCACACTAACGCCTCCAAGTTCTCCATATGAACACACTACGCCTATCACACCCGCAACACAGTGTAATTCATCTTGTAAGTCAATTGTCAATTTCAACCAAATTGACATACCACTCTATGTATATAATGATCCATAATTACAAAAATACCCTCAGTATCACCATGAATCATAATTACATAAATATCCTCATTGTCACCATAATTACAAAAATACCCTTAGTATTAATAATTCCAAAAATAGTATGTCTCCACTTGACAGTATTATTTTCCAACATGTCCGAGTCCACCACTTTGGCCCGACAGTAAAAATTACTATTCCTATTAGTTGCACAAACATTTTATCGCATTTTTCAATCGTGTAAATATTTTTCAATGTTTTCTCAATTGCGTAGTTTAAAATCCACTATTTTAAATACACGTAAGTTATTTCTACTGTTTTTCATTGTATAAAATATTTCTTAATGTTCCAAATTACATTTTTAAACTTTCCAAAACTAAAAATATTATTTGGACATCATTTTCCATTTTTCTTACAAAAATTACTCTAAGAAATAATTCTGACGTTTTTCTCAAAAATTCGATTTTAATATTCTTGTACAATTAATTTTATTCTTTAACTACGTAAAATATTTTCTTGCTTTCTAAATGCCATTTTGAAACATTTTTCAATACTTGCTCATTATTAATCAATTTTTGACAGCATTTTGTTTAGAAAATCCACTAAGTGATATTTTTCTACGTATTCCATTTAAAAATTTCTTTATTTAATTATAACCATAAAATACACTTTGAAAATTGCTAACATACTTTAAAACTCAAAGGTAAGTATTTTTCAAGTGTCTAAAATTTATTTCTTTTCTATACTAGACTTCTAATAAAAATTTGTTTACTTATTTGGTTCTTGAAAATCCATTGTAAATTAATTCTTTTTAAGTTAACTAACTAGTCTACACATAGAAAATAAGTTTTTGATTAATTATACATTAGAAAGCATTTTTGACCGAATTCCACCATTCTTTGTACAAATCATTTTTAAATTATTTTCCATCCTCTAAATTATTGTGAAATCCATTAACTTAATTAAATTAATTAAGTCATCCATTCAAAAATGGTTGAGAACATTTTAGTTCTCTTTTTCATAGTAAAACCGTGAGCTCTTCATCATGTGTTCTTTGGAACACTTATGCAAATCTTAACATATTATTCATATCTCACAATAGATATCATATATCTATAAACACATACCATATATTAAAGCAATCATAAAACACATACTAAAATATCAAAGCTATAGACATGCTTGCATGCATAATAAATCACAAATAGAAAAGACAATAAACATGCACACAAAATTAATCACAAATAGAAAAGACAACAAACAACCAAGTGAATGAATCCTTATGGATTCTTCACCACAATAACATCCATTTTCTCACCACCACACATGGTTGATGAGATTAAATCTCCCTCTTACCTATAAGGAAGACAAGATCTACTTGGACTCCTGCTTAGAAAATTTGTGTAGCTTCAACAAAAATCCTAACAAGCTTAAACAAATTATAAAGTCATAAACTATGGTTGAAAAAGATAAACCATGGATCAATCATGGCTTAGAACATCAAAAATCAAATTAGAAACAAGAAACAAGAATTTTCACCTTATAGGAAAGAAACTTCAAAGTGATTTTCCAAGCTCCAAATGGATGATTTTGTAAAAACTCACAACTAGAGATGTTCTTAGAATATGGTTTAGGTTTAGGAAATGAAGTTGGATGAAATTTTTGATGAGTGGAAGTGTTAGAGAAGCTTGATGGCCGAATGGTGTGTAGAAGGAGACTTAGGAGTTTTCTTTGAGTTCTTTGGTAGAAAGAGAAAAGAATGAATGGTTAGAATAATTGAATGAATTATTATGAAGTGAAAAATAGCCCCCCCCATAATGCATGGCTGTAGAGCATCAATTATGGAGCTTGTCTCCTTTGTTGACAAACTAGACTTACTAATGACCATTGATGGATTCAATGGTGGATGTTCAAGCTTCTAGCAACTCCATGATTGCATACTTAGAGCATATGGCCGAAATATGCATAGGAAATTCAATCAAAATTTGATTGATTTCATAAACCTATTTATGTTTAAGTGCTCCTAGTTTGTTTTAATTAATAATTAGCTAGGTTCCTTTGTATTTTAGTTAATCATTTATTTACTTAGAGTCCCTAATCTTCTACTTAATTATACTAGTACATTACCTAACTAAAATTTGATGAAAAACTAATTAGGTTTAATCCATTTAATTATCACTTAAATCCTTTAGATTAACTTAATTAGGTTTTGACTAATTATTCCATTAAGTTAGATTTTAAACTAACTAATCTACTAAATCTAACCAATTTATGGATTTTCAACCTTTTGGTTTAGAATTTTACAAGCTATTTACGTTGGTAAATTTTTTTCTAAACGTGGGTCCCACAAACCCAAACGTGGGTCCCACAAACCCAAACATGGGTCCCACAAGCCAAACGTGGGTCTCACAGACTTTTCTGCATGATAAATATTTTTATTATACAGAAAAATCCTAAAAATTAAAAGATTGATATACGTATTATTCGGAATTGGGTTTAGTAAGATCCCCACTCCAAATAATCAAACAAGATTTTTCCCAAATTAAAATTATTATTTTCTTAACTCGGAGTAAATCACTCAAAACAATCAAATACAGTTACAAAACAGTCAAATTAATTTTATAACACACAGAAAACAGAAAACAGTACAATTAGGACAAAAATGTAATTTAGCCAAAAGTTGGGGTGTTACATTCTCTCCCTATCAAAAGTAGATGAGGACAGACAATTCCCTCTCTACTTACCACTTGAAATGAGGACGAACATTCCCTCATTATTGTGGTTGATCGAGATTGGTCTAGTTACCCAGAGTCGTTCTGTGTGATGTAAGTGAGTCACAAAGAGGTTGACGTGCACCAACCTATAAGCAGACTACTACCAAGTGAATGGTTTTAAATGCTAGCATTATTTGAGACTTGTGGTCCTGATGATTTGAGATATGAATCTTAAGAGGTGAGATTTCATTGAGATTTGATAAAATATTTATGATTTGACAAACTCGAGACTTGATGATTTGAATTACCATTTAAGATATGAGAATTTCTTGATATTTCTTGAGAATGGGAAAATATATGAGATTTGATGATATGATTTTTGATTTACTGATTTGAGTCGTAATGACTTTGGTTATGATGGAATTGAAACATTAGATTTTTATGATGTGCGTGATGATTTTCAAGACAAGAATTTTAATGATATTTGATTATTATACATGATTTTCAAGACAAGAATTTTAATGATATTTGATTATTATACATGATTTCCATAATTAATTGAACCTCTGTTTCGGGAAAAGGAAGGACCAGATTTGGCTTTAGCCACCTTCCTATGGATTATGTAGAAATGATTTGAAATGATCTTTCCCCAAAACAGCTGGAATTATTGTGATAATACATTTTTAATTAAACTATTGAGGATTTTATGATTCTCACCCCCCATACACCTTTGATTTCCATGATAATTCTAGGAGGGACCTACCGTGACAAGCAAGATGAAGCAAGACAGAGCTTATGGATGAAGAGATTTTTAATAATTGGTCAATATAGGTATATTACGTTTAGCGATATATTCTTTGTATAAAAATTCATTTTATATTATATGTGCAATATGCTTCTGCTAAAGGCTCATATTTTCATATATTATTAAATTATTTCTTTGAAAATTTGTGGATATTCATAAGTAATGTACCAAATTCTAGTTACTGATGCGTAAACCGGTTACGTCATTAGTGTTAGTAGCTTGGGATGTTATACTAGTAATGGCCAAGGACTTAATAGCAGATAAGATCATACTTTACAGTGACTCCCAACTTGTGACCTCCCAGATTTGAGGTGATTATCAGGCCAATGAACCCCCCTCATTCAGAGATACTTAGCTAAAGTACAAGAGCTCCTTAAAAGCTTCCAGGATGTCAAGATAGAGCGCATACATAGGGAGCAGAACTCAAGAGCTGACCTCTTGTCCAAACTGGCTAGCACTAAAAGCCTGGGCAATAACTGTTTTATGATCCAAGAGACCTTCTCGCAACCCTCCATCATGGATGCAGTCATTTTCTAGGTGGAAGAAGAAGAGCATACTTGGATCACCCCGATCATAGAATATCTACACTTCAGAACCAAACCCTCTGACAGAAAGGAAGCCTGTAAACTAGTCAAGACTGCAGTTAGGTATACCATCTACGATGGATAATTATATCGACGTGAATTTTCCTTATCTCTCCTCAAATGCCTCACGCCAAAAGAAGTAGAATATGTATTGGCTGAGATTTATGAGGGAAGTTGCATGCACCATTTAGGAGGAAAAGCCTTAGCTCTAAAGGCACTTAGGGCCGAATACTATTGGCCAATAATAGAAGTTGATTCCCTTGCACATATCCGAGTTTGTGACAAATGTTAGTTCCACTCAGACCATTATCAGGCTCCCCCAGAGGAACTATCCATGATGTCCATACCTTGACCATTCTATAGATGAGGTATGGATATTATGGGATCGTTCCCTCAAGCACCTGGTCAACTGAAATACTCGGTGGTGGCAATAGATTATTTTACAAAATGAATCGAAGCAGAGCCCCTTGTCACGATCACCTTTACTAGGATCCAAAAATTCACTTGGTGCCACATCACCACCAGGTTCGGGGTTCTAGAGTCCATTGTGATGGACAACAAAACTCAGTTTAAAGATAAAGGTTTCAAGAAGCTGCTTACCAAGCTAAAAATCAAATATCTGTTGTAGTTCTGTAGAGAACCCCAAGACAAATGGATAAGCTGAAGCCGCCAACTAGGTTATTATCCAAGGAATCAAAAGAAGGTTGGATGAACCTAAGGGAAACTGGGTCGAGCAATAGGGGTGAGCATGGTTCGGTTCGGTACGAAAAATCGAACTGAACCAAATGGAATAGGTAAAACGATTCGGTTCAAAAACCAAATTGATTTTCTTTTGGGACTGAATCGGTTTTGGTTTGGCGAATCGACTCAAAATTGGTTTAGGCTTTAGAACCGGTTCAGAATTAGTTTGGGCTTTAGAACTGATTTAGAACTGGTTTGGGCTTTAGAACAAGTTCAAAAACTAGTTCAGAACTGGATTTTTCATGAAACCAGTTCAGAAAAATGGTTTAAGAGCCAGTTCAAAAATTGGTTTAAAAACCAGTTCAAAACTGGTTTTTACATGAAACTAGTTCAAAAAATTGGTCTAAAAACTAGTACAACATCTTTATATAAGCAATCTGCTGGTTCATATGAAATATCCAATACAAAAGGATATAACGTGAGTATTGCAACTTGCATACCATGTAGTCCCTGTTAAGTTTTTATTTTCTCTAGATGAGTTTATTAAGGTTATAAAACAAATATTAGAAAATAGTACCCTGGCTAATTAAATTTAAATTAGTACAACACAAATAATACTTTGATAATGAAATAATCAGAAGAAGAAACAAATTATTTAAAATTCCACAGATTACAAGTTGGAAGACTTCCCATTAATAAACAACATTGTACATTTACTTTTGAAAACAAAAATACAATGCAGGGATAGGTATAAGAAAATGGTTCTGCCAGTCATAAAAAATGTCTTGGTGATTATAATATTTTAGCTATAGAAAACTTGAATAAGAATATTTTATAACATAGAGAGAAAGGACAGTGACTTTTTGTAACACCCTCCGTAGGGTATTACATTTACGACGAATTATCATAAAACCTTAATCAAGTTATAAATCATCTTTAATATATATAATACAAGTTGTAAAATTTTTTCTTTTTATAACATCACTAAATAAAAAAAAACAGAACATGAAATAGAACAAACTAATACATACACACCATAACTATACATATATTTGGTTTCAGAAGACTCATATACATAACATCTGATAGAAAATAAATTAGCCCAAGTATAAAACTAGAAGTTTTGATCCTTAGATGGATCCTCCTCTGCTCCTTAGAAGATAGGAAACCAAGATGATGCGTAGTTCCACGGACAGGAGCCCATGCAGTCGACACACTACTAAGCTCACTAGGGGCATAGAAACAACCACCCCAATAACGTCTAATAAATAAAGGTAACTCTAGGTGTACATAAATGGTAGTAGAGAATATAAGAACTCCATCGTATTCCCTATTGAGGGACATAGTCAGTCGTCCCACATAAACCACAATGTCCCTATCCACATGAAGACGCCAGGCTTTGGAGCCCCCTTGGAACTCCAGTCTCATGAATCCTAGAAAACTTGGTAGTGCCATGTCACGTCAAATCAATCCAAACAATAAGGATGATCTAGAGGCTCGCCCTCTATGCACTGATCACCAAAATGTTGTTCCTCCTCATACTGACAACCCAGAGGTTGCTCCTCTTCTCTTTCCTCAAAATCTTTACAGAACATAATAATAACATAGAAATGCATACAAAGAGGTGAGACAATCTATAGCATTACCATCATGGCAGTATAGAAAATGACAGTACATATAGATATGACATTTAATACATCCAATCATGTTATCACATCATACATAATATCTCAGATCAACATAATTATCACATCATGATGCAGACTAAATAAGCATATGTACACAGCCTCGTTCCTACTCCATGGAGCTAAAGCACAATTTTCAAAGAGAATGATCTAGAAGATTTGTCTGTAGCTCGGTTGCCTCGGCCAAGTGCTATACAGTCTAACCATCGTATACATTAGGCACTGTACCAGACAGTCTATGCTAGATCATGATTAAGAATAGTGCTTTGTCGAGATTGCTAGTGCGTTGCCCGGTACCAGGCCTAGAGGAGCTACCAACTATCTACATGTGGAATCCTCTGCACACCAACGCCTCCAAGTTCAATCAATGAACAAAACTATGCCTATCGCACCCACACTACGGTGTAATTCATCTCTTAGGCAACTTGCTAATACTAACCAAATTGGCACGTTTCTCTATGCATGGTGCATGATTCAAAAATACACATATAACAATGATATCATTATTTTTCACAATTACACGCCATCACCTGATAGTACCATTTTCCAACGTAACCAGGTCTACCACGTTAACTCGACAGCAAACCACTATTATTTCCAATTGCAAAAATATTTTATCGCGTTTTCACAATCGCATAGCCTTTTTTCAACGTTCTCAAATCGCATAAATCTTTTTCAACATTTTTGCAATCACGAAAATATTTTCAAATGTTTTCTCAATCACGTAGCGTTTTTAAATCATTTTCTCAATCGAGTAGCATTTTTAAATCGTTTTCTCAATCGTGTAGCTTAAAAATCATTATTTTAAATACGCATAAGGTTCTTCTAATATTTTTCAATTGCGTAAAATATTTCTTTGCTTTCTAAATTGAATTTCAAAATTTTCTTCATTATATATCTATTTTAGTCCTATTTACAGTGTTTCCTTATTAAAATTTGTCCAAGTAATATTTCCTATTATTTCCTTTAAAAATTACCCTTCTTGAATTTAACCAATATTTACAGCTTGAAACTTGCCAATGCGCTTCAAAACCCAAAAGGTGAGCTATACGTTAGTACTTTTCAAGTATTTATTTTATTTCTTATCATCACTTAATTTCACTAATTAAACTCAAAAAATTAATTTACTTTCTTTTATTCTTCAAAATTCATTAAATTGAGTTCTCATTTAAATTAATTACATAAGTCCACACTTATGAAATAATTTTTGGATCAAAAACATCATGAATGACATGTTGGCTGAAATTCACTATAAGCTTCATAAATCATCTTTAATTATTTTCTACCATCTAACTCCTTGTAAAAAAATCCTTAATCTAATTTTCTTATCATTAAATTAATTAATCCATGATTAGGAAAATATGTTAGAACATGTTGTCCCCTAGGTGGTGTTTGAGATCGTGAGCCCGCTTGGGTTCTTTGGAACCCTCATGCAATTTCTCAATATATTATTCACTTCCTACTATACACATTAATTATCATACTTTCATAAACACATATTCTAACATATAATCAAACCTATAAAACATGCTTATAAAAAATAATCACAAACAAGAAAAGCTTTAAAACAACCAAGTGAATGAGTCCTTATGGATTTCTTCACTACAAACAAATCTATTTTCTCACCACCAACACATGGTTGATGAGATTAAATCTCCTTCTTACCTTAAGAAATACAAAACTCTTCTTGGATGCTTTCCTACAAATTTTGTGTAGCCTCCAAGAAAACCCTAACAAACTTAAACAAATTACAAAATCATAAACTAAGCTTTGAAAAGAAAAACCATGGATCAATCATGGCTTAGAAACTCAAGAATCAACTTTGAAATAAGAAAAAAGGATTTTTACCTTGTAGAGTAGAAACTTCAAGCTTGGATTTCAAGCACTAGATGAATGAATTTGAAGAAACTTATAACATGAAAAATGTTTAGAATGGTGTTTAGGTTTAAGAAGTGGTGTTGGATAAAATTATAGAAGAGTGAAGGTAAGGTTTAGGTGTGGTGGCCGAAAGCTTCACAAGGAGGAAGAATGGAGTTTTTGTGTTCTTGGAAGAGAGAGAATGGAGAGAATAGATATTTGTTCTTTGGTAGGATGAAGATGAAGATAGAAAATGAAATGGTTATCCTATTTTCTAAATGTTAGCCGTGTAGGTGCAAGGAGAGAATGATAGGATTTTTGTTTAATATTTTACTACATAGATATTTTAGGAGGCAAGGATAACTACCATAAGGGATAGACTTGAAAAATTAAGCCTTGAACCTTCTTGAAGGTTGTCTTGGCCGTGTAGCATCAAGGAGAAACAAACCAAGTTTTGGTTCAATTGGTTTCCTAGTTAGGCTTAGGTTAATCTAGTTAGATCACTTAGTTACATTACTAACCATCTAGTTCCTTTTGGTGTGACTCAACCATTCTTGAATATGCTAGAACATTGTAACTAAGGCTCTAATGAGTAGCAAACTAGGTTTGTTTCATTTAGTTACTACTTAGGATTTTTAGATTAACTTAGTTAAGTTTAGGCTAACTTAGTTAGGTTATCTAGTTTTCAAGCTAACTAGTCCAACCGTCATCGTTGACTACATCCTATTGGCTTAGAAAATTCAAGCCACTAACGTTGACCAATTCCTATTGGTTCACCGAATTGTAAGTCACAAAGACTTTTCGGAGTCTATTGTTCACTGGGCAGAAGCTATTACTTTTAAGTCAGTAGATCTTGTCCAACGAGATACCAATTGAATAATTAAGTCATAATTTGTTGGTTGATTGTATCATTAACTATTTCTTTTATTTATTATTAACTATTTCTTTTATTTATTTTATTTGGGGTGCGAGGAACTTATCATGAATCCACTGATTTCTGCCGCTTCCGTTATTGCTGCTGGCTTGGCCGTCGGGCTTGCTTCTATTGGACCTGGGGTTGGTCAAGGCACTGCTGCAGGGCAAGCTGTAGAAGGGATTGCGCGACAACCTGAGGCAGAGGGAAAAATACGGGGTACTTTATTGCTTAGTCTGGCTTTTATGGAAGCTTTAACAATTTATGGGCTGGTTGTAGCATTAGCGCTTTTATTTGCGAATCCTTTTGTTTAATCCTAAAAAAAAAAAATAGAAAAATAGGAATCGTAGAATTAGTCTATCCATAAGAGGAGATGAGATCATATGAAAAATATAACCGATTCTTTCCTTTGCTTGGGTTACTGGCCATCTGCCGGAAGTTTCGGGTTTAATACCGATATTTTAGCAACAAATCCAATAAATCTAAGTGTAGTGCTCGGTGTATTGGTTTTTTTTGGAAAGGGAGTGTGTGCGAGTTGTTTATTTCAAGAATAGGTTGGATCCAACCAACTGCACTTTTTTTTTCGTTATAACTAGGAAAAGGTGTATGATCCCGCGAATTACTTCTGAATAAATTAAGAAATAATATTTTAGAACCATAGCATTTCGTGATTCATTGGTAAATCCACTTTGATTCTCTATCAACCAATAACTTTGGACCATTACCATGGTTAAAGCTATAAGCAGTTTGAAGTCTAGACGCAGTGTAGTATTCTTTCTACCACTATGTTAATACCGAAATGGTTTCAAAAAACAAAACGTTGGAATTTTTTTCGATATAGAACACTCATGTCGATAAAATGGCTTGAATCCTCTTTACGGCCAAAAATTGGAAAAATGGGTATTTAATTTCATCCCATTCCCTTTTTTATACAATGCGGAATCGATGACCTATGTACAAATTAATAAGAATTCTTTGGATTTGAAGAAAAAAAAACAACTTTGCTGACAATTATTTGTTTGGTCAGAAGAGTCCTCCGAATATTCTGGTCTTGTATTAGTAATCAATTTTTCAATATTTTTTTGGAATATAAATAGAGAAGAGAGGATAGGCTCATTACATAAAAAAAAGATAGGGAAATTTCCCATAAGTAATTGAGTGTGAGAGCCAAATGAATCGAAAGATTCATGTTTGGTTCGGGAAGAGATCACAGACGTTTTGAAATGAATGGAAAGGGAATCTACTTTCATTAAGTGATTTATTAGATAATCGAAAACAGAGAATCTTTAAGACTATTCGAAATTCAGAAGAACTACGGGAAGGGGCCATTGAACAGCTGGAAAAAGCCCGGGCCCGCTTAAGGAAAGTCGAAACGGAAGCAGATCGGTTTCGAGTGAATGGCTATTCTGAGATAGAACGGGAAAAATTAAATTTAATTAATTCAATTTATACGACTTTGGAACAATTCGAAAATTACAAAAATGAAACCATTCATTTTGAACAACAAAGGGCGATTAATCAAGTCCGGCAGCAGGTTTTCCAACAAGCCTTACAGGGAGCTCTAGGAACTCTGAATAGTTGCTTGAATAACGAGTTACATTTACGTACCATCGGTGCTAATATTGGCATGTTTGGGGCGATGAAAGAAATAAAATAACTGATTAGTTCTTCGACTATAGTATAGAGTATAAAACTAGTACAACAGAATAATACTGAGTATAGGCATTATTATTATAAAAAATAAAAAGGAAAGCATCTTGGCAGATGGAAAAGTAATCAAATGGATTAGTGACACTAAAACACCTTTTAACACATAGGCCAAACATGGGAAAACATGATCCATAACAAGAAGAGATCAAATATAAATAATAAAACTAAACAGAACAAAATATACCTATAAGGAATATGCTTGTTTGTGTTGGGCTCCATGTATCTTTTTGCATGTCCAAAATCAATAATATAAACTTGTGAATGTAGCAAATTGCAGAAAACATATGTAAGAAATTGGAAGCATAAAAGGGATTATCAGATAGGAAAATTATCCATATAAGTTAGCCATTAAAGATAATGAATTCTAATGGTGTTACTTGACTTGCTTTCCTCCCAAGACCCATAAAGAAGTTATCTAGTTTGACGTCTCTTTGTAAAAATCTATTGGAATGCAAGTACTTTATTCTTGTAAGCTATAGTCAAGTAAATAAAACAGACTTAATTTCCAATTAATGCGCTTTCACTAAAAACTGACATAGATGAACCATTAATTAAAGAGAGGTAAAATTTAGAGACAATATTGCTATAGTAACTTATAGGAAACATAGTAATATACAGAAGCCATATTAAAAATCAGTAAGGAACAAATGCTGCCTTCTTGAAAACCTAAGCAAACAGACTTGATATGAATCAGTGGTTACTATCTGATCAGCTAACATCAAAATTGTTTTTAATACAAAACCAAGCTACTAAATTCAACATTATGAACTACAGAATGAAACATCCATTTAGTGTTACTATGAAGTTTAATACAATAGTGCAATTATAGGTGATTCTTTTTTTTCTTTTTCCTAAAAATGTTGCTAGGGATAATAAGAGAGGTATGCCCAGAACAGAGACTCGAACTTAAAAAGATCATAATGTCATCATAACAATATAATTGACTGCTACCAGAATAAGGTCTAAAACAATTTAACATTAATTAAAACCACATATATAATCAGCAGTAATGACGTAAATCAACAACTGGTCTTGAGTCCAACATCAAGAAGAGACAAATAATATTAGTAAGAATTTACTTAATCTTCTTCTTTGGCCTCAACTGCAAGAGGTAAACAATGTTTCGATCCCATATTCTATAGAAATATTTCGATCCCAATGATCAATAACATCATATAGCAACAATATATATTGAACAGACATCAACAAATTTCTTTTCAACAAAACAAAACTAAGCGCAGCAAAAAAACACCATGATGTTTCATAGTTTCATAGCGATTTCTTTAATTTTTTATAGCAAGTAGCTACGCTAAAAGGATGTCAATATGCCCATGGAAATCACTAAAACTTACTACCCAGTCACCATGATGATCAATATAGAGCCATTGTTATATATTAATTGAAATGGAAATTAGACAACTAGGATCGAGCTATTAAGAATAGAGAACATGTCTTGATAAGTAATAACATGTCTTAATACAAACTCAGTCCAATACACAATTATCCTAAGCTAAAAAATAACAGTAAAACAAATACAAAAAAATTTATTCCCTTCAATCATCAAGAGAAGTAGAAGAAGAACAAGGAACATTTTATTGAGAAACCATCTCTGCAAAAAACAAGAACAACATCTCATTACTTATGAAAACATAATATAGTAAACAATAAGTAATAACATAAATGTGGAACATTAATATTAACTTACCTCGCATAAATCTCTCAAGCTGCTCAAAGTCCTCTTTAGAAAGCAATGAGAAAGGTGTTCCTTTCAGCCAATCTTGTGTGTAGACAAGTGCTTCTACCATTTTAGGTGTTAGGGAGCTACGATAAGGATCAAGCACCCTTCCTCTTGTACTAAATGCAGACTCAGAGGCTACAGTGGAGACAGGTATGACTAACACCTCTCGAGCAATATTTGCAAGGATTGGAAATTGACTTGAATTTAACTTCCACCAACTTAGAATATCCAAGTCTGGATTACTCTATAAATCTTCCTTCAAATACTTCTTTAGCTCAGATTTGGCATTAGATTTGCACCCGATTGATTTTAAAAATTGATTCCAACAATTAAAATCATCACCATCATTTTCAACAACTAGTTCTTCTTGTGTATCACTTTGAGACCCCCTTCCAGACTATTATATTCCTCAAAAAGTGATTCCAAACAAGAATCCAACTTATCTTGCAATTTAAGCCTTTGTCCAAATCAAAGATCTAATTAATTGACCAATTGACATATCCTTGTTTATACCTAAGATCTAATACAACAACAATTAACATGTTTAGACCATTGGGATTTCCCCAATATTTGTCGTATTTCTTCTTCATCCTTTCAGCTATTATACTTACATTTGTATCCTCGGAGCCATAAGAATGACAGATCTTCTTCCCAATTCTAAATACCTCTTGCATATATATATATATATATATATATATTGCTGGTAACATAAGAAGTACCAGAAATGCGCAAAGTAGCATCATAGAAGTTCTTCAAAAATGATAAAATGAAGTAAGCATAATCCCAATCTTCATATGTAGGCACACCTTTTCCTTTTTCTAACTCATCAATATATTTCTTGTCTAGCATCTCAAGCTCCTCAAATGCATTTTGGTGCTTCAAAGCTGCCTCCAACATAAGATAGGTTGAATTCCCCTTAGTTTCAACATCTAAGCAAAGTAGACCCTTATATTCAATCTTCTCTTACTCAACGTATGTCTTGAATTTTTTTAATCTAGAAGGAGAAGATCTTATGTACTTCACTACACTTCGAATTCTCAAAACAAAATCATCAATCTCTTTCAACCCCTCCTTGACAATCAAATTCAGAATATGCGCACAACAACGCATATGAATGTAATCTTCCTTCAAAACTAAGATGTTCTAAGATGCTAGCCTCCTTTTTAGGTTTTGAATCCCGACATCATTTGATGAAGCATTATCAATTGTCAAACTAAAAATGCGATTTAACTCCCAATGACTCAAGTGCATCTCAATAGTCTTGGTCATAACCTCTCCTGAATGACGTATGACTTGGCAGAAATTAAGAATCTTCTTATGAAGCCCCCAATTATTATCAATGAAATGGGCATTCAAACACATATAACTCATATTTTGACATGAACTCCATGTGTCAGTAGTGAGGCAGACTTTTCGATAACGTTTCGAAAGAAACTTCTTCAAGTTCGTTCTTTCTGTATCCCATAACATGAAAATGTCACGCGCTAATGTAGTACATGAGGGGACATTGAATCTTGGTTGCAACACATTCATAAACTTTCGAAAAGCTTCATTCTCCACAAATCGAAAAGGGAGCTCAGCTACCATGAACATCTTCACAAGTTTATTCCGCCAGGTCTCTTGGTCAAATTTAGCATATGAAGGAGAACAAATAACATGACCTTCTGCAATCCCCGTTGAGGATGGAATTGATTTTTGCTTTTTGTTTTCGTCTTTATCTGGATTATCCTTGCATCTCTTCAAATGAGAACACATAGCACTTGTTTCATTATCAAACTTGATCAAGGTACCATAATAGTTGCATCTAGCTCTCTTATATGAATCAAACTCTACATAAAAATGTTTTTAAGCCTCATACCAATTTCTACACCCATAAGTGCGAGACGGTAACACACCAGTAGTGTCAAAGACAACTGGTGGAGTAGAAACCAGATTCTCTGTTGTCTCTGAGACTGAAAAATCATTTTGATCACCCATTGATGACATCTGTATATAAATTAAGATGTTAATTATTAATCAAACAGAATGTTTACATTACTTTACTTTGGTCAAATAGTGACGTTCAAAGAGCGAAACACATAGACCAAAAATGGATTCCATAACAGTTCTTCTTCCAATAGTACAAGGTACTATTTATTTATCTGTTAATTTCAAAAATTCATTTTTCATCTTTTATCTGTGGCACTAATTTCACTATGTATGTGATTGTGGCTTGATTGGTAGAGAGATTAGTGAATAGAAACCATTCTATTCAAAATTGCACTTAGATATGGCTATAAGTGGCTATTATGGTATAGAATTGCAATTTGTTTGATAACAAGGAGGAATTTGGGGAAGAAGTGGAGTAATTTAAGGTTTTTCTTTATTTCCCTATTTCATGCATCTCAATTTTTTGTATCTACTTCAAGAGAAAATCTCAAATTAAGGACTTTTGTTTGAATTCAAACTAATTATCCTTTTAAGTGGTTTTTGTTCATGTGTATTTTCGATTGAATAAAAAAGATGAATCATTACTTGACATCATGAGGAGTAAAGGGTATGCTAGCTATACATTCACTACCATTTAATGTAATGATGACTCTGTACCACTTGTTACCAGGTGGCCTCAATACTCAAGAGGGGGGTGAATTGAGTATGTAAAATATTTTCGTAAATCTTTCGCAAAACGTTTGATTAACAATTTTCGTTGAAGCTATTAACTTGGATGTGTGGGATGCTATTGAAAATGGTCCTTTTGTCCCCACACAAGTTATAAATGGTGTAAGGATTAATACACCAAGAAGTGAATGGACGAATGATGATAAAAAGAAGGTCCAATATAATTTGAGAGCCAAAAACATCATTACCACTGCTTTGGGGTATGATGAGTTTTTTAGAGTCTCAAATTGTAAATCTGCTCAAGAAATGTGGGACACCTTACAAGTAACTCATGAGGGTACTAGTGAAGTGAAAAGATCAAGGATAAATACGCTCACTCATGAGTATGAACTTTTTAGAATGAACCAACATGAAAGCATTCAAGAAATGCAAAAACGTTTCACACATATTATAAATCATCTTGCTTCATTGGGAAAGACTTTTCCTAATGAAGATCTTATTAACAAAGTGTTGAGATGTTTGAGCAGGGATTGGCAACCTAAAGTGACGGCTATTTCGGAATCAAGAAAACTAGCAACAATGACACTAGCCACAATTTTTGGCAAGCTTCAAGAACATGAATTGGAATTGAATAGACTCAACCAAAATGAGGAGCTTGACAAGAAAAAGAAGGGAATTGCTCTCAAGGCCACCTCCTCTTTGATCAATGATGATGATGATGATGATGGAGATGGCTTGGAAATTAGTGAACAGAATCTTGGCCTACTAGTAAAGAAGTTTGGAAGAT
The DNA here is from genome assembly GCA_029884605.1 of Ormosia emarginata. NCBI lineage: Eukaryota > Viridiplantae > Streptophyta > Magnoliopsida > Fabales > Fabaceae > Ormosia > Ormosia emarginata. Next base: position 429,955 of record JAQQTP010000049.1, on the reverse strand, counting down.
TCTTCAAAAAGAATAGAGCTGAAGAAAGACCTCCCTTTCCCTCAAAGAATGCCTATCACAAAGGGGAAGAAACCTCAACCACTCCTAAATGCTATGAATGTGGAGAATTGGGACACATGAAGATGGAGTGCCCAATCTATCAAAGAAAAGTGGAGAAGTATGAAAAGAGGTACTCAAAGGAAAAGAAAGAAAGAAGAGCCTACATAGCTTGGGATGATAATGACATGGATTCAACCGATAGTTCGGACAATGAGGAAGCCAATCTATGTTTCATGGCTAGAGGAGAAGAGGAAGTTGAAGACGACATGGAGGTAACATCCTCAAATTGTGAATCTAATTCCTCTCCTTCCTATGATGAATTGCAAGATGCATTTGAAGAATTGCATAATGAGTCTATGAGACTTGCAAAACTTGTTTCATCATCCAAGAAAACAATTTCCTCTTTTGAAAACAAAATCTCTATTTTAAACAAGGAAATTGAGGAACTTAAAATTGAAAATGAAACTCTTGGACTCATTGATGCAAATTCCTCATACTCAACATGTTCCTTACTTGATAATGCATCTACATCCTTTTCTTGCTCATCATGCAAAACTTTTGAAAAGGAAATTGAAGATTTGAAAAATACTCTTTCAAAATTTACCCTTGGAAGAGATAATTTGAACATGTTGCTTGGGAATAAAAAATGTGTGTTTCAAAAGGCTGGTTTAGGGTACAATCCCAAAAATCAACAAAAACTGTACAAGAATTTCTTTGTTCCCTCAAGTTCATCAACAAGTCCTTTTATAAAATGTTTTCATTGTGGCAAGAAAGGACATAGTGCATCAACTTGTAATGTAAGGAAGAATATCAATAACAAGATTGGAACTAAAATGATTTGGGTTCCCAAAGGCACCTTGCCTAACACTAACACACAAGGACCCAAGAGAATTTGGGTACCAAAATCCAAAAATTGAAGTGTGTTGTAGGTGTGCTTGAAAGCCAAGAATGGACTTTAGAATATCAAAAGTGGCTGCTGCAAGCACAAGATCAGAATTTACTCCAAGTTCTCTTCCTTGTCTCCAAGAAGCTTGGACTTGCAATCTTTGGATAAGTGGAGATATGTTCTTATGCTTTAACTTGTTTTTAAAAATTGTATTTCTCTAAGCTTTATATCTTGAAAATATCTTTATATGCAATAATATGCTTGATAGGTTCTTTTCTTGTTTGTAATTGCATATTTGATATAAAACATCTTTGAACTTCGCATATAGGATCAATCATGCATCTAAACTCTTGTAATACAATTTTGACGCATAAGTTTCTGCAAAACCATGCATAACTTGTCACTTGTATGGCACAATGTCACAATCTTCTGCATAATCTCATTTTTGCTGCATAATGAACTCAATTGCTGCATAAAATGCACCTTTTCTGCACAATGCATGATTTTAAATGTATAATCTGTTTCTTTTGCTGCATAATGTGCTATTGTGATGCATAACATGCTACCTTGCTGTATAATCATGACACTCTTTGCTGCATATCATGATGGTTCTTGATCATATTTGAATCCAATACTGACTTGAGCGTTGGAGATTCCCCTTTAGCTATTTTGCAGGTACTACATTATGCCAAAGATCCTCAAAAAGCTCAAAAACTTCACCAATCCATCAAAATGATGTAATTCTTGGTAAAAATAACAAATTTGCATAATTATGTGTTTTGGATCACAATCTAGTTGGATTATATGCCTACATGCTGTTTGAAATTGATTTGGAATGCTTTGGAACAAATTTGAAAGGTTTAAAATTGATCTTTTTCTGTTCAAAATGCAAAATCTGAGTTTTATCAAATTGGTAATCGATTACAATACCTTTGTAATCGATTACAAAGGCTCGCCAAGCGTTCCAAGCCAAGTCGAAGCGGTAATCGATTACACCTCCAATGTAATCGATTACAACAATTCCAGAAGGCATGTAATCGATTACACCACATATGTAATCGATTACCAGAATCTGAACATGCGTAATCGATTACACACACATTGTAATCGATTACACAGCTTTTAAAATGAGTTTCAGTCGCAAAAAAAGCCATATTTATTTTGTTACTCACATTTTCTCTTGGTATATGCTTAATGATCAATGAAATGAAATATCTTTTACCTTTGTGAACTAATTTATTTATTTTTAATGCTTATTTGCTCATGAGTTTGGTATAATGACTAACCTCTATGGATCCAAAATTAGTGGATACCAAAGAAAGTTCTTTGAATTGTGTTGTAGGGTGACTATTTACTCAAGCATGCATTGAAGTGAAATACAACTACACCACTTGAGGTTAAAAAAATTTGAAATGGTCCAAGTTCTCCAAGAATGATGGCATGGAGAATCACAACATTCTCAAGGAGCCTTGAGGCATAGAAGTTAGAATCACCCACAAAAACTCAAAGAGTACACTTTTGGTGACATCAATCTCTTATCCTTATCTATACTTTAAATTGAATATCATGTGATATTTGGAGAAGTAGAGAGTTGTTTTTACATGCCTTACATGATCATTGTTTGCCTCAAAATGCTTATATATGTTTTGATGATGATCATGTCTTTCTTGACAAACTTGAATCTTGCTTTGAAAATGCTTAAACTATGCTTTTTGATTCAAGTATATATATCCTTCTTTTGTTCTTGTTAAAGCAAACATTGCATGGTTGATAATGTGGTACATGTTTTACATTGTATATCAACCTAAATTATGCTTGTAAATAAGTTTAAATGATATTTGATGCTAACCCATGTTTTAGAGAACTTTTAAAATATAGTCATCAAATATTGAAATGTCAAGCATATGTGGATAAATGAGAAATGTTGAAGGAAGAGGAACACGAGGAGACTTTCTTCAAGTGAAATGGAATGAAATACTCATTGGAAGAAAGTACAAACTCAAAGGACCTAAATGAAGAACATTCTAAAGGAGCATCACTTTCTATCTAACTCAATAAGTATCTCTATCCCTAAACTATTGTGGTATTCTATATGCTATGGATTATATGATACTTGTTGATGAATTGATCTTAAATGATTTGATGTTTTCCTTACATGAGAAGTAAGCTTCGCATTGACAAAGTGCCTAATTGGATATTAACTTGCTATTTTTTTGTCATTGCATATAGGGTAGATGATATTAGTACTATATATACTTTGATCCCTATAGTATATTTCCTCAATGTGAATGTTTAATTTCTTAGTGGTATAAAACCTATGAGAATTTTGCTCTTGTATATGACTCTGAATTCTGTTGGCATAAATGATAATTATTATCTACGATTTCTTTTTCATATGCATTTGCTATTGGCATCCCAAATTGTTATGCTAAAACCATTCATACTCTGATATTGATCCTGCTGGGCTGAAATGTTAATACAATGTTGAATGCTTATGTTGTTTTTGATAATGCCAACGGGGGAGAGATTAGTGAAATATGTTGCATGTGTACGGGGGAGCTTTGTGCTTTTACATGAAAATCATTTATCCTATCTCATGCATATATTACGGGGGAGAGTTGCGCTTAATCTCTAATAGATAAATGAATGCAAATATTTCTCTATTTTCAATGTTTATTTTGTCATCATCAAAAAGGGGGAGAATGTGAATGCTTATGTCATGAAGCATATCAAATAAGTTTTTGATGATAACAAAGCCAAGAGAAGAAAACCAAGATCAAAAGAAAAGACCAAGATCAAAAGAAAAGTTCAAGATCAAAAGAAAAGATCAAGACCAAGAGAAGAAGACCAAGATCAAAAGAGGTATATTAGATATAGGTCTTAGAACATCAATGTGAAATGCTCTCAAGGTATCTCAATTATATTCAAATGGTTTTTCAAAGATCTTATAAATCAACTTGTTTTCAAAGTTCATATTTTAAAGAAATGTTGATTTCAATCTTGGATTATGGTAAACATTTGTAAATCTTGTTTTGTCCAAGTACCCAAATGATAAAAATGGCCTAGAGACTTAATTTGGATTGAAAAATGTGTTCAAAGTGGAAAGTAATCGATTACACACTCTTGGTAATCGATTACCCGAAGAAGTCGAGAACTTGTAATCGATTACACATCCATGTAATCGATTACCATGTTCCCGTAAATCCAAGAACACGATCAAAAAGGCCATGTAATCGATTACATCAATATTGTAATCGATTACCGAGAAATCGAGAGGAGCGTGTAATCGATTACACAAGTCTTGTAATCGATTACCATAAACCCGAAAGCCAAGAACACGTTTTAACCGTCATGTAATCGATTACGTAACCACATGTCGATTACACAAGATTCGACAAGCCCAACGACTATATTATTTGGCTTTTAATGATGCCCATTAAAGCCCCCAACGGCTCTTTTGTTTCAACAACTTATAAATACTCATCTTGGGGCATCATTTGTGGTTGAACAACACTTGAGAAACATCTATCAATTGCTATAATCCGAGATTCATCCTTAAATCACTTTTGCTCTGTTTTTGCATATATTGTTGAGATATTCTTGAAGAGCATTATAGGGCTTCAATTTGTATCATCTACTCTTGTGAGAGTTTTCATTTCATAAACACTTTGATTCTTTGTAAAGGGGGTGAGGCATCCCTCTTGAGAAAAGAGAGTGAGGCATCTCTCAAAGTTTGTAAAGGGTGAGGTATCCTCTAGTGAAAAGGGTGAGGCATCCCCGGTTTGAGGCTCAAGCTCAAGGGTGAGGCATCCCAAGGAGTTGAGTGCTCTTTTATGTAAAAGTTTTCAAGCACCCGTTCAAGCTTGAAGTTTAGTGGAAAATCTCGAGTGGTTTGCTTGAGGATTTGGACGTAGATCACAAGTGGATTGGTGATCGAACCAGGATAAATCTTGTGTTTGTTCCTCTCAACTCTATCTCTTTACTTTGTGCTTTAACTATATTTGCTTAAGTTGAGTTCGATATTTTGCTTTGCTTGAATTCTTTCTATCTTGAGTTGTTTATTTGTGAGTGAAGGATTCAACCTCGTTTATCTATTCACTTCAATCATCCAATAGCTTCAAGGAAAATTGTTAATCAAACGTTTTGCGAAAGATTTACGAAAATATTTTACATACTCAATTCACCCCCCCTCTTGAGTATTGAGGCCACCTGGTAACATGTACATGAACCTAAAAGAATTTGACAAAGTTAATATGTTGGTTTCAGATATGATAAAACATAAAATAAAATAAAATACAATTAGATTTCTATTCCCATAATATATGGTTATCTTCTTATGGATCTCTAGGATGAACAGGAAAGTTGGAATAAGAGTTTTAACAGATTTGTATTTATCTTAACAGATTCCTATGGGTCACTTGCAATTGCATAGAACTTATCCTAATAGCAACTCAAATGTGGGGTTCTTTTTTATTTCTTTTACAGGTTCTGTCCTTATTTGTCCCTTAATCAATCCAATTTCATTATTGGTCAGTCCTCAAATACTTTATTATATATATGTGATTGACACAAAATCTCATTGCATATTTATTTATTTAATTATAGACATCTTTTTTTATTTTTTATTTTTGTTTTCAAATTTAATTTATTTAATTAAATTTTCCATTGTGTTGCAGAATGTCTCATTTATATCTGCTACCTATTATTGGCATAAAATTTGAAACTCTGGAAATAGCATCACTATAAGTATAGAGAAGGACTACATACAAATCAATATACTTTAACATTATACTTTACTTTGGAAAATTTCATTAACCAAACAGGCAATCTAATACTCTAACATGAATGTTTACATTATTAGTGGGAAGTTTGACATAATCCTTTTCCAAATTTTCCAATATACTTTTGGAAAGAAACTGGTATACATAGAATTTTTTGGCACACTTAAAGTTATAATAACAATGCATTCTTCAGGCCAATCTTGTCTAAATTCATAAAAGCATTAAATATCCTCAGCAAAAGTTTAGGATCAATATAATGGCATTACAAAATGAAAGATTGCATATAAAACTTTGACATATTTGTACCTTAAGAAAGCTTATGAATATTTTTTTACATTACTTAAACTACAGCTTTAGCATCAAATTTATACAAAGAGAGTTGGAACCAACTCAGCATATTCCTTTCTAGAGTAGCCTTTTTATGACTCAGTTGTTCTTGGTGATAGTTCAAGAGTTAATCATTTGTATAAGCATGTTATACATATAGCAGATAAGACAACAAAAGGATTTCCCCCTTTTCCCATCTCAGTTATCCAATGCAAATGGAACTCCCTGCTAGAAGCATAATTGAAACAAATAAAGAACTCAGATCATAAGGCATTGATAGACCTTCACTAATGTTTTGCTGGAAATCAGATCAAAGGAGATAATAGCAAGACAACAGATCGAGAATAAGCCAGTGACAAGAGGCAAACATAATGAGCATAACTAGAACAATATTAGTATATAATTACTAATATTACTAGATGTAATTTTTAGTATATAATTTTACTGGTATATAATTTATTTTTTATCTTAGGACTAAATTATATAGCCCATAATTTGTATTTCAATCTATTTATTTATATAATATTTTAGTATCAAGAACTTCATATCCCAATAGAAATTGTCAAGTAATTATCAACATTTGTGGACTTGACATCTCATCAAACAATGAGCATGCAACCAGAACAAACACTAAAGAAAGAAAGTTAATACCAAGCCAACCTCATTAACCATTTTCAATTCAAATCATCAGTAATGTGAGAAATCATCCAAATGCAATAACATGTGTATAACACAGTGGAAAACAACTAAGTTAAATATTTTCATAACATTACATGAATGGAACTCACATACTGCATAGATTTCCATGTCATATAGAGACCCACTCAAATATTTTCATTCATCAAGGATTCTGTTAGCAAACCAAGCCTCTAACAATCACCCAACTAACATTATCACCAGGCTTACATTATACTCACAAGACTGCAAAATCATAAAATCAAATGCGTACATATATATAAAAATCACCTTACAATGAATTTGTAGGAATTAGAACCTGATGATATAGAGACCCAGCTTCAACAAGAATTACAACTTCTGATGAAGGTGACCATGAAAAACAAAAGCGAAAATATGATATTAAAAAAACAAAATTAAGGGTTTAGGTTGAAGAAGGAAATCGATGAAAACGTAGATCAAGGGCACTCACCAGATGAAGACGCAACACTGTAGTAGAAGCCAATCAATGGCAAGAGCACTTTTCTAACCAGTCACCACGCAGCGATGTCATCACAATAGCAAGCGAGGAGCAATGTACAACACAACGATTTGGTCTCTATGTAACACCCCAACTTTTAGATAAATGACAATTTTGTCCTGATTGTACTGTTTTATATTTTTCTGTATGTTATAAAATTTATTTGACTGTTTCGTGTTTATATTTGAGTCTTTTGTGTGATTTACTCCGAGTCAAGAAAATAATAATTTTCGGGCCAGGAAAATCTTGTTTTAATTATTCGGAGTTGGAGGATCTTACTAAATCAAATTCCAAGTGATATGGTTGTTAATCTTTTAATTTTTAGGATTTAACTATGTAATTAATAATTTTATATTATTATAATATTATTTTATTTGACAGTACCTACTGTCTCAAAAATAGTAAAAATCTATTCTAAAATAACCATAGATCCGGAAAAGTCTGTGGGACCCGCATTTAGAGAAGTACTCAACATTTCTGGCTAGATTAAATTTTAAGCCAATAGAAACAAGTCAACAATGTAGGCTTCACATTTCTAGACCAATAGGAATCAAGTCTACAAAAATGGTTAGACTTGTTAGATTAAGACTAGAAAGCTTAACCAAGTTAGCTTAAAACCTAACTAAGTTAACATAGAAGGCTTATGTAGTAACTAAGTGAAGTAACCTAGTTAGCTATCTAGTTAAGTTCTAGTTAGACAATGATCTCAAAATATCAAGACTAACCTAGTTAACCTAAGTAACTATATAGTTAGGCAAGTAACTAAATGAATTAATCAAATACACCTAAATGTAACTAGAAGACCAAATGGATCACAAACTTAGTTTGCTCTCCTAAGGGGCCATTCGGCCAAGAGCTTTCAAGAAGCTTCAAGAAGAGCTTAGTCACTTAGTGACTAGGTTTTTATGCACCAATGAAAGACAAGCTTGGAGGCCAAGCTTTGATATCATCCCTTGATTAAATCTAAGGCTAGGAGGAGTCAACAAAGGAGGCCACCTCCTTAGTGAGCTATACGACTATGCATTAGGCAAAGGAGACCATTTTGCTCTTCATTCTCATTTCTTACTATCACTTAACCTACACTTTCTCTCTTCTAAAACAAAACCCACCATTGTTGTTTCCTTTGAAGACCATTCGGCCAAACACCATACACCACCATCCAACCATCTAAAATTTTATCCAACCTACTTTCTCAAACCTAAACACAATTCTAAGAATATCTCTAGTTAAGAGTTCTTCCAAAATCTTTCATGTTAAGCTTGGAAAATTTCTTTGGAGATTTTTCTTACAAGGTGAAACTCCTTATTTTTCATTTCTAACTTCATTTCTAAGGTTCTAAGCCATGATTGATCCATGGTTTGTATTTTTGTCCTATAGTTATAACTCTTTAAATTTTTGTTTAAGATCTTTTAAGATTCTTGGAGGGCCACGAAATCAGCTAGGAAGGAGAGTAGAAGATTTTATCTTCCTTAAAGGTAAGAGGGAGATTTAATCTCATCAACCAAGTGTGGTGATGAGAAAATGGATTGTATGTGTGTGAAGAATCCATAAGGATTCACTTGTTTGATTGTTTAAATGCTTTCCTACTTGTGTTTGATATTGTTTGTATGCATGTCTATAAGCTTTAAAATATATTGCATGTGTTGATATATGCATGATTATTAATTAGGATGTGAATAACATGTAAGGTTTGCATGAGTGTTCCAAAGAACACAACCAAGGAGCTTTCGGCTTCAACAAGAAAAGAGAACCAAAATGTTCTCAACCATTTTCTAAAGGAAGGATTTAATGGAATTAGGTAAATTAATGAATTCCAAAATGATTTAGAAGATAGAAAATGATCCAAAGATCAAATGCCAAAGTTTTGTGAAATTCGGTCAAAATGCCATTTTAATGTGTAATTAATCCAAAATTTATTTTCTAAGTGTAGACTAGAGGTTTAACCTAAAAAGAATACATTTGCAAGTGATTTTTAAAATTTAAAGAAGTAAACTAATTTTTATTAGAAATATAACATAGAAGGAAAATAAACAAAACTCTTGAAAAATATTTATCTTTGAGTTTTAAGGCATGATAGTAATTTTCAAAGTGTATTTAGTAGTAATCAACTAACCAAAGGAATTTTTAAAGGTAAAATGTAGAAAACACATTTTTAATAGATTTTATAGACAAAATGCTTTGTCAAAATTTATTAAAAATAGGCAAATAAAAGAGAACGTTTTATAATATATTTATAACATAAGGAAAATATTCTATGTAGTTTAAAAGTATTAAAAATAGCTTACGCAGTTTTAAAATAGAGATTTTAAAGCTTTTTGGTTAAGAGAACGATTTAAAAATCTTACGCGATTGAGAAAACGATTTAAAAACACAACGCAATTTTAAAAACAACAAAATATATTTACGCAATTTAAAAACATTTATAAAAGCGATGAGATTGTGAAAACGCGATAAAATTTCTGTGCGATTAATTGAAACAGCGAGTTTTGCTGTTGGGCCAAAGTGGTGGACTCGGACATGTTGAGATATGGTACTGTCAAGTGGTGACGTACTATATAATGAAATTTTTGAGATTGAGGGCGTTTTTGTAAATATAATAATATCTTGACTAAGGGTAATTTGGTAATTATTGTTCTTATTCATGCATTGAGTTGTGCCAATTCGGTTGATATTGGCGATCGATTGACGAGGCGAATTACACCGTGTTGTCGGTATGATAAGCGTAGTGTGGTTCATCTTGTGTGGACTTGGAGGCATTAGTGTGCAGAGTATTCTACATGTGGACAGTTGGTCACTCCTCTGGGTCGTGGTAACTGGCAACACACTAATGATCTCGACACGCACTATACTTAATCAAGATCTTGTAAAGACTGTTTAGTACAATGCCTGTAGTGCACGACGTATTTTGGACTGTGTACTACTACACGACGTTGGACTGTGGGCTATAGACACGATGTTAGACAGTGGAATAGTTTGGTTGGGTAGCCTGAGGTATTGATAGATCTTTACGGGTCATTCTCTCTGATGTCTGTGTCTAGCTCCATGGAGTAGGAACGAGTCATACTGCATTTGCATTTGTGTCATGCATCATAACATTATTACTTGTGATATTATATGATATTGTTGTATTAAGTTTTTGTGTTAAATTGTGTTATTATTTATGATGTTATGGTATACTTTATTGTATTAAACTATGATATCTATTGTATTGTCATTTTCTTATTGGCCATGCTGGTATTGATGTATGATTATCTCACCTCTCTATATGTATTATTTTTGTATTATTATTCATGCTTATAAAGAGTTTGAGGAAGAGAAATAGCCTTTAGATTGTGTGTATTCTGAGGAGGAGGAGCAACAACAGACGAGTAATCAGTTCGACGAGTATAAGCCTTCCGATCATCCATATCCTTTAGACTGACTGGTGAGTATGGCATTGCCAAGATTTCTTGGTTTCGTGAGACTTGAGTTTCAAGGAGGGTCGGAGGCCTGGCGATTACGCGAGGATCGAGGATCAGTGATATACTTGGGACGTCTGACTGTGTCCCTACGAGGAGAGTTTGATGTTGTGCTAGTTTTTACTACTACTCTGTACTTACATTTGGAGATGCCATTGGATCTAAGGCATCATTAGGGAGGACTTTTCCATACCCCTAATGAGATCAGTAAAGTGTCAACAGCACGGACCCTTGTCCGTAGAGCTGTGAGACATCTCGGATTCCTGTCACCCGAGATTTCATCTAAGAGTGATCCTTCGGAGGGTTAGGGATCTATGATATGCACTTGGACACTTTATGTTGTTGTACTGTATATTAACTCTTTACTGTTTTGTTTAAATATTTTGGTAGTTGTAAATTATTTGTATAACTTAAGACAAAATTATATGTATATAATGCGTGTGATAATAGCTGTTTATGTTCTGTGTTATTTTATTTAAGGTTATTAGATATAAAAGGAAAAATTTTACAACTCATATTAATTATGTATCAAATGTTTTATAACATGGGTAAGGTTTTATTTTATTGCATTCATAAATGTGACATCCCCACAAGGGTGTTACACTCTACACGCAGAAGCTTGAAGATGTTGCCAATTAAGGAAGTTGTGGTGCTCAATTTGGGTTAGGGTTTAGTAATTTGGGGGTTAAGGTTCATAACATTGAAGATGAATTTATGAAATTTCAGTGGAAGTGGAGATTGAGACTGAGATGAGATGTGGTTGTTTCATTTTGTAAGTTAAGTTTTCTGAGATGTGAAATGGATTGGTTCAGTGATATCGTAGTTATTTGAATTAGAATTAAAAATGGTTAACTAAACCATTTAATAAAACAAACCGATTCAAGTTTTTATAAAATCAAACTGCTTCAGGTTATTTTAAGAGAGGTTCTGTTTGGTTCATAGATCAGTTTAGTTCATTTGGTTTTTATGCACAAGCCTATCGAGCAGTTAGACTATGTCCTCTGGGCCTACCGGACTACGCTTACTCTACGATAGCTGAAACTTTCTTTAAACTCACCTATGGGTGTGATGCTATAATCCCGGTAGAGATAAGGGAACTGAGCTAGCATCTCCAATATTTTTCTCCTGACACAGACTGATTAGAGAAGACTTAGATCTTCTAGAGGAAAGAAGGCAAGTTGCTTATATATGTGATGCCACCATCAAGTAAATGATGATGACTCGGTATAATTTGAAGGTTGTTCTAAGGAAGTTCCAACCAGGAGACTTAGTACATTGGGGAGTAGACATTGGGGGTAGGAATGCTTCCCAGGGAAAGTTAGCCCATAATTGGGAATGGGCCTACCGCATCGTGATCAACATTGGAAAATGAGCTTACACCTTGGAGACATTAACAGGCAAGCCGATCAAGAACTATTGGAATACAGATAAACTTAGAAAACACTATAGCTAAGTGCTCTGTAAGGCATTATCTTACTTTACTTCATGTTTGATTTGCCCCAATTTTGGGGAGCATACACTCTATACAAACTTCTGTCCTTATATTTATCAATAAAACAGAGTTATTCAGATATCATCTTGCATTATCTAAAGTCCCAAAGGACCCTTAAGCCAGACTTCGCCTTGAGATTGTCCACTGAAACAATCCCTTATATGGTATGCATTTCAACAAACGAAAAACCCTCATGTAAATGCTTATGTCTTGAAGCATGTTAAATGATTTTTTGATGATAACAAAGTCAAGATGAAGATAAAGTTCAAAAGAGAAGACCAAGATCAAAAACAAGAAACCAAGAGGTATATTAGATATAGATATTAGAATATCAATGTAACAAGCTCTCAAGATATCTCAATTATCTTCAAATGATTTTTCAAGATCTTTTTAAATCAACTTGAAATTCAAAGTTCATAGTTTAAAGAAATGTTGATTTCAATCTTGAATTTTGTTTTTCACTTGTTAATCTTGTTAAATCCAAGTTTCTCAAAGTTAAAAATGGCCTATATACCTAATTGGGCTTGCAAAATGTGTTCAAAGGGCAAGGTAATTGATTACATATGTGTTGTAATCATTTACAAGCAAAATAAAGGCTTTGTGATCGATTACATTGAGCATGTAATCGATTACAAGCATGGCAGAAGCCTTGTAATCGATTACACAAGGTTGGTAATCAATTACATCCTGTCCAGAAAGCCAAGAACACGTTCAAACAACCATGTAATTGATTACAAAGATAGTGTAATCGATTACTGGTGGTCTGACATTGCCCAACGGCTATATTAGGTGCATTAAATGCTGGGGATTAAAGCCCCCAACGGCTCCATTGATCAAATCTCTTATAAATACGTGAGTTGGGGCTTCATTAAAGGCTGACCTTGAACCTAAACAAATTTCCAACACATTAATACGAGAATCAATCCTTGAAATCCATTCTTGCTCTAATTTTCTGAAAATCTTGAGATATCTTTGAAGAGCATTCTAGAGCTTCAATTTGTATTAATCACTCTTGTGAGAGTTTCATTCTATCAATCTTGATTGTTTTGTAAAAGAGATTGAGACATCCCTCCAAATTGTAAAGGGTGAGGCATCCTTTGTTTAAAGAGGCTCAAGTACAAAGGGTGAGGTATCCTAAGGTGTTGAGTGCTCAAGTTTGTAAAGGTTGTCAAGCACCTATTGAAGATTGATGATATAGTGGAAAATCTTGAGTGATTGCTTAAGGATTGGGCATAGGTCACAAGTGGATTAGTGGTTGAACCGGGATAAACCATTGTGTTTGATTCTCTAAACCCTTCTATTTACATTTGTGCATTGGTTTATTTGATTACTTGATTATTTCTCTATTGGTTGGTTCATTGGTGGGAAATATCTTTCTATCTTATCCATTCATTCATTTCTATCAATTAATAGCTTCAACGAAAAATTGGAAATCAAGAGTTTTTCGAAAGATTTGCCAAAAGTTTTTATAAACTCAATTCACCCCCCTCTTGAGTCTTGAGGCCACTTGGTAACAAGTGGTATCAGAGCTAGACTCTTGTATAAAGAGCTTAACAACTTCAAGAGAAAAGATCGCTTCAAATGGTTTTTCAAATGAAGGTTCTTCTATAAATAAACCTCATTTTTTCAATGGGGATGGTTATGCCTATTAGAAAGAGAGAATGAAAATTTTTATTGAAGCTATTGATATTGATGTGTGGGATGCTGTTGAAAATGGTCCTTTTGTCCCCACACATATGGTTGACGGTGTAAGAACCAATACACCAAGAAATGACTGAACCAATGGAGACAAGAAAAAGGTCCAATATAATTTGAGAGCTAAGAACATCATCACCACTTCTTTGGGGTATGATAATTCTTTAGGGTGTCAAATTGTAAGACTGCCTAAGAAATATAGGATACATTGCAAGTAACCCATAAGGGTACAGGTGAGGTAAAAAGATCTAGAATTAACACACTCACTCATGAATATGAATTGTTTAGAATGAACCAAGGAGAAAACATTCAAGAAATGCAAAAAAGGTTCACTCATATAGTTAATGCTTCATTGGAAAAAACTTTTGCCAATGAAAATCTTATTAACAAGGTTTTAAGATGCTTGAGCAGGAATTGGCAGCCCAAAGTGACGGTCATATCGGAGTCAAGGAATCTAGCCGCAATGACCTTGGCTACTCTCTTTGGAAAGCATCAAGAGCATGAATTGGAGCTAAATAGATTAAGCCAAAATGAGGAGCAAGATAAGAAGAAAAAAAGAATTTCTCTCAAAGCCACTTCCTCCTCAAATGAAAATGAAGATGAAGATGATAGAGATGGCATTGACAATCTTGAGATGAATGAAGAAAATTTCAGCCTCCTTGTGAAGAGGTTTGGAAGATTTCTCAAGAAGAAAGGGAATCAAAGAAGACTACTTTTTTCTCCTAAGAAGACATATCAAAAGGGAGAAGAAACTTCATCTACTCCAACTTGTTATGAGTGTGGAAAATCAGGGCACATGAAGATAGAGTGTCTAACTTATCAAAAGAAAATGGAGAAATATGAAAAGAGACCTTCCAAGTAAAGAAAAGGAAGGAGAGCATACATTGCTTGGGAAGACAATAATATAGATTCCACCGATGATTTGGAGAATGAGGAAGCTCATCTTTGCCTTATGGCAAATAAAGAAGAAGAAGAAAAAAGTGAAACCAAGGTAACTTCATCTAATCTTGAACTTTCTCCTTCATATAGTAAATTGCAAGATGCATTTCATGAATTATATGATGAATCCATGAGACTTACTAAAATGGTTTTACCTTCTAACAAAACAATCTCCTTATTGTCAAACAAAGTTTCTATTTTAACTAAGAAGATTGAAGAACTCAAAGTGGAGAATGAGACTCTTGGACTTATTGATGCTAACTTATCATGCATGATTTGTTCTTCACATGATAATGCAGCCACACCCTTATCTTGTTCATCTTGTAAAGCATTTGAAAATGAAATTGAGGATTTGAAAAACACACTTGCAAAATTCACCTTTGGAAGAGACAACTTGAATGTATTGCTAGGGAAACAAAGATGTGTTTTTCAAAAAGTCGATTTAGGGTATAATCCCAATAACTAACAAAAGTTTCTCAAGAATCTCTTTGTTTTCTCAAGTACTTCAAGTAGTCCCTTTATTAAATGCTTTTATTGTAAAAAGAATGGACATAGTGCATCAACAAGTAATGTGAGGAAGATGATCAACACAAAGGTTGGAACTAAAATGGCTTGGGTCCCTAAGGGTACCTTGCTTAATGCTAACACACAAGGACCCAAGAAAACTTAGGTACGGAAGGTTAAAATCTGAATGTGTGTTGTAGGTGTGCTTGAAGACTAAGAGTTCAAGTTGGTATCTTGATAGTGGTTGTTCCAAGCACATGACTTGTGATGGCTCCAAGTTTTCTTTCCTTGTCCCCAAGAAGAATGGTCACGTGACATACAGTGACAACAACATAGGAAAGATCTTTGGAGTTAGTAAAGTTAGTAAGATTCCTTCCTCATCCATTGATAATGTTTTGCTTGTTAAAGGACTCAAACATAACTTGCTTAGCATTAGTCAACTATGTGATAAGAGGAATAAAGTGATATTTGATTCTAATTGTTGCATAATTGAGGGAAAGAATGATAAACATGCTAAGTTTGTTGGTTATAAGGTCAATAATATATATATATGATTAGCCTTGATGACATTTCCTCAAATAATGCTAAATGCTTTATGAGTAAAGAAAATGATTCATGGTTATGACATAGGAGAATTACTCACATTCACATGGATCATTTAAATAAGTTAGTTTCTAAAGAACTAGTAATTGGACTTCCAAAGCTCAAATTTGAAAAAAGATAAACTTTGTAGTGCATGTCAAAAGGGAAAATAAGTAAAGGTCTCTTTTAAAGCTAAAAATGTGATTTCAACATCTAGACCTTTACAACATTTGCACATGGATCTTTTTGGTCCCTTTAGAACTATGAGCTTTGGTGCAAATTACTATGCTTTAGTGATTGTGGATGATTTTTCTAAGTTTACATGGATATTGTTTTTGTCTCACAAAAATGATGCTTTTCAATCATTTAAGAAGCTTGCCAAAATTATCCAAAATGAAAAAGGTTTTCACATTACATCCATAAGAAGTGATCATGGTGATGAGTTTGAAAACTATGAATTTGAAACCTTTTGTGATGAACATAACATTGAGTATAATTTTTCTACCCCTAGAACACCATAACAAAATGGTATTATAGAAAGGAAAAATCGATCTTTAGAAGAAATGGCAAGAACTGTGCTCAATGAGGCCAACCTTCCTAAGTACTTTTGGGTGGATGCGGTTAACACCGCTTATTATGTTATGAATAGAGCCCTAATAAAGCCAATTTTAAAGAAAACTTGATATGTAATGGAAAGGATAACTTGGGGAAGTTTGATGCAAAATCTGATGAGGGAATATTTCTTGGCTATTCTATACATAGTAAGGCCTTTAGAGTTTATAATAAACGAACTATGACCATAGAAGAATCCATACATGTTGCATTTGATGAAACTAACTCAAATAATCAGAGAAAGGATTTGGTTGATGATGTTGTAGAAATCTCATCAAGGACTCACCTAGAGAACAAGGAGAAGGATGTTAAAAGGCAAGAAGAAAGCTCATATGATCCCCCAAGGCAAGTGGATTCTCAAATCATGGACCTTCCCAAGGAATAGAGGACTTCAAGATATCATCCTCTTGACAAAGTGATAGGTAATGTATCCAAAGGGGTAATCACTCGTAACTCTCTTAGAGATACATGTAACCATATGGCTTTTGTCTCTCAAGTTGAACCTAAAGACATAAATGAGGCCATTAATGATGAACATTGGATCTTGGCCATGCAAGATGAACTAAACCAATTTGAGAGAAATCAAGTTTGGGAGTTAATTCCAAGGCCCAATGATCATCCCATAATTGACATCAAATGGGTCTTTATAAACAAACTTGATGAAACGTGCTTAATAATAAGAAACAAAGCTAAGCTTGTAGCTAAGGGTTATAATTAAGAAGAAGACATAAATTATGAAGAAACATATGCTCCCGTAGCTAGATTAGAAGCCATTAGAATGCTACTTGCATATGCATGCATCATGGATTTTAAGCTTTTTCAAATGGATGTCAAAAATGTCTTTTTAAATAGTTTTATACAAGAAGAGGTATATGTGGAACAACCTCCTGGTTTTGAAAACTTTGAACTACCCAACCATGTTTTTAAATTAAAAAAGGCCTTTTATGGTTGGAAATAAGCTCCTAGAGTTTGATATGAAAGGTTGAGCAAGTTTCTTTTGGAAAATGGATTTTCTAGAGGAAAGGTTGACACTACCCTTTTCATCAAGCATAAAATGCATAACATCCTTCTTGTTCAAATATATATTGATGATATTATATTTGGTGCTACTAATGACTCTCTTTGTAAAGAATTCGCTAATATTATGCAAAGTGAGTTTGAGATGTCTATGATAAGTGAGCTCAACTTCTTCCTTGGTCTTCAAATCAAGCAAACAAGGGATGGGACTTTCATAAGTCAATCCAAATATTGCAAGGAGTTGCTCAAGAAGTTTGGAATGGAAGGTGCTAAGCAAATGGCTACACCAATGGGCACTTCTTGTTACTTGGACAAGGATGAAGGAGGTAAATATATAGAAATTATAAAATATAGAGGTATGATTGGCTCACTCCTTTATCTTACTGCAAGTAGGCCAGATATCATGTTTAATGTATGTATGTGTACTAGATTTCAAGCTAATCTTAAAGAATCACACCTATGTGACGTTAAAAGAATCATGAAATATCTAATAGGCACTTCACAAATGGGATTATGGTACTCTAAGGGTGCGTCATGTAGCCTAATTGGTTATTCCGATTCTGATTTTGCTGGATGCAAAATGGATAGGAAAAGCACTAGCGGGACATGCTACTTGCTTGGAAGCTCACTAGTCTCTTGGCATAGCAAGAAACAAAATAGTGTGACATTGTCAACAATTGAAGCTAAATATGTTGCAGCTGGAAGTTGCTGTGCTCAAGTCCTTTGGATGAAGCAACAACTTCTAGACTATGGTCTTGAGCTTGATCACATCCCTATAAGGTGTGATAACACTAGTGCAATCAACTTATCTAAGAATCCTATCTTGCACTCAAGAACAAAGCACATAGAAATAAGACATCATTTTATAAGAGATCATGTTCAAAAGGGTGATTACATGCTTGAATTTATGGAAGCCACTAAGCAACTAGCTGGCATTTTCACTAAACCTTTGGAAAAAGAAGCATTCTTCTATATAAGAAATGAACTTGGCATATTGGATCAATCATGCATAAACTGAATTTCTGTACAATCTCATTTCTACTACATAATGAATTCATTTGCTGCATAATATACAATTTTGTTGCATAACGTATGTTTTACTGCATAATAATGATATTCTTGTTGTATAATTTCATGTTTCTTAACCATTTTTGAATCCAATACTAACTTAAGCGTTGGAGGTTTCCCCTAACTTGTTTTGCAGGTACTTCATCATGCCAAAGGCCTCCAAGAAGCTCAAATTCACCAATCCTGTCAAAATGGTGTAATTCTTTGTAAAAGTGGTGATTTTGCATAAACATGAGTTTTGGATCAAAATCTAATCAGTTTCTATGCTTGCATAATGTTTGGAATTGATTTGGTATATTCTGGAACTAATTTGAAAGCTTTAAGATTGGCCCTTTATTGTTTAAATTGCAAAAACTGAGTTTTAGTAAGCTGGTAATCAATTACAAGACCTTTGTAATCGACTACACAGGCTCTATCAAGAAAGTAATCGATTACAAATAACATGTAATTGATTACAATGAACCCAAAACTCAGGTAATCGATTACACTAACCCTGTAATCGATTACAAGGTTCTGATAAAGATGGCAATTGATTACACCAAATATGTAATCAATTACAAGGTTACCAAAAGGCTGGTAATCAATTACACACCCATTGTAATCGATTACATAGTGGTTTTAAAAAGTTTTCTGTGCACGAACAACCATTTTCATTTAAACATATCACTTTCTCTCTCTTCCTCCACTACCTTTCTTCCTCTCCTCATCCTAAATCTTCTATTTCTCCCTTATTTCTTGGACAAACCACCTCATCTTACCACCATACCACTCAGATTTCTCCTCTCCACCAAATCCCTCAATCAATTTCAACACAAATCACCTTACTCCTCCTTCTCTATCTCCCTTCAAGTACTCTTTCTCTCTAAGCCCTAACCCATGTTTTTCCACCCTTCTTTCACCTTCTTCACAACCTTCTTTCTTTCCTTGTCTTCCAATGGCTGAATCTTCCCAACGTACAAAACGTCCAAGTACAGGGGGCAATATTGGAGAGTCTTCCAATGCTCTTCCATGTAACATCTCGGGGCTGGACCTCACGCATCACTTCTCCATCACTAAGAAGGCTGAGTTGTTTAGGAAGAACTTCCAATTAAGGAAACTTATCTCTCCCAAGTATCTCACTCAGTCTATCTGCTAAAGTGAACCCTTGGAGTGTTTCAAATTAATTGAAAGATTAGGCTTGATTAGTTTCTTTAGCATTCAAAAGGACATTTACCCAAACCTAGTTAGGGTATTTTATGCAAATCTAAAGTATGAGGATATTGCCTGATATCTGAAGTTAAGAAGAAACAGATAAGGGTCACTAAGGAAGCCTGGTGTAGGTTGACTAAGCTTAATTATCATGGTACCAATTTCTATAGAAATAAGAATGCTTGGGGAGATGATTTTGAGTATAAGGATGCATTGACCTCCCTAATAAGGTTTGGCTATGAAATTCCCAGGGATAAGAAGAGAATGATGGCTACCGGATTAACTATAGAAAATAGAGTACTTCATTACCTTGTGGTCAGAGGGTTGATCCCAAGGGGAGGAAATTAGTCCCAGGTTCTGAGAGATGATGTGGTGGCATTATGGGCCATGACCACAGGTAGACCAATCAATTGGGCCCATTACATATTTAACATATGTTGGATGTCAAGAAAAAAAATAACTTTGCCCATCCATATGCTATGCTTGTGACAGCTATCTTGGAACACTGTCACATTTCCTTGTCTGAAGAGACAAAGTATACGAGCTCCAAAGGGGCACAGTTTGTAAGCTTCCACACATTACAAAAGCTTAAGCTAAATAAGTTAGATGGCAAATGATACTACCTTACTCATGGGAGCTATGGTAATATTCTCCATGATCCTGAAGATGATGATGAAGAAGGAGGACAACAACCTCCTCCCACAGCCACCATAGAGCTACTGCTACAGGAGAACCGTAGTTTGAAAGTGGGAATGGATTGCATTAAGCAAAAGGTGAATCATCTTGAGCTGAAGATGGATTACTTTGATCAGGAATTAGCTTCTATCCGGTCTTTTTTGGAAGGACCTAGATATGTACCGAGAAGTGCTGCTAGTGCTCCCACCACTTCTACTACCCCTCCTATTCCTCTCTCCTTTGCTGGTCCATCTGGTGCTCATCCTGATGATGATAAGGAAATCCTTGGCTCTGAGGACGATATTGCCACAGATGACAATGATGTGGACCTCAATGATGTGGCAGCTGATGTTGACAGTGACAGCGAGGTGACTCAGTGACCATGAGGCCCTGTCATGATTCCTTTTTTATATTTTGTCTCGCCCATAGCTCTTTCATATCTTGTATATGACTATTAGATCACTTTCTTTTGGTTTTAATGGTTATAAAATCCATTGATTATTCATATGCATTTATTATTGTTGATCTGGATGGTTTTTATATTTTTGTTTTTATATTACTTTGATCATAAATTACCTGGGCTTAAATATATTACTTTGATTATATATCCTATTGTTTCTTGTTTATTAATTTTGGGGTAACCATAAAATCATGCTGAAATGCTGCTTAAATTTTAGCTGAATGCTTATGTTTTTTTTTTGGATAATGCCAATGGAGGAAAGATTAGTGAAATATGTTGCATATGTAAATATGTTGCATGTATATGGGGGAGCTTTGCGCCTTTACATGAAAAATCACATATCTTATCTCATGCATACATTACGGGGGAGAGTTGCACTTAAATCTCTGATAAATAAATAAATGCAAACATTTCTCCTCTCTCAATGTTTATTTTGTCATCATAAAAAAATGGGAGAATATGAATGCTTATGTCTTGAAGCATGTCAAAATGGTTTTTTTTATGATAACAAAATCAAGATGAAGATCAAGTTCAAAAGAGAAGACCAAGATCAAAAGAAAGAAACCAAGAGGTATATTAGATATAGGTATTAGAATATCAGTGTAAAATACTCTCAAGGTATCTCAATTATTTTCAAATGATTTTTCAAGATCTTTTTAAATTAACTTGAAATTCAAAGTTCATAGTTTAAAGAAATGTTGATTTCAATCTTGGATTTTGTTTTTCACTTGTCAATCTTATTAAATCCAAGTTTCTCAAAGTTAAAAATGGCATGGATACCTAATTGGGCTTGCAAAATGTGTTCAAAGGGCAATGTAATCGATTACAAATGTACTGTAATTGATTACAAGCAAAACGGAGGCCTTGTAATTAATTACAATGAGCATGCAATCGATTACAAGCATGACAGAAGCCTTGTAATCGATTATATTAAGGCTATAATCGATTACAAGTCTGGCAGAGACCATGTAATCGATTACACAAGGCTGGTAATCGATTACATCCTGCCCAGAATGGAAGAACACGTTCAAACAGCCATGTAATCGATTACAGAGATAGTGTAATTGATTACCAGTGGTCTAACATTATCCAACGGCTATATTAGGTGCATTAAATGCTAGGGAAAACTTGGTGTGTGAAATCCGCAAGTGTACTGTTTCATCGTCAAGTAATAAAAAGATCGAATCCATAAGGACTATGTTTATGAATACCAATTAATTAATTAATTCAATTCAATTAAACAAAGGGGATAAAATTATTAAGAGATAAGAATGTAGTAACCAAGCAATTAAATAAATAAATATTAAAATAAAAATTTGAGGACAAAAATAGCAAGTTGTTAGGAAAGGTTTTCAAATTCAAGAAAGCTTCCAGGATTGGGGGTAACCACAATAATACAAGACAAATCCTAATTGACAACCCTTTTATTAAAATTGAAATTCAATTGAAGGTGAATTCCCCTAAATTAGTTAATGTTCTTTCTCAAGAGACAAGAACCATGTCTAATTAAACTAATTCCTACTCTCGTGGTAATTTAATTTAAATTGAACCCATTACGCTTTATGGTAATTCATTAAATCCTCAAAAGGCTAAACCTACTCTCGTGATTTAGACTTTAAGTTCAATTCTTATGGTTCCAACACCTAGGTTCACCTCTCAGTATGTCCCAAGATATTTATGAGATGCAAATATGTGGCCAGCAAATTCACATGAAGAAGCGCAATAAGGATTAAATCAAAGAACATTCAAGATTAATAAAAAGGGTAAACCAAGTCAATTAATCATCATCAATGTATCAAAGGGCATTGCCCAATCCTAGAAACAAATGAAACTACTCAGACATAGAGAAGAAGAAACAAGAAAACATAATATAGAACATCCAAACCAGTAGCGATGGGAGAAGAGAAGAGGACGATGAAGATCTAGAGCCTCCAAATGTGCCTCCTTCAAACAGAAATTAGAACCCTAAAATTGTATTCAGAACATCTATCAATACCCCTAGGGTCTAACCTGGTCTAAGCCCATAAAAAGAAATAAAAACAAAATTAAAAATTATCTTGGACTGCAATCCACGGCCATGGGCAAGCTATGGATCTCTCTGGATATGTGTATTCTGGACTGCTCTTGAATTCCACGGCCATGGGAAATTCCACGGCCAGTCCGTGGAACTCTTTGGAAAAACATTTTTGCTTCTTTGCACAGCTGCTCGATCCATGGCCATGGAAAATTCCATGAGCAGGCCATGGATCTCTCTGGAATGAATCTTTAACTCCAATTTGCTATCCGTAAAGTTCTAACTTTAAACATGCAAGTTTTCCATCCATTTCAAGGCCAATTTAGCACCAATCCTGCACAACAACACCACAAACACCGCAGTTATCTGAACTAAAGGAAAAACAAATAAAAAAGGAAACTAAAATGCCTAAAATGCATAAAAATGCATGCAAAACAAGAACAAAATATGATATTGTTTCACACACATCAACATTAAAGCCCCCAACGACTCCATTGATCAAATCTCTTATAATACTTGAGTTGGGACTTCATTAAAGGCTGACCTTGAACCTGAAACAAATTTCCAACACATTAATACGAGAAACAATCCTTGAAATCCATTCTTGCTCTTTTTTTATGAAAATCTTGAGATATCTTTGAAGAGCATTCTAGAGCTTCAATTTGTATCAATCACTTTTATGAGAGTTTCATTCTATTAATCTTGATTATTTTGTAAAAGAGGGTGCGACATCCCTCCAAATTGTAAAGGGTGAGGCATCCTTTCTTTAAATAGGCTCAAGTACAAAGGGTGAGGTATCCCAAGGTGTTGAATGCTCAAGTTTGTAAAGTTTCTCAAGCACCTATTGAAGCTTGAAGATATAGTGAAAAATCTTGAGTGATTGCTTGAGGACTGGACGTAGGTCACAAGTGGATGGGTAGCTGAACCAGGATAAACCATTGTGTTTGATTCTCTAAACCATTCTATTTATATTTGTGCATTGGTATATTTGAATACTTGATTATTTCTCTCTTGGTTAGTTCATTGTGGGCAATATCTTTCTATATTATTCATTCATTTATTTCTATCAATTAATAGCTTCAACAAAAAATTGGAAATCAAGAGTTTTTCAAAAGATTTGCAAAAAGTTTTTATAAACTCAGTTCACCCCCCTCTTAAGTCTTGAGGCCACTTGGTAACACCTCAAGCCGGAAAATGCCTTGAGAGAGTTTAAAGCCCGTTCTTATGGGATTTGAGGCACCTTAGAGCCCAGGTTAAAAGGAATAACCCACCAAACTCGTTTGAGCATTTTGGTCGAGAGTTATGGGTCCATACCCAATCCTTAACACTTGGCTGTGACCATTCTATGGTTACAAAATTAATTGGAAAAATGGATAACAACGTCCATGCTCCACCTTGAGGCATCTACCATGAATGTCTTATGTTAAACATGTCAAAAGAGTACATTGCTAAAATGATTTTTAACACTACGGCCGTAAACATTGAAGTCCCCAATTATGAATCATCTCATATTTTGCCTAAGTCAAGTGGAATTTCAAGTAACTAGTATTTAGGGAGTTAGATCCCGGACCAAGGTTTTAATACAATTGAAATTTTTCCTAAGTCCTTGACACAGTTGCCAAGTGCACATTTATAATGGGCGTTAGACCTAATGAGGACCATGGATGGGAAATGTATAAAAGTGGAAATAAATTAAAGCACCCTGCCAAATAAGGAAATTGTCTTTACAAATGAAAAAAATGCCCTACGTAAGGGGAAAAATAAGACAGGCTAAACTACATTTCATGTATCCGAATCTTAGGTGGCGGCAATTAGGACATTGACGACGGCTTGATCATCCCGAGCAAGACTTGGAAGCACAAGACCACCGTCTCACATCACCCTTCCAAGGTCTAACGCATCCAATGCTAGGATCACCCCGAGATTGAAAAGATGGACTTGGTCAATTGTGTTTTGGAACTACTCCCCACTAATATTCATGCAGACCATAATCAGTTGTTGAGTATCCTCTTGCAGCCATGCCACGCCAGTTTGGAGGTCTTGGTTCTCAATACAAAGGTTCTCATATTTGGCACGGAGGATAACGACTTCCCTCCAAACCTCCACCTAACTGGCTTCCTCCCATATAAGATTGTCCTATAAGGCCACCAACTACTTCTTTAGTTCCTTGGCCTGGGCTTTAGCATCCTCCTTGGCCTTCTCAGCCTCCTTATTGGCCTTAAAGGCTCGATTTTTGCCTTCCTCGGTTGTTGTCACCTTCTCCGCCATCCGCCGATTATACTGCCCATAGCATCTCTCTAGAAAACGAGTTTCAGCAGCAAGTTGGAAGGCATAAGTTTTCCATAACGATAGGATCTCTGTCGTATTATGCTGGACAATGTGGTCCGTGACTTTGTCGTCTAGGAGATTGAAGTCGATGAAATCTCCAGGCTTCAAGTTGTTTTCTTACAAACTAATTAGGCCGCATTCATCAGTTTTTATTGCTACCTTTTCTCCCTGATCATCCACTCTGCCGTCCTCAATGGCCCTTCTCTTTCAACTTTGGAGTGGCAGCGTAGAAGACCTCTCTAGTTGAATCAGGCTCCCTTCGATTACCGAATCCTCAACTGGTGGGGGTAGAGAGGCTGGAGCAGCGACCACAGGAGCGTTGGAGGGACCAACTGCATTCCAATCTCTTAGGGCCTCTAGTGTTGCAAGGGCATTTCTTGATGCCATCATAGCCAAACTTACTACAAAACATGGTAAGAGTCAGATAACAGGGAAAATATGTAAAAAAATTATCATACACAAAAAATTAGTGCGGACTATGGCATACGCTACCTAAAATGTCCAAAGAGTTACGTCATCAGGGGCATCCAGCACGTCATTACAAGAAATGAAGCCCACTTTCTGAACCCACATAGTCAAAAAGTCCATGCACTCAATGTCATTCTGGTCAAGATAGGACTTCTCCCATTCAATCAACCCAATGGGAGTACTCCATGTTGTCTGGGTCCAGTATAGGTTAAACTTCGACTCCCCATCAGCTTTCAGAAAGAAAGGATAAGTCCCTAGAACCTCTATCAACTTGAAGAACTTCTCCTTGAAGTCCTTGTAACTTTCTTGGAAAATCTGAAAGATCTTTCTATCGGGCGTTGACTAGATTGTGAGCCAATTCTTTTGAGCAGCCCCCTCACCTAGAAGGCCCCACTGGGTGTGGAAGTAGAAGAACGCCCTCTCTGAGTGCTGCAACGTGACCACTCGGAAAACTTTTTCGAAGGCAAAGATATTCCTACAATTGTTGGGGTGAAGTTGGGATGGAGCCACATTAAGAGTATGGAGGACCGCAAGCTAGAAATCATTGAAGGGGATCCGAAGTCTAAGTCGGGTAAAAAGATCCTCGTACAGGAACATGTAGTGCACACCTACCTCCTGGGATGAGCACACCCTCTTGTTCTCTGGGGATAGGATCTCAAACTCGCAATCCCTCTTACCTTCCTCTGTTAACATCAGGTAACCCTTGAGTTTTTCAAGTTCTTCCCTATACTAGAAGATGGACACTTGATCATAGGCATTGTCCCCAACCCATGGATACATCAGCCTTACACTATGGACAATTACCATAGGGTTTTCTGCAGCTGGTATCTGAACTTCTGCAGCTAGCATCTGGTGCCTAGCCACTCGCCTCCTAGCCATCAAATCCCTAGAAACACCCACTTAGACTGGTGAATAATTATTAGAATCAATTAACTTACAAATTTGGACACGGTATGGGGCGGACTGAGGAAGGAATCAGAAGTTCACACCAGTATACCGGCCTCTGCGCCCACCAAGGCTTAGGCCTCAGATGGACCCCTCCGCTACTCACTGCGTCGCAGAGAAGGTGATACATAGAGCGACGCCATTGAAGGGACCCAAGAATAGTGGTATCCCAACTCATTTCACTAAAAGGGAAAAGGAATACACCCCAAAACAAAGGGGGAAAAACCACTGTGCGATGTTAAAAATAGCAAAAATAGGAGATTGAAGGGGACATACCTTGAAGAGATAAAGTGAAACTAACAATTGAAAGAGGGGGAATTGTTGTAAATGGCTAGAAGATGCCGAAAACTGCACTTCTCTATCGGGAGAAACCACCAAAAATCGCCTCAGTTCATCGGAATCTAGAAAGGAATAGTAAAAATGAAGAAGAGCTTTAACCCCTATTTATAGAGGCTAGACAGTTTAAGGGCAATTGAGCCCTAACGTTTTAGACTTCAAAAACCACCCATCATGGCGCGTGTAACACCCCGAAAATTATTAATTTTATGATAAATAGTCATTTTTCAATATTTGTGATTTTTATGAATTTTTCTGGATTTTTCTGAGAACGTAGAATTTTTAATATTATTTCTCGTTTTGTGTGCATACTGAGCGGAGCCAGAGAAATGAGAGATTTTTTCCCAGAACCTTGATCTGTGAAAACGTCGATGGGGGATCTTACTATACCCGAGGCTAGAACATGACTTATGAAGTTTTACGTTTTTTGAGATTTTTATCTGATAAATAAAAATCACTGTGTATTTTATTATTTGTTGGACAATTAACACTAACTTCTGTCAATTGTAACAATTATCCATTGGATAATAGCTTGTAGTTTAAATCTCATCTTATCCAAAGGTAATCCACTTTATGTCAATTCAAATCACTTTTATCTCAAAAATAATGTATTTTAATCAAAGCTTTGCAAGGAAGTTTTGACCAAAAATGACTAAAATGCCCAAAGCTTGTAGGAGAAGTCAATCTCTCCCTCTTCTTCTCTCCTTGTTACCGCGTCATTGGACCTTTGGAGGGAGCCAAAAATTAAATTTTTGCTTTATCATTTTACTCCAAAATTCTATTACATAAAAAGCTATCATCTTTTCTCTTCATTTTCTCTTCACCATTTTCTTTCTTCTTCTTTTACTTCCTCTCTTCCTCTCCATGGTTTGTAGCCCACTCTTGTGGCTATCTTCATTTTCTTGCTTGACTACCACCATTTCTACACTCCTCTTCTCATTCTAAACATTTTCTCTTTAGACATTTTCTTCCAAATCCATCATCTTCTTCACTTTTTCTCAAGAACAAAGTTTGAAGCTTTTGAGGTACACCTTTGATTCTTCACTTTCTCTTCTTCTTTTTCGTTTCTATGGTCATTTTTATGGCCATGGATCCTTTCTTTTCAAGTCATTGGTGTTGATTCTTTGAGTTTGATTTCCTAGGGTTTGGTGGAGCTTTTGGCCGAAAATCATAAACACTTCAAGGAGGTGATTTTCGTGTTCTTCCTTTAGGTAAGAGGGAGATTTACTCACTTCAACCATTATTGCTGGTGAGGAAACTTTTGAGTGGTTATTGATGGAGGAATCCATAATGGATTGCTCTCTTTGTGTGCTTGTTTTTCTTGATTTTGTATATACTTGATGTATATGGAAATGTTGATTGTCTTGAATGCCTTGATGATGTTTGATCGCTTGGATTTGATGAATGGAAAAATATAGGGATTCCTACCCTTTAGAGAGGCCACAGTTTTGGACTAGAATTTGGGGGTTTGAGTTGATTTTTGTATGAAATGAAACTTAGATGATTAGGTATTAAAAGAATGATGTATGTAATAGAAAAATTAGGGTTTGATACTCTTGGGAGGCTCACGGCCTCTAGGGGTTTTTTGGGGTCCAAAGTGGTGCTTTGGTGCAACCTTTGGATTTAGGCAATTTAGAGTTATGAAACTAATAATGTGATGAAAGAAAAATGGTTGGATTTTGTTTTGAGAGGCCACGACCTCAAGGGTCTAAATTGACCTAAACTTACATATTTGATCAAGACTTAGATAATTAGGAATGTTGGATTCATAAAATGGAATTGTGGTTTGTGAGTGAACTTTATATATATTGGTTGTTATTGAGGATTGATTATATGCTATTATGAGTCCATGTGTGGGACCAAAGACTTATTGATATCAAATATGACCAAATTGTGGTATGTTTCTTGAGAAGTATATTGTTAGTGAATATACATGTTATGCATTGAGTCTTCATGCAATTGTGAAAGTCCGTTGGACCCTTTTGTCAAGGCGGTGCTTGCCTAGGAGATTGAATTACACCTTAGTGCAGGTGCGAGTAGACTAAGTGTAGGTCATTATGTTGGCCTTGGGGGCGTCGGGGTGCGAGTGTCTCACAATAGACAGTGGTAGCTCCACTGGGGCCGTGAGATAGACCGATGCAAACACACCGACGATCTGGACCGAGACACTGTCCTATATCACGATCTTGTTGAGAGTGCCATGTATAAGCCATGTTGTGTAAAACATTATTTTTAATATAAGCACTTTATTTTTAAGGTTAACGAGATACTAGCTTGTGCTCCTCGATCATTCTCTCTGAACCTTTATGTTTAGCTCCATGAAGTAGGATTTTTGGTACCTCATGCATTATGCATTATTGGTCTCATATTTCTTCTGGCATAAGTGTTTTTCACTGTTAAATTGTTTACTTTTACTTATTTAAATAATTATCTGGTTGATGATCTGTTTACTGCCTGAGATACTATTATTATTTCTCTTTTATTGCTTAATTATAATTACTGCTGACACACACACACACACATATATATATATATATATATATATATATATATATATATATATATATATATATATATATATATATATATATATATATGTGTGTGTGTGTGTGTGTGTGTGTGTGTTGTGATGTGATGTGGGCATCCAACGCCATTTTGTTTTCTTTCTGCCATATTAGTATTGAATGCTAGGTGTCTCACCTCTTTCTTGGACTCTTGTATTTCTATTTTATTTATATGCTTCTGAGAAGACGTTCACAAAGATGGGGAAGCGCCTGAGTTTCCTGGTTTTTGACTTGATTATAACTAGTGCTCGCTCAAAGATGTCGTCACGTCCACGGGGATTTTTAGGTTACGCGAGGATGACCTTCCACGGGGGTTCTGACTGTTGGCATATAAACTTGCGCACAAACCATTGCATTTACTATAGGGATTTGATGGTGTCATTAGCTTGGGGTCGCTATGACCCGCCTGTTTTTTATTTTACTTCTTTTGTCCATTTAGAGTTTTACCTGTCTGTCCGTGATCTGTGTGATGATCTCTATTACACTCCACATGAGGATTCATTCATTTCCACTGCTCTCGAAATTCGGTCGCTCCAATGATGATTTCATTTGACGAGGAAGACCCTGAGGAGGATCCCGCTATAGTTCCTTCTCATTAGTCTTAGGGAGCTGGTACTATCGGTGGCTGCTGATGGCTATCCGTATATCTTTTTAGGAAGCCTGATGTTTTGCTATTTTGATGGGATGTAAATTTGTAAACATCTTGGGGTGGGTAAAGCTTTTTGCTTTTTGTATACTTTGTGTTTTAACTAAGCAGGCTTTTATATATATATATAATGTGAATGTATGGTTTTATTTCATGTCAATTTCTATTGTAACTATATTTATTATTATCTCACTTCAAAAAAAAATATATACATATATATTTCAATACCGACTACTACACAATTTCGATTAAAGATGCTTGTTTATATATTCAAAATGAACTGGGTCTTAATTTACGATGTAGTTATTTTTCGCATTTTATTTCATTTTATTATGGTGTGACGTTCCTTCTTCTCCTAGAAAAAGGGACGTTATAACGCGCGAAGAACAACTATCCAATTAAAGTGCACCACGTGGTCCTCACAGTTGTCAAAGTAGTTGAAAAGATGATTGCATAGCAAACTTAGCATCACGCAACCTTCGCAGTGGAGTCTAGATTTTTTCTACTGACCCTGGCTAAACTCAGACTGTTCATATGATCAAATGATGTGGAATCAATCTGGACCACAATGCTTCTAGGAAGGTCAAATGGCATGGTCAAATGTCCCAAGTTAAAACTCTTAACCCCATGCGGTAACATGGACCACAACTTCAATTGAAGCATGAATACCGTCACCCAGGGGCATAGAGGCTTTATCTTGCCACTTTACTATACCAGCCAAGTACCAAGCTGGGGGCAACATGGCATCATTACAGGTTGAGCATTGGACTCACCCCAGAGGAAAAAGATATAGCGAAGAACGAAAATTGAAAATAGAAGATACAAGATTCAGAAAAAGAAATTTTATTATTATTCATATTTCATACATCGTCAGCTCTAACAAAAAAAAGAATTCACAAGTTCTTACAAGACAAAAAAATGTCAAGAATGCCCAATGGAGAGAGGCAGAAAGGAAGCCAGATGAGAGAGTAATGATGACGACGACCAACACTCACTACCACCTCCAAGGTTCTTCCAAAAACGAAGACCCATCTTTTCCGTGCTAGCCAGCAAGAGAAAGCTCTGTATCAAGAGATTGTTCCACATAATGGTTCACAATCACTCCAAGTTGCTTTAAATCACCCCAAGTTGCTTAAAGGGATTTTTTTCCAAACTTAGAGCCCTTCTACATATCCAACTACACTTAGGAAGAGAAATTATGAAAACAATGGAAGAACTTGGATAAGTGCCCCCACAGTAGTCGAGAAAGTAGGAGAACAAAGTACGGAATGCTTCCATGCATCACAGGAACTACACAAGAAGCGACAAGCTTCCCCGGCATACGCTGAAAGGTTGCACAATCCCACGTACACTGGGAGAGAAATGCTTCTACTGCCCAAATGCATATTGGCCAACCCACATAGGGCAGTTACTTGGTCCCTACTAAGCCATTACGCTGAGAAAGAAAGACTTCCATTGGAGGGATTGGTTATAAAAAGGAAAATACCTTCAAAGATTTTGGGAGGAATAGGAAGATGGTTTCAGAAGGGGGTAAAATCCTCCACATGCATATAAAAATTAGGAGAGAAATCACTCTCTGAAAATGGATCATCCTCAAGCAAAGCCACTTAACAAAAGGAATGCCAGCCTCAATGTAAACATCCTCTATTTATAAAGGGAACGAGACATTCTGATTGGCCCCTGAAAAGGTGAACTGATTACACGTTAGGAGCTGCGTTTTAATGCTCCCACTCTCTAATTAGTCATGGGAGTAGCGGGTAGTTGTGAAACAAATGAAACTACTATCTTATTTTAAAGGACCTTTAATTCCTAATAAAGTCAGAGTGACAGTTCCCCAAGCAAGTTCAGTTGCAAAACAAAAGCTGCAAAAAGGACATAGACCTTGTGAACTATACATGGGGGCAACAAATGACATGTCTCGGAGGACAGAATGATAATGTAAGCAGAACAATCCATCTCGGATCCTAACCTTACACGTTTACCCCAGAGGCATACTATGATATATAACAGACCTCAGCCCTTTGAAAAACATCGCGAGATCCAATGATTAACCAACTCAGATCCTTTTATCCATTGCGCGTTGTGTGATCCTATTAAACTTGGTACCTTGACACTTAGTTGTCCCATTTAAACGCAAAGCTGGGGAAAACCATTCTTAACTGTGATCTGGTATCATGTCTCGTGCATTGACCCGACCCGTAGTATGCCGGGGTTCATCGTGGATATTCTCAGCTGGATTCGTTTACAACACAGACGAGACCCCGACTCTATACATATCGGACCACAATATTGGGTTGCAATAACATTACAGCAAGATCTGCGCAATGGATAAATTCTGAGAATATATGTTATTTCTAATCATGATCTTGCAAAATAACAGCGCCCATAACCGTACTTGGCTACTCATGATTGCAGTATTAATATTATGGGGATCCTCAACAAATAACAAGGGAAAGTATCTCACCCTGTGACTATTTGTAACACCCTCCTTAGGGCATCACATTTCCGACCACCTACTTATAAACTAAAAATGATTTCATAAAAGGTTTGAGTTATAAAAGATGGGTTTCAAAATTTCTTCTCGCTGAAACGTAAATTTACTGAAACTTATAGGTAATATTGAAAAATATATTTAAACTGTTTAATATACAATATTGACACCTATTAATATTTAACAATTATTCAAGAAATATAAAATTTATAGAGTCACTTTTTAAACAGTAGCAAACCCCATCACGGGTCCTACTTAATAGCATGATAAAACACTAACGAGAAAACTTAACATACTTATTCCTTCTTGTATCCATCTTGATGTACCATGTATCTGTTCCTTGTCAACACTGCACACTATCGAATCTTGAATGACCACTCCTTAATGTTGTCACCAATCTCAGAATATCTACCACCCATCACATCTAAGAAAACTCGTCCCATCTACTACATAATTTTAACAACACAAGCTTAACCAAACAATATAACAAAGAGGTGAGATCACCTACGCCAATACCAACATGGTAGCATAGAGATAACACAAATAGCATATCAAACAGATATATCATACCATAATTATAATTATGCCATCATCATAATGTATAAAATAACAATAATTATAATAATGCCATCAACATTATTTATCATCATCATTATCATCCAATATTCCTCAATTAGAAATAAATATTTAATATTTACGATAATGCCTTCAACATTTTTCAAGTATTCAACAGTTCAATTATCATAACCAATGCTCAATAATTATGCATGTGCATATAGACTCAATGTCCTATGTAACATCCCAAAATTTCCGTATCTCTCAAACAGTAATTTTGACAGTTAACAGAATTTCATTGTTTAGTGATTTCTGGATACTGTAAAATTATTTTGTTTATTCCGTCAGCGTATTTGATCGTTTTGAGTGATTTACTCCGTGTCAGGAAAATAAAAATTTTCGGGCCGGGAAAAACTTTACGTAATTTAATTTTTACCATTAGGTAATTATTTTACGTAATCTGATTTGATATTTGTGCATTTTATAATTTTTGTGATTTTTGTGGATGATTATGAATTTTTTTAACTGTATGTGGGCCCAGGTGGTCCTATGTGGGCCCAGGTGGCTATACGTGGGCCCAGGTGGGTCCCGCAAAGCAAAAATTTTTCTACGCATAGAAAAATTTGTACTGTTTAGACGGAGACAGGGGATCTTACTAAACTTGAATCCTAAACAGTTTTAAAATTTTATTATATCAGTTTTTGTCGTATTTTAATTATCGGATGATAAAAATACAAGAAAATATTATTTGTAGGATATAAGAATAAATATTATCTTTGCGTAGTCAACAAAGAGAGCTTGACTTGATTTATACCCTTGGATGAGAATACTTAGTTTGAATATTAACCATTGATTTAATCAAAGGTTAAGAAACAAACTTAATAAAGAAGCCTAGGATAATAACCATTGATTTAATCAATGGTGTGAGAATAACCTTAGTTAGGAAGGCTTTCATATCAACCATAGATGCAATCAAAGGTGTAGAATTGGTCTTGGAAAATGACAAAGACCATTTATAACCATTGGATTTAGATTAAATCAAGGGTGGAGATTTAATCTTAAAAAGTAACAAAGACCATTTATGACCATTAGATGAAGAATCAATCAATGGTGGAGATTTGGTCTTCTAAAGTAGCAAAGACTAATTAGGACCCTTGGATTTAAAGTTTGAAGGAGAAATCTTGACCATTAATTTTGGAGACACATCTAAGGGCTAGAATTTAAAGGAGAAAAATCCAATGGCCTAGATTTAGTCTTCTAAAATTAAAAATCTACCTAAATCCTAACCATTGAATTAATCAATGGCTAGAAATGTTTCAAATGGTGGCAAATAATGAAGACAACTTTATTGAATGCATTATGAAGAGAAGGTGATGGTTTTGGAGTGTTTAGAAGACAAAGAGACAAGCTTTATGTCATTTTTGCATGTCTTGGTCAAGTTAGACATCATAATGGCTTACTTTTGATTTTTGCACTCAAGAAGAATGCAAGAAGGGGGGGCACGGTTTTGGTCTGATTTTGAGAGCTTTGAAGACCATTATTAGCTATCTTGGTTATTATTGATCATTCTTGATCATCTTTGTCTCCTCCAAAAGCAAAAACTCATCAAACTTTTCTCTCCACCTCTCCTACAAGCAAGTTTTGGCCATGACCATCAAGAACACCCTCCATCACTCAAAAATTTCATCCAACTTGATTTTCTAAACCTAAACACCATTCTAAGAACATCTCTAGTTATGAGTTTTTCCAAAATCATTCATCTTGATCTTCAAATTCAAGCTTCAAGTTTCTATCAAAAATCAAAAATTCCATCTTTGTTCTTCAAGATACATCATTCGGTCAAGGTACCTAAAATCATCATCCAAGCTCTTTTAATTTCATCCAACCATAGATCTTGAATCTACATGATGTTCTAAGCAACTTTCATGTTGAAGACTTCTTCTAAATCATTCATCTTCATGGACTTTCTTCAAGATCAAAGTTATTGGGTTTTTGAGGTGAAGTATAAGGAAACTTCATTTTCTTCTCTCTTTTTCATGATCTAATCCATGTTTGATCCATGGTTCCTCTTAATCAAGCTTGATATGTTAATTAACTTGTGTTTTGTTTTGTATTTGAGAAGCTCTTGGTGATGAAGGACTTGGAAAAAGAAGCAAAACAAGAAGTTTTTGAGGATCTTCAAGAGGTAAGAGGGAGATCCATCTCACCAACCAAGCATGGTGGTGAGAGATGGTATTTTATTTGATGGATGTGGAATCCATGTAAGGATTCATATCCATGGTCATGTAATTAATTTGTGGGTGTTTATGAGCTTTGATTAATTTTCTATGCTTGATATGCTTTGCATGATTTTATAGCTTTGATGATATGCTTGATATGCTATACATGCTTTTATGGCTTTGATGGTATGCTTATATTATTTATGATGAAATATATATGTATATGCCATGACTTGATGGTGGAAAGGAAATTGATTTTTGGCTCCAATAGCCAAGGAAGAGCTACGATTTTGATGCCCTTGATTAGGGTTCATGTTGAAAATTTTCAAGAACAAAAGAATTGATTTTTGAGTACTTAGAACATGGTGGATTTCGAACAAGACACATCAAGATAGGTGTTCACAAAATTAATATTTTCTTGAATGATGAAAATGGATGTTTAGAAAAGTAAGGAAAATAAACAAAGAATTTATTTTTCAAAGAGTACATGAATACGGTTTTAGAAGGATTTTTATTGATTTATTTTGTGTAAAAAGTTTCTAAGTGTTTTACAAAACATGAGATTTAAATGAAAATAACAATGATGATTTTAAGGATTTGCAAAGAAAGTGAAAAAGGATTTGTAAAGAAAGTGAAAAAAATGATTTGCAAAGGAAGTAAAAAATGAATTTGAACAAATGGGTTTGGTTTTATAACCATTGGTATTTCGGTTTGGAAACAAAATTTTAATGGTTTTGTTTGTGTAAAACCATATCAATTTAGAAGGAAAAACATTTGATGGTTTCAATAGTCATTTCTACGTTTTTGAAGGCTTGTAATGCCTTGATTTTTATGAACAAAATGATTTTCAAAGTGGAAACGTAACTTGATTTAATACAAGGAATTCGGAAAGGAAATCAGAGCTTTTTAATCACTTGAGAAAATTGAGTTTTGTAAACGAAAGACAAAGAAAGGTTAAAAATATTTTCGAACTTCAATTTATTTTGAAGAAGGTTGTGTTTGAAAGATGATTTGGGAAAAATGAAGAATATAATGGTGTTTTAAAAATTTACTAACGTATAATTGATTTTCGAGTTTTGAAATACATTAGAAAATGTTAAGTTTTGAAACGTTGATTTATATCAATGAAAAAGTGATTTTTGTGGTATATATTTTGGAAAGTGATTTCTTGAGTAAAGAAATATGGAAAAAGATTTTCTTGAGTAAGAAAGTGTAAAAAATGAAATACAAAGTCATATTATTTTGAGAAAGGTTGAAAAGGAATTTTTGAAGGTTAAGAAATATTTTCTGTAATAAAATTGTGATGAAAAATGTTTTACATATCTTAAAAACGTGATTTTTAAGCTACGTAATTTGAAAAATGTGTTGAAAATAATATCGATTTATTTAAGTCCAAAATAATGTTTGGAATATTGAGGAATATTTTACGTGATTGTAAATTATTGAAAAATATTTTACGAATCTTAAAAATGATTTGGAATACGTTAAAATATTTCTACGCGATTTAAACTACGTTTAAATATTTTACGTGATTTGAACTACTGCTGATAAATCACTACGTGATTGAATAGCGATAGAATATTTTTATGCAATTGTGAAAATGGGAGAAAATTGTTATGAGATTTGGAAAGTATTTTAAATATTTTGAGAATGATAGAAAATGATTTACGTGACGTAAAAGAATGATTTTTAAGTTACGCAATTTTGAAACAGTGGAAAAAAAAGACTATGCGATTTGAGAAACGTATGTTTTTACGCGATTGATAAAATGTTGAAAAATTTGTACGTGCTTTAAAAGTGCAACAGAAGAGTTGCGGTATTTTGAAAACGTAACAGAAATGTTACGAAATTTTGTAAACGTAACAGTAATGTTACGGTATTGTGAAAACGTAATAAAAATGTTTTGAAATTTTAAAAATGTAACAAAAGTGTTACGGTATTTTGAAAACGCAACAGAAGTGTTGTGGAATTGTGAAAACGTGACGGGAATGTTACGCAATTTTGTGAAAACAACAGTGTTTTATAACTATGAAAACATGATAAGATGATTTTGTTATTGAAAAATACAGTATGATTACTGTTGAACCAGTGTCCATACACTGTTTGTGAAAACAACGAGTTTTGCCTGTTATTGACACGTGGTGCATTTTAGATGCATTGGAAAAAAAAAATATATGCGTTGAGGTATATGATTTAATTGAACAAACGAATTTGAAAAGAATGGCCCTTGTGGTTGGACTTGCACTGATATATTCGTGCACTGTATAAACTATATCTGAGAAATTATGAGATATACCTGTGATAAGTATTATACCTGTGATTGGTATTTGGTGCATTATACATGCATTGGAATGGTCCGATGAGGACTGGATATGGCTGATTGCCTAGGAGAAACACACCTCTTGAGTGGGTGCGATATGCGTAGTGTAAGTCACTTGTTAACCTTGGGGGCATCGGGGTGCAGGTTGCTTACACGGGTGGTTGGTCGCGCTTCTTCCCGTAGGTTAGACCGATGCAACACACCGATGATCCTAACCGAGACACTATTCTTATTCAAGATCTGATAAAGACTGTCGTGTATATGCTAGATGTGCAAAATCAAAATGAGGATTATAGCACGTGGTCTGAGGCATGTGGTATCGACAGATCTTTTCGATCATTTCTCCGACCTGAGTTTAGCTCCATGGAGTAGGAAATCGAGTCTTGTGTACATGCATAATCTGAACATTTATATCTGTGTGATATATTAATTGAGCAATATTGGCTATGACAATTGGTTTGAATACTTGGATGATGATGATGATAATGCTGAGGTATTATCGTAATTGTTGTTTATGATAATTTAACTAATAAATGATTAGATGATGATAGTTGATTAATATTGATGCATGATCATATTTCTAGTATGATATCCCTGTATGATATTGCTGTTTGTGTTATCTCTGTGCTGCCATGTTGGTATTGGTGTAGGTGATCTCACCTCTTTGTTATGTTGTCTTGTTGTGTCTGTATTGTTAAAATTAAACAGTAGAAAGAATGAGTTGTCTTAGACATAACGGGCGATGGATACTCAGAGATTGATGAAAACATTGAAGAGTAGCTGTCTCAAGTTCGAAGGTGTTCTGAGTAGATAAGGAGTAGAGTTCTGATGCAACAAGGTGGATACAAGATAAAGAATGAGTATATTAAGTTTTATCGTTAGTATTATACCGTGCTATTTAGTAGGACCCGTCATGGGGTTTGCTACTGTTAAAAAAAAAAGTCTGTTAATTTTATAAGTCTCTTTAAATTGTGAAATATTAATTGGTGTCAATGTTGTATATGAATTAGTTTAAGTATATTTTCAGTAATACTTATGGATTACAGTAAGTTTATATTTCAGGAAGAAAGAATTTTTTTTTTAAACCCACGTTTTTAACTCAAACCTTTTATGAAAACATTTTCAGATTATGAGTCGGAAGTCAGACATGTGATACCCTAGCGAGGGTGTTACATCCTACTCCATGGAGGTTTTTACAATTTCGAGAAGAATGCTCTGGTTAATTGCCCAGCCTTAGCCTAACAGACAATCTCCAGTCTTCGAAAAGAATCGTGTTATTGTCGGGTATCGTCAATGCGTTGCAACGGACTGCATCACCAAGTGGCACATGGTTATTTTGCCAATTAACATCCACTGGTCGACCGCCGCGCCTTGACGTCCCCAAGATCCATCATAGACCTCACTTTTCAATTCTCATTCCCTCTTCACCCACAAGGGTCACAATAGCATTAATTATTAATTTTCATTCAATGCACGAATATCACAATGCAATTTTGTTCAATGTCATCATATGCCACAATGCATATTTTTTAATTTCATCATATGCCACAATGCATATCTTTCAATTTCTTCATATGCCACAGTGCATATCTTTTCAATGTATATTCAATGCACCATTGCCAATCACAGGCAAAATTCATCATTTTCTCATACAGTGTCCATACACTAGTTCAATAGTAATCATACTGTATATTCAATAGCGAAATCATGTTATCGCATTTTCATAGTCACAAAACACTTTTGTCGTGTTTTCATAATCGCGCAACATTTCTGTTACATTTTCACAATTTTGCAACATTTCTATTACATTTTCAAATCGCATAGCAATTTTTTATCATTTTCTTAGTCACATACAAATATTCCATTCATTTTTAAATCACGTAGTGATTTTTCAACAATATCTCAAATGTGTAAAAATATTTAAACGCTTTTCAAATTGCGTGGAAACATTTAAACATTTTTCAAATCGCGTAGCTTAAAAATCACGTTTTTAAGTTACGTAAATCATTTTTCACCATTTTACAATCACGTAAAATATTTCTCAATATTCCAAACATTATTTTGGACTTTCAAACAAATCAATATCATTTCCAACATCATTTTTCACATTTCTCCTTTAAGAAATCCTTTCTTCAAAATAATATGACTTTTCACATTATTTTCCACATTTTCTTCCTCCAGAAAATCCTTTTTGCAATATATTCCACAAATTCACCATTTCATTGAATTAAATCAATGTTTTTCACTTAAAATTCCCTAACGCGCTCCAAAATCCAAAGGATGAGTTTTACGTTTGTAAATTTTAAATCACCATTATATTCACCATTTTTCTCAAATCAATTCCAAAATCAATCCTCTTCAAAATAAATTGAGGTTCAAACACTTTCAACCTCTTTTTGTCTGTCATAAATGAAATTCCATCTTTCAAGTAACAAAACACCTTGTTTCCATTTTCTTTAATCCTTGTACTAAAACACTTTGTTCAAACACTTTGTTTCCACTTTGAAATCACTTTGTTTCATAAAACCAAGACTATTCCAATCTCCAAAAAATCGTGGAGTCTTTGGCCATTGAAGCCATCATTTCATTTTTTCTAAATCAACTAAGTTTCATTCTTGTTTTTACACAAACAAAATCATTAAAATTTTGTTTCAAAACCGTGAGACTCATAGTCTTAAAAACGAATTCATTTGTTCATTTTCATTTTCACTTTCTTTACAAATCCTTAAAATCATAAACTTATTGCTCTTTTCATTTAAAACTCATGATTAATAAAATACTTAGAATATTTTTATTCAAAAATGTCCTTGAGGCAGTGTGCCTCTATGGTTCTTTGGAACCAAAATTGTTTTCCTTTCCATCATCACGTCATGGCATACATATACATATTTCATCATATATACCACAAGCATGCCATAATCAAAAGCAATAAATCATGCAAATCATACAAAGCATGAACAAATAAATCAAACACATAAACACCCATAAATAATTACATGACCATGGATATGAATCCTCACATGGATTCAACATCCACTAAATACAAAACCATCTCTTACCACCATACTTGGCTGGTGAGATGAATCTCCCTCTTACCTCTTGAAGAACCTCAAAAGCTCCTTGTTTTGCTTCTTTTTTCAAGTCCTTCACCACCAAAGGTTTCTTAAACACACAACAAAACATATATTTATTAGCATATCAAGCTTGAACAAGAGGAACAATGGATCAAACATGGCTTAGAACATGAAAAAGAGAGAAGAAATGAAGTTTCCTTACACTTCACCTCAAATAACCTATAACTTTGCTTTTGAAGAAAGTCCTTGAAGATGAATGATTTAGAGAAAGTCTCCAACATGAAAGTTGCTTAGAATAAGGTAAAGATTCAAGAAATAAGGTTGTATGAAATTAAAGAGTGATGGAAAGCATTCTTGGGTGTCATGGCCGAACCTAGCTTGGAGAGGAAGTGGAGAGAAAATTTTGAAGAACTTTGCTTTAGGAAATGATCAATAATGATCAAGAATGACAATAATGTGGTCTTTAAATTTTCCTACACACTTAAGCCACCAAAAATCATCCCCCCCTCTCATTATGCATTCAATAAGTTATCAATAAGTGATCATCTTTTCAAGCCACCATTTAGAGCATTCTAAGCCATTGATTAATTCAATGGTTAGGATTAAGATTCAAGAGACGATGAAGATTGCTCAGAGCTGGAAAAAGAGTTATGTGGATAAGAGGAGAAAGCCTCTTGAGTTTGAGGAAGGTGAGCATGTATTCTTGAAAGTCACACCTACGACTGGGGTCGGCCGGGCTTTGAAATCTAGAAAACTCACTCCAAAATTTCTTGGACCTTACCAAATTCTTCACCGGATAGGTCCAGTAGCCTACCAGATAGCTTTACCCATTTTATTTCCAACATACACAATGTCTTCCATGTGTTACAACTGCATAAATATCTACCTGACCCGAGTCATGTCATAGCACCGGACACAGTACAATCAAAAGAGAACTTGACCTATGAGATGCTTCCTGTGAGAATAGAGGATCGACAGATAAAGCAACTTAGAGGCAAGGAGATTCCATTGGTAAAGTGATCTAGAATGAAGCAACTAGTGACACAACTTGGGAACTAGAAGACAAAATGAGGGAGCAACACCCACAACTATTCTGAGGTACGTAAATTTCGAAGATGAAATTTCTTTTAGTGGGGAAGTGTTGTAACACCCTAAAAAGTGTTTGTTTAATCATCAATGATCATTTTATAATATTCTAGATTTTTAGGAATTTTTTGAAAATGACGAATATTTTAATATATTCTTCATTTTATGTGCACATTGAGCAGAAACCTGCCGATGTCAGTGTAACGCTCAGAAAATCATTTATTTTATTATGAATAGTCATTTTCAAATATTTGTGAATTATATGAATTTTTCTAGAATTTTTTGAAAATGATGAATATTTTAATA
Organism: Ormosia emarginata; assembly: GCA_029884605.1. Lineage (NCBI taxonomy): Eukaryota > Viridiplantae > Streptophyta > Magnoliopsida > Fabales > Fabaceae > Ormosia > Ormosia emarginata. The sequence goes on along the minus strand of JAQQTP010000049.1, from coordinate 387,685 downwards.
TATTTCTCATTTTGCGTGCACACTGAGCGGAGCCGGGAAGATGCAATATTTTTCCTGTGCCTAGTAAACTCTAAATTGTGGACATGTCGATGGAGGATCTTATTAAACCCGAGGCCGGGCACAATTTACGGGGTTTACGCTTTTCAAGGTTTTTACCCTATAAACTAAATCACAGTACCGTAAAATCATCCGATAAACAATAAAATATTATTTCATCATATGTAACTCTTCTACACTGAGGGAAAAATAATACTGACAGTGTAAATATTCATCTGTGTTAGTGTTCCTAATTAGAAGACAACCTTACTTTCACTTTATCGTGAAACGTGCGAAGCTTCTTATGCAAGCTTGGAGGAAGCTTCTAGGAAGTTTCCTTCCCTCTGTCCCCATGCAAAGGACACTCTCCCTCCTCTCTCTCCACACCCCATGGCTACAGCCCACTTTTGGAGGGAAATGAAGTGCTTTCATTAATTAATTTTTACTTCACATTATTTCAAATTAACCTAAAGCACTTTCTCTCTCTACTTCCACTCATCTTCTTCATTTTGCATTTTCTCCTCCTTCTCTCTAGGAGAGCTACGGCCAGTAGCTCCTTTCCCCCCTCAACCATCACAAAAATTCCAACCAACACCATTTTCTTAATCCTCTCCACCTCCTAAACACTTCTCTTGTTTGTGGCATTTTGAAAATCCACCATTTTCACTATCTTCTTCAAGCTTCAAGCTTAGGGTTTTTGGGTAAGTTTCTTGACTCTTCACTCCCTCTCTTCATTTTCATTTTCAAGGTCCTCCTTATGACCATCTACACTTCATTTCTCAAGCCTTTGTGCTATTTTAACCAAGTTGAAATTTCTAGGGTTTTGGTGGCACCCAATCCGAAATTTGCAAGGACTTCTTGGAGGCTTCTCTTGATTTCTTCACTTTGGTAAGAGGAAGACACTCCTCCTCAACCTCTATTAGTATCTAGGAACCTTGGTTATGGTTGATTGTGAGAAAACCCTAATGAGGGTTATTCTTTGATTGTATGACTAGTATGTTTACATGTTGTTTGAAATTGGTTTATGTTGTTGGATTGATTGTTGATGTGTATTTGTATATTGGAATGGATTGGATGACATGAAATGGAAGAAATTGATGTGGGATTTTCTCTTAGGAGGCCACGATTTTGGGGTTTAGAAGATGAGCTCTTTGTGAACAAATTATAACAAGTGAATGTATTAATTAATCAAGTGCGTAATATAAAATCAATGGAATGGAAAAATTGAGAATTGAATCCCCTGGGAGGCCACGGCCTCAAGGACCATTTTGGGGCTTAATTAGGCAATTTTAGCAATCTTGGAACTTAGATAATTGAATGATTAAATCATAGGTGATAGATTGGAAGAGTAGCAACTTGGAAGAATTAAATATACTTTGGGATTCATAAATTTTAAGGAACTAAGAATGAAACTTGTCATCAAACTTAAGGTAAATTCAATTAGGGTAAGAATAAGAGAATGTGAGACTTGGAGACCTTACAATGACATTCTAAGTGTATGAGAATAAATTACATTAGAGAATTTAACTAATTATGAGAATTCAAGTAGAGACAAACTTTGTAAGAAATAATTTTAAGTAAGAATTCATAATACACCTTGAAAATGTATTATTCTGTTTAATTTCAATGCTATGATAGTGTGAGTCCATATGAGTGACCAAGGATGTATTGATGTTCTCTTTGGCTAATTGTGGCATATTGTGGAATAATATGTAATTATGATCATACATGTTCATGCATAGAGTCTTTATGCATTGTGAATGTTCTATGGACTGTTGTTAAGGCCAAGTTGCCTAAGAGATTGAACATACCTTAGTGTAGGTGCAAGTAGACTAGTGTAGGTCATGTTACGACCTTGGGGGCGTCGGGGTGCGGGCACCTCACAATGGGCAGTTAGTAACTCTCCTGTTCGTAGGGCAAACCGATGCAAACGCACCGACGATCTGGACCGAGACATTGTCCTATATAGTGATCTAGCGTAGAATGTCTATACAATGCCTGGATATGCACGTGAAAAACTGTTGAGTTATAGCACTTTGGCCTCGGTAGCCGAGTTACAGACGTGTCTCCTGATCTTTCTCTCCGACTGTTTGTGTCTAGCTCCATGGAGTAGGAAATTGAGTACTATGTGCATATGCATCATGAGATGTCATACTATCTGATAATTACTGCCTTACGTGGATTTGAACTGTGTATTTATTATTATGATGAATGTCTGCTTGGAACTGTTTACCTGTTTACTGATGTATTTACTGTCTATCATTATTATTATTGTCTTTGAGATGCTATCTGGGTGCATTGCGCTGTATTGGATTCTGGCTGCTATAGTGGGTAATGATGGTAGGATGTCTGACCTCTTTTCTGTATTTCTGTTATTCGCTACCCATACATTGTGTTCCATCGAAGATGATGGCAAGGAGGTTGAAGCTCCCGATTTGCCCAGCTTCTGGCCTGATCAGGATTAGTATTTACTATAGAGCATGGAGGCACGTATGCGCAGATTTCTGGGTGATGTGTGTCTGACCTTCCTTGGAGGGCCACAGTGTTGGCACATTAACCTGAGTTCCGACCGCTGTGTCTACCTTAGTGACATATCGATCTCTTTGGCCTGGAGACATCATGAGATGCCGATCCTTACCTGCTACATTAGCTGCGTTTGGAGTTTTATCGGCCCATCCGGGAGATGTGGGGTGACCGTTACTACACCCCGTAGGAGGACTCTTTTGATTCCACTGCTCGGGCTCCTGCCCTTGGCTCTGTGGTTCCCATGAAGGTTTCCTCGGATGAGGAGGACCCCGCTGAGGATCCTAATACGGTCCCTCCTCCTTTGAGGGACTGACATTACTAGTAGCTACTGAGGGTTGGTAGTGTTTTATTTTAGGGGCCTGATGTTTTACTTTTGTTGGGCTGTAAATTCTAATATCTTGGGGATGTATATGTATGATCTTTTGGGCAGGTATAGTTTTGCTTTTTGAAAATTTCAGGCTTGTATCTAAAACACAGTTGATATATATATATATATATATATATATATATATATATATATATATATATATATATATATGTTATTTAGATGAGAGTTTTATTTCCTGTCTTACTTTTTACTGTTATTCATATTTCGTCACTCCGTTTCATTAATTAACAAAAAAAAAATTTATGACACCTTTTTACTCACGTACTAATGAATCAGACAAATTAACTTTAACTAAAATGAACCAGGTCTTAATTTCAAGAATTTTATATTCCGCATTTATATTTGACAATGTGACGTTCCCTCCCAAAAAGGGGCGTTACAATCCCAATGAACCCTTTGATGTATTTTGTGATGTTTCACATCAAGGTTTCCGATGTGTGCTTGTGCAGAATAGTAAGGTTGTGGTGTATGTTTCAAGGTAATCGGGAGTACATAAGAAGAACTACCCTACATGAACTAGGAGTTAGCGGTTGTGTGGAGACATTTTCTACATGGAGAAACATACAACGTCTATAGTGATTATTAGAGTTAGAAATATCTGGTTAATTATAAGGAGTTAAATATAAGGCGTTACATAGATGGCGATATAAGACACCTTTGTGTTGGCACCAAGACAGTGAAAGGATTGCGATTGGACCCGAGCTTGTACAATAAGCAACGGATAAAGTTAAGATGACTCAGGAAAGCATGTAAACAACTCAGGGGGAAAAGTAATTGTGTTAGTAAAGGTGATTTGGAATGATGTAATTGGAGATGCAACGTGGGAGCAAAAGGACAAGATAAAGGAAACAATATCCACATCTATTCCAAGGTATGACAAATTTCAAGGATGAAATTTCTTTTTAGAAGGGGAGAGTTATAACACCCCAGAAATTGCTTGTTTTGTGATTTTTACTCATTTTATAATATTTGTGATTTTTGTGAATTTTTGTAAATTATTTGGGTGACTTTGATTATTTTATTATATTTCTCAATTTGCATGTGCATTAAGCGGGGCAAGAAAAATAATATTTTTCTGAGGCCGAAAAATTTTGGACTGTGAAACGGAGTCAGGGGATCTTACTAAACCTAAAGCTAGACACAATTTATGAAGTTTTCATTTTTCAAAATTTTAGTTCACAAATAAAATTCAAGTACGTCCTATTATCTAACAGATAATAAATACTGATTTTGTTAACTGTAACCTTTGTCCATTGGATAACAGCTTTTAGTGAAGTACAAGTCATCTTTTCTAGAATGTTCACTTTATGACATCATCCATGTGACATCAATTGTTGACTTTTTCAAAAAGTGAAACAAAACTTCTTATAGAAGCTTCATCAAAACTTAATCAAGAAGCTTTCTACCAAGCTTGTTGGAGAAGCTTCTCCCTTCTCTTTGCTGATGTGTGACTACAGTTTTGAGTAGCAAAAAGATGACCACTTTCATTTTTTCACTCAAGTTTCATTTCACTTCATCTCTCCAAAAAGCTACACACTTTCCTCTCACTTTTCTCTTATTTTTCTCTTCTCTCTTTTCTCTCCATCCTCACGGCCAAGCTCACTTCTCCACCCTCCATGTTTGCTTAATTTCAAACAACCACCTTGCTTGAAACTACACCTCACTTGAAGACTTTTTCTTGTTGGAACCATCTCCAAAAACTCTCATCTTCATCATTTTCTTTCAAGCCCTAACTAGAATCTCTAAAGGTAAAGTTCTTGATTCTTATTTTCTCTTCTTATTTTCGTGTTCAAGGACCACCATTTTTTATCATTGGTCTTCCCTTTTTCAAGCTTTAGGTGTTAATCTTGTGAGTTGAAAATGCTAGGGTTTGGTGGTGATGATTGGATGAAAATCGTATTGTAATATGACTTTGTTCATTTCCCTTCTCTCTATCAAGAAATAAAACAAAAAGCTCTTACCTTTCTCTTCCTATAACCTCACGTCCAAATCCCATGCACCAACATCCAACCACTTTTAATTCAATCCAAGCATAGATCTTGAATCTAAACACCATTCTAAGACATTTTGATGTTGAGACCATCTTCAAATTCATCCATCTTTAAGTGCTTTTGCTAAGTTCAAGATTTAAAGACGTTTAAGTTAAATTTTGAATCTTCACTTCTAATCTTATTTTCAAAGTGTTAAACCATGATCTTGATCCATGATTGTCTTCTATCAAGCTTTAGATCTAATGCTTGTATGCTTGTGGTCTTAAGGTTTTGTTGGTGGTGGTGGACGAAAATTCAAGGAGACTTCAAGGAGCTTCCTTTTGATCTTCTCTTGAGGTAAGAGGGAGACTAACCTCATCAACCAAACATGGTGGTGAGAAAATGAAAATTTTGTTTTTGTAAGTGAAGAATCCATGTAAGGATTCCTTCACTTGATTGTGTGGTTATGATTTGTGCTTACTTCTGGAATATGTGCTTATTTATTATGTGTGATCATATAACTTTAACTTGGTTTGTGTTTATTTAGCTTTATGTGGTTATATTATGTTGATAATATGTATGAATCGTTTTGCTTGCTTATTGTCTATATGTGGTTGTGATAATATACATGAAACTATTATGGTAGAATCTTTATGGTTTAATTAATGCTATGAATCATTTGAGGAAGGAAAGAAATTTTGGTCCCAATGACCACCAAGACTCGCGGCCTCTATGCCTATTTTGGGTGATCCAAGTTAAAAATAGTTAGTTAATTATGAATTTATAAGATTAGGCAACTAGAAATTTGATTAAGGACTTACAAAGTGAAAAAAAAAAAGAAATGAATAAGGTTTTATAATTTAAAAAGGAAGTGATTTTCGATCGTGGAGACTAAATTAGGATGAAGGTTTGAAAGTTAAAGTATTTCGTTTAAAAGGAGTTTTAAAGGTTATTTGAGACTTAAAACATATTTTTGAAAGGAATGGAACAAAGTGTTTATTATTATTAGGTAAGAGTGATTTTGAGTATGATGATGGAAAATAAGTTTTTGAACGTGATTTGGAACTCAAAGTATTCCATTTAAGAGAATTTTAGTAAGGGTAATGGAGAAAGTTTTTAGTAAATTAATATAATGTGGATTTTAGGAGAACATTGGAAAATGTTTACACGATTGTGCAAATACTAGTTTGCTGTTGTGCCGATGTGCTGGACCCAAGTGGATCAGTGTTATTATGTAATTGTATGGGTGCTTATATAATATCATTGATACTAATGGTATCAGACAATTGTATGGGCGGTTGTTTTGATATCATTAGGAACAGTACAAATGGTGGCTTGAGTTATGCATTGAGTTATCATGCATTGAACATCATACAGTCAGTGTCTGTATGGCTTTTGTTGCCTATGAGTGAATAAGAATTAAGTAGTGTGATCCAACAGAAGGATCTTAGTGTACGTCAGGGTGAGATAATTCATCTAGTGACCTAGTTGTCACACTATATACCTCTGGCCATGAAGAACCATTGCAACATACTGATGAGGAACCGATAAGCACTATTTCTTTTTGCGTCCAGCATAGACTGTCATTGAGGGTGACAGATCTTCTAGGCCATTCATATCTAAAATTGAGTATTAGTTCCATGGAGTAGGAACTGGTTTATTGTGCTTACACATAGTCAATACACATATTGTCGTGGCATGGTCAACATACATATTATGGTGGCATAATCATTATATACCTATTGTGGATATCTGTTGTTATAGTGTTGTTAATGTGTATATTATTATGGGATATGCTTTCTGATGTTATTTATGAAATTGATAACTTGAATATATCTACAATATTTGTATGTATGGAATGACTTTGTCATTCATATCATTTTCTTCGCTGCCTGCGATGTAGGGGATCTCACCTCTTTGTTGTATTGTTCTGGGTTACAATTATGTTGAAGAAAATTGTGAAGGAAGGCGAGGTTGAATCGTCTGTATTTTTAGTGGATTGACTTCTGATTATGGTGATGGCGTCTGGACGAGATTTCTTTGGTTACGTGCGGGTACGGCTTCATGGAGGCATCGATGCCTAGCGTTTCGACCGTGACACCAAACATTTCGTGTATAGAGTGGAGGTGACTCTACTTAGGAGTAGTACCTATCTTAGGGTTACTACTTTCACCTTCAATGCTTTTGTGCATGTGGAGTTCTCTATTCCCATTAGTGACTTGTGGGGCGATTGACATTGCACCTATAGGGAGGATTCTATAGAGTTGACTGCTCAGACTCCCGTCCGTTGCAATATGCCTTGACCAGGGAATTTGCTCGTTTTGGTTCTAGTGGAAGACCAAGTGGGAGATGTTACCCTTCAGGTGTTTGGACTTGGGGCAGGTCAAGTTTTTATATAGTAGTTGTACATGTCTTCTGTTATTTGGATATGTAAGTATTGTGCTTTGTGTTACTAGTACTATATGTTAAGGATATATATGTATATATGGAATGTATTTCCTGTGGTGGTTGTATTTTAAGAGTTGTGTAGTAGATATACTTCATTTGTGGCTCATATTTTCTATATATGCATAATGATTGAATTTGGAAACCTGTTGTGGAGTTGTAGCACGCCAAAATTTAGTGACCATGGTATAATGATGATTGTGTCGTGGTTACTAAATCAATGGGTGTTACATGAATCATGCCTTAAAGGGGGAGAAGTTTTAAAATGATTTTTAATTGATGGATTAAAAATAAGTATCTTTTGCCTTATTTTACTTTGTGATAATGTGTTTACATGGTCTTGGCATACATATTTCATTGTATCCATCTTGTGCTTCAATAAGGGGGAGCCTAGCTCTTAAGTTATTTATATTTCTTAGCTTACATCCTTGTTTGTTTACATAAATTGTTTTATTGCTATCATATACTAAATGTTGATATACCAAAATATGTCAAGTGTTGCATGCTTGTTTCATCTCTCTATTATTGAATCATATGTAGAATCAAATAGGGGGACATAATTATGTTTTGAATAAATTGAAGAAGTTTTTGGTTTTGATGATCCTACGCTTTTTGGCAACATGAGTTTTATCTATAGGGGGAGAAAAAATATGATATTTCCTTCCTAAGCCTTTTTGTTGATGTCAAATAGAGGGAGTGAGAATTGGAAAGAAAAATTTGTTCTTGTGCTTATTATTTGATATGCGTATATTACTCAACATATTTTTCTTTGGTGATTTGTCATTATAAAAAAGGGGGAGATTGTGGAAATAAATTTTCCCCAATGATTTAATATGTTAAGTTTTGATAATGACAAATACAAGTAAAAAAAGAATAATACTTATGCTACATAGATGTACTTAATAGATATTGAATTATGAGTTTGGACTAACTATGTTTTAAGTGAGCAATACTTTATCGGATAGTCCAAGTACCAAGAGTGAGCATTGCAACAAGAAAGCAAAGATCTCAGTTATGTTCAACTCAAGGAGAATGTGCTTGCCTATCTCATAAAGGTTTTGATAAACAACAAAAACATATCAAAGACCAAGTCCAAAGGAAGATTAAATGGTATAGCTTATAGGACTTAGCGTCTTTTATGTAAGAAGCCTTTTGGATATCTCAAATATATTTCAAATCTTTATAAATGATTTTCACATGCTAAAATGTCCAACAAATAAGTTTTGAAAATCTAGTTATGGTGGAAGTTCAAAACTATGAAAAATAGTCAAGTTTGAGTTTTGCAAAACTGACTTTTAGTTACTCTTTTGATCATAACTTTCAAAATGCTTTGAGTTTTGTTCTGAAATTTATTCCATTTGAAAATAGACTCAAATATCTTTCCAATGAGTGGTCATTTGCTTTAAACGGATGAGAAATGAGGAAGTTATGACCATTTAAAGTAAGATTTCGAAACTAGAGTGATTTATTCGAATAACCAGATTTTTATTCAAATAAAACACCCAAAAAATGTTCCAGAATGTGTTTTTTGAAGTGTTATTCGAATAACACATATATTATTAGGATAAACACGAGCAAAAACACATAACAACTAGTTTTCTATGAATTTAATGTGATATTAAATGATACTCAACGACTATTTTCTCAAGAACACTATAAATACATGGTTTTGGGTCATCTTTTACACACACCCAACTATTTGAAACAATTCTTTCTTGCTTTAATTTGTGATTCATATTTTTACTATTTCCCATCCTCTTTTTGCCAAAATATAAGATATCCTAAAAGAGCTTCATAGTGCTTCAATTTGTAATACATACTCTTGAGAGGGTTTCTTCTTTCTTCTACTCTTTGATTCTTTGTAACGAGGGCGAGGTATCCCTCAGAGAAATTGTAACGGGGCTGAGGTATCCCTCAGAGAAATTATAAGGGTGAGGTATCCCTGAAAGTTGAGGCTCAAGCATAAGGGTGAGGTATCCCAAGATGTGAGGAGCGCTCTAGTCTGTAACGGTAGCAAGCACCTGTTCAAGCTTGCATTGATAGTGAAAAATCTCGGGTGGTTACTTGAGGACTGGACGTAGGCCACAAGTGGTTAGTGGCTGAACCAGGATAAAAGCATTGTGTTTGCTTCTCTAAACTCAAACTCCTTTATATTTGTATTTTAATTTCATATATTTTCTCAAATACTTTCTGTGAGGGTTGTTCATTTACAAGTGCATATTTCTATCTTCTCTATTCATTCATTTTAATCGATAAATAGCTTCAAAGAAAATTGCTTTTCAAGTGTTTGGTAAAAGTTTTCAAAGAGTTTCTATCTCCTTTACATTTATGCTTTAATTATATATGCTTGAGTTGAATATGACATTTTGTAACGCACCTAGATATAGTAACCGTAGCACAATCATCATCACACCACAATCACTGAATCCTGGCGTGTCACAGTTTCAATTTCAGTATTTTTCAAAATAAATATTTCATTTATTCATAGATAGAAAATAAGAGCCTCGAATGAACATATTTAGTCCCCAACCATTTAAAACACAACCACGGAAGGAAAACATATTCTATATATAGTATTTTTGTCCTTAACACAAAGCTCTGAAAACACTAAATATAGCACTTACATATTCCAATAAAATACAGTGGGTACTAAAGCACAAAAGGGGATAAGTAGTAATCCTTCGGATAGGCACTACTAGCAGACAAAGCCGCAACCCCATATGCAAGTGATGCTCGGTGTCCTATTCGTTACGACAGGCATCAATGCCCTCAATGAAGTTGCACCCGTGCATAGCCGAAGAACTCCCGTCCAGACACCATATCGAAATGTGATGAGTCAGCTCAATCCAATCAGTAAGGGTGTGGTCCCTCGTCTCCTTCCTCATAATCTTTTAACAAATATATATATAACAGAAACACAAGGATATAGGAATAAGGTGAGACATCCTACTTACATTACCCATTATGGCAGTAAAGAAACAGAACGGCGCAGAGTGCCCACATAGCAGAGCAATAACATTTAAGCAACAGTGATCACATATGATAAAAGAAAACAACCATAAAATCTCAGATAATGAACAGTTAAAACATATCAGATAATCATCACATCAATAACACAACAGTATAATCATCACATAAATGAGTGTTAAATGATATGCCGACTCACAATGCATGTGCACTTGGTACTAAGATTTTCTATTCCATTTCAAAGATGAACATTCCGGTAGTCTCTGCCCCCTTAAATAGTCTATGCCGGACCATGAAAAAATAGTGCTTGTTGGTTCCTCGTTAGTGCGTTGCAATCGGCTTTCTGGCCAAAGGTATTTTACAATGTGATAACATCATCACTAGAAGGATCACCGCGCCTTGACGCACCCAGAGATCCATCATAGACCACACTATCCAATTCTCGTTCATAGGCTCATACAGCCTTTTAACAGTCATCGACTGAGTAAATATTCAATGCATGTTGACTCAATGCATACTCATAGGCTCATCCAACCTTTTAACAGTCATCGACTAAGCAAATGTTCAATGCATGTTGACTCAATGCATAATCATGTATATTCAACAATAATGGTATACTTTCCATAACACGCCACAATTTGGCCAAATAAGCATCAACAGAATTCTAGTCCCAAACACAGACCCACAATAGCATAGTATCAATATCCTCAAGAGTGACAACACACTTAAACTAACATTTCTTATGAATTCATTTTCTAGAAGGAGTCCCTTGAAGTCCTTATTCAACTTTTCATTCCTTTAGGTTGATCAAGTTCCTTAATCTAATCAATTATGCTCATTTAAAAATTACTCAAAGGTTTTACATGTCTCACAACTCTCTTATTCTTCCCTTATGTTCAAAATCACTCCAATCCGTGTGATAGAGTCTTTTCCTTTATTTTTTTCATTTTATGAATTTCTAAGGGATCTAAAATCTCCCAATCATCTAAGTATCCATATTAGCACTACATTTTGTGGCATTTTGCCTTAAAATCCATGAGCCTCATTACAACATAAGTACCTTTTTTCTTTCACCACAATGTGGATCACTTATCATTTAATCACTTAACTCTCATTTCACACAAAATCAATCTAACCCCACTAGAATCCATGATCAAAACCGTGACCTCCAAAGTCCATTACTATCATCAATTCCTTCCATTACAAGCATCAATCCTTAGGTGTTCAATTACCTAGGTTTTATTACACACAAGTCCAATTCAAACCCTTAATAACTAGGGATCCATTAATTTCAACATTATCATTCAACCTCTAATTATACAAGCTTCATTTTACTTGCATACAAAAACTAATTTACACCCCAAAACCCTAGTCAAAACCGTAACCTCACATTAAGGCAGGAAACTCCAAATTTTCCATTTAATAACCCTAACATGATCAAGCATTTTTAACACATCCAATACATTCAAGATCACCATTCAAGTGTCAATTCAAATCAAGAACACATAAGCATGCAAAATCACCAAACAAAGTAAGCATACAAATATGGGTTTCTCCATCAAACAATCACACAAACGTTTCCTCACTACCAAGATAGGTTGAAGAAGATTATCTCCCTCTTACCTCTTGAAGACAACACAAGGAAGCAAGCCTCTTGGTCCCTTGTGGGGATTTTTGTACTGCACTTCAAGGAAACCCTAAGGACATCAAAACTCATCAAAATCAACATCAAAGCTTAGAAAAGGAACCCTTGATCACCTAAAAGATCAAGGATTATGAAAATGAGGAGAAAAGATGGAAAAGTCATGAACTTTACCTTTAAGTTTCCAACTTTGAAGCTTGATAGATCCAAAATGAAAATGGATGATTTTGGTGATGGTCACAACATGAAAGTTGCTTAGAAAGGTGCCTAGATTCAAGATCAAGGATTGGTTTAATGAAAAAGCTTGGATGGCCAAAAATGGTGGTTTTGGCTGTGGAAGAGGGGAGAAAATGGAGAGGGAAATGTTGAGTTTTTGAAGATGACTCCAACTAGAAAAGTGTTTAGAATGTATTGGAGATCAAGGAAATGTGGTTACTTGAAATTTTTGCCATGGTAGAGGTGGGTGGAGATGGTGGTGCCGTGGAGAGGGTGAAGAAGAGTGGAGAAGAAAGGTGAGATTTTTAGAGAGTGATTCCAACAAGAAAGGAAGATCTTCAATAGAAGTGAAGATTCAAGCAAGATTGAAGCTTGAAATCAAGCATTCATAGAGTATGGAAGGGTGGGGGCTGCCGTGGAGTTAGAGAGAAGGAGGAGAAGAGAAAAAGAAAAAGTTGAGAGAAAAAAATGAAGAGAGAAGATAGAGAGAGAAAGTGATAGTAAAGTGATTTGAAGTGAAATGTGTAATTAGGTGTATTTTGTGTAAGTGTGTGAATTAAATTGTGTGGCCACAAAGAGCCCACACAAATGTATGGTGGAGAGGAGGAGAGAGGAAGGGTGAAGCTTCTCCTACAAGCTAAAAAGAAAGGTGCAAGGAAGCTTCTACAGCTTCATCAAGAAGCCAAGGCTCACCTTTAGATAAAAGTAAAAGTGATGTGACATAAAGTAAATTCCCTTTGGATAAGATGATAGGATTTCTACTACAAGCTATTACCCAATGGACAATTGTTATAGATAGCAAAGCTAGTATTAATTGTCCAACGGATAAAAATATACAACGATTTTTATTTTTATCTAATAAAAATCTCAAAAAATGTGAAACCTCGTAAATCGTGTCTAATCTCGGGTTTAGTAAGATCCCCTATCGACATTTCCACAGTTCAAGGTTCTCGGAAAAAATATCTCATTTTCCCGACTCCACTCAGCACGCACTGTAATACCCTAACTTTTGGATAAATGTCAGTTTTGTCCTAAATGTACTATTTTATATTTTTCTGCATGTTATAAAATTTATTTGACTGTTTCGTGTTTGTATTTGACTGTTTCGTGTTTGTATTTGACTATTTCAGGCCGGGAAAATCTTAGTTTAATTATTCGGAGCTGAGGGATCTTACTAAACCTAATTCCGAGTGATATGTATATTAATATTTTAATTTTTAAGATTTAACTGTGTAATTAATCTTTTTATTATAATATTATTTTATTTGACAGTACCTACTGTCTCAAAAACAATAGAAATCTGCTCCAAGATTACCACGAACCCGAAAAAGTCTATGGAACCCGCGTTTAGTGAACCAGTCAATGTTTCTGACTAGATTAAATCCTAAACCAATGAGAGCTAGTCAACATTAGTGGCTTGAAAATTCTAGACCAATAGAAATCAAGTCCACAAAAGTGGTTGGACTTGTTAAGATTAAACTAGAAAACTTAAACAAGTTAGCTTAAAACCTAATTAAGTTAACATAAGAAGCTTGTTTAGTAACTAAATGAAGTAAACCTAGTTAGCTATCTATTTAAGTGCTAGTTAGAGAAGGTTCTAGAAGGATCAAGAAAATGGTTAGTCATCCTAGCTAACTAAATGGCTAACTAAGTAACTAAGCAAACTAACTAAATGCATCTAAGTGTAACTAGATTGCATGAATGAAGCACAAACTTGGTTTGCTCTCCATTAGGGCCATTCGGCCAAGAACCTTCAAGAAGGGCTTAGTCACTTGTTGACTAGGTTTTCTTACACCAATGGGAGATAAGCTTGGAGCCAAAGCCTTTGATGTCATCCATTGATCTAATCTAAGGTTGTTACGTGTTAGGAGAAGTCAACAAAGGAGGCCACCTCCTCTTGGAGCTCCATAAGCTAGGTTAGGAGACCATTTCACTTCATTCTTCATCTTTGCTATCACTTAAGCTTATACTTTTCTCTCTTCAAGAACACCAAGAACAAAAATCACCATTGTTGCTCTTTGAGAGCCATTCGGCCAACACCCATATACCACACCTCCACCCTTCTAAATTTTCATCTAAGCCAACTTCTCAAATCCAAACAATATTCTAAGAACATCTCTAGTTGAGAGTTCTTCCAAAAAAATTCATCTTGAGCTTGGAAAATCACTTTGGAGATTTTTCCTACAAGGTGAAGATTCTTGTTTCTTACTTCTAACTTTATTTCTCAGCTTCTAAGCCATGATTGATCCATGGTTTATCTTTTTCTCCTATAGTTATGACTCTTTAAAATTTGTTTGAGCATGTTAGGTTTCTCTTGGAGGCCACACAAAAACCATAGGAGGAGAGTTAGGAGTTGTCTTCCTTTAAGGTAAGAGGGAGATTTGATCTCATCAACCATGTGTGGTGATGAGAAAGTCGTTGTATTTGTGGTGAAGAATCCATAAGGATTCCTTCACTTGTTTGTTTGAATACTTTCCTTATTTGTGATTGATTATGTTTGCATGTATGTTTATAGCTTTAAAATATATTGCATGTGTTTATAAATGTATGACTATTAATATAGGATGTGAATAACATGTAAGGATTGCATGAGTGTTCCAAAGAACACAAAAGAAGCTCTCGGCCTCTCCAAGAAAAAGAGAACCAAAATGTCCTCAACCATTTTCTAAAAGAAGGATTAAATGGATTAGGTAAATTAATGAATTCTAAATTGATTTAGAAGATGGAAAATGGTTTAAAAGATCAAATGCAAAGATTTTGTTGAATTCGGCCAACATGGCATATAATGTATGTTTGATTTCTAAAATTATTTTCTAAGGTATATTAAGTAGTTAACTATAAAAGAATGTAATTTAAATTAATTTTCGAAGAACAAAATAAATAAACTTAGTTTTAGAATCTAAAATTTGAAGATTTGATTATAAATAAGTAATATAGTGAGCACTTGAAAAATGTTAACGTAGAAGTTCACCTTAGGGTTTTGAAGTACGTTAGTAAGTTTCAAGTAATATATTCTAGTTATAGTTAAAAGAGGCATTTATTAACGGTAAACGTAGAAAATATCACTTAAGGAATTTTCTAGACAAAATGCTATCAAAATTCACTAAAAATGAACAAATAATGGATAAAGGATCAAAATATAATTTATAACGTAAGGAAAATATTCTACATAGTTTAAAAGTACTAGAAATAGCTTACGCATTTTTAAAATAAAGATTTTTAAGCTTTACACTTGATAAAATGATTTAAAAATCTTACGCGATTGAGAAAATGATTTAAAAATCCTACGCGATTTTAAAAACGTCAAAAAATATTTACGTAATTTTTAAAAAGTTTGAAAAAGGTGACGTGATTGTGAAAACGCGATAAAATTCTTATGCGACTAAAAGGAACAGTGAGTTTTATTGTTGGGCCAAAGTGGTAGACCCAGACATGTTGAGATATGGTACTGTCAAGTGGAGACGTACTATATTTGGGAGTGTAACACCGCAAAATTTATTTATTTTGTTATAAATATTCATTTTATAATATTTGTGATTTTCTGAAATTTTTCTGATAACATAGAATATTTTAATATTATTCCTCGTTTTGCATACAAACTGAGCGGAGTTTGGAAAATGAAATATTTTTCTCGAGAACCTTGATTTGTGGAAACGTCAACGGGGGATCTTACTAAACCTGAGGTTGGACACGATTTATGAGATTTCATGTTTTTCGAGAAAATTTAACAGACAAAATAACAAAATGTTATGTAAAATTTATCCGTCAAATAAATTAATACTGACTTCTGCCGACTGTAGCAATTATCCATTGGATAATAGCATGTAATAAAAATCCTATCACATTATCCTAATACAATCTACTTTATGTCTAACCAAGCTCACTTTAATTTAAATTTTGTACCCTAATTAAGAAGCTTCTTTGAGAAGCTTTGACCTAAATGACTACGTTGCCCTTAGCTTACATGGAAAGCTAAAATTTTCCCCCCTTTCCCCTCTCATTGCCGCGGCAACACCCAAGCCCAAGGAAGGGAATTTTGGCTCTTCCTCACTTAACACACTTAGCCACTTCACTCACTTAACCTAATCCCTTCTCTCTCTAAACTTCATCTTCTTCATTTGGTCTTCCTTCTCTCTACACCTCCTCCATAGCTACGGTTTTGCAGCCCCATCCTCTACCATTTTTCTTCACTTTTCTCTTCACCAAGCTCATTTCCATACTCACCTCATCCTTCTCTACATCTTCTCTTTAGAAATTTTCTTCAAAAATCTAACCTTTCTCCATTGTCTTCCAAGGTAAAGTTTCAAGCTTTAAGGTGAAGTTTGGATTTTTCTTCTCATTTCTCTTCATTTTCGTGCTCTATGGTCTCTTTGATGACCATGGATCCATTCTTTTTCAACCTTTGATGTTGGTTCATTTTCTTGAAAATCCTAGGGTCCTTGGAGCCTTGAAACCGAAATCATTAGGAGCTTGAAGACGACCATTTTCGTTTATTCTTCCTTAGGTAAGAGGGAGATTACTCACTTCTACCAATGATGGTGGTGAGGGAACCCTTGTATGTTCATGTTGTTTTGTGATTTTTGCTTGTTTATGTGTTCTTGGATTTGACTAAATTTTGATTGGTGATCTTGAGTACATTGGGAATGTTAAATGTGTTGATCATGTTAGGGTTGCTAAATAGAAATTTTGGAGGTTCCTACCCTAATATGGTGGTCATGGTTTTGAGGGAATTTTTGGGTTGTGAATTTGTTTTGTATGCAAATACATAAAGCTTATGAAATTAGGTGTTGAATGATAACATTAAAATTGATGAATGGAAAACTTTGAGGGTTTATTACCCCAAATTGATGCCACGGTTTTGGCATTGGAAATTAAAGAATTACGTTGATTTTGTGTGAAATGAAATGTGAGTGATTAGATATAAGTTAACTAATGCACAATGTGGTGGAAAATTGAAACTTGGAAACCTAGAGAGGACTATGGTTTTAGTGAGAAAATTTAGGTTCAAATGATGCCTTGGTGCATCTTTGGAAATCTAAGATTTAGAGACATGCATAATTCTTAATGGAGTGGAAGAATTAAAATGGGTAACAACACTTACAAGGCCACCATTTTGAAGGGTAATTCACCCTATAATTTTTATAATTGACCAAAGTTTAAGAATGTACTTGTGAGAATTGATGAGCTATGTATGATTACATATCGATATTGAGAATTAATTTAATGTTGTTATGGATCCCAAATTGGGTTAAATACTTGATGATTATGGACTTGAGAATGTCATGATGTAATGATGTTGAGAAATGAATATGTAAGTGTATATATATGTTTATACACCATTGTGGTATGCTTATGATGAATGCATCATTGATGAACATACATGGTTGAAATTGAGTCATCATGCATATGAGTTGTCCATTGGACATTGTTAGAAAGGCTATGTGTGCCTAGGAGTTTGAATAACACCTATGTGTGGGTGCGAGTAGACTAAGCGTAGGGTCATAGTGGTTGGCCCTGGGGGTGTCTCACAATAGACAGTGGTAGCTCCACTGGAGCCGTGGAATAGACTGATGCGACACACCGACGTCCTGACTGGGACGCTGTCCTATATCGCGATCAACTGTCAAGGTGCCACGTATAAGCCAATTGCGCAAACATTTTTATGAGATAAAGCATACTATATTTTAAAGCTAACGATATACTGGCATTACTCCTTGATCATTTACTCCGAAAAATGTTTATGTCTAGCTCCATGGAGTAGGAATTTTCGGTACCCTTTTACATTGTGAATTGTCAGTCACATAATTCATTGAGCATGAGCATTTACAATTGTAAAATATGTTTACTATTATTACTACAATAATTATTTGATTCTTGAACTATTGACACCATGTGTCTGTTGTTAATAATACTTACTATTATTAATTGTCATTCTGCGCTTACTGTTAATTTCTATTGTTACTGTAATTAAATGTATGAATTGTGTTATATGTGGGCGTCCAACGTTGTTATGTTTTCTTACTGCTATTTTGGTACTGAAAGTTGGGTGTCTCACCTCTTTCTGTATTTTCTTTATTTTTGTATTCTATTGGATTGTGTGCTTCTGAGAAGACATTCGGGAGGAAGACAAGGAAGCTCCTGAGTTTCTAAGCTTTTGGTCAAACTACGACTGAAGTTATTGAGGATGACGTCGTGCCCTCGTGGATTTTTGGGCTACACACGGATCACTTTTCACAGAAGCCTTGACTGCTGGCACATTAATGTGCAAATGGACCGTTGCGTGTACCATGGGGAGCTGACGGTGTCCTTAGCATGGAGTCGTTATGACGCCCCTATCTTTGATTTTCATGCTTTCGTTTGGCTGGAGTTTTACATGCCCGTTAGGGACATGTGGGCTGACATGTACTACACCCCACGTGATGACTCCCTTTGGTCCACTACTCGGGCTCTTGCCCGTTGCTTTGTCATTCTGATGGAAGTTTCGTCAGACGAAGAGGACCCTGAGGAGGACCCGGCTACAGTCCCTTCTCGTCAGTCTTAGGAGCTGATACTATTAGTAGCTACTGATGGCTAACCGTCTATCTTTTTAGGAAGCCTGACGTTTTACTATACATGCTGGGGTATATTTGTATAACTTTGGGTGGGTACATCTTTGCTTTTTGTATATTTTGAAATGTAACTAAACATGCTTATGCATATAAGTATGGATATGTATATATTGTGTATGGTTTAATTGATGTTGGATTCCTTTTATTGCGACTGTTCTAATTATTATTTCTCTACGTAATAGATTTTAAATTAACCCTTTCGACTCTACTTGGTAATGATATAATATAAATATAAATATAAATATATATATATATATATATATATATATATATATATATATTGACAATTGCAACGGATCTTAAATAAATCGTAAAATGAACCGGGTCAACATTTTTAAAAACAGTCACTATTTTTCCATAATTTAATTTATTTCGTGTCATGTTTCGTTTTATGTTTTAAAGTATCATAGTGTGACGTTCCTTCTTCGCGGGTACTAGAGAAAAAAGGAGCGTTACACTGTCTTGGTATCAGAGCTCCCGGTTTAAGTTTTTTTTGGGTAGTGTGGTTTTGGACTGTCTTGTTTGTGCCTCCTAAACTCTCTGTGTTTGGTATTCTGCAAGGATACATCTGACTTTTCTCTGTGTTTTGTGTAGTTTGATTTGAGATAAAGTATGGCTCGCAGAGGAGACATGGTTACTGCTATAGAAGCAATACAGAAAATGGCTGAAGCAATGCTACAGCAGAATCAGTAAATGGCTCAACAACAGGCGAGGATGACACAACAACTGGAGGCTACAACTGATGCTCAAAATTTAGCGGAATTTCGTCGCATGAACCCTCCACAGTTCAAAGGAGAGTTTGATCCTGAAAAAGCCATTCTCTGGATCAAAAAGCTGGAAAAGACATTTACTGGCATAAACTATGCCGATAACAAAAAGGTGACCTATGCGACATTTATGCTAATTAGAGATGCTGAGGAGTGGTGGACAGGAGAGCAAAGGTTGTTGCAGGCTGAGAATCAGCCAATTACTTGGGAAGTGTTCAGAGCGAGGTTCTTGAATAAGTATTTCCCCGAAAGTGCCAAACACGCAAAGGAAATGGAATTTCTGAGTTTCGACAAGGGAATATGAGCATGGGCGAATATACTGCTAAGTTCGAGAGCTTGTCGATGTTCTCAACTTACTTTTTACACTAACCCAATAAAGCTTGGAAGTGCCGAAAGTTTGAAGAAGGCCTGAGACATGACGTGAAGAGGGGCGTCATAACCTTGAAAATTACTCAATTTTCTGAGTTGCTTGATACATGCTGCCGGGTGGAAAGTTTGGACCAGGCACGTAAGGCGAGAAACATAAACTTTGTGCCAATTCAGTCTCAAAGAGGAGGAAATAGTGGTGCTGGCCATTATCAGAAGAAGCCCTATTCTAGACCATCTAGGAATCAACAACAAAGACCACAGGGTGGAAGTCCTAATGGAAGCCCGGGAAGGACAGGTCAGAATGTGGCATCTACACCGAGGTGCATGAAGTGCGAGAATGAGCACTATACAAGAGACTGCATGATCAAGGGGATCATTTGCTTTAGGTGCGGGAAACCTGGACACATTTCCCGTGACTGCAATCAAACCAAGGTAGAACCTTCTGTCAATACTGCTAGAACCACCAAACCACAGGCTGGAGGTCTGGTTTACACCCTGAATGGTGCCGAAGCCTTCGAATCCAAAGATCTTATACAAGGGGAGGGTCTCATTGAAGGTAATCTTTTAATTGTACTGTATGATTCTGGTGTAACTCATTCTTGCATCTCATGTGACTGTGTGAAAAGACTTGGTTTACCTGTGTCTTCTTTGCTATTTGATTTGACTGTTTCGACTCCAACTGCTAAGCTTGTTGTCACTGCCAAAGTTTGTTTAAATTGCCCATTGATTGTTGAAGGTCGAACCTTTTCTGTCGATTTGATATGTTTGCCCTTATCTCAATTAGATGTGATCTTAGGGATGGATTGGTTGTTTGCTAACCATATCCTATTAGATTGTTCTAGAAAAACCATAGTTTTTCCTTTGGATGAGAATTCTGGATTTGTGATGGCCAACCAAGCAAAAGCTTTCTTAAAAGAAAGAGCTCGGGGATACATGTTGTTATCTTCTTTGAAGGTTGAGAATGAGGCGGATGTGGACGCGATCTCTGTAGTTTGAGAGTTTCCTGAAGTTTTCCCAGAAGATGTACCTGGTTTGCCACCGGAACGGGAAATCGAGTTTACCATTGACCTTGTGCCTGGAACTGGCCCTATTTCCATAGCACCTTACCAAATGTCACCCGCAGAGCTAGCTGAGCTCAAGAAGCAATTAGAGGAGCTTTTGGAGAAACAATTCGTGAAACCCAATGTGTCACCTTGGGGAGCACCAATGTTGCTAGTTAAGAAGAAGGACGATACTTCGAGGTTATGTGTGGATTATCGTCAATTGAATAAGGTCACGATCAAGAACAAGTATCCACTGCCAAGGATAGATGACCTGATGGATCAGTTAAAGGGAGCAGCAGTATTTTCCAAGATCGATTTGCAATCGGGCTACCACCAGATCCAAGTAAAAGTGGAAGACATTCCTAAAATGACTTTTCGTACTCGTTATGGACATTACGAATACTTGGTAATGCCTTTTGGTGTGACTAATGCACCTGCTGTCTTCATGGACTATATGAATAGGATCTTTCATCCTTATTTGGACAAATTCTTCATTGTCTTTGTCGACGACATCTTGATCTATTCACAAAATCAGGACGATCATGCTGAACATCTTAGTATAGTTCTTCAGATTTTGAAGGAGAAAGAGTTGTGTGCTAAATTGTCCAAGTGTGAGTTTTGGTTGGATGAAGTGAAATTCTTGGGCCATGTGATTTTAAGAGAGGGAATTGTTGTAGATCCATTGAAGGTTGAAGCTGTACTACAATGGGAAAGGCCAAAGATGGTACGAAAATTCGAAGCTTTGTTGGATTAGCTGAATATTACCGGAGGTTCATTAAAGGATTTTCTAAGATTGCCAGACCTCTTACTCAACTCATCAGGAAGAATTAGGCTTTTGAATGGACAGATGCTTGCGAAGGAAGTTTCCAAGAGCAGAAAAGGAGACTAACTACTTCACCAGTGTTAGTTTTGGCTAATCCAAGTGAACCATTTAAAGTGTATTGTGACGCTTTATATCAAGGCTTGGGTTGTGTCCTTATGCAAGATGGAAAAGTGGTGACTTATGCCTCAAGACAATCGTGAGTGCATGAGAAGAACTATCCAACGCATGACTTAGAGCTGACTGCTGTGGTGTTTGCCTTGAAGATATGGAGACATTATCTCTATGGGGCAACATTCAACGTCTTCAGTGACCACAAGAGCTTGAAATACCTGTATGACCAGAAGGAGCTGAACATGAGACAACGAAGATGGTTAGAATTCCTAAAAGACTATGACTTCCAACTTCAGTATCACCTTAGGAAGGCGAATATGGTGGCCGATGCCTTAAGTAGGAAGACAATCAGTGTTTCTACCATGATGATCAGAGAGAAAGACTTGATAGAACAATTCAAAGATGTATGGTCTTTTGTGGAGCTAATGCCAGGTAAAATCCGCATAAACATGGTCACGATCTCGAGCGAATTAATGGATGACATTCAAGAGAAGCAGAAGGTTGACAAGTTCTTGCAAGAGGAAAGAGAGCTGATAAAGCAGGGCGGTGTTTCAACATTAGAAGAAGGAAATGATAAAATTTTAAGATTCCAAGGTAGGTTATGTGTGCCAAAAGATCAAGAACTGAGGAAGCACATTCTTGAACATGCACATACAAGCAAGTTGAGTATGCATCCTAGTATGACCAAAATGTACCAAGATTTGAAGAAACTCTTTTGGTGGCATGGAATGAAAAGAGATATCACTAAATGCGTATCATCTTGTTTGGTTTGTCAGAAGACAAAGATTGAACATCAAAGACCATCAGGATTTTTGCAACCTTTAACTATTCTCGAATGGAAATGGGATAGCATTGCCATAGACTTTGTTGTTGGATTGCCAAGAACGAAAAGAGGTCATGATTCAATATGGGTGATCGTGGATAGACTTACAAAGTCAGCACACTTCTTATCAATCAACATAAGATACCCTTTGGAGAAGTTGACTCAGTTGTATATCGGTGAAATTGTCAGACTACATGGAGTACCCACAAGTATCATTTCTGACCGACATCCTCGTTTTACATCGAAGTTTTGGCAGAGTCTTCAAGAAGCAATGGGGACAAAGCTATGATTGAGTTCTGCATAACATCCTCAAACGGATGGTCAATCAGAAAGGATAATCCAATCATTGGAGGACCTGTTAAGAGCTTGTGCTATAGAGCAAACTGGAGGTTAGGACAAAATCTTACCGCTGGTAGAATTCACCTATAACAATAGTTATCACTCAAGTATAGGGATGACTCCCTATGAAGCTCTATATGGACAGAGATGTAGAACCCCATTATGTTGGTATCAAGATGGAGAGCGGCTTACAGTCGGACCTGATCTCATTCAACAGACAACCAAGTAGGTCAAAATGATTCAAGAGAAGGCGAGGATAGCTCAGAGTCGACAAAAGAGTTACGCGGACAAAAGAAGAAAACCTCTTGAATTTCAAGAAGGAGAGTATGTATTTCTGAAAGTCATGCCTACGACTGGGGTCGGTTGGGTTCTCAAATCTAGAAAACTCACTCCAAAATTCCTTGGACCTTATCAAATCCTTCGTCGGGTAGGTCTTGTTGCTTACCAAATAGCCTTACCCCCTTTTCTTTCAAATCTCCATAATGTCTTTCATGTGTCACAACTCCGAAAATACATTCCAAGTCATGATTATGAAACAACTCCTATAAGGATTGAGGATAGGAGAGTGAAGCAACTCAGGGGGAAAGACATTTCATAGGTGAAAGTGATCTGGAACGAGACAACTGAAGATGCGACTTGGGAACTAGAGGACAAAATAAAGGAACAACACCCTGAATTATTTTAAGGTATGAAAATTTTGAGGACGAAATTCTTATTTGTTGGGGAGAGTTGTAACACCCCAAAATTTATTTATTTTGTTATAAATATTCATTATATAATATTTGTGATTTTCTGAAATTTTTCTGAATTTTTCTGAGAACGAGGAATATTTTAATATTATTTCTCATTTTGCGTGTAAATTGAGCAGAGCCGGGAAAATGAAATATTTTTCTCGAGAACCTTGATCTGTGGAAACGTCGATGGGAGATCTTACTAAACCCAAGGCTGGACACAGTTTACGAGATTTCATATTTTTCGAGAAAATTTAACAAACAAAATAACAAAATGCTGTGTAAAATTTATCCGTCAGATAAATTAATACTGACTTCTGCCGATTGTAGCAATTTATCCATTAAACAATAGCATGTAATAAAAACTCTATCACATTATCCTAATGCAATCTACTTTATGTCTAACCAAGCTCACTTTAATTCAAATTTTGTACCCTAATTAAGAAGCTTCTTTGAGAAGCTTTGACCCAAATGACTACCTTGCCCTTAGCTTACATGAGAAGCTAAAATTTTCTCCCCTTTGCCCTCTCATTGCGCAGCAACACCCAAGCCCAAGGAAGGGAATTTTGGATCTTCCTCACTTAACACACTTAGCCACTTCACTCACTTAACCTAATCCCTTCTCTCTCTAAACTTCATCTTCTTCATTTGCTCTTCCTTCTCTCTACACCTCCTCCATAGCCACGGTTTTGCAGCCCCATCCTCCACCATTTTTCTTCACTTTTCTCTTCACCAAGCTCATTTCCATACTCACCTCATCCTTCTCTACATCTTCTCTTTAGAAATTTTCTTCAAAAATCCAACCTTTCTCTATTGTCTTCCAAGGTAAAGTTTCAAGCTTTAAGGTGAAGTTTTGGTTTTTCTTCTCATTTCTCTTCATTTTCGTGCTCCATGGTCTCTTTGATGACCATGGATCCATTCTTTTTCAACCTTTGATGTTGGTTCATTTTCTTGAAAATCCTAGGGTCCTTGGAGCTTTGAAACCGAAATCACTAGGAGCTTGAAGGAGACCATTTTCAATTGTTCTTCCTTAGGTAAGAGGGAGATTACTCACTTCTACTAATGAAAGTGGTGAGGGAACCCTTGTATGTTCATGTTGTTTTGTGATTTTTGCTTGTTTATGTGTTCTTGGATTTGACTAAATTTTGATTGGTGATCTTGTGTACATTAGGAATGTTAAATGTGTTGATCATGTTACGGTTGCTAAATGAAAATTTTAGAGGTTCCTACTATAACACCCCGAAATTTATTTATTTTATTATAAATGTTCATTTTGTAATATTTGTGATTTTCTGGAATTTTTCTGGATTTTTCTGAGAACACGGAATATTTTAATATTATTCCTCATTTTACATGCAAATTGAACGAAGCCGGGAAAATAATTATTTTTCCTAAGAACCTTGATCTGTGAAAACGTCGACGAGGGATCTTACTAAACCCGGGGCTGGACATGATTTACGAGGATTTCACGTCTTTTGGAAAAATTTAACAGGTAAATAACAAAGCACTGTGTAAAAAAAAAAATCATCCGCCAGATAAAAAAATTCTAACTTCCGACGACTGTAGTAATTATCCATTGGATAATAACATGTGTTAAAAATCCCTATCACATTATAAAAAAAAAATCTGCCTTGTGTCAGATCCATTAGCTTTACTTTCAAAACAAAGATAAAGTTAATTCAATAACCCATTATAGGAAGCTTCCCAGAAGTTTCCTTATTAACACATTCTCTCTCTCCTCCCTCTCCGCTCACTTCTACGATAGAGACATTTGGGAGTCTAATACCCACTCTTTCATTCTCTTCTCATTCTCTTCTCATTCTCTTCTCTTCTTCACTTTTCCTTCTTTCTCTTCCTTTCTTCCCCTCCATTTTGGTAGTCCCTCACCATTCACCATCTTCATTTCCTTGCTTCACCACTTCCATTTGTAGCTTTATTACACCATTCCAACACCATCCTCCTTGGTGGTCATCCTTTGGTTCTTCTTCTTCTTCCAATATCCACCATTGAAGCTAAAGCTCTGAGTTTTGAGGTAAAGTCTTCAACTTTCTTCTATTTTCTTCTATTTTCTTCTCATTTTTGTTTTCCTTTGTCACCTATGTAACCAAGAACTCATCTTTCCATGTTTTGAGTGGACATCATCGAAGTCACTCACATTAGTGTTTTCTTGAAGGTGCAAACAAAAATCAAAGAGCAAAAAGAAGTAGCATCATTGTGTTGTCTTCATTTAGGTAAGAGGGAGATAATCCTCTTTAACCAATCTTGGTAGTAAGGAGATGTCATGGGTGTTGTTGTTGTTAGAGGGATCCATGGGTGGATTTCTCTCTTCATTGTGTGTTTTCCTTCTCTTTTCACAATGGTGTGTGTTTGGTCTGATTTGTATGGACTGGTAATTTCTTTATGGGATTTTGGATGCATGCATGAGCTAATATGATGTTGAAAATGTTATAAATTGATTTGGTTTGAGTTTAGATGGCTTAAAGATCATTGTTTCTGCAAGATTACGCTCAGTAATCAATTACATAGTGCCTGTAATCGATTACCAAGCCTTTGGAGCTACGAAATCGTGATTCTGAAAATCACGTACTTAATTACATTCCTTGTGTAATCGATTACTGAGATTCTGTCAAGCTTGTAATCGATTACAAGAGTTATGTAATCGATTACCAAGCCTCTGGAGTTACAAAATTGTGATGCTAGGAATCACGTAATCAATTACATCCTGTTTGTAATCGACTACGGAGGTTCTGTCCAGCTGGTAATCGATTACCAAGTCCCTGGAGTTACGAATCTTGTTCTGGGAAGCTATGTAATCGATTACAGTAAGTTTGTAATCGATTACAAAGGTTCTGTTGAACTAGTAATCGATTACTAGAGATATGTAATCGATTATTAGGGTCCTAAAATGAGATTTTAAGCTGAAAATGATGAAAATAAGGTTCCTTATCCCTTATAACTCAAATATGAATCTTAAACCCTAGATTTGGGGATTTTATTTCACTTAAATATGATCGGATTGTATATCCAAACCTATAATGGAGAAATGATCTTAAAAGTGAAATCTTTGGAATCCATAACATGGAAATTTTGGTATGTATGAAATGATGAACATGCCTATGTGTTGTTACTGAGAATGGTTAATCTTAATTGTGAGTTCCTATGTGGGACCTAGTTCTTGATGAAATTATGACATGTTAATATTGAAAATGAATATATATGTCATTGTGATACACTATGATGAATTCATCGTTGATGAACATACATGATTGGACATTATGTCATCATGCATATGTGTTGTCTGTTAGACATTATTGAAAAGGCTATGTGTGTCTAGGAGTTTGAATAACACCTTTGTGCGAGTACGAGTGGACTAAGCGTAGGTGTCATATGTTGTTGACCCTGGGGGCGTCGGGGTGTGGGTGTCTCACAATAGACAGTGGTAGCTCCATTGGGGCCATGAGATAGACCAATGCGACACACCGACGATCCTGACTGGGACGCTGTTCTATATTGCGATCAACTTTTGAGGTGTCATGTGTGAGCTATTTTGCGCAAATGTTTTTATGAAATGAGCACACCCTTTTTTAAGGCTAACGATACACTGGCATGACTCCTTGATCATTTACTCCAAAAATATATTGTCTAGCTCCATGGAGTAGGAACTTTTTGTTACCTTTTGTGCATTGTGAATTGTCAGTCACATGGTTCATCGAGCATGAGCATTTATAATTGTAAGATATGTTTACTATTATAACTGCAATAATTATTTGATTCTTGGAAATGTTGATGTTATCTGCCTGTTATAGATAATGTTTACCGTTATTCATTGTTGTTTTATTCTTATTATTACTTTCCAATTATTATTGTACTTGGATTTATGAACTGTGCTTTATGTGGGCGTCCAGCGCCGTTTAATCTTCTTGCTGCCATTTTAGTACTGAAAGCTAGGTGTCTCACCTCTTTCTGTACTCTCTCTATTTGTGTATTATGTTAGATTGTGTACCTC
The DNA here is from genome assembly GCA_029884605.1 of Ormosia emarginata. Lineage (NCBI taxonomy): Eukaryota > Viridiplantae > Streptophyta > Magnoliopsida > Fabales > Fabaceae > Ormosia > Ormosia emarginata. The sequence goes on along the minus strand of JAQQTP010000049.1, from coordinate 359,875 downwards.
TGAGAAGACGTTCGTGAAAAAGATAAGGAAGCTCCCGAGTTTCTAGGCTTCTGGCCAGACTACGATTGAAGCTGTTTGAGGATGTCATCGCGCCCCTGTGGGTTCTTTGGCTACGTGCGGAACAACTTTTACGGAGGTCCTGATTGTTGGCACATTAACGTGTAGATGGATCGCTGTGTATATCATGGGGAGCTGATGGTGTCCCTTGCATGGGGTCATTACGACGCCTCATTTTTTATTTTCATGCTTTTGTTTGGTTGGAGTTTTATATACCCGTTAGGGACATGTGGGCTGATATGTACTACACCCCACGTGATGACTCCTTTGTGTCCACTGCTTGGGCTCCTACCCGTTGCTCTGTCGCTCTGATGGATGCCTCCTCGGATGAAGAAGACCTTGAGGAGGACCCGGCTATGGTCTCTTCTCGTCAGTCATAGGAGCTGATACTAGTGGTAGCTACTGATGGCTAACCGTTTATCTTTTTGGAAAGCCTAATGTTTGCTGAACATGCTGGGGTATATTTGTATATCTTTGGGCGGGTACATATTTTGTTTTTTGGTATATTTTGGAATGTAATTAAACAGGCTCAAACATATATATATATATATATATATATATATATATTGTGTATGTTTCATTTTACGTTGTCAAATTTCACTTATTGTAACTGATTTATTTAGGATCTCTATACGTAATGGATTTTAACTTAACTCTCTTAACGTCACTCGGTAATGATCTATAATCTTAACAAAAAACAAATATAATATACATAGTGATATTTATAAAGGAACCTAAATAACCATAAAATGAATCGGGACTACGAGTTTTAAAAACAAATACTATTTTTCGTATTTTAATTTATTTCGCTTATGTTACAAATTATTATTCTAGTTATAATAGTGTGACGTTTCTTCTTCGCGGCTACATAAGAAAAAGGGGCGTTACACTGTCTTGGTATCAGAGCTCCCGGTTTATGTTTTCTTTTGGGTCATGTGGTTTTGGACTGTCGTGTTTATGTTGTGTGATTCTCTGTGATTCCTTGTGTTTGGTATTCTGCAAGGATACATCTGACTTTTCCTTATATTCTATGTAGCTGGATCTGAGAAAAAGTATGGCTTGCAGAGAAGATTTGACTGCTACTATCAAAGTAATACAAAAAATGGCTGAAGCAATGCTGCAACAAAGTCAACAAACCGCTGAACAGCAGGCAAGGACTACACAACAACTAGAGGCTACAGCTGATGCCCAAAATTTGGTGGAGTTTCGTCGTATGAACCCTCCACAATTCAAAGGAGAGTTGGATCCTGAGAAAGCTACGCTTTGGATTCAAGAGCTGGAAAAGATATTTGCTGGCATGAACTGTGCCATTGACCGAAAGGTGACCTATGTTGCATTTATGCTGAGAGGAGATGCTGAATACTGGTGGGTTGGAGAGCAAAGATTGCTACAAGCTGAAAATAGAGCGATAACTTGGGAAGTATTCAAGGAACGGTTCTTGAACAAGTATTTCCCTGAGAGTGCCAGACACGCAAGGGAAATGGAATTTTTGAGTTTGCGGCAGGGGGGTATGACTGTGAGCGAATATGCTGCTAAGTTTGAGAGCTTGTCGAGATTCTCAACTTACTTCCAACATCAACCTAATGAAGCTTAAAAATGCCGAAAATTTGAAGAAGGCTTGAGACATGACGTGAAGAGAGTCGTCATAACTCTGACGATTACCTAATTTTCTGAGCTGCTCGATTCATGCTGTCAGGTGGAAAGTGTGGACCAGGCGCGTGAGGCGAGAAATAGAAACTTTGGGCTAATTCGGTCCCAAAGAGGAGGAAGCAGTGGTGTTGGTCGTTATCAGAAGAAACCCTATTCTAGACCATTTGGAAATCAATAGCAGAAATCGTCGGGTGGAAGTCCAACTAGAAGTCCAGGACAGAATACGGCATCTACGCCGAGGTGCATGAAGTGCGGAAAGGAGCACTACACCAGAGACTGTACTATCAAGGGGTTTATCTACTTTAGGTGCAGGAAGTCAGGACACATTTCCCATGATTGTAATCAAGCCAAGACGGAACCTTCTATCAACGCTGCTAGAACCTCTAAACCGCAGGCTGGAGGTCGGGTTTACACACTGGGTAGTGCCGAAGCCTTCGAATCCAAAGATCTTATACAAGGGGAAGGTCTCATTGAAGGTAATCTTTTAATTGTACTGTATGATTCTGGTGCAACTCATTCTTTCATCTCATATGACTGTGTGAAAAGACTTAGTTTACCTATGTCTTCTTTACCGTTTGATTTGACCGTTTTAACTCTAACTGCTAAACCTGTCGTCATTGCCAACGTCTGTTTAAATTGCCCATTGATTGTTGAAGGTCGAATCTTTTCTGTCGATTTGATCTGTTTGCCCTTATCTCAGTTAGATGTGATCTTAGGGATGGATTGGTTATCTACTAACCATGTCCTATTAGATTATTCTAGAAAAACAATAGTTTTTCCTTTGGATGAGAATTCTGGATTTGTGACTGCCAACCAAGCGAAAGCTTTCTTGAAAGAAGGAGCTCGGGGATACATATTGTTATCTTCTTTGAAGGCCGAGAATGAAGTTGATGTGGACGTGATCTCTGTAGTCCGAGAGTTTCCTGAAGTTTTCCTTAAAGATATACCTGGTTTGCCACCAAAAAGGGAGATCGAATTTGCTATTGACTTGGTACCTGGAGCTGGTCTTATCTCCATAGCACCTTACCGTATGGCACCAGCTGAGCTAGCTGAGCGCAAGAAGCAATTGGAAGAGCTTTTGGAGAAATAATTCGTGAGACCCAATGTATCACCTTGGGGAGCACTAGTGTTGCTAGTCAAGAAGAAGGACGGTACTTCAAGATTATATGTGGATTATCGTCAGTTAAACAAGGTCACAATCAAGAACAAGTATCGATTATCGAGGATAGATGACTTAATGGACCAACTGAAAGGAGCCGCGGTTACCACCTGTAATACCCCAAAATTTATTGATTTCGTTATGAATATTCATTTTATAATATTTGAGATTTTCTGGAATTTTTATGGAATTTTCTGAGAACGCAGAATATTTTAATATATTTTTCATTTTACGTGCACAATGGACAGAGTCGGGAAAATGACTGTAACGTTTCAAAAGTTGGAAAATTATATGACGAATAGTCGTTTTATAATATTTGCAGTTGTTGAAAATTTTCTGGGAATTTTTCAGGAACGTCGAATATTTTAATATATTTCTCGTTTTACATGCGAGCTGAGCAGAGCATGAGAAATGAGATATTCTCTCCGAAAACCTTGAACTATGGAAACGTCTATGGGGGATCTTACTAAACTCGAGGCTGGACACAGTTTACGAGGTTCATGTTTTTCGAGAAATTTTAACAGATAAAATAATAAAATACTGCAAAAAATTTATCTGTAAGATTAATTAATACTGACTTCTGTCAACTGTAACTATTATCCCTTGGATAATAGCATGCAATAAAAATCCTATCACCTTATCCCAATGTAATCTACTTTATGTCATAACAAATCCACTTTAATTCAAATATATTGCTATTTTAATCAAGTTTCTAGAAGCTTTGACCCAAGACTTTACCTAACTACCCTTGGCTTGCTTGAGAAGCTTGCCAATTCCCTCTCTCCTCTCTCCATTGCCGCGGCATTCACTAGGGAAAAGGGGGGATTTTGGTTTTAATCACTTAACCTAATTCACTCAAACCTATCACACTTTAACCTAGCAACTTCTCTCTCTTCCTCTTCATCTTCTTCCTTGCTCTTCCTTCTCTCTAAACCTCCATAGCCAAACCAAAATTTCAGCTCACTCTTCCACTCAATCTCTTCATCTTTTCTCTTCATCAACCACATATCCTTACTCTCCATCACCATCTCTACCACTTTTCTTCCCAAGGTTTCGCCAAAATCCTTCATCTTCATTTCGGGTTACCATATCCACCATCACCATTTTCAGTTTCTAGCTCCATTAACCTTATTTCTAGCTTCTCTTCAACATTCTAGAACCTTTTCCTTCCATACCCAAGACCGAAATCTCTCATCTTTACCAATCTTCTTCAAGGGCAAAGTTTGAGACTTTGAGGTAAAGATCACAACTTTCTTCTCTCCTCTTCTCTTTTTCGTGTTCTAAGACCATTTTCATGGTCAAGGATGCTCTCTTTTTCATATTGTGGTGTTGATTCTTTGAAGTTGCTTTCTAGGGTTTTTGGAGGAGCCAAAACCGAATCCACAAAGAAGCTCCTTGGTGGCCATAAGCTATTCGAATAAACTCGTGACCCTCTGTTTTGCAAGATACGAACGTTCCTATATTAATTAACGTAATTAATGATTTCAACGGCTATTTTATTTGAGAAAGCTATAAATAGAGGCCTTGGGTCATCTTTGAAAGCTGCCTAACAATTTGAATTATTTTTGCTTGTGATAAAATGTGATTTATAATTTTCTCTCTTATTTTATGTGCTCTTTTGCCAAAACTTTGAGATATTCTTAAAGAGTTCTATTAGTGCTTCAATTTGTATTACTTGCTCTTTGTGAGAGTTTCTCTTCATCTATTTTTTGTTGTATTTCTAAGAGGGTGAGGTATCCCTCAAAGGCATTGTAACAAGGGTGAGGTAACCCTTGAAGGTTTGTGTAAGGGTGAGGTATCCCTAACAGTTTGAGGCTTTAGCACAAGGGTAGAGTTTCCCTGTGTATGAAAAGTGCTCTTGATTGTAACGGTTACAAGCACCTGTTTTAAGCTTGTATTGAATAATGAAAAATCTCGAACTGTGTTTCGAGGACTGGACATAGGCCACAAGTGGTTGGTGGTCGAACCAGGATAAATATCATGCATGCTTTTCTTATCCTTAATCTTTTATTTATCTGTATTTTATTTATTATCTCCTGTAATTTATTTATTTGTTGTTGTTCTTCTTTTCCTTTAATTCACGCTTTTTAACAATTTTTTTAGCTTATTTAATTTGTTTATGCTTTTACAAAAAGCATTAATTCACCCCCTCTTGAGTACTGGAAGTCACTTGGTTACAAGTGGTATCAAAGTTAGACTTTTGTATAAAGAGCTTAGCCGTTTCAAGAGAGTATTGCTTCCTCAAAAGGCTTTTCAGAGGGATCTTCTATAAATCGACCACCCTTTTTCAATAGGGATGGTTACGCATATTGGAAGGAAAGAATGAAAATCTTCATCGAAGCTATTGATCTAGATGTATGGGATGCTATCGAAAATGGCACATTTATACTTACACAAGTGGTCGATGGTGTAAAAACTGAGACACCTAGAAGTGATTAGTCTGATGAGGATAAAAGAAAAGTTCAATATAATTTGAAAGCTAAAAACATTATTATCACTGCCTTGGGGTATGATGAATTTTTTAGAATTTTAAACTGCAAAACTGCTAAAGAGATGTGGGACACTTTACAAGTTACTCATGAGGGTACTAGTGAAGTTAACAGGTTGAGAATCAATTCTCTTACTCATGAATATGAATTATTTAGAATGAACCAAGGAGAAAGCATTCAAGAAATGCAAAAGAGGTTCACCCACATCGTAAATTATCTTACATAATTAGGAAATAATTTTTCTAACGAAGATTTAATTAACAAAGTGCTAAAACGTTTGAGCAGGATTTGGCAACCCAAGGTGATAGCCATATCAGAATCAAGGGACTTGTCAACAATGACATTAGCTACCCTCTTTGGAAAACTTCATGAACACAAATTGGAGGTGAACAGGCTAAGCCAAAATGAAGAAAATGATAAGAAGAAAAAGGGCATAGCTCTTAAAGTCACTGCCTCAGCAATTGATGATGATGATGATGAGGATGGAGAAAGCACGAAAAATCTTGAGCTAAATGAAGAAAATCTTAGCCTTATGGTTAAGAAATTCGGTAAGTTTCTCAGAAAGAAGGGTAACCAAAGAAGACTGTCTTTTCCTCCAAACAAAACTCATCATAAGGGGGAAGGAACAACTTTATCTCCAACTTGCTACGAATGTGGAAAATTTGGACACATGAAAATGAAGTGTCGAATTTACCAAAAGAAAATGGAGAAATTTGAAAAGAAACCCTTCAAGGAAAGAAAGGGAAGAAGAGCCTACATAGCATGGGGTGACAACAACATGGACTCAACTGATAATTCAGATAGTGAGGAATCTCATCTATGTCTTATGGCCAAAGGAGAAGAAGAAGAAGAAAGTGACAATGAGGTAAATTCTGATTTATTGCCTTGTAATGAATTACAAGATGCATTTGAAGAATTATATGATGAATCATTAAGGCTCACTAAATTAATCTCTTCTTCTAAGAAAACAATATCTTCTCTAGAAAATCAAATTCTTATTTTAAATAAAAATTAGAAATAAAACTTTGGGAATTATTGATGCATGCACAACTCATTCTTCACATGCTTCTACATCTTCATGTTGTTCTTCATGCCATTTGCTTGAAAAAGAAATTGAAGACTTAAAGAACATTTATGCTAAATTCACCTTTGGAATGGATAATTTAAATATTTTATTAAGAAAACAAAAAGTTATTTTTCAAAAAGTTGGAATAGGCTATAATCTAAAAAATCAACAAAAATTTTATAAAAATTTCTTTGTGCATTCAAGTACTTCAAGTAGTCCTTTGATTAAAAGTTTCTATTGTGGAAAGAAAGGACATAATGTATCAACATGCAATGCAAGAAAAAACATTAATACAAAAATTGAGACAAAAATAGTTTGGGTTCCAAAGGGTACTATACCCAAAACTAACATTCAAGGACCCAAGAAAATTTAGGTACCAAAAGTTAAAAATTAAATTTGTGTTGTAGGTGTGCTTAAAGGCAAAGAGCTCAAATTGTTACCTCGATAGTGGATGCTACAAGCACATAACTGGAGACAACTCAAAATTCTCATTCCTTGTTCCCAAAACTGACGGACATGTAACCTATGGAGATAACAACAAAGGAAAGATTCTTGGAATCGACAAAGTCAGATTTTGCTAAGTCAATGCAGAATGAGTTCGAAATGTCAATGATGGGAGAACTTAATTTCTTCCTTGGACTTCAAATTACAGAAACAAAAGAAGGGACATCCATAAGTCAAACCAAATACTACAAGGAACTGCTCAAAAAGTTCGAAATAGACAACGCTAAGCACGTGGCTGCGCCAATGGGCACTTCTTGCTATTTGGATAAAGATGAAGGAGGTCAATCCATAGAAATAACGAAATACAGAGGTATGATTGGATCTCTTCTTTATCTTACTGCTAGTAGACCAGATATTATGTTTAGTGTTTGCATGTGTGCTAGATATCAAGCTAACCCTAAGAAATCTCATCTAAGTGCTGTTAAAAGAATAATGAAATACCTAGTAGGCACTTCACAAATGGGTTTGTGGTACCCTAAGGGTGCCTCATGTAGCCTAATAGGCTATCCCGATTCTGATTTTGTGGGATGCAAAATGGATAGGAAAGGTACTAGTGGGACATGTCACTTACTTGGTAGCTCTTTAGTTTCTGGACATAGTAAGAAACAAAATAGTGTGGCTTTGTCTACCACTGAGGCTGAATATGTTGCAGCCAGGAGTTGTTGTGCTCAAATCCTATGGATGAAGCAACAACTTCTAGATTATGGTCTTTAACTTGATCACATTCTGATAAGATGTGACAACACTAATGTAATAAATCTTTCTAAGAATCCCATTTTGCATTCTAGAACAAAGCACATAGAGATAAGCATCATTTTATTAGAGATCATGTACAAAAAGGGGACTGCATTCTTGAATTTGTTGAAACATCTAAGCAACTTGTAGATATTTTCACTAAACTCCTAGCAAAAGAAGCATTCTTTGATATTAGAGGAGAATTGGGCATAATTGATCAATCCAACATATAATTGTTTAATTTATTATTGATCTATTATTTTTATATCATTACTGACTTGAGCGTCGGAGATATCCCCCAAATTTGTTTTGTAGGTACTCATCTATTGGGTAAGTTTTTCCTCTCAAAATATGCCTTGGAATGTGTTTAGTACTATTTTCCTGACCATTTTATTTGAATAGACTTATTACTATTCCAATAACAATACTCAGAACCTTCAAAAATCTGTGGTTCCTTGTTTATTCAAATAGATCTATGGCTATTCGAATAAAAAAGTTAGTAACCCACATTCTTATATTTTCAGTTACTTTATTCGAATAATGCATTTCTAATCTGAATAAATTCTTTTTGAAATTTGTTTGCTTCGTTTGGCTTATTCGAATAAGTGCTCTCTTATTTGAATAACATCTTTTACCAAAAGTTTATTTCTTATAGTTTTATTCGAATAACCAGAAGGTCATTCGAATAAAACTTGACTGCAAACTAAGCCTACTAGCTTTGGGTATTCGAATAACTTAATACGTTATTCAAATAACGTTTGGCAGAATGCCATGACTTTTGAATATCCACTTTTTTATTTGAATAACCCTAAAAGATATTCGAATAACACTCTCCAGAAATGCTTGTCTGCTGAGCTACCACGCTTTTATTCGAATAATCCCTGTGTTATTTGAATAAACATAGGCTTCTTGTATATATAGCCCACACATTTCTCTGATCCTCCTCCACTATTTCTCCCTACGATCTGTTTTTCTTTTTCACCTCCAACCTCTCCATCTTCTTCCTCCTCCATCACCAAACTCAATGGCTTCATCTTCCTCTCATCCCAAATGTGCCCGCATTAAAACTACCCCTGTCAACAATCCTCTAGATCTACAGAGACTCTCCTCCAACATAGAAGACTTGGGACACTTCAGGACCCATTTCTGGGGAAGAAAGCTCTTGCAACCCAAATACATTGACCTTCCATTCTTTGAAAAGGAAGTTGGGTTTGAATTTTTGGATACCTTAAACCATCAAGGGGTGCTCAGGCTCTGCTTCTTCAAATATGTCATCTATCCTGATCTCACGCAGATGTTCTTCTGCAACCTGCAAATTAATGGTCAAGATCTTCACACTGAGGTCAGTAATCAACATATTCACATCACCCCACTGGACTGGGTTTAGTTGTTTGGTCTGACAGCCACTGGTCCTAACATTGAAGAGGACAGTGGTCCTTATCAACAAAATTCATTCCATTGAGGGCATTCTGAAACCTGGCCTGGAGATACCTTAAAAGGGTGTCAAAGGAGGGATGTTAAAGAGTCAAGACAGGCTCCTGCACTATGCCTATGCTCATATCTTGGCTCCTAGAGGAGGTAACTACTCTTACCTGAGCGAAGACGATATCTTTATACTTTGGATTCTGAAGAAAGGCTACAAAATCAACTGGCCTAACTTCATCATGGAGCATATGATCGGCTAATGGTAAGGAAAGATCTGAGCTACCCTATGGTTTGATTGTCTCTGCCTTCCTAGGCAAGTATCCTAAGGTGAACTGAGAGGGCCACTGAGTTGTCACACCACAACGTCTTTGGTTCCTTCACCTTGAACAAAATGAAGATGATTCACACAGCTAATGGCTGGGTCTACCCAGATGAGGTAGAAGATGATGAAGAAAGACCTCAAGGCGAACCTACTGGCCCTACTGCTGAAGCTGCCCCTGCTGCTGAAGTTGCTCCTGCTGATGTTGTTGTTGCCTCTACTACTAGTCCAGTCACTCTGAATCAAGTTATGGCCACCTTACAGGACAACTGGACCTATATGGAGAACAATAAGGCCTATTTGGAGCATAACTTTTCTATCCTATTTGATCGGCTCAATGGTATTGAGCGTGAATAGGCTGCTCTTCGTGCTTTGTTGTCTGGCAACGAGCCTGCCTCTCCTCCGCCACCAGATGCTTAGTTCTAGTTTTTTGTGTGGTTTTTGTTTATTGTATTGGCTATTTTGCTGGAATTGTATATGTACATGGCCAATTATATTTAATGAAATGAATATTTTGATTATGTTTTGGACCTGCTATTACATGTTTCTTTGCTTCTTTATCTTTAATAAACATGAATATTATTCAGCTTATGCATACTTTTTTTTATCATGCCAAAAGAAGGAGAAAATTAACCAATATTATTTGAGAAAAGACAAGTTTAAGATTGGATAAACACTGAATATTGGAGTACAAAAGAAAGAGGGAGCTGCACATATCTCTGATATTAAAATACCTCTTTTGAAAAAGAGGAGAGTAAGTTTTTTACTTTTAAATTTGTGCATTCCAATTTATTTGAACTAATGCTTTTCTCAATAGTAGTTTGTCTTCATCAAAAATGGGGAGAATGTGATTGACCATGTGATAATGAAGATTAGTTTTGATAATCACAAACATAAAGATAAAAAGAAGACCAACTAAAGATGATGTGAAGATGATGAGAAGACCAAGTCCAAGTTCTTCAAGTATAGCCCTAGGACTTAGAGTCTTTTTTATAAAAGTCTCTCTAGTATATCTCATTGATTTGGAAAGTTAAACATGTTTTCCAAATATTTTTAAGATGGCTTTGAAAATAGTCAAAATGTTTTTTGAAAATATCCTGGCAAGATTAAACTGTTTTTGACAAGTTTCACAAATGGTTAAATCTGTTTTTCAAATAGGTTTATTCGAATAAACCTAGCTTTATTCGAATAACCTAATTCAGACAATATGTCCTCTTTCAAGGTTTATTCGAATAATGCCTAAGTTATTCGAATAACAGCTTTCAAATTAGTTATCCCTTCTATTTTCGTAAAAGGCCATTCGAATAGCTCCCATGCTATTTGAATAGAATAGTATTTTAGGATTATGATTTTAGCTGATCTATTCAAATAACCCAATGGTTATTCAAATAAAGATTGTTTTGCATAAATGTTTTTAAACAGAGTTATTTGAATAACTCTTAGGTTGTTCGAATAACCAATATCAAAATTGGTTTTCACATGGTATTTTAAGATAAGTTATTCGAATAACTCTTAAGCTATTCGAATAAACTTGTGGCCCTCTGTTTTGTAAGATATGAACGTTCTTATATTAATTAACGTAATTAATTATTTCAACAGCTATTTTATTTAAGAACTTTATAAATAGAGGCCTTGAGTCATCTTTGCAAGCTGCCTAACAATCTGAATTATTTTTGCTTATGTTAAAATGTGATTTACAATTTTCTCTCTTATTTTCTGTGCTCTTTTGTCAAAACTTTGAGATGTTCTTAGAGAGCTCTATTAGTGCTTCAATTTGTATTACTTGCTCTTTGTGAGCGTTTCTCTTTATCTATTTTCTACTGTATTTCTGAGAGGGTGAGGTATCCCTCAAAGACTTTGTAACAAGGGTGAGGTATCCCTTGAAGGTTTGTGTAAGGGTGAGGCATCCCTGACAGTTTAAGGCTTTAGCACAAGGGTAGAGTTTCCCTATATGTGAAAAGTGCTCTTGATTGTAACGGTTGCAAGCACCTGTTTTAAGCTTGTATTGAATAGTAAAAAATCTTGAATTGTGTTTCGAGGACTAGACGTAGGCCACAAGTGGTTAGTAGTCGAACCAAGATAAATATTGTGCCTGTTTTTCTTATCCTTAATCTTTTATTTATCTACATTTTATTTATTATCTCCTGCAATTTATTTATTAGCTATTCTTTTTCTCTTCCTTTAATTCACGCCTTTTAATAATTTTTTAAGCATATTTAATTTGTTTACACTTTTGCGAAAAGTTTTTAATACTCAATTCACCCCCCTCTTGAGTATTGGAAGCCACTTGGTAACAAATTTTTGACTTTTGGTACCTAAATTTTCTTGGGTCCTTGTGTGTTAGTTTTTGAATATTAATCCATTATGCTCTCATAAAGAGATCAATTTTTCATGTCATGTAATTTGAGCACAACAAATTAAATAAACAATTACCACTAAGCACATAGCCAATAACATGTTTACTTTCATGATATATGGACAAAACATAGTAAGCATGCTTAGGCATTGTACAATTTTATTTACCAAGATATATAATAAATCAATGAGCTATGGTACAAAAAGAATGAACATATTCAAGTGCTAAACATAATATTCAAATTTTACAAAGTGCACATGATTCTATCAAGTAATTAAGGCCTATAAGGAATATACCTCAAATACATTGACTTTACAAGTGAATGTGCAAGAGAGGTAAAAACATTTGATACCTTGGTGTTGGTAATCAAGGAAACTCTTATCCTTATCCATTGCTTCTCTTTTGGTGTTTTGAACTTTGCGAGTTCCACATTTTGTACTTGAGAAGCTTTGGTTGAAGTCATCTTCCTTCTTTGACCAAAACTTCTACCATTGGGCTTTGGAAGCATTCTCCTTAATAATTCCTCTTTCTTTTGACCAATTTATCCATCCTTTTGAGAAATTTTCTACAAAATTGAAACACTAGAAGGACATTTTTGTACCCACTTCATCTTGGGTCCTTGAATGTTAGCACTAAGACCTTTATGTTACCAAGTGGCCTCAATACTCAAGAGGGGGGTGAATTGAGTAAGTAGAACAAGTTGGCAAATCTTTCGCAAATCGTTTGATAAACAATTTTCGTTGAAGCTATTGAACGATTAGAGATAAATGGATGAATGAGATTAACACTTTTACTTATAAATGTGATAGCCAAAGGAGAGAATATCCAATCAATTCAATAAAACAGTAAACCAAATAAAGAGAAGGGTTTAGAGAGAACAAACACAATCGTTTATCTGGTTCGATCACCAATCCACTTGTGATCTACGTCCAGTCCCCAAGCAACAACTTGAGATTTTCCACTATATCTTCAAGCTTCAATGGGTGCTTGACAACCACTACAATCTTGAGCACTCAACACTATGGGATACCTCACCCTAATGCTTGAGCCTCTATTTTCAAAGGGATACCTCACCCTTACAATACTTGAGGGATACCTCACCCTCACTAAAACAGATTGAATAAGGTTTGTGTGTATTGAAATTCTCTGAAGAATAAGTAATACAAGTTGAAGCTTAAAGGTGTCAAGGATTCACTCAAATAAAGCCCAAAACAGAGATTGATTGAAGAGATCTACAAAACGTGAGTTCAATGCTCTTATAAGTTTTTCAGACTTGTTCACCCACCTTCAATCAATGCCCAACAACCAGATTTATAACCAGAGGCAAATTAGATCCGTTGGGATGGTTGGTAGCATTTAATGCTCTGTAAAATGACCGTTAAAACGAGTTTACTGGTTTTCCAGATAACCGATTAGAGGTTCCTCCTAATCGGTTAGACCATTTAGAAATCAGTTCCAGGGCTTCTGTTTTGAAGAATAATCAATTAGCAAGATTTCCCTAATCGGTTAGGCAATTAAAAAACAGTTCACGTGACAAATAAAAAGGCATACTAACCAATTAGCAAAAAGCTCTAATCGGTTAGGACATTTAGAAATTGATTCTGAGTTATCAAATAATCAATTAGTTGGTTATCCTAATCGATTAGGATACTTTTAGAAATAGCTTCTGTTTCTCAAATAATCAATTAGCAAGATATCCTAATCGGTTAGGAACAGCCCACGTATCTTTCAAATGGTCATACTAACCGATTAGCAGAATTCTCTAATCGGTTAGGACACTTTAGAAATGGATTCTGAGTTCTCAAATAATCGATTAGCAAGTTGTTCTAATCGATTAGGTCCTTTTACAAAATGTTTCCTGTGACATATAAAAGCACATTAACCAATTAGCAAACATGCCTAATCGGTTAGGCAATTAAAAAAATGGTTCACGTAGCTTTTATAACAAATGCTAATTGGTTAGTGAAAAGGTTTAATTGGTTAGGAGCAATTAGAAAAACATGTTTTGACTTGATGAATAACCAATTAGTTGGAGTTCATAATTGGTTAGGAGCTCTTAAAAAGATTTAGTACTTTGTTCTTGATCAAGTCACTAACATGTTATCCCATTAAAACATTTTAGCTCAAACATAAACCAATTTTTTTCACAAGATTAAAACATGATTTTGTAAAGCCATTTAAGTCAAGTGAAAAACCATTTGAATGAGCTTTGGAGTGAATCCTAAATACCTTAACATAATATCTAAGCCCTATGTGCTATACTTGAATATTCTTGAAGCTTGATCAATGCACATCCATCCTTTCTTGTTTGTAAACATCAAAACCAATTTCTTGAAACAATGCCAATCACACTTTAAGATCTTTAGGAACACATACCATACTATTTCTCATATAAAGATTTCTTCTATAATTGCATAAATGAGGAATATGTCCTTGACGACCACAAAAATTGCAAACAGTTGAATTTAATGATGGCTTGGTCCTTTGAAAATCATTTTTGAAAAACTTAAGCTTTTTGTTGTTTTTACATTCTAAATTATTTTTGCCATAAGCCTTTCTTGAATTTTCGTGTGGAATAACATTAATTTTATTCTCATTAACAAGCGTAGAATGAAAGTAATTTGAATCATTAGCTTTAGCAAATTTGAAATATAAGTCCTCAACTTGATTTTTTAAATCGATGAACTTTTCACAAGAAGTTGAGGTTTCATATTTCAAAGGCATTTCCTCATCAAGAAAAACATATTCATTTTTCAAAGTCTCAATTTTATTTTTAATTAAGGAAATATTTTCAAACACGATAAGTTTTTATTTTCTAAATTCAACAAACCATCATATAATTCATTATATGCACATTGTATCTCATAATAGGAAGGACTATAATCTAGTTTAGCATCATTTACCTCAACATCCGTTTTAGCCATATAGGAAGTAGTCTCAATTTCTAGAATATTTGACTCTTTAAGGGAATCACCTTCTTCCTCATCAATTTTGTTTTGCTTTGCTTCTTCTTGAAATTGAGCACCATCATCACTAAGAGGCATTTGGCTCCCTTCAATGATTTGAACATCTATTTGAGAATGTTTTTCATGACAAGCTTCTTTCAATGACTTTTGCTCTTCTTGCTTTCTATATACAACTTTATACACAAAATCATTGTTAGCAAGATAAATAGCATCAAGAGCATCCCATATATCTTTGGCACTAGAGCAACTCTTGATTTTAGCATAAACCTCATCATTCAAACAACTTCTCAAGATTTGCATAGCTCTAATGTTCAAAGAAAAACATTTCTTGTCATAAGCATTTCAATCTTGTTTTGGTTTAGGAGAAAATCCATCAAGCACAACATCCCACAAATCCAAATTATCAGATTGCATATAAAATTCTATTTTAATTTTCCAATAAACTAAATTCAGACCATCAAAGAATGGTGATTTATTAATTTCAAAACTTTCTATTTTTTTTTTTAAAAAAACTTTCAATGGTTGCCAACAAATAAGGATCTTTAACTCTAAGCGGTTAAGCTTTCAACAGAGCACGAAGCTCTGATACCACTTGTTAGCCATGATAACCATCACCCAAGAGGGGGGTGAATTGGGTGATTACAAATTTTTAAAACAATATTAAAAAATTATGCATTTTGATATTTTCAATTAACACATGTAGCGGAATAAGTTTAATAAAGATACAACTATTGTAAATTACCCAAATATAACTTGAGTTATGAGATAAATAAAGCAAATAAGCAAAATGTCATATTCAACTCAAGCATATATAATTAAAGCATAAATGTAAAGGAGATAGAAACTCTTTGAAATTTTTTATCAAACACTTGAAAAATAATTTTCTTTGAAGCTATTTATCGATTAAAATTAATGAATAGAGAAGACAGAAAGATTCACTTGTAAATGAACAACCCACACAAAAAGTATTTGAGCAAATATATGAAATTAAAATACAAATATAAAGGAGTTTGAGTTTAGAGAAGCAAACATAATGATTTATCCTGGTTCAGCAACCAACCAATTGTGGCCTACGTCCAGTCCTCAAGTAACTATCCGAGATTTTTCACTATCAATGCAAGCTTGAACAGGTGCTTGCTACTGTTACAGACTAGAGCGCTCCTCACACTTGTGCTTGAACCTCAACTTTCAGGGATACCTCACCCTTACAATTTCTATGAGGGATACCTCACCCTCATTACAATTTCTCTGAGGGATACCTCTCCCTCGTTACAAAGAATCAAAGAGTAGAAGAAGGAAGAAACTCTCTCAAGAGTATGTATTACAAATTGAAGCACTATGAAGCTCTTTTAGGATATCTCAAATTTTGGCGAAAAGAGCACAAGAAATAGTAAAAATATGAATCGCGAATTAAAGCAAGAAAGAATTGTTTTAAATAGTTGGGTGTGTGTAAAAGATGACCTAAAACCATGTATTTATAGTGTTCTTAAGAAAATAGTTGTTTGGTATCATTTAATATCACATTAAATGCATAGAAAACTAGTTGTTGTGTGTTTTTGCTCATGTTTATTCGAATAGCATATGTGTTATTCGAATAACACTTCAAAAAACACGTTTTGGAACATTTTCTAGGTGTTTTATTTGAATAAATATGTGGTTATTCGAATAAATCACTCTAGTTTCGAAATCTGATTTTAAATGGTCATAACTTCCTCATTTCTCATACGTTTAAAGCAAATGACCACTCATTGGAAAGATATTTGAGTCTAGTTTCAAATTAAACAAATTTCAGAACAAAACTCAAAGTATTTTGAAAGTTATGATCAAAAGAGTAACCAAAGGTCAGTTTTGCAAAACTCAAACTTGACTATTTTTCATAGTTTTGAACTTCTACCATAACTAGCTTTTCAAAACTTATTTATTGGACATTTTAGCATATGAAAACCATTTATAAAGATTTAAAAACATATTTGAGATATCCAAAAGGCTTCTTACATAAAAGACGCTAAGTCCTAGAAGTTATACCATTTAATCTTCCTTTGGATTTGGTCTTTGACATGTTTTTGTTGTTTATCAAAACCTCTATGAGATAGGCATGCACATTCTCCTTGAGTTGAACATAATTGAGATCTTTGCTTTCTTGTTGCAATGCTCACTCTTGGTACTTAGAGTATCCTACAAAGTATTGCTCACTTAAAACATAGTTAGTCCAAACTCATAATTCAATATCTATTAAGTACATCTATGTAGCATAAGTATCATTGTTTTTTTGCTTGTGTCATCATCAAAACTTAACATATTAAACCATTAGGGCAAACTTATTTCCACAATCTCCCCCTTTTTGATGATGACAAATTGTAACACCCTCCTTCAGGTGCCACATTTTCTGACTCAATAAAAGAAAACTAAGGTAAATTATAAAAGATTTAATTATTTAAAATGCGGGTTAAAAACTTCTTTCTTGTTCAAAATATAAATTTGCCAATGTTATAGCTACTATTTAAAAATATAGTGAACCAATTAAGATTCATATAACAGACACCACATAATATTTAACAATTATTCATGAAACATAAAACTTACAAACTCAATTTTATACAGTAACAAACCCCATGACGGGTCCTACTTAATAGCATGGTAAAACACTAACGAGAAAAACTCAACATACTTATTCCATCTTGTATCCATCTTGATGCATCATATATCTGTTCCTCCTCAAAACTGCACACCAACGAATCCAGGATGGCCACTCCTTAATGTTGTCATCGAACTCAGAATATTTGTCTCCAGTCAAGTCTAAGAAACTCGTTCCATCTACTATACAAATTTTAACAATACAAGCACAACAAAACAATACAACAAAGAGGTGAGATCCCCATTTCATCAATACTAGTGTGGTACCAAGGAATAATACGATGACAAAGTCATTCCATACACACAATTATCATAATTACATTCATGTCATCATTTCATAAACAATTTTCATAACCATATATCATAATATAATAACCAGTACGAATTTCATCATAATAAATACCATCAATATACATGAAATGATGATGTCACACCATATGAACATTTACCATGCCACAACAATATGTGTACTGACCATGTGTATGCATACTAAACCAATTTCCCACTCCATGGAGGTTTTCACAATTTAGAGATGAATGTTCTGGAATAAATGTTAGCCTTAGCCCAACGACATTACCAGTCCACAAAAGGAATCGTGTTATTGTTGGGTATTATCAATGCGTTGCAACGGACTGCGTCACCAAGTGGCACATGGTACTTGCCAACTGTCCACTGGTCGACCACCGCACCTCGACGCCTCTAAGATCCATCATAGATCTCAGTTTTCAATTCTCATTCACTCTTCAACCACAAGGGCCATATTAGCTATCAGTTATTTTCTGTTCAATGCACGAATACCTCAATGCAATTCTGTTCAATGCACGAATACCTCAATTCATGTCTCAATTTCATCATATGCCTCAATGCATATCTTACATTTCATCATTAAAAGGGTTCCCAAATGAGATTAGAACAATCGCCCATACAATTGTCTAATATCATAAGATCAATGGATATTATATAATTGCTCATACAATTACATAATATCATCAATACATTCGGGTCCAAAACATCAGTTCTTACAGTATCTTTATTGTATTTTTAATCGTGTATCATTTTTAACGTATTTTCACAATCGTGTAACATTTTTGTTACATTTCAAATCGCGTAACCATTTTCTGATATTTTCTAAATCGCGTAAAAATATTTACACTTTTTCCAAATCTTGTAGCAATTTTTCAACGTTTTCAAAATTGCATAGCTTAAAAATCATATTTTCAAGTCGTATAAATTATTTTTCATCATTTCTCAACTACATAAAACATTTCTCAATATTTCAAACATCATTTTGGATTTTCCAAAAATCAATGTCATTTCCAACTTTATTTTCCACGTTTTCTTCACTTAAAAATCCTTTACGTAATATTTTTCATTATTTCCCCAAAATCAATATTCCTTCAAATCAATTATTCTAACTTAAAATTTTCTAACGCGCCTCAAAACCCAATGGGTGAGCTATACGTCAGTAAACTTCAAGTCACCAATTTATTTCTCTTTATAAACTGATCCTACCAATTTCATAATTTCCAAAAATAATTCTCACTTGCTTTAAAAATCTCAAAATTCATTACTTTAAATCCTTTGCAAATAATCATCTAAGATTACTCTTAAAAATTATTCTTTTGACTTAATTTACCAATTCTTGGCATACTAGCCGAAAATTACAAATAACTTTATCATAAAACCTTTGTTCATTTTTATGTCCACTTTCCTTGCAAATCCTTAAAATCTTTAACTTATTACGCTTTTAATCTAAAACTCATGATTAGTAAAACACTTAGAATCTTTTCCTCCTAAAATAACTTTAAGGTCGTGTGCCTCTATGGTTCTTTGGAACGAACATACTTTCCTTTGTCATGTAAATCACATCTTTTTACATGCAGAAATCATCATGCATCATAAACACATACTAAAGCATATTGTCAAAGCAATAAACATATCAATCACCAAACAATCATAAATATGGAAAGCTCTTAAACAAATTAGTGAATAAATCCTTATAGATTTTTCACCACACACACATCCATTCTTCACCACAAACACATGGTTGATGTGGGTAATCTCCCTCTTACCTTTTGATGATTTCCTCCAAAGCTCCTTGCTTGTCCTCTTGAAATAAATCTACTCCACCAAGTAGCACTTAAAAACAAAGAAACACATACAATATTAATATTCAAGGATATCAAAGATGACTATAAGCCAAAATATGGTCTTAGAGACTTACCAAAGAAAAGAAAGATGAAGAACACAAATCTTCACCTAAAGGCTCTTGATCTTGAACTTGAAGATCAAGGTTGAAGATGGATGGTTTAGAGAAAGTCTCTAACATGAAAGTTTCTTAGAATATCATATAGATCTAGGAAACTAGGTTGGATGAAATTAAAAGAGATTGGAGGTGATTTCTAGGCCCTCGGCCGTGAGGTATAGGGAAAGGAAAAGATGAGAGTTTTTGTGTGTAGTTTTTGGCTTTGAAAAATCTCCTTGAAGATGGATGATTTTAATCAAAGCTTCAACTACAAAGATGCTTGGATTGATGTAAGGATTCAAGAAATGATGTTGGTAGAAATTATTGAAGATGGGAGAAAGGTTTTCTCTTGCTTGGCCGAAACCATGAAGAAGAGAAAGTGAGAGGATTTGTGAATGTTTGCTTTAGGAAAATGAAGAAGATGAGATCAAATGAATTAAAAGCTTTCCTATAGCCTTCTATGCTCTCCAAAATCGTGAGGCTCCCCCCCTTGGACACCAAAGGAGTGTCTAAGTTCATCTAGCCACTTTTTGAGGCTTTAAGAGCCATTGATTGAATCAATGGTTGATCTTTGGTGTAGGTTTCCAAATGATAAGATTGAATTTGAACCATTGGATCTCTCCTCCATGAAACCTTAGCCATAGGATGCATCTCCAAAATGGAGGGTCAATAACTTCTCTTCATACTTTCCATCCAAGGGTCACAAAAAGTCCTAGCCATTTTGTGAGACTAATCTCCACCATAGATTACATCAATCGTAGATATCCAAAGCCTTCACCTCTAAGCTTGTTTCCTATTGGTTGTCACTTTTGTTGACCAATTTCTATTGGTTGGATGTTTACTTACTTGATTCCTATTGGTTGCCATTTTGATTAGCCAAATTCTATTGGTTGCTCTTGAAATGTCTTTGCCACAAATGTTGACTTAATCTTATTGGTTAATCTTATTTCTATAGCTTTCCTATTGGTTCATCAAAGATGACTACTTCTAATTAGTTTATCAAATGAAGACTAGATTCTAATTGGTTTATCAAGGAAGACTAAATTCCTATTAGTTCAATATATAACCATCAAACTTGACCAATTCTTATTGGATTATTTCAAAGAGACTTGTTTTCTATTGACTTAGAGAATTCAAGCCACTATCGTTGACTTCTCCAAAACTTAGCAAACAAGCTACGTTCTCCTATTGGTTTATCATAAAGGTTGTCATGATTAATTTCTAAGTTATTTTTGGAAACTATTATCCAATGAACAGAAGTTACAGAAATTATTACACAATAAACAAAACATACTGCTTATAAGTCAGTAAGTATTTGTTCACTGTATGAATAAAAATATAGTATAATTTTATTTCACATATAATTTTTAAAAATTAAAAGATTATGACACGCATCTCTCAGAACTAGGTTTAGTAAGATTCCCCGGCTCTGAATAAATATGTAAAGATTTTTCCCGGCCTGAAATTTATTATTTTCTTGACTCAGAGCAAATCACACAAAATGATCAAATACAGTCACAAAACAGTCAAAATATTTTTACAATAGACAGAAATTGCAAAACAGTACAATTTTATCATTACTATCAAAAAGCTAAATTTTGGGGTGTTACACAAATCACCAAAGAAAAATATGTTGAGTAATATAAGCATATCAAACAATAAGCACAAGAACAAATTTTTCTTTCTAATTCTCACTCCCCCTATTTGACATCAACAAAAAGGCTTAGGAAGGAAATATCATATTTTCTCTCCCCCTATAGATAAAACTAATGTTGCCAAAAAGCGTAGGATAATCAAAATCAAAAACTTCTTCAATTTATTAAAAACATAACTATCTCCCTCTATTTAATTCTACATATGATTCAATAATAGAGAGATGAAACAAGCATGCTTTCAAGAGATAAAAGATTATGCATGCAACACTTGACATATTTTGGTATATCAACATTTAGTATATGATAGTAATAAAATAATTTATGTAAACAAATAAGGATGTAAGCCAAGAAATATAAGCAACTTAAGAGCTAGGTTCCCCTTTATTGAAGCACAAGATGGATACATTGAAATATGTATACCAAGAACATGTAAGCACATTATCATAAAGTAAAATAAGGCAAAAGATACTTATTTTTAATCCATCAATTAAAAACCATTTTAAAACATCTCCCCCATTCAAAAAGAATTTTATAAGAGCACATTACATTTTCAAAAGCATTTTAAGGCATGATTCAAGTTTATCAAGAAACACATGATCATCATCAAAACTTATATAGGCATTTTGGGCAAACAATGATCATGTTAGGCATGTTAAGGCATAATACAATTCTCTACTTCTCCAAATATCACATGATATTCAATTTAAAGCATAAGAAAAGGATAAGAGATTGATGTCACCGAAAGTGTACTCTTTGAGTTTGTATAGGTAACTTCAACTTCCATGCCTCAAGGTTCCTTGAGAATGTTGTGGTTATCCATGCCATTTTTATGTTTTCATCACTCTTGGAGAACTTGGACCATTTCAAATTTTTCGAATCTCAAGTAGCATAGTTGTATTTCACTACAATGCATGCATGAGCAAATAGTCACACTACAACAAAATTCAAAGAACTTTCTTTGGTATCCATCAATTTTGGATCCGTAGAGGATAATTATTAATTATATTCATTTAAGTTTAGCAATAATTTGATATTTAACGACAATTCATAAGGGTCAGTCATTATACCAAACTCATAAGTAAATAAGCATTCAAAACAGTAAGGCAAAACAATAAATGAGTTCACAAAGGCAAAAAAATATTTCATTTCTTTGATCAATTTAGCCAAGTATATATATTCATCAAAAGAATCAGCTAATTGTTTATATATATATATATATATATATATATATATATAGTACATATTTTTAGTTAAAACAAACAAAGAAAAGCATATAACCCATGTTTATTTGAATAGAATTAGCTCTATTCGAATAGATGCATGGGAAGAACAAAAGCTTGACTTTCTGCCAAGTGCTATTCGAATAGACATTTGGTCTATTTGAATAGAACCATACGAAACCAGAAACCAAATGCTTCTGTCAAGCATTATTCGAATAAGCCTTTCCTTTATTCGAATAAAGGCATTTAAAAAAAAATTCTAGTGGCTACTAGAAGTAGTTATTCAAATAGAAAGTCTCCTATTCAAATAAAACCATCAGAAAAACTCATTTAGCATGTCTAAAGAATTAAGAACAGTCAAGGAACAATTAAGCACTCAATTTAACATGCATTCATGACAACCAAACCAATTAGGAATAGAAAGAAATGATCATTAAATTCTTAACTCTTACATAGGCATTTTAAATCAACCAAGGATCATGTTAGAATGTGATAAAACTGAGATAAAAGATATTTAACACAAGCACTTATTTTAAGTCATGATTTATCAAAATCTCAAGCTCAATGATATTATCATCAAACATATCATTTCAAACAAGAAGCATACTTTATCTAGCATATTAACATATAGAAACATTTACAAGATATAAAGCTAGAAAAGTATAACACAAGTCTCTACTTATCCAAAGATTGCATGTCCAAGCTTCATAGAGGCAAAGAAGAGAGCTTGGAATTATATCTGGTCTTTGTACTTGGAGCAGCCACTTTCAAGATGTCAAAGTCAGTTCTTGACCTTCAAGCACACCTACAACACACCTCAATTTTTGACTTTTGGTACCCAAATTTTCTTGGGTCTTTATGTGTTAGTTTTTGAATATTAATCCATTATGCTCTCATAAAGATCAATTTTTCATAGTATGTAAATTGAGCACAACAAATTAAATAAACAATTACCATTAAGCACATAGCCAACAACATGTTTACTTTTATGATATATAGACAAAACATAACAAGCATGCCTAGTGTAACATCCTAATATAGATATCTGGATATATCATAGTTACATGACGATATATAAAGATAATGGTACTAGAAACGTCACTTCTACATAACTAACTAATGACATATATCTATAATCACAACTGAGTAATCAAAGAAAGCCTTGAGAGATTGTGGAAAAACTTAAACCTCATACATATATATACAAACTTAGCCACAAAAGGGCTTGTTGTAATGCATACTACTCAAAATGTACAAAGTAAATATAAACTTATACGTAAGCTTTGTCTATTGAAGCATATAAAACTATATTAATCTTCATGCTTCACCTTCATTCCCTTAACAGGGTTTGTACCTGGATTTACATGGAAGAATAAACGGGGTGAGAATTAACATTCTCAGTAAAAGTAGTTCCAACACTAGCTAACTATAACATTGTATATAACAATTGCTATAACTTCTAATATAAGAGTTTCCTCCTCTTTTCTCATAACTGCACACTACTTAGTAGTGTGATATCAACCGATAGCCTACATACTATTAATATATACAACGCCCATACAATTGTAAATACCAACAGTGACAGAAAATGCCTATACAACTATCTGTAAATGCAATGAAAATAATATGTATTATGAATATGTCTAAGAAGATCCTAAGTGTATGTGGATAAAAGGCATATGCAGGGTTTTGTTTTAAAATACATGCAGAAGTTTATGTTAAAAACAAAGAAGTTTGCTATGAACTAATTTATAGACTTGCATACTTAGGAATCCTGATTTCTTATGTCTACCCCCTTATAGATAAGAAATATAAATTTCCACACTACATGCAACCTTAGCCCGTGGTTAGAAATATTGTCCTCTTAGGAACTTCTCTGATTCCTTACCTTCTTAGCTAAATGACCTTGTGCCATATAAAGTTACATTCTCAGGTAAACATTACCAGACTGTTCCCCATACTTGTACCTAGACACCACCTCGTCACTCCTATCTCTTAAGTGATTTCTAATGCAACCCTATTTTGCTGAGGTGTTAGGTACTCATTTATGGAAAATCACTAATCTTGGTTGCACTAAGGTTCTTACTCTTCACATACATACTAGATTAACTAACTAGTGTATGAAAAGCATAGTGTTATGTTTATCTCTTATATAAATACCATCTTAACTTTCCTATAGACTCAACTCATCCTAGTGAAAGAGCCTATAGTAGCTAATACCTCATCCAACCTTGAGGAAATAAATGAGCATTTCTCTAACACTTTGCATACTTAACTCATCTTGGCTAATAAAGGAGTTATTGCACATTTTTGCTATACCTTATGATTATGGTAACTTATTAGTCACAATTCATCTTATTGTGTATTTAGCAATGCACAAAGTCCCACTTAACTAGGGACTTAGTACATAAACATTCCCTCCTTGGAATTAATACACAATCTTTTCTCCACTCAAGCGAATCTAATGCAAGAGTGGTTCTTACTTACAACTCTTTGTTGCTTAAAGTTCTAAGTATCATCCTAAGGTAATCCACTATTCTTGGATCTCCTAAGATTCCTACCTTTCTCATACTTACTAGGGTGAATACTATTAGTCCATCCTAGTATACTTGTATCAAACACCACTCATCATCACATCTCTAGTGAAACTAAGTAATAATAAATTACCATAGGTGAAAGACACTTTTCTATAGCAAACTCTTGCTCATGGTTGCTTTAAATTTCATTCTAACATATGCATATCAAATGAATCATCCTCTTTGTTGAACTACCTCTCTTAACATGCTTGACATCTTCTATGTCATTCTCTTATTCTTAGATAACTAAAAACTTAAACAATTCTCTCAACTCTAGGTGATAGTTTCCCTGAGGAAAAATGTAACACCCCAAATTTTAGCTATTTGACAGTAATGATAGAAATGTACTATTTTGTGATTTCTATATAATGTAAATTATTTTGGCTGTTTCGTGACTGTATTTGATCGTTTTGTGTGATTTACTCCGAGTCAGGAAAATAATAATTTTCGGGCTGGAGAAAATTTTAGGTATTTTAATTATTTCCGTTGATTCTTAACTATTTTTACTAATCTGATTTGATTTTCATAAATTTTGTAATTTATATGATTTTTTTGGATTATTGTGAGATTTTATATTTTTTTATTTTAATATTATTCTTGGGTTGTAAGCGGGCCCGGGGCAGGTCCTGAAAAATAAAATTTTTCTGTGGCTAAAAAATTTTGTATTATTGAGACGAGGTCGAGGGATCTTACTAAACCTGAAACCAGAAACAGTTTTTGAAATTTTCTTTTACTGTGTTTGGTACTGTTTCATTTATCGAGCAATAAAAATACAGTAAATTTTGTCTGTAGGGTAATAGTATCTAGAAAAATAATATACTGGCTAGTCAAATTAAGTGGTTATGATAACTTTATGGAGGACCAATAGGAAGTAAGCTTAGTGATGAAGGCTTTGGATATCCACCATTGATTTAATCTATGGTGGAGATTGGTCTCACAAAGTGGCAATGACCTTTTGTGACCTTTGGATGGCAAGTATGAAGAGAAGTTCTTGACCCTCCATTTTAGCGAATCTAACGGCTAAGGCTTTATGGAGGAGAGATCCAATGGTTCCAATTTAATCCTATCACTTGGAAGCTTCCATAAAGATCTACATTAGAGATCAATTCAAATTTTTCACTCTTATCTCCATCACTCCACGACAATGCACTTACCTAGAGGGTAAAGATTGTATTTTTATCAT
The DNA here is from genome assembly GCA_029884605.1 of Ormosia emarginata. NCBI lineage: Eukaryota > Viridiplantae > Streptophyta > Magnoliopsida > Fabales > Fabaceae > Ormosia > Ormosia emarginata. Next base: position 333,636 of record JAQQTP010000049.1, on the reverse strand, counting down.
ATTACTCATTCTCTCCGAAACAACCAAGAAGCTATCACCAAAAGCTCTCAAGATTTCTTTCTTCTTTTCTCTCAACACAACCCCACGGCCAAGACCCCTACACCATACCTTCACTCTCCAATAATTTCAACCAACCTTATTTCTTGAATCCTTACCTAAATACAAGACACTTTGTAGTTAAGGTCAAGTCCTAAATCATTCATCTTCAAGGACTTTCTTCAAGGTCAAACTCTAGGGTTTTTAAGGTGAAGATTATGGAATCTTCACTACTTGTCTCATTTTCATGTTCTAGGCCATGTTTTGATCCATGGTTTTTCTTGTTCAAGCTTTAGATGCTAATAAACTTGTGTTTGTTTTTTGCTCAAGAAGCTCTTAGTGGTGAAGGACAAGAACAAGATGCAAAGCAAGGAGCTTTGGAGGTTTCACCACAAGGTAAGAGGGAGATCTATCTCACCAACCAAGTATGGTGGCGAGAGATGAACTTGTATTTGATGGATGGTGAATCCATATCAGGATTCATATCCATAGTTGTGTAATTTATTTGTGGTGTTTATGTGATTTAAATTTATTTGTTTATAGTTTTATGCCTTACATGATTTTATTGCTTTCATGATTTGCTTGATGTATGTTATAGTATAATATATGATTATATGTCATGATGTATGTTGGAAAAGAAAATTATTTTGGGTTTCAATGGCCTAGGAGGCTCACGGCCTCAACACCTCAACATAGGTATTTCCAAGTTAATATTTTCTTGAATGATAAAATTGGATGTTTAGAAGAGAAAGGAAAATAAAAGATATTTTGGTTTCAAGGACCAAGTACCTCACGGCCATGGAGGCTTGAATGGCTTTGTTTTGTGTAAAAATATGATTTGGTAATGGTAACTTAGTTGATTAGAAGAAATAAGAAATAAAAATAGAAACAAAACAATTTTTGAATTGTAGAAAGGAGATTTTGTTTTATGAAAAGAAAAGTGAGGTTGAAAGTGTTTGAACCTCAATTTATTTATACAGTAAACAAATATTTTAGAATTAATATAGTTATGATGAGAAAATATTGGTGACTTAAAGTTTACTAACGTATAGCTCACTCTTTGGGTTTTGGAGCGCGTTAGGAAATTTTAAGCTAGAAGCATTGATTTAAATCAATAAAAAGGTGATTTGGTGGAATATATTGCGAAAAGGATTTCTTAGGTAAGAAAATATGGAAAAATGAAGTAGAAGTCATGTTAAATTTTGGAAAAGCCAAAATGGTGTTTAAAATATTGAGAAATATTTTACGCTATTGAAAAATAATGAAAAATGTGTTTCGCTACTTAAAAATATGATTTTTAAGCTACGCGATTTCAAAAACATTGAAAAATTGCTATATGATTTGGAAAACGTTTAAATATTTTTATGCGATTGAGAAAATGTTAATAAATCAATACGCGATTTGAAAATACAACAAAATTATTGCGCAATTGTGAAAATACAGTAAAATACTTACACAATTAAAATACAATAAAATTATTGTTGGGCCAAAGTGTGAACCCATATATTAAAATATGACAGTAGCCTGTGATTGGCTTGTATGCACTGAACATGCATTGGAAAAAGTCTGATGGAATATGTTAAGGCCGGTGGCCTAGGAGAGAATTACACCTTTGTGTGGTGTGATAAGTGTAATGTAGATCACTTGTTGATCTTGGGGGCGTCGGGGTGCGGGTTTTCCACAATGCACAGTTGGTAGCTCTTCTGTACCATGTATCGGACCGATGCAACACACCGACGATCTGGACCGAGACACTGCTCTTAATGAAGATCTGGCGTAGACTATCGTGTATAATGCTAGATGTGCAAAACTGATGAGAGTTGTAGCACGTGGTCTAAGGCAATTGTGGTACCGACAGATCTTCTAGATCAATCTCTCCAACTTGAGTTAGCTCTATGGAGAAGAAAATTGAGTCTGTGAGCATATGCATAATCTAAACATATGTATCTGTGTGATATTTGATTTTTTGAATAATTGGATAATGTTGAGGGCATGATTATAATTATTGTCTATTATATCTATATTATTATTTATATATTTGTAGCATTATTTGTTATACCTATATTATTGTTCGTTATATCTGTATGACATTACTGTCATTCCTATCTTTTTACTGCCATGTTGGTACTGGTGTTGGGGAGCTTACTACCATACTCCTAGTGAGATTAGCGTTGTATCGTCTGCTTAGACACCTATCCGTATGACTACGCATCATACAGGATTCCTATCTTTTGAGGAGTCTGAGGAGGATTCGTCTAAGGGTTCTACTCCATAGACGTGTACTTAGGATAATATAATAGTTCTGATAATGTTTAAATATTTTTGAGAACTCTGTCTGTATATATTTAAGTATGTTAGTACTGAGATTATGTATATGATGTAAATTATTTGTGATACTGTTTAGTATTTTTATATTCTGCTAAGTTTATCTTATTAATATTAAGAAATTTTACAACTCATATTTATATTATACAATATTATTTTATAACTTGGGGTAATTTGATAATAATAACATTAAAATGTGATACCCTACGGTGAGTGTTACAAAAAATACCCCTAATAATGCCTCAACATACTTAGGAAACATATACATATGGATCCATCAAAGGCAACACATCAAATAGTGAAAAAAAACACCATTCTTCTGGTTTTAGGGCAGCGCGTCGCGGTGCCACCCTTCCCATGTCGTGGCGTCCATGACAGAATGCAACATTCTGCATAATTCTGTGGTGTGGTACTATTCCTTTGGTCCAATTTCTTGATTTTGGCTATTTCCAATCAGTTTCTTAGTAATCTTAAGTCCCTAACTAATTCATTAACATATCTCGACTAATACCTCATTCTACCGTACTTGAGGAAATAAATGAGAATTTCTCTAACACTTTGCATACTTAACTCATCTTGACTAATAAAGGAGTTATTGTACATTTCTACTATACCTTATGATTATGGTAACTTATTAGTCACAATTCATCATATTGTGTATTTAGCAATGCACAATGTCCCACTTAACTAGAGACTTAGTACATAAACATTCCCTCCTTGGAACTAATACACAATCTTATCTCCACTCAAGTGAATCTAATGCAAGAGTGGTTCTTACTTGCAACTCTTTAATGCTTAAAGTTCTAAGTACCTTCCTAAGGTAATTGTAACACCCCAAAATTTCTAAATATTTGACAATAATTTTGACAGTTAACAGAATTCAACTGTTTAGTGATTTCTATGTACTATAAAATTATTTTGAATATTCCGTCAATACATTTGATCGTTTTGTGTGATTTACTTCGTGTCAGGAAAATAATAATTTTCGGGCCGGGAAAATTTTTATGTAATTTAATTATTACTGATAAGTCTTAATTATTTTACGTAATCTAATTTGAAATTCATGAATTTTCTAATTTTTATGATTTTGTAGATGATTATGAAATTTTTATATTTCTCTGATTATTTTTGGACTGTTTGTGGGCCCAGGGTACTATGCGTGGGCCCAAGCGAGTCTGGAAAAATGAAAATTTTTTTGTAGCCAGAAAAATTTGTACTGTTGAGATGGAGACGGGGGATCTTACTAAACCTAAATCCGGAAATAATTTTTTTAAAAAATTTTCTTTTATTGTGTTTGGTACTGTATTTAATTATCGAGTAAAAAAATACAATAAAAATATTATTCGTTGGATAATAATAGATAAAAATAAATATTATACTAATTAGTCAACCTTGGTGGTTTGGAGATCCAGCATTGATTTATTCAAGGGTGGAGATTTAGTCTTAAAAAGTGTTGGAGATCCACCATTGATTTAATCAAGGGTGGAGATTTGGTCTTAAAAAGTGACAAAGACCATTTATGACCATTGGATGTAAAGTTTGAAGGAGTGATCTTGACCCTTCATTTTGAAGATACATCTAATGGCTAAAATTTCAAGGAAAAAGATCCAATGGCCTAGATTAAGTCTTCTGATCTAAAAGCTATACCTAGAATATACCTTAATCCTAACCATTGAACTAATCAATGGTTAGGAATGCTTCAAATAATGGCTAGTGAAATTTGTCACAAATTTGGAGTGTATGAAGAAGGGGGGGACGGTTTTGTGAAGCTTAAGAGCATGGATAGGTTTGAAGATCATATTATTGCTATCATAATTCATCTTTGTCTCCTCCAAAAAGTCAAGACTTCATAAAAAAATTTCTCTTCATTCTCTTCATGCAAGTTTCGGCCAAGCACTTTAATCTTACCTTCCATCCCTCTATAATTTCAAACAACCATATTTCTTGAATCTCTACCTCATTCTAAGACATTTTGTAGTTTATACTAAGTTCTAAATCTCCCATCTTCAAGGAGCTTTTCTAAGAGCAAGTTCTAGGGTTTTTGAGGTGAAGTGTAAGGAAAACTTCATTTCTTCTCTTCTTTTTCATGTTCTAAGCCATGTTTGATCCATGGTTCTTCTTGTTCAAGCTTGATATACTAATAAACTTATGTTTTGTTTTGTATTTGAGAAAATTTTGGTGGTAGAGGACTTGGAAAAAGAAGCAAAACAAGGAGTCTTTGAGGTTCTTCAAGAGGTAAGAGGGAGATCCATCTCACCAACCAAGTATGATGGTGAGAGATGGTTCTATATTTGATGGATGGTGAATCCATGTGAGGATTCATATCCATGGTCATGTAATTATTTGTGGGTGTTTATGTGTTTTGATTATTTGCTTATGCTTGATGTGTTTTGCATGATTTATTTATGCTTGCATGTTTAGTATGATTTTTATTGCTTTTATGGTATGCTTGAAATATAATATGTTGATTATATGTGATGTATGCCATAAAAATTGTTGGAAAGGAAAACAATTTTTGGTTCCAAAGACCATGAGGATTTCAGCCTCTACACCTCAAAATAGGTGTTCACAAATTAATATTTTCATGAATGGTAAAATTGGATGTTTAGAAAAGCAAGGAAAATAAACAAAAGGCTTGTTTTGAAGGACTAAGTGCTAACGGTTTTGGTGAAAATTTTTAATGGTTTTATTTGTGTAAAAACAAGAATGGAACTTAGTTGATTTAGAAGGAAAAATATAAGAATGGTTTCAATGGTCATGTCCACGGAAGGCTTGTAATGCCTTGATTCTGATGAAACAAAGTGATTTTCAAAATGGAAATATAATTGATTTACTACAAGAGTTTTGGAAAGGGAATCAGAGTATTTTATCACTTGAAAAATGGAATTTTCGTATATGAATGGAAAAAAGAGGTTGAAAGTGTTTGAACCTCAAATTATTTTAAGAGGATTGATTTTTAGAATTGATTTGAAATTATAAAGAATACATTGGTGACTTGGGATTTTCTAACGTGTAACTCATCCTTTGGGTTTTGGAGAGCGTTAGTAAATTTTAAAGTTAGAAACATTGATTTAATTCAATGAAATGGTGAAATTATGAAATATATTGCGAAAAAGGATTTTCTTGAGTAAGAAAATGTGAAAAATAATGTGAGGAGTCATATTATTTTGGAAAGGTTGAAATGGAATTTTTGAAGGTTGAGAAATATTTTTTGAAGTTGAAAAATGGTGAAAAATGATTTACGTAACTTAAAAACGTGATTTTTAAGCTATGCGATTTGAAAAACGTTAAAATATTTCTACGCAATTTGAAAGACGTTTAAATATTTTTACGCTATTGTTGAAAAATCACTACATGATTGAAAAACGATGGAATATTTTTACGTGATTAATGAAAATGTTGAAAAATCTATATATGATTTGAAAACGCAATGGATATGTTGCGAAATTATGAAAACGTAACAGAAATGTTGACCAATTATGAAAAATGCGATAAAAGTGTTTCGCGACTATAAAAATGCGATAATATGATTTTTGCGATTAAATATACAGTAGGATTACTGTTGAACCAATGAATGGACACTGTATGAGAAAATGATAAATTTTGCTTGTGATTGACATTGGTGCATTTTATATGCATAAACTAGTGTATGGAAACTGTATGAGAAAATGATAAATTTTGTCTATGAGTGGCATTGGTGCATTGAACATGCATTGGAAAGGTCCGATGGACTGTATGAGGCTATTTGCCCAAGAGAGAAGTACACCTCCTGAGTGGGTGCGATATGCGTAGTGTAAGTCACTTGTTGACCTTGGGGGCATCGGGGTGCGGGTTGCTTACATGGGTGGTTGGTAGCTCTTCTTCCCGTAAGTTAGACTGATACAATGCACCGATGATCCTGATCGAGATACTATTCTTAATCAAGATCTAGTAAAGACTATCATGTATATGCTAGATGTGCAAACACATATGAGAAATGTGGCACGTGGTCTGAGGCATGTTAGTACAGACAGATCCTTCGAATCAATTTCTCCGAACTGAGTATTAGCTCCATAGAGTAGGAAATTGAGTCTATGTGCGCATGCATGAAACTGAGCATTTATATTTGTATGATATAATAATTGAGGAATATTAGCTATGACAATTATTTTGTTGAGGAATAATTGGATGATGATGATGATGATGATAATAATGTTGATGGCATGATTGTAATTATAGTATAATATATCTGTATGGTATGCTATTTGTATTATCTCTATGCTACTATGTTGGTATTGGTGTAGGTGATCTCACCTCTTTGTTTGTCTATTTTGTACTGTAATTATTTTTGAAAAGACGCTAAGCAAGGCATAGAACAAGAGGGTGAAGAAGAGCAGGTTCTTGTGGAAGAAATAGAGTTTTGATAAGATGACATCAAGACCTATTTCTTTGGGTTCGTGAGACTACAGTTCCACGGTGGAGCTGGAGCATGGAGGACTAGTCCCGGTGAGAGGGGACTAATATATCAGGGAAATTTGACGGTCAATATGAGCCGAGAGTTTCGTAGAGATCCATTCTTTTCCGTAACTATATATGTACATATCGAATTTTCGCTGTCAATCAGGCAGTATTGGGATGCTAGGTATTATGTCCCAACGGAGATTTGTATCGTATCGTCTACTAGGACACCTGTCCGTAGGACTTCGTGTCAGGTCGGATTCCTACCAGCTGAGGAGTCTGAGGAGGACCCGTCTGAGGGTTCTGCTGTTTAGTTTATGCTTGGGCAAGTGTGTTAGTTTTTAAATAATGTCTAACTACTTTTGAGAACTTGGTCTGTATATAAATAATTTCGACAGTACTTCTGTAATGTATAATGATGTAAATTATGTGTGATGAAGTATGATATTTTATTTTCTGCTAAGTTTATCTTATTGTTATCAAGCAATTTTACAACTCGTATTTTTATTATTCACATCACAATTTATGAACTTGGGGGTAATTTAGTAATTAAGTAACATAAATGTGGCACCCTATGGTGGGTGTTACAGTAATCCACTATTCTTGGATCTCCTAAGGTTCCTACCTTATACTTACTAGGGTGAATACTATTAGTCCATCCTAGTATACTTGTATCAAACACCACTCATCATCACATCTCTAGTGAAACTAAATAATAATAAATTACCATAAGTGAAAGACACTTTTCTATAACAAACTCTTGCTCATGGTTGCTTTAAAGTTCGTTCTAACATATGCATATCAAATGAATCATCCACTTTGTTGAACTATCTCTCTTAACATGCTTGACATCTTCTATGTTATTTTTTTGTGCTTAGATAACTAAAAACTTAAACAATTCTCTCAACTCTAGGTGATAGTTTCCCTAAGGAAAAATACCCCTAATAATGCCTCAACATACTTAGGAAACATATACATATGGATCCATCAAAGGCAACACATCAAATGGTGAAAAAAACACCATTTTTTCTGGTTTCAAGGCAGCACGCTGCGGCACCACCCTTCCCACAGTGCGGCGCCCATGACAGAATGCAGCATTCTGCATAATTCTGCAGTGTGGTACTATTCCTTTAGTCCAATTTCTTGATTTTGGCCATTTCCAATCAGCTTCTTGGTAATCCTAAGTCCCTAACTAGTTCACTAACATGTAGGAAACTTTAATCACCATCTTGAACCTCTTGATTTGGATCTATGAACCAAGAACACTCATGCTAGACCTAGAACCCCAAAATGAGTATCAATGGTCCAAAAAGAAGTATTCTATGCTTCTAAAATCAGTTTATGCTTTGGACAAGTCATAAATAACCAAACAAACATAACCATGCAAGTGAAACACATTAAACTCACTTAGAACTCAATTTGGCCTATTAGGTTGGTTAGGTGCATATATGAAGAGAATAGAGAACAGAGATGAATAGAAATCATATACCTCTACCTCTTAAATACTCTTGATCTTGAAACCTTGAACTTGATCCTTGAGCTTGATCCTTGGATCTTCTTCCTCTCCTTCTTCCTTTCGTCCTCTTTCTCTTTTTCTCCCTTTTTTTTTTCTTTTCTTTCTTTCTCTGTTTCTGCATTTCTCAGCCGTGAGAAAGGAGAAATAAGGGGGTGGGATGTGGAGGGAATTTTGGAAAAAGATTAATTTAAGTTTTTGTGCTAAAACTTATATCTGCTAAGGACACTTGAATCACACTAATTCAAGTTTTCTAGCTTCCAATAACTTTAGAATAAATCATAAGTTTCATCTAAATTATTGTTTCACCTTTTTCATCATTTTCTATATCTACTACTAGTCATTCAGTATTAAAATGTACAACTAGTATGCCTAAAAATACTAAACTGACTCTGATTCTCTTAAAACTTTTACCATATCTTACTTGGCTTATTTGTGGCCTAGAAACAAACTCTCTATGTTTATTTCCCTTAACTTAGCAACTTATGTTATTATCTGAGTCATTTTAAGCTACTTTTTAACTTTTGTGTTGCAACTAAGTGCCTAAACGAACTCAGTTTGTCAAAAAACTTCACTGGCATGCAAAACAAGTCAAATGCTACCTTTGGAAATCATTTACCAGTCTAACATGTGTTTAAGGGTATTACACCTAGGCATTGTAGAATTTTATGTACCAAGATATATAACAAATCAATGTGTTATGGTACAAAAAGAATGAACATATTCATGTGCTAAACATAATATTCAAATTTTACAAAGTGCACATGATTCTATCAATTACTTAAGGCCTACAAGAAATATACCTCAAATACATTAACTTTACAAGTGAATATGCAAAGGAGGTAAAAACATTTGATACCTTGGCCTTGGTAATCAAGGAAACTCTTTTCCTTACTCATTGCTTCTCTTTTGGTGTTTTAAACATTGTGAGTTCCACATTTTGTACTTGAGAAGCTTTGGTTGAAGCCATCTTCCTTCTTTGACCAAAACTACTACCATTGGGCTTTGGAAGCATTCTCCTTAATAATTCCTCTTTCTTTTGACCAATTTGTTCACCCTTTTGAGAAATTTTCTACAAAATTGAAACACTAGGAGGACATTTTGGTACCCACTTTATCTTGGGTCCTTGAATATTAGTACCAAGGCCTTTAAGATCTTTAAGAACATATACCATACTATTTCTCATATAAAGATTTCTTCTATAATTGCATAGATGAGAAATATGTCTTTGATGACCACAAAAATTGCAAACAGTTGAATTTAATAATGGCTTGGTCCTTTGAAAATCATTTTCGAAAAGCTTAAGCCTTTTGTTGTTTTTACATTCTAAATTATTTTTGCCATAAGCCTTGCTTGAATTTTTATGTGGAATAACATTAATTTTATTCTCATTAACTAGTATAGAATGTAAGTAATTTGAATCATTAGCTTTAGCAAATTTGGAATATAAGTCCTCAACTTGATTTTTTAAATCGATGCACTTTTCACAAGAAGTTGAGGTTTCATATTTCAAAGACATTTCCTCATCACAAAAAGCATAATCATTTTTTAAAGTCTCAATTTTATTTTCAATTGAGGAAATATTTTCCAAACACGATAAGTTTTTCTTTTCTAAATTCAACAAACCATCATACAATTCATTATATGCACATTGTAGCTCATAATAGGAAGGACTATAATCTAGTTTAGCATCATTTACCTCAACGTCCGTTTTAGCCATATAGTAAGTAGTATCAATTTCTAGAATATTTGACTCTTAAAGGGAATCACCTTCTTGCTCATCAATTTTGTTTTGCTTTACTTCTTCTTGAAATTGAGTACCATCATCACCAAGAGGCATTTGGCTCCCTTCAACAGTTTGAACATCTATTTGAGGATGTTTTTTCATGACAAGCTTCCTTCAATGACTTTTGCTCTTCTTGCTTTTTATATGCAACTTTATACACAAAATCATTATTAGTAAGATAAATAGCATCAAGAGCATCCCATGTATCTTTGGCACTAGAGCAACTCTTAATTTTAGCATAAGCCTCATCATTCAAACAACTTCTCAAGATTTGCATAGCTCTAATGTTCAAGGAAAAATATTTCTTGTCATAAGCATTCTAATCTTATTTTGGTTTAGGAGAAAATCCATCAAGCACAACATCCCACAAATCCAAATCAACAGGTTGCATATTAAATTCTATTTTAATTTTCCAATAAACAAAAGTTAGACCATCAAAGAATGGTGGTTTATCAATTTCAAAACCTTCCATTCTTTTTTTAAAAAAACTTTCAATGGTTGCCAACAAACAAGGATCTTTAACTCTATGCGGTTAAGCTTTTAATAGAGCACGAAGCTCTGATACCACTTGTTAGCCATGGCAACCATCACCCAAGAGGGGGATGAATTGGGTGATTACAAATTTTTAAAACAACATTAAGAAATTATGCATTTTGATATTTTTAATTAACACATATAACGGAATAAGTTTAATAAAGATACAACTATTGTAAATTATCCTAATACAACTTGAGTTATGAGATAAAAAAAACAAATAAGCAAAATGTCATATTCAACTCAAGCATATATAATTAAAGCATAAATGTAAAGGAGATAGAAACTATTTGAAAACTTTTATCAAACACTTGAAAAGCAATTTTCTTTGAAGCTATTTATCAATTAAAATTAATGAATAGAGAAGACAGAAAGATGCACTTGTAAATGAACAACCCACACAGAAAGTATTTGAGCAAATATATGAAATTAAAATACAAATATAATGGAGTTTGAGTTTAAAGAAGCAAACACAGTGATTTATCCTAGTTTAGCCACCAACCACTTGTGGCCTACGTCTAGTCCTCAAGTAACTACTCGAGATTTTTCACTATCAATGCAAGCTTGAAGAGGTGCTTGCTGCTGTTACAAACTAGAGCGCTCCTCACACCTTGAGATACCTCACCCTTGTACTTGAGCCTTAACTTTCAGGGATACCTCACCCTTGCAATTTCTCTGAGGGATACCTCACCCTCGTTACAAAGAATCAAAGAGTAGAAGAAGGAAGAAACTCTCTCAAGAGTATGTATTACAAATTAAAGCACTATGAAGCTCTTTTAGGATATCTCAAATTTTGGCAAAAAGAGCACATGAAATAGTAAAAATATGAATCAAAAATTAAAGCAAGAAAGAATTGATTCAGATAGTTGGGTGTGTGTAAAAGATAACCCAAAATCATGTATTTATAGTGTTCTTGAGAAAATAGTCGTTGGGTATCATTTCATATCACTTTAAATGCATAGAAAACTAGTCATTGTGTGTTTTTGCTTGAGTTTATTCGAATAACATATGTGTTATTCGAGTAACACTTCAAAAAACACATTCTGGGACGTTTTCTGGGTGTTTTATTCGAATAAATATGTGGTTATTCGAATAAATCACTCTGGTTTCAAAATCTAACTTTAAAGGGTCATATAACTTTTTCATTTCTCATCTGTTTAAAGCAAATGACCACTTATTGGAAAGATATTTGAGTCTATTTTCAAATGGAACAAGTTTCAGAACAAAAATCAAAGTATTTTGAAAGTTATGATCAAAAGAGTAACCAAAGGTCAATTTTTCAAAACTCGAACTTGACTATTTTTCATAGTTTTGAACTGCCACCATAATTAACTTTTCAAAACTTGTTTGTTAGACATTTTAGCATATGAAAATCATTTATAAAGATTTGAAAACATATTTGAGATATCCAGAATGCTTTTTACATAAAAGACGCTAAGTCCTATAAGTTATACCATTTAATCTTCCTTTGGACTTGGTCTTTGACATGTCTTTGTTGTTTATCAAAACCTTTATGAGAGAGGCATGCACATTCTCCTTGAGTTAAACATAATTGAGATCTTTGTTTTCTTGTTGCAATGCTTACTCTTGATACTTGGACTATCCTACAAAGTATTGCTCACTTAAAATATAGTTAGTCCAAACTCATTATTCAATATCTATTAAGTACATCTATGTAGCATAACTATCATTCTTTTTTTGCTTGTATTTGTCATCATCAAAACTTAACATATTAAATCACTGGGGCAAACTTATTTCCACATCCTATCGCATGTGAGACTCAAATTCCCATGTAGCTTGCTCAAAACCTGTTCCATCCCAAAGCACCTTCACTAGAGGAATCTGCTTACCTCTAAGCTTCTTGACCCATTTGTCCATGATCCCTACTGGGTGCATTGCATAAGACAAATCATCCCTTAACAACATTGATTCATTTCTTATGACACATAAAAGATCTAGATTATACTTCCTTAATTATAACACATGAAATACGTTATGAAGGTTTGACAAACTAGGAGGAATGGCTATTTGATAGGCCATAAGTCCATTTCTTTTTAGGATTTGGTAAGGGCCAATGAAACGAGGATTTAATTTTTGTGTTCTCAATGCTCTACTAATTCTTGTTGTTGGAGTGACTCTTAAGAAAACATGTTCTCCTTCTTTTAACTCTAGAGGTCTCCTCCTTTTATTAGCATAACTATTATGCCTACTTTGAGCCACAACCAACCTATCCCAGATCATCTTAATCTGATCTGTGGTCTGCTATACCAACTCAGGTCCTAAGATGGCCTTCTTTATGTCCTCATACCAACACAAAGGGGACCTATACTTTATACCACAAAGTACCTCATACAATGCCATACTTATACTGGAATGATAATTGTTATTGAAGGAAAACTCCACTAAGGATAAGAACTTATCCCAACTACCCTTCTGCTCTAGCACACATGCTCTAAGCATATCCTCGAGGGTTTGGATAGTTCTTTCCAATTGACCATCTATCTGCGGATGATATACTGTACTCAAACTAAGCTTTGTCCCAAAAGCTTTCTGCAAGGCTCCTCAAAATCTAGATGTAAATCTAGGGTCTCTATTTGAAACTATAGAAAGGGGAATACCATGCAATCTAACTATCTCCTAAAGGTATAACTGGGCTAGTCTATCCAACGAGTATTTTGTAACACCTTGAAAAACATGATATACTTGTATATGGTTACGGAGGTAATTCAATACCTGTTTATCATGCTTGTTATGTTTTGTGACTGTCTGAGCATGTTTAGGCATTTTGCTACAATGCTATGTGTAGAAAATAGCTATTTTTAGCTCTGAAAGTGGCTTAAACTGCTTAATTAATGAAAATAAATGTGGAGAGTTTATTTCTAGATCAAAAATGTATGAACTGTGCTACAGTTAAAGTTTGAGGTTAGTCAGAGTTAGTTTAGTATTTTTAAGCATATTGGTTATGTGTTTTAATGCTGGATTAACTGCCAGCTGATATGAAAAATTATGAAAATGGTGAAAACAAATTTTTAATGAATCTTAAGATTTATTTTAAGTCTGTTGGAAGTGAGATAACTAGATTTGGTGAAATCAAAGTGTTCTTAACAGATCAGAATTTTTTGTATAAGTTAATATCCATCTTATAAGTAGCAAAGTGAGACTTTGCTTCTCATTTCCCATAGGTGGGAGAGTTGAAACAGAGGAGAAGAAAGGAAAGAGAAAAGAAGAAGGAGGAAAAAGAAGAAGAGAAAGAGGAAGGAAAGAAGACCAAAGAGGAGGAGCAACCACCAAGGAAGAATCAAGGCAAGCCAAGAGGAAAGTTTGGATTTCCATAGCATATCTTCATCTTCAAGATCTTAAGGTAGGGGGACTTTGTGTTTTCACTCTTTTCTTCCATGTTCTTCATTGGTTCTTAAGAGTTCTTGATGTGAGAAATGGATTTCTAGGGTGAATTTGGGGTTTTAGGCTTGATTCTTGTTAGAGAACTAGAGGATAGCCTATTTATGACTTATTGGTTGCATGGTGATGCATTTTTCATCATTTGAACACTTATGATTTCATTTGAGTTAAAAATGGGGTTTTAGGTTTTCATGGTGATGGATGATGCATTGATGCATTTTGAGTTGTTTTAATTTTGGTTTGAAAGTTAAAACATGATTATGGACCTTGTTTGATGTTGGGTATCACTTAGAATGGAGTTTTGAATGATTAGAGAGGGATATGTTCCTAATGGAATAGAACCTATTCCGTAGAATTCTGCAGAAAGCTTGTTGTTGCAGGGTCACGCTTAGGCATGACTAAACCACGCCTAGCCGTGGGTGTCTCAGTTTTCAGAAAATGTGAGACAGGGAGCATCACGCCTAGGCATGAGTGGGTTGCGCCTAGGTATGGCTGTCTGGCAGAAATAGGAATTTTTATTAGATACAATGGAGTCTTCTAATGGTGTAGTTTCTTCTTTTATGCTTCTTAATGAGTATTGAGGCTCTAATAGAAGTATTTAATGAAGTGAAAATGTGATAAATCAAGGTGAGTTGTAATGCTAATTATGTGAGGTAATTAGGCATGGATATATAAATATACATATGTATATTGTGAAATGTGTTATAAAATGAACTTGATGTGCATATAAATCAATTGTGGGGCTAATTATATGAAGTAATTAGTAACTATTTTGCAAGATATGATTGTGAAACATAGTTGAGGTGAGCGGTATACTCTTTATGTTTGTTGTGTTGTTAAGGATGGATTTCCTTATGGTTTTGAGGATGGACTTCCTTTTTGATTTTAAGACCGTGTAGTTGATGGGTTTCACTACCCGGAGTGTTTTTTTCTGGATGGATTTCCAGTGCTTGTCCAAGGTTACGGATGGGACTTCCATTTCTTTGTTAAGGACTCATGCATTCATAACATTACCATGGACTTGGTATCATACATTATTCATTTCATACTTAAGTCATTGTATAGGCATACACATTAGACATAACTTGGCATAATATGACAATTGTATGGGCGGTTGCTATCATAACATAAACTCATAACATTGCAATTGTATGGGCAATTGTGTGTCTCTGAGATGAAGATGTTGTTATTGTGTACTTCTGTGATTGAGGTGTTAATTTAGTAAATGTGTAATCTTTATAAATGTATAAACTGATGGTTTTAGAATACTTTTACTGAAATGTAATTTCTCACCCTGTTTGTGTTGCCATATAAATCCAAGTACGAGTCCTTCAAAAAGGGAAGCAAAAACTAAGAGTGCTTAGCTTAGTGTAGCTGAGTAGTTTCATTTGAAATTATGTACATTCTGTATTTATAAGAAATACAGTTGTGATGTAATATTAATGTATTCATTCGAGGTTCCTATTTTTTGTAACACCCTCCCAGGGTATCACATTTCTGACTCCCAACTCATGTTCTGAAAAGAAGTTCATAAAAGGTTTGAGTTATAAAAGGTGAGTTTTAAAATTTCTTTTTCTTGCTGAAGACGGAAACATAATCTTACTGATATTTATAAGTAATACTAAAAATTAAATTTAAACTCTTTAATATACAATATTGACACTAATTAATATTTAACAATTTAAAGAGAAATATAAAACTAACAGACTCTCTTTTTTTTTAACAGTAGCAAACCTCATCACGGGTCCTACTTAATAGCACGGTACAACACTAACGATAAAAAAAACTCTACATACGTATTCTGTTGTGTATCCATCTTTATGCATCAGACATCTGTTCTACATCTGTTCTTTGTCCTCAGACATCTCTTCTTTGTCAACATTGTAAGCTATCCAATCTTGAAAGGTCATTCTCTGATGTTATCTCTAAACGCAGAGGTATTTGTCACCCGTTATGTCTAAGACAACTCGTCCCATCTATTATAGTTTTTACAACACCAAGTCCAACCACACAATATAACAAAGAGGTGAGATCACCTACGCTAATACCAACATGGTAGCATAGAGATAACACAAACAACATACCATACAGATATGTCATACCATAATTCCAATAATGCACTTAACATTAATCAACTATCATCATTCAAATATTTATCAGTTCAAATCATACGATAATAACAATAATGGCATCAACATTATTTATCATCATCATCATCCAAGTATTCAAAACAATTGTCATAGCCAATATTCCTCAATTAATATATCATATCAATATAAATGCTCAGATTCATGCATGCGCACATAGACTCAATGTCCTACTCCATGGAGCTAATACTCAGTTCAGAGAAGTCGATCCGAAAGATCTGTCTGTACCAAAATGCCTCAGACAAAGTGCTATAATCCTCATTTTGATTTTTGCACATCTAACATATACACGACAGTCTTTACGAGATCATGATTAAGAATAGTTCCTCGATCAGGATCATTGGTGCATTGCATCGGTCTAACCTACGGGAAGAAGTGCGACTAACCACCCGTGTAAGCAACCTGCACCCCGATGCCTCCAAGGTCAACAAGTGACTTACACTACGTGTAACACCCACCGTAGGGTGCCATATTTATGTTACTTAATTACCCAAATACCCTCAAGATCATAAAAAGTGATGTTATGATAAAAATACGAATTGTAAATTTTTTTTTCTTCTTTGATTACAATAAAATAAACTTAGCGAAAAATAAAAATATAATACATCATCACACATAATTTATGTCATTATACATTACACACGTACTGTCAGGATTATTTATATTACAGACCATATTCTTAAAGTAATTAAACATAATTTAAGACTCAACATATTGCCCAAGTCTGACTAAACAGCAGAACCCTCAAATGGGTCCTCCTCAAATTTCTCAGCAGATAAGAATTTGTTATTACGTGAAGCTCTATGGACAGGTGTCTGCGCAGATGACACGATACTTATCGCACTAGGAGTACAGTAGTAAGCTCCCCAGTACTGCCTAATGGATAGTGGAAACTCCAACTGTACATAAATATTGACACTAAAGTAGGGGTTCCCTTGATAAAGCCTACTGTAAGTAATGTTCAGGTCCCCTATATAAAATACACACTGTCGATCCAAATGGACATGCCACGCCTCTGAACCTCCACGACACTGTAACGTCACGTATCCTAGACAGCTGGGCATCTCCATCTTCTCAAAATTCTGCGTTCCTAAACGTGAGAAGTAGTTCTTCTTCTCCTTCTTGTACTATTTCTTTCTCAACGTCTTCAACAAATTATAAATACAATATACAAATATACATACAAAGAGGTGAGATCACCTACGCCAATACCAACATGGTAGCATAGAGATAACATAACAGCATACCATATAAACACATCATATTACAAATATTACATTAACATATTATCAATCAAAATTAACATTTAATAATTACAGGAAAATGCCATCTACACTAAACAGATATTTTAAAAAGTATAATTGTCATAATCAATATTTCATAACTATTATATTTCACAGATGTAAGCATTTATGTTAATGTATGAACACATAGACTCGATTTCCTACTCCATAGAGCTAAACTCAGGTCGGAGAAATTGATCGAAAAGATCTGTCGGTACCACGTGCCTCAGACTAAGTGCTATAATTATATCTTGCACATCTAGCACATACACAACAGTCTTTATCAGATCTCGATTAAGAATATTGTCTCGATCAGGATCATCGGTTTATTGCATCGGTCTAACCCACGGTACAGAAGAGCTACCAACTACCCATTGTGAGCAACCCGCACCCCGATGCCCCCAAGGTCAACGAGTGACCTACACTACGCATATCGCACCCACTCAAGAGGTGTACGTTTCTCCTAGGCAATTAGCCATATACAGTCCATCGGACCATTTTCAATGCATATGTAATGCACCAATTACCAACCCAAGGTAAATCACATAATTTCTCATACCAGGTTCAAATACTATTTTACGTTCGTATATTAACGCCAATTACAGTCAAACTTCTCAATTTTTTGTACAGTATTCATATACTAATTTTCAACTGTAAAGTTTACTGTATATTAACAGCGAAATCACATTACCATGTTTTTCTCATTCGCAAAATATTTTTGTCACGTTTTCGCAGTCACGTAATCTTTTATTACGTAAACAATGATTTGTAATATTTTCTGTTATGTTTGAAAAAAATCGCGTAACCATTTTCTATTGTATTCTAATTGCGTAAAATTATTCTTTTGTTTTTAAATCGCATAATGATTTTTCTACAACATTTCGATTGTGTAAAATATTTAAATGCTTTATAAATCGCGTGAAAATATTTTAACGTTTTTCAAGTCGCGTAACTTAAAAATTACGTTTTTGAGTTACGTAAATTATTTTTCACCATTTTTACCCTTCGTAAAATATTTCTTAACTTTTAAAAATATAATTTTGGACTTTTCTTACAATAATATAATTTCTTACTTTATTCCCTTCCTATTCTTAGTCAAAAATCTTTTCCGTAATATATTTTCTCAAAATCACTTTTTATTTATTTAATCTTACAAAATCACATTTAGTTGATTTAATTACTGCTTTCTCACTTTAAATTTCCTAACGCTTTTCCAAAACCTAATAAATAAATTCTACGTTAGTAAAATTAAGTTACAATGTTTTCTTTTATTTTTCTAAATCACTTCTAAAAATTAATTCTATTTAAAATAATTTGAAGTTCAACACTTTCAATCTCTTTTTTCTTTTATTTATGAAAATTCCACTTCACTTAATTGATAAAACTTTAATTCCCTTTCCAAAATCCTTATTTGAAATTTCTTGTATTTTATAACATCAAAACATTTTTCTAAATTATCAAAACCTTATATATGGCCTTTGAAACCATCAAATATTTTTCTTGTAAATCATCTAAGTTCCATTCTTGTTTGTACACAAAATAAATTAATAAAAATACAACTCAAAAACCGTGTGCATTATTTTTGTAAAACAAACCCTTTTGTTTATTTTCTTTACTTCTCAAATCGTTTAATTTTATCATTCATGAAATATAATTTTGTGAACACCAAATTGGTGGGTGTCTTGGCTGAAAATTTGCTTAAGTTTAAGGGCTAAAAATTTACTCCATTGTTCTTGAAAATATTCAATAAAAACTCTAGTTTTGGAAGCCCAAAACCGTAACCTTCTCTATGGCCTTTGGAGCCAAACTTTGTTTATTTCAACATACATCCATCATAATATATTCAACATATATCATCATGCATATTATAAGCATACCATATAAACAAATAAAAATTATACTAAGCATGCATATACAAGTAAATCATGCAAAGCATATCAAGCATAGGCAAAAATAATCAAAGCACATAACACACACAAATTATTACATGACCATGGATATGAATCCTCACATGGATTCACCATCCATCAAATATAGAACCATCTCTCACCACCATGTTTGATTGGTGAGATGGATCTCCCTCTTACCTCTTGAAGATCCTCTAAAGCTCCTTGCTTTGTATTTTGAACAAGATCTCCACCAACACAAATTTCTTAAACATGAAACAAACACAAGAAATTAGTATATCAAGCTTGAATAAGAGGAACCATGGATCAAACATGGTTTAGAATCATGAAAAAGAAAAGAGAAATGAAGTTTTCTACAACTTCACCTTAAGAACCTTAGAACTTGCTTTAGGAAAAACTCCTTGAAGATGAATGATTTGGAACTTGGTGTAAACTACAAAGTATCTTAGAATTAGGTGTAGATTCAAGAAATATGGTTGTATAGAATTGTTGAGTGATGGAAGGGTGTTCTTGGTGGTGTGGCCGTAGCTTGCATGGAGAGAATGGAGAGAATTTTGTTTGATGAAGTTTTGGCTTTTTTGGAGGAGACAAGAATGAATTATGATCAATAATGACCAAAGGTGATCAATATGGTCTTCAAGTGTTGCTTTGGCTTCTAAAAGCAGCCCAAAACCATGCCCCCCTATCCATGCACTCTTCAAATTACAACAAGTCTCCTAGCCATCATTTTAGGCAATCTTAACCATTGATTGATCAATAGTTAGGATTTAATATAGGCTTTTAGGTTTAGGCTTAGATAAAAGACTTACTATAGGCCATTGGATCTTTTCTCTTTAAACCCTAGCCCTTAGATGTGTCTCCAAAAATGAAGGGTCAAGATTACACCTTCAAACTTTACATCCAAGGGTCCAAAATGGTTGTAGTCATTTTTGATGACCAATTCTCCTCCATTGATCTAAAACCAAATCCAATGGTCATTAATGATCCATCTCCACCATTGATTTATTCTACATCCAATGGTTGATAATGGTCATAGCCATTTTATAAGATTAAATCTCTACCCTTGATTTAATTTCCATCCAACAGTTATAATTGATCATATTCACTTTTAAGATCAAATCTTCACCGTTGATTAAATCAAGATTAAATCTCCAACGGTGATTAAATTGATGGTGGATATCCAAACCACCAATGTTGACTTAATAGTATAGAATTTTATTTTTATCTGTTATAATCTCACAAAAGAATATATTTACTGTATATTTTTTTTTATCGTTCGATAATTAAATACAGTACAAAATACAGTAAAGAAAATTTTCTATAACTGTTTCCGGATTGAGGTTTAGTAAGATCCCCTGTCTCCGTCTAAACAGTACAAATTTTTCTATGCGTAGAAAAATTTTCACTTTGCGAGACCCACCTGGGCCCACATATGGCCACCTAGGCCCACATGCACCCCCTTAGGGTCCACAAACAGTAAAAATTTTCATAATCACACATAAAATCACAAAAATTAGAAAACTCACAAATATCAATTCAGATTACGTAAAATAATTAAGACTTTTCAGTAATAATTAAATTACGTAAAATTTTTCCGGCCCGAAAATTATTATTTTCCTGACACGGAGCAAATTACTCAAAACGATCAAATATACAGACGGAATATTCAAAATAATTTTACAGTACACAGAAATCACTAAACAGTAGAATTCTGTTAACTGTCAAAATTACTGTTCCTAAGATAGAAAGTTCGGGGTGTTACAACTCTCCCCCTCTAACAAAAGTTTCGTCCTCGAAACTTGATGAACTTGATTTCACATCCTCAGAATAAATAGGGATACTGTTCTTTTATCTTTTCTTCTAGTTCCCATGTAGCTTCTCCACAGACATCATTCCAAACGATTTTAACCAATGAAATTTCCTTACCTCGAAGTTGCTTTGTCCTTCGATCTTCAATCTTTACTGGAAAAGTTTCATAGGTAAAATTTGCCTTTAGTTGTACTGTGTCTGGCTCAATAACATGAGTAAGATCAAAAATATATTTCCGTAGTTGTGATACGTGAAATACATTGTGAAGATTTGACAGAAAAGGTGGTAATGCAATCTGATATGCCACCGGACCTACCCGGCGTAAAATCTGATACGGTCCAATAAATTTTGGAGTGAGCTTCTTAGATTTAAGCACTCGTCCAACACCCGTCATAGGTGTCACTCGCAAAAATACATGGTCACCTTCTTCAAACTCAAGAGATTTTCTCCTTTTATCAGCATAACTCTTTTGCCGAGTTTGGGTCACTCTCATTTTATCTTGAATCATCTTCACTTTCTCAGTTGTCTGTTGGACAATCTCTGGTCCTAACATAGCACTCTCACCGTCCTGATACCAACACAACGGTGTTCTACATCGCCTCCTATATAATGCCTCATAGGGTGTCATCCCTATACTCGAATGGAAACTGTTATTATATGTGAATTCTATCAATGGCAAGAATTCATCCTAACCTCCAGTTTGCTCCAGAACACAAGCTCTCAATAAATCTTCTAGAGACTGAATTGTTCTTTCTGACTGATCATCTGTTTGTGGATGGTAAGCAGAACTGAGGCGTAGCTTAGTTCCCAACGATTCTTGCAAACTATTCCAAAATCTGGACGTAAACCTTGTGTCTCGATCCGAAATAATACTGGATGGTACACCATGAAGTCTAACAATTTCACTGATGTACACTTGGGCTAACTTTTCCATTGAGTACTTAATATTAATCGGCAAAAAGTGCGCCGACTTTGTAAGCCGATCAACAATTACCCAAATAGCATCATGACCCTTCCGAGTCTTTGGTAGTCCCGTCACAAAATCCATTGCTATATCATCCCATTTCTATTCAAGAATAGACAAAGGTTGTAACATTCCCGAAGGTCTTTGGTGTTCTACCTTAGCCTTCTGACAGACTAAACAGGATGATACATACTCAGCAACATCTTTCTTCATTCCTTGCCACCAATATAATTGTTTTAAATCCTAGTACATCTTTGTGGCTCCTGGATGCATACTCAGCTTACTCCTGTAAGCTTCATCCAAAATCAATCTCCTAAGATTTGGATCATTAGGCACACAAACTCTGCCTTGAAACTTCAAAATTCCATTAGCACCTTCGCTAAATTCCAACACTGCTCCTTGGCTCTTTGCTTCTTTTGCTTCTTGTAAATACTGATCACTGTTTTGTCCTTCACAAATTCTATCTATCAAATCATTTGAAATGGTGATCATGTTTAAACGCATCTTGCTCGGTGTCAATTTCACAGATAATCGTATATCCCGAAATTCTTCTATTAACTCCATCTCTTTGATCATCATAACAGAAGCACTAAGTATTTTTCTACTCAACGCATCCACTACGACATTCACCTTTCTGGGATGATACTGCAATTGAAAGTCATAATCCTTCAGAAACTCTAACCAACGCCTTTGCCTCATGTTCAATTCTTTTTAGTCAAATAGATATTTTAAACTTTTATGATCACTAAAAATAGTGAACGTAGCTCCATAGAGAAAATGCCTCCAAATTTTCAATGCAAACACCACTGCCGCCAACTCTAAATCATGAGTCGGATAATTCCTCTCATGATTTTTCAACTACCTTGAAGCATAAGCCACCACCTTACGATTTTGCATACGTACACAACCTAATCCTTGGTACGAAGCATCACAATATACTTCGAAAGGTTCGTTTGGACCAGGCAGAATCAATACCGGTGAAGTAGTCAATCGTCTTTTCAACTCTTGAAAACTTTCTTCGCATGCATTATCCACACGAACGGTTAATTCTTTCGTGTAAGTTGGGTAAGAGGTACTGCGATCTTTGAAAACCCCTCAATGAACTGTCTATAATAACCAGCTAATCTGATAAAACTACGAATTTCTGTTACAGTCTTTGGCCTTTCCCATTTAACAATTGTCTCCACCTTTGAAGCATCAACCTCAATTCCATCCTTCGATATTACGTGTCCCAAAAATTGAACTTCGCTCAACCAAAATTCACATTTGGACAACTTGGCATATAATTTATTCTCCTTCAAAATCTGAAGAACCACCCTAAGATGTTCAGCATGTTCCTCCTGACTTCGAGAATAGATCAAGATGTCATCAATAAAAACAACAACAAACTTGTCCAAGTATGAACGAAAGATTCTATTTATGAAATCCATGAATATAGCTGGTGCATTTGTCACACCGAATGGCATCACAAGATATTCATAATGCCCATAGCGCGTCTGGAATGCAGTCTTGGGAATATCCTCCACTTTCACACGTATCTAGTGATACCCAGAACGTAGATCAATCTTGGAAAATATTGTGGCTCCTCGCAATTGATCCATCAGATCATCTATCCTTGGAAGTGGATATTTATTCTTAATCGTAACCTTGCTCAATTGCCGATAGTCTACACATAGACGTGAAGTCCCATCCTTCTTCTTAACCAATAAAACTGGAGCTCCCCAAGGTGACACACTAGGTCTCACAAATTGTTTCTCCAATAAATCCTCCAGCCGTTTCTTCAGTTCGGCTAATTCTACCGGCGACATCCGATAGGGCGCTATAGATATCGGTCCAGCTCCAGGTACAAGATCAATGGCAAACTCGATTTCCCTTACTGGTGGTAGTCCTGGTATATCTTCAGGAAACACTTCAGGAAATTCGTTGACCATGAAAATATCCTTCAAGACATCTTCACATTGCTCTTCTAAAGAAGATAATAACAAATACCCACGATCTCCTTCTTTCAGACAAGCTTCCACTTGAGTAGCCGTTAGGAATCTAGAATCCTTAGCCTCAGGAAATACTAATGTCTTATTCAAACAATCAATTAGGATATGGTTAGAAGACAACCAATCTATTCCCAAGATTACATTAATCTTGGAAAGAGGCAAACAGATCAAATCCATATAAAAGATTCTATCCCTAACGCAGATAGGACAATTCAGGCATACTGTTGAAGTAACTACAGGCTTATCAGTAGGAGTAGCAACATTCAAATCATATGGCAATACAGTCACAGTCAATCCCAAATGCTCCACACAATCACATGCAATGAAAGAATGTGTTGCTCCCGAATCATAAAGTATGGTTAAAGGATTACCTTCAATAGCACCCTCCTCCATTATCAAGTCCTCAAATTTAGCGGCTTCCTCCCCGCTCATTGTATAGACACGACCACCCGCCTGTGGCCTTGTAGTACAGACATTTCCCATAGAGGATTCCTTCTTTATCTGATCACAGTCTTTGGAGAAATGTCCAAGCTGTCCATACTTAAGACAAACAACTTCCTTATGTTGACAATCCTTCGTGAGATGATCCTTCCCACATTTGAAACATCGAATAGGTGTCCCAGCTTGACTTGCCTTATTACCGCTAGAACTTCCTCCCACAAATTGCTTCTTGTTCTGACCTCCTGCCGGTTTCATATACGGCTTTTGCTGAGAGCGATTTGCTTGATTATTCTTCCCTTTTTGGAACCTTGCAGGCCCAAAATTCTTATTCCTTGCCACACGTTGATGATCAATCTCTTCAACTTTATGACATTTTTCAATCAAAGTTGGAAATTGATTAATCTCCAAGATCGATACTGCTCTCTTAATATCCAACTTTAATCCTTCCTCAAATTTCTTGCATTTCCAGCCCTCATCTGGGTTCATCTGTAAATATCTCAAAAACTGAGACAGACTTTCAGATTTTGCCGCATACTCATTGACAGACATCAATCCTTATCGTAAACTCAGAAATTCCATTTCCTTCATATGCCTCACACTTGCTGGAAAATATTTCTCCAGAAATTTTTGCTTAAAAAGTTGCCATGTCACCATCCTTCCTTCAGCTTCTAACAGTCTTCTAGCTCCTACCCACCAACATTCACCATCTCCTACCAGCATAAACGTTGCTAACGTAAGCTTCCGTTCATCAGCACAACCCATACCATCAAATATCTTTTCAAGTTCTAGGATCCAAAGTTCAGCCTTCTTTGGGTCAAACTCCCATGAAACTTCGGTGGATTGTTCCTTCGAAACTCTGATAAACTGTGAACATCTGCATTCGCTCTTTGGTTCTGCTGCACAATAACTTCAGCCATTCGTTGCATAGCTGCTACAGCTGCAGCTATGTTCAAATTATCATTCCCATTAAGTTCCATATCTGTTCTATTATTCCCACGTCCACGTCCTCGTCCAGTCATTACTTTTTCTACTCAAACTGGACAATACAAAGAAAGTAAGGTCACTATTCAAACAATATTGTTTCTTTTCAGAAAACAATAACAGAGAATCACACAACACAAACAAGACAGACCTAACCACAAACCCCAAAAAGACTCTAACTTGGGCTCTGATACCAACTAATGTAACACCGACCGTAGGGTGCCACATTTATGTTACTTAATTACCCAAATACCCTCAAGATCATAAAAAGTGATGTTATGATAAAAATACGAATTGTAAATTTTTTTTTCTTCTTTGATGACAATAAAATAAACTTAGTGGAAAATAAAAATATAATACATCATCACACATAATTTACATCATTATACATTACACACGTACTGTCAGGATTATTTATATTACAGACCATGTTCTCAAAGTAATTAAACATAATTTAAGACTCAACATATTGCCCAAGTCTGACTAAACAACAGAACCCTCAGATGGGTCCTCCTCAGATTCCTCAGCAGATAGGAATCCGTTATTACGTGAAGCTCTACGGACAGGTGTCCGCGCAGACGACACGATACTTATCGCACTAGGAGTACGGTAGTAAGCTCCCCAGTACTGCCTAATGGATAGTGGAAACTCTAACTGTACATAAATATTGACACTAAAGTAGGGGTTCCCTTGATAAAGCCTACTGTAAGTAATGTTCAGGTCCCCTATATAAAATATACACTGTCGATCCAAATGGACATGCCACGCCTCCGAACCTCCACGAAACTGTAACGTCACGTATCCTAGAAAGCTGGGCATCTCCATCTTCTCAAAATTCTGCGTTCCAGACGTGAGAAGTAGTTCTTCTTCTCCTTCTTGTACTATTTCTTTCTCAACGTCTTCAACCAATTATAAATACAATATACAAATATACATATAAAGAGGTGAGATCACTTACGCCAATATCAACATGGTAGCATAGAGATAACATAACATCATACCACATAAACACATCATATTACAAATATGGCATTAACATATTATCAATCAAAATTAACATTTAATAATTACAGGAAAATGCCATCTACACTAAGCAGATATTTTAAAAAGTATAATTATCATAATCAATATTTCACAACTATTATATTTCACAGATGTAAGTATTTATGTTAATGCATGAACACATAGACTCGATTTCCTACTCCATGGAGCTAAACTCAGGTTGGAGAAATTGATCGAAAAGATCTGCCGGTACCACGTGCCTCAGACCAAGTGTTATAATTATATCTTGCACATCTAGCACATACACGATAGTCTTTATCAGATCTCGATTAAGAATAGTGTCTCGGTCAGGATCATCGGTGTGTTGCATCGGTCTAACCCACGATACAGAAGAGCTACCAACTACCCATTGTGAGCAACCCGCACCCCGATGCCCCCAAGGTCAACGAGTGACCTACACTACGCGTATCACACCCACTCAAGAGGTGTACGTTTCTCCTAGGCAATTAGCCATATACAGCCCATCGGACCATTTTCAATGCATATGTAATGCACCAATTACCAACCAAAGGTAAATCACATAATTTCTCATACCAGGTTCAAATACTGTTTTACGTTTGTATATTAACGCCAATTACAGGCAAACTTCTCAATTTCTTGAACAGTATTCATATACTAATTTTCAACTATAAAGTTTACTGTATATTAACAGCGAAATCAAATTATCATGTTTTTCTCATTCGCAAAATATTTTTGTCACGTTTTCACAGTTATGTAATATTTTATTACGTAAATAATGATTTGTAATATTTTCTGTTACGTTTGAAAAAAATCGCGTAACCATTTTCTATTGTATTCTAATTGCGTAAAAATATTCTTTTGTTTTTAAATCGCATAATGATTTTTCTACAACATTTTGATCGTGTAAAATATTTAAACGCTTTATGAATCGCGTAGAAATATTTTAACGTTTTTCAAGTCGCATAACTTAAAAATTATGTTTTTGAGTTACGTAAATTATTTTTCACCATTTTTACCCTTCGTAAAATATTTCTTAACATTCAAAAATATAATTTTGGACTTTTCTTACAATAATATAATTTCTTACTTTATTCCCTTCCTATTCTTAGTCAAAAATCTTTTCCGTAATATATTTTCTCAAAATCACTTTTTATTGATTTAATCTTACAAAATCACATTTAGTTGATTTAATTACTGTTTCTAACTTTAAATTTCCTAACATTTTCCAAAACCCAATAAATAAATTCTACGTTAGTAAAATTAAGTTACAACATTTTCTTTTATATTTCTAAATCACTTCTAAAAATTAATTCTATTTAAAATAATTTGAAGTTCAACACTTTCAATCTCCTTTTTCTTTTATTTATGAAAATTCCACTTCACTTAATTGATAACACTTTAATTCCCTTTCCAAAATCCTTATTTGAAATTTCTTGTATTTTATAACATCAAAACATTTTTCTAAATTATCAAAACCTTATATATGGCCTTTGAAACCATCAAATATTTTTCTTGTAAATCATCTAAGTTCCACTCTTGTTTCTACACAAAATAAATTAATAAAAATACAACTCAAAAACCGTGTGCATTATTTTTGTAAAACAAACCTTTTTGTTTATTTTCTTTACTTCTCAAATCGTTTAATTTTATCATTCATGAAAATATTATTTTGTGAACACCAAATTGGTGGGTGTCTTGACTGAAAATTTGCTTAAGTTTAAAGGCTAAAATTTAACTCCATTGTTTTTGAAAATATTCAATAAAAACTCTAGTTTTGGAAGCCCAAAACCGTAACCTTCTCTATGGCCTTTGAAGCCAAACTTTGTTTATTTCAACATACATTCATCATAATATATTCAACATATATCATCATGCATATTATAAGCATACCATATAAACAAATAAAAATTATACTAAGCATGCATATACAAGTAAATCATGCAAAGCATATCAAGCATAAGCAAAAATAATCAAAGCACATAACACACACAAATTATTACATGACCATGGATATGAATCCTCACATGGATTCACCATCCATCAAATATAAAACCATCTCTCACCACCATGTTTGGTTGGTGAGATGGATCTCCCTCTTACCTCTTGAAGATCCTCTAAAGCCCCTTGCTTTGTATTTTGAACTAGATCTCCACCAACACAAATTTCTTAAACATGAAACAAACACAAGAAATTAGTATATCAAGCTTGAATAAGAGGAACCATGGATCAAACATGGTTTAGAATCATGAAAAAGAAAAGAGAAATGAAGTTTTCTACAACTTCACCTTAAGAACCTTAGAACTTGCTTTAGGAAAAACTCCTTGAAGATGAATGATTTAGAACTTGGTGTAAACTACAAAGTGTCTTAGAATTAGGTGTAGATTCAAGAAATATGGTTGTATAGAATTGTTGAGTGATGGAAGGGTGTTCTTGGTGGTGTGGCCGTAGCTTGCATGGAGAGAATGGAGAGAATTTTGTTTGATGAAGTTTTGGCTTTTTTGGAGGAGACAAGAATGAATTATGATCAATAATGACCAAAGGTGATCAATATGGTCTTCAAGTGTTGCTTTGGCTTCTAAAAGCAGCCCAAAACCGTGCCCCCCTATCCATGCACTCTTCAAATTACAACAAGTCTCCTAGCCATCATTTTAGGCAATCTTAACCATTGATTGATCAATGGTTAGGATTTAATATAGGTTTTTAGGTTTAGGCTTAGATAAAAGACTTACTATAGGCCATTGGATCTTTTCTCTTTAAACCCTAGCCCTTAGATGTGTCTCAAAAAATGAAGGGTCAAGATTACACCTTCAAACTTTACATCCAAGGGTCCAAAATGGTTGTAGTCATTTTTGATGACCAATTCTCCACCATTGATCTAAAACCAAATCCAATGGTCATTAATGATCCATCTCCACCATTGATTTATTCTACATCCAAGGGTTGATAATGGTCATAGCCATTTTATAAGATTAAATCTCTACCCTTGATTTAATTTCCATCCAACGGTTATAATTGATCATATTCACTTTTAAGATCAAATCTTCACCGTTGATTAAATCAAGATTAAATCTCCAACGGTGATTAAATTGATGGTAGATATCCAAACCACCAATGTTGACTTAATAGTATAGAATTTTATTTTTATCTGTTATAACCCCACAAAAGAATATATTTACTGTATATTTTTTTTTATCGTTCGATAATTAAATACAGTACAAAATATAGTAAAGAAAATTTTCTATAACTGTTTTCGGATTTAGGTTTAGTAAGATCCCCTGTCTCTGTCTAAACAGTACAAATTTTTCTATGCGTAGAAAAATTTTCACTTTGCGGGACCCACCTGGGCCCACATATGGCCACCTAGGCCCACATACACCCCTAGGGTCCACAAATAGTAAAAATTTTCATAATCACACATAAAATCACAAAAATTAGAAAACTCACAAATATCAATTCAGATTACGTAAAATAATTAAGACTTTTCAGTAATAATTAAATTACGTAAAATTTTTCCGGCCCGAAAATTATTATTTTCCTGACACGGAGCAAATTACTCAAAATGATCAAATATACAGACGAAATATTCAAAATAATTTTACATTACATAAAAATCACTAAACAGTAGAATTCTGTTAACTGTCAAAATTACTGTTCCTAAGATAGAAAATTCGGGGTGTTACACTACGCATATCGCACCCACTCAAGAGGTGTACGTCTCTCTTGGGCAAATAGCCTCATACAGTCCCTCGGACCTTTCCAATGCATGTTCAATGCACCAATGCCAATTGTAGACAAAATTTATCATTTTCTCATATAGTGTCCATACACTAGTTCATGCATATAAAATGCACCATTTCATATTCAGGGTCCACACATTGGCCCGTTCTCAGTTTAATTTCATAATCTCAAAATTAGGCTCCACACACTGGCCCAACAGTAATAATACTGTATTTTCAACAACGAAATCATATTATCGCGTTTTCATAGTCATAAAACACTTTCATGATGTTTTCACATTCGCGCAACATTTCTGTTACGTTTTCATAATTTCGCAACACTTCAGTTACATTTTCAAATTATGTATTGATTTTTCAACGTTTTCTCAATGCTTAAAAATATTTACACATTACTCAAATCGCGTAGCGATTTTCCACCATTTTCATAATCACGTAACTTAAAAATTATTCTTTTAAGTCGCGTAAACCATTTTCCATCATTTTCAAAATATTTAAATGCTTTCCAAAATTGCGTAGAAATATTTCAACATTTTTCAAATCGCGTAGCTTAAAAATCACGTTTTTAAGATACGTAAAACATTTTTCACCATTTTACAACCACGTAAAATATTCCTCAATATTCCAAACATTATTTTGGACTTCCAAACAAATCAATATCATTTCTAACATCATTTTTCCATTATGAAAAATATTTCTCAACGTTCAAAAATTCCATTTCCACTTTTCTCAAAATATTATGACTTTGTACTTCCTTTTCCATATTTTCTTACTCAAGAAAATCTTTTTCTACATTTCTTTACTCAAGAAATCTTTTTCCACAATATAATCCACAAAAGAAATCCTTTTCCAAAATATAATCCACAAAATCACTTTTCCATTGATATAAATCAATGTTTCAAATCTTAAAAATATAATCCACAAAATCACTTTTCCATTGACATAAATCAATGTTTCAAATCTTAAAACTTTACTAACGCTCTCCAAAACCCAAAGAATGAGTTACACGTTAGAAAATATCAAATCACTATTATATTCTCCATTTTTCTTAAATCAATTCTAAAATCATTTCTCTTCAAAATAAATTGAGGTATGTTTGAGCCTCTCTTTTCCATTTACATACTGAAATTCATTTCTCAAGTGATAAAACACTCTGATTCCCTTTCCAAAAATCTTTGTACTAAATCATTTTTGTTCAAACATTTTGTTTCATAAAACCAAAACTATTCCAGTCTCTCAAAACACCGTGGAGTCTTTGGCCATTGAAGTCATCAAATACTTTTTCTTTTTAGTTGATATGATTTTACACAAACAAAATCATTAAAAATTCCTTAACAAAAATCGTGAGCACTTGGTCTTTGAAATCAAATCATTTGTTCATTTTTCATTTTTCACTTTCTTTGCAAATCCTTAAAATCAACATTGCTCCTTTCATTTAAAACTCTTGATTAGTAAAACATTTAGAAACTTTTTACACAAAATAAATCAATAAAAATCCTTCTAAAACCGTGTTCATGTACTCTTTGAAAAATAAACCCTTTGTTTATTTGCCTTGTTTTTCTAAACATCTCATTTCATTATTCATGAAAATATTAATTTGTGACACCTTCTTGAAGTGTCTTGGCCAAAATTCACCATTTTCTAGGGACCAAAAATTAATTCCCTTGTTCTTGAAAATTTTCAACATAAACCCTCATCATGGGTATCAAAACCGTAGCCCTCTTCCTTTGGCCATTGGAGCCAAAAGTTGATTTCTTTTCCATCATCTCATCATAGCATACATATACATAATTTCAACATATTCTCATCATGCATATAATAAGCATACCATATTATCATCTTGCATGTTATAAGCATAGCATATAAGCCATAAATCATGCAAAGCATATCAAGTATAGGCAAATAATCAAAGCACATAAACACCTACAAATTATTACATGACCATGGATATGAATCCTCACATGGATTCACCATCCATCAAATACACAAACCATCTCTCACCACCATACTTGGTTGGTGAGATGAATCTCCCTCTTACCTCTTGAAGATCCTCAAAAGCTCCTTGTTTTGCTTCTCTTTCCAAGTCCTTCACCACCAAGGGCTTCTCAAATACAAAACAAAACATATATTTATTAGTAAATCAAGCTTGAACAAGATAAACCATGGATCAAACATGGCTTAGAACATTGAAAATCAAAAGAAAAGTGAAGATTAACAAACTTCACCAATAAAGCTCCAATCTTTAGCTTGAAGAACAAGGTTGAAGAAGAATGATTTAGAGAAAGTCTCCAACATGAAAGTTGCTTAGAATATCATGTAGATTTAAGATCTATGGTTGGATGAAATTAAAAGAGCTTGGATGGTGATTTTGAGTGGTATGGCCGAATGGTTCCTCTTGAAGAACAAAGATGGAATTTTTGATTTTTGTGAGGGAAAGGCTTCTTAGACTTGGTTAAGGTAAAGAATGAAGTGAAAACATTTGATTTCCTTTCCTATCAATTTCATGGATCTCCAAGGAAAAATCCCTAAAAATCATAAACAAATGTTACAATCAATAACAAGTAAAAGAATAGATAAACCATGATTCAAGCATAGCTTATAAAATCAAAACTAAAAGATTGGGTGAAGAAACATGAACTTTACCATTTTTGGTAAAAACTTGAAGCTTGGATTTAAAGCTCAAAATGAATGATTTAGTGAAAACTCATAACTAGAGATGTTCTTAGAATGAGGTAAGGATTCAAGAAACTAGGTTGGATAAAATTTTTGAGTGATGGAGGGCATTCTTAGGTGCTTTGGCCGAATGGTGTTTCTTGGAGAAGAGAATGGAGTTTTTGTGTTTTGTTTTGGAGAAGATGATGAATAGAAAGGCAATTATGATACAAATAATGGAAACCAACAATTTTGGCCCCCTTTTAGAGTGCATGGCCGTAGCTATGCTTGGAGAGAAAGGAAAGAATATTTTTGCTTTAGGAAAATGATCAATAATAATGTATAATTGATCAAGACATCTAATAATGTCATAAAGTTTTTCTTTAGCTCCAAAATGAAACACAAAATCGTCCCCCCTCCATGCATGCATTCTATAATGTTGTCATCTTTTTCAAGCCACCATTTAGAGCATTTTAGGCCATTGATTAGATCAATGGTTAGGATTAAGGTAGACTTTTAATTAGAAGACTTAATCTAGGCCATTAGATCTTTCTCCTTGAAATTCTAGCCATTAGATGCATCTCCAAAAATGAAGGGTCAAGATTACTCCTTCTTACTTTTAATCCAAGGGTCATAATTAGTCATAGCCATTTTAGAAGACCAAATCTCCACCATTGATTAAATTCAAATCCAATGGCCATAATTGATCCATCTCCATCGTTGATTAAATCCAAATCCAACGTCACAAATAGTCCTAGCCACTTTATAAGATCAAATCTTCACCCTTGATTAATTCTTCATCCAATGGTTGTAAATGGTAATAGCCATTTTATTAGACTAATCCTACACCGTTGATTTAATCGACAGTTGATATCAAAGTCTTCAATATTAGACTTGCTTCCTATTGGTCCGTCAAAAGTTGTCATAACCACTATTGTTAACTTAAGCAATATAATTTCTATTTTTATCTGCTAAAATCCCACGAAAGAATATATTTACTGTATTTTTATCCCCCGATAATTAAATACAGTACAAAACACAATACAATAAATTTTCTAAAACTATTTTCGGATTCAGGTTTAGTAAGATCCGCTGTCTCCATCTCAACAGTACAAATTTTTCTATACGTAGAAAAATTTTCATGTTTTGGGACTCATCCCGGGCCCACGTAGGACCACTGGGACCCACAAACAGCCCAAAAACAACCAGATAACCATAAAAATTTATAATCATCCACAAAAATCACAAATATTAGAAAACGTATGAAAATCAAATCAGATTGTTAAAAATAATTAACAGTCAAGAGAAATAAATACTTAAAGATTTTCTCCAGTTTGAAAATTATTATTTTCTTGACACGGAGTAAATCACTCAAAACGATCAAATACGCTGACAGAATACTCAAAATAATTTTACAATACACAGAAATCATTAAACAGTAGAATTTTGTTAACTGTCAAAATTACTGTCAACTATTTAGGAAGTTTGGGGTGTTACATTTTTTTATATATACATGGTTTGTTATAATGAAAATCACATAGTTGTGAAGTAGCAGGCCTAATATAATGATCGTGGTGATATACTATGGTTATTAAATTCAGGATGTTACATATTTAACCTTATAGGGTATAAAATGGGCAGACTTGGTTAGTCTATCCACTATAACCCAAACTGCGTCAAATCCTAGCTGAGTCATGGGTAACCCCGTCACAAAATCCATTGTGATGTTATCCTATTTCCACTTAGGGATTGATAAGGACTGTAAAGGTCCGAAGGGTCTTTGGTGTTCTATCTTGACCTTCTGACAAGTTAGGCACCTAGACACAAAATTAGCTACTTCCTTCTTCATTCGAGGCCATCAAAACATTTTCTTCAAATCTTGATACATCTTAGTAGCCCTGGGATGAATGGTATAATGACTTCTATGAGCCTCTTCAAGGATCCATTCCTTGATCCTGGATTCACTTGGAATGCAAAGTCTACCTCTAAACATAATCATCACATCATCCGTCATATCAAACTCTTTTGAATTTCCTAAGAAGATTTGTTCGCAAGCTTCCATTAGAGTCTCATCTTCCTTTTGAGCTTCTAAGATTTGAGCTCTCAAGTCATTAACTATGTCCGCTTCACTCACATAGAGACTATGTGGTAACACAGTCACTGCAAGACTCAAATCTCTAAAATTCTCAAAGAGTTCACTCTCTTGGATCATCATCTGAGATGCATGTAGGGATTTCCAACTTAGTGTATTGGCCACCACATTAGCCTTTCCCGAATGGTATTTCAGCTCAAAGTCATAGTCCTTTAAGAACTTCATCCATCACTTTTGCCTCATGATCAACTCTTTCTGATCAAATAATTACTTCAAACTCTTATGAACACTGAACACCTCAAATTGGACTCCATACAAGTAATGTTTCCATGCTTTTAAGGCAAACACTACCGCTGCTAATTCAAGATCATGAGTAGCGTAGTTCCCCTCATGCGGCCTCAATTGTCTTGATGCATAGGCAACTAATCTCTTAAATTACATCGGAACACACCCTAAACCCATCTTTGAAGCATCGAAGTACACTTCAAAGTTCTCCAAAGGATCCAGAATTACTAACACCGGAGTAGTAGTCATCCTTAACTTTAACTCTTAAAAACTATTCTCACAACTCTGATGCAGTGGACCCAAGTAAAGTTGATGCAATGTTGACTAGGAAAGGTAGTACTTTCGATTGGACTCAGAGTTGTGAGAATTGTTTTTAAGAGTTAAAGTTAAGGATGACTACTACTCCAGTGTTGGTAATTCCAAATCCTTTGGAGAACTTTGAAGTGTACTTTGATGCTTCAAAGATGGGTTTAAGGTGTGTTCTGAGGCAATTTAAGAGATTAGTTGCCTATGCATCAAGACAATTGAGGCCGCATGACGGGAACTACGCTACTCATGATCTTAAAATAGTGGTGGGTCTCACCCACTACAACACTGCATCAACTTTACTTGGGTCCACAGAAATCCCACCTTGAGAAATCACATGGCTCAAAAACTGCACTTGATTGAGCCAGAACTTGCACTTTGATAGCTTGGCAAACTATCTCTTCCCCTTAAGGATTTCCAACGCTACCCTCACATGCTGCTCATGCTCCTCCATTATCTTAGAATAGATCAGGATATCATCAATAAACATAACCATAAACTGATCTAGGCAAGGTCTAAAAATCCTATTCATGCAATCCATGAACACTGTCGGTGCATTAGTCAATCCAAAGGATGTAACATCCCAAATACTAATACTAATGATGTATTCAGTTTACGCATCAGTAATTAGAATTTGGTACATTACTTGCGAATATCATCAATTTTACAAATAAAATATTTGGATAGATATCAAAATATAAGCCTTTTGCGGAAGTGTAATATACATATAATATGAAATGAATTATATACAAATATTATACATCACTGTACATTATGTAATATACTTTTTATTGTACAAAATCTTAACTAAACAAACTAAACTATCTCTTCAACGCAAGCTCTATTTTTCGCCCTCTTGCTCAACTAATGTAGATCTTTTCTAGAATCATTGTGGAAATCATAGAAGTATGGGGTGAGAATCTTGAAATCCTTCGTAGTTTATAAAAATCATGTCATCACAATAATTCCAGCTATTTCGGGGAAAAATCATTTCAAATCATTACTGTATAATTTGTAGAAAGGTGGCTAAAGTCAAATTAAGTCCTTCATCTTCCCGAAACAGAGATTCATTTTATATCCTTTATCAAAATCTCATATCTCAGATCATAGTTCATTTTTTTTCAAATCTCATTAAATCAAATCATGATTCGTGTCATCAAATCATTAATGCACACAATTGCAAGAGGGGAAGCAAGAATGGATACTTGGACATCATGCACACAAGGTTGTAAGGAATATATTCCCTCTTTTCCCAATAAAGCCACAACTGACACATGTGCAACAACATGCACACTTCCAAGGCATGCACAAAGACACATCACACGACTAGAACCACTTGTGATGCTGCATGCACACTTTAAGACATGCACGGTACTTTTCAAGACCTTGAAAGCTTCCAAGACAAGTGGGCAGTTGCATGCTTCTTAATTCATGCAAGATGACATGACAATGGTATGCAAATTGACACCTTACATGTTCAAGAACAAATGTGCAGTTGCATGATTCTTCATCCATGCCATTTGACACCTCAAGACTAAGAGAAATCATTCCTAACCCATAAGGAACTAGGGCTGCCCGAGCTGCATCTTTCCCTCACCCATCAAGTCCTTATTTCACTTCAATGAAATGACACCTTGAGATGTCCTCCAAGATGTCCTCTCAGCCAGCACCTTGAAGTTGCCAAGAAATGCATGCAAATGGCCATAACACTAAACCTAAGCCTACCCTAATCCTACTTGATATCAGGATGACCATGGAGCTGCCTAGGATGAAGGCAATCATGGCTAGAAGAAGTGAATTTAAGGGTAAGGAATCTTATAAGAAAATAGCACACATAACATCTTTGTTATTCTCAAAAATCCTCTTCAACCCGAGACCACACGCTAAGCCATCTTTATCTTTTCCTCTGCACCTATTCCTCTTTATTTTCCTTGCTTAGCCTATGCTCCTTTGGAGGTGATAGCAGAGTTGTTTCATCTACTTGAGGAAGGTCAAGTGAGGTAGGAAATGGGGGTTAAATCTTCTCTACTTACTTCTATAATTTGAAACTTTGATTTAATCAATCTTTACCTCTACTCTTTCTTTTCTTATTTTGTTATAGCTACGTATGAGCTTGTTAAATTATCTTAGAGATATTTTAAATTGTTAACTATGGTGTATTTTCATCTATGATTAAGTATAGGTGCTTGTTCTTGAGCTTGAGTAATTGTTTTCTAAAGGAAACCTAAATTGTCCAATGTTGTTCTTTTGATAAGTAAACTAATTTTCCTTATGATAATAAGTGATGTTAAACTAGTTTAATCAAGAAGAAACCCTACTCGTGACTTGAGGCTTAAAAGTGTTGATTCTGGATCTTGGACTTATTTGGACTTGACTTGCTTACCTATGCTTGATTTAGAACTCTATGTGTAACACCCTTAGATCTAATAACTATGGCACAATCGTCACTACACCACAGTCACTAAATCCAGGCGTGTCATAGTCTCAAAACAATATTTTCAAAAATGTCCATTTCCATTATACATAAATAGAAAATATGAGCCCCGAATGAAACATATTTAGTACCCAACCATATAAAATACAACCACTGAAGAAAAAAAAACATATTCCATATATAATTATATTTATCCTTGACACAAGCACTGGTAACATGAAACATAATACTTACATATTCAAATAAAAGGTAACAGGTACAAAAGCACTAAAAGGGGAAAGTAGTAACCCTGCGATAGGTACTACTAGCAGACAAAGCCGCAACCCTATGTATATATATATATATATGATGCTCAAAGTCTTAGTCGACAAGTTAGACATCAATGCCCCTATGAAGTTGCACCCGTACGTAACCAAAAATCTCATTCAGACGCCATCTCAAAAATAATGAATCGACCCAGTCCAATCAGCAAGGGTGTGGTCCCTTTTCATCTTCCTCATGATCTTTTATCAAATATAAATATAAAATAAGAATACAGGGAAACAGGAAAGAAGTGAGACACCCAGCATTTAATACCAATATGGTAGTAAGAAAACAGAACAACGCAGGATGCCCACATAACATTACAACATATATATTCATCAACGGTAATAGATAGATTAACAGTAAGAGAAGAACAACAATAAATAGTAATAAGAATCAATAATAAAAGATAAACAACAATAGTATCTTAAGCAATCAATAGTTCAATCATCAGACAATTATTGTAGTATCAAAAGCAAATTGTTTAATAGTCATAAGTACTCATGCTCAATGAAATATGAGACAGACAATGTACAATGCATATGGTACGAGATTCCTACTCCATGGAGGTAGACATCAACATTTCGAAGAAAATGATCAAGGAGTCATGCCAGTATCTCGTTAGACTTGAAAATAGTGTGTTTCATCTCATAAAAATATTTGCGTAATATGGCTTATACATGGCATCTCAACAGTTAATCGCGATATAGGACAGCGTATCGGTCTAGATCGTCGGTGTGTTTGCATTGGTCTATCCCACGGCCCCAGTGGAGCTACCACTATCTATTGTGAGACACCCGCACCCTGATGCCCCCAAGGTCAACCACTATGACCCTACGCTTAGTCTACTCGCACCCGCACAAAGATGTTATTCAATCTCCTAGGCATACATCGTCCTCTCAACAAGGTCCAATGAACATCATATATGCATGACGACTCAATTTACATAATGTATGTGTATCAATGATATGTTCCTCATCAATAGAGCATCACATGCATACTCGTCATCAAGGCATTTCTCACGGAACATAGCACAATGGCATATAGATAATTCTCAATCATATCATGCCGCAAATTTTATCAAGTACACATCAACAAGTACTTAGTCTCTCATATGGACTCACAATAGCATAGAACCAATTCTCAATATCAACATATACATATAGGATTGAACAATTATCATGACTTTATATTATGGAATCCAACATTTCCAACGTCTTAAATCTTGATCAATTTTGAGAATTTTAGGTTAAGAAACCATTAGAAATTGTGGCTCCCTTAAGAGTTATTGCTCAATTTAATTCTTCCATCTCATTATGGATTGTGTATGTCTCTAAGTCCTTAATTCCCAAGGATGCACCAAGGCATCACTTGGACCCAAAATTTCGTTTAAAAAAACGTGGCCTCCTTAGGTCATCAAGGTTCCAAATTTCCTTTCATATTATTCATTAGTCAATTAATACCTAATCACTTAAATCCTATTTCACTCAAAATCAATCCAACCCCTTAAAACCCATGACCAAAACCGTGGCCTCTCCTTAGGGTAGCAAATCCCCAAACTTTTCTATTTACTAAATCTAGCATTATCATTCAACACTTAATCACATAAGCTTCATTTTCATTATATACAAAATCAAATTCACATACCTAATTTTTTGTCAAAAACCGTGACCTCTATAGGTGATAGGGAACCCTAGATTTTTCATTCATCTAATCCATCATTATCAAGGCATTTGTACAATCAAACTTTAATCTTAATCAAGATCACACAAAACATAAAAATCAATCAAACCAAGTAAACATCCAAGATGGATTTCTCCATCCACAACCACACAAAATTCTTCTCACTACCAATGATGGTTGAAGTGAGTAGATCTCCCTCTTACCTAAAGGAAGAACACGAAAATGACCTCCTAGTTGCTTCTTGGTGGTTTCGGTTTTGGGGTCCAAAAACCCTAGAAATTTCAAACACAAAGAATCAACCCCAAGCTTAGAAAAAGATGGATCTTTGGTCTCCAATGAGACCATGGAACACAAAAATGAAGAAAATGAAAAGAAAAAATGGAAACTTTACCTTAAAGTTTAAAGCTTGGTCTTGGAAGACAATGGAGAAGATGATGGACTTTGAAGAAACTTTCCAAATAGAAAGTGTAGAGGATGATGAGGAGAGTGTAGAAATGATGTTGGTGAGGTGAAAAAGTGAAAGAAAATGGTGACCAATGGGATGCCAAAACCGTGAGGAAAGAAGAAGAAGAAGAGAGAAGGTGGAGAGAAATGAAGATGAAACTTGAGGAGAGAGAAAGTGTAGGATGAAATGAGAGATATTTTGATAAAATGTGTTACGTGGGGGAGCAAAAATTTGCTCCCCTAGGGCATGCATTGTCGCGGCAATGGGAGAGAGAGAAGGGGAAAATTGGCTTCCCTAACATGTAACAACCCAAATTTTATTTATTTTGTGATAAATATTCATTTTTTTATATTTCTGATTTTTGAAAAATTTTTTGGATTTTTCTGAGAATGCGGAATATTTTAATATTATTTCTCGTTTTACGTACAAATTAAGCGGAGTCGAGAAAATGAAATATTTTTCCCGAGAACCTTGATCTGTGAAAATGTCGACGGGGGATCTTACTAAACCCGAGGCTGGACATGGTTTACGAGGTTTTACATTTTTCGAGAAAATTTTATCTAATAAAATAACAAATCGTTGTGTAAATTTTATCCGTCAGACAATTAATACTGAATTCTGTTAACTATAACAATTGTTCATCGGATAATAGCATGTATTAAAAACCCTATCACGTTATTCTAATGTAATCTACTTTAAGTCTAATCAAACTAACTTTAATTCAAATTTATTGTATTTTAATCAAAACTTCTTTGAGAAGCTTTGACCACCAAAAGATAAGTATGCCCTTGGCTTGTTGGGGAAGCCAAAAACCTCCCCCTTCTCTCTCCCTAATGCCGAGGCAATGCTAGGCCAAATGAGGCAAATTTTTGCCTCCTCACTTAATGCATAACACCCAAAATAATGTCATTTCATCCAAACACTTTCTCTCTCTAGTTTTTCACCTTCAAAGTTTCTCCTCCTTCTCTCTACTCCTCCTCCTTCACTACGAAATTGCAACCCCATTAGAGACCACCATTCTTCATCTTTTCTTTTCACCAAGCTCATTTCTACACTCACTTTCACCTTCTCTACATCTTTCATTTAGAAAGTTTCTCCAAAATCCAACATTTCCTCTATTGTCTTCCAAGGCAAAGCTTCTTACTTTGAGGTAAAGTCTTCACTTTTCTTCTCTTTTCTCTTCATTTTTGTGTTCCGTGGTCTCTTTGATGACCATGGATCCATTCTTTTTCAACCATTGGTGTTGATTCATTGTCTTGAAAATCCTAGGGTTTTGAAGGCTCAAAACTGAAATCACCAAGGAGCTAGAAGGAGACCATTTTTGTGATTCTTCCTTAGGAAAGAGGGAGATTACTCACTTCAACCAATTTTTAGTGGTGAGGGAACCTTGTGTGCTTGTTGATGGAGAAATCCATCTTT
This sequence comes from Ormosia emarginata, assembly GCA_029884605.1. Taxonomy (NCBI): domain Eukaryota; kingdom Viridiplantae; phylum Streptophyta; class Magnoliopsida; order Fabales; family Fabaceae; genus Ormosia; species Ormosia emarginata. The sequence continues at coordinate 291,707 of JAQQTP010000049.1, read as the reverse complement.
GTATGCTTACTTTAATTTAGTGATTGTGCATGTTTATATATTTTTGAATTTAATTCATGCTGGATTGGTCATCTTGAACATATTGGATGTATTGAATATGCTTGATCATGTTAGGGTTGCTAAATGGAAAATTTGGAGTTTCCTACCCTAATATGGTGCCACGGTTTTGACTAGAATTTAGGGGTTTAAAAAAATTATTTTTGCACACAAATGAATATAGCATATGCAATTAAATGTTGAATGATAACATTGAAGTTAATGAATGGAGAGTTTTAAGGGTTTAACACCTTAAAAGGGAGACCATGGTTTTGGCTTGAAACCATAAGGAAATTGGATTGATTTTGGTGAACAAAAATTTAAATGATTTGATATCGAGGAACTAAGGCATAAAACGGAAGAAAATTTGGAACTTGAAAATCTAGTGAGGCTACGGTTTTAAGGGAAAACCTTGAGGGCTAAATGATGCCTTGGTGCATCTTTTGAGACTAAGAATTAGAGACATGCATAATTCTTAATGAAGTGGAAGAATTAAAATTGAATAATGACACTTTAGAAAGCCACGGTTTTGAAGGAGCATTTACCCTAAAATTTTCATAATTGACTTAAGTGTAAGACTTTGCAAATGTGTATCCATAATGTGGACTTGTGTTGATTGATGAATTATGATAACATGTTGATGTTGAAAAAAATGAACATATGTGCCATGGTGGTATGCTTATGTTGAATGCATCATTGATAAACATACATGATGTACATTGAGTCGTCATGCCTGTGTGTTGTCTGTTGGACATTGTTTGTATGGCAGTGTATGCCTAGGAGTTGAATAACACCTATGTGTAGGTGCGAATAGACTAAGCATAGGGTCATAGTGGTTTGCCCTAGGGGCGTCGGGGTACGGGTGTCTCACAATAGACAGTGGTAGCTCCACTGGAGCCGTGGGATAGACCAATGCAAACACACCGACGATCCGGACCAAGACACTGTCCTATGTCGTGATCAACTGTTGAGGTGCCATGTATAAGCCATTTGCGCAACTATTTTATGGGATAAAGCACACTATTTTTAAGGCTAATGATATACTGACATTACTCCTTGATCATTCACTCTGAAAATGTTAATGTCTAGCTTCATGAAGTAGGATTTTTGGCACCTTATGCATTGTGAATTGTCAGTTTCATCATCCATTGAGCATGAGCACTTATAATTGTTCTTATTACTTCAATAATTGTCTGATTATCTGAACTATTGTTTGCCTATTACCGCAATTATTATAATTAATTATTGTTGTTATGCTTCTACTGTTAATTCTAATGTTGCTGTGATTAAATATATAAACTGTGTTATATGTGGGTGTCCAGTGCCGTTTTGTTTTCTTACTGCCTTATTGGTAATGAAAGCTGGGTGTCTCACCTCTTTCTGTATTTTTGTGTTTTCGTATTTTGTCAATCTGTTTACTCTTGAGAAGACGAGCATAAGGAAGAGGAATAAATTAACAATATTACATTTGTCCGCATTTTTACTTTCTTTATGTTTTAATTCATTATGGTGTGACGTTCCTTCTTCGCGACGTTGAGAAAAAGGGGCGTTACACTGTCTTGGTATCAGAGCTCCGGTTTAAGTTTTCTTTTGGGTCATGTGGTATTGGACTGTTTTGTTTGTGCTGTGTGAATCTCTGTGTTTCTTTGTATTTGGTATTCAGCAAGGATACATCTAATTCTCTCTGTATTTTGTATAGTTTGATTTGAAAGGAGATATGGCTTGTCGAAGAGATATGACTGCTACAATTGAAGCAATCTAGAAGATGGCTGATGCAATGCTATAGCAAACCAACAAACTGCTCAACAACAAGAGTGGGCTGCACAACAATTGGAGCCAACTGCTGATGTCCAGAATCTGGCTGAGTTTCGCTGACTAATCCTCTATAATTTTAGGGAGAGTATGATCTTGAGAAGGCTACTTTGTGGATTAAAGAGTTGGAGAAGATATTTGCAGGCATGAATTGTACCGACAACAGGAAGGTAACTTATGCTGCATTCATGCTGATCGGGGATGCAGAGGATTCGTGGACTAGAGAACGAAGGTTAATGGAGGCTGAAAATCGAGCGATTAATTGGGAAGTGTTCAAGGAGAGGTTTTTGAACAAGTATTTCCCGGAAAGTGCTAGGCATGCTAAGGAGATGGAATTTCTTGGCTTGAGGCAAGGAAGTATGACTGTGAGTGAATATGTTGTCTAGTTTGAGAGTTTGTCCAAGTTCTCAACCTATTTCCAACATCAACCAAACGAAGCGTGGAAGTGTCGGAAGTTTGAGGAAGGTCTGAGACACGACGTGAAGAGAGCTGTTATTACTTTAAAGATTACTCAGTTTTTGGAACTGATTAACACTTGTCATCGGGTGGAAGGTTTGGACTAGGCGTGTGAGGCGAGAAACAGAAACTTTGGGCCAATTCGGTCTCAAAGAGGAGGAAGTAGTAGTGCTGGCCGTTACCAGAAGAAACCTTATTCCAGATCACCTGGAAATCAACAGCAATGACCACAAGGTAGAAGCCCAAGTGGAAGCCCTGGAAGAACTGGTCAGGTTGCGACATCTACTCCAAAATGCCTGAAGTACGGGAATGGGCATTATACCAGAGACTACACTATCAAGGGGATCATCTGTTTCAGATGCGGGAAACTTGGACACATTTCTCGTGATTGTAACCAGCCTAAAGCTGAACCTGCTGTGAATGTTACACGGACTACAAAACCACAACTTGGAGGAAGAGTTTACACCCTGAGTGGTGCTGAGGCCTCCGAATCCGAAGACCTTATACAAGGATAAGGTCTCATAGAGGGTAATCCTTTAACTATACTGTATGACTCTAGTGCAACTCATTCTTTCATTTCATATGAGTGTGTGAAAAGGCTTGGTTTATCTGTGTCTTTTTTACCTTTTGACTTAACTGTTTCAACTCCCATTGCTAAACCTGTCGTTACCACCAAAGTCTGTTTGGATTGTCCATTGATTGTTGAAGGTCGAATCTTTTCTATTGATTTGATCTGTTTACCATTATGTCAACTAGATGTGATATTAGGAATGGATTAGTTATCTGTCAACCATGTCCTGTTAGATTATTCTAGAAAAATCATAGTTTTCCCTTTGGATGAGAATTCTAGATTTCTGACGGCTAACCAAGTGAAAGCTTTCTTGAAAGAAGGAGCTCGGGGATATATGTTGTTGTCTTCTTTAAGAGTCGAGAATGAGGTAGATGTGGACGCAATCTCAGTGGTTTGGGAGTTTCCTAAAGTTTTTCCTGAAGATATACCTGGTTTGCCACCGAAGCGGGAAACCGAATTTGCCATTGACCTTGTACCTAGAACTGGTCCTATTTCCATAGCACCTTACCATATGTCGCCAGCGGAGCTAGCTGAGCTCAAGGAGCAACTGGAAGAGCTTTTGGAAAAGTAATTCGTTAGACCTAGCGTATCACCTTCGGGACCACCAGTGTTACTGGTCAAGAAGAAGGACGGTACCTCAAGGTTGTGTGTGGACTATTGTCAATTAAACAAGGTCACAATCAAGAACAAGTATCCACTGTCGAGGATAGATGACTTGATGGATCAGTTGAAGGGAGCAGCCATGTTTTCCAAGATCGATTTGCAATCGGGCTATCACTAGATCAGAGTGAAAGTAGAAGACATTCCCAAAACAGCTTTTCATACTCGTTATGGACATTACGAGTATTTGGTAATGCCTTTTGGTGCAACTAATACACCTACTGTATTCATGGACTATATGAATAGGATCTTTCATCCTTACTTGGATAGATTTGTCATTGTCTTCATCGACGATATCTTGATATATTCGCAGAATCAGAAGGACTATGCGGAACATCTTAATATAGTTTTTCAGACTTTGAAGGAAAAAGAGTTGTACGCCAAGTTGGCAAAGTGCAAATTCTGGTTGGATGAGGTAAAATTCTTAGGCCATCTGATTTCAAAAGAAGGAATTGTTGTAGACCCATCGAAAGTAGAAGCTGTTCTGTAATGGGAAAGGCCAAAGATAGTGACGGAAATCCGAAGCTTTGTTAGATTAGCTGAATATGACCGGAGGTTCATCGAAGGATTCTCTAAGATCACTGGACCTCTCACTCAACTCACGAGGAAGAATCAAGCTTTTGAATGGACGGACGCTTGCGAGGAAAGTTTCCAAGAGCTAAAGAGGCGACTAACTACTTCACCAGTGTTAGTTCTGCCTGATCCAAGTGAACCGTTTGAAGTGTATTGTGACGCTTCATATCAAGGATTGGGATGCATGCTCATGCAAGGTAGAAAAGTGGTGGCTTATGCCTCGAGACAACTGCAATTGCATGAGAAGAACTACCCAACGCACGACTTGGAGTTAGCTGCTGTGGTGTTTACTTTGAAGATATGGAGATATTATCTCTGTGGAGCAACGTTCAACGACTTCAGTGACCACAAGAGCTTAAAATATTTGTATGACTAGAAAAAATTGAACATGAGACAACGAAGGTGGTTAGAATTCCTAAAAGACTATGACTTCCAACTTCAGTATCACCCTGGGAAGGCGAATGTTATGGCCGATGCTTTAAGTAGGAAGATGATCAGTGTTTCTGCCATGATGATCCAAGAAAAAGACTTGATAGAACAATTCAGAGACATATGGTCTTTTGTAGAATTGATACTGAGAAATATCTACATGAATATGGTCACTATCTTGAATGATTTAATAGATGATATCCGAGAGAAGCAAAAGGCTAAAAATTTCTTACAAGAGGAAAGAAAGTTAAAGCAAGGTGGTGTATCAACGCTAGAAGAAGGAAGTGATGGAATTTTAAGATTCCAAGGTAGAGTCTGTATGCCTAAAGATGAGGAACTCAGGAAGTATATTCTTGAACATGCTCATTCAAGTCCGTTAAGTATGCATCCTGGTATGACCAAAATGTATCAATGCTTAAAGAAGTTATTTTGGTGGCATGGGATGAAAAGAGATATTGCTAGGTGCGTATCTTCTTGTTTGGTTTGCCAGAAAACAAAGATTGAGCATCAAGGACCATCTGGAATGTTGCAACCCTTGACTATTCCCGAGTGGAAATGGGATAACATTGCCATGGACTTTATCGTGGGATTACCAAGGACAAGAAAAGGGTATGACTTAATATGGGTAATTGTGGACCGACTCACAAAGTCAGCGCATTTCTTGCCGATCAACATAAGATATTCATTGGAGAAATTAACTCAGTTGTACATTGGTAAAATTGTTAGACTACATGGGGTGCCCACAAACATTATTTCTGACAGAGATCCGAGGTTTACGTAGAAGTTTTGGCAGAGTCTTCAAGAAGCAATGGGGATAAAACTACGTCTGAGTTCTGTATATCACCCTCAAACTGATGGACAGTCAGAAAAAACAATCCAATGATTGGAAGATCTGCTGAGAGCTTGTGCTATATAGCAAACTAGAAGTTGGGATGAAATTTTACCATTGGTAGAGTTCACCTACAACAACAATAATCACTCAAGTATAGGGATGGCTCCCTATGAAGCTCTATATGGATGGAGGTGTAGAACGCCATTATGTTGGTATCAAGATGGAGAGCGGCTTACAGTTGGACTTGATCTTATTAAGCAGATAACTGAGAAGGTCAAGATGATTCAAGAGAAGATGCGAACGGCCCAGAGTCGATAAAAGAGTTTTGCGGACAAAAGAAGAAAACCTCTTGAGTTCGAAGAAGGAGAACATATATTTCTGGAAGTCACGCCTACGACTGGGGTCGACCGAGTTCTCAAATCTAGAAATCTCACTCCAAAATTCCTTAGACCTTATCAAATTCTTCGTCGGATAGGTCTTGTTGGCTACCAAATAGCTCTACCCCCTTTTCTCTCAAATCTTCATAATGTCTTTCATATGTCACAACTCCGAAAATACATTCCAAGCCCTGATCATGTCATAGCACCTGATTTAGTACAATTAAAGGAGAACTTGACTTATGAAACAATTCCTACGAGGATTGAGGATAGGAGAATAAAGCAACTCAGAGGGAAAGACATTACATTGGTGAAAGTGAAATAAAGGAGCAGTACCCAGAGTTGTTTTAAGGTACGAAAATTTCGAGGACAAAATTCTTATTTGTTGGGAAGAGTTGTAACACCCCAAATTTTATTTATTTTATGATAAATATTCATTTTTTTATATTTGTGATTTTTGAAAAAAAATTTGAATTTTTCTGAGAACGCGAAATATTTTAATAATATTTCTCATTTTACGTGCAAATTAAGCGGAGCCGAGAAAATGAAATATTTTTTCCGAGAACCTTGATTTGTGAAAACGTCGATGGGGGATCTTACTAAACTCGAGGCTAGACACAGTTTACGAGGTTTCACATTTTTTGAGAACATTTTATCTAATAAAATAACAAATCACTGTGTAAATTTTATCCGTCGGACAAGTAAAACTAACTTCTGTCAACTGTAACAATTGTGCATTAGATAATAGCATGTATTAAAAACTTTATCACATTATCCCAATGTAATCTACTTTAAGTCTAATTAAACCCACTTTAATTCAAATTTATTGTATTTTAATCAAAGCTTCTTTGAGAAGCTTTGACGACCAAAAGACAAGTATGCCCTTGGCTTGTTGGGGAAGCCAAAAACCTCCCCCTTCTCTCTCCCCATTGCCGCGGCAATGCTAGGCCAAAGGAGGCAAATTTTTGCCTCCTCACTTAATGTATAACACCCAAAATAATTTCTTTTCATCAAAACACTTTCTCTCTCTAGTTTTTCACCTTCAAAGTTTCTCCTCCTTCTCTCTACTCCTCCTCCTTCACTACGAAATTGCAGCCCCATTAGAGACCACCATTCTTCATCTTTTCTCTTCACCAAGCTCATTTCTACACTCACCTTCACCTTCTCTACATCTTTCATTTAAAAAGTTTCTCCAAAATCCAACCTTTCTTCCATTGTCTTCCAAGGCAAAGCTTCTTACTTTGAGGTAAAGTCTTCACTTTTCTTCTCTTTTCTCTTCATTTTCATGTTCCATGGTCTCTTTGATGACCATGGATCCATTCTTTTTCAACCATTGGTGTTGATTCATTGTCTTGAAAATCCTAGGGTTTTGAAGGCTCAAAACCAAAATCACCATGGAGCTAGAAGGAGACCATTTTCCTGATTCTTCCTTAGGTAAGAGGGAGATTACTCACTTCAACTAATTTTTGGTGGTGAGGGAACCTTGTCTGCTTGTTGATGGAGAAATCTATCTTTGTATGCTTACTTTAATTTAGTGATTGTGCATGTTTATATATTTTTGAATTTAATTGATGCTTGATTGGTGATCTTGAACATATTGGATGTGTTGAATATGCTTGATCATGTTAGGGTTGCTAAATGGAAAATTTGGAGTTTCCTACACTAATATGGTGCCCCAGTTTTGACTAGAATTTAGGGGTTTAAAAAAATTAACACACTAACAATCTGAACCGAGATGTTATCCTATGTCGCGATCAATTGTTGAGGTGCCATGTATAAGCCATTTGCGCAACTATTTTATGGGATAAAGCATACTGTTTTTAAGGCTAATGATATACTGGCATTACTCCTTGATCATTCACCCTAAAAATGTTAATGTCTAGCTCCATGGAGTAATATTTTTGGTACCTTATGCATTGTGAATTGTCAGTCTTATAATCCATTGAGCATGAGCACTTATAATTGTTCTTATTACTTCAATAATTGTCTGATTATCTGAACTGTTGTTTGCCTGTTATCGTAATTATTGTAATGAATTATTGTTCTTCTGCTTCTACTATTAATTCTAATATTGCTGTGATTAAATATATATACTGTGTTATATGTGGGCGTCCAGTGCCATTTTGTTTTCTTACTGCCTTATTGGTAATAAAAGCTGGGTGTCTCACCTCTTTCTATATTTTTATGTTTTCATATTTTGTCAATTTGTTTACTCTTGAGAAGACGAGCATAAGGAAGAGGAAACTCCTGAGTTTCCAGGTTTCTAACCTTATTACGACTGAAGCTTATCAAGGATGATGTCGCACCCTTGTGGATTTTTGGGCTACACACGGATCACTTTTCACGGAGGTCCCGATTGCTGGCACATTAATGTGCAGACGGACGACTACGTGTGCCATGGAGAGCTGACGGTGTCCTTGGCATGGGGTCGTTATGACGCCCCTATTTTTGATTTTCATGCTTTTGTCTGGTTAGAGTTTTATATGTCCGTTAAGGATATGTGGGCTGACATGTACTACACCCCACATGATGACTCTTTTCTGTCCACTGCTCGGGCTCCTGCCCATTGCTCTGTTGCTCCGATGGATGTCTCATCAGACGAAGAGGACCCTAAGGAGGACCTGGCTACGGTCCCTTCTCGTCAGTCTTAGGGGTTGATACTATTGGTAGCTACTGATGGCTAATCGTTTATCTTTTTGGGGAGCCTGACATTTTGCTGTATATGTTGGGGGTATATTTGTATAACTTTGGGTGGGTACATCTTTTACCTTTTTGTATATTTTGGGATGTAACTAAACAGGCTGATGCATATAATCTATAATTTATGTATGTATGGTTTTAAATTTTGTGTCGATTCTATTGTACTTATATGTTCTCATTATTTCCTTATTGTTGTATAAAAAAAAAGAAAGGAACAAGAGAAAAAAAGAAATGTGTATCAATATTTCAATATAAGATTATTCTATCATCTAAGAACGCAAACTAATTACTTTCGCGTTAAAAATGAACCGGGTCCAAATTAATTAACGATATTACATCTTTCCGCATTTTTACTTTCTTTATGTTTTAATTCATTATGGTGTGATGTTCCTTTTTCGCGACGTTGAGAAAAAGGGGCGTTACACAACAAGCCAAGGGCACATGAGTCATTTGGTGGTCAAAACTTCTCAAAGAAGCTTTGATTAAAATACAATATATTTGAATTAAAGTGGATTTGATTAGACATAAAGTGAATTACATTAGGATAATGTGATATGATTTTTAATACATGCTATTATCCAATGGACAATTATTACAGTTGATAGAAGTCAGTATTAATTGTCTGACGGATAAAATTTACACAGGGATTTATTATTTTATCAAATAAAATTTCTTGAAAAACATGAAATCTCATAAACTGTGTCCAGTCTCGGGTTTAGTAAGATCCTCTGTTGGCATTTCCACAGATCAAGGTTCTCGAAAAAAATATCTCATTTTCTCAGCTCCGCTCAATTTGTACACAAAACGAGAAATAATATTAAAATATTCAACGTTCTCAGAAAAATCCAGAAAAATTCTGAAAAATCACAGATATTATAAAATGAATATTTATAATAAAATCAATAAATTTTTGGGTGTTACAACTCTCCCCATTAAAAAAGAATTTCATCCTCGAAATTTTCATACCTTAGAATAATTGTGGGTATTGCTCCTTCATCTTGTCTTCTAGCTCCCACGTCGCATCTCCGATTGCTTCGTTCCATATTACTTTCACCAATGGAATGTCTTTCCCTCTGAGTTGCTTCATTCTCCTATTCTTAATCCTTACAGAAGTCGTTTCATTAGTCAAGTTTTCCTTTAATTGTACTGAATCAGGTGCTATGACATGATCAGGGCTGAGAATATATTTTCGAACTTGTGACACATGAAAGACATTGTGGAGATTTGAAAGAAAAGGTGGTAAAGCTATTTGATAAGTAACTTGACCTATATGACGAAGAATTTGATAAGGTTTAAGGAATTTAGGAGTAAGCTTTCTAGGTTTGAGAACTTGACCGACCCCAATCGTAGGCGTGACTTTCAAAAACACATGCTCTCCTTCCTCAAATTCAAGATGTTTTCACTTTTTTTCCGCATAGCTCTTTTGTTGACTTTGAGTCGTCCACATCTCCTCCTGAATCATCTTGACTTTCTCAGTCGTTTGTTGTATGAGATCAGGTCCAACGGTAAATTGCTCTTCGTTTTGATACCAACATAAAGGTGTCCTGCACCTTCGTCCATATAGAGCTTCATAGAGGGCCATCCCTATGCTCAAATGATAACTGTTGTTGTAGGTGAACTCTACCAACGGTAAAATTTCATCCCAACTTCCAGTTTGCTCTAAAGCACAAGCTCTAAGCAAATCTTCCAAGGATTGAATTGTTCTTTCTGATTGACCATCGGTCTGGGGATGATATGCAAAACTTAAGCATAACTTTGTTCTCATTGCTTCTTGAAGACTTTGCCAAAACTTTGATGTAAACCTCGGATCTCTATCAGAAACAATACTTGTAGGTACACCATGTAGCCTGACAATTTCGCCAATGTACAACTAAATCAATTTCTCCAATGAATACCTTATATTGACCGGCGAGAAATGTGCTGACTTTGTAAGTCGATCAACAATTAGCCATATCAAATCGTATCCTTTCCTGGTCTTTGGTAATCCAACAACGAAGTCCATCGCAATACTATCCCATTTCTATTCGAGAATAGATAAGGGCTGCAACATTCTTGATGGTCTTTGATGTTCAATCTTTGTTTTTTGACAAACCAGACAGGAAGATTCACATCTAGCAATATCTCTTTTCATCTTATGCCACCAAAATAACTTCTTCAAATCTTGGTACATCTTGATTATTCTAGGGTACATACTCAACTTGTTTATGTGAGCATGTTCAAGAATGTACTTCCTAAGCTCTTGATCTTTAGACACACAGACTCTACCTTGGAATCTTAAAATTCCATCGTGTCCTTCCTCTAATGTTGATACACCACCCTGCTTCATCAGCTCCCTTTCCTCTTGTAAGAACTTGTTAACTTTCTATTTCTCTCTGATGTTATGCCTTGTTTCAATAGCTCATTCTTGTCTTGTAAAAATATGTCACTTTTCTACTTCTCTTAAATCTTTCCCAACAGATCATTTGAAATAGTAACCATATTTAGACATACCTCATTCAGTGTCATTTCCAATTACAACCACCTGTCTTTGAATTACTCTATTAATTCCTTCTTCTTAACCATCATAATGAAGGTATTAAGTAGTTTCTGGTTCAAAGCGTCTGCTATGACGTTTACTTCTCTAGGATGACATTGAAGCTAGAAGTCATACTTCTTCAAAATTTCTAGTGACCTTCTCTATCTCATGTTTTGCTCCTTTTCATCGAATAGATACTTCAAGCTCTTGTGTCTACCAGAGGTGTTGAACGTAGCAAGCGTCTCCATATTCTCAGAGCAATTACAATTGCAGTTAATTCCAAGTCATGAGTTGGGTAATTCTCAATGCACCCTCAACTACCTTGAGGCGTAAGTCACAACCTCCCAACTTTGCATGGACACACATGCTAGACCTCGATGCAAAGTATCTCGAAACACTTCAATGGTTACTTGGGATCAAATAGAACCAAAACTGGTGAGTAGTCGAATATCCCTTCAACCCTTGAAATCTTTCTTCACATGTGTTGGTCCATAGAAAAGTTTGATTCTCTTCTTGTAGGCTGAGTAAGACATTCTACTATCTTGGATAATCCATCGACGCTCCTTCGATAAAAGCCAACTAACCTTGCAAGTTACTAAGGTATTATGGTCTCTAGTCTTTCCCATTGTAAAATTGCTTAAACTTTTGACGGACTCACAGTAGTTTCCTTCATTCGTAATTTTATGATACAAAAGTATAACCTCCTCAAACTAGAATTTGCACTTGGATAATTTAGCATATACTTCTTTTCATTTAAAGTCTGGAAAACTATATCGAGATATTCAACATGTTCCTCCATATTTTCGAGAATAGATTAGAATGTCATCGATAAGGATAACGACATATCTATCTAGATAAGGACAAAAGATTTAATTCATGTGATCCATGAATACGACAGGAGCATTTGTCACTTCGAACGGCATCATGAGATACCCATAATGTCCAAAGCGCGTTCAAAAAATCGTTTTGGGAACATCCTCAACTTCCCACAAATTCAATGATGACCAAAACGTACATCTATCTTGGAGAAAACAACAACTCCCTTCTCATTGATCCATCAAATCATTTATCTTCTTCTGAAGATACTCATCCTTGATCGTAATCTTTTTCAATTGACAACAGTCCATATCTCACCGAGAAGTTCCATTCTTCTCCTTAATTGACGACACTGTAGCTTATCATAAGAAACTCATTGACTATAAGAGTGACATTTATATTCCCCTTGCTTTTATCCTCCAAAGAAGACATTTACATGTATCCGTGGGCTCCTTTTCCTTACAAAGCTTCAACTTTGTTGGACGTTACAAACTCAAAAGTCCTAGTTTCGGGAACCACCGATGTTTTCATTAAAACAATCTAGCAAAATATAACTAGAAAATTACCAACCCATTCCTAAAATTATGAACTCTAATAGGTGTGATCTTAGGTAAGAAAGACAAATCAACAGAAGATTCGATCTTTAGTAGAAACAGGATAGATTAAACAAACTTAAGTATCAACGACAAGTCTTAGTAACAAAAGTAGAAATAACTAGGTCAAAGATAATGAAGACACAGGTGAATCCAAATGATCCACACGGTCATATGCTATAAAGAAATGGGTTGCCCCCAGAATTATACAACACTGTTATGGGATCGTCACTTGAGGCATAATCTCCATTGTTTAGATCTTTAGATTTAGAGGCCTCAGCTTCACTTAGGGTATAAACTCTGCCTCTTGCTTGTGGTTTTGTAGCTCTTGCAGTATTGACTGTTGGCTCTGCCTTGGCTTAGTTACAGTCATGGGAAACAAGTTTAGGCTTCCCGCACCTAAAGTAAATAATTCTTTCAATTGTGCAATCCTTTATTGGGTGCTCATTTTCACACTTGAAACAGACTACCCTCTTGATCTTTCACTCCATCGTTAAGTGGTTCTTTCCACATTTCTTACATCTTGGTAAAAACGTCGCAGTCTGGTTAGAACTATGGCCACTAACACTTCCTCCATAAGCTGGACATTGTTGTTGCTTCCCTGATAATCGTGAATATGGTTTCCACTTAAACTAATTAACCTTTCTATTATTCCTCCTTTGGAATCAGGGCAGTCCAAAGTTACCCCAAGATTGACCTTCTTCCAACAGATTCTGAACTTCAACTTCCGATTCTCGTTGTTGTGCAGCCCTCTGATCTTGGTGAGTTGTTACATCAACTATCCTTTGCATTTCTTCTGCAGTCGTAGTCATACTTCTATTATTTCCTCCTGCGTTCACATGCGTACGTCTACCACGAGCCATTGTCCTTGTATGTCTACCGTGAGCCATTGACTTTCTTCGAAGATGGACAAAACATGACACAAGAAAAGCAAAGGTAATTATTTCAAATAGCATTGTCTCCTTTCGGAAACCAAACACAAAGAATCACACATTTCAAACAAGATAAGTCCAACCCATGAATCATGACAGTCTCCAACTCGAACTTCTTCATTCTGCCTTTTATGGCGCAACCTCTTGCAAGTCTTCAACTCTCAAACAGCTTCTTAAACCAAACTTACACCAGTTATTCCTTTCTCCAGAAGATCAGTTCTCCAAAACCTCTTGATCTCCTTACTAAAGATCACTTATTCTCCTAATACAGTATGCCTAGGTGAAGTCATAGTTTCATGTACACACATAACATTATATATTGAGTAGGCCAATTCTCAATATCATGCAACTGTATAATAGTAGCTACTAACATTCAACCTACGGCAAGCCATGCATTCCTTTCCCATCATCTCAATCAAGAGACAAGGAAGTGCACAACATGCAAAAATTCTAATATGCCTAAACATAGAAAGTCCATACCTTGGCTCAACAGGATGAACTGCTCTGATACCACCTAGTGTAACACCTCTAGATCTAATAACTATGACACAATTGTCATTACACCACAGTCACTAAATCCAGGCGTGTCACATCTCAAAACAATATTTTCAAAAATGTCCATTTCCATTATACATAAATAGAAAATATGAGCCCCAAATGAAATATATTTAGTACCCAACCACATAAAATACAACCACTAGAGGAAAAAAAAACATATTCCATATATAATTATATTTATCCTTGACACAAGCACTGGTAACACGAAACATAATACTTACATATTCAAATAAAAGGTAACGGGTACAAAAGCACTAAAGGGGGAAAGTAGTAACCCTGGGATACATACTACTAGCAGACAAACCTGCAACCCCATGTATATATATATGTGACACTCAGAGTCTTAGTCGACAAGTTAGGCATCAATGCCCCTATGAAGTTGCACCCGTATGTAACTGAAAATCTCATTCAAATGCCATCTCGAAAATAATGAATTGACCTAATCCAATCAACAAGGGTATGGTCCCTTTTCATCTTCTTCACGATTTTTTATCAAATATAAATATAAAACAGAAATACAGGGATACAAAAAAGAGGTGAGACACCCAGTATTCAATACCAATACGGTAGTAAGAAAACAGAACGGTGCAGGACGCCTACATAACATTACAACATATATATTCATCAACAGTAATAAATAGATTAACAGTAAGAGAAGAACAACAATAAACAGTAATATGAATCAACAATAAAAGATAAACAATAATAGTATCTTAAGCAATCAACAGTTCAATCATCAGACAATTATTGCAGTATTAAAAGCAAATTGTTTAATAGTCATAAGTACTCATGCTCAATGAAATATAAGACTGACAATGCACAATGCATATGGTACCAGATTCCTACTCCATGGAGCTAGACATCAACATTTCAGAGAGAATGATCAAGAAGTCATGCTAGTATCTCGTTAGCCTTAAAAATAGTGTGCTTCATCTCATAAAAATATTTACGCAATATGGCTTATACATGGCACCTCAACAGTTGATCACGATATAGGACAGTGTCTCAGTCTGGATCGTTGGTGTGTTTGCATTGGTCTATCCCACGGCCCCAGTGGAGCTACCACTGTCTATTGTGAGACACCCGCACCCCGACGTCCCCAAGGTCAACCACTATGACCTTACGCTTAGTCTACTCGTACCCATACAAAGGTGTTATTCAATCTCCTAGGCATACATCGCCTTCTCAACAAGGTCCAACGGACATCACATATGCATGACGACTCAATTTACATCATGTATGTGTATCAATGATATGTTCCTCATAAACAGAGCATCATATGCATACTTGTCATCAAGGCATTTCTCACAAAACATAGCACAATGGCATATAGACAATGCTCAATCATATCATGCCGTAAATTTTATCAAGTACACATCAATAAGTACGTAGTCCCTCATATGGACTCACAATAGCATAGAACCAATTCTTAATATCAACATATACATATAGGATTTAACAATTATCATGACTTCATATTATGGAATCCAACATTTCCAACATCTTAAATCTTGATCAATTTGAGAATTTTATGTTAAGAAACCCTTAGAAACCATGGCTCCCATAAGAGTTATTGCTCAATTTAATTCTTCCATCTCATTATGAATTGTATATGTCTCTAAGTCCTTAATTCCCAAGGATGCACCAAGGCATCACTTGGACCCAAAATTTCCTTTAAAAAAACATGGCCTTCCTAGGTCATCAAGATTCCAAATTTCCTTTCATATTATGCATTGGTCACTTAATACCTAATCACTTAAATCTTATTTCACTCAAAATCAATCCAATCCCTTAAAATCCATGACCAAAACTGTGGCCTCTCCTTAGGGTAGCAAACCCCCAAACTTTTCCATTTACTAAATCTAGCATTATCATTCAACACTTAATCACATAAGCTTCATTTTATTTGTATACAAAATCAAATTCACATCCCAAAACTTTTGTCAAAAACCGTGACCTTCATAGGTGATAGGGAACCCTAGATTTTTCATTCATCCAATCCATCATTATCAAGGCATTTATACAATCAAACTTTAATCTTAATCAAGATCACACAAAACATAAAAATCAATCAAACCAAGTAAACATCCAAGATGGATTTCTCCATCCACAACCACACAAAAGTCTTCTCACCACCAATAATGGTTGAAGTGAGTAGATCTCCCTCTTACCTAAAGGAAGAACATGAAAATGGCCTCCTAGTTGCTTCTTGGTGGTTTCGGTTTTGGGGTCCAAAAACCCTAGAAATTTCAAACACAAATAATCAACACCAAGCGTAGAAAAAGATGGATCTTTGGTCTCCAATGAGACCGTGGAACACGAAAATGAAGAAAAGGAAAATAAAAAATGGTAACTTTACCTTAAAGTTTAAAGCTTGGTCTTGGAAGACAATGGAGGAGATGATGAATTTTGAAGAAATTTCTAAATTGAAAGTGTAGAGGATGATGAGGGGAGTGTAGAAATGATGTTGGTGAGGTGAAAAAGAGAAAGAAAATGGTCACCAATGGGCTGCCAAAACTGTGAGGGAAGGAGAAGAAGAAGAGAGAAGGTGGGGAGAAATGAAGATGAAACTTGAGGAGAGAGAATGTGTAGGATGAAATGAGAGATATTTTGATAAAATGTGTTAAGTGGGGGAATAAATTTTTGCTCCCCTTGGGCATGCATTGCCGTGGCAATGGGAGAGAGAGAAGGGGAAAATTGGCTTCCCCAACAAGACAAGGGCACATTAGTCATTTGGCGGTCAAAGCTTCTCAAAGAAGTTTTGATTAAAATATAATATATTTGAATTAAAGTGGATTTGATTAGACATAAAGTAGATTACATTAGGATAATGTGATAGGATTTTTATTACATGCTATTATCCAATGGACAATTGTTACAGTTGACAGAAGTCAGTATCAATTATTCGGCAGATAAAATATACACAGCGATTTATTATTTTATCAGATAAAATTTCTCGAAAAATGTAAAATCTTGTAAACTGTGTCCAATCTCTGTTTAGTAAGATCTCCTGTCGACATTTCCACAGATCAAGGTTCTTGGAAAAATATCTTTTTTCCTGGCTCCACTTAGATTGCACATAAAACGAGGAATAATATTAAAATATTTCGTATTCTCAGAAAAATCCAAAAAAATTCCCAAAAATCACAAATATTATAAAATAAATATTTGTAATAAAATAAATAAATTTTGAGGTGTTACACTATGGACTTGTTTACCTATGTTTGATTTAAGCATATGAACTTTTGGACATGTTGATGATAGAGGTCGTGAGCCTTGGAATGCTTTTAAACTAAGTTGACATGTCCTTTTGCTATGGCCGTGGACCTTGGAACATTGAAAATATTTTGTCTTAAAGATAAGACAAAAACTTTAAAGACAAAGTTCCTTTGGATAGCAAGACATGAAGATAGGTGAGGAGTAGATTGGGAGGGTGCTGAAAACCCTTTGGGAGTAACAGGCCATTGTGACTCCACGAGTTCGGGTAGGACTTTGAGTTTTGCCGTGGAGATTACTTCCGGAAATAGAGTTATGTCTGACAAACCCTTTTTTCTCCAAGGTGAATGGAGAACGTGCAGAGGTGATAACTCCATAGAATGTAGTTATTTTTGCCCTATTTCTATGCATTCTGAGTGCTTTGTCCTCGTTGTCATGCTTTATTGGAAGGCTTTAGCCTCATTTTCATGTAAAATCCATGTTGACGTCTTCCTCTCTAATCTAGCTAAAATTCTTCATAATCTTTGATTTGATTGAGCTTGATTATATTTGTATTTGACTGGGTGATTTCTCAATTGCAGGGTAAGCCCAAAAGAACTAACTTGACGCAAGTAAAGGCCATGCATTGGAAGAGAAATCACAAGACAAGTTGTAGTATATCACGCCACGATGCTGGCAAGCTTACACTGCGACGTCCTACTCTCTGACTGTGCACCCCGTCAACTAGAGACTTTAATGCCACGGTGCAAGGAAGTGAATGTCGCGGTGCTGGTGCCCTAATTTTTGTGTGCTGCGACACGTGTTGTGTAACGTCGAGGCGTGAAGAGTGAAATCTATTGGCCTATAAATACCTTTTGAATATATTTCAGTCTCTTTCCGTGACTCTCCGAGTTTTCTTTCTTTCTTGGAGAACCTAGTAGCTAGATCTTCATTTATGGGCTGAAAGAGAGTTGAAGGAGCCTAGATCGGAGGTTATCTTCATCTTGGTGGAAGATTCAACCTTCAAGGCTCACCCCATTGGGCTTCATCTTCCATTATTTCTTCTTTCTCTCTTCCCTTTATCTTGAATATGAATTTATGTAATACATTTTCGTATTCAAAGAGTAGCTAAGTTGTGTATAGGGTATTCTTTGGATTCCCCTGTGAATATTGATTGATTTGCACTCTTTTGACCTTATATGAATTATTTGGGTTTTGTTTTATCATAATGTGCTTAATGCTCTCACTTGTTTGATCAGCATTTAGGTGATTTGATGAAATCTAATAAGCCTAGACATAGGACTTTGGATTTTA
Source organism: Ormosia emarginata (assembly GCA_029884605.1). Taxonomy (NCBI): domain Eukaryota; kingdom Viridiplantae; phylum Streptophyta; class Magnoliopsida; order Fabales; family Fabaceae; genus Ormosia; species Ormosia emarginata. The sequence goes on along the minus strand of JAQQTP010000049.1, from coordinate 273,338 downwards.
GATCATACATATGGTAAATGCATGTTCGATTTCACTCCAATGGCGGGGTAGATTGATTCACTAATAGGATAAACATATACCTCTTAGTCATGTATAGTCATAGTTGAGAATCGATCTTAATGCTTGTTGTTTGCTCTGGTTCTCATGGACACATAGTGAACTAGGTAAATGACATAGGGTTAATCAACCTAGACATAGGCTTTTAACTAAGTTAGTTTCTCAAGCTAACCTAATCTAATTGTTTATATTGCTTTAACGGATTGCATGTTATCAATTAAAGTAAGGGGTGAAAAAGGATTCCTTATTATCTCAACTATATCTTTATCTTTTCTTTATGCTTTGTAGTTTAATTACTCAAACCCTTTTCCAATTTACGTTTGCTTGAATAGAATTAGTTAAGTTGTAGGTCAATATTTAGCCTTAGAAAGTAACCATATTCCTTGTGGGAACGATCTCTACTCATCATTTTTTATTACTTGAGCGACCTGTGCACTTGTGTAACACCCCAAATTTCCTAACTAGTTGACAGTAATTTTAACAGTTAACAAAATTTTACTGTTTAGTGATTTCTATGCATTGTAAAATTATTTTGATTATTTCATCAGTGTATTTGATCGTTTTGAGTGATTTACTCCATGTCAAGAAAATAATAATTTTCGGGCCCGAGAAAAATCTTTAAGTATTTATTTCTCTTGACTGTTAATTATTTTTAACAATCTGACTTGATTTTCATACGTTTTTTAATATTTATGATTTTTGTGGATGATTATAAATTTTTATGGTTATCTGGTGGTTTTTGGGCTGTTTGTGGGCCCCAGTGGTCCTACGTGGGCCTGGGGTGAGTCCCAAAACATGAAAATTTTTTTACGTAAAGAAAAATTTGTACTGTTTAGATGGAGACAGGGAATCTTACTAAACCTGAATCCGAAAACAGTTTCTAAAATTTTATTGTACTGTGTTTTGTACTGTATTTAATTATCGGGCGATAAAAATACAGTAAATATATTCTTTCATGGGGTTTTAGCAGATAAAAATAGAAATTATACTGCTTAAGTCTACAATAGTGGTTATGACAGCTTTTGACGGACCAATAGGAAACAAGTTTAATTCTTTAGACGGACCAATAGGAAGCAAGTCTAATATTGAAGACTTTGATATCAATCGTCGATTTTATCATCGGTGTAGGATTAGTCTAATAAAATGGCTATGACCATTTATAACCGTTGGATTTAGATTTAAATCAAGGGAGGAAATTTGATCTTATAAAGTGGCTAGGACCATTTGTGACCATTGGATTTGGATTTAAATCAACGGTGGAGATGGATCATTTATGACCATTGGATTTGGATTTAATCAATGGTGGAGATTTGGTCTTCTAAAATGGCTATGACTAATTATGACTCTTGGATTAAAAGTAAGAAGGAGTAATCTTGACCCTTCATTTTTGGAGATGGATCTAATGGCCAAGATTTCAAGGAGAAAGATCTAATGGCCTAGATTAAGTCTTCTAATCAAAAGTCTACCTAAATCCTAACCATTGATCTAATCAATAGCTTAAATGGCTCTAAATGGTGGCTAGAAAAGATGACAACTTTATAAATGCATAATGCATGGAGGGGAGATGGTTTTGTGCTTGTTTTAGGAGTTAAAGGAAAGTTTGAAGACCATTATTAGTGGTCTTGGTCAATTATGCATCATTATTGATCATTTTGCACTCTTAGGAGAATGCATGGAGGGGGGGACGGTTTTGGTGCATGCTTAAGGGCTTAGATAGGTTTCAAGACCATTATTAGTTGTCTTGGTCACTTATTGATCATTCTTGATCATTTCCTTCAAGCAAACTCTTAGAAAAATTTCTTTCCTTCTCCTTCAAGCTAGCTCACGGCCATGACCTCAAATTCTACCCTCCATCACTCAAAAATTTTATCCAACCTTATTTCTTGAATCCTTACCTTATTCTAAGAACATCTCTAGTTAAGTGTTTTCACTAAATCATTCATCTTGAGCTTCAAATCCAAGCTTCAAGTTTCTACCAAAAATGGTAAAGTTCATATTTCTTCACCTAAGCTTTTATGTTTTGATTTTCTAAGCCATGCTTGAACCATGGTTTACCTATTCTTTCACTTGTTATTGATTTTAAGATTTGTTTATGATTTTTAGGGATTTTCCAAGGAGCTCCATGAAATTGAAAGGAAGGGAAACCAAGTGTTTTCACTTCATTCTTTACCTTAACCAAGTTTAAGAAACCTTTCCTCACAAAAAACAAAAATTTCATCTTTGTTCTTCAAGAAACACCATTCGGCCATACCACCCAAAATCACCATCCAATCTATTTTAATTTCATCCAACCATAGATCTTAAATCTACATGATATTCTAAGCAACTTTCATGTTGGAGACTTTCTCTAAATCATTCATCTTCAACCTTGTTCATCAAGCTAAAGATTGAAGCTTTATTGGTGAAGTTTATTAATCTTCACTTTTCTTTTGATTTTCAAGATTCTAAGTCATGTTTGATCCATGGTTTATCTTGTTCAAGCTTGATTTACTAATAAATATATGTCTTGTTTTGTATTTGAGAAGCCCTTGGTGGTGAAGGACTTGGAAAGAGAAGCAAAACAAGGAGCTTTTGAGGATCTTCAAGAGGTAAGAGAGAGATTAACTAAGTACGGTGGTGAGAGATGGTTTGTGCATTTGATGGATGGTGAATCCATGTGAGGATTCATATCTATGGTCATGTAATAATTTGTGGGTGTTTATATGCTTTGATTATTTGCCTATGCTTGGTATGATTTGCATGATTTATTGCTTTGATTATGGCATGCTTGTGATATATATTTGAATATGTATGTGTATGCCATGATTTGATGATGGAAAGAAAATTGATTTTTGGTTCCAAAGACCAAGAGAATTTCGGCCATGACACCTCAAAATAGGTGCTCATAAATTAATATTTTCATGATTGATAAAATTGGATGATTAGAAAAACAAGGAAAATAAACAAAGGGTTTGTTTTTCAAGAAGTATTGTTCATGGTTTTGAGAAGGATTTTTATTGATTTATTTTGTGTAAAAAGTTTCTAAGCATTTTACTAAACAAGAGTTTTAAATGAAAAGAGCAATGAGTTGATGATTTTAAGGATTTGCAAAGAAAGTGAAAAATGAAAATGAACAAATGATTTGATTTCAAAAACCAAGTGCTCACGATTTTTGTTAAGGAATTTTTAATGGTTTTGTTTGTGTAAAACCATATTGACTTAGAAGGAAAAATATTTGATGATTTAAATAATCAAGTACAACAATTTTGAAGGCTTATGAATGCCTTGATTTTATGAAACAAAGTGATTTTCAAGTGGAAATATAATTGATTTGGTATAAGAAATTTGGAAAGGGAATCAGAGTATTTTATCACTTGAGAAATGAATTTCAGTATGTAAATGGAAAAGAGAGGTTCAAACACACCTCAATTTATTATAAAGAGAATTGATTTTAAAATTAATTTGAGAAAAATGGATAATATATTAGCGATTTGATATTTTCTAACGTGTAACTCATCCTTTGGGTTTTGGAGAGCGTTAGTAATTTTTAAAGTTTGAAACATTGATTTAATTTAATGGAATTATGAATTTGTGGAATAAATTGCGAAAAGGATTTTCTTGAGTAAGAAAATGTGAAAAATAATGTGAGTAGTCATATTATTTTGAGAAAGGTTGAAATGGAATTTTTGAAGGTTGATAAATATTTTTTGTAATGGAATTATGGTGAAAAATGATTTACGTAACTTAAAAACGTGATTTTTAAGCTACGCGATTTGAAAAACGTTTAAATATTTTCACGCGATTTGAAAAACGTTGAAATATTTCTACGTAATTTGAAAAACATTTAAATATTTTTACATGTTTGAGATATTGTTGAAAAATCACTACGTGATTTATAAATGGTGGAATATTTTTACGTGATTGAGAAAACGTTGAAAAATCATTACGTGATTTGAAAATACAACGGAAATGTTGTAAAATTTTGAAAACGTAACAAAAATGTTACGTGATTGTGAAAATACGACGAAAGTGTTTTATGACTATGAAAACGCGAAATATGATTTTGCTGTTGAAAATATAGTACGATTACTGTTGGGCCAATGTGTGGGCCCTGATTATGAGATAATGAAATTAAAACTGAGAATGGGCTAATGTGTGGACCCTGAATATGAAAGTGTGAATTTTGCCTATGATTGACATTGGTGCTTTGAACATGCATTGGAAATGAGGAATTTTGCCTGTGATTGGCATTGGTGCATTGAACATGCATTGGAAAGATATGCATTGAGGCATATGATGATTTTGAATTAAAGAAAAAATTAATAGCTGATGCTATTGGGACCCTTGTGGTTAAAGAGGGAATGTGAATTGATAGTGAGGTCTATGATGGATCTTGGGGTGCGTCGAGGCGCGGTGGTCGACCAGTGGATATTTTTCTGTGGGCTACGGCTGGACCATATGTCACTTGGCGATGCAGTCCGTTGCAACGCATTGACGATACCTAACAAGAACACGATTCTTTTCAAAAGCTGGACATTTGTCTGTGGGCTAATCTGGAAGATTGTCTTTGGGCTAAGGCTGACAATTAACATAGCATTCTTCTCGAAATTGTGAAAACTTCCATGGAGTAGGACATTGAGTCTACATGCATAACATATGCATAACTCTAAGTATCTATATCTGCATGATATAATAATTGTGGAATATTGGATGATGATGATGATAATCATGTTGATGACATTATTGTGATTATTGTGTGATGATAATAATGTTGATGGCATGATGATGATAGTTGATTAATATTGAGTGCATTATTGGAATTATGGTTTGATATATCTGTATGATATGTTGTTTGTGTTATCTCTATGCTACCATGTTGGTATTGGCGTAGGTGATCTCACCTCTTTGTTATATTATGTTGTTGTGCTTGTATTGGTAAAAAATTATATAATAGATGGAACGAGTTGTCTTAGACATATGGGTGATAAATACTCTAAGATCAAAGACAACATCAGAGAATGACCATTCCAGATTCGATAGTGTGAAGGGTTTACAAGGAACAGATGTCTGATGCATCAAGATGGATACAAGAAGAAATAAGTATGTTAAGTTTTCTCGTTAGTGTTGTACCATGCTATTAAGTAGGACCTGTGATGGGGTTTGCTACTGTTAAAAAAAAAGAGTCTGTTGGTTTTATATTTCTCTTTAAATTGTTAAATATTAATTAGTGTCAATATTGTATATTCGTAATACTTATGGATTTCAGTAAGTTTATGTTTCTGTCTTCAGCAAGAAAAGAAATTTTAAAACTCGCCCTTTTATGAAATCATTTTCAGATTGGGAGTTAGTAGTCAGACCTGTGATGCCCTAAGGAGGGTGTTACAACTTGCGGTTAGCAAAAGGTGTTACTCACCAATTCAAGGTTGGGTAACACACTAACAAGTTTTTGGCGCCGTTACTTGGGACTACAGTTAATTTATGTATTGGTAATATTAATATTGAGTTTTATTAGTTCCAATTCAAGTATTTTCTTTAATTATATTTGATTTAATATTTTATTCTTTTGTGAATAAGGTACCATCAATGGTGGAAAACAATGATCATACGAGGCCTCTGAGGGAGTTTGCTAATCCTCAAAAGGAAAATCTCCAATCAAGTATTAGATGGCCTCTTATCCGATCAAATAATTTTTAGATCAAACTAGCCATTATCCAAATGATTCAAATATGTGTACAATTTAGCAGTTTACTGAATGAAGATCCTAATGCACATTTGTCAAACTTTCTAGAAATCTGCGACACCTTCAGACACAATGGAGTCTCAGAAAATGCCATTCGCCTCAGGCTCTTTCCCTTCTCTCTCAAGGATCGAGCCAAAAGTTGGTTGCAGTGTCTACCTGCGAGATCTATAATTACTTAGGCAGATATGTGCAGAAAATTCCTCAATAAATACTTTCCTCCGGCCAAGACTACTGAGTTGGTGAATGACATCACTTCATTCACCCAGTCAGAACCTAAATCCTTGTACGAAGCCTGGGAGAGGTACAAGCATCTGCTTAGAAGGTGCTCACATCATGAAATTCCTCTATGGCACTAGATTTACTCCTTTCATAAAGGACTACTACCTCACCATTATCCAATTGTGGAGTAGCTGCAGGTGGTTCATAATTGAGTAAATCTTTCAATAAAGCATACTACCTGTTGTAAGAATTGACCGCCAATAGCTACCAATGGCCTTCACTAAGAAACACTCAAAGGAAGGTAGTTGGAGTTAATGACGTGGATGTATTTACATCTTTGTCGGCTTAGGTGGCATCATTAGCAAACAAGTTTGACAGTTTGGGTACAGGCCCTAATCAAAGCCCCTTCGTGTTGTGTGACCGGTGTAGGAACAATCATGCCAACGATAGTTGCCCATCTACTTTAGAGAGTGTTCAATATGTGGGAAACTATCATCCACCTCAAAATAACTCCTACTCACAGTAGTATAATCTTGGGTGGGGAAACTACCCTAATTTTTCATGGAGGGATAACCAAGGGCCAGTATTTTCATCTACTGGCAATGAGAGACCATCGTATCCTCCTGGTTTCTCATTACAAGCAAGGCCACCTATATAAGAAAGGAAGCCAACATTGGAAGACATGTTCATGCAATTCATAGTGAAAACTGATTCGTACATGACTAAAACCGATGCTCATCTGACTAAAAATGATTCTCTTCTTCAGAGCCAAACATCTTCAATCAGGGATCTTGAAACTCAAGTGGGGCAGCTAGCCAATGCTATGAGCAATAGGCTCCCGGGGACGTCTTCAAGTGATGATAGGGAGACCTCCCACAAGCATGCTTCCCCAAGTTGAAAAAGTAGAAAAATGTCTGCCTGGACTATAAAAAAGGCACCATTTTGGATATACCTACCTATATGTGTTTAATTCTTATGCTGTGAGTCTAGTGTGTAGTGTATTTCATTTTGATAATTAATGCTATTTTGTTGTTGCATGCATGTGTTAAATTTGCTAAACAAATTTTATAAGTGGTTGAGGCCTCATTGAGGCATTTTTGGGTGTTGTGTGATGTTTGTTGCAGAATTTTGCTGACAGAGCTCTCACGCCGCGACGCTCGCTTTGTTGCGATACGGCATTTTGGTCTCTGCCCCTATCAGGGTGTTGAGATAGAGAGCATAGCACCACATCGTGGGTTGTGCACGCCGCGGCATCCTGTAAAAAAAGAAAAAAAGAAAAAAATAGAATAGTCTATTCGTAAATGCAGACCGTGGCATTATAAGTGCGTTTTGCTTAAATTCACCTTCCCCATCTCTGCATTTGCTCCCTAAATTTTCCCCTCACTCTCTCTTCCCCCACACTCTTCCATCTCTATTGTTGTGCATCCCAATGCATCTCATTTCACTTTCCATCTACAGGTCTATATACTATCAACATGGCACCAAAAAGGGTCAGAGGCGAGACTAGTGGACAATGTAGGGAGCCATCTCCTCCCCAAGAGTATGACAAAACTAGATTTATATCTATTGAGGCACATGAGCGCTTTGGGACTTTGGTCTCGAAGAATGTCATGGTTGAGAGGGGCTTCACTTTTAAGGGATCCATACAACCTAACATAGAGGCTACCATTCAGCACTACCAATGGGGGGAGTTCGCCAAACACCCCAGCAGGGGCCTAGTTTCCATGGTTTGCGAGTTTTATGCAAGCCTCGCATTCAAGCACTAAGACTCCACCACCGTTGTGCGGAGACGCCGAGTGTCCTTTTCTCTTGATTCCATCCAAGTGGCTCTAATGTTGCCTCCCCATCCATTGCATTGTGATTATCAAGAGTTCATTAAATGAGAGCCGATGGAGGGGATCAACCTATAGATTGTCACCACTCGTATCTACACCACTGAGTCACAGTCGGTCGCTTGGACTATGTCTCAATAGGGTCAAGCGTGCTACTTCTCTGTTTCTTGCTTGGCTCCTGAGGCCAAGGCCTGGTACCACTTCATTTGTACCAAGATTCTACCCACCGACAACTTGTCAGAGGTCATGTGTGATAAGGCTATCATGATCTACTCAATTATTGAGCAGCGATCGATTAACGTTGCTAAGATTCTTTACATGCAGCTGCAAAGACCAACTATGAAGCCATGCATTCTTTTCTTCCCCTCCCTCATCCACAGGTTATGCTAGAGGTACGGTGTGCCCACCGATCCCCATGAGGAGCTCACTGACATCAAACAACCTATCAATGAGTACTTAATTGGGAAGGTTGGTGCAGCCCCACCAGCAGTAAAAATGCCTCACAGAGCCCCGAGGTGGGCTCAAAGAGTAGCCCCTGAGGCCCAACCTCCCCAAGAGGTGGATGATGTGCGTGCAGAGCTTCGTCAAATCGCCCCCATGCAGACATACACTGTAGAGACCATTAGATGGCTGGTGGAACGCCTCCAGATCTCCACCCATCACTTCCCCATCCCACCATACCCACCCTTTGATGGTGCGTGTAACACCCCAAATTTTCGTATCTCTTAAACAGTAATTTTGACAGTTAACAAAATTTTACTGTTTAGTAATTTCTGTGCACTATAAAATTATATTGATTATTCCATCAGCGTATTTAATTGTTTTGAGTGATTTACTCTGAGTTAGGAAAATAAAAATTTTCAGGTCAGAGAAAACTTTACGTAATTTAATTTTTACCATTAGGTAATTATTTTACGTAATCTGATTTGATATTTGTGCATTTTCTAATATTTGTGATTTTTGTGGATGATTATGAAATTTTTTTTACTGTTTGTGGGCCCAGGGGGGTGTATGTGGGCCCAGGTGATCTTACGTGGGCCCAGGTGGGTCCCGCAAAGCAAAAATTTTTCTACGCATAGAAAAATTTGTACTGTTTAGACAGAGACAGGGGATCTTACTAAACCTGAATCCGGAGACAGTTTTAGAAAATTTTCTTATACTGTGTTTGGTACTGTATTTAATTATCAGGAGATAAAAATATAGTAAATATAACCTTTCGTGGAGTTTTAGCAGATAAAAATAGAAATTATATTGCTTAAGTCAACCTTGGTGGTTTGGATATCCACCATTAATTTAATTAATGATGGAGACTTGATCTTGATTTAATCAACGGTGTAGGATAAGTTTAATAAAATGGCTATGACCATTTATAACCATTGGATTTGGATTTAATCAATGGTAGAGATTTGGTCTCAAAAAGTGACAAAGACCATTTATAACCATTGGATTTAGAAATGATGAAGGGTGGAGAATTGGTCTTGTAAAGTAACAAGGACCATTTATGACCATTGGATGAAGATTTAATTAATAGTGAAGATTTAGTCTTAAAAAGTGACAAAGACTAATTATGACCCTTGGATTAAAAGTTAGAAGGAGTAGTCTTGACCCTTTATTTCGGAGACACATCCAATGACTAGAATTTAAAGGAGAAAGATCCAATGGCCTAGATTAAGTCTTCTAAAAATCAAAAGTCTACCTAAATCCTAACCATTGAATTAATCCATGGCTAGAAATGCTTTAGATGATGGCCAATAATGATGACAACTTCATGAATGCATTAGGAAGAGGGGGGACAGTTTTGGAGAATGCATAGGAAGGAGGAGACAATTTAGAGTAGCCTTTTTAGGCCAGAGAAAAAGTTTGAAGACCATTCATTACCTATCTTGATCAATCTTCATCATTCATTGATTTTCCAAAAGCAAGACTTAGCAAAATATATTCTCTTCTTTCTCTCCATATGAGCTACGGCCATGCACTCCAAAGAAGACCAAAATTTTTGGTTTCTATCATTTGTATCATAATTGCTTTCTATTCATCATCTTCTCCAAAGCAAAATACAAAAAACTCTATTTTCTTCTCCAAGAAACACCATTCGGTCAACACCTAGAAACCATGTCTCCAAGCTTCTAAAATTTCATCTAAACACACTTCCTAAACCTAAACACCGTTCTAAGAACATCTCTAGTTATGAGTTTTTCCAAAATCATTCATCTTGAGCTTCAAATCCAAGCTTCAAGTTTCTATCAAAAATCAAAAATTCCATCTTTGTGCTTGAAGAGAAACCATTCAGTCAAGACACTTAAACCACCATCCAATCTCTTTTAATTTCATCCAACCATAGATCTTGAATCTATATGATGTTCTAAGCAACTTTCATGTTGAAGATTTCCTCTAAATCATTCATCTTCATGGACTTTCTTCAAGATCAAAGTTATTGGGTTTTTGAGGTGAAGTGTAAGGAAACTTCATTTTCTTCTCTCTTTTTCATGATCTAAACCATGTTTGATCCATGGTTTTCTTAATCAAGCATACTATACTAATTTTTATGTATTTTGTTTTGTATTTGAGAAGCCCTAGGTGATGAAGGACTTGGAAAAAGAAGTAAAACAAAGAGTTTTTGAGGATCTTCAAGAGGTAAGAGGGAGATCCATCTCACCAACCAAGCATGGTGGTGAGAGATGGTCTTATATTTGATGGATGTTGAATCCATGTGAGGATTCATATCCATGGTCATGTAATAATTTATATGTGTTTATGAGCTTTGATTAATTGCCTATGCTTAATATGCTTTGCATGAGTTTATGATTTTGATGGTATGCTTATACTATGCATGATGATAATATGGCATGTTTTTTATATATCTATATATATATATATATATATATATATATATATATATATATGATGTGTATGTGTATGCCATGATTTGATGATGGAAAGAAAATTAATTTTGGTCACAATGGCCAAGGAAGAGCTACGGTTTTGATGCCCTTAATTAGGGTTCATGTTGAAAATTTTTCAAGAACAAGGAAATTGATTTGTTTAATGAAAATTATGAAGTGGAGAAAGATAAATTCTCTTGGTTCTAAAGGCTATGGAATTTTTGGTCAAGACATCTCAACATAGGTGTTTATAACTTAATATTTTCATGGAAGAATAAAATTGGATTGATTTGAAAAGCATGGAAAATGAACAAATGATATGTTTTTCAAGAGAACAAGAACGTGGTTTTAAAGGATTTTTATTGATTTACTTTGTGTAAAAAGATCCTAAGTGTTTTTTTTAAACATGAGTTTTGAATGAAACGGGCAAACGTTGATTTTAAGGATTTGCAAAGAAAGTGAAAAAGAATTTGTAAAGAAAGTAAAAATGAATTTGAACAAATGGGTTTGGTTTTATAACCATTGGTATTTCGGTTTAAAAACAAAATTTTAATGGTTTTGTTTGTGTAAAACCATATCAATTTAGAAGGAAAAATATTTGATGGCTTCAATAGTCATGTCCACATTTTAGAAGGTTTGTAATGCCTTGGTTTTATAAAATAAAGTAATTTTCAAAGTAGAAATACAGTTTGGTTTAATACAAGGATTTTAGAAAAGGAATCAGAGTATTTTATCACTTGAGAAAATTTTGTAAACGAAAGACAGAGAGAGGTTGGAAATGTTTTAACCTCAATTTGTTTTGAAAAGAATTGATTTTAAAATTGGTTTGAGAAAAATGGAAAATATAATGGTGATTTGAGAATTTATTAACGTATAACTTATTTTCAAGTTTTGGAGTACGTTAGGAAAATTTAAGATTTTGAAACGTTGATTTATATCAATGAAAAAGTGATTTGTGTAGATTATATTTTGGAAAAGGATTTCTTGAGTAAAGAATTGTGGAAAAAGATTTTCTTGAGTAAGAAAATATATTAAATGAAGTATAAAGTTATATTATTTTGGGAAAAGTTGAAAATGACGGAAAATCGTTATGTGATTTGGAAAGTGTTTTAAATATTTTGAAAATGATGGAAAATGATTTACGGGACGTAAAAGAATGATTTTTAAGTTATGCAATTTTGAAATAGTGGAAAAATACTATGCGATTTGAGAAACGTATATTTTTACGCGATTAAGAAAAACATTGAAAAATTTGTACGTGTTTTAAAAGTACAACAGAAGAGTTGTGGTATTTTGAAAACATAATAGAAATGTTACTGTATTGTGAAAACGTAATAGAAGTGTCACAGTATTGTGAAAATATAACAAAAATGTTTTAGAATTTTGAAAACGTAACATAAGTGTTACGATATTTTGAAAATGTTATATAAACATTTTGGAATTTGTGAAAACATAATAGAAACATTTTGGAATTGTGAAAATGGAACGGAAATGTTGTGCAATTTTGTGAAAACACGACGAAAGTGTTTTATAACTATGAAAATGTGATAACATGATTTTGCTATTGTAAATACAGTATGATTACTGTTTGAACCAGTGTATAAACATTGTGTGAGAAAATGACGTGTTTTACCTGTGATTGGCATTTGGTGCATTATACATGCATTGGAAAGATATGCCTGTGATTGGCATTGGTGCATTATACATATATTGGAAAAATATGCGTTGAGGCATATGATTGAACAAATGAAATTTGAAAAGATTTGGCCCTTGTGGTTGGACTTGCACTGATATATTCATACATTGTATAAAGTATAGCTAATAAGCTATTTTGGCCCTTGTGATTGAAGAGGGAATGAGAATTGATAGTGAGATCTATGATGGATCTTGGGGTGCGTTAAGGCGCGGTGGTCGACCAATGGACAGCTGGCGAGTACCCTGTGCCACTTGGCGATGCAGTCCGTTGCAACGCATTGACGATACCCGACAACCACACGATTCTTTTCTACGACTGGGAGATTGTCTGTGGGCTTAGGCTGGGCAATTAACCAGAGCATTCTCCTCAAAATTGTGAAAACCTCCATGGAGTTGTTTTTGAAAAACTGAGTCTATGTGCGCATGCATGAATCTGAGCATTTATATCTGTATGATATATATTAATTGAGGAATATTGGCTATGACAATTGTTTTGAATACTTAGATGATGATGATAATAATCATGTTGATGGCATTATTGTGATTATTGTGTGATGATAATAATGTTAATGGTATGATGATGATAGTCGATTAATGTTGAAATTCTGGTATGATATATTTGTATGATATGTTGTTTTTGTTATCTCTGTGCTACCATGTTGGTATTGGCGTAGGTGATCTCACCTCTTTGTTATGTTGTTTTGCTGTGTCTGTACTGTTAAAATCAAATAATAGAAGGATCGAGTTGTCTTAGACATAACGGGCGATGGATACTCTGATTGGTGACAACAATAAGGAGTGGACATTCAGGACTCGAAGGTGTGCAGTGTTGACAAAGAACAAATGTAGAACAGATGTCTGGTGCAACAAGATGGATACACAACAGAATAAGTATGATAAGTTTTAACGTTAGTGTTGTACCGTGCTATTAAGTAGGACCCGTCATGGGGTTTGCTACTGTTAAAAAAAAAGTCTGTTAATTTTATATTTCTCTTTAAATTGTGAAATATTAATTGGTGTCAATATTGTATATTAATCAGTTTATATATATTTTTAGTAATACTTATGAATTTCAGTAAGTTTATGTTTTCAGTAAAGAAAGAAATTTTAAAACCCATCTTTCTATAACTCAAACCTTGTGTGAACTTCCTTACAGATTTTGAGTCGGGAGTCAGACATGTGATACCCTAGGGAGGGTGTTACATTAGTTGGTATCAGAGCACGGTTTGAGTTTTTTGGGGTTTGGGGTTAGGTCTATTTTGCTTGTGTTGTGTTCTCTATGTTATTATTTTTCGAAAGGAAACAATGTTGTTTATAATGGATATCAGATCCATTATATTTCAATCTGCATGAATCGAGAAGAAAAAAAAAGGAAATGGCTCGGGATAGTTATACGTGTGTGGAAGTGGAACATGTTACTAGTAATGCAGTTGCAGCTTTAGGAGCAACGGGAGCAATATGGAAAAATAACTGCAGGAACAAAGGACCGTTGTTCAGTGGGAAACTGGAAGTTGAAGTTCAGGATCTGATGGAAGAGAATTAGTCTTGGAATATAAGATTTCGTAATTTTTGGAACCTGGTATTTCTTCTTAGGGATATTAGGAAAGTGATTAATTTCAACGGAAGATGTATTTACAACCATTGAGGAAACCAAAGGCAGTAACTGATGTGAAAGAAGGTATTTAATGAAGGACAGTACATCAAGGAAATAGGTTGTGGAAAGTTTAGACACATTTTCTAGAGATTGTGTTCTATTGAAAACAGAGTTTTCTGTTAGTAAAATCTTAGATAGTAGAGAAAGTCGATACGTCGAATGGAACGAGAGTGTTCCGAGTTGAAGATTTTAAACAATGGAGATTGTGTCATTGGAGCTAATCCTATAAACCACACTGAATATTTCTGTGAACAACTTATTCTGTGTGGCATATGATTGAGTAGATCAATTATATATTAGAGTTATTCGTAATCCTCTTATTTGTTTACTTCTGTTTCTATTCTTAGCCGATCGAGCTACTCAAGTTATTCAAATCATTGTTATAGATCAAATCTTTGTGTTAGTTTGATCTGTCGTTCAAAATTTTTGTGTTAGTTTGATCTGTTTCATAAACAGACATGATCTTTGAAAATGGATTGGTTATTTTCCAACCATATCCTATGAGATTGTCTCAATACAGTGTTAGTGTTCCAGAAAAACTCATTCTTAAAAATCAGGCAAAATCAAATCCTTGTTGAATATGTTTGGTAACATATTAAATCATTTCGCTACCTTTTCTTCCTAAACCTCTATAATGTTCTTTCATATATTGCATTTGCAAGAAAGAATATTTTGCAAGAAAAGATATTCCTATTTAAAATCTATGTTATAGTATTTGATATAATGCGGTTGAAAGGAGAACTCGGTTAGTGAGACGTTTCCTGTTAAAGAAGCTAAAGCTGGAGAATAAAGTGATATGAGGATAAGAAAATTTTAAGTAATACATTACATTAGTTGGAAGTTATCTGAGAAAAACTATTCTAGGCATGAATGAAGGTTGGTAGCCGCTGTATTGGTATCAGAGAATTCATTCTTGAAGATCGAGTTACATCCAATTCTTTGCTGGATATGTTTGATAACATATTTGATTCGTTTTGTTCTTTTCCATGATGTTTTCTTTCATTTACTGCAATTCAAGGAATATCTTGCAAGAGATAATATTCGTATTTATATCCAGGTCAGAGTATCAAAGTGGCGCAGTGGAAGCGTGGTGGATTCTTCAAAAGTTGAAGAAGTTTGTCTATGGGAAAAGTTAAGACGGTAATGGAAAACCATAGAAAAAAAATTATTAAGATATTTGTTTGATCAGGAGAAGTGAACAAGAGATAAAGAACTTTCAATGGTTTAGAATTATTTGGAATAACGTAAGAGGTGAAACTACATTGGAACTGAAGAAAAGATAAAGGAATAATGTCATTATTTATTCCAAGGGTGTGAAATCATGGTCATGAAATTTCGAGGACGAAATTTCTGTAAAGAGGGGGAGTATTGTAACACCCCAAACTTCCGTATCTCTTAAACTGTAATTTTGACAATTAACAGAATTTTACTATTTTGTAATTTCTGTGCACTGTAAAATTATTTTGATTATTCCATCAGCGTATTTAATCGTTTTGAGTGATTTACTCCGTGTCAGGAAAATAAAAATTTTCGGGCCGGAGAAAACTTTACGTAATTTAATTTTTACCGTTAGGTAATTATTTTACGTAATCTGATTTGATATTTGTGCATTTTCTAATATTTGTGATTTTTGTGGATGATTATGAAATTTTTTTACTGTTTGTGGGCCCAAGGGGTGTATGTGGGCCCAGGTGATCTTACGTGGGCCCAGGTGGGTCCCGCAAAGGAAAAATTTTTCTACGCATAGAAAAATTTGTACTGTTTAGACGGAGACAGGCGATCTTACTAAACCTGAATCCGGAGACAGTTTTAGAAAATTTTCTTGTACTATGTTTGGTATTGTATTTAATTATCAGGCGATAAAAATACAGTAAATATAATCTTTCGTGGGGTTTTAGCATATAAAAATAAAAATTATATTGCTTAAGTCAACCTTGGTGGTTTGGATATCCACCATTAATTTAATTAATGATGGAGACTTGATCTTGATTTAATCAACGGTGTAGGATAAGTTTAATAAAATGGCTATGACCATTTATAACCATTGGATTTGGGTTTAATCAATGGTAGAGATTTGGTCTCAAAAAGCGACAAAGACCATTTATAACCATTGGATTTAGAAGTGATCAAGGGTGGAGAATTAGTCTTGTAAAGTAACAAGGACCATTTATGACCATTGGATGAAGATTTAATTAATGGTGAAGATTTAGTCTTAAAAAGTGACAAAGACTAATTATGACCCTTGGATTAAAAGTTAGAAGGAGTAATCTTGACCCTTTATTTTGGAGAGACATCCAACGACTAGAATTTAAAGGAGAAAGATCCAATGACTTAGATTAAGTCTTCTAAAAATCAAAAGTCTACCTAAATCTTAACCATTGAATTAATCAATGGCTAGAAATGCTTTAGATGATGGCTAATAATGATGACAACTTCATGAATGCATTAGGAAGAGGGGGGACGGTTTTGGAGAATGTATAGGAAGGAGGAGACAATTTCGAGTAGCCTTTTTAGGCCAAAGAAAAAGTTTGAAGACCATTAATTACCTATCTTGATCAATCTTCATCATTCATTAATTTTCCAAAAGCAAGACTTAGCAAAATATATTCTCTTCTTTCTCTCCATATGAGCTACGGCCATGCACTCCAAAGAAGACCAAAATTTTTGGTTTCTATCATTTGTATCATAATTGCTTTCTATTCATCATCTTCTCCAAAGCAAAATACAAAAAACTCTATTTTCTTCTCCAAGAAACACCATTCGGTCAACACCTAGAAACCATGTCTCCAAGCTTCTAAAATTTCATCTAAACACATTTCCTAAACCTAAACACCATTCTAAGAACATCTCTAGTTATGAGTTTTTCCAAAATCATTCATCTTGAGCTTCAAATCCAAGCTTCAAGTTTCTATCAAAAATTCCATCTTTGTGCTTCAAGAGAAACCATTCGGTCAAGACACTTAAAACCACCATCCAATCTCTTTTAATTTCATCCAACCATAGATCTTGAATCTATATGATGTTCTAAGCAACTTTCATGTTGAAGATTTCCTCTAAATCATTCATCTTCATGGACTTTCTTCAAGATCAAAGTTATTGGGTTTTTGAGGTGAAGTGTAAGGAAACTTCATTTTCTTCTCTCTTTTTCATGATCTAAACCATGTTTGATCCATGGTTTTCTTAATCAAGCTTAGTATACTAATTTTTATGTATTTTGTTTTGTATTTGAGAAGCCCTTGGTGATGAAGGACTTGGAAAAAGAAGCAAAACAAAGAGTTTTGGAGGATCTTCAAGAGGTAAGAGGGAGATCCATCTCACCAACCAAGCATGGTGGTGAGAGATGGTCTTATATTTGATGGATGTTGAATCCATGTGAGGATTCATATCTATGGTCATGTAATAATTTATATGTGTTTATGAGCTTTGATTAATTGCCTTATGCTTAATATGCTTTGCATGAGTTTATGATTTTGATGGTATGCTTATACTATGCATGATGATAATATGACATGTTTTTGATATATATATATATATATATATATATATATATATATATATATATATATATATATATATATATGTGTGTATGTATGTGTATGCCATGATTTGATGATGGAAAGAAAATTAATTTTGGTCCCAATGGCCAAGGAAGAGCTACGGTTTTGATGCCCTTGATTAGGGTTCATGTTGAAAATTTTTCAAGAACAAGGAAATTGATTTGTTTAACGAAAATTACGAAGTGGAGAAAGATAAATTCTCTTGGTTCTAAAGGCTATGGAATTTTTGGTCAAGACACCTCAACATAGGTGTTTATAACTTAATATTTTCATGGAAGAATAAAATTGGATTGATTTGAAAAGCATGGAAAATGAACAAAGGATATGTTTTTCAAGAGAACAAGAACATGGTTTTAAAGGATTTTTATTGATTTACTTTGTGTAAAAAGATCCTAAGTGTTTTTTATAAACATGAGTTTTAAATGAAACGGGCAAACGTTGATTTTAAGGATTTGCAAAGAAAGTGAAAAAGAATTTGTAAAGAAAGTAAAAATGAATTTGAACAAATGGGTTTGGTTTTATAACCATTAGTATTTCGATTTAAAAACAAAATTTTAATGGTTTTGTTTGTGTAAAACCATATCAATTTAGAAGGAAAAATATTTGATGGTTTCAATACTCATGTCCATATTTTAGAAGGTTTGTAATGCCTTGGTTTTATAAAATAAAGTAATTTTCAAAGTAGAAATACAGTTTGGTTTAATACAAGGATTTTCGAAAGGGAATTAGAGTATTTTATCACTTGAGAACATTTTGTAAACGAAAGACAGAGAGAGGTTGGAAATGTTTTAACCTCAATTTGTTTTGAAAAGAATTGATTTTAAAATTGGTTTGAGAAAAATGGAAAATATAATGGTGATTTGAGAATTTATTAACGTATAACTTATTTTCAAGTTTTGGAGTACGTTACGAAAATTTAAGATTTTGAAACGTTGATTTATATCAATGGAAAAGTGATTTGTGTAGATTTTATTTTGGAAAAGGATTTCTTGAGTAAAGAATTGTGGAAAAAGATTTTCTAGAGTAAGAAAATATATTAAATAAAGTATAAAGTTATATTATTTTGGAAAAGTTGAAAAGGAATTTTTAAAGGTCAAGAAGTATTTTCTGTAATGAAATTGTGGTGAAAAATATTTACGCATCTTAAAAACGTGATTTTTAAGCTACGCGATGTGAAACACGTTAAAATATTTTTACGCGATTTGAATTACGTTCAAATATTTTATGTAATTTGAATTACTGTTGAAAAATCAATATGTGATTTAAAAGTGATAGAATATTTTTACGTGATTGTGAAAATGACGGAAAATCGTTATGTGATTTGGAAAGTGTTTTAAATATTTTGAAAATGATGGAAAATGATTTACGGGACGTAAAAGAATGATTTTTAAGTTATGCGATTTTGAAACAGTGGAAAAATACTATGCGATTTGAGAAACATATATTTTTACACGATTAAGAAAAACATTGAAAAATTAGTACGTGTTTTAAAAGTGCAACAGAAGAGTTGCGGTATTTTGAATACATAACAGAAATGTTACTGTATTGTCAAAAACGTAATAGAAGTGTCACAGTATTGTGAAAATATAACAGAAATGTTTTAGAATTTTGAAAACGTAACATAAGTGTTACGATATTTTGAAAACGTAATATAAACATTTTGGAATTTGTGAAAACATAACAGAAACATTTTGAATTGTGAAAATGGAACGAAAATGTTGCGCAATTTTGTGAAAACACAACGAAAGTGTTTTATAACTATGAAAATGTGATAACATGATTTATTTGTTGAAAAAAAAGATGATTACTTGTTTGAACCAATATAAACATTGTGTGAGAAAATGACATGTTTTGCTGTGATTGGCATTTGGTGCATTATACATGCATTGGAAAGATATGCTGTGATTGGCATTGGTGCATTATACATGCATTGGAAAAGTATGCGTTGAGGCATATGATTGAACAAATGAAATTTGAAAAGATTTGGCCCTTGTGGTTGGACTTGCACTGATATATTCGTGCATTGTATAAAGTATAGCTAATAAGCTATTTTTGCCCTTGTGGTTGAAGAGGGAATGAGAATTGATAGTGAGATCTATGATGGATCTTGGGGTGCGTCAAGGTGCGGCGGTCGACCAATGGACAGCTGGCGAGTACCCTGTGCCACTTGGCGATGCAGTCCGTTAGAACGCATTGATGATACCCGACAAGAACACGATTCTTTTCTACGACTGGGAGATTGTCTGTGGGCTTAGACTGGGCAATTAACCAGAGCATTCTCCTCGAAATTGTGAAAACCTCCATGGAGTTGTTTTTGAAAAACCAAGTCTATGTGCGCATGCATGAATCTGAGCATTTATATCTGTATTATATATATTAATTGAGGAATATTGGCTATGACAATTGTTTTGAATACTTAGATGATGATGATAATAATCATGTTGATGGCATTATTGTGATTATTGTGTGATGATAATAATGTTAATGGTATGATGATGATAGTTGATTAGTGTTGAAATTCTGGTATGATATATCTGTATGATATGTTATTTTTATTATCTCTGTGCTACCATGTTGGTATTGACGTAGGTGATCTCACCTCTTTGTTATGTTGTTTTGTTGTGTCTGTACTGTTAAAATCAAATAATAGAATGATCGAGTTGTCTTAGACATAACGGGCGATGGATACTCTGATTGGTGACAACAATAAGGAGTGGACATTCAGGACTCGAAGGTGTGCAGTGTTGACAAAGAACAGATGTAGAACAGATGTCTGGTGCAACAAGATGGATACACAACAGAATAAGTATGATAAGTTTTAACGTTAGTGTTGTACCATGCTATTAAGTAGGACCCGTCATGGGGTTTGCTACTGTTAAAAAAAAAGTCTGTTAATTTTATATTTCTCTTTAAATTGTGAAATATTAATTGGTGTCAATATTGTATATTAATCAGTTTAAATATATTTTCAGTAATACTTATGAATTTCAGTAAGTTTATGTTTTAGTAAAGAAAGAAATTTTAAAACCCATCTTTTTATAACTCAAACCTTGTGTGAACTTCTTTACAGATTTTGAGTCGGGAGTCAGACATGTGATACCCTAGGGAGGGTGTTACAGTGCAGGCCTTTCTCATCAGCATCAGGATCCAACGGTTCCAAATGATGATAGCGGAGGCGACACTGAGGTTCTTCCAGATGTTGATGATGCTGAGTAGATTGACATATTCAGGTCAGTTTCCATCATGTTTATTGCTTTTATTTTTTTTTTCTTTCATGTATAATGTACAGTGAGGACACTGTTTCCCTCAAGTTTGGGGGGTGTCTTAGTATTTGTTATATACATTGACTTTTTATTATTGTTAAATTCTTATTAGTTAAATTATTGTTATTTTTAGTATTATTTTTTTTTGTTTATTATATTATGTGGTGCACATAATGGCTAATTTGCAAGTTTGGTATTGTGAAATTATTTGAATGCTTAACATGAGGCCATTTGCTAGTGTAATGATTTCCCAATAATAATTAGGGATGCAAATTCACCTCAAATTTTTCTGTGAATCCCTATGCGATCATGGAAGCATGCCAATCAATCTAGATTCTTTTTATGCATGATGAATTTTCCATTCCTATGCTTGTTTGGCTTCGGATTGGATTTGAGTGCTTTTCTAGAGATTGCTTATAGTTAGTATATATGGAGATGTCTTGTATCTCTGAAATTATTTTGCAACTCTCTTTAAGTAAAATCCTAAATTATGCATGATTGAGGAAATGATTAGGGCATTCTTTGGACCCTTTAATGATGACATCCATAGGTCCTCTTTGAAGCTTGTTAATTGTTGGCCTTATTTGTTTTTCATTACCAATGTGTTCGTTACCATGTTATCCATTCTAATGTATGTAAAAACATTGCATTTTCTTCCTACCATCAATGTCTGTTGAGTGCATAATATGTCATTTCTTGAAGTGAGTTTAGTGATTAGGGATATTAATATTTTTAATAAAACAAAAATGAGTCTGAAGGAACCAAATGCAATAAAAGAAAGAGAAAAAGATTGTTTTGTATAAGTATAAAAAAGGAAAAAGAGAAAAGAGACAAGCAAAACAAATAAAGAAAGAAGAAAACTTAAAAATGAAAAGCATTGCATGGAAGGCAAGTTTTGATCTTTTGATGTTGAATACCCTGCTATTTTCACTTGTTTTCAAGTCTTGAAATCGCATATTTTTGTTTCTCAATGTTTGTTTGTTATCCTTTCCCCTTTCTTCATCACCCCATAACCATGGCTTTACTTTACAAGCTTATAAAGACCCTTTTGATCCTCGTTTATGTGTGATTTGCATTAGTGGAGAGAGAATTACATTACAATCTTGTGGATTCTTTGATTGATATCCATGTGTTTGCTCATAAGCTTATATGGTTAAGTATGATTTGAACTGAAGAGGTTTGACTTGCATATTTGTGGAAAATAGACTATGTATGATTTGAACCTTTGATGTTGGTATGATAAGGATTGTGCATGTGTGGACCAGATTTTGAGGCATGCGTATTCTTTGAGGTTTAATGCAATCATCATACACTAGTGTTGAAGTTGAGCTTGTCTTTGCAAGTATAGTTTGACTTTGTTTTGCTCAAGGACTAGTAAAAACTTAGGTTTGGGGGAGTGATAACTCCATAGAATGTAGTTATTTCTGCCCTATTTCTATGCATTCTTAGTGCTTTGTCCTCATTATCATACTTTGTTGGAAGTCTTTAGCCTCATTTGCATGTAAAATCCATGTTGAGGTCTTCCGCTTTAATCTTGCTAAAATTCTTCCTAATCTTTGATTTGATTGAGCTTGATTTCATTTTGTATTTGACTGGGTGATTTCTCAACTGCAGGGTAAGCCCAAAAGAACCAACTTGATGCAAGTAAAGGCCCTGCATTAGAAGAGAAATCACAAGATAAGCTCCAGTACATCACACTGCGGCACTGACAAGCTTACGTTGCGGCGTCCTACTCTCTACCTATGCACGTTGTCAACCAAAGACTTTAACGCCGCGATGCAAGGAAGTGAATGTCGCAGTGCTGGTGCCCTAATTTTGGTGGGCCGCGACACATGTTGTCTAATGCCAAGACGTGAAGAGCGAAATCTGTGGGCCTATAAATATCTTTTGAACAGATTTCAATTTCTCTCTTTGACTCTCTGAGTGTTCTCTATTTCTTGGAGAACCCAACAACAAGATCTTCATTTATGGGCTAAAAGAGAGTTGAAGGAGCTTAGATCGGAGGTTCTCTGCATCTTGGAGGAAGATTCAAGCTTCACGGCTCATCCTATTGGGCTTCATCTTCTGTTCTTTCTTCTTTCTCTTTTCCCTTTATCTTGAATATGAATTTTTATAATACATTTTTTGTATTCAATGAGTAGCTAAGTTGTCTATAGGATATTATTTGGATTCCCCTATGAATATTGATTGATTTGTACTCTTTTGAGCTTATATGAATGATTTGGGTTTTGTTTTATCATAATGTGCTTAATGCTCTTACTTGTTTGATCAGCATTTAGGTGATTTGATGAAATCTAATGAGCCTAGACATAGGACTTTGGGTTTTAGATCATACATATGGTAAATGCATGTTCAATTTCACTCTAATGGTGGGGTAGATTGATTCGCTAATAGGATAAACATATACCTCTTAGCCATGTATAGTCATAGTTGAGAATCGATCTTAATTCTTGTTGTTTGCTCTGGTTTTCATGGATGCATAGTGAACTAGGTAAATGACATAGGGTTAATATGTAACACCCCAAATTTCCTAAATAGTTTATAGTAATTTTGACAGTTAATAGAATTCTACTGTTTAGTGATTTTTGTGTACTGTAAAATTATTTTGAGTATTCCGTCAACGTATTTGATCATTTTGAGTGATTTACTCCATGTCAAGAAAGTTATAATTTTCGAGCCGGGAAAAATCTTTATGTATTTATTTCTCTTGATTGTCAATTATTTTTAACAATCTGATTTGATTTTCATACGTTTTCTAATATTTGTGATTTTTGTGGATGATTATAAATTTTTATATTTCTCTTATTGTTTTTCGGCTATTTGTGGGCCCAAGTGACCTTATGTGGGCCCAGGTGGGTCTCACAAAGTGAAAATTTTTCTACGTATAGAAAAATTTATACTGTTTAGACGGAGACAGGGGATCTTACTAAACTTGAATCCGAAAATAATTTTTAGAAAATTTCTTGTATTGTGTTTTGTACTGTATTTAATTATCAGGTGATAAAAATACAGTAAATATATTCTTTCGTGGGGTTATAGCAGATAAAAATATAAATTATAACTTGAAATGTCAACGAAACTTTCTTATGACAACTTTTGACGGACCAATAGGAAACAAGTTTAATTCTTTTGACGGACTAATAGGAAGCAAGTCTAATATTGAAGACTTTGATATCAACCGTCGATTTAATCAACTATGTAGGATTAGTCTAATAAAATGACTATGACAATTTATAACCGTTGGATTTTGATTTAAATCAAGGGTGGAGATTTCATCTTATAAAAGTTGCTAGGATCATTTTAGTGGTCCTCTAGCTTTTAGTTTTTCTTATTTATTTAATCAACAGTGGAGATGGATCATTTATGATTTAATCAATGGCGGAGATTTGGTCTTCAAAAATGGCTATGACTAATTATGACCCTTGGATTAAAAGTAAGAAGGAGTAATCTTAACTCTTTATTTTGGAGATGCATCTAATGGCTAGGATTTCAAGGAAGAAAGATCTAATGGCCTAGATTAAGTCTTCTAATCAAAAGTCTACCTAAATCCTAACCATTGATTTAATCAATGGCTTAAATGGCTCTAAATGGTGGCTAGAAAACATGCAACTTATTGAATGCATAATGCATGGGGGGACTCTATGTTTTTGGTGTCTTGTTTTAGGAGTTAAAGGAAAGTTTGAGGACCATTATTAGTGGTCTTGGTCAATTATGCATCATTATTATTATTTTGCACTCAAGGAGAATGCATGAAAAATCTAGTCGGTTTTTGTGCTTGTCTAGGAGCTAAAGCAAAGTTGAAGATCATTATTAGTTGTCTTGGTCACTTATTGATCATTCTTGATCATTTCCTTCAAGCAAGCTCTTAGAAAAATTTCTCTCCTTCTCCTCCAAGCTAGCTCACGGCCATGACCCTCAAATCTACCCTCCATCACTCAAAAATTTTATTCAACCTAGTTTCTTGAATCCTTACCTTATTCTAACAACATCTCTAGTCTATATAAAAGAAAGGCACCATCTACGAAATTTTTACATCAATCCATTGTGCAAGAATGAGTTTTCACAAAATCATTCATCTTGAGCTTCAAATCCAAACTTCAAGTTTTAATTTTCTAAGCCATGCTTGAATCATGGTTTACCTATTCTTTTACTTGTTATTGATTTTAAGATTTGTTTATGATATTTAGGGATTTTTCCATGGAGCTCTATGAAATTGGTGGAAGGAAAACTAAGTTTTTTCGCTTCATTCTTTATCTTAACCAAGTCTAAGAAGCTTTCTTTCACAAAAATAAAAAACTCCAACCTTGTTCTTCAAGAGAAACCATTCGGCCATTCACCCAAAATCACCATCCAATCTCGTTTAATTTCATCCAACCATAGATCTTGAATCTACATGATTTTCTAAGCAACTTTCATGTTGGAGACTTTCTCTAAATCATTTATCTTCAACCTTGTTCTTCAAGCTAAAGATTGAAGCTTTATTGGTGAAGTTGATTAATCTTCACTTTTCTTTTTTTTTTGTTCTTTTCAAGGTTCTAAGCCATGTTTGATCCATGGTTTATCTTGTTTAAGCTTGATTTACTAATAAATATATGTTTTGTTTTGTATTTGAGAAGCCCTTGGTGGTGAAGGACTTGGAGAAAGAAGCAAAACAAGGAGCTTTTGAGGATCTTCAAGTGGTAAGAGGGGGATTCATCTCACCAACCAAGTATGGTGGTGAGAGATTGGTGTGTAGTATTTGATGGATGGTAAATCCATGTGAGAATTCATATCCATGTTCATGTAATGTGCAATATGGTGTATGTTTATGTGCTTTGATTATTTGCCTATGCTTGGTAAAAGATTTGCATGATTTAGCTTTTTTTTGATTATGGCATACTTGTGATATATATTTGAATATGTATATGTATAACTTGCCATTTAGATTTGAAAATGATGGAAAGGAAATTGATTTTTGGTTCCAAAGACCAAGAGGATTTTAAGACACCTCAAAATAGGTGTTCGTAATCAATATTTTCAAAAAACTGAATGATTAAAATTGGATGATTAGAAAAGTCAAGAAAATAAACAAAGGGTTTGTTTTTCAAGAAGTAGTGTTCATGGTTTTGAGAAGGATTTTTATTGATTTATTTTGTGTAAAAAGTTTCTAAGCATTTTACTAAACATGGGCAATGTTGATTTTAAGGATTTGCAAAGAAAGTGAAAATGAATTTACAAAGAAAGTGAAAAATGAAAATGAACAAATGATTTGATTTTAAAGACCATGAGTCTCACTATAGGTTTTACAATAAGGAATTTTTAATGGTTTTGTTTTATGTAAAATATCATATTGACTTAGAAGGAGAAATATTTGATGGTTTAAATAATCAAGTACCACGGTTTTGAAGGCTTATTAAAATGCCTTGATTTTATGAAACAAAGTGATTTTCAAGTGGAAATACAATTGATTTGGTATAAAAAATTTGGAAAAGGAATCAACAAGTATTTTATCACTTGAGAAAATGGAATTTTTTTTTCACACTATATGAATGAAAAAGTCTAGGTTGAAAGTGTTTGAACTTCAATTTATTTAGAAGAAAAATTGATTTTAGAATTTATTTGAGAAAAGTGGAGAATATAATAGTGATTTGATATTTTCTAACGTATTAAATCATCAATTTGGGTTTTGGAGAGCATTAGTAATTTTAAAGTTAGAAACATTGATTTAATTCAATGAAATGATGATTTTATGGAATAAATTACGAAAAGAATTTTTTGAGTAAGAAAATGTGGAAAATAATGTGAGTAGTCATATTATTTTGAGAAATTTGAAATGGAATTTTTGAAGGTTGAGAAATATTTTTCGTAATGGAATTATGGTGAAAAATGATTTACGTAACTTAAAATTAGCTGATTTTTGGTCTTCATTGCGATTTGAAAAATGTTTAAATATTTCTAGGCAATTTGGAAAGCATTTAAATATTTTTACACGTTTGAGATATTGTTGAAAAATTGACACTATTCTTTTGTAGATTTAAAAATGGTGGAATATTTTTATGTAATTGAGAAAATGTTGAAAAATCACTACGTGATTTGAAAATACAACGAAAATGTTGTAAAATTTTGAAAACTTAACAGAAATGTTGCGCGATTGTGAAAACACGACAAAAGTGTTTTGTGACTATGAAAATTTGTTAATATGATTTTCTTGTTGAAAATATAGTATGATTATTGTTGGTCATAATTTTGGACCACGATTATGAGATAATGAAATTAAACGTGAGAATGGGCCAATGTGTATCCTCGAATATGAAAGTGTGAATTTTGCCTATGATTGGCATTGAGCATTGAACATGCATTGGAAATGAGGAATTTTGCCTGTGATTGGCATTGGTGCATTCTCGAACATGCATTGGAAAGATATACATTGAGGCATATGATGATTTTGAATTGAACAAAAAATGATATACATAATCTATTGTGGACCCTTGTGGTTGAAGAAGGAATGTGAATTGATAGTGAGGTCTATGATGGATCTTGGGGTGAACCATTTTATTCATAGCGTACATATTTGCGGTCGACCAACTGGATATCTTGTCTCTGTGGGCTACTTGATGAACTCTCCTCCTGGACCATATGCCACTCATCATCATCGATGTAGTCCGTTGCAATGCATTGATGATACTCGACAAGAACATGATTCTTTTTCATCAATCATTATCACATTTTTTTGTCAAGTAAGCTAAGGCTAGGCATTATCTAAATAACTAATATCACATGCATTGAAGATTGTCTTTGGGCTAAAATACATCCAAACAAATATTCTTCTCGAAATTGTGAAAACCTCCATGGAGTAAACATTGAGTCTACATGCATAACATATGCATTAAATCTAAGTATCTATATCTGCATGATATAATAATTGAGGAATATTGGATGATGATGATGATAATCATGTTGATGGCATTATTGTGATTATTGTGTGATTATAATAATGTTGATGGCATGATGATGGTAGTTGATTAATGTTGAGTGCATTATTGGAATTATGGTATGATATATCCGTATGATATCTCTTGGTTGTATTATCTCATGCTACCATATTGGTATTATTTTGTAGGTGATCTCACCTCTTTGTTATATTGTGTGTTGTGCTTGTATTGGTAAAAATTATATAATAGATGGAATGAGTTGTTTAGACATACGGATGATAAATACTCTGCGATCGGAGACAACTTCAAGAATGACCATTCCAGTTCGATATGCAATTGCATGGGTTATCAAGGATCGGATGTTTGATGCATCAAGATGGATATAAGAAGAAATAAGTATGTTAAGTTTTCTCGTTAGTGTTGTATCAAAAATGTGCTATTAAGTAGGACCAATTAAATGGGGTTTGCTAGTAAAAAAAAATCAAAACTTACATGTCTAGTTTTATATTTCTTTTTAAATTGTTAAATATTAATTAGTGTCAATATTGATATTAGTAATACTTATTAATTTCTAAGTTTATTTTCGTAATAAGAAATTTTAAAACTCACCCTTTTTTAACTTAAACCTTTTATGAAATCATTTTCATTGGGAGTTAAATAGTCGAAATGTGATGCCCTAAGTTCTAGGGTGTTACATTAGTTGGTATCGAGCACGGTTTAAAGTCTTTTGGGGTTTGTGGTTAGGTCTATTTTGCTTGTGCTATGTTCTCTGTGTGTTTGATTTCCAAAAGGAAACAATGTTATTTGAAATGGTTACATCTGGTTTCCATTGTATTTTAATTCGTGTGTTTTTGAAGAGAGGACGATGGCTCGTAATAGACGTATCGTGTGGAAGTGAGATGTAATGATGGTGATATGATGGCAACTTTGGAAGTGATACCACAAGTGGCATGTAAATATAACACAATTAAAAGATAGAAAGACAACTATGAATCAATTGATAAAAAGAAAGATTTTGTTAGAGTCAAATCAATCACTTCGGGATGGAGACCCCTTGATAACGTTGGACCATATTGGTTACGAAGAAGGAGAAATCATATGGTATTAGGATTTAGGATGTCAAGATTTCCCTTAATTGGAGTGTTCTAGCCTAATTAGGTTTTTAAAACTAAATTCAGTACAGGTTGTAATCTAAAACGTACTTGAAATTTTCGGGAAGTCAATGACAACAACAATCTTTTGGAGGAAGTACTAGTAGTAGCAGGTTTGGTTTGACTGTAACATCTGCACCGAAATGTTGGAAGTGTGGGAAAGATCATTTGACAAAGGATTGTACGTTCAAGGAAAAATTTTGTTTCAAGTGCGGAAAGCCTGGACACATTTTCAGAGATTGTGTTCCATCAAAGACAAAGTCATCCGTTAGTAATAAACGTGCTTCGATATCTCAAGTAGGATGGAGTGTTGATTCTCCAAGTGGAGCAAAAATACTCCAAACTGATGACCTAAGTAAAGAAGATTGTGTCACGGTGAGAAATTCCGATCCTTTGATTGTCTTGTATAATTCTAATGAATAACCCATTTCTCTTCATGGCATATGATCATGTAGATCAATTGGTGTTATCAATGTCTTCGTGATCTTCTCGATTTCTTTATTTCCTTCCATTGCTAGCCTATCGTGTTACTCGAGTTATTCGAATTATTGTTCACATATAGATCAAATTATTGTTTCAAATTTTGTAGTTTGATCTATTTATTTCTTTCATAAATAGATTTGATTTTTTTGAAACGGATTGGTTATTTTCCAACCATATCCTATGAGATTGTCTCCATAAAGTGTTAATAGTCTAGAAAAATGCATTCTTGAAAATCAGGCAACATCAAATTCTTGTTAGATATAGTCTGGTATCATATCAGTATATTTCGCCACTTTCTTCTTTCTAAACCTCCATAGTTTTCTTTCATATATTGAAATTGCAAGAAAGGATATTCCTATCTATATCTATGTCATAGTATCGAGTGATGCAATTTTGATGGTTGATCTTTCAAAGGTTGAAATAGTTTTTCAGTGAGAAAAATCAAACACAGTAATGGGAATACTGAAAAATTTCTAGATCGTAGGACTTCTTACCTAGCTTACCAAAACGAATTAAATGTTGGTATAAACTAATGCATATAAGGAGAATTTTTAGGAGTTGAAATATGTTTGAGTACTTTTCTGGTATTAGTTTTGTCTAATCTCAGTAAACCATCGAAGGTGTACTATGATGTATTACATCAAAGTTTAAGATGTGTGCTTATGCAAAATAGAAGAGTTGTAGGGTATGATTTTAGGAAATTGAGGTCACTTGAGAAAAGTTATTCTACGGATGAATGGAGGTTGGTAGATGCCGTGTTTGTATTAGAAGTATAGATATACTTTCTTTATGGAGTAAAATTTAACATCTTTAGTAATTATAAGAGTCTGAGATATCTGCTTGATCGGGAGAAATTGATCGAGAGACAAAGAAATTTCATTTGGTTAAAATCGTAGGAACGATATAAGTAAAGATACAACATGAATTGTCAAACAAGATAAAAAACAATATCATATTTATTTTGAGGATGTGAAATCGGTTTATCAAATTTTGAGGATGAAATTTCTTTTTAGAGGGGAGTATTGTAACACCCCAAATTTCCTAAATAGTTGACAAGAATTTTGACATGATTCCTTTCACTTTGTAGATTTTTGGCTTGTTAATGTAGGTGAAATATCATGTTCTTCTATCATTCTTATGCTTCATAATCGACTTTAATTCTCTTTCTCAAGTGTTTAGTGATTTCGGTCTTGTAAAACTTATTTTGAGTATTCAGTTGTCAAGATATTTGATCATTTTGAGTGATTTACTCCTTGTGTCGGAAAGTTATAATTTTTATGCACATATAAAACTCAAAAATCTTTATGTATTTATTTCTCTTGATTGTTAATTATTTTTAACAATCTGATTTGATTTTCATACGCATTTCTAATATTTGTAATTTTTGTGGATGATTATAAATTTTTATATTTCTCTTGTAAACATTGTTTTTGGGTTATTTAAGGCCCAAGTTTGGCCTTACGTATAAGCCTAGGTGGGTCCCACAAAGTGAAAATTTTTCTACGTATAGAAAAATTTGTATTGTTTAGACGGAGACAGGGGATCTTACTAAACTTGAATCCGAAAATAGTTTTTAGAAAATTTCTTGTACTATGTTTTATATTGTATTTAATTATCGGGTGATAAAAATACAGTAAATATATTCTTTCATGGGGTTATAGCAGATAAAAATAGAAATTATACTGCTTAAGTCAATGATATTGGTTATGACAACTTTTGACGGACCAATAGGAAACAAGTTTAATTCTTTTGACGGACCAATAGAAGTAAGTCTAATATTGAAGACTTTGATATCAACCTTCGATTTAATCAACGATGTAGGATTAGTCTAATAAAAGAGCTATGACCATTTATAACCGTTGGATTTTGATTTAAATCAAGGGTGGAGATTTGATCTTATAGAAGTTGCTAGGATCATTTGTGACCGTTGGATTTGGATTTAATCAACAGTCGAGATGGATCATTTATGATTTAATCAATGGTGGAGATTTGGTCTTCTAAAATGGCTATGACTAATTATGACCCTTGGATTAAAAATAAGAAGGAGTAATCTTAACCCTTCATTTTGGAGATGCATCTAATGGCTAGGATTTCAAGGAAGAAAGATCTAATTGCCTAGATTAAGTCTTCTAATCAAAAGTCTACCTAAATCCTAACTATTGATCTAATCAATGGCTTAAATGGCTCTAAATGGTGGCTAGATGATGTGTGTGAAACAACATCATATTTTGTTCTTGTGTTTGCATGCATTTTTATACATTCTAGGCATTTTAGTTTCCCTTTTTATTTGTTTTTCCATTTAGTTCGGATAACTGCGGTGTTTTTGGTGTTATTGTGCAGGATTGGTGCTTAATTGGCCTTGAAATGGATGAAAAACTTGCACAATTGAAGTTGGAGCTTAAAGGGTAGCATTTTAGGACAAAAAGCTCGCTCCAGAGGGAACCACGGCCTGCCCGTGGCCTGAACCACGGCCATGGATCGAACAGCTACGTGAAAAAGTAAAAAAGGAGAGTTCAGAGTCAACCACACCCTGGCCATGGTCTGGACCACGGCCTGGCCGTGGTCTGAACCACACCCCGGCCGTGGTCTGAAACACGACTATAGTTGTCAAACGAGACAACCACGGCCTGGCCGTGGTCCCCACCACGGCCGTGGTCGGGTGTGTGTGTCGATTTTTAAGTCCGTTTTTCTCTTTTCTCGATGGGCTTGAACCGCTTTTAACCCATGGGGTATTTATAGATGTTCAAGACAACATTAGGGTTCGAATTTGGTTTTGGGAAGGCACATTGGAGGCTCTTGATCTTCATCTTCCTCTCTTCTCTCTTGGATTACGGGTTTGGATGTTCTTGAACTTGATTTCTCGGTTTCTTCTTCTCCATGTCCGAGTAGTTCCTTTTGTTTCTAGGATTGGGCAATGCCCTTTGATACATTGATGATGATTAATTGATATTGTTTACCCTTTTATTAATCTTGAATGTTGTTGATTCAATCCTTATTGCGATTATTCATGTGAATTTGCTGGCCACTTATTTGCATCTCATAGATATCTAGGGACGTCTTGAAAGGTGAACCTAGGTGTTGGAACTATAAGAATTGAACTTAAGGTTTAAATCACGAGAGTAGGTTTAGCCTTTCGAGGATTAATGAATTACCAAAAAGCGTAATGGTTCAATTTAGATTCAATTACCACGAGAGTAGGAATTGGTTTAATTGGGCACGCTTTGTATCTTGAAAGGGAACATTAACTAATTTAGGGTAATTCACCTTCAATTAAATTTCAAGTGTTAATAAGAGGATTGTCAATTAGGAGTCTTGTATCATTGTGGTTAACCCCAATCCTGGAAGCTTTCTTAAATTTGAAATCTTTTCTCAACAATTTGCTATTTTTATTCTCAATTTTGCATCTTAACTTTTATTTATTTAATTGTTTGGTTTCTACGTTCTTGTTCAACAATTATATTCTCTTTTGTTTAATTTAATTGAATTAATTAATTAATTGGTATTCATAAACATAGTCCCTGTGGATTCGATATTTTATTACTTGACGACGAAACCGTACACTTGCGGATTTCACCCCAATCAAGTTTTTGGCGCCGTTGCCGGGGACTGTGTTCTTCTTGAATATCAGTTAAATTTTTAATTTAATTATTTTAAACCTTTTTACTACTTTCTTGTTTTCTCTTTGAGTGTCTACAGGTAATTCTCTTGTTTATGCGAAGAACTAGATGTTTTGGGACTCTTGAAGAAGCTGATCCTGAAATTGAAAGAACCCTTCGCAGAAGAAGAAGACAACAAAGCCAAAGAGCAAGAGATAGACTTGAGCCAACGCTTGTCATGGCTGCACCTGCTGATAATAGACCTCTTAAAGAGTATGCAGCCCCTAATGCTCGGGGTTTACGTTCTGGAATTGCTCGGCCAGACATTGAAGCTAGACAGTTCACCATACCACCTGCTTTACTCACCATGATAAGGCAGAACCAGTTTGGAGGATTGCCATCAGAGGACCCAAACGATCATGTGGATATGTTCTTGGAATTCTGTGAGACCCTCAAGATTGAAGGTGCCTCTATTGATGCTATTCGCCTTCGCCTATTTCCATTATCATTGAGAGATAGAGCTAGGGCTTGGTTGAGGTCAATTCCCGCTGAGACCATCACTTCTTGGGACCAATTGGAGCAAACTTTCTTGAACAAATTCTTTCCACCATCCAAGACTGCTCATCTGAGGACCCAAATCACAAGCTTTGTTCAGAAAGATGGTGAATCATTGTCGGAAGCTTGGGATAGATATAAGGCTTTGCTGGAAGCCTGCCCACACCATGGGTTAGAAAAATGGTTGATTGTCCACACCTTCTATAATGGGCTAGAATATTCTTCGAAGGTGTCTCTAGACTCCGCAGCTGGTGGAGCTTTGATGAATAGAAGACTGACAGAAGCCTATGAGATCATTGAGAGTGTTGCCACAAATCATCACCAATGGGCAAATGAAAGAGGTAATAACCCGAGAAAACTCTCGGGAGGTAAGTTTGAGGTAGACGGAGTTGATTTAATTATGTCAAAATTTGATTCTTTGAATAAACGTTTTGACATGCTTGAAAAGGCTCATGTAAATGTCATAGGTGCCTCTAACAATTTTTGTGAGATTTGTGGAGCACAGGGACACATAGGTGTTGAATGCCAAGTTGGAATTGGCTTCTCACAAGGTGCACCGGTGGAGCAAGTGGAATCATGCCACAATTTCCATGACTTCAACCAAAAGGGGAGGAATGATCCATATTCTCAAACTTACAACCCCGGTTGGAAGTCACATCCCAACTTTTCCTACCGGAATAGTCAACACCAAGCAAGGCAAGGTAGTGCTAAACCCTCTTCTGGACTCCAACAGGTACAAAACTCTAAACTTGAGTCTCTTCTTGAGAATTTTGTTGAGAGTCAAGCTAAGCAAAATGAGGAGTTTAGGCAACATGGGCAAGTTGTGACTGAGGCCATTAGAGAGTTGTCATCTAAAGTTGAAAATTTGGTCATTCATAATAAATTGTTAGAAACTCAGATTGCCCAACTTGCAGGCACTTCACATAGGCAACAAGGTAAATTTCCTGGTCATCCTGAAATGAATCCAGGTAATGAACACTGCATGGCAGTTAGTTTGAGAAGTGGTAAGACATTAGAGGATCCCAAGGGTAAGGAGGTGAGTGACAAAGATGAGGGGAATGAGGAAAAAGACACTAAGACACAACCCTTAGAGGAAGAGGAAATTAATGAAAAGGTGTCTAAGTATGTACCCCCTGAACCATACCAACCCCCAGTGCCATTCCCTCAAAGATTGGCTAAGGCCAAGCTAGATATGCAATTTGGGAAGTTCCTAGAGGTCCTTAAGAAATTGTACATTAATGTACCCTTCACTGAGGCGTTGAAACAAATGCCTACCTATGCTAGATTTCTTAAGGACATTTTGTCTAATAAGAGAAAGCTTGATGAATATGAGACCGTAGCTTTAACTGAGGAGTGTAGTGCTTTAATTCAAAATAAATTGCCTCCTAAGCTAAAAGATCCAGGTAGCTTCTCTATTCCTTGCTTGATTGGTGACACAAATTTTGATAAAGCTCTGTGTGACTTGGGGGCTAGTGTCAGTCTTATGCCCCTTTCTGTGTGCAAGAAGTTGGAGGTGGGTGAGCTGAAACCCACAACTATTTCACTTCAGTTGGCGGATCGGTCCGTCAAGTACCCCGTAGGCATCTTGGAGGATGTTCCTATCAGAGTGGGTAAGTTTTTTTTACCCGTTGATTTTGTTGTGCTTGACATGGAAGCGGATGCTAAAATGCTTGCTCATACTTGGCGACCATTCCTCGCCACTGGAAGGGCAATTATTGATGTCCACGAAGGGAAATTGACTTTGCGATTGAATAATGAGGAAGTAGTTTTTAATGTTTTCAATTCTGAAAAAATCTTAATTCCTCTAATTCATGTAATCGCATAGATGCTACGATGATGTGGACGAGTTGTACTTTCAGATATGCAGGAATCTGTGACTCATGCTGTATTAGAGGAGACCTTGCCCAAGGTTGCTTCCAAGTTCGAGAAGGTCAAGCCCTGCAAGAAAGGACCAAAGAAGCGGGATGACAAATGTGTCAAGAAGTGTGAATTTAAACCAAGGGATAAAGTTCTTGTTGATAACTCGCTTCTACGTTTCTGTCCAGGTAAGTTGTGGTCGAAATGGTCTGGGCCATATGAGATTGTTCGAGTCTTATCCTATGGTGTGCTTGAGGTAAAGATAGAAGGCCAGAAGACATTTCTAATAAACGGCCAGAGAGTGCAACACTATGAAGATGGAGTGGGGACTGAGTACCACTCTATTGACATCACCTGAGCATAGAACAAACTCACGGTCAAGCTAATGACTATAACTTAGCGCTTCTTGGGAGGCAACCCAACATTCTATCTCTTTTCCTTTATTTTCTTATTTTTATTGATTAACACTTTTTTTTTTTTTTGTTTCTTAGTTAGCTATTGTTGAGTCGGCTTTGGTGCCTCCCGAGTTCGGAGCCTTTGTAGGGGGATGTATATAGTCATCGGCACCAAAAAAAAAAAAAATAGAGTTTTAGACCTGGATGTTCGAGTTCATGGCTACACATCTCCTTTTTCCACCACCGCAGTGAGAGTTCTTTTCATTTATTCCTTCCATAGTTTTAGATTTTTACATTGGGGACAATGTAAGGTCTAAGCTTGGGGGTATTTATTTTTCATTTTTATTTTTATCTTCATTATCATGCATTCCCATATCTCATTTTGCATTGCATTTTCACACCATCTTATATTTCTGCTTTTTGGTTGAACCTTGTCCCCCTCTCTTTTGGGGATTTTGAGATGATAATTGATTTGGAACCCAATTTATTGAATCTTGTGGTAGGCAATAGGCATTGTCTTTAATTGATAGTGGAGGTGATTTCTTGATAGTTGATAATTAGCATATGTTCTCTGAATTTGTGCTCCTCATTGATTTTTGAACCTCTAAAAGTGAGTTTTGAGCTTGTATGGGATTTATTCACTATATGATTTTTCATCCCATTCTTTGTGTTGAGTGGTCATTCCTCATTGATTTTGTGCTCTAGAACTTGATTTGAAACCATTTTGAGGCGAAATCTTGGTTTGCATGCTTGAATGTGATTAAGGCATCTTAGGTATTTTTCTGGCCTTCTGAATTTGTTACACTTTCATCCACTAGTTGCCCATTTTGAGCTTATTGTATAATTGTTTTCTTGATGCCTATGATGATACATTGTCGGTGATCATTTAGAATATTGAATGGAGCAATCTGAGTTTGAATGTTGTATTGGGAATCATGTGTTTTGAAAATGAGGTCTCTCCCCTCAAAAAAAAAAAAAAATGAGGAAAAAGGAAAACAAAATAAAAGAAAAGCTTGAGATGAAAGCTTGAAAAGAAAGGGAGAAAATGTGGAATTATGCCTTGATTGAAAACTGTCTTTGCTCCATGTATGTTCTATTGGGTTTCTTGTGCTTGTTGAAAATGTTGTTAGCCCTTTGTGCATACCCTCCTTTCTTTATCCTTCCTGACATCATTCCCATGGCCCATTATATCCCTTGAAAGACCTTTTGATTCTTGCATTCATGCTTTGATTATTAGTGGAAATTTGGTTTCTTATCAAGCTTATGGAAGTGCATTTTCTTTGAGGAATATTGAGCGCATTGTCTTCATCCTTAAACACTTTGAGTGTGTTAGTTGAGTGATCCTAATTTAGTGAGGAGCATGATTTCTGAGAACTTTAGCCTCTAATTGGACTTGATTTTGATTACCTCTCTAATTCTTGGTTTGTCTTTGCCTATTGCTTGGTTGGATGTTTTCTCGGGTTCCTCATTCATTATTGTCTCATAATCCCATTTCTTACTTGGTCCTAGTTATTGCTTGGGGACAAGCAAAATCTTAAGCTTGGGGGTATTTGATGTGTGTGAAACAACATCATATTTTGTTCTTGTGTTTGCATGCATTTTTATACATTCTAGGCATTTTAGTTTCCCTTTTTATTTGTTTTTCCATTTAGTTCAGATAACTGCGGTGTTTTTGGTGTTATTGTGCAGGATTGGTGCTTAATTGGCCTTGAAATGGATGAAAAACTTGCACAATTGAAGTTGGAGCTTAAAGGGTAGCATTTTAGGACAAAAAGCTCGCTCCAGAGGGAACCATGACCATGGATCGAACAGCTGCGTGAAAAAGTAAAAAAGGAGAGTTCAGAGTCAACCACACCCTGGCCATGGTCTGGACCACGGCCTGGCCGTGGTCTGAACCACACCCTGGCCGTGGTCTGAAACACGACTATAGTTGTCAAACAGAGACAACCACGGTCTGGCCGTGGTCCCCACCACGGCCGTGGTTCGGTGTGCGTGTCAGATTTTTAAGTCCGTTTTTCTCTTTTCTGATGGGCTTGAACCAGTTTTAACCCATGGGGTATTTATAGATGTTCTGAAGACAGCATTAGGGTTCGAATTTGGTTTTGGGGAAGGCACATTGGAGGCTCTTGATCTTCATCTTCCTCTCTTCTCTCTTGGATTACGGGTTTGGATGTTCTAGAACTTGATTTCTGGTTTCTTCTTCTCCATGTCTGAGTAGTTCCTTTTGTTTCTAGGATTGGGCAATGCCCTTTGATACATTGATGCTGATTAATTGATATTGTTTACCCCTTTTATTAATCTTGAATGTTGTTGATTCAATCCTTATTGCGATTATTCATGTGAATTTGCTGGCCACTTATTTGCATCTCATAGATATCTAGGGACGTACTGAAAGGTGAACCTAGGTGTTGGAACTATAAGAATTGAACTTAAGGTTTAAATCACGAGAGTAGGTTTAGCCTTTCGAGGATTAATGAATTACCAAAAAGCGTAATGGGTTCAATTTAGATTCAATTACCATGAGAGTAGGAATTGGTTTAATTGGGCACGGTTCTTGTATCTTGAAAGGGAACATTAACTAATTTGGGGTAATTCACCTTCAATTAAATTTCAAGTGTTAATAAGAGGATTGTCAATTAGGAGTCTTGTATCATTGTGGTTAACCCCAATCTTGGAAGCTTTCTTAAATCTGAAATCTTTTCTCAACAATTTGCTATTTTTATTCTCAATTTTGCGTCTTAACTTTTATTTATTTAATTGTTTGGTTTCTACGTTCTTGTTCAACAATTATATTCTCTTTTGTTTAATTTAATTGAATTAATTAATTAATTGGTATTCATAAACATAGTCCCTGTGGATTCAATATTTTATTACTTGACGACGAAACCATACACTTGCGGATTTCACCCCAATCACTAGAAAAGATGACAACTTATTGAATGCATAATGCATGGGGGGGACGGTTTTGTGCTTGTTTTAGGAGTTAAAGGAAAGTTTGAAGACCATTATTAGTGGTCTTGGTCAATTATGCATCATTATTGATCATTTTGCACTCAAGGAGAATTCATGAAGAGGGGGGGACGGTTTTTATGCTTGTCTAGGAGCTAAAGCAAAGTTGAAGACCATTATTAGTTGTCTTGGTTACTTATTGATTATTCTTGATCATTTCCTTCAAGCAAGCTCTTAGAAAAATTTCTCTCCTTCTCCTCCAAGCTAGCTCACGGCCGTGACCCTCAAATCTACCCTCCATCACTCAAAAATTTTATTCAACCTAGTTTCTTGAATCCTTACCTTATTCTAAGAACATCTCTAGTTATGAGTTTTCACAAAATCATTCATCTTGAGCTTCAAATCTAAACTTCAAGTTTTAATTTTCTAAGCCATGCTTGAATCATGGTTTACCTATTCTTTTACTTGTTATTGATTTTAAGATTTGTTTATGATTTTTAGGGATTTTTCCATGGAGCTCTACAAAATTGGTGGAAGGAAAACTAAGTGTTTTCACTTCATTCTTTATCTTAACCAAGTCTAAGAAGCTTTCTTTCACAAAAATCAAAAACTCCAACCTTGTTCTTCAAGAGGAACCATTCGGCCATTCACCCAAAATCACCATCCAATCTCTTTTAATTTCATCCAACCATAGATCTTGAATCTACATGATTTTCTAAGCAACTTTCATGTTGGAGACTTTCTCTAAATCATTTATCTTCAACCTTATTCTTCAAGCTAAAGATTGAAGCTTTATTGGTGAAGTTTGTTAATCTTCACTTTTCTTTTAATTTTCAAGGTTCTAAGTCATGTTTGATCCATGGTTTATCTTGTTTAAGCTTGATTTACTAATAAATATATGTTTTGTTTTGTATTTGAAAAGCCCTTGGTGGTGAAGGACTTGGAGAAAGAAGCAAAACAAGGAGCTTTTGAGGATCTTCAAGAGGTAAGAGGGGGATTCATCTCACCAACCAAGTATGGTGGTGAGAGATGGTTGTGTATTTGATGGATGGTGAATCCATGTGAGGATTCATATCCATGGTCATGTAATAATTTATGTATGTTTATGTGCTTTGATTATTTGCCTATGCTTGGTATGATTTGCATGATTTATTGCTTTGATTATGGCATGCTTGTGATATATATTTGAATATGTATATGTATGCCATGATTTGATGATGGAAAGGAAATTGATTTTTGGTTCCAAAAACCAAAAGGATTTCGGCCAAGACACCTCCAAATAGGTGTTCACAAATTAATATTTTCATGAATGATAAAATTGGATGATTAGAAAAGCAAGGAAAATAAAGAAAGTGATGTTGATTTTTATTGAGAAGGATTTTTATTAATTTATTTTGTGTAAAAAGTTTCTAAGCATTTTACTAAACATGGGTAATGTTGATTTTAAGGATTTGCAAAGAAAGTGAAAATGGATTTACAAAGAAAGTGAAAAAGGAAAATGAACAAATGATTTGATTTTAAAGACCATGAGTCTTACGGTTTTGTTAAGGAATTTTTAATGATTTTGTTTGTTTAAAACCATATTGACTTAGAAGGAGAAATATTTGATGGTTTAAATAATCAAGTACCACGGTTTTGAAGGCTTATGAATGCCTTGATTTTATGAAACAAAGTGATTTTCAAGTGGAAATATAATTGATTTAGTAAAAGAAATTTGGAAAGGGAATCAGAATGTTTTATCACTTGAGAAAATGGAATTTTTTTTGTATATGAATGAAAAAGAGAGGTTGAAAGTGTTTGAACTTCAATTTATTTAGAAGAGAATTGATTTTAGAATTTATTTGAGAAAAATGGAGAATATAATAGTGATTTGATATTTTCTAATGTGTAACTCATCCTTTGGGTTTTGGAGAGCGTTAGTAATTTTTAAAGTTAGAAACATTGATTTAATTCAATGAAATGATGATTTTATGGAATAAATTACGAAAAGGATTTTCTTGAGTAAGAAAATGTGGAAAATAATGTGAGTAGTCATATTATTTTGAGAAAGGTTGAAATGGAATTTTCGAAGGTTGAGAAATATTTTTCGTAATGGAATTATGGTGAAAAAGTGAGTTACGTAACTTAAAGACGTGAATTTTAAGTTACGCGATTTGAAAAACATTTAAATATTTCTACGCGATTTGAAAAATGTTAAAATATTTCTACGCAATTTGGAAAGCGTTTAAATATTTTTATACATTTGAGATATTGTTAAAAAATTGCTACGCGATTTAAAAATGGTGGAATATTTTTACGTAATTGAGAAAACGTTGAAAAATCACTACGTGATTTGAAAATGCAACAGAAATGTTGTAAAATTTTGAAAATGTAACAGAAATGTTGCGCGATTGTGAAAACACGACAAAAGTGTTTTGTGACTATGAAAATGTGTACCACCCCAATTTTTAGAAAAATGTCCCAAATGTTCTGTTTACTGTTTTTCAAGCATTTGTGTAAAAGACTGTTGTGTCCATATTTTACTGTTTCTTATTTTTCTGTATGAAATACAAATATGTTTTACAGGCTAAAATTTTATTTAGTCTTTTTACGTAATGTGTTTCGAGACGGTAAAATAAAAGTTTTGTCAAGCTACTGTTTTAATTTTTCTGGGAGATATACAGACATATAATACTATCTGTAATTTTATTTGAACGTTTTGGATGATTTGCTTCGTCTTGGAGAAAAATGGAAAAATGACCATTACGTCTTGATTGTACTGTTTTTAATTTTTCTATATGTTACAGTGCTTAATATTACTGTCTGTGATTTTATTTGGACTTTTTGTGCGATTTGCTCCGGGATAGGAAAATAATATTTTTTCGGGCTGGGAAAATCTTGTTTTAATTATTCAGAACTAGGGGATCTTACTAAACCCGATTCTGAATGATACTGTTGTTAATCTTTTAATTTTTAGGATTTAACTGTCAAATAAAATAATTTTGTATTATTATAATATCATTTTATTAGTCAGTATAATTAGATGACAGTGGACTCGAAAATGTTTTGCGGGACCTACGTTTAGTTAAAACAGTTAACT
Organism: Ormosia emarginata; assembly: GCA_029884605.1. Classification (NCBI taxonomy): domain Eukaryota; kingdom Viridiplantae; phylum Streptophyta; class Magnoliopsida; order Fabales; family Fabaceae; genus Ormosia; species Ormosia emarginata. The sequence goes on along the minus strand of JAQQTP010000049.1, from coordinate 231,484 downwards.
TAGTAGCTTAATTAAGCATCATTAGTAGTAGAACTTTCAAGAACATGGTGACTAAGCTAATGACTAGGCTAATTAGTGACTAAGCATGGTGACTAGGCTAATGACAATGCTAAAATCAACCAATGAGAGTTAAGCTTGCTAACCAAGTTTTAATCTTGACCTTTGATCCATCCTAAGGCTTGGATGAAGCCAAGCAAGGCTACACCTTGCATGCTTGAAGTCCACGGCCATTTGGCCTTTGCAAACCAAAATTTCACTTCATATTCATGCATTTTCTCTCTTCTCTCTCTTCCAAAAACCCTAAACTTCATTGAAGCTTTCATGAAGCTCTATTCGGCCAAACACAATCCAAGACCATCCAACCACTCAAAAATTTATCCAACCAAGTTTTCTAAACCTAAACACAAATCTAAGAACATCTCTAGTTGAGAGTTCTTGCAAAATCTTCCATTTGAAGCTTGGAAACCTACTTGGAAAATTTTACCTAGAAGGTGAAATTTCTTGTTTTCCATTTCTAAACTCTTTTTCAAAGTTCTAAGCCATAATTTCTCCATGGTTTAAGCTCTCTTTTATGGTTAGTAATTTGTAGTTTTGTTTAAGCTTGATAGGTGACTTGGTGGAGTGAAACCGAAACCCTAGGAAAGGTGTGAAGGAGTGTTTGTCTTCATTTAAGGTAAGAGGAAGACTAATCTTATCATCCTTGGGTGGTGGTAAGAAGATGGAGATTGATTGTTATGATTGTAGAATCCATAAGGATTCCTTTGTGTGTTTGTTAGTAGCTTTCCTATTTGGTATTTGTAATAATTTATATGAAGTTGCATGTCTACAAGCTTTGATTTGCATGTCTACGAGCTTTGATAATTTGTATGTGTTAGAAATGCATGATAATTTATAGGATGTCAATAACATGCCAAGGTTTGCATGAGTATTCCAAAGAGCACATCAATGAGGCTCACGGCCATTAACCAAAAATGGAGAACCAAAATGTTCTCATCATTTTCTTAAAATATGATTTAATTAACCTAGGCAAATTATCAAGATATAAAATTGTTTAGATGAAGGAAAATGAATTTAGAAATCAAATGACACAAGTATATATTTCGGCCAACATGCCAAACTAAGTATCCATGATTTCTAAAATCAATTCCAAACCATTTTCAAGTATAAAGATGCAATATATGTTAAAAAGAAATTTTCTAAAATGAGTTTTGAAGAAATGAATTGATTAGAATTAAGTTTAAGAAATTAAAATTAATGATTTTATTGTTAGAAAGGAAATACAGTAACTTTTGAAAATTTCTAACATATGGCTCATGTTATAATTTTGAAGCATGTTAGTAGTTTTCAAAAGGATTAAATTATACGGTTAAAAAAAAATTTAAGTAAACAGAATTTTTATGAAAAAATTAGAAAATCATTATTAAAATTTTCTAAACAAAATACTGTTAATTTTTAGTAAAAACGGACAAATAAGATAGCAAAGATGTCCAAAAGACAGTATACGGTATGAAAAATATTTTACGTAGTTTAAACGTATTATTTATTATTTCTGTCTATTTAAACAGTAATTTTTAAGGGATTTGGACAATAAAATGATTTAAAAATCTTACGCGATTGAGAAAATGTATTAAAAACTCTATGCGATTTTAAAAATAGAAAAATAAATTTACGCAATTTAGAAACGTTTGTAAAAACGACGAGATTGTGAAAACGCGATAAAATTTCTACGCGATTGACCAAAATGGTATTTTCTGTATTTTTCTGCTGTCGGGCTATGAGGTGAACCCGTACAGGCTTTGGAACAGTATTTGTCTGGTGGGACTTACTGTATCTCTTATCTTTGAGGATATATTTTTGATGAGGGTATTTTGGTAATTTCTTATTTTTGGATCATATATTGAGTTTATGCCAATTTTTGGTGGATTGGTTGACGAGGTGAATCACATCGTGTTGTCGATGCGATAAACGTAGTGTGGTTCATTGTCTTTATGAACTTGGAGACGTTAGTGTACGGGATCCCATATATGGATTTGATCGGTCCTCCATTGGGCTGTGGTAACCGATAGCACACTAATGGACTCGACACACACTATATTTAATCGAGATTTCATAAAGTCTAATAGTACATTGCCTGTAGTGCCACAACGTGAGACCGTGAACTACACCATGCCTTGGACAGTGGGATCCATGTGTCGTGGGGCTATAGACGCAACGTGTGATAGCGCAATAGTTTGGTTGGGCAGCCGTGGTACTAATAGATTTTGCGGGTCATTCTCTCCGATATCTGTATGTGTGTTTAGCTCCATGGAGTAGGATCGTGTCATATTGCATATGGTTATATCTTGGACATTATTTTATTTTATCTGTTTATTTTTTTTCTGGTTATTATTATGATAAATTGTCTATTTCTTAGTTTATTTTATTTGTGATATTATTTTATCTGTGATACTATTTTATCTGTGATATTATGTGTTATTGTGACATTTAAATCTTTATACTCTCCTGTTATTAATTACTGTTATAGTTTTTCATATTGCATGAACTGTATGTCTGTTGTTTGTCATTTTCTTATTTACCATGTTTGTGATGATTTTAGATTGTCTTACCACTTTATCGTATGTGTTTTCTGTATACATTTATTTACGTGGTAAAGAGTTTGAGGAAGAGGAACAGCCTCTTGAGATTTTGTATTCTGAGGAGGAAGAAGAGCAGCAAGTTGAAGATCAGTACAACGATCAAGAACCATCCGATCATCCATATCCATTGGACTGATTTGTTGGGTATGGCGGTGCCAGGATTTTTGGGTTTTGTGCAACTTGAGTTTCACGGTGGATCGTTAGCTTGGCATCTGAGGGGAGATAGAGACTCAGTGACTTACGTGGGACGGTTGACTGTGTCCCTACGACATGAGTTTGATGGAGAGCCAGTTATGTCGACTACTGTGTTTTTGCACTTAGAGTTACCTTTATCTCTTAGGCGTCATTGGGGTGGTGTGTCCACTGAGCCTAGTGAGATGAGTCTCGTATCGACTGCGCGGTCTCGTTTCCGCCGAGTGTCGAGACATCCTGGATATTTATCTTCTGATGAGTTTCCTGAGAGTGATCCATCAGAGGATTAAATGTTTATGATGTGTATTTTGGGCGCGTCTGCGTATGTATATATTGACTCTTTACTGTTTTTGTTTACTGTTTCTGTTTAAATATTTGTAGATATAGTTGTAAATTATTTGTATAACCTATAACTTGGACTATATGTATATTATGAGTGATGTTGTTCTGTTGGTTTTATGTTTCCGTGTTATTTTATTTAATGATATTCTGTTTAACAGGAATTATTTTACAACCCGTATTAGTACGTAACAAATGTTTTACAACTTGGGTAGATTTTATTTATCTTTCTTTTATTTTCTTTATATATGTGACATCCCTACAAGGGTGTTACAAAGTGCGATAATATGATTTCGCTGTCGAAAATACAGTATGATTACTGTTGGGCCAGTGTGTGGACCTTGATTATGAGATAATGAAATTAAACTGAGAATGAGCCAATGTGTGGACCCTGAATATGAAAGTGTGAATTTGGCCTATGATTGGCATTGGTGCATTGAACATGCATTGGAAATGAGGAATTTTGCCTATGATTGGCATTGGTGCATTGAACATGCATTGGAAATGAGGAATTTTGCCTATGATTGGCATTGGTGCATTGAACATGCATTAGAAAGATATGTATTGAGGCATATGATGATTTTGAATTGAACAAAAATTGATAGCTGATGCTATTGGAAACCCTTGTGGTTGAATAAGGAATGTGAATTGATAGTGAGGTCTATGATAGATCTTGGGGTGCGTTAAGGTGCGGCGGTCGACTAGTGGATATCTGTCTGTGGGCTACGGCTGGACCATATGCCACTTGGCGATGCAGTCCGTTGCAATGCATTGACGATACTCGACAAGAACACGATTCTTTTCGAAAGCTGGACATTTGTCTGTGGGCTAAGGCTGGGCATTGTCTGTGGGCTAATCTGGAATATTGTCTTTGGGCTAAGGCTGACAATTAACAGAGCATTCTTCTCGAAATTGTGAAAACCTCCATGGAGTAGGACATTGAGTCTACATGCATAACATATGCATAAATCTGAGTATCTATATCTGCATGATATAATAATTGAGGAATATTGGATGATGATGATGATAATCATGTTGATGGCATTATTATGATTATTGTGTGATTATAATAATGTTGATGGCATGATGATGATAGTTAATTAATGTTGAGTGCATTATTGGAATTATGGTATGATATATCTGTATGATATGCTGGTTGTATTATCTCTATGCTACCATGTTGGTATTGGCATAGGTGATCTCACCTCTTTGTTATATTGTGTTGTTGTGCTTGTATTGGTAAAAATTATATAATAGATGGAACGAGTTGTCTTAGACATACGGGTGATAAATACTCTGAGATCGGAGACAACATCAGAGAATGACCATTCCAGATTCGATAGCGTGCAGTGTTGACAAGGAACAGATGTCTGATGCATCAAGATGGATATAAGAAGAAATAAGTATGTTAAATTTTCTCGTTAGTGTTGTACCGTGCTATTAAGTAGGACCCGTGATGGGCTTTGCTACTGTTAAAAAAAGAGTCTGTTAGTTTTATATTTCTCTTTAAATTGTTAAATATTAATTAGTGTCAATATTGTATATTAGTAATACTTATGGATTTCAGTAAGTTTATATTTCTATAATAAGAAATTTTAAAACTCACCCTTTTATAACTCAAACCTTTTATGAAATCATTTTCAGATTGGGAGTTGGTAGTCAGAAATGTGATGCCCTAAGGAGGGTGTTACATAATCGACCTAGACATAGGCTTTTAACTGAGTTAGTTTCTCACGCTAACCTAATCTAATTGTTTATATTGCTTTAATGGATTGCACGTTATCAATTGAAGTAGGGGGTGAAAAAGGATTCCCTATTCTCTCAACTATATCTATATCTTTCTTTATGTTTTGTGTAACACCCTCCATAGAGTATCACATTTTTGACTAAAAACTTAAAAACATGAAAACCATTTCATAAAAGATTTGAGTTCTAAAATATGGATTTTAAAATTTCTTTTCACGGAAACATAAACTTACCGAAGTATGAGTAATACAGAAAATAAACTGAAAAGATTATTACACAACTTTATTTATACCACATAATATCCAATAAAGAAATAAAACATATAACATACAGACTCAGAGAAACAGTAGCAAACCCAATGATGGGTACTACTAATAGCACGGTAACAACACTAACGAGAAAAACCCAACATACATGCCTCGTTTCTCCACCAACTGCATCCTGTTGAAACTGAGAAGATCACTCCTCGACGTCATCACCAACTTCGGAACATTGCCTCTAATGGGTCTAAGAAACTTGCTTCGCCTACTATACGAATTTAAATAAAACAAACGCAACAAAATAATACAGCAAAGAGGTGAGATCCCCTTTCACCAATACCAGTACGGTAGCAAAGAATGATACGAATGACTAAGTCATTCCATAGACACAGATATCACAATTATAATCATGTTATCAATTTACAAATAATTCCAATAAACACATGTTAAAATAAAATGAACAGCAATAACATTACCATGATAGATATAACAATTGATACAATAAACTACATAATCATATCATGCATAGTAACTCACATCAACCCATCATACATAATATCTCAACATTGAACGTAAATATCCACATTAAGATACAGACCACAAATGCAAATGTACACAAACTCATTCCTACTCCATGAAGCTAAAAACACAAACATCACAGACATCAGAGAGAATGATCCAGAAAGAACTATCAGTACCTCAGGCTGCCCAACTAAACTATTGCACTATCCAACATTGTGTCTATAGCCCACTGTCCAAACATCGTGGTGTAGCATATAGTCCAAACATCGTGTAACTACAGGCATTGTACTAAAATAGTCTTTACAAGATCTTGATTAAGTATAGTGTGTGTCGAGATCACTAGTATGTTATCAGTTACCACGGCCCAGAGGAGCGACCAACTGTCCACATGTGGAATACTCCGCACACTAATGCCTCCAAGTCCATACAAAATCGAACCGCACTACGCTTATCACACCGACAACACGATGTAATTCATCTCGTCAATCAAATCACCAATTATCAACCAAATTGGTACAACTCAATGCATGAATAAAAATCATAATTACCAAATTACCCTTAGTCTCAAAATATTCTCATATTTACCCAAATGCCCTCAATGGCAAAAATCTCAAATATACAGTACGTCCCACTTGACAGTACCTGTATCTCAACATGTCCGAGTCCACCACTTTGGCCCGACAATAAAATTGGCTGTTCCAATTAGTCACGTAGAAATTTTATCACGTTTTCACAATTTCATCATTTTTATAAACGTTTTTAAATCGCATAAATATATTTTACTGTTTTTAAAATTGCGTATTGTTTTTAAATCGTTTTCTCAATCGCGTAAAATTTTTAAATCGTTTTCTTAACCGAAAAGCCTTAAAATCTCTGTTTTAAAACTACATAAGTTATTTCCACTACTTTAAAATTATGTAGAATAATTTTTGCTTACGTTATAAATATATTATAAAATGTTCTCTTTTATTTGTCTGTTTTTAGTAAAATTTGATAGTATTTTGTCTATAAAATCTACTAAAATTTGTATTTTCTACGTTTTTCCTCTAAAAATTCGTTTACTTGGTTTATTATTACTAAATCCACTTTAGTGATTGTTTCTATGCTTTAAAAGTTAAAAGCAAGTATTTTTCATAGGTTTTATTCATCTTGCTACTATTATATCACATCTCTAATAAAAATTGGTTTACTTCTTTAATTCTTGAAAATTTATTACAAATGCGTTCTTTTTATATAAAACATCAATTCTACACTTAGAAAATAAATTTTGGATTGCTTACACTTGTATTAGGCATGTTAGCCGAATTCCATAAAATGTTGGCATTTGATCTTTGGATCATTTTTCTTCTTCTAAATCATTTCATAATTTATTCACTAACCTAATTCCATTAGATCCTTTCTTTAGAAAATGGTTGAGAACATTTTGGTTCTCTTTTATTGGATGAGGTCGTGAGCCTCTAGTTTGTGTTCTTTGGAACACTCATGCAATCCTTTACATATTATTTATATCCTACAATACTATCATGCATTTATGAACACATGTCATATATTAAAGTAATCATAAAACACATACAAAATATTAAAGATATAGACATGCTTGCACATATAATCAATCACAAATAGGAAAGACATTAAACAACCAAGTGAATGAATCCTTATGGATTCTTCACCATAAACACATCCATTCCTCACCACCAACACATGGCTGATGAGGGTAATCTCCCTCTTGTAACACCCCAAAATTTACTTTTCTACTATCAGAATTCATTCTAAAATATTTGTGATTTTCTGGAATTTTTCTGGAATTTTCTGAGAATGCAAAATATTTTAATATATTTTTCATTTTACGTATGTACCGAGCGAAATCGGAGAAAAGAGATATTTTCTCCGAAAGCCTTGAACTATGGAAACGTCGACGGGGGATCTTACTAAACCTGAGACTGGACACAGTTTACAAGGTTTTATGTTTTTTGAGAAATTTTAATAGATAAAATAATAAAACATTGCGAAGAAACTATCTGTCAGATTTGTTAATGCTGACTTCTGCCAGCTGTAACTATTGTCTAATAAATAATAACATGTAATAAAAAAAAATCTTATCACATTATCCAAAAATTACCTTGTGTCAAACCCCTTTAGCCTTATTTTCAAAATAAAAATTTAGCTAATTAAAAGCCCATGTAGGAAGCTTCCAAGAAGTTTCCTATTTGACACAATTTCTCTCTCTTTCCTCCTCACTCCTTATCCACGGCAGATGACCCATTTGGGGGAAGTCCAAATTGTTTAGTCCAAATTGTTTTCCTCATTTTACCATTTCACTCTCGTTTCTTTAGACTCCAAAATACCTATTCTCTTCTTCTTTTCTTTTCTCCACCGTGCACCCATTTCTGGAGACACTCACCATTTCTTACTTCATCATAAAAGATTTCTTGCTTCTTGCACCATTCCAAGACCATTCTCTTTGGTGGTCATTCTCTTGGTTCTTCTTCTTCCACTATCCACCATTGAAGCTAAAGCTTTGAGCTTGGAGGTAAAGTCTTCACCTTTCTTTCACTTTCTTCTCATTTTCGTTTTTCTTGGTCACTTATGAGATCAAGAACTCATTTTTCCATGGTTTGAGTGGACATTATGGAGATCACTCGATGTGTATTTTGGTTGGATCGTGTGCTCTCGAGAAGACGCTCGTGAGGAGGACAAGGAAACCACTGAGTTTCAGGGTTTCTGGCCTTATCTCGACTGAGATCGAAGTTGTTGAGGATGTCATTTCAGCTTCGTGGACTTTTTGGCTACGTGCGGATCAACTTTCTTGGAGGTCCGGACTGCTGGCATATCAACGTGTAGACTGATCGATGTGTATACCATGGCAATGTGACGGTGTCCTTAGCATGGAGACGTTATGACGCTCTTATCCTAGATTTTCATACTTTTGTATGGCTGGAGTTCTATATGCCCGTGAGGGACATGTGGGGTGAAATGTATTATACCCCTCGTGAGGATTCCTTTTTGTCTACTGCCCGGGCTCCTGCTCGCTGTTCTGTCGTCCCAATGGATGTCTCGTCGGACGACGAGGACCCTGAGGAGGATCCATCTACGATTTTTTCTCGTTCTAGGCAGTCTTAGGGTTGATTTAATTGATGGCTACTGATGGTTGTCCGTTTATTTTGAGGGAGCCTGACGTACTACTGGATTGGTGGGTATATATTTGTATCTCTTGGGATAGGTACACATTTTTCATCTTGTATATTTTTGGAAATATAATTTAAACATGCTTGTATTTCTGGTACAAAGTATGTAATTATCCATATTTTGAATGGTCGTATGTTTCATTCCACGTTGATTTCTCTTTGACCTTTTTGACAGAAGTTTTATTGGAAAGAGGAACTTTTAATTTTAACTCAATCACGTGATATATTCATAAACAGGTGTATATGTACATTAAATGGAAGTTTTAACTGGATTCATGTTAAAGAAAAAAAAAGTTCAAATTTTCTGTAATCATTTGTATGTCGTTTCACTATAGTGCGATGTTCCTTCTTCTTACCCATTATGACTAAGGGAGAAAAGGGGGCGTTACAACTGTCTTGGTAATAGAGCTCCCGATTATGTTTTCTTTGGGTTGTGTGGTTTTGGACTGTCTTGTTTTTGTTGTGTTACTCTCTGTGACTTGGTTGTTTGGTATTCATAAGGATACTTCTGACCTTCTCTGCATTTTGCATAGCTCAACTTGAAAGGAAACGATGGCTCGTGGGGGTGATATGGTTGCTACCATAGAAGCAATACAGAAGATGGCTGAGGCAATGTTACAGCAGAACCAGCAGACAGCTCAACAACAGGCTAGGGCTGCACAATAGCTAGAGGCTATAGCGGACGTTCACAACTTGGAAGGATTTCATCGCGCTAATCCTCCACAGTTTAAAGGAGAGTTTGATCCAGAGAAAGCTACATTGTGGATCCAAGAGTTGGAGAAAATATTTACAGGTATGAATTGTGCTGATGATAAGAAGGTGACCTATGCCGCATACATGCTGATGGGAGACACTGAACATTGGTGGACGGGAGAACAAAGGCTATTGCAAGCTGCGAATAGAGTGATAACTTGGGAGGTATTCAAAGAAAGGTTCTTGAACAAGTATTTTCCTAAAAGTGCCAGGCACGCAAAAGAAATAGAATTTCTGAGGTTGCGATAGGGAGGTATGACTGTGAGCGAATACGCCACCAAGTTTGAGAACTTGTCTAGATTTTCGACCGATTTTCAACTTCAACCTTATGAAACTTGGAAGTGCCAGAAGTTTGAGGAAGGCCTGAGGCATGAGGTGAAGAAAATAGTGATAGCTTTGAAAATTTCTCAATTTTCTGAGCTACTTGACACTTGCTATCGATTGGAAAGTGTGGAACAAGAACGTGAAGCGAGAAACAGAAACTTTGGGCCCGTTCGGTCCCAAAGAGGATGTGGTGGTAATGCAAGCCGTTATCAAAAGAAGCCTTATTCCGAACCCTCTGGAAGCCAACCGCCACAAGGATTTCAAGGAGGAAGCCCAACTGGAAGCCCTGGAAGGATGGGTCATAATGCTACAACTACTCCGAGATGTATGAAATGTGGGAAGGAAAATTTCACAAGAGACTGCACAATCAAAGGATTTATTTGCTTTTGGTGCGGGAAACCTGGTCATGTTTCTCGAGACTGCCATCAGACCAAAGCGGAACCATCCGTCAATGTTGCTAAGACTTCTAAACCACAAGTTGGAGGCAAAGTCTACACCCTGAGTGGTGCTGAGGCCTTTAAATCCGAGGATCTGATACAAGGAGAAGGTATCATTGAAGGTAATCTTTTAATTGTACTGTATAACTCTGGTGCTACTCATTCTTTTATTTAACATGACTGTGTGAAAAGACTTGGATTGCCTGTGTCTTCTTTGCCCTTCGATTTGACTGTTTCGACTCCTACTGCAAAACCTGTCGTCACTACTAAGGTGTGTTTAGGTTGTCCTTTAATTGTGGAAGGTCGAATCTTTTCTATCGATTTGATCTATTTACCCTTATCTCAATTAGATGTGATATTGGGGATGGACTGACTATCTGCCAACCATGTCCTGTTAGACTGTTCTAGAAAAATAATAGTTTTTCCTTTAGATGAGGATTCTAGATTTTTGACCGCCAACCAAGTGAAAACTTTTCTGAAAGAAGGAGCTTGAGGATACATGTTGTTATCTTCTTTGAAAGTTGAGAGTGAAGTTGATATGGACGATATCTCTGTTGTACGGGAATTTCCTGAGGTTTTCCCTGATGATGTACCTGGTTTGCCACCGGAACGAGAGGTCGAGTTTGCTATCGACTTGGTACCAGGAGCTGGTCCTATTTCCATAGCACCTTACCGTATGGCACCAGCAGAGCTCGTGGAACTTAAGAAGCAGTTGGAAGAACTTCTGGAGAAGCAATTTGTGAGACCCAGTGTGTCACCCTGGGGAACACCTGTACTGTTGGTTAAGAAGAAAGATGGGACTTCGAGATTGTGTGTGGATTACCATCAATTGAACAAGGTTACGATCAAGAACAAGTATCCATTGCCGAGGATAGATGACTTGATGGTGTTACCAAGTGGCTTCCAGTACTCAAGAGGGGGGGTGAATTGAGTAACAAAAAACTTTTGCAAATGCCTTAAACAAATAAACTTTGCTGAATTTAATTATTAAAGGACATGGAAGAGATGAGAAAAAGGAAGAACAATTAATAATCAAATTGCAGGAATCAATAAATAAAGTGCATAAAATAAAGAGAATAAGGGAATAAAAACAGGCACAGTATTTATCCTGGTTCGACCACCAACCACTTGTGGCCTACGTCCAGTCCCCGAAACACAGTTCGAGATTTTTCACTATTCAAGACAAGCTTAAAACAGGTGCTTGCAACCTTTACACAATAGAGCACTTTTCACACACAGGGAAACTCTACCCTTGTGCTCAAGCCTCAATCAATCAGGGATACCTCACCCTTATACAATCCTGAGGGATACCTCACCCTCAATACAATATATTAGAGAAATAGATGAAGAATAGAAACTCTCACTCAGAGTAAATAATTACAAATTGAAGCACTAAAGAGCTGTCTCACAGATATCTCAAAGATTCAATGTTAAGAGCACAGAGAAAGAGAGAAAATAATGTAAACTCGTTTTTAACAAAGCAAGAAATAATCAGAATGTCCGGGGGTTCATCAGAGGTGTCCCAGGCCTCTATTTATAGAGCTCGTAGAAGAAAATGGTCGTTGGGAGCATTAAAATGGTATTAATTGGTTTTAATTCTCGTATGAATTCAAAAATCAGAAACTGATTCCCGTGGGTTATTCGAATACCTACAGGAGGTATTCGAATACCTCTGTCAAAAGCGTTGTTAAAAAAACTGATTAAGTTGGGGTTATTCGAATACCAGTCAAGGGTATTCGAATACCTCATTAAAAAAGGCATGTTTCGAAATCAGGGTATTTGAATACCATATGGGGTATTCGAATGCCTCTGTTTTGGCACAGCAGAAAATATAAGTTACGAATCAGGTTATTCGAATACCATAAAGAGGTATTCGAATACCTCAGTTAAAAATAGTTCAAAAACCTTTCTTAAATGCTTCGAAATGCTTATTTTTAATTTCTAAAAGCTTTGATCTTTCAAAAGTGATTTTAAAACTTCATTTTAATTTAAGAAACAGATTATTTTAGATCTTTTAAAATTAACCATTGAGATATCTAATTGACAGCTCCATACATGATAGATCCTAAGTCCTAAAGCTAATCTTTAAACACTTCGACTTGGTCTTCTCATCATCCTCATGTTTGTTATCATCAAAATACATCTTCATTGTTGCGTAGTAAACACAGATGGACCAATTAAAAGGAGCTGCTGTGTTTTCCAAGATCGATCTATGATTGGGTTATCACCAAATCAGAGTGAAAGTGGAAGATATTCCCAAGAAAGCTTTCCGTACTCGTTATGGTCATTACGAGTACCTGGTGATGCCTTTTGGTGTGACAAATACACCTGCGATATTTATGGACTACATGAATAGGATCTTTCGTCCTTATTTGGACAAATTCGTCGTTGTTTTCATCCACGATATCTTGATCTATTTGCAAAATCATGAGGACCATGCTAAGCACCTCAGCATAGTTCTCCAGATTTTGAAGGAAAAAGAGCTATATGCGAAACTATCCAAGTACGAGTTTTGGCTAGATGAAGTGAAATTCTTGGGTCATGTAATCACAAAGGAAGGAATTGCAGTGGATCCTTCGAAGGTAGAAGCCGTACTACAGTGGGAAAGACCAACAACAGTGACGGAAATCCGAAGTTTCGTCGGGTTAGCCGGATACTATCGGAGGTTTATTAAGGGATTTTCCAAAATTGCTGGACCGCTTACTCAACTCACCAAGAAAGACCAAGCTTTTGAATGGACAGATTCCCATGAAGGAAGTTTCCAAGAGTTAAAAGGGAAGCTGACTACGTCACCAGTGCTAGTCTTACTGAATCCTAGTGAACCATTTGAAGTGTACTGTGATGCTTCGTATCAAGGTTTGGGGTGCGTTCTCATGCAAAACGGAGGGGTGGTAGCTTACGCCTCAAGACAATTGCGAATGCACGAGAAGAACTACCCAACACACGATCTAGAGTTAGCTGCAGCGGTGTTTGCATTGAAAATATGGAGACATTATCTATATGGAGCCATATTCAACGTCTTCAGTGACCACAAAAGTCTGAAATACCTGTACAATCAGAAAGAGCTGAACATGAGGCAACGAAGATGGCTAGAATTTTTGAAAGACTATGACTTCCAACTTCAGTATCATCTTGGAAAAGCGAACGTGGTGGTCGATGCTTTGAGTAGGAAGACGATTAGTGTTTCTACTATGATGATTAGAGAAAAGGACTTGATAGAGCAATTCAGAGACATATGGTCATTTGTAGAGTTAACACTGAGTAAAATCTGCATGAATAAGATCACTATCTCGAATAACCTGATGGATGATATTCGAGAGAAACAAAAGATCGATAAATTCCTACAAGAAGAAAGAGAATTGATAAGGCAGGGTGGTGTATCAATGTTGAAGGAAGGAAGCGATGGAACTCTGAGATTCCAAGGAAGGGTCTGTGTGCCTAAAGATGGGGAACTCAGAAAGTACATGCTTGAACATGCTCACTCGAATCAGTTAAGTACGCATCCTGGAATGACCAAGATGTATTAAGACTTGAGGAAGTTGTTTTGGTGGCATGGGATGAAAAGAGACATCGCTAGATGCGTGTCATCTTGTTTGGTCTGCCAGAAAATGAAGATTGAACATCAAAGACCAGCTGAACTGTTACAACCCTTGACTATCCCCAAATGGAAATGGGATAGTATTGCCATGGACTTTGTTGTTGGGTTGCCAAGGACTAAGAAAGGAAATGAGTCAATATGGGTAATTGTGGATCGGCTTACAAAATCAGCTCACTTTTTGCCAATTAACATAAGATATCCATTGGAAAAGTTAAGTCGGATATACGTTGGTGAAATTGTCAGCCTTCATGGTGTGCCCACAAGTATCATTTTCGATAGAGATCCAAGGTTTACGTCTAAGTTTTGAAAGAGTCTTCAAGAAGTTATGGGAACGAAGTTGCGATTGAGTTCGGCATACCATCCGCAAACTGATGGCCAATTAGAGAGGACAATTCAGTCATTAGAGGATCTGGTGAAAGCTTGTGCGATAGAGCAAACTGGAGGTTGGGATGAAATCTTACCGTTGGTGGAATTCACCTACAACAACAGTTACCATTCAAGTATAGGGATGGCACCCTATGAGGCTCTATATGGGCGGAGGTGTCGGACACCTCTGTGCTGGTATCAAGATGGAGAACGGATTACCGTTGGACCTGAACTCATTCAGTAGACAACTGAGAAGGTTAAAATGATTCAGGAGAAAATGAAAACAGCTCAGAGTTGGCAGAAGAGCTATGCGGACAAAAGAAGGAAACCTCTTGAGTTCGAAGAAGGAGAGCATGTCATCTTGAAAGTCACACCTACGACTGGGGTCGGTCGTGTCCTCAAGTCTAGAATGCTCACTCTAAAATTCCTTGGACCTTACCAAATTCTTCGTCGGGTAGGTCCTGTTGCTTACCAAATAGCTTTACCCCCTTTTCTTTTAAACCTTCATAACGTCTTTCATGTGTCACAACTCAGAAAATATATTCCAAATCCTAATCATGTCATAGCACCTGATTCCGTACAATTAAAGGAAAACTTGACTTATGAGACAACTCCTGTAAGGATTGAGGATAGGAGGACAAAGCAACTCAGAGGAAAGGACATTGCACTAGTGAAGGTAATCTGGAACGAAGCAACTGGAGATGTGATGTGGGAGCTGGAGAACAAGATGAAGGAGCAATATCCCGAATTGTTTTAAGGTATGGAAAATTTCGAGGAGGAAATTCTTATTTGTTGGGGAGAGTTATAATACCCCAAAATTTACTTTTCTACTATTAGAATTCATTCTAAAATATTTGTGATTTTCTGGAATTTTTCTGGAATTTTCTAAGAACGCGGAATATTTTAATATATTTCTCATTTTACGTATGTACTGAGCGGAACCGGAGAAATGAGATATTTTCTCCGAAAGCCTTGAACTATGGAAACGTCGACGGGGGATCTTACTAAACCCGAGATCGGACACAGTTTACAAGGTTTTACATTTTTCAAGAAATTTTAACAGATAAAATAATAAAACATTGCGAAGAAACTATCTGTCAGATTTGTTAATGCTGACTTCTGCCAACTGTAACTATTGTCTAATAAATAATATGTAATAAAAAAAATCTTATCACATTATCCAAAAATTACCTTGTGTCAAACCTCTTTAGCCTTATTTTCAAAATAAAAATTTAGCTAATTAAAAGCCCATGTAGGAAGCTTCCAAGAAGTTTCCTAATTGACACAATTCCTCTCTCTTTCCTCCTCACTCCTTGTCCATGGAAGATAACCCATTTGGGGGAAGTCCAAATTGTTTTCCTCATTTTACCATTTCACTCTCGTTTCTTTAGACTTCAAAATACCTATTCTCCTCTTCTCTTCTTTTCTCCACCGTGCACCCATTTCTAGAGACACTCACCATTTCTTACTTCATCATCAAAGATTTCTTGCTTCTTGCACCATTCCAAGACCATTCTCTTTGGTGGTCATTCTCTTGGTTCTTCTTCTTCTTCTTCCACTATCCACCATTGAAGCTAAAGCTTTGAGCTTGGAGGTAAAGTCTTTACCTTTCTTTCACTTTCTTCTCATTTTCATTTTTCTTAGTCACCTATGAGATCAAGAACTCATTTTTCCACGGTTTGAGTGGACATTATGGAGATCACTCACAGTGGTGTTCGTCTTGAAGGGGGAAAACGAAAATCTAGGGCAAGAAGAGGTAACACCTTGTGTTGTCTTCCAAATAGGTAAGAGGGAGATGATCCTCTTCAACCAATCTTGGTACTAAGGGAATGTCTTGTATGTGTGTAGTTATTGATTTCTGAATCCATGTATAAAGTTCTCTCATTTTTATGTTGTTCTTCATGATAGTGCATTTTGTTGGGTTTGTATGATTTATTGATGCCTCTTACACGATTTGAAGATATATTTGAGTAAGTTGTTGAATAAATATGATAATGATTGGTTTGGTTTGAGTTAAAGGACCTGGAGAACTCTGTTTTCTGCAAGTTTACGCGCGGTAATCGATTACATGGGGCTTGTAATCGATTACCAAGCTCATAAGGATACGAAACCGGGATTCTGGAAATCTGGTAATCGATTACGTCTTGTGTGTAATCGATTACAGAGATTTTGTCTAGCTTGTAATCGATTACTAGAGTGGTGTAATCGATTACCAAGCCTCTGATGTCACGAAATGGTGCTTCTGGGAATCACGTAATCGATTACAACTTGTGGGTAATCGATTACAGAGGTTCTGTCCAATTAGTAATCGATTACCAGGGCGGTGTAATCGATTACCAGGTCCTTGAAGTTACGAATCGTGGTTCTGGGAATCACGTAATCGATTACAATGCGATTGTAATCGATTACAGAGATTCTGTTACACTGGTAATCGATTACCAGGGTGATGTAATCGATTACTAGGACCCAAAAATGAGATTCTTGAGCTGGAAATGATTGAAATTATGGTTCTTTGCCCTTTGTAACTCAAACATAACCTAAAAACCCTGGATTCAAGGATTTTACTTTACTTAAATGCGATAGGAATATGTATTCATACCGATAGAGAAGAAATGATTTTGAAAATGGAATTCTTGGACCCATGACATGGAAATTGTGGTATATGTGTAATAAGGAACATATATTGATACTGAGAATTATTGATGCAAGTGTGATTCCCTATGTGGGTTATGCACTTATTGATTTATTACTCTATGAGATAAGAATGATGATATGCCATTGAGGCAATGTTTTTAATAAATGTATTGTTGATATGTCATGTTGGACATTGAATAATGCTTATGTGCCATTGAGGCAATGCTTATGTGCCATTGAGGCAATGCTTATGTTGAATGCATCATTGATGAACATACATGATTAGACATTGTGTCATCATGCATGCGTATTATCCGTTGGACATTGTTGAGAAGGCCATGTTGCCTAGGAGTTTGAATAATACCTTTGTGCGGGTGCAAGTAGACTAAGCGTAGGTGTCATATGTTGTTGACCCTGGGGGCGTTGGGGTATGGGTGTCTCACAATAGACAGTGGTAGCTCCATTGGGGCCGTGGGATAGACCAATGCGATACACCAACGATCCTGTCTGAGACGCTGTCCTATATCGCGATCAACTGTTGAGGTACCATGTATGAGCCGTTGCGCAAACAATTTTATGAGAGAAAGCACACTGTATTTTAAGGCTACTGATATACTGGTATTACTCCTTGATCATTCACTCCGAAAATGTTTACGTCTAGCTCCATGGAGTAAGAACTTTGGTACCCTTGTTGCATTGTGAGTTGTCAGTCACATGGTCCATTGAGCATTTATAATTGGATAATGTGTTTACTATTATGATTGCGATATTTATTTGACTCTTGGTAATGCTAATGTTGCTAGCTGGCTATGGATAATGTTAACTATTGTTCTTTGCTGTTTTACTCTTGTGAATTGCTTTCGGGTATTACTGCACTTGTATGTATTAATTGTGTCTTATCTGGGCGTTCGACGCCGTTTATTTTCTTGCTGCCATGTTGGTACTGAAAGCTAGGAATCTCAGCTCTTTTGATAATTTCTCTATTTTCTATTTTGGTTGGATCGTGTGCTCTCGAGAAGACGCTCGTGAGGAGGACAAGGAAACCACTGAGTTTCAGGGTTTCTGGCCTTATCTCGACTGAGATCGAAGTTGTTGAGGATGTCATTTCAGCTCCGTGGACTTTTTGACTACGTGCGGATCAACTTTCTTGGAGGTCCGGACTGCTGGCATATCAACGTGCAGACTGATCGATGTGTATACCATGGCGATGTGACGGTGTCCTTAACGTGGAGACGTTATGACGCTCTTATCCTAGATTTTCATGCTTTTGTATGGCTGGAGTTCTATATGCCCGTGAGGGACATGTGGGGTGAAATGTATTATACCCCTCGTGAGGATTCTTTTTTGTCTACTGCCCGGGCTCTGCTCGCTGTTTTGTCGTCCCGATAGATGTCTCATCGGACGACGAGGACCCTGAGGAGGATCCATCTACAGTTCCTTCTCGTTCTAGGCAGTCTTAGGGTTGATTTAATTGATGGCTACTGATGGTTGCCCGTTTATTTTGAGGGAGCCTGACGTACTACTGGATTGGTGGGTATATATTTGTATCTCTTGGGATAGGTACACATTTTGCTTTTTGTATATTTTTGGAAATGTAATTTAAACAGGCTTGTATTTCTGGTACAAAGTATGTAATTATCCATATTTTGAATGGTCGTATGTTTCATTCCACGTTGATTTCTCTTTGACCTTTTTGACAAAAGTTTTATTGGAAAGAGGAACTTTTAATTTTAACTCAATCACGCGATATATTCATAAACAGGTGTATATGTACATTAAATGGAAGTTTTAACCGGATTCATGTTAAAGAAAAAAAAAGTTCAAATTTTCCGTAATCATTTGTATGTCGTTTCACTATAGTGCGACGTTCCTTCTTCTTACCCATTATGACTAAGGGAGAAAAAGGGGTGTTACACCTCTTACCTCTTGAAGAAACCTCCAAAGTTCCTTATATGTCCTCTTGTTATCTCCTTCAAGAAGAACTTCAACCTCCAAGTGCTTCTTGAAAATCAAAGAAAACATGAAATATTAACATCTAAGGATTAAATAAGAAAAACCATGGATCAAAATATGGTTTAGAAGGAAAGGATGAAATCAATAGTGAAGATTTCATAAACTTCACCTTAAAACTCCAAACCTTGAGCTTGAAGAACAAAGATGAAGATGGATGATTTAGAGAAAATCTCTAACATGAAAGTTCCTTAGAATTGCATGGAGATTCAAGATCTAAGGTTGTTTAGAATTATTGAAGCTTGGAAGGTGATTTTGTGGGGTTGGCCGTGAGCTTCCATAGAGAAGAAAAGTGAGAGTTTTGTGTTTGCCCTTAAAAGAACTCTTTGAAGATAGGTGATTTTGATCAAGACTCCAACTACAAAGTGTCTTGAAACAAGGTAAGGATTCAAGATATATGGTTGGTGTAAATTATTCAAGAGTGATGGTAGAACCATGGCCTCTTGGCTGTGAGCTTGGAGAAGAGAAAGGTAGGAGCTTTTGTGTTCTTTGCTTGCTAGGAAGATGAAAATGAATGAATCTTGAGAAATTCCTAACATGAAAGTGTCTTGGATTGATGAATGGATTCAAGAAATGATATTGGTAAGAATTATTGAAGTTTGGAGAGTGGATCTAGGTGCTTTGGCCGAATCCATCGAGGAAAGAAAATGAGAGAGTTTTGGTTGTTTGTTCTTGGTTCTTTGGAGAAAAGGATGTGTAAGAGAGCAAGTGAGATGAATGGATGAATGTTGTCTTCCATTTTGGTGCTATGGCCCTGGAGTACAAGGAGAGAAAATGGGTGAGAGCTTCTTGCCAAAGTTGCAAATGAATCAAAGCCCTCCTATTTATAGACTTCATGAAAAAGATGAAGGCTTAAGACATTTTTCGGTATACTGTAAGCAATGAACAATAATTATTACTTATAAAGTCAGTATCTATTGTCCAATGGATAATAAAATATACCTAGATTTTTCTCTTACTCTAGCTGGGTAGCAACTATTGTTGATCATTTTCTACTGATTGCCCTTAATGAGTCATAAAGCGAGTCATCAAAGAGAAACTTCTAGAACATATGACTCACTACGATGAGTCAGCATAGATATTTCTAGAACAGGTGAGTCAGCATGTCGAGTCATCAGCTGAGTCACTAGTTGAGTCAGCAATGGTGAGTCATAGCGCTGAGTCATCAGGGAACCTTCTGGAACGTGTGACTCACTACGGCGAGTCAGTGTTTCTAGAATATGGCGAGTCACTGCTTCTAGAAGCTTCCTGAATATGCTGAGTCACAGGTGCTGAGGTGTCATGCCACGTGTCAAGTTCCTATTGGTCCTTCGCGATGGAGAGAAAATAAGAGAGTTTTGGTTGTTTGTTCTTAGTTCTTTGGAGAAAAGGATGTGTAAGAGAGCAAGTGAGGTGAATGGATGAATGTTGTCTTCCATTTAGGTGCTATGGCCCTGGAGTACAAGGAGAGAAAATGGGTGAGAGCTTTTTGCCAAAGTTGCAAAAGAATCAAAGCCCTCCTATTTATAGACTTCATGAGAAAGATAAAGGCTTAAGATATTTTTCGGTATACTGTAAGCAATGAATAATAATTACTGCTTATAAAGTCAATATCTATTGTCCAATAGATAATAAAATATACCTAGATTTTTCTCTTACTATAGCTGGGTAGCAACTATTGTTGATCATTTTCTATTGATTGCCCTTGATGAGTCACAGAGTGAGTCATCAAAGAGAAACTTCTAGAACATGTGACTCACTATGATGAGTCAGCATGATGAGTCAGCATAGATATTTCTAGAATAGGTGAGTCAGCATGGCGAGTCATCAGCTGAGTCACTAGCTGAGTCAGCAATGGTGAGTCATAGTGCTGAGTCAGCATGGTGAGTCGTTAAGGAACCTTTTGGAACGTGTGACTCATTGCGGCGAGTCACAGGGTGAGTCAACGTTTCTAGAATGCGGCAAGTCACTGCTTCTAGAAGCTTCCTGAATATGCTGAGTCACAGGTGCTGAGGTGTGACGAGCGCCGAACTCAGTCAAAATTATAACCGAAGTTATTACCTAAACTTGTAGTATAGTGAACAACACCGGATCGTCTCCTCAAGGATCGTAAATGCAATTTAATCAAATCAAGTGAAAGTTAGCAAAAAGGGGGGTTTGACAGTTTAAGATCGCACTTAACAAAATTAAAGGAAGAAATAACAATTAAAGAAAGCAATCAATTTAGAAACCTATCCAAGATTGGGTGGATTCAATCATAGACCCTTCATAGAACACTTGAAGCGCAATTGAATTGTTAATTTGGATCTAACCGAGATCTCTCGCATCAAATCCAGAATTCATACTAGACGATCGTCTAGAATTCAATTAACAAGTGATAAACACAAATCCGCAATCGCACCATTCATGAAGATCTATGTTAATTTCAAGTACCGAATTCAATTAACTTAGGCACAAATCAGTAACCTAACCTTTTCAATTCTGTGATTAATTTAGATAAATCAAAGTTTCATCACAAATCTCAATCTTCATTTATGTGATTAGTTTAGATCAATCAGTTCTAAGTTTCATCCCAAATCTCAATCTTCATTTATGTGATTAGTTTAGATCAATCAGTTCTAAGTTTCATCACAAATCTCAATCTTAAACCAAGATCAATCATCAACATAAATAGAATCACCATTCATGCATTCAAGATCAAGAAGAAGAAAAAGAAGAAGAAAGGAGAAATTCAATTACAAATCAAATACAATACATAACCAAGGTCTCAAGAATCCAAACCACAATCTATTCAAGAGTTCTAAATTGACCGAAAATAGCTTAGCCCTCCATTACCATGAAGGGAGCATCAAAATATACAAAAACTATGAGAAACTATGAAGAAACAAGAAGAAACTATGAGAGAAAATGAAGGAGAATACATAAAAGAAATGATAACCAATGGTGCCTTTTATAGAAGTCTAGGGTAACAAAATGACAAAGGGGAGTGAGTGGATGAGTGGGTGAGTGAGTGGAGTGTTTGAGTGGAATGGTTGAGTGGGTTGGTTTAGTGGATTGGTTTAGTGGATGAGTGAGTGGAATGGTTAAGTGGGTTGGTTGAGTGGAAAATGCCAAAGGACTTTTGGTGAGTGGGAAATTATGGACATGAATGGGTGAGTGGATGGATGAGTGGGTGGATTATTGGATGAGTGGGTGGATTAGTGGATGAGTGGGTGGAGTGGTTAAGTGGTTGGATTAGTGTATGAGTGGATGAGTGGGTGGTTGAGGACGAAAATTTAGTGTCTGACTTGGAAGCCAAAAATGACCAACTATACTTCAGATCCATGAAAAGTACTCTTCATTAAAGTTGTAGATCTTTGTCTTGGCTATAACATGCATATCTGGATCGTCCAATTTGGCTTCCTTCAGCCCAAGATATGTCTCAAATACCGTAGGTTGCTCAAACCCAACTTCAGCACCTCTGTTCCGACTTGCAGGCTCAAACTGACCCATTAGACTTCATTTTTTCAAAAAGTGTTCTTCATTAAAGTTGTTTATTTGGGTCTTAACTATCAACTATCCAAATTTCAGCCCATCTCCATTATTACAGCTTGGGATATGATTTTATGAGTGCACACCATTCGGATTCTAGTGACAGAACCCGTATTCTGACTTCCATGTAAACTTAGGTCCCTTAGACATCTGAATTGGACTTCGAGCTCTGCATCAAAGTTGTAGAGCTTCCTCTTAGCTTTCCTACAAGGTAAAATTCATGATTATCAGATATCAGGAACTCAAGTTATGGCTAAAATACAGAAATAGTGTCAAATCTCAATAATGCTGAAAATATTCAATTAGGACCAATTTGAGCTCAAACTCACAAAATCATACCAAACTCAATCAATTAAGAATATGGAGAGTGTAAATGACTAAACATAAGGGTTTCTTAATGAATAAAATATGTGATTATCAAATTCCCCCACACTTAGCTTTTTGCACTCTTGAGCAAAACTCAAGACCAAAACAAGGACATAAGAGATTAACAAAAATTTAAATTCCAACGACATTCAAGAGCCCAAAATTTTACAATCAAGAAGAACAACCAAAGGTTCAAGGGATCAAAACATTCATGAGTTAACAATTCTCCACATCTCAAACCAACAAGCAAGGTATCTTCAACATGAATCGAGAATGATAGATCTTCATAAGATTCCCTCTTAATCTCTCAAGTGTTTAAAAGGTAGGTATTTCACTCAATTCAACCCATAAAAATTGCACTACCATAAGCTTGTTTATCTTCTACTTCTCCACTACTCAAAACACATGCACACACAAATCATGAGGACTTTATTCAAGGTTGTAGTGAGGTCAAGGTAACAGGAGAGGATAAAATGGATATGAGAAGATAAATACCAAAGAGAATAAAAGCAAATGAGAGCTGAGTTCAAATAACAAGCATAAAAGTTCATCCCAACTCTAGTGTATATCCCTTTACATATTCATTTCCCAATCCTTTTCTTTTTTTTTTTTTTTTTTTTTTTATATATATATATATATATATGAACATAACTATATACATACATTTTTCTCTTTTTTTTTTTTTTTAGGCACTCTTTCCTTTTTCAACAACTATTTTGTACACACACCCCCACACTTGTTCAAAAACTCATCCATTAACCAAGCTAATGTTCTTTTATTCCCTAAGGTGAAGTAAGAACACGATTTTTCATTTAAGACACATAATGAGCTAGAAACAAGGAATGGTCAAATAAGCTCAAAGGGGTTAAGCAAAGGAAAATATACAAGGTTGGCAGGAATCAGAGAATTTTCAAGAAGTCAAAAGAGTGCTTGATATCATATTGAAAACAAGGTTGGCTATTTGGTTAAACTAGCTAATTAAGAAAGAGGGCCTCAATCATGTTCATGTATGCAAGTGAAATGTAGCCTAAAAAAGAATCAAAGCAAATTCTAGAGTGGTCATTAACATGAGTGAAAATCGCACAAGAAAGAAGAGAATGACATAAATGTTGAATCCATCCATTAGGCTCAAAATCTCACAAGGTATGCATCCATCAAACTTAATTCAATCATCCATCACCAAGCATATCAGTTCAAGAAGGGAGAAAAGTTATTCAATCATGCAATGAACCCCTTTTTTTATTTTTTTTAACAAAAAAAAACATGCTAAAATCTCTCCCCCACACTTAATATAGACATTGTCCTCAATGTGAAAGTGATAAATAAAACGGAAAGAAAAGAGCAACACAACCTGATGAGGGCCGAGATAATGGCAAGCGTAAAAGATGCGTAAGAATCAAAGCTGCAATGTAAACCGAAAACTCACAAAACAAATGAGTAAAATGTAAAACCAAAATAACATGACTGGAATAATATAAAATTAAAGAGGAAATGCGGGTCTTTTAGAGTCAGATTCCCAAGACTGTAACACTTCTGTTCATCTCTGAAGAGATTCCACAATTAAGAAGTTCATGATGTACCAGGCCACAAGAATGCGTCTTAAGAGTCAATAAGGTATAACTTACTGACTCCTTACTCAGCCATTTAAAGTGAAGTATGTTTTTATCTTCTCGGATTGCGAAAATCATCCCCAAAGATCTTGAAAACAAATCTAGTTAGGTTGCCTCCCAATAAGCGCTTGTTTAACGTCATTAGCTCGACGTTGGGACACTTCTTAGTGATCTTTATAATGTGGATGATAAAAGCCCATCACTTTCACTTCCACATTTTTCGACTTGAGATGGTGTCCATTGGTCTTATTAAGTGAGGTTGGTGAAAAGACTCCACCAGGATCCCATTGGTTGAAACGTGATGACCAAGTTATGGTTGACACAACATGATAGCTTCCACTACGGTCCCATTGGTTGAAGTGTAACGACCAAGTGAAGCTTGAAGCATGAGGGTTCACATTGGGGTCCCATTGGTCTTCCTTGACTTCACCAATAGCATGCAATACGTGTAATTTTGCAATCCTGCTTTCATTGATAATACTGGACCATGGCCTATAAACAAAATCCACTTCAGTAGTTACTAGCATTTGCTGACTTTCCTCTTTCTTTGAAAATTCCTCAATGGCCTTCAACTCCACCACCCTATATGTTTCAGATTCTGCAACTACATTGTTGATAGACCCTTCTATATCATTAGATCCTGCGTAAACAGAATCATTAATTTTCAAATATGCAGAAATTTCAGCACACACAACATATTTTATATCACCATCATGATCAGCACATGAGTTGCAATTGATAGAATCATCAAAACCAATTAAATTAGGAAATTCAGCACATAACTCATCATGAGTTTCCTCAACTAAATCTGCAGGTAAATCAATATGATAATTAGAATGCAGGGAGTTGGGAATTGTTTGGGAAGAGAGTTGGTCTGACTCTTGACTTCTCAGTTCATTAATAGTGGTTGTCATCTGCTCAATTTGGGTTGTTAAATCCTGAATAGTGGCAATGAAAACTCTGCTTTGGAACTCAATTTGGGTTTTCATCAAGTCCTCCCATGAAGGCTCAAGTTTTGTGGTTGATGGACTTGTTATCTGTTTGGAATGGCTGCTCATATTGAAATGATTGTTCTTTGTAGTGATGCCGTATTGCCATATCCCAGATCCGGATAGTATTCCCACTAGGGTTGTATGTGTTAAAGAAGGGGTCATAACTCTGTTGTTCTTCTGAACCGTGGTTCATCGGAAAATAACGAGCCGTTCGCAACAAATTGATCCGGAAAAACAGAACTACTATATCAAGTGTAGGGCATGCATATGTGAGGTGAGATGAACAAAAAACAAATGTTACACACAAGTGTAACTTCCTGCATAAGTAATTGTTGTCTCACTACTATATGTCTTACCAAAGAAGTCAATTCCTCAAGTTTTGACTCCATTATGCATGGTCCATTGTATCCTTAAAATGCAACAGAATGCAACAAAATGATAAAGAAAGAAAAAGAAAAAGAAAGAGTTAGATGATAACTTAAAAAGATCGTATCACACTTACGGATCCCCTAGACGGCGCTAAAATTTTGACGAGCGCCGAACTCAGTCAAAATTATAACCGAAGTTATTACCTAAACTTGTAGTATAGTGAACAACACCGGATCGTCTCCTCAAGGATCGTAAATGCAATTTAATCAAATCAAGTGAAAGTTAGCAAAAAGGGGGTTTGACAGCTTTAAGATCGCACTTAACAAAATTAAAGGAAGAAATAACAATTAAAGAGCAAATCAATTTAGAAACCTATCCAAGATTGGGTGGATTCAATCATAGACCCTTCATAGAACACTTGAAGCAATTGAATTGTTAATTTGGATCTAACCGAGATCTCTGCATCAAATCCAGAATTCATACTAGACGATCGTCTAGAATTCAATTAACAAGTGATAAACACAAATCCACAATCGCACCATTCATGAAGATCTATGTTAATTTCAAGTACCGAATTCAATTAACTTAGGCACAAATCAGTAACCTAACCTTTTCAATTCTGTGATTAATTTAGATCAATCAGTTCTAAGTTTCATCACAAATCTCAATCTTCATTTATGTGATTAGTTTAGATCAATCAGTTCTAAGTTTCATCCCAAATCTCAATCTTCATTTATGTGATTAGTTTAGATCAATCAGTTCTAAGTTTCATCACAAATCTCAATCTTAAACCAAGATCAATCAGATCAACATAAATAGAATCACCATTCATGCATTCAAGATCAAGAAGAAGAAAAAGAAGAAGAAAGGAGGAATTCAATTACAAATCAAATACAATACATAACCAAGGTCTCAAGAATCCAAACCACAATCTATTCAAGAGTTCTAAATTGACCGAAAATAGCTTAGCCCTCCATTACCATGAAGGGGAGCATCAAAATATACAAAAACTATGAGAAACTATGAAGAAACAAGAAGAAACTATGAGAGAAAATGAAGGAGAATACATAAAAGAAATGATAACCAATGGTGCCTTTTATAGAAGTCTAGGGTAACAAAATGACAAAGGGGAGTGAGTGGATGAGTGGGTGAGTGAGTGGAGTGTTTGAGTGGAATGGTTGAGTGGGTTGGTTTAGTGGATTGGTTTAGTGGATGAGTGAGTGGAATGGTTAAGTGGGTTGGTTGAGTGGAAAATGCCAAAGGACTTTTGGTGAGTGGGAAATTATGGACATGAATGGGTGAGTGGATGGATGAGTGGGTGGATTAGTGGATGAGTGGGTGGATGGAGTGGTTAAGTGGTTGGATTAGTGTATGAGTGGATGAGTGGGAGTGGGTGGTTGAGGACGAAAATTTCGTGTCTGACTTGGAAGCCAAAAACGACCAACTATACTTCAGATCCATGAAAAGTACTCTTCATTAAAGTTGTAGATCTTTGTCTTGGCTATAAAATGCATATCTGGTTCGTCCAATTTGGCTTCCTTCAGCCCAAGATATGTCTCAAATACCGTAAGTTGCTCAAACCCAACTTCAGCACCTCTGTTCCGACTTGCAGGCTCAAACTGACCCATTAGACTTCATTTTTTCAAAAAGTGTTCTTCATTAAAGTTGTTTATTTGGGTCTTAACTATCAACTATCCAAATTTCAGCCCATCTCCATTATTACAGCTTGGGATATGATTTTATGAGTGCACACCATTCGGATTCTAGTGACAGAACCTGTATTCTGACTTCCATGTAAACTTAGGTCCCTTAGACATCTGAATTGGACTTCGAGCTCTGCATCAAAGTTGTAGAGCTTCCTCTTAGCTTTCCTACAAGGTAAAATTCATGATTATCAGATATCAGGAACTCAAGTTATGGCTAAAATACAGAAACAGTGTCAAATCTCAATAATGCTGAAAATATTCAATTAGGGCCAATTTGAGCTCAAACTCACAAAATCATACAAAACTCAATCAATTAAGAATATGGAGAGTGTAAATGACTAAACATAAGTGTTTCTTAATGAATAAAATATGTGATTATCAAATTCCCCCACACTTAGCTTTTTGCACTCCTGAGCAAAACTCAAGACCAAAACAAGGACATAAGAGATTAACAAAAATTTAAATTCCAACGACATTCAAGAGCCCAAAATTTTACAATCAAGAAGAACAACCAAAGGTTCAAGGGATCAAAACATTCATGAGTTAACAATTCTCCACATCTCAAACCAACAAGCAAGGTATCTTCGACATGAATCGAGAATGATAGATCTTCATAAGATTCCCTCTTAATCTCTCAAGTGTTTAAAAGGTAGGTATTTCACTCAATTCAACCCATAAAAATTGCACTACCATAAGCTTGTTTATCTTCTACTTCTCCACTACTCAAAACACATGCACACACAAATCATGAGGACTTTATTCAAAGTTGTAGTGAGGTCAAGGTAACAGGAGAGGATAAAATGGATATGAGAAGATAAATACCAAAGAGAATAAAAGCAAATGAGAGCTGAGTTCAAATAACAAGCATAAAAGTTCATCCCAACTCTAGTGTATATCCCTTTACATATTCATTTCCCAATCCTTTTCTTTTTTTATTTTTTTTTTTTTTTTTTTTTTTTTTTTTTATATATATATATATGAACATAACTATATACATACATTTTTCTCTTTTTTTTTCTTTTTAGGCACTCTTTCCTTTTTCAACAACTATTTTGTACACACACCCCCACACTTGTTCAAAAACTCATCCATTAACCAAGCTAATGTTCTTTTATTCCCTAAGGTAAAGTAAGAACACGATTTTTCATTTAAGGCACATAATGAGCTAGAAACAAGGAATGGTCAAATAAGCTCAAAGGGGTTAAGCAAAAGAAAATATACAAGGTTGGCAGGAATCAGAGAATTTTCAAGAAGTCAAAAGAGTGCTTGATATCATATTGAAAATAAGGTTGGTTATTTGGTTAAACTAGCTAATTAAGAAAGAGGGCCTCAATCATGTTCATGTATGCAAGTGAAATGTAGCCTCAAAAAGAATCAAAGCAAGTTCTAGAGTGGTCATTAACATGAGTGAAAATCACACAAGAAAGAAGAGAATGGCATAAATGTTGAATCCATCCATTAGGCTCAAAATCTCACAAGGTATGTGACGAGCGCCGAACTCAGTCAAAATTATAACCGAAGTTATTACCTAAGCTTGTAGCACAGTGACAACACCGGATCGTCTCCTCAAGGATCGTAGATGTAATTTAATCAAATCAAGTGAAAGTTAGCAAAGGGGGGTTTGACAGTTTAATATCGTACTTAACAAAATTAACGGAAGAAATGATAATTAAAGAGTAGTCAATTTAGAAACCTATCCAAGATTGGGTGGATTCAATCATAGACCCTTCATAAAACACTTGAAGCGCAATTGAATTGTTAATTTGGATCTAACCGAGATCTCTGCATCAAATCCAGAATTCATACTAGACGATCGCCTAGAATTCAATTAACAAGTGATAAACACAAATCCGCAATCGCACCATTCATGAAAATCTATGTTAATTTCAAGTACCGAATTCAATTAACTTAGGCACAAATCGAACCTAACCTCTTCAATTCTCGTGATTAATTTAGATCAATCAGTTCTAAGTTTCATCACAAATCTCAATCTTCATTTATGTGATTAGTTTAGATCAATCAGTTCTAAGTTTCATCACAAATCTCAATCTTAAACCAAGATCAATCAGATCAACATAAATAGAATCACCATTCATGCATTCAAGATCAAGAAGAAGAAAAAGAAGAAGAAAGAGGAATTCAATTACAAATCAAATACAATGCATAACCAAGGTCTCAAGAATCCAAACCACAATCTCTTCAAGAGTTCTAAATTGACCCAAAGTAGCTTAGCCCTCCATTACCATGAAGGGGAGCATCAAAATATACAAAACTATGAGAAACTATGAAGAAGCAAGAAGAAACTTAGAGAGAAATGAAGGAGAATTACATCTTGTGCATGATAAATGGTGCCTTTTATAGAAGTCTAAGGTAACAAAATGACAAAGGGAAGTGGGTGGATGAGTGGGTGAGTGAGTGGAGTGTTTGAGTGGATGGATTAGTGGGTTGGTTTAGTGGATTGGTTTAGTGGATGAGTGAGTGGAATGGTTGAGTGGTTGAATTAGTGAAAAATGCCAAAGGACTTTTGGTGAGTGGGAAATTATGGACATGAATGGGTGAGTGGATGGATGAGTGGATGGATTAGTGGATGAGTGGGTGGAGTGGTTAAGTGGTTGGATTAGTGTATGAGTGGATGAGTGGGTGAGTTAGTGGATGAGTGGATTAGTGGATGGATGAGTGGATTAGTGGATGGATGAGTGGATGGTTGAGGACGAAAATTTCGTGTCTGACTTGGAAGCCAAAAACGACCCACTATACTTCAGAACCACGAAAAGTGTTGTTCATGAAAGTTGTATATCCTTCTCTTGGCTATAAAATGGATAGCTGGTTCGTCCAATTTGGCTTCCTTAAGCCCAAGATATGTCCCAAATACCGTAGGTTGCTCAAACCCAACTTCAGCACCTCTGTTCCGACTTGCAAGCTCAAAATGACCTAATAGACTTCTTTTTCTCAAAATGTGTTCTTCATGAAAGTTGTTTATTTGGATCTTTACTATCCAATGTCCAAATTTCAGCCCATCTCCATTATTACATCTTGAGATATGATTTTTTTGAGTGCACACTGTTCAGATTCTACTAACAGAACCCGTATTCTGACTTCCATGTCAACTTAGGTCCCTTAGACATCTGAATCAGACTACGAGCTCTTCATCAAAGTTGTAGAGATTCCTCTTAGCTTTCCTACAAGGTAAAATTCATGTTCATCAGATATTAGGAACTCAAGTTATGGCCAAAATACAGAAACAGTGTCAAATCTCAATAATGCTGGAAATATTCAATTAGGACCAATTTGAGCTCAAACTCACAAAATCATACCAAACTCAATCAATTAAGAATATGGAGAGTGTAAATGACTAAACATAAGGGTTTCTTAATGAATAAAATATGTGATTATCAGTATGCATCCATCAAACTTAATTCAATCATCCATCACCAAGCATATCAGTTCAAGAAGGGAGAAAAGTTATTCAATCATGCAATGAACCCCTTTTTTTATTTTTTTAACAAAAAAAAAAACATGCTAAAATCTCTCCCCACACTTAATATAGACATTGTCCTCAATGTGAAAGTGATAAATAAAACGGAAAGAAAAGAGCAACACAACCCGATGAGGGCCGAGATAATGGCAAGCGTAAAAGATGCGTAAGAATCAAAGTCGCAATGTAACCTCGAAAACTCACAAAACAAATGAGTAAAATGTAAAACCAAAATAACATGACTGGAATAATATAAAATTAAAGAGGAAATGCGGGTCTTTTTTAGTCGATTCCCAAGACTGTAACACTTCTGTTCATCTCTGAAGAGATTCCACAATTAAGAAGTTCATGATGTACCAGGCCACAAGAATGCGTCTTAAGAGTCAATAAGGTATA
This sequence comes from Ormosia emarginata, assembly GCA_029884605.1. Classification (NCBI taxonomy): domain Eukaryota; kingdom Viridiplantae; phylum Streptophyta; class Magnoliopsida; order Fabales; family Fabaceae; genus Ormosia; species Ormosia emarginata. The sequence continues at coordinate 200,058 of JAQQTP010000049.1, read as the reverse complement.
ACTTACTGACTCCTTACTCAGCCATTTAAAGTGAAGTATGTTTTTATCTTCTCAGATTGCGAAAATCATCCCCAAAGATCTTGAAAACAAATCTAGTTAGGTTGCCTCCCAATAAGCGCTTGTTTAACGTCATTAGCTCGACGTTGGGACACTTCTTAGTGATCTTTATAATGTGGATGGTAAAAGCCCATCACTTTCACTTCCACATTTTTCGACTTGAGATGGTGTCCATTGGTCTTATTAAGTGAGGTTGGTGAAAAGACTCCACCAGGATCCCATTGGTTGAAACGTGATGACCAAGTTATGGTTGACACAACATGATAGCTTCCACTACGGTCCCATTGGTTGAAGTGTAACGACCAAGTGAAGCTTGAAGCATGAGGGTTCACATTGGGGTCCCATTGGTCTTCCTTGACTTCACCAATAGCATGCAATACGTGTAATTTTGCAATCCTGCTTTCATTGATAATGCTGGACCATGGCCTATAAACAAAATCCACTTCAGTAGTTACTAGCATCTGCTGACTTTCCTCTTTCTTTGAAAATTCCTCAATGGCCTTCAACTCCACCGCCCTATATGTTTCAGATTCTGCAACTACATTGTTGATAGACCCTTCTATATCATTAGATCCTGCGTAAACAGAATCATTAGTTTTCAAATATGCAGAAATTTCAGCACACACAACACATTTTATATCACCATCATGATCAAGACACATGAGTTGCAATTGATAGAATCATCAAAACCAATTAAATCGGAAATTCAAGACATAACTCATCATGAGTTTCCTCAACTAAATCTGCAGTAAATCAATATGATAATTAGAATGCAGGGAGTTGGGAATTGTTTGGGAAGAGAGTTGGTCTGACTCTTGACTTCTCAGTTCATTAATAGTGGTTGTCATCTGCTCAATTTGGGTTGTTAAATCCTGAATAGTGGCGATAAAACTCTATTGGAACTCAATTTGGGTTTTCATCAAGTCCTCCCATGAAGGCTCAAGTTTTGTGGTTGATGGACTTGTTATCTGCCGGAATGGCTGCTCATATTGAAATGATTGTTGCTTTGTAGTGATGCCGTATTGCCATATCCCGATCCGGATAGTATTCCCACTAGGGTTGTATGTGTTAAAGAAGGGGTCATAACTCGTTGTTGCCTTTGAACCGTGGTTCATCGGAAAATAACGAGTTGCCGCAACAAATTGATCTGGAAAAACAGAACTACTATACTGAAGTGTAGGGCATGCATATGTGAGGTGAGATGAACAAAAACAAATGTTACACACAAGTGTAGCTTCCTCGCATTGTAATTGTTGTCTCACTACTATATGTCTTACCAAAGAAGTCAATTCCTCAAGTTTTGACTCCATTATGCATGGTCCATTGTATCCTTAAAATGCAACAGAATGCAACAAAATGATAATGAAAGAAAAAGAAAAAGAAAGAGTTAGATGATAACTTAAAAAGATCGTATCACAGTTATGGATCCCCGGTAACGGCGCCAAAATTTTGACGAGCGCCGAACTCAGTCAAAATTATAACCGAAGTTATTACCTAAACTTGTAGTATAGTGAACAACACCGGATCGTCTCCTCAAGGATCGTAAATGCAATTTAATCAAATCAAGTGAAAGTTAGCAAAAAGGGGGGTTTGACAGTTTAAGATTGTACTTAACAAAATTAAAGGAAGAAATAACAATTAAAGAGCAGTCAATTTAGAAACCTATCCAAGATTGGGTGGATTCAATCATAGACCCTTCATAGAACACTTGAAGCGCAATTGAATTGTTAATTTGGATCTAACCGAGATCTCTCGCATCAAATCCGAGAATTCATACTAGACGATCGTCTAGAATTCAATTAACAAGTGATAAACACAAATCCACAATCGCACCATTCATGAAGATCTATATTAATTTCAAGTACCGAATTCAATTAACTTAGGCACAAATCAGTAACCTAACCTTTTCAATTCTGTGATTAATTTAGATCAATCAGTTCTAAGTTTCATCACAAATCTCAATCTTCATTTATGTGATTAGTTTAGATCAATCAGTTCTAAGTTTCATCCCAAATCTCAATCTTCATTTATGTGATTAGTTTAGATCAATCAGTTCTAAGTTTCATCACAAATCTCAATCTTAAACCAAGATCAATCAGATCAATATAAATAGAATCACCATTCATGCATTCAAGATCAAGAAGAAGAAAAAGAAGAAGAAAGGAGGAATTCAATTACAAATCAAATACAATACATAACCAAGGTCTCAAGAATCCAAACCACAATCTATTCAAGAGTTCTAAATTGACCGAAAATAGCTTAGCCCTCCATTACCATGAAGGGGAGCATCAAAATATACAAAAACTATGAGAAACTATGAAGAAACAAGAAGAAACTATGAGAGAAAATGAAGGAGAATACATAAAAGAAATGATAACCAATGGTGCCTTTTATAGAAGTCTAGGGTAACAAAATGACAAAGGGGGTGAGTGGATGAGTGGGTGAGTGAGTGGAGTGTTTGAGTGGAATGGTTGAGTGGGTTGGTTTAGTGGATTGGTTTAGTGGATGAGTGAGTGGAATGGTTAAGTGGGTTGGTTGAGTGGAAAATGCCAAAGGACTTTTGGTGAGTGGGAAATTATGGACATGAATGGGTGAGTGGATGGAATAGTGGGTGGATTAGTGGATGAGTGGGTGGATTAGTGGATGAGTAGGTGGAGTGGTTAAGTGGTTGGATTAGTGTATGAGTGGATGAGTGGGTGGATGAGTGGGTGGTTGAGGACGAAAATTTCGTGTCTGACTTGGAAGCCAAAAATGACTAACTATACTTCAGATCCATGAAAAGTACTCTTCATTAAAGTTGTAGATCTTTGTCTTGGCTATAACATGCATATCTGGATCGTCCAATTTGGCTTCCTTCAGCCCAAGATATGTCTCAAATACCGTAGGTTGCTCAAACCCAACTTCAGCACATCTGTTTCGACTTGCAGGCTCAAACTGATCCATTAGACTTCATTTTTTCAAAAAGTGTTCTCATTAAAGTTGTTTATTTGGGTCTTAACTATCAACTATCCAAATTTCAGCCCATCTCCATTATTACAGCTTGGGATATGATTTTATGAGTGCACACCATTCGGATTCTAGTGACAAAACCCGTATTCTGACTTCCATGTAAACTTAGGTCCCTTAGACATCTGAATTGGACTTCGAGCTCTGCATCAAAGTTGTAGAGCTTCCTCTTAGCTTTCCTACAAGGTAAAATTCATGATTATTAGATATCAGGAACTCAAGTTATGGCTAAAATACAGAAACAGTGTCAAATCTCAATAATGCTGAAAATATTCAATTAGGGCCAATTTGAGCTCAAACTCACAAAATCATACCAAACTCAATCAATTAAGAATATGGAGAGTGTAAATGACTAAACATAAGGGTTTCTTAATGAATAAAATATGTGATTATCAAGGTGTCATGTCACGTGTCGAGTTCCTATTGGTCCTTCGCGATGAGTCACAGCCACCAACTTTGACCGGCTCCTTATTGGTCCATGTGTAAAGCACTTGATGACTAGGCGTGTGACAATGTGTTTTCTAGAGTCTTCTAGAACAATCTGAAACATATGAGTCACTAGGCTAGTCACCTAGGTGAGTCACCAAATGATGAGTCATCGTCTAGAACATTCTAGAGTGGGTGACTAGGCTTATGTCTAGAATCATCCACTAGATATTTTTCAAGAAAGATATTATCTAATGGATAATAAAACACACCCCAATTTTATTTATTAGATAAAATCGTAGGGAAACAAAATGTCAAAAACTGTTTCCGATTTCGGGTTTAGTAAGATCTCCCGGCTCCGAATCAACAGTGCAAAACTTTCTGGCTAATAAAAATTTTTATTTTTTTCAGCCTACCCGACCCACATACAAACCAAAATATCGAAATATATTGAATATTCAAAATATATCAAAATATCAAAAATATAATATAGTATTCAAAATATCTCAAAATATCTTAAAATATCTTAAAAATATCTCAAAATATCTAAAATATAATAAAATATTCAAAATATCTTAAAATATCTAAAATATATTAAAATATTCAAAATATCCGAAATATCATAAAAATTCACAAAAATCATATTAATTGTGAAACTCATGAAAATCAAATTAGATTAGTAAAAATAATTAAGAATTAAGAGAAAGAAATAAAATATGAAGGCTTATATACACTGCCCTAAAATAATATTAAAATAATCAAAAACGTAAAAACTCCTAAAAATTCTTAAAAATTACAAAAATCATAAAATTCATAGAAGTCAAGTCGGATTACTCAAAATAATTCAGAATCGACCAAAACAAATAAATTACGTATTCTTGGGGTGTTACATTTTGTAGTTTAATTACTCAAACCCTTTTCTAATTTACATTTGCTTGAATAGAATTAGTTAAGTTGTAGGTCAATATTTAGCATTAGAAAGTAACCATATTCCTTGTGGAAACGATCTCTACTCATCATTTTTTATTACTTGAGCGACTCGTGCACTTGTAGTTAGTAAAAGGTGTTACTCACCAACAGAGGGCACATATGTACTCTCGTCCACTTGTTTTCCCATTGGAGCACTCCATGGAGTATTAAGTAGAAGACTTTAAATCTTTGTGCTTATTTCTCTTTGTGTATAATACTTGTTATGTCTTACTATTTCTTTTATCGTGCTTATATTCTAAGTTTTTCATCTATGTGTATTTTAATTCCTCATTACTTATTCTTATCTTCTAACTATTGTTTTTATTATAGAGAATAATTTTTGAAAGGTGAAAATAAAATGTTTTGGGAATTGGAGACTTTGATTGCGAGTTATTTTATTATTATTGAAAACATTTGTGAAAAATTGATTCCCCTGGAATGCCATTAGTTCAGTGTTTTCTTTTATTTCCTACAAAGAGATTTTTATTCTCACCTCTTCACTTTGATGTCGTAGTATTCCAGATTAGTCAATATGAGTTCTATTATTATGTGGCTTGGAGAAGACAAGCGAAGTTATGACATGGAGATGCAGCTTTTCACCTTTGTAGGGCAGATCACCATCCAGGTGCAGGTGTCCTCCCACCCAGAATATGGGACGGTCACCATCTCTTGGTACTTCACTTTTTAGTTGGTTCTGCTGTCTTGGTGATGGCATGAGCAAGGATGTCGAGAAATTCCCTGTTTTGGGTCTTTTCCTTTGTAGTAGTAGTAGTACTTGAAATGGAGGAATGTTATTATTGATTGTTCTTCTTCTTTTCATTTACTCTGATGACTGTATATGATCATAATGGTCAAATTTAGTTGGACTAATTTGGAACGGTGCTTGTTTAACTATTATGAGTTGATTTCTTTTAAATTGAGCTCTATTTGTGATTATTTGCATGATCCTCTGGCTAGATTTGATTCCTGATTTATTATTGATTGACGGCAAACCTTAAAAAGGAATTAATAACATAGAAATTAAAACATTTTCATATGCTAGAAATTAGGACGTTACATCCTCAACCTCAATTACTCCGGTAAAGAGGGAAATTCTCATATTCTCTATCACCATCATCCAAGGCTTACCCTAAGTACAAGGTATATCCAAAATCCAATTTGGCTTAGCTCTAGAAAGGGATAACCATAAGAGAAAAATCATTTTTCTTCAAATCTATTCAATCATCATATTTTCAAACATGCAACCATATGCATATAAAGATTTTTCTTATCATAGGTAATCAAAATCATCATCAAATCTCTTTTGATCCAATCAAATCAATGAATCATTTTTCAAATCATCAATCTCATTTGATTCAATGTCATAATAAAAATCATTTCTCCAAACATCAATCTCATTTGATTCAATATCATCTTAAAAATCATCTCTCAATTGGTTTGGATGTATAATCATTCCACAATCTAATGAATTTCAATCATTTAATTCAAGGTTTAAGGTTTGTATTTAGGTCTCATGGGATAAAGAACTCTGTTTCCATTATTTTTAAACCAAAATCGTCAAATCATGGGCCTGATAATCAATTATATGGCCTTTGTAATTGATTACTAACCTAGCAGAACCCATGTAGTCGATTACAAGCTGCCCAGAAATACAATTCGTAGTTCCAGAAGCTTGGGAATTGATTACAAAGGTCATGCAATTGATTACCACGTGAAAATTTACAAAAAAAAATAGAGCCTTTAAGCTATTCCATCCCAAACCAAACCATTAAACTTCAACAATAACATCAAACAATCACAAATATGCATCCAAATCACTCATAAAACAACAATTCTCAATATAGGTATGAAACCTATTTTTCAAATCTTAAAACTCATCAAGAGTTCAATTAATAAATCAAGTTCTCAAATCATAATCATCTTTTCCATTTCAAAATAATCATTCAAACCTCAAGTTTCCAAGACTTTAGAAAACAAAGGAAGAAATAGAAAAGCAATAAAAACCCTTACCTCATCTCCTTTGGAAGGCTCCATCTTTTGTTGGTGTATGCCCTAGTGGCCAATACGTTTTGTTTGTATTTACATACATTATATTATGCTATTTTATATAAGGCATTTCATTTATTATGTTCTTTTTTTGGTAAACATGATAAAGTCCTTAGAATAGTAAATTTGATACCATAGGACATCAAGTGGATGACTTGATCGTGAGATCCTATTGGATAAAACACTATTCTTAAATGTCCTAGTCAAGTATTATTGTTAATTAGGACAACAATAATGCTTTGAGACTAGTATGTGCGTGATCGATGACCACATCTCACGGGTCATGGATATGAGATATCAAGTCTACACATAGATACATATTAGAGTAATGATGTATTGAAGAGACCCGCCATGAGAACGCTACGTGGATCGTTACGTGAGTGTCATAAGCAATTCTCATAGTGATAATGGTGTATGTGGTCCTTTGACCTTTGAAATCACTACGATTCCTACATGAGGAGTTGTGTGTTTTAATGCCATCAAACGTCATCTCGTAACAAGATGATTATAAAGTTGGTTATTAGACATACCGCGATACATGTGGAGGGATGTGAGTGACCTAGATGGGATTTGTCCCTCCTACATAACAGAGTGATATCTTCGGGGCCCCCGATTGAGTGAGACTATGAAATGCATGGCCATGCTCAAATGAGTCAATATGAGATATTGATCTCATTTGTCATTACTATGTCTACTCGGGAATCGAGAAACCGAAGATTGAACTAAACAAGGGTGACACGTTCCATGCCTTGTGTTCAATTTGGATATCTCGGACAAAGGGACTAAACTACACTAAACATTGGTCACGTATAGGTTATGTCAAATCACTGACATTCTCATTACTGGGTAGCAGTGATGTGTTGCTAGATACCGCTCACTGTTTGTAATATTAAAATGAGATTTTAATATTACTACCAACGTCATGAGAACCTACAGGGTCGCACACTTAGAACAGACTAAATTGAGTAATCAGAATCCAAGTTGGACTCGGATTCAATTGTGGGCCTAACTCATGACAGGATGGGTTTAGGGTTGCACCACTTACCTTGCTACTCGCTCACACTCACTTAAGGCAGCCACTATTATAAATAGTACTTATTAAGGGGGCTGCTACTAGGTTACATCACAACCCTAGCCGCACCTACGAAAAGTGAGTGAGAGATAGTGAGGTCTTCTTCTCCTCTCTTCGCAGCTAGCACTACGAAACAGAGGCGTGACTCCTTTTGCAAGTCTGTTCGTGTGGATACCGCAGAAACATCGTCGCTATTACGGTGTTGGTGATTCACCTCGCTTGTGTCTGTCACGCTTCAAGAGGTAAAATTTTAAAACCTCGGATTATGGATTTTTCGCATGGATCCTGTGAGGGAATTCTGTTATTCCGCTGCGAGACTTTGATCCGCAAATTCCCAACATCTTTTTTATCCTTGGATCTTCTTGGTTCTCCTTTCTTCCCCTTGATCTTCCTTTTTTTTCCCTCTCTCTTTTATCTCTTTTCTCCCTTTTTTTCTAGTGACAATGAGCATGAGAGAGAGGAGAGTGAGTGAAAACGTGAAAATAGAGAGAGAAGCGAGAAAAGAAATAAGAACAGGAGAGACAAAAAGCATGAGGAATAAGAAATAAAGGGAAAGGCAAAATTCTAATGGTAACATTTTATCTGCTAAAGACACCTTAATCTTTCATAAACGAATTTTCTAACCTTCATAGGCATTGTTGAAAATTCTAGGATTTCCTTCATTTCCCAGTTCTATATTTCCATATATCTCATTAAACACCTTTATTATATACTAAGCTTCACTATTCATCACTGGGTTAAAATAAACCTTATGGAATTGAACTAAGAAGCTCTCAAGTGTTCAGTTTAATTTTTTTTCACCCTCTCATTTAAACTTTATCCACTATTTGATATTTGGTCATAATCTCATAATTTTCCAAGTCACTTGCCTGTTTAGTTTGGTCTTTGAACATTCTCTCAGTGTTATTAAAATTACCAAACTAATTCATCTAATCTTCCATAATTTAAAACAACTCATTCCAATCCTCTGTGACTTAGAAATAAATGTTCCATATTTATTTCTATCTATTTAGCTATTTAAGCTAAATTCTTAGTTTATTTGAGCTATTTCTCAACTTCGGTGTTATAGATTTATGCTCAAATCGATCCCAAATCATTATCAAAATTATCAAATAACTTCCATCAATTTTATTGAGCTACTATAACCCTGATTAAGTCTATTGGGTTGGAGAGAATGTTACAAAAGACATCACAAGGTACTCATAATGTCCATACCTAGTTCTAAAAGCAGTCTTAAGGATATCATCTTCCCTAACTCTTATCTGGTGATATCCAAATCTAAGATCAATCTTTGAGAAAACTGAAGCTCATCTCAGCTGATCCATTAGATCATCTATCCTAAGCAACTGATACTTGTTTTTTATGGTTACCTTATTCAACTGCCTGTAGTCCACACAAAGCGTCATGGTACCATCCTTCTTTTTCACTAATAACACAGATGTCCCCACGGAGAAACACTTGGTCTAATGAATTGATTATGTAATAAATCCTTGATTTGCTTTTTGAGTTCTGCTAACTCTAGTGGCTCTATCCTATAGGGTGCTATAGAGATAGGTCCCGTACCAGGCACTAAGTCTATAGAAAACTCTATTTCTTTCTCGGGTGGCAACTTTATTACATCACTTAGGAATACCTCAAGATATTCTCTCATTACAGGTATATAAAATATGTTATGCTCAACTTCTGCACTTAGAGAGAAAAGGAGAGCATATCCTAGAGCTCCCTCCCCTAAATAGTGATTATGGTTCGCATTGAGATACACTGACTCTGAAGGAATAACTCTTGAAGGTATTTCTGACAAAAATACAAGGGTTTTATCTAAACAATTCAAAACTACATGGTTAGAGGATAACCAATCCATGCCAAGGATGATATCTATACCTATTAAGGGTAAACATATAAAGTTTACGAAGAAAATCCTATCTTTTACTTTTAAACAACAATCAAGACATACCTTGGAAATTGAAACTAGTTTATTGATTGGGGTAGATACTAATAGGTCATATGAAAGTTCAGATACAGGTAAATCTAGCTTAATCACACAAACATTAGAAACAAAGGAGTAAGATGCTCCTGAATCATATAAAACATTTAAGAGATGATTGTGAATCATGCCTTTACCTTGGATAAGGTCAGAAGACTAAGTCGCCTCTTGACCACTTAGAGTATATACTCTTCCCCTAGATTGAGGCCTCAAGGTTGACATAACTTCTTTCCTCTGAGGACAATCCTTAGCAAAATGCTCGGGCTGTCCACAAACAAAACACACTGCATATGGTTTGCCTTCAAGATGTTTCCCACACTTGGGACACTTAGGCCCCACAAACTCCTACTTGACCTACTTACCCTTACCCTGAGAAAAAGCTAGGTTTAAAAGACCCCTTGGATTTTTCATCACCGTGCTTCCTGTTTTGAAAACTTTGTGACTTTTGCTCCACTAAATGCCCATCATATCCTTCTATTATCTTGCACTTGTTCACCAAAGTAGCAAAATCTCGAATCTCCAATGGCCTGATAAATTTCTGGACCTCTTCTTTCAATCCTTCCTCAAATTTTACACATTTCCAACACTCGTCAGTGTTAAATTTGATGTGGGATGAGAATTTGGATAACTCGCTAAACTTGGCCACATACTGACCAATAGACATGTCACCTTGCTCTAACCATAGAAACTCCATCTCCTTCGTGTAACACCCCAAAATTTACTTTTCTACTATCAGAATTCATTCTAAAATATTTGTGATTTTCTGGAAGTTTTTCCTGGAATTTTTTGAGAACACGGAATATTTTAATATATTTTTCGTTTTACGTGTGTACTGAGCGAAACCGGGGAAATAAGACATTTTCTCCGAAAACCTTGAACTATGGAAACGTCGACGGGCGATCTTACTAAACCCGAGATCGGACACAGTTTACAAGGTTTCAAATTTTTCGAGAAATCTTAACAGATGAGATAATAAAACACTGTGAAGAATTTATCTGTCATATTTGTTAATGCTGACTTCTGCCAACTATAAATATTGTCCAATAAATAATAACATGTATTAAAAATATTATCACATTATTCAAAATCTGAATTTTTGTATCACATCTATTAGTTTTAATTTCAAAAGAAAAATTAAATTTAATCCAAGCTTGTTATGGGAAGCTTCCTAGCAATTTCCCTTGTAACACATTTTCTCTCTCTTTCCTCTCCTCTCACTCCACGGCAGACACTCCTTTTTGGGGGAGTCAAAGTTGTTTTCTTCTTTTTATTAACTCATCTTCATTTTTCTAATCACCAAACATTTAACACATCTCTCTTCTCTTCTTCTCTTCTCCTTCCTCTCCACTGTACACACACACCCTCACATTGGAGACCAACTCCATTATTTGCCAAACAAATCACATTTACTTGTTTCCTTCCACCATTCCAAGACTATTCTCCTTGGTGGTTATCCTTTGGTTCCTCTTCTTCTTCTTCTTCCATTTCTCTTCCACCATTGAAACTAAAGCTTGGAGCTTTAAGGTAAAGCCTTCAACTTTCTTCCATTTCCTTGCTATTTTCATTTCTCTTGGCCACCTTGGTGACCAAGAACCTATTCTTCATGGTTTGAGTGGACATTGTGGTGATCACTCACATTGAAGTTTTTCTTGAAGGGAGGAAAACGAAAATCTAGGGCAAGAAGGAGTGGCACATTGTATTGTTTTCCAAATAGGTAAGAGGGAGATGATCCTCTTCAACCAATCTTGGTAGTAAGGGAATGTCTTGTATGTGTGTTGCTATTGATTTCTGAATCCATGTATAAAGTTCTCTCACTTTTATGTTGTTCTTGATGATAGTGTATTTTGTTGGGTTTGTATGATTTATTGATGCCTCTTACATGATTTGAAGGTATATTTGAGTATCTTGTTGATTAAACATGATAAGGATTGGTTTGGTTTGAGGTAGAAGACCTGGAGAACCTTGTTTTCTACAAGTTTACGCGTTGTAATCGATTACACGAGGCTTGTAATCGATTACCAAGCTCTTAAAGATACAAAATCGTGATTCTGGAAATCTGGTAATCGATTACGTCTGGTGTGTAATCGATTACAGAGATTCTGTTTAGCTTGTAATCGATTACAAGAGGAGTGTAATCGATTACCAAGCCTCTGATGTCACGAAATGGTGCTGCTGGGAATCACGTAATCGATTACAACTTGTGGGTAATCGATTACGGAGGTTCTGTCTAATTGGTAATCGATTACCACGGTTGTGTAATCGATTACCAGGGCCTTGAAGTTACGAAACGTGATTCTGGGAATCACGTAATCGATTACAATGAGATTGTAATCGATTACAGAGGTTCTATTTCTCGGGTAATCGATTACAAGGGTGATGTAATCGATTACCAGGACCAAAAATGAGATTTTTGAGCTGAAAATGATTGAGATTATGGTTCTTTGTCTTTTGTAACTCAAACATAACCCAAAAACCCTGGATTCAAGGATTTCACTTTACTTAATTGTGATAGGAATGCGTATTCATACCGATAGATAAGAAATGATTTTGAATATGGAATTCTTGGATCCATAACATGGAAATTGTGGCATGTGTGTAATGAGAATTATTGATGTAGTACTCAATGAGATAAAAATGATGATGTGCCATTGAGGCAATGTTTTAATAAATGCATGGTTGATATGTCATGTTGGACATTGAATAATGCTTATGTGCCATTTGAGGAAAGGCTTATGCTGAATACATCATTGATGAACATACATGATTGGACATTGCGTCATCATGCATGTGTATTGTCCGTGGGACATTGTTGAGAAGGCTATGTTGCCTAGGAGTTTGAATAACACCTATGTGCGGGTGCGAATAGACTAAGTGTAGGTGTCATATGTTGTTGACCCTGGGGGCGTCGGGGTGTGGGTGCCTCACAATAGACAGTGGTAGCTCCACTGGAGCCGTGGGATAGACCAATGCAACACACCGACGATCCTGCCTGACATGCTGTCCTATGTCGCGATCAACTCTTGAGGTGCCATGTGTGAGCCATTTTGCGCAAATGTTTTTATGTGATGAGCACACTATATTTTTAAGGCTAACGATACACTGGTATTACTCCTTGATCATTCACTCCGAAGATGTTTATGTCTAGCTCCATGGAGTAGGAACTTTGGTACCCTTGTTGCATTGTGAGTTGTCAGTCACATGGTCCATTGAGCATTCATGATTAGATAATGTGTTTACTATTATGACTGTGATATTATTTGATTCTTGGTAATGCTACTGTTGCTAGTTGGCTATGGATGATGTTAACTACTGTTTTTTGTTGCTTTACTCTCATTAATTGCTTTCATGTATTGCTATACCTGTATGTATTAACTGTGTCTTATGTGGGCGTACGACGCCATTTATTTTCTTGCTGCCTTGTTGGTACTGAAAGCTGGGAATCTTACCTCTTTCGGTAATTTTCTCTATTTTGCATTTTGGGATTAGATTGTATTCTCTCAAGAAGACGTTTGTGAGGAGGATAAGGAAACTACTGAGTTTCAGGGTTTCTGGCTTTATCTCGACTGAGACCGAAGTTGTTGAGAATGTCATTTCTCCCCCGTGGGTTTTTTTGGTTACGTGCTGATCAGCTTTCATGGTGGTTCGGATTGCTGGCATATCAACGTCCAGACTGACCGATGTGTGTACCACGGCGAATTGACGATGTCTTTAGCATGGGGACGCTACACTGCTTCTATTTTTGACTTTCATGCTTTCGTGTGGTTGGAATTTTATATGCCTGTAAGAGATATGTGGGCGGATATGTACTATAACCCACGTGAAGACTCTTTCTTGTCTACTGCCCGGGCTCTTGCCCGCTGTTCTGTCATCCCGATGGATGTCTCGTCGGACGACGAGGACCCTGAGGAGGATCCATCTACGGTTCCTTCTCATTCCAAGCAGTCTTAGGGTTGGTTTTAAATTGATGGCTACTGACGGCTATCCCTTTATTTTGAGGGAGCCTGACGTACTACTGGATTAGTGGGTAGATATTTGTATCTCTTGGGGTAGGTACACATTTTGCTTTTTGTATATCTTTTTGGAAATGTAATTTAAACAGGCTCGTGCTTCTAGTATAAACTATGTAATTATCCATATTGTGTATGGTCGTATGTTTCATTCCATGTTGATTTCTCTTTGACATTTTTGACAAGAAGTTTCATATGAAAGAGGAACTTTAATTTTAACTCAATCACGCGATATATTTACAAACAGGTGTATATGTACATTAAATGGAAGTTTTAACCGGAATTATGTTAAAAAAAAATGCGTTCAAATTTTTCGTAATCATTTTTGTGTCGTTTCACTATAGTGCGACGTTCCTTCTTCTCACCCATTATGACTGAAGGGACAAAAAGGGGCGTTACACTATCTTGGTATTAGAGCTCCCGGTTATGTTTCTTTGGGTTGTGTGGTTTTGGACTGTCTTGTTTGTGCTGTGTCATTCTCTGTGATTTTGTTGTTTGGTATTCAAATGAATACATCTGACTTTCTCTGTGTTTTGCGTAGTCTAATCCGAGAAGGAACTATGGCTCGTCGGGGTGATATGGTTGCTGCCATAGAGGCAATATAGAAGATGGCCGAGGCAATGTTACAACAGAACCAGCAAACAGCTCAACAACAGGCTAGGGCTGCACAACAGCTAGAGGCTACAACGGATGTTCAGAACTTGGAAGGATTTCGTCGTGCTAATCCTCCACAGTTTAAAGGGGAGTTTGACCCGGAGAAAGCTACATTGTGGATTCAAGAGTTGGAGAAAATATTTACGGGTATGAATTGTGCTGATGATAGGAAGGTGACCTATGCCGCATACATGCTGATGGGAGATGCTGAACATTGGTGGACGGGAGAACAAAGGCTACTGTAAGCCGCGAACAGAGTGATAACTTGGGAAGTGTTCAAAGAAAGGTTCTTGAACAAGTATTTTCCTGAAAGTTCCAAGCACGCAAAAGAAATGGAATTTCCGAGGTTGCGACAGGGAGGCATGACTGTGAGTGAATACGCCGCCAAGTTTGAGAACTTGTCCAGATTTTCAGCCTATTTTCAACTTCAACCCAATGAAACTTGGAAGTGTCGGAAGTTTGAGAAAGGCCTGAGGCATGATGTGAAGAAAATCATGATAGCTTTGAAGATCACTCAGTTTTCTGAGTTACTCGACACTTGCTGCCGTTTGGAAAGTGTGGAACAAGAACGTGAGGCGAGAAACAGAAACTTTGGACCCGTTCGGTCCCAAAGAGGAGGTGGTGGTAACGCAAGTCGTTATCAAAAGAAGCCTTATTCCAGACCCTCTGGAAGCCAACAACCACAAAAATTTCAAGGAGGAAGCCCAACTAGAAGCCCTGGAAGGATGGGTCAGAATGCTACAACTACTCCGAGATGTATGAAATGTGGGAATGAGCATTTCACAAGGGATTGCACAATCAAAGGATTCATTTGCTTTCGGTGCGGGAAACCTGGTCATGTTTCTCGAGACTGTAACTAGACCAAGGCGGAACCATCCGTCAATGCTGCTAAGACTTCTAAACCACAAGTTGGAGGCAGAGTCTACACCCTGGGTGGTGCTGAGGCCTCTAAATCCGAGGATCTGATACAAGGAGAAGGTATCATTGAAGGTAATCTTTTAATTGTGCTGTATGACTCTGGTGCTACTCATTCTTTCATTTCACATGATTGTGTGAAAAGACTTGGATTGCCTGTGTCTTCTTTACCTTTCGATTTGACTGTTTCAACTCCTACTGCAAAACCTGTAGTCACTACTAAGGTGTGTCTACTCCTTTAATCGTGGAAGGTCAAATCTTTTCTGTCGATTTGATCTGTTTACCATTATCCCAACTAGACGTGATATTAGGAATGAACTGGCTATCTACCAACCATGTCTTATAAGACTGTTCCAGAAAAACAATAGTTTTCCCTTTGGGGGAGGATTCTAGATTTTTGACCGCCAACCAAGTGAAAGCTTTTCTGAAAGAAGGAGCTCGAGGATACATGCTATTATCTTCTTTGAAAGTTGAGAGTGAAGTTGATGTGGACGCAATCTCTGTTGTTCGAGATTTTCCTGAGGTTTTCCCTGACGATGTACCTGGTTTGCCACCGAAACGTGAGGTCGAGTTTGCTATCGACTTGGTACCTGGAGCTGGCCCTATTTCTATGGTACCTTATCGTATGGTACCAGCAGAGCTCGTGGAACTTAAGAAGCAGTTGGAAGAGCTCCTAGAGAAGAAATTCGTGAGACCCAGTGTGTCACCTTGGGGAGCACCTATATTGTTGGTCAAGAAGAAACATGGGACTTCAAGATTATGCGTGGACTACCGTCAATTAAACAAGGTTACGATCAAGAACAAGTATCCATTGCCGAGGATAGATGACTTGATGGACTAATTGAATGGAGCAGCTGTGTTTTCCAAGATCGATCTACGATCGGGATATCACCAAATCAGAGTGAAAGTGGAAGATATTCCCAAGACGGCTTTTCGTACTCGTTATGGTCATTATGAGTACCTGGTAATGCCTTTTGGTGTGACAAATGCACCTGCGATATTTATGGACTATATGAATAGGATCTTTCGTCCATACTTGGACAAATTCGTTGTTGTTTTCATCGACGATATTCTGATCTATTCACAAAGTCACGAGGACCATGCTGAACACCTCAGCATAGTTCTCCAGATCTTGAAGGAAAAAGAGCTATATGCGAAGCTATCCAAGTGCGAGTTTTGGCTAGATGAAGTGAAGTTCTTGGGGCATGTAATCACAAAGGAAGGAATTGCAGTGGATCCTTCAAAGGTAGAAGCCGTACTACAATGGGAAAGACCAACTACAGTGATGGAAATCCGAAGCTTCATTGGATTAGCCGGATACTACCGAAGGTTTATTAAGGGATTTTCCAAAATCGTTGGACCGCTCACTCAACTCACCAAAAAAGACCAAGCTTTTGAATGGACAGATTCCTGTGAAGGAAGTTTCCAAGAGTTAAAAAGGAAGCTGACTACGTCACCAGTGCTAGTCTTACCGAATCCTAGTGAACCATTTAAAGTGTACTGTGACGCTTCGTATCAAGGTTTGGGGTGCATTCTCATGCAAAACGGAGGAGTGGCGGCTTACGCCTCAAGACAACTGTGAATGCACGAGAAGAACTACCCAACACATGATCTAGAATTAGCTGCAGTGGTGTTTGCATTGAAGATATGGAGACATTATTTGTATGGAGCCACATTCAACGTCTTCAGTGACCACAAAAGTCTGAAGTACCTGTACGATCAGAAAGAGCTGAACATGAGGCAGCGAAGATGGCTAGAATTTTTGAAAGATTACGATTTCCAACTTCATATCATCCTGGAAAGGAAAACGTGGTGGCCGATGCTTTGAGTAGAAAAACGATTAGTGTTTCTACTATGATGATTAGAGAAAAGGACTTGATAGAGCAATTTAGAGATATATGGTCATTTGTAAAGTTAACACCGGGTAAAATCTGCATGAATAGGATCACTATCTCAAATGACCTGATGGATAATATTCGAGAGAAACAAAAGGTCGAAAAATTCTTGCAAGAAGAAAGAGAATTGATGAGACAAGGTGGTATGTCAACATTGAAGGAAGGAAGCGATAGGATTTTGAGATTCCAAGGAAGGGTTTGTGTGCCTAAAGATGAAGAACTCAGAAAGTACATACTTGAACATGCTCATTCGAGTCAGTTGAGTATGCATCCTGGAATGACCAAGATGTATCAAGACTTGAGGAAGTTATTTTGGTGGCATGGGATGAAAAGAGATATCGCTAGATGCGTGTCATCTTGCTTGGTTTGCCAGAAAACGAAGATTGAGCACCAAAGACCAGCTGGATTACTACAACCCTTGGCTATTCCTGAATGGAAATGGGATAACATCACCATGGACTTTGTTGTCGGGTTGCCAAGAACTAGGAAAGGATATGACTTAATATGGGTAATAGTGGATCGACTTACGAAGTCAACTCACTTTCTTCCAATCAACATAAGATATCCGTTGGAGAAGTTGACTCAGATATACATTGGTGAAATTGTCAGATTTCACGGGATACCCATGAGTATTATTTCCCATAGAGACCCGAGGTTTACCTCGAAGTTTTGGCAAAGTCTTAAAGAGGCTATGGGAACAAAGTTGTGATTAAGTTCTGCCTACCATCCACAAACTGATGGTCAATCAGAAAGAACAATTCAGTCGTTAGAAGATCTGTTGAGAGCTTGTGCGATAGAGCAAACTGGAGGTTGGGATGAAATCTTGCCATTGGTGGAATTCACCTACAACAACAGTTACCATTCAAGTACAGGGATGGCGCCCTATGAGGCTTTATATGGGCGGAGGTGTCAGACGCCTCTGTGCTGGTATCAAGATGGAGAACGGCTTACCGTTGGACCTGAACTCATTCAATAGACAACTGAGAAGGTTAAAATGATTCAGGAGAAAATGAAAACGGCTCAGAGTCGGCAGAAGAGTTATGCGGACAAAAGAAGGAAACCTCTTGAGTTCGAAGAAGGAGAGCATGTCTTCTTGAAAGTCACGCCTATGACTGGGGTTGGTTGTGTCCTCAAGTCTAGAAAACTCACTCCAAAATTCCTTGGACCCTACCAAATTCTTTGTCAAATAGGTCCTGTTGCTTACCAAATAGCTTTACCCCCTTTTCTTTCAAATCTTCATAATGTCTTTCATGTGTCACAACTCAGAAAATACATCCCAAATCCTAATCATGTCATAGCACCTGATTTTGTACAATTGAAGGAAAAGTTGACATATGAGACAACTCCTGTAAGGATTGAGGATAGGAGGACAAAGCAACTCAGAGGAAAGGACATTGCACTAGTGAAGGTAATCTGGAATGAAGCAACTAGAGATGTGACGTGGGAGCTGGAGGATAAGATGAAGGAGCAATATCCCGAATTGTTTTAAGGTATAGAAAATTTTGAGGATGAAATTCCTATTTGTTGGGGAGAGTTGTAACACCCCAAAATTTACTTTTCTACTATTAGAATTCATTCTAAAATATTTGTGATTTTCTGGAAGTTTTTCCTGGAATTTTCTGAGAACACAGAATATTTTAATATATTTCTCGTTTTGCATGTGTACTGAGCGAAACCGGAGAAATGAGACATTTTATCCGAAAACCTTGAACTATGGAAATGTCGACGGGGGATCTTACTAAACCCGAGACCGAACACAGTTTACAAGGTTTCACATTTTTTGAGAAATCTTAACTGATGAGATAATAAAACACTGTGAAGAATGTATCTGTCAGATTTGTTAATGCTGACTTCTGCCAACTATAACTATTGTCCAATAAATAATAATATGTATTAAAAATATTATCACATTATTCAAAATCTGATTTTTTGTATCACATCTATTAGTTTTAATTTCAAAAGAAAGATTAAATTTAATCCAAGCTTGTTATGGGAAGCTTCCTAGCAATTTCCCTTGTAACACATTTTCTCTCCCTTTCCTCTCCTTTCACTCCATGGCAGACACTCCTTTTTGGGGGAGTCAAAGTTGTTTTCTTCCTTTTATTAACTCATCTTCATTTTTATAAACACCAAACATTTAACACATCTCTCTTCTCTTCTTCTCTTCTCCTTCCTCTCCACCGTACACATACACCCTCACATTGGAGACCAACTCCATTATTTGCCAAACAAATCACATTTACTTGTTTCCTTCCACCATTCCAAGACTATTCTCCTTGGTGGTTATCCTTTGGTTCCTCTTCTTCTTCTTCTTCTTCCATTTCTCTTCCACCATTGAAACTAAAGCTTGGAGCTTTAAGGTAAAGCCTTCAACTTTCTTCCATTTCCTTGCTATTTTCGTTTCTCTTGGCCACCTTGGTGACCAAGAACCTATTCTTCATGGTTTGAGTGGACATTGTGGTGATCACTCACATTGAAGTTTTTCTTGAAGGGGGAAAAACAAAAATCTAGGGCAAGAAGGAGTGGCACATTGTATTGTTTTCCAAATAGGTAAGAGGGAGATGATCCTCTTCAACCAATCTTGGTAGTAAGGGAATGTCTTGTATGTGTGTTGCTATTGATTTCTGAATCCATGTATAAAGTTCTCTCATTTTTATGTTGTTCTTGATGATAATGTATTTTGTTGGGTTTGTATGATTTATTGATGCCTCTTGCATGATTTGAAGGTATATTTGAGTATCTTGTTGATTAAACATGATAAGGATTGGTTTGGTTTGAGTTAGAAGACCTGGAGAACCCTGTTTTCTGCAAGTTTACGCGTGGTAATCGATTACACGGGGCTTGTAATCGATTACCAAGCTCTTAAAGATACAAAATCGTGATTACTCGAAATCTGCAATCGATTTCGTCTAGTGTGTAATCGATATACGAGATTCTGTTTAGCTTGTAATCGATTACAAGAGGAGTGTAATCGATTACCAAGCCTCTGATGTCACGAAATGGTGCTGTTGGGAATCACGTAATCGATTACAACTTGTGGGTAATCGATTACGGAGGTTCTGTCCAATTGGTAATCGATTACCACGATTGTGTAATCGATTACCAGGGCCTTGAAGTTACGAAACGTGATTCTGGGAATCACGTAATCGATTACAATGAGATTGTAATCGATTACAGAGGTTCTATTTCTCGGGTAATCGATTACAAGGGTGATGTAATCGATTACCAAGACCAAAAATGAGATTTTTGAGCTGGAAATGATTGAGATTATGGTTCTTTGTCCTTTGTAACTCAAACATAACCCAAAAACCCTGGATTCAAGGATTTCACTTTACTTAATTGTGATAGGAATGCGTATTCATACCGATAGATAAGAAATGATTTTGAATATGGAATTCTTGGATCCATAACATGGAAATTGTGGCATGTGTGTAATGAGAATTATTGATGTAGTACTCAATGAGATAAAAATGATGATGTGCCATTGAGGCAATGTTTTAATAAATGCATGGTTGATATGTCATGTTGGACATTGAATAATGCTTATGTGCCATTTGAGGAAAGGCTTATGCTGAATGCATCATTGATGAACATATATGATTGGACAATGCGTCATCATGCATGCGTATTATCCGTGGGACATTGTTGAGAAGGCTATATTGCCTAGGAGTTTGAATAACACCTATGTGCGGGTGCGAATAGACTAAGCGTAGGTGTCATATGTTGTTGACCCGGGGGGCGTCGGGGTGTGGGTGTCTCACAATAGACAGTGGTAGCTCCACTGGGGCCGTGGGATAAACCAATGCAACACACTGACGATCCTGCCTGAGATGTTGTCCTGTGTCGCGATCAACTCTTGAGGTGCCATGTGTGAGCCATTTTGCGCAAATGTTTTTATGTGATGAGCACACTATATTTTTAAGGCTAACGATACACTGGTATTACTCCTTGATCATTCACTCCGAAGATGTTTATGTCTAGCTCCATGGAGTAGGAACTTTGGTACCCTTGTTGCATTGTGAGTTGTCAGTCACATGGTCCATTGAGCATTCATGATTGGATAATGTGTTTACTATTATGACTGTGATATTTATTTGATTCTTGGTAATGCTACTGTTGCTAGTTGGCTATGGATGATGTTAACTACTGTTGTTTGTTGCTTTACTCTCATTAATTGCTTTCATGTATTGCTATACCTGTATGTATTAACTGTGTCTTATGTGGGCGTACGACGCCATTTATTTTCTTGCTGCCTTGTTGGTACTGAAAGCTGGGAATCTTACCTCTTTCGGTAATTTTCTCTATTTTGCATTTTGGGATTGGATTGTATTCTCTCAAGAAGACGTTCGTGAGGAGGATAAGGAAACTACTGAGTTTCAGGGTTTCTGGCTTTATCTCGACTGAGACCGAAGTTGTTGAGAATGTCATTTCTCCCCCGTGGGTTTTTTTGGTTACGTGTTGATCAGCTTTCATGGTGGTTCGGATTGCTGGCATATCAACGTGCAGACTGACCGATGTGTGTACCACGGCGAATTGACGATGTCTTTAGCATGGGGACGCTACACTGCTTCTATTTTTGACTTTCATGATTTCGTGTGGTTGGAATTTTATATGCCTGTAAGAGATATGTGGGCGGATATGTACTATAACCCACTTGAAGACTCTTTCTTGTCTCACGCGCCTGTGCTCTTGCCCGCTGTTCTGTCGTCTCCCGATGGATGTCTCGTCGGACGACGAGGACCCTGAGGAGGATCCATCTACGGTTCCTTCTCATTCCAGGCAGTCTTAGGGTTGGTTTTAAATTGATGGCTACTGACGGCTATCCGTTTATTTTGAGGGAGCCTGACGTAATACTGGATTAGTGGGTAGATATTTGTATCTCTTGGGGTAGGTACACATTTTGCTTTTTGTATATCTTTTTGGAAATGTAATTTAAACAGGCTCGTGCTTCTGGTATAAACTATGTAATTATCCATATTGTGTATGGTTGTATGTTTCATTCCATGTTGATTTCTCTTTGACATTTTTGACAAGAAGTTTCATATGAAAGAGGAACTTTAATTTTAACGCAATCACGCGATATATTTACAAACAGGTGTATATGTACATTAAATGGAAGTTTTAACCGGAATTATGTTAAAAAAAATGCGTTCAAATTTTTCGTAATCATTTTTGTGTCGTTTCACTATAGTGCGACGTTCCTTCTTCTCACCCATTATAACTGAAGGGACAAAAAGGGGCGTTACACTTCGCATTTTGTAAAATTTGCGGGAAATGCTTCTCTAGAAATGATCCCTTGAAGATTTCACACGTTATCGCAGTCCCTAATGCATCAAATAGTCTCTTGGCGTCTGTCCACCAATTCTCTACCTCCCCTTCCAACATAAAGGAAGCAAAGAGCACATTCTGTTCACCCGAACAAACCATCATAGTAAATATCTTTTCCATCTCTTTTAGCCACTCCCCAACTCTAATTGGGTTGTACTCTCCCTTGAACGAAGACGAACTGGACTTCCTGAATTATGAAAGGTATAGGAAGTTTTGATTCCTTCCTACTGGTGCCCTTGGAACTAGTTGCACTAGCTAAACAGGTGGTGGTGTAGGCTATGGTTGATTGGCCTCTAGCCTTTCAAGCACCCTAACAGTTGCAATTGCTTGCTCCCTAATCGCAGTAGTAGTTGCAGTCTTTTGCTCACACATCGTATCGACCATTGCCATCATGGCCTCAGCCATATCTGAATTTTCCCTAGTTGAGTTCCTTGCCTCACGAGTTTGCCTCTTTGGTGCCGTAGCTTCTTGCACATACAAAAACAATACATATTGAGTTAATCAATCCTTAACATCATATAATCGCACAACTGTAGCTACTAACAGTCTAACAACAGGAAATCCATGCAATTCTATTCAGTCATCTCAAACAAGAGACAAAGAAATGCATAACACGCACAAAGAAACCCCTACATGCCTAAGCATAGTCAGTCCATACCCCGACTTAACATGATGAATTGCTCTAATACCATAATGTAACACCCTAATACAATTATCGTAAAATAGCCAAAATATTTCAAGATAAAACGTATATAGTATGTCATTTCCTAAAAATGCATAAAACATAAATTCATAACAACCTATGGAGTTGTTACAGAGAGCCATGGGGAATGAAAAAGGTTATATATATACATCACTAGCTCAAAAGTCATACTGTAATAAATAAACTTTTACAAACTAAAAGCAAAGTAAATAAATACAAGCTAATACATAAAGAAACGAAATAACTAAAACTAAGCCTTTTGCTTCTTCGTCTTGCCTTTTTTCTTTGAAGGGTCTTAACCTGGATTTACATGAAAATACAACGGGGTGAGAAATCACAAATTTCCCAGTACTAAAACACCAAAACCAGTACTTATTTATTTATAACAATTAAACTAGCTGAAATCATACATACACACTATGTAACAGATTATACGATAATCAATAATATCAAAGAATCGCCCATACGATCCTAATACATCATCGAACATGTGAGTCAACCAAGCAAGACAACTGTCCATTCAGTCATCAACAAATGCAGTGCTTTATGTTATGAGATATGATTATGCTCACACAACATCTAATAACGTAATGATGCAATGCTTGTGCAAATTTTGATTTTTGAAAACACATGTTACTTACTTATTTCCCAGGAACCTCGTTCCCTTGTATATACTGAGTAGGATAGGCACGATAACCCTTATACTACTTAGTAATAATTGGATTCCTTCCTCTCACGATATTAAGAGTATTACTACCACCCTCATACCAATAACCTTGACCATAACAGCATAAAATGCTATGAGAACTTAGATTCAACACCTCATCCTCAGGCCATATGGTTAAACATACCATCTAAGGTTACAATACGTAGGAAAATAGCAAATGACAAGTTTGAAATTAAAACATGTAACAGTGTCACAATACAATAATAGTAACCATGGAACTCTAACCTAACTTATCACACAAAGTAGCAAGATTCCTGTTACTGACAAGAATTGTATCTAGAACCTCACACCATCACTTCACAAGTGATTTCTAGATCAACCTCATGTTGAACATGGTTCTAGGTACTAACATAGGGCAATCCACCTCAATTGGGATGCCTAAGGCTCCCTAACTTTCCACATATGAAAAGCAATAATCCTCTCCAAGATATATCCCTAAAAGTGCCTCAACATACTAAAAAAAACATATATGAATGATCCCATCAAGTCGGGAATTCAAAAACAACAAGATCAAAATCTTGAAAATGCCCTGTCTGGGCACTTGGGCGCTCATCACCCAGCACTCAGGCACGCAACCAGCGCTCAGGCACATCAAACTGGCACCTAGGTGCTCCACTGGTAGCATCAGGAGTAAAATTCTCTAGACATTGGGCACCTGAGTGCCCAACACTCAACGCCTAGGCGCTGATTGCCCAACAACAAATCTGCAGAAATCTGTAGATGGTTGCACTATTCCATTGGTGAAAGCCACAAAATTCAATCTCTTCAAATTGGTTTCTAGGTGATTTTAAGTCCCTAACAAGTTCACTAACATATAGGACACATTAATCACTAACTCATTTCATCAATTTTGGATTCGTGAACCAAATCACTCATCCAAACACTAATTTTCTCACTTTGAGCATTAAAAGTCCAAATAAAGAGTTCTAAGTTTCTAACCCAAACTTATATCATGAACAAGTCACGAACAACCCTTAAAACTTATCCAAGCAAGAAAATCACTCAAAACACCTGAAAATCTAATTGTGACCCATTAAACCTGAAACAAGCAAAAACATAGAGATGAGAAAGAAAAGGTATTTTGAACTCAAGAACCCCTACCTTTTGTGCAACAAAGATGAAGATCAAGCCTTGGATTTGCCCTTGATTTTCCTCTTTCTTTACTCTTCCTCCTTCTCCTTTTCTTCCTTTTTCTCTTCTTTCTCCTTGCTGTTTCTTGCTTCCAACCGTATGAAAGAGTGAGAGAATGGTGAGATTGGAAGAGATATTAAAGCTCAAAGTCAAGGAAAGTGGTTGCTTTCAGTTGTAGGTAACTTAGGAAATTTAGATATTTTGCAGTATAAATTATATCTGCTAAGAACACTCAATTTACACCAAATCAATTTTTCTAAGTTCCAACATGCTTAAAATAAATCGTAAGATTTATCAAAAATCTTTTTTCACTAATATCATATATTTCCATATTTGCTGCTAGTCAATCTAGCATTAAAACACATAACCAGTATGCTTAAAAATACCAAACTAACTCAGATTATTCTAAAAAATTAACCGTAGCTCAAAACATATATTTGTCACCTAGAAGCAAAATGTCTATATTTATTTCCATTAGATTATCCATTTAAGCTAATATCTGGGTCATTTTAAGCTACTTTTTCCCTTCCAGTGTGTAACAAAGTGACTAAACTAACTCAGATTATCACAAAATTAATCTGATATGTTAAACAAGTATTAAGCTACCTCTGTAACAAGGGAGGGAATGTCCATCCTCAACCTCAATACTCGGGTGGTAAGGGAATGTCCATCCTCAACCACCATTTTCAAGTTTCACCCTAGATCAAGGATATCCTAGGTAATGGGTTACTAATGAATTTCAATCATTATCTCAATCATCATTCTCATATTATAATATCATGCATAATGATTAATTCAAGTATACTTATGATATTCATCTTATAATCCCATATCATGGCACAAAGCTTACATTTCATCAACATGCAATAGTATGCACATGATAGTTTTTCTCATCATGAGCATTCAAATTCACCAATCAATATCAAAACATGGCATAATGCACTAATATCGCATCAATCAAGCATTAGTGTATTCCATTATATCATCTTAAGCCAAAACATCAAGCATTTCATAACAAGAATCACATAAGGAAAATTTTAAAAGTCTAGGAACATTTTTACAAGTTGTGCCATGACTTTACTTTCGCAAAATGTGTTGCAGCTTCACTCTTCAAATTGGTGCCATGACACCTCAATTGATTTGTGTCATGGCTTATGACCATTTGGTGTCGTGGCTCCTTGCTCTCCGACTTCCCTTGCAATTTTTGGGTTTTGGGTGAAAACCCAATTGCTCAAGATTCATCAAGAAATACAACCCTAACTTGAATCTTGTTAATCATGACCAAAGCATAAAAATGTACATCTTCCATCATCAACTCAAAATCTCACCATATCATCAAGTTCTTCATATACAAGCATCCAAAATGCATTTAAAATAGCAAATCAAATATGAGTTTCAACCCATTTTTCAAAGCTCAAAGTTCATTAAGAGCCAAATCAAGGAATCAATTTCTTAAATCACAACAACACATAACCATCTTCCCTATTTGAAAATCTTTATCCACTCACAAGTTTTCATAACTTAAAAAAAACAAAGCTAAGGAAAATAACAAAGAAAACCCCCTACCTATAACATCCCGAAAATTGCTTAATTATTGTTATATATGCTTTTAATAATTTTTGCGATTTTGTGAATTATTTGGGTAATTTTGATTATTTTATTATATTTCTCAATTTTTCGTGCGTGTTATATGGGGCTGAAAAGATAAAATTTTTCCAAGGCCAGAAAATTTTAGACTGTAAAATGGGACCGGGGAATCTTACTAAATCCAAAGCCAGACATAGTTTACGAAGTTTTCATTATCTGAGATTTTATCTGACAAATAAAATCAGGGTACGTCCTATTATCCAACGGATAATAAACACCGGTTTTGTTAACTGTAACCTTTGTCCATTGGATAATAGCTTTTAGTAAAGTATTAGTCATCTTTTCAAGTGTGTTCTCTTTATGTGACATTATCCATTTAACATCACTTAGATGACATCACTTTGCATGAAACTTGTTGGAGAAGCCTCTTCTCTCTCTCTTTGGGAAAGCCCCACAATTTTGGGGGAGGAAAAAATGACAAAGTTGTCATCTTTTCACTTAAGCATTCATTTTCATCTTTTCCATTCAAAAGTTTCACATTTCTCTCTCACTTTTTCTTTTCTCTTTTTCTCTCCATGCTCCACGGCCAAGCACCCCAATTGCACCCTCCATGTTTGTTTGCTCTCTAAATGGCAATGGTCTTGGTTTTGATGATCAACAAACAAGAAAGCAATGAAATGCAAAGATCAAGTCCCAAGGTCTTTCAAGAATAGCTAGTAGGACTTAGATCATATGTAAAGGTATAATGAACTTACACAAAAGCTCATTTCTAAAATCATCTTTAAAATGGCTTTGCATAATCATGTTTTCATCTTGTGAAAAGTGTGTTTAAGAATAAGTAAAATGCTTTTAGAAAGCTTGGAAATATTTTGGATATCCTTGGTTGAGAATTTCTTTGAAAATCCTATGTTTCTAAACTCTCCATAATAGATTATGGATTCTCCATAATAGGTTATAGACCAAGTCAGAAGCTTTCCTATGTTTTTCTAAAAGTCTCATAATCGATTATATGCATTTCTCATAACTGGTTATAAGACAAGTTAGGAAGTGTTTTAGACTTTCCATATGTCCATAATCGATTAAGCCTATTCCATAATAGGTTATATGGAGCAAACAGAACGTCCATTTTATGTTTTAAGTTCTTCCATAATCGATTATGCTATTATTATAACAGGTTATGAAATGATTCATAATCGATTATGAGAAAAGTCATAATAGGTTATGACTATTTATAACAGGTTATGAACACTCCATAACCGATTATGAAAAAGTCATAATAGGTTATGAAGTTAGATAAAAGCCCCAGGAAAACGTGATTGCAAGCTATAACTGATTATGGTTATGCCATAATAGGTTATGGACACTTACAGAACTCTTTCACAACGGATCTTTCGAGAGCATTTAATGCCCTCAACTACTTCTAACGTCTCTAAAATGATATGGGCTATAAATGAAAGTGTTTGGGCATTGATTAGGGGTTGGAAAACATTCTGAAAAACATCCTTGAGCATTAAATACGAGTTTTCTCATCATTTTCATCACATACTCTGTTTTGAGCTTAAAAGTGTCAATCCTTCGTACCCATAGTTCTTCAATTTATATTATCTAGTCTAAAGACAGTTTCTTTCATCTAAATCTTGTATAATCTGTAAAGAGAGGGTGAGGTATCCCTTGAATATAAAGGCTCAAGCACAAGGGTGAGGTATCCCAAGGTGTATTGAGTGCTTCAAATTTGTAAAGGTTGTCAAGCACCTGATTTCAAGCTTGCAGATATAGTGGAAATCTCAAGTGGTTGCTTGAGGACTGGACGTAAGCCACAAGTGGATTGGTGGTTGAACCAGGATAAAGCTTGGTGTTTGTTTTCCTAGCTCAACCTCTTTATATTGTGCACTGTTTCGTTGATTTACTTGAATATAATCTTCCTTGTCTTGTTCATTTGTGTGTAATATCTTTCTATCTCATTCATTCATTCATTTCTATCGATTAATAGCTTCAACGAAAATTGATAAACAAAGGTTTTGCGAAAGATTTACGAAAATATTTTATAAACTCAATTCACTCCCCTCTTGAGTTTGAGGCCACTTGGTAACAAGTGGTATCAGAGCTAGACTCTTGTATAAAGAGCTTAGCCACTTCAAGAGAAAAGATGGCTTCAAATGATTTTTCTAATGAAGGGTCTTCTATAAATAGACCTCCCTTTTTCAATGGGGATGGTTATGCATATTGGAAAAAAGGATGAAGATTTTTATTGAAGTTATTGATATTGATGTGTGGGATGCTGTTGAAAATGACCTTGTCCCTATACATCTAGTTGATGGTGTTAGAACAAATACACCAAGAAATGAATGAACCGATGATGACAAGAAAAAGGTCCAATACAACTTGAGAGCCAAGAACATCATCACCACTTCTTTGGGGTATGATGAATTCTTTAGGGTGTCAAATTGTAAGACTGCTCAAGAAATGTGAGATACATTGCAAGTAACCCATGAGGGCACAAGCGAAGTGAAAAGATCTAGAATAAATACACTCACTCATGAATATGAATTGTTTAGAATGAACCAAGGAGAAAGCATTCAAGAAATGCAAAAATGATTTACTCATATAGTTAATCATCTTGCTTCATTAGGAACAACCTTTGCCAATGAAGATTTTATTAACAAAGTTTTGAGATGCTTGAGCAGGAGTTGGCAACCCAAAGTGACAGCCATATCGGAGTCAAGGAATCTAGCCACAATGACCTGGGCCACCCTCTTCAGAAAGCTTCAAGAGCATGAGTTTGAGCTAAATAGATTAAGTCAAAATGAGGAGCAAGATAAGAAGAAAAAAAGGATTGCTCTCAAAGCCACTTCTTCCTTAATTGAATATGAAGATGAAGATGATGGAAATGATCTTGATAATATTGAGATAAATGAAGAGAATTTTAGCCTCCTTGTGAAAAGGTTTGGAAGATTTCTTAAGAAGAAAGGAAATCAAAGAAGACCTCATTTTCCTCCTAAGAAGTCATACCAAAAGGGAGAAGGAACTTCATCTACTCCAACTTGCTATGAATATGGAAAACCGGGGTATGTGAAGATGGAATGTCCAGTTTATCAAAAGAAGATGGAGAAATTTGAAAAGAAGCCTTTCAAGGAAAGAAAAGGAAGGAGAGCATACATTGCGTAGAAAGACAACGATATGGATTCCACCAATGATTCGGAGGATGAGGAAGCCCATCTTTGCCTTATGGCAAATGAAGAAGAAGAATAAGAAAGTGAAACCAAGGTAACCTCATCTAATCTTGAACTCTCTCCTTCATATAGTGAATTACAAGATGCATTTCAAGAATTACATAATGAATCCATGAGGCTCACTAAAATGGTTTTAACTTCTAACAAAACAATCTCCTTAATGACTAACAAAATTTCTATTTCAACTAAGGAGATTGAAGAACTTAAAGTTGAAAATGAGACTCTTGAACTTATTGATGCTAACTCATCATACATGATTTGCTCTTTACATGGTAATGCAACCACACCCTTATCTTGTTCATCATGTAAATCATTTGAAAATGAAATTGAGGATTTGAAAAACACAATTGCAAAATTCACCTTTGGAAGAGATAACTTGAATGTATTGCTAGGGAAACAAAGATGTGTTTTCCAAAAGGCCGGTTTAGGGTATAATCCCAATAATTAACAAAAGTTTTTCAAAAATCTCTTTGTTTCCTCAAGTACCTCAAGTAGTCCCTTTATTAAATGTTTTCATTGTGGAAAGAAAGGGCATAGTGCATCAACATGTAATGTAAGGAAGAAAATCAACACAAATGTTGGAACTAAAATGGCTTGGGTCCTTAAGGGCACCATGTCTAACACTAACACACAAGGACCCAAGAAAATTTGGGTACCAAAGGTTAAAATCTGAATGTGTGTTGTAGGTGTGCTTGAAGACCAAGAGTTCAAGTTAGTATCTTGATAGTGGATGCTCCAAGCACATGATCGGTGATGGCTCCAATTTTTCCTTCTTCGTACCCAAGAAGAGAGGTCACGTAACATATGGTGACAACAACAAAGGAAAGATCCTTGGAGTTGACAAATTTGGTAAGATCCCTTCCTCATCCATTGATAATGTTTTACTTGTTGAAGGACTCAAACATAACTTGCTTAGCATTAGTCAACTATGTGAAAAGGAAAATAGAGTAATATTTGATTCTAATTGTTGCATAATTGAGGGTAAGGATGATAAGCATGTTAAGTTTGTTGGTCATAGGGTCAATAACATATATATGATTAGCCTTGATGACATTTCCTCAAATGATGTTAAGTGCTTTATGTATAAAGAAAGTGATTCGTGGTTATGACATTGAAGAATTGTTCACATTCACATGGACCACTTAAACAAATTAGTTTCTAAAGAACTAGTAATTAGACTTCCAAAGCTCAAATTTGAAAAAGATAAACTTTGTGATGCATGTCAAAAGGGAAAACAAGTAAAGGTCACTTTCAAAGCTAAATTTCAACTTCTAGACCTTTACAACTTTTGTACATGGATCTTTTTGGTCCCTCTAGAACTATGAGCTTTGGTGGGAATTACTATACCTTGGTGATTGTGGATGATTTTTCTAGGTTTACATGGACTTTATTTTTCTCTCACAAAAATGATGTTTTTCAATCATTCAAAAAGCTTGCCAAAGTTATCCAAAATGAAAAAGGTTTTTGTATTGCATCCATAAGAAGTGACCATGGTGGTGAGTTTGAAAACCATGAATTTGAAACCTTTTGTGATGAACATGGCATTGATCATAATTTTTTTGTCCCTAGAACACCACAACAAAATGGTGTTGTAGAAAGGAAAAATCGATCTTTAGAAGAAATGACAAGAACTATGCTCAATAAGGCAAATCTTTCTAAGTATTTTTGGGCGGATGCAGTTAACACCACTTGATATGTTATGAACAGGGCTCTAATAAGATCAATTTTAAAGAAAACCCCCTATGAATTATACAAAGGAATGAAGCCAAATGTTTCACATTTTCATGTCTTTAGATGTAAATGCTTTGTTTTGAATAATGGAAAGAATAACGTAGGGAAGTTTGATGCAAAATCTGATGAGGGAATATTTCTTGGCTACTCTATACATATTAAGGCCTTTAGAGTTTATAATAAACGAACTAGGACCATAGAAGAATCCATACATGTTGTGTAACGCCCTTTTTTCTTACCTCACGAAGAACGAATGTCACACCATAATAATTTGAAACATAAAACAGAATAAATTGTAAAAAATAATAATGAGTTTAAATCTCATAGACCTGGTTCATTTTATAGATGTATAGGTTCCTTTCTAAATGGCTTTACACTTTTTTTTTGTTTAAATTGAATTATTAACAAGTAGTGTCAAAAGAGTTAATTTAAAGGTTCTTTTCGTGGCGAGATAATAGTTCAAACGGTTGTAGTAAAAACCAACATAAAATAAACCATACATTCATACATAACATATACATATATATATACATATATATATACATATATATATATATACATATATATATACATATATACATATATATATACATATATACATATACATATATACATATATACATATACATATATACATATACATATATACATATATACATATATATATATATATATATATATATATATATATGCATCAACCTTGTTTAGCTATATCACAAAATATACAAAAAAATATAAGGCTTTACCCACCCCAGATGATTACAAATATATACCCATCAAATACAGCAAAACGTCAGGCTTCCCCAAAAAGATAAACAATTAGTCATCAGTAGGTACCGACAGTATCAGTCCTAAGACTGACGAGAAGGGACCGTAGCAAGGTCTTCCTCAGGGTCCTCCTCATCCGATGAAATTGCCATCGGAGTGACCAAGTTTTGAGCAGAAGCCCGAGCAGTGGAGAGGAAAGAGTCCTCTTGTGGAGTATAATAAAGATCCTCCCACAAATCTCTTATAAGCAGGTAAAATTCTAAAAGAACAAAAGTAGTGAAATCCAAAACAGGCGGGTCATAGCGACCCTAAGCTAGAGACACCGTCAGCTCCCCACGATAAACGCATCGGTCCGTCTGCACATTTATGTGCCAGCAATCGGGGCCTCCATGAAAAGTCACCCTAGTATACCCCAAAAATTGGCATGGGCGTGACAACATCCTCAGCAAGCTCTAGTCATAGTATGGCCAAAAACCCAAAAACTCAGGCGTTTCCTTTTCTTCCTCACGAATGTCTTCTCAGAAGTACACAAATAAATAGGAATATCGAAATACAGAAAGAGGTGAGACACCCAGCTTTCATTACCAAAATGGCAACAAGAAAACAGAACAGCGCTGGACACCCACATAACATTACAGCATATATATTCATCAACAGTAATAATAAAATTGACAGTAAAAGCAGAACGACAGTAATAATAGTAAGAATTATAATATCAGGCAGATGGCAATAATATCCCCAATAGTCAACAGTCTAAAGATATGTATTGCAGTAATAAGAACAAATATTTTCACAGTTATAAATGCTCACGCTCAATGGATTATAAGACTGACAATTCACAATGCATATGGTACCAAGTTCCTACTCCATGGAGCTAGACACTAACATTTCAGAGAGAATGATCAAGGAGTAATGTCAGTATCTCAATAGCCTAAAAAAATAGTGTGCTTCATCTCATAAAAATATTTATGCAATTGGCTTATACATGGTACCTTAACAGTTGATCGCAATATAGGACCGCGTCTCAGTCCGAATCGTCGATGTGTTTGCATCGGTCTATCCCATAACCCCAGTGGAGCTACCACTATCTATTGTGAGACACCCGCACCCTGACGCCCCCAAGACTAACCACTATGACCCTATGCTTAGTCTACTCGCACCCGCACATAGGTGTTATTCAATCTCTTAGGCATACATCGCCTTTCAAATAATGTCCAATGGATAACCCATATGCATGACGACGCAATGTACATCATGTATATTTATCAATGATACATTTATCATAAGGCATACCACAATGGCATATGATCATTTCTCAATATCAACATGTCATAATTTTATCAAGTACTTAGTCTCACATAGGGACTCACAATAACATAGAACCAATTCTCAACATCAACATATATACTTACGGTTCATCAATTATCACAATTTCATGTTATGGAATCCAACATTTCCAATGTCTTAAATCTTGGTCAATTATGAGAATTTTAGGTTAAAGAACCCTTAAAAACCGTGGCTCTCTTATAAGTTATTTCTCAATTTAATTCTTCCATCTCATTATGGATTATGTATATATCTAAGTCCTTAATTTCCAAAAATACACCAAGGCATCATTTGAACCCAAAATTTTCTCTAAAAACTGTGGCCTCCCTAGGTCTTCAAAGTTCCAATTTCTTTCCATTTTATGCATTAGTCATTTGATACCTAATCACTCAAATCTTATCTCACACAAAATCAATCCAATCCCTTAAAGTCCAAAGCCAAAACTGTGACCTCACATTAGTGTAGGAAACCCTCAAATTTTCTATTTATTAAACCTAACATTATTAAATATTCCAACACCCCCAATGCATTCAAAATCATCATTCAATCATCAACCTCAATCAAGAACATATAAACATGCAAAATCATCAAACAAAGTAAGCATTCAAATATGGATTTCTCCATCAACAACCACACAAAGGTCTCCTCACCACCAATAATGGTTGAAGTGAGTAATCTCCCTCTTACCTAAAGGAAGAACACGAAAATGGCCTCTTACTTGCTTCTTGGTGGTTTCAGTTTTGGGGTCCAAAAACCCTAGAAATTTCAAACACAAAGAATCAACGACAAGCTTTGAAAAAAATGGATCTTTGGTCTCCAATGAAATCATAGAACACAAAAATGAAGAGAAGGAAAAGAAAAATTGAAAACTTTACCTTAAAGTTTGAAGCTTGGTCTTGGAAGACAATGGAGGAGATGATGGATTTTGAAGAAACTCTCCAAATAGAAAGTATAGAGGATGTTGAGGAGAGTGTAGAAATGATATTGGTGAGGTGAGAAAGTGAAAGAAAATGGTCACCAAAGGGCTGCCAAAGCCGTGAGTGAAGGAGGAGGAGAAGAGAGAAGTTGGAGAGAAATGAAGAAGAACTTGAAGAGAGAGAAAATGTTAGATGAAAATGTGATAATTTGAGTGAAAATGGGTTAAGTGTGAGAGCAAATTTTGCTCCCCTTGGGCATGCATTGCTGCGGCAATGGGAGAGAGAGAAGGAGGAAAATTGGTTTCCCCAACAAGCCAAGGGCAACTTAGTCATTTGATGGTTAAAGCTTTTCAAAGAAGCTTTGATTAAAATACAATAGATTTTGAATTAAAGTGGATTTGATTAGACATAAAGTGGATTACATTAAGATAATGTGATAGGATTTTTAATACATATTATTATCCAATGGACAATTGTTACAGTTGACAAAAGTCAGTATTAATTGTCCAGCGGATAAAAATTACATAGCGATTTATTATTCTGTCGGATAAAATTTCTTGAAAAATATGAAACCTCGTAAACCATGTCCAGTCTCGGGTTTAGTAAGATCTCCCATCGACGTTTCCACAAATCAAGGTTCTCTGGAAAAACATCTCATTTTCCCAGCTTCGCTTAATTTGTACGCAAAACGAGAAATATTATTAAAATATTCTACGTTCTCAGAAAAATCCAGAAAAATTCTCAAAAATTACAATTATTATAAAATGAATATTTATAATGAAATAAATAAAATTTTGGGTGTTTCAACTCTACCCATCAAATAGGAATTTCGTCTTCGAAATTTTCATACCTTAGAATAATCGTGGGTATTGCTCCTTCATCTTGTCTTCTAGTTCCCACATCGCATCTCTGGTTGCTTCGTTCCAAATCACTTTCACCAATTGAATGTCTTTCCCTCTGAATTGCTTTATTCTCCTATCCTCAATCCTTACAGGAGTCGTTTAATAAGTCAAGTTTTCATTTAATTGTACTGAATCAGGTGCTATGACATGATCAGGGCTAGGAATGTATTTTCGAAGTTGTAACACATGAAAGACATTGTGGAGATTTGAAAAAAAAGGTGGTAATGCTATTTGATAAGCAACTGGACCTATCCGACGAAGAATTTGGTAAGGTCCAAGGAATTTTGGAGTAAGTTTTCTAGATTTGAGAACTCGACCGACCATAGTCGTAGGTGTGACTTTCAAGAACATATGCTCTCCTTCCTCAAATTCAAGAGGTTTCCTCCTTTTGTCCGCATAGCTCTTTTGTTGACTTTGAGCTGTCCTCATCTTCTCCTGAATCATCTTGACCTTCTCAGTCGTCTGCTGAATAAGATCAGGTCTGACTGTAAGCCGTTCTCCATCTTGATACCAGCATAAAGGTGTTCTGCACCTTCGCCCATATAGAGGCTCATAGGGTGCCATCCCTATACTTGAGTGATAATTGTTGTTATAGGTGAACTCTACCAATGGTAAAATTTTATCCCAACTTCCAGTTTGTTCTATGGCACAAGCTCTAAGTAGATCTTCTAATGATTGAATTGTTCTTTCTGATTGACCGTCGGTCTGAGGATGATATGTAGAACTCAAACGTAGCTTTGCCCCTATTGGTTCTTGAAGACTTTGCCAAAATTTTAAGGTAAATCTCGGATCCCTGTTAGAAATGATACTTGTAGGCACACCATATAGTCTGACAATTTCTCCGATATACAATTGAGTCAACTTCTCCAATGGATATCTTATGTTGATCGGCAAGAAATGTGCTGACTTCGTAAGTCAATCCATAATTACCCATATTGAATCATATCCTCTTCTGGTCTTTGACAATCCGACAACAAAGTCCATAGCAATACTATCCCATTTTCATTCGGGAATAGTCATGGGTTGTAACATTCCAGATGGTCTTTGATGTTCAATCTTTGTTTTCTGGTAAACTAAATACGAAGATATACACCTAACAATATCTCTTTTCATTCCATGCCACCAAAATAATTTCTTCAAATCTTGGTACATTTTGGTCATTCCAGGATGCATACTCAACTGACTAATATGAGCATGTTCGAGTATATACTTCTTGAGTTCTTCATCCTTAGGCACACAGACTCTACCTTGGAATCTTAAAATTCCATCACTTCCTTCCTCTAATGTGGATATACTACCTTGCTTCATCAACTTTCTTTCCTCTTGCAAGAACTTGTCAACCTTTTGCTTTTCTCAAATATCTTCCATTAAATCATTCGAAATAGTGACCATGTTCATGCAGATTTTTCTTGGCATTAGTTCCACAAAAGACCATATGTTTCTGAATTGTTCTATCAAATCATGTTCTTTGATCATCATGGTAGAAACGCTGATCATTTTCCTGCTTAAGGCATCGCCCACGACATTGGCTTTTCCAGGGTGATACTGAAGTTGGAAATCATAATCTTTCAGGAATTCCAACCACCTCCACTGCCTCATGTTTAACTTTTTCTAATCATACAAATACTTCAAGCTCTTGTGGTCATTGAAGATGTTGAACATTGCTCCATAAAGATAATGTCTCCATATCTTCAAAGCAAACACAACAGCGGCTAACTCTAAGTCATGCGTTGGGTAGTTCTTCTCATGCACTCGCAATTGTACACTTCAAATGGTTCACTTGGATCAGGTAGAACTAACACTGGTGAAGCAGTTTGTCTCCTTTTCAACTCTTGAAAACTTCCTTCGCAGGCATCTGTCCATTCAAAAGCTTGATTCTTCCTTGTGAGTTGAGTGAGAGGTCCGACAATCTTAAAGAATCCTTCGATGAATCTCCTATAATATCCGGTTAATCCAACAAAGCTTCAAATTTTTGTCACTGTTTTTAGTCTTTCCCACTGTAGAACAGCTTCCACTTTTGACGGGTCTACAACAATTCCTTCCTTCAAGATCACATGGCCTAAGAATTTAATTTCGTTCAGCCAAAACTCACACTTTGACAACTTGACGTACAACTCTTTCTCCTTCAAAATCTGAAGAACTATACTAAGATGTTCAGCAAGATCCTCCTGATTTTGTGAATAGATTAATATGTTGTCGATGAAGGCAACGACGAATCTGTCCAAATAAGGATGGAAGATTCTATTCATATAATCCATAAAAATAACAAGTGCATTAGTCATACCAAAAGGCATCACTAGGTACTCGTAGTGTCCATAACGAGTACAAAAAGTCGTTTTAGGAATGTCTTGTACTTTTACTCTGATTTGATGGTAGCCCAATCGTGAATCATTCTTAGAAAACATCGTCGCTTCTTTCAGTTGATCCATTAGGTCGTTTATCCTTGGCAATGGATACTTATTGTTGATCGTGACTTTGTTTAACTGACGATAATCTACACACAATCTTGAAGTACTGTCTTTCTTCTCAACTAGCAATACCGGTGCTCCCCAAGGTGATACACTAGGTCTAACGAATTGCTTCTCCAAAAGTTCTTCCAATTGCTTCTTGAGCTTAACTAGCTCTACTGGCGACATTCTGTAAGGCGCTATGGAAATAGGACTAGCTCTAGACACAAGGTCGATGGTAAACTCGATCTCCCGCTCTGGTGGTATACCAGGTACATCTTCTGGAAAAACTTCAGGAAATTCTTTAACCACTAGAATTATGCTTACGTCTACCTCATTCTCGATTTTCAAAGAAGACAACAACATGTATCCTCGAGTTCCTTCTTTCAAGAAAGCTTTCACTTAGTTGGCCGTCAAAAATCTAGAATTCTCATCCAAAGGGGAAACTATGATTTTTCTAGATCAGCCTAACACGACATGGTGAGTAGATAACCAATCCATTCCTAAAATCACATCTAACTGAGATAGTGGCAAACAGATCAAATCAACAGAAAAGATTTGACCTTTAATAATCAAGGGACAATTTAGACAGACTTTGGTAGTAACAACAGGTTTAGCAGTAGGAGTTAAAACAGCCAAATCAAAAGGCAACGAAGACATAGGTAAATTAAGCCTTTTCACACAGTCATAGGAAATGAAAGAATGAGTTGTACCAGAGTCATACAGTATAGTTAAAAGATTACCTTCTATAACACCTTCCCCTTGTATAAGATCTTCAGATTTAGAGGCTTCAGCACCGCTCAGGGTGTAAACTCTACCTGCAGCCTAAGGTTTAGCAGTTCTAGTAGGATTGATGGAAGGCTCCGCCTTAGGTTGATTGCAGTCACGAGAAACGTGTCCAGGTTTCTCACATCTGAAGTAGATAATTCCTTTAATAGTGCAGTCTCTCGTGTAGTGATCCTTCCTGCACTTCATGCATCTCGACGTAGACGCTATTGTTTGACCAGTTCTACCTAGACTTCCTCCAGGAATTCCACCTTACGGTCTTTGTTGTTGATTTCCAGGTAGTCTGGAATAAGGCTTCTTCTGGTAGCAATTGGTATTACTGCTTCCTCCTCTTTGAGATCGAAAAGGTCCAAAGTTGTAGCTTCTTGTGTCCCGCGCTTGGTCTAAGTCTTCCACCCGGCGACACGTATCAAGCAGCTCCGAAAACTGGTTAATCTTCAAAGTGATAACCACCCTCTTCACATCATGCCTTAGGCCTTCCTTGAACTTTCGACATTTCCATGCTTCGTTCGGTTGGTGTTGAAAGTAGGTTGAGAATTTGGATAAGCTCTCAAATTTAGCAGCATACTTACTTATCGTCATATTTCCTTTCCGCAAATATACATCACATGAGAATTTGGTCATACTACTTACTTATATGCATCAGCCTGTTTAGCTACATCACAAAATATACAAAAAAATATAAGGCTTTACCCACCCTAGATGATTACAAATATACACCCATCAAATGTAGCAAAACGTCAGGCTTTCCCAAAAAGATAAACGGTTAGCCATCAGTAGCCACCGACAGTATCAGCCCCTAAGACTGACGAGAAGGGACCATAGTAGGGTCCTCCTCATCTGATGAAATTGCCATTAGAGCGACCGAGTTTTGGGCAGAAGCCTGAGCAGTGGAGAGGAAAGAGTCCTCTTGTGGAGTATAATAAAGATCCTCCCAGAAATCTCTGACGAGCAGGTAAAATTCCAGAAGAACAAAGGCAGTGAAATTGAAAACAGGCGGGTCATAGCGACCCTAAGCTAGAGACACTATCAGCTCCCCACGATAAACGCATTGGTCCGTCTGCACATTTATGTGCCAACAATCGGGGCCTCCATGAAAAGTCACCCTAGTATACCCTAAAAATCAGCGTGGGCGTGACGACATCCTCAACAAGCTCTAGTCGTAGTATGACCAAAAACCCAGAAACTTAGGCGTTTCCTTTTCTTCCTCACGAACGTCTTCTCAGAAGTATACAAATAAATTGGAATATCGAAATATAGAAAGAGGTGAGACACCCAGCTTTTGTTACCAAAATGGCAGCAAGAAAATAGAACGGCGCTAGACGACTACATAGCATTACAGCATATATATTCATCAACAGTAATAATAAAATTGATAATAAAAGTAGAACGACAATAATAATAGGAAGAATTACAATATCAGGCATATGGCAGAAATATCCCCAGCAGTCAACAGTTTAAAGATCAGATAATTATTGCAGTAGTAAGAACAAATATTTTCACTGTTATAAATGCTCATGCTCGATGGATTACGAGACTGACAATTCACAATGCGTATGGTACCAAGTTCCTACTCCGTGGAGCTAGACACTAACATTTCAGAGAGAATGATCAAGGAGTAATGTCTGTATCTCGATAGCCTAAAAAAATAGTGTGCTTCATCTCATAAAAATATTTGCGCAATTGGCTTATACATGGCACCTCAACAGTTGATCGCGATATAGGACAGCGTCTCAGTCCGAATCGTCGATGTGTTTGCATTGGTCTATCCTACGGCCCCAGTGGAGCTACATTGTCTATTGTGAGACACCCGCACCCCGACGCCCCCAAGGCCAATCACTATGACCCTACGCTTAGTCTAATCGCACCCGCACATAGGTGTTATTCAATTTTCTAGGCATACATCGCCTTTCCAATAATGTCCAACGAACAACACATATGCATGACGACCCAATGTACATCATGTATATTTATCAATGATACATTTATCATAAGGCATACCACAATGACATATGATCATTTCTCAATATCAACATGTCATAATTTTATCAAGTACTTAGTCCCACATAGGGACTCACAATAACATAGAACCAATTCTCAACATCAACATATATACTTACGGTTCATCAATTATCACAATTTCATGTTATGGAATCCAACATTTCCAATGTCTTAAATCTTGGTCAATTATGAAAATTTTAGGTTAAAGAACCCTTAAAAACCGTGGCTCTCTTAAGAGTTATTACTCAATTTAATTCTTCCATCTCTTTATGGATTATGTATATCTCTAAGTCCTTAATTTCCAAAAATGCACCAAGGCATCATTTGAATGCAAAATTTTCTCTAAAAATTGTGGCCTCCCTAGGTCTTCAAAGTTCCAATTTCTTTCCATTTTATGCATTAGTCACTTGATACCCAATCACTCAAATCTTATCTCACACAAAATCAATCCAATCTCTTAAAATCCAAAGCCAAAACCGTGACCTCACATTAGTGTAGGAAACCCTCAAATTTTCTATTTATTAAACCTAACATTATTAAATATTCCAACACCCCCAATGCATTCAAAATCATCATTCAATCATCAACCTCAATCAAGAACACATAAACATGCAAAATCATCAAACAAAGTAAGCATTCAAATATGAATTTCTCCATCAACAACCACACAAAGGTCTCCTCACCACCAATAATGGTTGAAGTGAGTAATCTCCCTCTTACCTAAAGGAAGAACACAAAAACGGCCTCCTACTTACTTCTTGGTGGTTTCAGTTTCGGGGTTCAAAAACCCTACAAATTTCAAACACAATGAATCAACACCAAGCTTTGAAAAAGATGGATCTTTGGTCTCCAATGAAACCATAGAACACGAAAATGAAGAGAAGGAAAAGAAAAAATAGAAACTTTACCTTAAAGTTTGAAGCTTGGTCTTGGAAGACAATGGAGGAGATAATGGATTTTGAAGAAACTCTCCAAATAGAAAGTATAGAGAATGTTGAGGGGAGTGTACAAATGATGTTGGTGAGGTGAGAAAGTGAAAGAAAATGGTCACCAAAGGGCTTCCAAAACCATGAGTGAAGGAGAAGAAGAAGAGAGAAGTTGGAGAGAAATGAAGAAGAACTTGAAGAGAGAGAAAGTGTTAGATGAAAATGTGATAATTTGAGTGAAAATGGGTTAAGTGTGAGAGCAAATTTTGCTCCCCTTGGGCATACATTGCCGCGGCAATGGGAGAGAGAGAAGGGGAAAAGTCGGCTTGCCCAACAAACCAAGGGCAACTTAGTCATTTGGTGGTCAAAGCTTCTCAAAGAAGCTTTGATTAACATACAATAGATTTGAATTAAAGTGGATTTGATTAAACATAAGGTGGATTACATTAGGATAATGTGATAGGGTTTTTAATACATGCTATTATCCAATGGACAATTGTTACAGTTGATAGAAGTCGGTATTAATTGTCCAG
Source organism: Ormosia emarginata (assembly GCA_029884605.1). Lineage (NCBI taxonomy): Eukaryota > Viridiplantae > Streptophyta > Magnoliopsida > Fabales > Fabaceae > Ormosia > Ormosia emarginata. The sequence goes on along the minus strand of JAQQTP010000049.1, from coordinate 157,984 downwards.
CGGATAGAAATTACACAGCGATTTATTATTCTAGTCAGATAAAATTTCTCGAAAAATGTAAAACCTCATAAATCATGTCCAATCTCGGGTTTAGTAAGATCCCCTGTCGACGTTTCCACAGATCAAAATTCTCAGGAAAAATATCTCATTTTCCTAGCTCTGCTCAGTTTGCATGCAAAACAAGGAATAATATGAAAATATTTTGCGTTCTTAGAAAAATTCTCAAAAATCGTAATTATTATAAAATGAATATTTATAATAAAATAAATAAATTTTGGGGTGTTACATGTTGCAATTAATGAAAATAATCTAAATAAGCTGAGAAAGGAGTTTGTTGATGATGTTGCAGAAAGTTGGCAAAGACTCACCTAGAGAACAAAGAAGAAGAAGTCAAAAAACAAGAAGAAAGCCCATATGGTGCTCCAAGACAAGAGGATTCCCAAATCATAGACCTTCCCAAGGAATGGAGAACATCAAGATATCATCCTCTTGACAAAGTGATAGGTGAGATATCAAAAGGGGTAATCACTCATAACTCTCTTAGAGATGCATGTAATCATTTGGCTTTTTGTAACACCCCAATTTTTGGTTAATCATGTTTTTGCCCTTATTGTACTGTTTTCTTATTTCTGTGTGCTATAAAATTAATTTGACTGTTTCATAATTGTATTTGATTGTTTCGTGTGATTTGCTCCGAGTCAAGAAAATAATAATTTTCGGGCCGGGGAAAATCTTGTTTGATTATTTGGAGCTGGGCGATCTTACTAAACCCAATCCGAATAATACATATATCAATCTTTTAATTTTTAGGATTTTTCTGTATAATAAAAATATTTATCATGCAGAAAAATTTGTGAGACCCACGTTTGGCTTGCGGGACCCACATTTGCCTTGTGGGACCCACATTTGGGTTTGTGGGACTCACTTTTAGGAAAAGTTTATCAACATAAATGACTTGTAAAATTCTAAACCAAGAGGTTGAAAATCCATCAAAATAGTTAGATTTAATAGATTAGTTAGTTTAAAACTTAATTTAATAGATTAGTTAATTTAAAACTTAATTAAGTTAATCTAAAGGGTTTAAGTAGTAATCAAATTGATTAAAATCTAGTTAGTTATTCATTAAAATTTTAGTTAGCCAATGACCAAGTATAATTAAGAAGGAGATTAGTGTTTCTAAATAAATAGATGATCAACTAAAATACAAGGGAATCTAACTAATTTTTTAATTAAACCTAACTAGGAGGACTTAAACATAAATAAGCTATTAAAATCAATCAAATTTTGATTGAATTTCCTATGTGAAATTTCGGCCAAAGCTCTCCAAGAGCAATCAAGAAGGTGCTAGACACTTCAAGATCCACCATTGAATCCATCAATGGCCATTAGTAAGTCTAGTTGGTCAACAAAGGAGACAAAGCTCCATAATTGATGCTATATGGCCATGCATGATAGAATAAGGCTATTATTAAGCCAAATTTGTCAACAAAAGGGGGCTGCACTTATTTTGGAAGTCTACGGTCATGCATTATGAAGTTAAGGCAATTATTCACTCTTGCTCATCCATTCTATCACTCCAAATAATTCTCTCATTTCTTTCCTACCCAAAGAACTCAAAGAAACTCCTAAGTCTCCTTTTCTTCCACCATTCGGCCAACACCATCAATCTTACTTCCATCCATCAAAAATTTCATCCAACCCAATTTCCTAAACCTAAACCATATTCTAAGAACATCTCTAGTTATGAGTTTTCACAAAATCATCCATTTGGAGCTTGGAAAATCACTTTGAAGTTTCTTTCCTATAAGGTGAAAATTCTTGTTTCTTGTTTCTAATTTGATTTTTGATGTTCTAAGCCATGATTGATCCGTGGTTTATCTTTTTCATCCAAAGTTTATGACTTTATAATTTGTTTAAGCTTAATAGGATTTTTGTTGAAGCTACACAAAATTTCTAAGGAGGAGTCCAAGGAGATCTTGTCTTCCTTATAGGTAAGAGGGAGATTTAATCTCATCAACCATGTGTGGTGGTGAGAAAATGGATGTATTTGTGGTGAAGAATCCATAAGGATTCATTCACTTGGTTGTTTGTTATCTTCTTTATTTGTGATTGTTTATGTGTGCATGTTATTTGCTTTTCTATTTGTGATTTATTATGCATGCAAGCATGTTTATAGCTTTGATATTTGGTATGTGTTTTATTATTGCTTTAATATATGGTATGTGTTCATAAATATATGTATATGTTCATGGATCTATGATAATTATTGTTGGATGTGCAAATATGTTGAGACTTGCAAAAGTGTTCCAAAGAACACAAGATGAAGAGCTTATGATTTTTTACTATAAAAAGAGAACCAATATGTTCTCAACCATTTTCTAAAAGGATAACCTAATTGATCTAATTAAGTTAAAGGATTTTTTTTCAATGATTTAATGGATAAAAATAATTTTTAACATGGTTTTTGTATAAAAATGGTGATTTTCGGCCAAAATATATTGTTAAAGTTTAATTGATCCAAAATTTATTTTCTAAGTGTAAACTAGTTTATTAACCTAAAACGAATTCAATTACGATGGATTTTCAAGAGTCAAATAAGTAAATGAATTTTTACTAGAAGTCTAGTATGGTAAAGAAATAAATTTTAACACTTGAAAAATACTTATCTTTGAGTTTTGAAGTATGTTAGCAATTTTCAAAGTGTATTTTATGGTTATAATTAAATAAAGGAATTTTTAAAGGAAAACGTAGAAAATATCATGTAGTAGATTTTCTAAACGAAATGCTGTCAAAATTGATTAAAAATGAGCAAGTAATGAAGAATGTTTCAAAATGATACTTAGAAAGCAAGGAAGTATTTTACGTAGTTAAAGAATAAAATTAACTGTAGAAGAATTTATTAAAATCGAATTTTTGAGAAAAACGTCAGAAATTATTACTTAGAGTAATTTTTGTAAAGAAAAATGAAAAATAATGTCTAAATAATATTTTTAGTTTTGAAAAGTTTAAAAATTTAATTTGGAGCGGCAAGAAATATTTTATACAGTAAAAAATAGTAGAAATAGTTTACGCGTATTTAAAATGATGATTTTTAAACTACACGATTAAGAAAATGATTTAAAAATGTTAGACGATTGAGAAAACATTGAAAAATATTTACGCGATTGAAAAACATTTGTAAAATGTGACGTAGTTGTGAAAATGCGATAAAATATTTACGCGACTTATGGAAATAGTAAGTTTTTATTGTCGGGCCAAAGTGGTGGACCCAGACATATTGGAAAATAGTACTGTCAAGTGGAGACATACTATTTTTGGAATTATTAATACTAAGGGTATTTTTATAATTATGGTGACAATAAAGATATTTATGTAATTATGAATCATGGTGATACTGAGGGTATTTTTGTAATTATGGATCATTACATACATAGAGTGGTATGTCAATTTGGTTAAAATTGACAATTGACTGACGAGATGAATTACACCGTATTGCGAGTGTGATAGGCGTAGTGTGTTCATGTGGAGAACTTGGAGGCGTTAGTGTGCAGTAGATTCCACATATGGACAGTTGGTAACTCTTCTGGGTCGTGGTAACTGAAAACACACACTAGCGATCTCGACAAATACTATTCTTAATCAGGATCTATTGGGGACTGTCTGGTACTATGCCTGGACGTACACGACGTATTTGACTGTATACTATTCACACAACGTATTTGACTGTGTGCTATTTACACGACGTATTTGACTATGTACCATTCACATGACGTATTTGACTGTGTGCTGTTTACACAACGTATTTGACTGTGTAACAGTTGGTTGAAGCAGCCTGATGTGCGGACATGTCTGCCGGATCATTCTCTCTGATGTTTGTGTTTAGCTCCATGGAGTAGGAACGAGTTTGAGTACGTGGCATATTTAATCTGCATCACTGTATGAATAGTTATAATTTGATTTATCATATTTTGCATCTATGACATTTATACTTGGTTGAGATATGATATATGTTGTGCTAATATGATTTTGTTGTTTTAACTGCTATATCTCTATGTTTTGTCATTTTCCTACTGCTATGCTGGTAATGATGCAGATTGTCTCACCTCTTTGTATATATATTTTTCTGTATTATTATTTATGTTCGGTAAAGTCGTTGAGGAAGTAGAAGAGGAGCAAACATATTGGATTGTCAATATAACGAGAGCAAGCGCAACCGAGTGACCAGTTCGAGGAAGGCGAACCTCGAGATCATCCATATCATATGGATTGATTGCAGCGTGGTATGGTGTTATTAGAGTATTTCTGTCTTGCGATAATCTTCCCGAGGCGGATTCTTCGGAGGATCAGAACTTTTAGTGTTATGCTTGGACTAGTTTATGGTTTGCTTTAAACCAGACAATTTGCTGTTTTATTGAATAGTTTGTAATATGTAAATTATTTGTATCTATAATTATGGTGTGTATGTAATAGTTTGTTTTAATTTATGTACTGTTTACTTTATTTTATAATATAAGGTCCAAAAAGAATATTTTTACAACCTATATTATTATATATTACGAAATAATTTATAACTTGGGTAGAGGTTTTATTATTATTGTTCGGAAATGTGACATCCCCATTAGGGTGTGACACTTTTGTCTCTCAAGTTGAACCTAAAGACATAAATGAGGCTATTAATGATGAATATTGGATCTTGGCCATGCAAGATGAACTAAACTAATTTGAGAGGAATCAAGCTTGAAAATTAGTTCCAAGGCCCAATGATCATCTCATAATTGGCACCAAATAGGTCTTTAGGAACAAACTTGATGAAACAGGCTTAATAATAAGAAACAAAGCTAGACTTGTAGCTAAGGGTTATAATCAAGAAGAAGGCATAAATTATGAAGAAACATATGCTCCCGTAGCAAGATTAGAAGCCATTAGAATGCTACTTGTATATGCATGCACCATGGATTTTAAACTTTTTCAAATGGATGTTAAAAGTGCTTTTTTAAATGGTTTTATACAAGAAGAGGTGTATGTGGAACAACCTCCTGGTTTTGAAGATTTTAAACTTCCCAACCATGTTTTTAAACTAAAAAAGGCTTTGTATGGTTTAAAACAAGCTCCTAGAGCTTGGTATGAAAGGTTGAGCAAGTTTCTTTTAGAAAAATGGTTCTCTAAAGGAAAGATTGACATACACTTTTCATTAAGCATAAAAAACATGACATTCTACTTGTTCAAATTTATGTTAATGATATTATATTTGGTGCTACTAATGACTCTCTTTGTAAAGAATTTACTAATATCATGCAAAGTGAGTTTTACATGTCCATGATGGGTAAGCTCAACTTCTTCCTTGGTCTTCAAATCAAGCAAACAAGGGATGGAACTTTCATAAGTCAATCCAGATACTGCAAGGAGTTGCTCAAGAAGTTTGGAATGGAAGGAGCCAAGCAAATGACTACACCAATGGGCACTTCGTGTTACTTGGACAAGGATGAAGGAGGTAAATTAGTAGAAATTACGAAATATAGAGGTATAATTGACTCACTCCTTTATCTTACTACCAGTAGACCAGATATCATGTTTAGTGTTTGCATATGTGCTAGATATCAAGCTAATCCTAAACAATCTCACCTATGTGCTGTTAAAAGAATCATGAAATATCTAATAGGCACTTCACAAATAGGATTGTGGTACCTTAAGGGTGCCTCTTGTAGTCTAATTGGTTATTCCGATTCTGATTTTGCTGGATGCAAAATGGATAAGAAAAGTACTAGTGGGACATGCTAATAATCACATATTTTATTCATTAAGAAACCCTTATGTTTAGTCATTTACACTCTCCATATTCTTAATTGATTGAGTTTGGTATGATTTTGTGAGTTTAAGCTCAAATTGGTCTTAATTGAATATTTTCAGCATTATTGAGACTTGACACTATTTCTGTATTTTGGCCATAACTTGAGTTCCTGATATCTGATAATCATGAATTTTACCTTGTAGGAAATCTAGGAGGAAGCTCTACAACTTTGATGAAGAGCTCGAAGTCCGAAACAGATGTCTAAGGGACCTAAGTTTACATGGAAGTCAGAATACGGGTTCTGTTACTAGAATCCGAACGGTGTGCACTCATAAAATTATATCTCAAGCTGTAATAATGGATATGGGCTGAAATTTGGCTAGTTGATATTTAAGATCCAAATAAACAACTTTCATGAAGAACACTTTTTGAAAAAATGAAGTCTAATGGGTCAGTTTGAGCTTGCAAGTCGGAACAGAGGTGCTGAAGTTGGGTTTGAGCAACCTGCGGTATTTGGGTCATATCTTAGGCTGTAGGAAGCCAAATTGGATGATCCAGATATGCATGTTATAGCCAAGACAAAGATCTACAACTTTCATGAAGAGTACTTTTCATGGATCTGAAGTATAATTGGTCGTTTTTGGCTTCTAAGTCAGACAAGAAATTTTCGTCCTCAACCACCCACTCATCCATCCACTAATCCACCCACTCATCCACTAATCCACTCACTCATCCACTCAACCAACCTACTCAACCACCCCACTCAACCACTTCACTCAACCACCCTACTCATCCACGCATTCTCCTTTGTCATTTTGTTACCCTAGACTTCTACAAAAGGCACCATTGGTTATCATGAATAACAAGTTGTATTCTCCTTCATTTCTCTCATAGTTTCTTCTTGTTTCTTCATAGTTTCTCATAGCTTTTGTATATTTTGATGCTCCCCTTCATGGTAATGGAGGGCTAAGCTACTTTCGGTCAATTTAGAACTCTTGAAGAGATTGTGGTTTGGATTCTTGAGATCTTGGTTATGTATTGTATTTGATTTGCAATTGAATTCCTCTTTTCTTCTTCTTGATCTTGAATGCATGAATGGTGATTCTATTTATGTTGATCTGATTTGATCTTGGTTTAAGATTGAGATTTGTGATGAAACTTAGAATTGATTAATCTAAATTAATCATAGAATTGAAAAGGTTAGGTTACTGATTTGTGCCTAAGTTAATTGAATTCGGTACTTGAAATTAACATAGATCTTCATGAATGGTGTGATTGTGGATTTGTGATTATCACTTGTTAATTAAATTCTAGACGATCGTCTAGTATGAATTCTGGATTTGATGTAGAGATCTCGGTTAGATCCAAATTAACAATTCAATTGTGCTTCAAGTGTTCTATGAAGGGTCTATGATTGAATCCACCCAATCTTGGATAGGTTTCTAAATTGGCTGCTCTTTAATTGTTATTTCTTCCTTTAATTTTGTTAAGTGCGATCTTAAATTGTCAAACCCCCTTTGCTAATTTTCACTTGATTTGATTAAATTGATCTACAATCCTCGTGGAGATGATCCGGTGTTGTCACTGTGCTACAAGCTTAGGTAATAACTTCGGTTATAATTTTGACTAAGTTTGACGCTCGTCACATGCCACTTGCTTGGAAGCTCACTAGTTTCTTGGCATAGTAAGAAGCAAAATAGTGTGGCATTGTTAATAGCTGAAGCTGAATATAGTAGTTGGTAGTTGTTGTGCTCAAATCCTTTAGATGAAGAAACAACTTCAAGACTATGGTCTTGAGCTTGATCACATTCCCATAAGATGTGATAACACTAGTGCAATCAATTTGTCTAAGAATCCCATTTTGCACTCAAGAACAAAACACATTGAAATTAGGTATCACTTTATTAGAGATCATGTTCAAAAGGGTGATTGCATGCTCGAGTTTGTGGAAACAACTAAACAACTAGCTGATATCTTCACAAAACCCTTGAACAAAGAAGCATTCTTTTATATAAGAAGTGAACTAGGTATATTAGATCAATCTTGCATTCATATTTGAAAGATAACCCTGCTATATAATCTGTTATATTCCATAATATTCTTGCTTAAAAATTATTTTTGAATCCAATACTAACTTAAGCGTTGGAGTTTCCCCAAGTCTGTTTTGTAGGTACTTGATTCATGCTCAAGTCCCTCAACCATCCAATCTCAAGTTCTTATTGAAGAAATTGGACTCAAGCTCCTTCAAAGAAGTATAATCAGTTTGTGAGTTATATTTAAGGTGTTTAGAAGTGATGGTAACATGGCCAAGTCAATTAACTGTTTAAGAATGGAATAAGCTGCTGATATATTAAAGGATGCACTCCTAAAGACTTTTCTGGTTTGTTTGTGAAAGGCATGTTCTAATAGTCTTAAAGGATGGATTCTCGAAGAATTTTCTGGTTTTGTCTTAGAAATAAAGAGTTGAGAGATGGACAAAATCTATTATGGAATTGGTATAATCTGTTATTGGTGTCTAAAGATGTTTTGGCGTCTAAAGATGTTTTGGCAAGTTAAACTTGATCTCTGTCAAGTCAAATAATTGATTATGACCTCACATATTCGGATATGAGCTAGTATTATGTCTCTGGGAATTAAGTCAGCTCATGGAAATAGTCTCTGGACGCAAGGAATAACAGATTATTACATCTATATAATCGATTATATAGTTTTTCTTCTCAATGTTGTGGTCTTTGGAAGCAAGGAATAACCATCCATATAATCGGTTATATGGTTTGTCCTCACAACTTGGTGGTCTCTGGAAGAAAGAAATAACTGGTTATATGTACATACTTAATCAGTTATTCACTCAAAACCGTGAGCATGTCTTTATTACTCCCACACTCATAACCAATTACATGTTTCAACATAATCGGTTATGGCTCTTCCTCAAAAGCAAATCGAGGAGCTCACGAACCAGCCCACTTCACCATTATCATCTTCTTTCCTTTCTTCTCTCCAACTCCCACTCACTCAAACACCTCTCTCACTCCAAATCCAACCAAAATCTACCACTAAAACTCAATATCCATCATTTTCCATCAATTTTCACAGATTAAAACCTTCATTTTCATCCAATTTCTCACATCCCCTTTCACTTTCTCTCTCCTCCAAATGTGCCCTAACTCCATTGTTGACCATGGCCAATAGCTCATCTCATATTCCACGAAAATCTCGCACAAAGCATCCTAATGTACCAAAGGAGACTGCTCCCTAAGACAACTCCAACGTCAACCTTGACCTTGGAAGGTATTTCTCAAATTCAAAGCAGAAAAGTACGTATCATTTAAAGTTTCAAGGAAGGAACATTATTCAGCCCAAGTATGTGGATTGGGAATTCTTCATTCAACAAGAATTCATCTCCCTCACCGACCTCTTAGATTTTCATGGGGTAAAAGCTTTTGTAATCGCTGCATGTAAGTACTACTACCTTGAAGCTACCAAAGTCTTTTTCTGTAATATGCACTTTGCTGGAGTAAATTTGATTTCTAAAGTTAGTAAACATAGGATAATTGTCACACCAAAACATTGGCATATTTTGTTTGGTATGAAATATTCTGGGGCAAGGTTCACAGAGGAAGGTCACACATAATGGGAAAATTATGATAAAATAGTAGCCATTCAGGATATGATTCAACCTGGAATCCTAACTCCAACCACCAAAACTTTCACTGCTGGATATTTGAAACCATAAGACTGTCTTCTTCACTTTGTGTTCGTTCATATTTTAGTTCCAAGGGCCAGCAATTATGCCCTGGTTGAAGAGGAAAATATCTTCTTCATGGGGGCAATGAAACAAAGAATGCATATCCATTGGTCCGCTCTCATCATGCATTACATGATGAAGGCAAAAGACAAGTTTATGATGGATCTCCCCTATGCTCTGATTATTGCCGCAATCCAGGACCATTATGATCGAGAAGGCAATTTTATACAAGAAGATGGTGTGATTGAGCTTGCTGGAAACAACAAATTTGGGAAAGCCACCTTCAACCGCATGCAAATCAAGAAAGTTGATGGTGCTTGGGTATATGGAAAAGGACAAGAGGCAATAGGTCCTAATGCCCCTGGGGAGAATGACCCTGTAAACAACGAAAGGATTGAAACCAGGCTTATAAATCTTTAAGCTTATCAAGAAAATAGCAACACAGCAATCTATGATCGCCTCAGTGCCATGGAAGATCGTCTAGACAAACTTGAGCGACGCTCTTCAGAGGATCATAGGACTTGAGTTTGGATTTATTTCTACTTATCAATAGGTTTGCTATAACTATAACTCTGTCTTGCTCTGTTTAGCTAATATCACAAGACATGCCACATAGCTAATGGTTGGTTTATATTCTTGCCTTGACTATTATGACGTTAATGATCTTTTGTGGAAATCTATTTATGTTTTGATGATACTACTGTTCATTTTTTTTCTCTTCATGTTAATTAGTAATGGTTTTGCACTAACTCTTCTCTCTTTGTCAAAATATACGACTTATCTTTTTTTGATCATGACAAAAGGGGAGAAGAAAGTTGTTGAGAAAAGGTAAACAAAAAGTATAAAATCAATGATTCTGGGATTCAAATATCAAGGGGGAGTTGTGCAAACTCTGAACTTATCACCTCTTGAAAAACAGAGGGGGAGTAAGTTATATTTTAATACCTTGTGTGAATACCAATTTAATTAAACTAATGCTTTTCTCAAATGATTGTTTGTCATCATCAAAAAGGGGGAGAATGTGAATGGCAATGGTCTTGGTTTTGATGATCAACAAACAAGAAAGCAATGAAGTGCAAAGATCAAGTCCCAAGGTCTTTCAAGAATAGCTACTAGGACTTAGATCATATGTAAAGGTATAATGGACTCACACAAAAGCTCGTTTCTAAAATCATCTTTAAAATGACTTTGCATAATCATGTTTTCATCTTGTGAAAAGTGTGGTTAAGAATAAGTAAAATGCTTTTAGAAAGCTTGGAAATATTTTGGATATCCTTGGTTGAGAATTTCTTTGAAAATCCTATGTTTCTAAACACTCCATAATAGGTTATGGACCAAGTCAGAAGCTTTCCTACATTTTTCCAAAAGTCTTATAATCGATTATATGCATTTCCCATAACTAGTTATATGACAAGTGAGGAAGTGTTTTAGACTCTCCATATGTACATAATCGATTAAGCCTATTCCATAATAGGTTATATGGAGCTAATAGAACGTCCATTTTATGTTTTAAGTTCTTCCATAATCGATTATGCTATTATTGTAACAGGTTATGAAATGATTCATAACCGATTATGAGAAAAGTCATAATAGGTTATGACTATAACAGGTTATGAAAACTCCATAACCGATCATGAAAAAGTCATAATAGGTTATGAAGTTAGATAAAAGTGTAACACCCCAAATTTTAATTATTTTGTGATAAATGTTCATTTTTCAATATTTGTGATTTTTGAGAATTTGTTTGAATTTTTCTGAAAACGCGGAATATTTTAATATTATTTTTCATTTTACGTGCAAACTAAGCGGAACTAGGAAAATTAGATATTTTTCCCGAGGACTTTGATCTGTGGAAACGTCAATGGGAGATCTTACTAAACCCGAGACTAGACATGGTTTACGAGGTTTCACGTTTTTTGAGAAATTTTATCAGATAAAATAATAATCGCTGTGTAAATTTTATCTGTCAGACAAATTAATACTGACTTCTGTCGACTGTATTAATTGTCCAATAGATAATAACATGTATTAAAAATCCTATCACATTATCCTAATATAATCTACTTTAAGTCTAATCAAACCCACTTTAATTCAAATTAATTATATTTTAATCAAAGCTTCTTTGAGAAGCTTTGACCACTAAAGGTCAAGAATACCCTTGGCTTGTTAGAGAAGCCTCTCCATCCCCCTTCTCTCTCTCCTTTGCCATGGCTGTGGTGTCCCGGGGTTGATGAGGGCGGGGAGTAGACGCCGGTGCATGAGAAGCGCATGTACAAGGAGCGGCTCCTGGCATGCTTCTAGGCGAAAGGACCCATGAATGAACTGAATACGCACCAGAATGAGAGGGATTCAAAGACTGTGCAGGTATGAGACTGCATAGTTGAGGATGGCTTAAAGGAATTGATTAGGCGTAGCCATATCAATAAGTTGCAACTTCTTTTCGGGAGCCTAGAACATAAGAACTCCAAGGTTAAGTGTGCTTGACTTAGAGCAATTGTGAGATGGGTGACCTCCTGGGAAGTTTCCTAGGATGCGTGTGAGTGAGGACAAAACACGCTAAAAAGACTCGTGTTGGTTTGTGGCGACACTCGTCAATCCTGCAGGCAGTCCCGGGATGTTACAGATGGTATCAGAGACGGGACCTCTCCCAGTACGGTGTGGTTCTGGGACGAACCAGGTGGAAGCTGGTGGGCATGTGGTGTCCCGGGGTTGATGAGGGCGGGGAGTGGACGCCGATGCATGAGAAGCACGTACAAGGAGCGGCTCCTGGCATGCTTCTAGGCGAAGGGTCCCATGAATGAACTGAATACGCACCGGAATGAGAGGGATTCAAAGACTGTGCAAGTATGAGACTGCATAGTTGAAGATGGCTTAAAGGAATTGATTAGGCGTAGCCATATCAATAAGTTACAACTTCTTTTCGGGAGTCTAGAACATAAGAACTCCAAGGTTAAGCGTGCTTGACTTGGAGCAATTGTGGGATGGGTGATCTCTTGGGAAGTTTCCTAGGATGCGTGTGAGTGAAGACAAAACACGCTAAAAAAACTCGTGTTGGTTTGTGGAGACACTCATCAATCCTGCAAGCAGTCCCGGGATGTTACAGTGGCACACATAGCCCAAGGGGAAGCAATTTTTGCTTCCCTCCCTTAATTAATATACACTAAAGATATTATTTTCCCACAACACTTTCTCTCTCTAATTCTTCTTCTTCATTTTTCTCTCCACCTTCACCCTTCTTCTCCCCTCTCCACACGGTTTTGCAGCCACCATTGTCACCACCATTTTTCATCTTTTCTCTTCATTAACACCACTTCCATACTCACCTCAACCTCCTCTACATTTCCTATTTAGAAAATTTCTCCAAAATCCATCTTCACCACCATTGTCTTCCAAGACCAAACTTCTAACTTTGAGGTAAAGTTTCCATTTTCTTCTTCTTTTCTCTTCATTTTCGTGATCTATGGTTTCATTGAAGGCCAAAGATCCATCTTTTACCAAGCTTAATGTTGATTCCTTATGATTGAAATTCTAGGGTTCTTGGAGCTCTAAAAACTGAACCTTCAAGGGCACCTAGGAAGTCATTTTTGTGTTCTTACTTTAGGTAAGAGGGGGATTTACTCACTTCTACCATTATTGGTGGTGAGGAGACTTTGTGTGTTTGGTTGATGGAGAAATCCATATTTCTATGCTTACTTTGTTTGATGATTTTGCATGTGTATATGTTCTAAATTGATGTTGATGATTGAATAATGATTTTGATTGTATTGGTGTTGTTGGAATACTTGAAATGTTAGAATTAATGAATGAAAAAATTTGAGGGTTTCCTTCACTAAAGTGAGGTCACAGTTTTGGCTTGGATTTTAGGGGATTGGAGTGATTTTGTATAAGATAGAATTTGAGTAATTAGATACTAAGTAATTGATGCATAAAATAGAAAGAAATTACAACTTTGAAGACCTAGAGGGCCAGGGCTTTAGAGAGAAAATTTTGAGGTTAAAGGATGCCTTGGTGCATTTTTGGAAATTAAGAATTTAGGGATATACATGATCCATAATGTGATGAAAGAATTAAATTGAATAATAACTCTTGAGAGAGCCACGGTTTTAAGGGTTGTTTAACCTAAATTTTTCATAATTGATCAAAGCTTAAGACTTTGGAAATGTGAATCCATAATACGGACTTGTAATAATTGATGAACCATGTGTGTTCAAATGTTGATGTAGAGAACTGATTCTATGTTGTTGTGAGTTCCTATGTGGAACTAAGCATTTGATGAAATCACGACATGTTGATGTTGAGAAATGAATGTATATATATGCCATTGTGGTATACTTTATGATGAATGCATCATTGATAAACATACATGATGTACATTGCATCGTCATGCATATGTGTTGTCCATTGGACATTGTTGGAAAGGCAATGTATGCCTAGGAGTTTGAAGGAGTGATCTACTTCAGATGCTAGAAACCTGGGTACATTTCTCGTGATTGTAATCAACCTAAGGCGGAACCTTCCGTCAATGCTGCTAGAACTGCTAAACCACAGGTTGGAGGTCGAGTTTACACCTTGAGCGGTACTAAAGCCTTTGAATCCGAAGATCTTATACAAGGGCAAGGTCTTATAGAAGGTAATCTTTTAACTGTGTTGTATGACTCAGGTGCAATACATTCTTTTATTTCCTATGATTATGTGAAAAGGCTTGGTTTACCTGTGTCTTCTTTACCTTTTGATTTGACTGTTTCAACTCCCACTGCTAAACTTGTTCTTACCACCAAAGTCTGTTTGGGTTGTCCATTGATTGTTGAAGGTCGAATCTTTTCTGTTGATTTAATTTATTTGCCATTATCTCAATTAGATGTGATATTAGGAATAGATTGGTTATCTTCTAACCATGTCCTATTAGATTGTTCTAGAAAAACCATAGTTTTCCCTTTGGATGAGAATTCTAGATTTTTGACGACCAACCAAGTGAAAGCTTTCTTGAAAGAAGGAGCTCGAGGATATATGTTGTTGTCTTCTGTGAAGGTCGAGAATGAGGTAGATGTGGATGCAATCTCGATGGTTCAAGAATTTCCTAAAGTTTTTCCTGAAGATATACCTAGTTTACCATCGAAGCGGGAGTTCGAATTTGCCATCGATCTTGTACCTGGAGCTGGTCCTATTTCTATAGCACCTTACCGAATGTCGCCCGCAGACCTAATTGAGCTCAAGAAGCAACTGAAAGAGCTTTTGGAGAAGCAATTCGTGAGACGCAGTGTATCACCCTAGGGAGCACTAGTATTGCTAGTTAAGAAGAAAGACGGTACTTTGAGATTGTGTGTGGATTATCGTTAGTTAAACAAAGTCACGATCAAGAACAAGTATCCATTGTCGAGGATAATGACCTGATGGATCAGTTGAAGGGAGCTGCTGTGTTTTCTAAGATCGATTTGCGATCGGGCTACCATCAGATCAGAGTAAAAGTGGAAGACATTCCTAAAATGACTTTTCGTACTCGTTATAGACATTACGAGTACCTGGTGATGCCTTTTGGTGTGACTAATGCACCTGCTATTTTCATGGATTATATGAATAAATCCTTCATCCTTATTTGGATAGATTCGTTGTTGTCTTCATCAACGATATCTTGATCTATTCGAAAAATCATGAGGATCATGTCAAGCATCTCAGTATTGTTCTTCAGACTTTGAAAGAGAAAGAGTTGTACGCCAAGTTATCAAAGTGAGTTTTGGTTGGACAAAGTTAAATTCTTGGGCCATATGATTTCTGATGGGATATAATTATATTTAAAAGTTTCAAACTCAAGTGTAGGTTGTCTCAAGTAATAAATTCTCAGGAGTCCGAGGTCGATCCACAGGGAATTGATGAAGGAAAACTAATTAATTGAGGTAAGGATCAGATTTGTGACAAAATTAAAGATAATATAAGTTGTTTACAAATGAAAAGGATTTGCTTGGGTTATGAGATCCACTCTTGATAATAAATTAAAAATAAGATTATTTCTTTTTATAACTTAATTGAAATAATGCATAATGAAGATTCCAATCAGAAGATTTAACATTCAAAGTTCAATCATGTAATCATATTATGGTTCCAATAATTATCTACCAATACTTGTAAATCGTCAAAAGCATCCAATGTGTCAATCCTATTGTCTACAATGGATCAAGATATTCATTATACAAGAAAAGTTTCTTAATTAATTGGAAACAACATACAACACATATTATATTTGCTTAATAATATATCATTTAAGTATAAGAAAGATTTGCAGGTTCATCACACCCCCACACTTGAGCTTTTGCACTCCTGGGCAAAATATATAAGACCAAAGCTAGGAAATGACACTGAACTAAAAAAACTAAAAACTCTAAAAGATTTAATGAAACAAGAAGAGCAACTAGTCATTCAAGGGAACAAAACATTTTTTTTTAATATTTCTTCACATCTCAAACCATCAAGCAAGGAAACTTCAGTTAAAAAGAATAAATCAAGAATGAAAGATCCTCATAGGATTTACTCTCAATCCCTCTAGTGTTTAAAATGATAGATATTTCACTCAATTCAACCCATGAAAAATTGCACTACCATAAGCTTGCTTATCTTCTACTTCTCCACTACTCAGAACACATGCACACAAAAATCAAGAGGACTTTATTCAAGGTTGTAACAAGGTCATGGTAAAGGAAAATGGATAATATGGACATAAGAAGATAAATACCAAAGAGAATAAAAGAGCATTATGGTACAGTTAGAGTGGAAAAGATATTTGAGAACATTCATCAATAAGGACAATGACCAATATTTGACTAATGTTTTGTTGAATATCAATCCCAAATTGATGAGTTGAATTCATTGTTAGGCATAAACCTTCTCCTTCTCTTCCTGTTGTTTCCAAGCATCCATCTTTATTCTAGATATGTTTATGTCACATAGTGTATCAGATGGTCAGCTCTTTCTTTCTTTTCTTTTCTTTTTCTTCTTTTTTCATTTTTTTTACACACACACACCCCACACTTATTTAAGAACAAAGTCAATGCTCTCTTATTCCCTAAGGTCAGGTAAAAACATGTTCCTTTTTTTTTCATTTTTTTATTTTTTTTAAGGCACGTAATAAGCTAAAAACAAGAACTGGCCAAATAAGCTCAAAGGGGTTATACAAGGGAAAATATACAAAGATGACTATTTGGTCAAAGTAGTTATTTTAAAATGCCTCAATCATATTTAAGTATGCATGTGAAAATGTAGCCTTAAAAAGAATCAAAGCAAGTTCTAGAGTAACAATTTCACGAGTGAAAATCACACAAGAAAGAAGTGAATGGTACAAATGTTCAATCCATTCATCAATAAACTCAAAATCTCACAAGGCATGTTTCTATCATTCTCAATTCACCAATTCAACATTCAAATCCAAGCATGTGATTTTTAAGAAAGAAGAAAATTTATGCTATGACCCAAGATATGCTTTTTCCTACTTCTAAAACCATTTTTTTTCTCAACTATGATGCGTCTCAAGAATAAAATTACCTTTTTGGAAAAATTTTACTCCTTACTCTGCCATCCTTAATTGATTTTGTTGTAGGTTTCTGATAGTCATCTCACTAAACATACTTCCCAATTTAAATGCGTCTCAGAAGTAAAATTACTCCTTACTCGGCCAATATTCATTGGTTTAGCAAGTTCATGAAAATCATATCATGCTTTCCTATTTTTTTTTAAACTATCCTTCCCCCCAAACCAGATCACACCATTATCCGCAATGTTAAAATATAGATGAGTAAAGGATAGAAGATATTACTTGCTGGAGAAATCTGACACAAATTAAAACAGAAAGAAAGGATGATAAATAAAATCAAACCCATTAAAGATGAAGTGTCAGATCTGGCTTTCTTTTCTTACCGCTTTCCGCACTGCTTCCTGATGACCAATCTATCTGAGCTAGGACTTTATCAGGTTCATAAACAAAAGCTTCTAATTTATCAATCAACTCATCAATAGTGGAGGCAAAGATAAGAAGTTTTCTTGCCGAAGGAGTGATAAATTTCTGTTCCACAGCTTTGTTAAGAAAAAATAACAAAAGATCAAAGAAATTATTAACATTCAATAAGCCAATAGGTTTATGGTGGATGTTTAGTTCGGCCTAAGAGACAATTTGAAAAATTTCTTCTAAAGTACCAAAACCACCTGGTAAGGCAATGAATGCATCAGAGTTGTCAAGCATTTTTTTCATTCGTCCATGCATAGATGTTACCTGAATTTCTTCTCCAACTGTCTTTCCAGTAATGTTATTTTGAGCTAAAGGTTTAGGAATGACACCTAAAACCTGACTGCCTCCTGCAAATGCAGAGAGTGATACAGCCCCCATTAACCCACGATAACCTCCCCCATATACAACATGAATATTCCTCGCAACAAGTATTCGACCAAGAACGGTAGCTGCGTTTGCAAACTCTAAACCCTTCCCATAACTTGATCCACAAAAAACACAGACATTTTTAAGGTTATGAACAGGAGGTCCCATAATTTCACCTTCCCTCTGAATGATTATGAGTTGGAGGAAAGTGAAGAAAATGGAGTGTTTAAATAGGGAAAAGAAGGGAAAAAGTAATCATAACACCTATAAGGGTAGGTTGGCTGTTGTCAGAAAAGTTTGAAATTAAGAAACACGGAATTTTTTTTTAACTTTTTTTTTAACTTCAAGAAAACCATCAGGGTAAAGAAGTTTAGAAACCCCTGAAGGATCTTGCTCAAAGGATCGTCTATCCAAAAATCAAAATACAACAAAATCATACAAAGATAAAAGAAATATAATAATAAATGATGACATACCTGTATGTACAGTTTTCATGGCGTATCTTTATACTGCGTGTCATGAATGCAGTAGTGGCATGTATTTAAGTTGCGTGTCACCTGTGCAACATATGAATTCCACAGGGATTGCCGAACCGACAACAAGAACCTTTGAATCCTTTCCGTCCTACTTACGGAAGAACAACCCTCTATCTTCTTGCTAACCTAATTAAAGGCCTGTATTCTAAGAAGATGGTACCTGACCGCAGCCAGTCAGAACTCGCCATAGAGACCTACTAATTAAAGTAAGTATACAGCTCAGCTAACAGTTTTCGTTCACTGTAAAGATGGGATGCTTTTTTTTGTCCATCAATGCTACAGAGCCTTGGTTCCAAGAACTGGGAATGTAGCACGCGACTCTCTACAGAGCATGACACATGAACTTTATTTACATACTGGCGTGTGAAGGTCTCCTCCTGAGTCTATGATAGGACGGGCATCCGCCCGGGGCTCCTAATCTAATTAAAGACTAAGTACAACCGTAGTTTTGCCCTCTATTTTTTTTCTAGTTGTTAAAAACCTGATGAAAGATGGGTGTATACTCACTTGAGATTGGGATGGAGGTAATTTGCTCTTTCGGCTTTGTGCCAAAGCATTGTTGATCTGTATTAGACCCATTTAAGACCAGCGCAACATAGGGCTCCCAAAAGGGACAAGTGACCATAATACGACTGGCTGCCTCACATGTGGGATACAATCTGCCTTCTTTGTTTTTCAATTAAAAAGGTTGGATCATGATGTATGCATTTCCCCATTCACGTTTTATGTTACCAAAGCCAAACCCAAGATGTATACATACACTTTTTTTTTCTTTTTAAAATCTCTTTTTTTTTATTTTTTTTATTTTTTGAACATGAAGAAGAAAAAGAAGAAGAAGAAGAAGAAGAAGAAGAAGAAGAAGAAGAAGAAGAAGAAGAAGAAGAAGAAGAAGAAGATATGTACATGTTGTTGTGGATGTTGCTCATATCTGTCTTTGGTTTCACGTCCAGAAACGGCTTAAACGCCTTCTATGAGTCGAGGATAAGCTTCTTATCCAATTTTCTTATAAATTGGTAAACAGGGTCTTTTAGAGTCAGATTCCCAAGACTATATTGCTTTTGTTCATCCTTGAAGAGATTCCACAAATTAAGAAGTTCACGATGCACAAGACCACAAGAATGCGTATCAAAAGTCAATAAGATATCATCTAATGTCTTCTTACTCAGTCCATTCTTAATGAAGAAAATTTTATCTTCTCTATTTTTGGAAACCATCCCCAAAGAACGACATCGCTTGTTGCAATTCCATCGTCCACATATGTGATAGACTTGTAATCTTTTTGCTCTTTTCCTTTTAGAATATGAACTTCTACCAAGACCTAGCATGTATAAATCAAATGAAATTGAAGACTCACCTGCTAATCGGACCTTTGCTTCGATTATCCAACGTACATCTTCTGGTATACCTTTGTGCATTAACAATCTCAATCTTTCACATCTAGCCTTGTAAATTTTTGTTAGAGCATTTTAAGGAAAAGAAGAAAAATGTTTTATCAGGTTTGAGAGAATGATATTCATTTTGAAGAAGAAAAAATCAATTATTTTGGGAAACTGAACGAGAGCAAACTGACTTGAGAGTCACGGAGTACCGTCATTCGCCATTTTACCGGGGAGCTAAAGAACTGCAAAACAAAATAAAACCACAAAATCAGAGTAAATTTTTCACATAACAAGGATTAGAAAGGGAAATGAATTCTACCTCAGCAGCTTGATTTTCTAGAAATAGTTTAAGTCTTTGTCCATTGACCTTAGAGACATTACCATTCCTGGGATTCTCAATGTCTATGGCCCCATAAGGATATACATGTTTGACAATAAAATGACCAGTCCACCTAGATCTCAATTTTCCAGGGAATAGGTGAAGACGAGAATTATAAAGCAGAACTTTTTGACCAATTTCAAAAGATTTTCTCAAAATAGATTTGTCATGAAAAGCTTTTGTTCTTTCTTTATAAATTTTTGAGTTTTCATATGCATCATTTCTCAATTCCTCAAGTTCATTTATTTGTAATTTGTGTAACTTGCAAGCATCATCAAGATTTAAATTGAAAGCTTTAATGGCCCAAAATGCTTTATGCTTTCTACAGGCAAGTGACAAGGTTTTCTATAGACTAACTGATAGGGTGACATGCCTAAAGATGTTTTAAAAGCTGTACGGTAAGCCCAAAGTGCATCGTTTAGTCTTAAAGACTAATCTTTATGACTTGGGTTAACTGTTTTTTCCAAAATTTGTTTAATTTCCCTATTTGGTAATTCTACTTGTCCACTTGTCTGAGGGTGATAAGGGGTAGCAACTTTATGGGTAATACCATATTTTTTCATTAAAGATTCAAATGGTTTATTACAAAAATGTGTTCCCCTATCACTGATGATAGCTCGAGGGATTCCAAATCGACTTAAGACATTTTCTTTTAAAAATTTGAGAACAGTTTTATGATCATTTTGTCGACATGGAATCGCCTCAATCCATTTTGAGACATAATCAACTGCAACCAAAATATACACAAATCCGAATGAGGATGGAAATGGACCTATGAAATCAATTCCCCAACAATAAAAAATTTCAATGACAAAGATAGGGTTCAGAGGCATCATATTTCTTTTAGAATTGAACCCTAATTTCTGACAATTTTCACAACTTTTGCAAAAGGTATGGTTGTCTTTAAATAAAGTGGGTCAAGAAAATCCACACTACAAGATTTTCGCAGCTGTTTTCTTTGAAGAAAGATGACCTCCACATGCTTTTGAGTGACTAAATTTAATGACACTACCTACCTCATTGTCGGGTACACATCTCCGAAAGATTTGATCAGGAGAATATTTGAACAAATATAGGTCATCTCAATAAATTTTTTTTACCTTAATCAAAAAAAATTTTCTGTCTTGATGTGACCATTGAGGTGGCATCATTCCTATTACAAGAAAATTGGCTATGTTCGCAAACCAAGGCATGGAATTGACAGAAAATAAAAACTTATCAGGAAAAGAATCATTAATAGGTGTGCTATCAAAAGATAAGCCTGTTGTAAGTCTGGACAAATGATCTGCGACAACATTTTCGGCTCCTTTTGTATCTTTTATTGTGATGTTGAATTCGTGAAGCAACAAGATCCATCGTATCAACCTAGGTTTGGCATCCTGCTTAGACATTAAATATCTAACAGCAGCATGATCAGTAAAAACAACAATAGAAGAACCAATTAAATGAGCTCAAAATTTGTCCAATGCAAAACTTACAGCAAGTAGTTCCTTTTCAGTAGTGGTGTAATTCATTTGTGCACTATTTAAAGTTCTACTTGCGTAACAAATCACATGAGGCTTACCTTCCTTTCTTTGGCCTAAAATAGCGCCAACAGCAAAATCACTTGCATCACACATTAATTCAAAAGGCAAAGACCAATCAGGAGATTGCATGATAGGAGCCGATGTTAGAAGACCAATTAATTTTTCAAAAGATTTTTGACATTCTTGAGTCTAATCAAATGATGCATCTTTTATCAGAAGATTGCATAATGGTCTAGATATGACACTAAAGTCCTTAACTAATCTTCGATAGAATCCTGCATGTCCTAAAAAGGAACGAACTTCTCTGACTGTTTTTGGGGGAGGCAAATGAGCAATGAATTCAACTTTGGCCTTATCAACTTCAATTCCTTCATAAGATATCACATGACCTAACACGATTCCTGAGGTAACCATGTAATGACATTTTTTCCAATTTTAAACAAATCCTTTTTCTTCACATCTTTTAAGAACTTTATCCAAATTATCAAGACAATTTTCAAAAGAATTTCCAAAAACCGTCAGATCATCTATGAAAACTTCTAAATAATGCTCAATCATGTCACTAAAAATTGTAACATCCCAAAAATTTATAATTTTAGAATAAATGATCATTCTACAATATTTGGGATTTTTAGGAATTTCTCTGGATTTTTCGGATAACGCGAAATATTTTAATATTATTCTTCGTTTTACGTGCACATTGGGCATAGTAGGCAAAACTACTGTAATGCTCCCAAAGTTAGAAAATTTTATTGCGAATAGTCATTTTCTAATGTTTGTAATTTATGTGAATTCTTTCAGAATTTTTCGGAAATGATGAATATTTTAATATATTCCTCATTTTGCGTGCGTATTGAACAGAGTCGGGAAAATGAAATATTTTTCCTGAGAACCTTGGACTATGGAAACGTCGACGGGGGATCTTACTAAACCCAAGGTCGGACACAGTTTACAAGGTTTCATGTCCTTCGAGAAATTTTAATAGATGGAATAATAAAACAACGCGAAGAATTAATCTGTCAGATTTGTTAATGCTGACTTCTGCCAACTATAATTATTGTCCAATAAATAATAACATGTAATAAAAATCTTATCACACTATTCAAAAATCTACTTTGTGTCAAGCTCCTTTAGCCTTATTTTCAAAATAGAAGTTAAATCAATTCAAAAACTCATTGGAAGCTTCTAGGAAATTTCCTCCCATTTCCCATTTCTCTCTCTTCCCTCTCCCTATCCTCCTACACGGCAGATGGCTATTTTGGGAGCTAAAAATATCCACTCTTCTCATTCTCACTTTTACCACTCCACTCTCACATCTCAAACACTCTTCTCTTCTTCTCCTTGCTTCACCACCGTGCACACACTCTCATTGGAGACCATCTCCATTATTTGCTACAACTAAACTCATATCTAGCTTTCTTCCATCATTCCAAGACCATTTTCCTTGTGGCCATCCTTGGTTCTTCTTCTTCTTCCTCCATTTTTCACCATTGAAGCTAAAGCTTTGAGCTTGGAGGTAAAGTCTTAACCTTTCTTTCACTTTCTTCTCTATTTCGTTTTTCTTGGTCACCTATGTGATCAAGAACTCATTTTTCCATGGTTTGAGTGGACATTATGGAAATCACTCACATTGGTGCTCTTCTTGAAGGGGAAAACGAAAATCTAGGCCAAGAAGAGGTAACACCTTGTGTTGTCTTCCAAATAGGTAAGAGGAAGATGATCCTCTTCAACCAATCATGGTAGTAAGGGAATGTCTTGTATGTGTATTGTTATTGATTTCTGAATCTATGTATAAAGTTCTCTCATTTTTATGTTGTTCTTGATGATAGTGCATTTTGTTGGATTTGTATGATTTATTGATGCCTCTTGTATGATTTGAAGGTATATTTGAGTGACTTGTTGATTAAATATGATAATTATTGGTTTGGTTTGAGTTAGAGGACCTGGAGAACTCTGTTTTCTGCAAGTTTACGCGTGGTAATCGATTACATGGGGCTTGTAATCGATTACCAAGCTCTTAAGGGTATGAAATCGTGATTCTGGAAATCTGGTAATCGATTACATCTTGTGTGTAATTGATTACAGAGATTCTGTCCAGCTTGTAATCGATTACAAGAATGGTGTAATCGATTACCAAGCCTATAATGTTATGAAATGGTGCTTCTGGGAATCACGTAATCGATTACGGGGGTTCTGTCCAATTGGTAATCGATTACCACGGCTGTGTAATCGATTACCAGGGCCTTGAAGTTACGAATCGTGGTTCTGGGAATCATGTAATCGATTACAATGAGATTGTAATCGATTACAGAGATTCTGTTATGTAACACCCTTGTGAGGATGTCATATTTAAAAAGAAAAAATAAAAGAAAGATAAATAAAATCTACCCAAGTTGTAAAACATTTGTTACATAATTATACGGGTTATAAAATTCTTCCTGTTAAACAGAATATTATTAAATAAAATAATGCGGAAACACAAAATCAACAAAATAACATCACACATAATATACATAGGGTTTTAGTCATAAGTTATACAAATAATTTACAACTAAAAAAATATATTTAAACTGAAACAAAAACAAAACAGTAAGAGTCAATATATACAAACGCAGACGCGCCCAAGTACACATCATAAACATTTAACCCTCTGAAGGATCACTCTCAGGAAGATCATCAGAAGATAAATATCCAGGATGTCTCGACTCTCGGCGGAAACGAGACCGCGCAGTCGACACGCTGCTAATCTCACTAGGCGCAGTGAACATACCACCCCAATAGCGCCTAAGAGATAACAGTGACTCTAAATGCAAAAACACCGTAGTCGTCATGACTGGTTCTCCATCAAACTCATTACGTAGGGACACAGTTAACCATCCCACGTAAGTCACCGAGTCTCTATCTTCACGCAGTCGCCAGGCTGTCGATCCCCCATGAAACTCAAGCTGCATAAAACCAAGGAATCCTGGCACCGCCATACTCAAACAATCAATCCAATGGGTATGGATGATCGGATGGTTCTTGATCGTCGTCCTGATCTTCGACTTGCTGTTCTTCCTTCTCTTCAGGGTACACACACTCAAGAGGCTGTTCCTCTTCCTCAAACTCTTTACCACATAAATTAAAAATACAACAGCATATACAAGAAAGAGGTAAGACAATCTAAATCATCACAAACATGGTAAATAAGAAAACGACAATACAACAGTTATACAATTCATGCTATAAAAACATAAACATAAATACAGTATAACACAAACACAATATAAGAATTAATATCAACATAGAATTAATATCAATATAGATACAATATAAAAGTGTAATATCAACACAGATATAATATAAGAATTAATATCATAGATAAACATATATCCATACACAATATAAATATAAAATCACCGATAAGAATATAATAATGCACCATATGTATATATAAATATGCAATATGACACGATCCTACTCCATGGAGCTAAAAACATACAGATATCAGAGAGAATGACCCGCAAAATCTATTAGTACCACGGCTGCCCAACCAAACTATTGCGCTGTCACACGTTGCGTCTATAGCCCCACGGCACATGGCGTGGTGTAGTTCATGGTCTAACGTTGTGGCACTACAGGCAATGTACTATTAGACTTTACAAGATCTCGATTAAATATAGTGCGTGTCGAGTCCTTCAGTGTGTTGCCGGTTACCACGACCCAGCGGAGCTACCAACTGTCCACATATGGGATACCGCACACTAAAGTCTCCAAGTTCATAAAGAAATTGAATCACACTACGTTTATCACACCGACAACACGATGTGATTCACCTCGTCAATCAATCTACCAATTATCAACTAAATTGGCACAAACTCAATATATGATCTTAAAATTGTTTCCAAAATTACCAAAATACCCTTAACGGTATAAAATATACGTATTTATGCAAATGCCCTCAATAGCATATAAAAATTGCCCTCATGGCAAAAATATACAGTAAGTCCCACCAAACAAATACTGTTTCAAAGCCTGTTCGGGTTCACCACTTAGCACGACAGCAAAAATATACAGTTTGATCAATCGCGTAGAAATTTTATCGCGTTTTCACAATTTCGTCATTTTTACAAACGTTTTTAAATCGCATAAATATATTTTTCTATTTTTAAAATTGCGTAGGATTTTTAATACGTTTACTCAATCGCGTAAGATTTTTAAATTATTTTCTTATCCGAATTCCTTAAAAATTACTATTTAAATAAACAGAAAATAATATTTAATACATTTGAACTACGTAGAATATTTTTTTATACCGTATACTGTCTTTTGGACATCTTTCCTATCTTATTTGTCCGTTTTTAATAAAAATTGACAGTATTTTGTTTAGAAAATTCATAATAATGGTTTTTTAATTTTTCTGTAAAAATTCTTTTCTTTATTTATTTAACCATATAATTACTTCCTTGAAAATTACTAACGTGCTTGAAATGTGAAATGAGCTCTACGTTAGAAATTTTATAGGAGTTACTTGTTTTTATTTCCAACTATTAAATTCTTAATTTTAACCACTTAAACTTAATCTAAATCCTTTTATTTCTTCAAAATCATTGTTATAAAAATTCCTTTTAGTATTGTTTACTTCTCTTTAATTGAAAATGATTTGGAAAACAACTTTTGAAATCATAATTACATGGCTTAGGCATGTTGGCCGAAATGCTTCAATTTCCTCCTTTGATCCATAAATTCCTTTTTCTTACTTTAAATTCATTTGTAACCTATTAATTTTCCTAGGTTAATTAAATCACACTTTTAGAAAATTGTTGAGAACATTTTGGTTCCCATTTCTTGATCAATGGTCGTGAGCCTTGTTGATGTGTTCTTTGGAACACTCATGCAATCCTTGACATATTATTCACATCCTATAAATTATCATGCATTTCTAACGCATACAAAATTTATCAAAGCTTGTAGACATGCAAATCAATACAAATAACAAATAGGAAAGCTTATAACAAATACACAAATGAATCCTTATGGATTCTACAACCACAAACAAATTCCATCTTCTTATCACCACCCAAGGATGATAAGATTTAGTCTTCCTCTTACCTTAAATGAAGACAAATATGCTTTCACACCTTTCCTAGGGTTTCGATTTTCTCCTTCAAATCACCTAACAAGCTTAAACAAATTTCTACAAGTTATTAACATTAAAGAGAGCTTAAACCATGGATAAATCATGGCTTAGAACTTTGAAAAAGAGTTTAGAAATGGAAAACAAGAAATTTCACCTTCTAGGTAAAATCTTCCAAGTAGGTTTTCAAGCCTCAAATGAATGATTTTGCAAGAACTCTCAACTAGAGATGTTCTTAGAATTGTGTTTAGGTTTAGAAAAGTGGGTTGGATAAAATTTTAGGTAAATGGATGGTGTATAGGGGTGCTTGGCGAATAGCTTGAAAGGAAAACAACAATGGAGTTTGGTGTTCTTGGAAGAGAGAGAGAGAGAGAAAATGCATGAAAAACTAAGTGATTATGGCCTTCCAAAGTCACTTGGCCGTAGACATGAATGGGAAAGGAGGTGTCCATTTGTGTTGGCTCCATCCAAGCCTTAGAATTGATCAATGGTGAGGATTAAGCCTTGTTCTCCAAGCTTAGCTCTCATTGGTTAATCCTAGCCTTGTCACTTAACCTAGTCATCATGCTTAGTCACTAATTATGCCTAGTCATTAAGCTTAGTCACTAACCTAGTCACTAGCCTTGTCATTAGCTATCTGTTCTAGCTCAAAACGCTTACTGCTTTGTTAAACGTGGGTCCCGCAAGACATTTCCGGGTCCACTATCATTTAATTATACTGACAAATAAAATAATATTATAATAATATAAAATTATTTTATTTTACAGTTAAATCCTAAAAATTAAAAGTTTATCTACTATCTCATTCAGAATTGGATTTAGTAAGATCCTCCAGCTCTGAATAATAAAAATAAGATTTCCCCGGCCCAGAAAAACATTATTTTCCTGTCCCGGAGCAAATCACACAAAAAGTCTAAATAAAATCACAGATAGTAATATTAAACACTGTATCATATAGAAAATTTAAAAACAGTACATTCAGGACGTAATGGTCATTTTCTCATTTTTCCCCACCACGAAGCAAATCATTCAAAACACTCAAATAAAATTATAGACAGTAAAATATATCAGTATATCACACAGAAAAAAATTAAAATAGTAGTTTGACAAAATTTTTATTTTACGGTCTCGAAGCAAAATATGCAAAACGACCAAAGAAAATCATAGACTGTAATATATTTTTGTATTTCATACAGAAAAATAAGAAA
The DNA here is from genome assembly GCA_029884605.1 of Ormosia emarginata. NCBI lineage: Eukaryota > Viridiplantae > Streptophyta > Magnoliopsida > Fabales > Fabaceae > Ormosia > Ormosia emarginata. The sequence continues at coordinate 129,951 of JAQQTP010000049.1, read as the reverse complement.
CAATAAAACAGGGACACAATGGTCTTTCACCCAAAAGTTTGAAAACAGCAAACAGAACATTCGGGACATTTTTCCAAAAGTTGGGGTGTTACATGTTACGTTGGTAATCGATTACTAGGGTGATGTAATCGATTACCAAGACCCAAAAATGAGAATTTTGAGCTGGAAATGATTAGAATTATGGTTCCTTGTCCTTTGTAACTCAAACATAACCTAAAAACCCTGGATTCAAGGATTTTACTTTACTTAAATGCGATAGGAATATGTATTCATACCAATAGAGAAGAAATGATTTTGAAAATGGAATTCTTGGATCCATGACATGGAAATTGTGGTATGTAGGAACATATATTCCTAGTGAGAATTATTGATGCAAGTGTGATTCCCTATGTGGGTTATACAGTTATTGATTCAGTATTCAATGAGATAAGAAATTGATGATATACCATTGAGGCAATGTTTTTGATAGATATATTGTTGACATGTCATGTTGATCATTGAATAATGCTTATGTGCCATTGAGGCAATGCTGATGTTGAATGCATCATTGATGAACATACATGATTGGACATTGTGTCATCATGCATGCGTGTTGTCCGTAGGACATTGTTGAGAAGGCTATGTTGCCTAGGAGTTTGAATAACACCTATGTGCGGGTGCGAATAGACTAAGCGTAGGTGTCATATGTTGTTGACCTTGGGGGCGTCGGGGTGTGGGTGTCTCACAATAGACAGTGGTAGCTCCACTGGGGCCATGGGATAGACCAATGCAACACACCGACGATCCTGCCTGAGACACTGTCCTATGTTGCGATCAACTGTTGAGGTACCATGTGTGAGCCATTGCGCAAACAATTTTATGAAAGAAAGCACACTGTATTTTTAAGGCTACTGATGCATTGGTATTACTCCTTGATCATTCACTCTGAAGATATTTATGTCTAGTTCCATGGAGTAGGAACTTTGGTACCCTTGTTGCATTGTGAGTTGTCAGTCACATGGTCCATTGAACATTTATGATTAGATAATGTGTTTACTATTATGACTATGATGTTTATTTGACTCTTGGTAATGCTAATGTTACTAGCTGGCTATGGATAATGTTAACTATTGATTTTGCTGCTTTACTCTCGTTAATTACTTTCATGTATTACTGTACTTGTATGTATTAACTGTGTCTTATGTGGGCGTTCGACGCCGTTTATTTTCTTGCTGCCATGTTGGTACTGAAAGCTGGGAATCTCACCTCTTTCCTATATTTGTGCATTCTGTTTTACATTTATATTTGATAAAAGATCGTGATGAAGATAAAGAGGGACTATACCTTGGTTGATTGACTTGAGCATCTGGACAAGATTTCATCGACTACGTAAGAGTGCAGCTGCGGGGTGGCATTGATGCCTGTCGCGTCAACTGGGATGCTGTGTGTCACGTGCATATGAGGTTGCGGCCTTGTTTGCTGGTAGTACCCATCCCTGGGTTACTACTCCTCCCCTTTAATATTTTATTCCCGCTGTAATTTATTTGACTCTGTAATTATTATATTCTATGTTATTAGTAATTCGTGTAAATTGGCTATAAACTATATATATTTATAAGGAATGTGATTTCATGCCAATGGTTGTATTAAGGGTTAAATACATTTATATTTCATTCATGGCTCGTATTTTCTACTTATGTATAAATGCGAAAAGAAAAATTAAACTCGTAAATTTTGGAAACTACTGTTATCATGACTATGACATACCTGGATTTAGTAACTGTGGTGTAATGACGATTGCGCTGCAGTTGGTATATTTAGGTGCGTTACAAAAATACTTAGCATGCATATTTGAAAAGTTGTCGGAGCATTACAAAGACCAAAAGGCATTCTTCTATATGCAAAAGTGCCAAAGGGGCATGTAAAAGTAGTCTTTTCTTGATCCTCTAATGCAATTGGTATTTCATTATACCCTGAATAATCATCAAGAAAACAATAGTAGGGATGTCCTGCTACTCTTTCTAGAATTTGATCAAGAAATGGTAAGGGGAAATGATCTTTCCTAGTGGTTGCATTCAATTTTCTAAAATCAATACACATACGCCAGCTAGATGAAACTCGCGTAGGTATTAACTCACCTTTTTCATTTTCAACCACTATTATTCCAGATTTCTTAGGCACAACTTGTGTAGGGCTTACCCACTGACTATCGAAAATAGGGTAAATAATTCCAACATCAAGTAATTTAAGAATTTAAGCCCTAACTACCTCTTTCATGTGTGGATTTAATCTTCTTTGAGGTTGTTGTGATGTTTTAGCATTATCCTCTAAATGTATTCTATGTGTACAAATCAATGGATTAATGCCTTTTATATCTGTTAATGTCCATCCAATTGCACTTTTATGCCTTTTAAGTACTTCTATCAACATACCTTCTTATTCTTCAGTAAGGATTGATGAAATTACTACTGGAAAGCTTTGGTCTTCTCCCAAAAATGTGTACTTCAACCCAGAAGGTAATGACTTTAGTTCCAGTGTGGGTACTTCTTCATGAATATTATCATTCATGGGTTGTAGCTCTTCGAATTTCAGCTTCCATCCTTTGTATTCCATTGCTTTTGTACAATCAAGCAAAGAGCATATTTCAGAAATATCACCATCTACTTGCATACCTGAATTAAATGAATTAATTAAACAAACTTCTAATGGGTCAGAAGAACTCCCTTTTAGAAGATGGTCATCTACAATGGTCTCAATCCCGTCAACTTTCTCATTTTCATCATTGACTTCATGTGGTTGCTTGGATAAGTTGAAAATATTAAGCTCAAGTGTCATGCTTCCAAATGTTAGCTTCATCAATCCATTTCTACAATTTATCAAAGCATTGGATGTTGCTAAAAATGGACGACCTAAAATAATAGGAATTGACTTGTAACAATTAATCATAGGTTCAGTTTCCAAGACAATAAAATTCACAGGATAAATGAATTTATCAACTTGTACCAACACATCTTCCACTATTCCTTTTAGAATTTTAATTGATCTATTAGTAAGTAGAAGAGTTACAGAAGTTGGTTTTAACTCACCTAGATTGAGTTGTTGATAAACTGAATATGGAAGCAAATTAACACTAGCACCAAGATCAAGTAAAGCTTGTTCAATCATATGTTCTCCAATAATGCATGAAACCGTAGGACAACTAGGGTCTTTATGTTTCAAAACATTATTGCTTTGAATAATGGAACTTACTTGTTCGGTCAAAAAGGCATTCTTTTTCATATTTAATTTTCTTTTAACAGTGCATAAGTCCTTCATAAATTTGGCATAGGAAGGAAAGTGTTTGATAGTATCTAACAATGGAATATTGACCTTTACTTGTTTAAGAATTTCAAAAATTTTAGTTTGGTGGTCCAATTTCTTTGGTTTGCTTAATGCTTAAGGAAATGGGGGTGGAGGAGACGAGAGTTTGGTCTCCTTTTGGTCAGATGACTTATCAACTTCTTCCTTATCTTGGGGAATTGATTCACCATCTTTCTCACAAGGTTCAGAAATTTCTTTTTCTATAACTTTTCCACTCCTAAGAGTTATCACAGAATTGACGTGATTTATTTGTTGATTTTCTGAACTACCCTTATTTAGACTATATTGACCTTTGGGATTCAGTTGGGGTTGAGAAAGAAATTTTCCTTTCTTGTGAATGGTGAGTGCAGAAGTAAGTTTGGAAAGAGTGTCTTTTATGTCTATCATGGTTTGAGTGTTTTGTTTATTGATGGCCTCTTGCTTTTCTATGAATGCACTCAATGTTCCTTCAAGGTTTTTCCTATATGGTGGGACATAAGGTGCATATCCTTGAGGATTTTGAGAATCCTGTTGTTCCTGAGGAGGTGGTGGTTGCATAAATTGTGCTTGATTATTATTCCTCCAACTGAAGTTCGGGTGATTTCTCCATCCTGGATTATAAGAATTTGAAAAAGAAGAGGTGAATGGCTTTTTAAAATTGTTCATTGCATTTACTTGCTCATGCACAACTTCTTTAAAAATAGGAATATTAGGACATTCATTTGTCGAATGTCCTAATTCATCACAAATGCCACAAATTTCTTCACTTTGCACAGATTTGACTTCTTTTACTTTTCCTAATTCCATGGATTCAATCTTTCTAGCCAAACTAGCATACCTTGCATTTAGATCTTCTTCTTGACTAAGATGGTATTTTCCTTTTCCTACATTTGCAAGGTTATATCTAATTGAATTTTCAGAAGGATTAGTTCCATGCCAAGATTGAGAATTTTCAGCCAAATGGTTTAAATAATCTAAAGTATCTTCGGGTTCTTTATCAACAAACTCGCCATTACACATCGTTTCCACAAATTATTTAGTTTCAGGTGTTAAACCTTCATAAAAGAAGCTTATAGTCCGCCATTTTTCAAAACCATGATGTGGGCAAGAATTTAACAAATCTTTAAAACGTTCCCAACTTTGAAAATACGCTTCATTTGAATTTTGGAAAAAAAATTGGATTTGTCTTTTCAAAGCATTAGTTTTATGTGTTGGAAAAAATTTCTTTAAAAACTCACCTTGCATTTCTTGCCATGTGCCAATTGATCTTGGTTTCAAAGCATTAAGCTAAGTTTTTGCTTTATCTTTCAAAGAAAAAGGAAACAATTTAAGCTTAACAATTTCTTCAGTGCAATTTTGATCATTGAAAGCAATACAGACTTCTTCAAATTCTTTTAGATGTAAATATGGGCTTTCATTTTCTAAACCATGAAAATTAGGAAGTAAAGAAATCATACCCAGCTTAAATCTAAAATTATTAGCAGTAAGTGGAAAGATAAAACATGATGGACTAGAATTTTGAGGTGGTTGCAAATATGCACGCATAGTTCGCAATGGTTGATTTCTTTGTTCATCATGTATACTTTTATTTTCAGCTCATTTTGTTTGATTATCATGTTCAACATGTGCACCTTCAAATTCAGCCATTGTGTTAATTATGTATGATTGTGATTCAAATAAATCAATATATAAATTACTAGGATTAATTTTAACTAAACGTCCAGAATTTGAATCACGATACCAGTTAAGCATAAATAAGTGACATAAAATAAAAATAAAAATAATATACAAGTAGGCGGTAGAAACCAGCCGTTAAATATTAAGAAGGATGTGGTATAAACCAGCCACCCAAAAATAAAAAATAAAAATAAAAATACAGAAAATAAAGTGCAGAAAGTAAATTTAAATATGAAAACCGAGAATGGCGAGCCCCACAGAGTAGGGGAAAGAGAAGAGAAGAAGAAATATTATTTCTTTAAGTTAGAGGGCAGAAAAATAAATGACAGAATTTAAAAGTTAGATTACGTAAAATAAATGACATAAATTAAAAGTTAGATTGCGTAAAATAAATGACATAGATTAAAAGTTTACAAAGATGGGGTAATAAACCAACTACCAAATAAAAAAATACAAAAAGTAAATTATAGTAAAATAAAAGGAGAGTTACCCCACTTGAGTTAGTATATATAAAAGGTTAAATTTTTTATATTATTATATTTTTTAATTTTTTTTACTATTCACATATTATTTATGTACTATTCATATTACTATTCACATACATTTACGTACTATTCATATTACTATTCACATAAAAAAATTACTAGTTAGTGTGTTAGTAAATAGATAAATAAAAATGAAAAGAGTAGAGGAAGAATATACCTGATAGTGAAGTTTACTTACAGAAAAGAGAACCTCAATATATTAGAACTTCAAATCAAATCCCCAGCAACGGCGCCAAAAACTTGATAGGATATAATTATATTTAAAAGTTTCAAACCCAAGTGTAGGTTGTCTCAAGTAATAAATTCTCGGGAGTCCGAGGTCGATCCACAGGGAATTGATGAAGGAAAACTAATTAATTGAGGTAAGGATCAGATTTGTCACAAAATTAAAGATGATATAAGTTGTTCACAAATGAAAAGGATTTGCTTGGGTTAGGAGATCCACTCTTGATAATAAATTAAAGATAAGATTATTTTTTTTATAACTCAATTGAAATCATGCATAATGAAGATTCCAATCGGAAGATTTAACATTCAAAGTTCAATCATGTAATTATATTATGGTTCCAATAATTATCTATCAATACTTGTAAATCGTCAAAAGCATCCATTGTGCCAATCCTATTATCTACAATGGATCAAGATATTCATTATACAAGAAAAGTTTCTTAATTAATTGGAAACAACATACAACACATATTATATTTGCTTAATAATATATCATTTAAGTATAAGAAAGAAATTAATCTAACCTTAACTTTTTACCAAGAGCTTCACCTTTTCACCCAAGCAAGATGAAGATTAATTACACATGAGAAAGAAGAAAAGAAAAAGAAAAAGGAAAAGGAAAAGGAGAACAACAGAACATAAGAAAATTCTCTGCTTCTGAACGCGCCTCCTTCAGAATTTGATTGCCTATTTATAGGCAAATTAGCTACAGGAGCTACAGTGCTATAGTGATGCTACAGTGACGCTACGTGATGCTGCAGTGCTACAGTGCAAGCTACAGTGACGATTTGTTGACATCATCTATGACATCATCCATCAAGTATTTTTTTTTTACAAATCTTCTATGCAATCACCTCCATTCTTCGATCCTTTGCATTTACCTAACAAAAATACATAGAAATACATAATTACAACACAATTTAAAATACTAAAACTATAACAAAACTCACAAACAAATCCAATTAAAAAGATTAAAAAGAATGAAAAACACACACAATGAACCATAAAAATTATAAGTTTTGCAGGTTCATCAATTTCAAAGGAAGGAATTACTGTAGACCCATCGAAAATGAAAGTTGTTCTACAATGGGAAAGGCCGAAGATGGTGACCGAAATCCTAAGCTTTATTGGATTAGCGGGATATTACCGGAGATTTATTGAAGGGTTTTCTAAGATTGCCGGACCTCTCACTCAACTCACGAGCAAGAACCAAGCTTTTGAATGGACGGATGCTTGTGAAGAGAGTTTTCAAGAGTTGAAAAGGAGACTAACTACTTCACCAGTGTTAGTTCTACTTAATCCAAGTGAACCATTCGAAGTGTACTGTGATGCTTCATACCAAGGATTGGGTTATGTCCTTATGCAAGGTGAAAAAGTGGTGGCTTATGTCTCAAGACAATTACGAGTGCATGAGAAGAACTACCCAGTGCATAACTAGGAATTAGCTGTTGTGGTATTTGCCTTGAAGATATGGAGACATTACCTTTATGAAGCAACGTTCAACATCTTTAGTGATCATAAGAGCTTGAAGTATTTGTATGATCAAAAAGAGTTGAACATGAGACAACAAAGATGGTTAGAATTCCTAAAAGACTATGATTTCCAACTTTAGTATCACCCTAGAAAGGCAAACGTTGTGGCCGATGCCTTAAGTCGGAAAACGATCAGTGTTTCTACCATGATGATCAAGGAGAAAGATTTGATAGAACAATTTAGAGATATATGGTCTTTCGTGGAACTAATGCCAGGAAAAATCTGCATGAACATTGTCACTATTTCGAATGATTTAATGGAAGACATCCGAGAAAAGCAGAAGGTTGATAAATTCTTACAAGAAGAAAGAAAACTGATAAAGCAGGGCGGTGTATCAACACTAGAAGAAGGAAGCGATAGAATTTTGAGATTTCAAGGTTGAGTCTGTGTGCCTAAAGATGAGGAACTCAGGAAGTATATACTTGAACATGCTCACACGAGTTAGTTGAGTATACATCCTGGAATGACCAAAATGTACCAAGATTTGAAGAAGTTATTTTGGTGGCATAGGATGAAAAGAGATATTGCTAGATGTGTATCTTCCTGTTTGGTTTGTGAGAAGACAAAGATTGAACATCAAAGACTATCAGGATTGTTGTAACCCTTGACTATTCCTGAATGGAAATGGGATAGTATTGCCATGGATTTTATTGTTGGATTGTCAAAGACCAGAAGAGGATATGATTCAATATGGGTAATTGTGGATCGACTTACAAAGTCAGCACACTTCTTGCCGATCAACATAGATATCCATTGGAGAAGTTGACTTAGTTGTACATCAGTGAAATTGTTAGACTACATGGTGTACCTACAAGTATCATTTCTGACAGAGATCCCAGATTTACATCGAAATTTTGGCAAAGTCTTCAAGGAGCGATGGGAACAAAACTATGTCTGAGTTCTGCTTACCATCCTCAGACGGATGGCCAATCAAAAAGAACAATTCAATCGTTGGAAGATTTGCTAAGAGCTTGTGCTATAGAGCAGACTAGAAGTTAGGGCGAGATTTTACCGATGGTAGAATTTACTTACAACAACAGTTACCATTCAAGCATAGGGATGGCACCCTATGAAGCTCTATATGGACGAAGGTGCCGAACACCTTTATGTTGGTACCAAGATGGAGAGTGACTTACCGTTGGACCTGACCTTATTCAGCAGACAACTAATAAGGTCAAGATGATTCAGGAGAAGATGAGAACGACTCAAAGTCGACAAAAGAGTTATGCGGACAAAAGAAGGAAACCTCTTGAATTTGATGAAGGAGAGCATGTGTTCTTGAAAGTCACGCCTACGACTAGGGTCGGTCGGGTTCTCAAATCTAGAAAGCTCACTCCAAAATTCCTTGGACCTTACCAAATCCTTCGTCGGGTAGGTCCTGTTACTTCCCAAATAGCTTTACCACCTTTTCTTTCCAATCTCCACAATGTTTTTCATGTGTCACAACTTCGAAAATACATTTCAAGTCCTGATCATGTCATAGCACCGGATTCAGTACAATTAAAGGAAAACTTAACTTATGAAACAACTCTTGTAAGGATTGAGGATAGGAGAATGAAGCAACTCAGAGGGAAAGACATTTCATTGGTGAAAGTGATCTGGAACGAGACAACCAAAGATGTGACATGGGAGCTGGAGGACAAGATGAAGGAGTAATACCCAGAATTATTCTAAGGTATGAAAATTTCGAAAATGATTCATATTTGTTGGGGAGAGTTATAGCACCCCAAATTTTAATTATTTTTTGATAAATATTTATTTTTCAATATTTGTGATTTTTGAGATTTTTTTTGGATTTTTCTGAGAATGCAGAATATTTTAATATTATTCTTCGTTTTATGTGCAAACTGAGCAGAGCCGGGAAAATGAGATATTTTTCTCGCGGACCTTGATCTGTGGAAACATTGACGGGAGATCTTACTAAACCCGAGATTGGACACGGTTTAGGAGGTTTCACATTTTTTGAGAAATTTTATCAAATAAAATAATAATCGTTGTGTAAATTTTATCTATCAGACAAATTAATACTGACTTCTGTCGATTGTAACAATTGTTCATTAGATAATAACATGTATTAAAAATCCTATCACATTATCCTAATGTAATCTACTTTAAGTCTAATCAAACCCACTTTAATTCAAATTTATTGTATTTTAATCAAAGCTTCTTGGAGAAGCTTTGAGCACCAAAGGTCAAGAATGCCCTTAGCTTGTTGGAGAATCCTCTCCACCCCCCTTCTCTCTCTCCTTTGTCGCGACACACATAGCCTAAGGGAAAGCAATTTTTGCTTCCCTCCCTTAATTAATATACACTAAAAATATCATTTTCCTACAACACTTTCTCTCTCTAGTTTTTCTTCTTCATTTTTCTCTCCACCTTCTCTCTTTTTCTCCCCTCTCCACATGGTTTTGCAGCCCCCATTGTGACCACCATTTTTTATCTTTTCTCTTCATTAACACCATTTCCACACTCACCTCAACCTCCTCTACATTTCCTATTTAGAAAATTTCTCCAAAATCCATCTTCACCTCAATTGTCTTCCAAGACAAAGCTTCTAACTTTGACGTAAAGTTTCCATTTTCTTCTTCTTTTCTCTTCATTTTCGAGATCTATGGTTTCATTGGAGGACAAAGATTCATATTTTACCAAGCTTAATGTTGATTCCTTATGATTGAAATTCTAGAGTTCTTGGAGCTCTAGAAACTAAACCTTCAAGGGCACCTAGGAAGTCATTTTCGTGTTCTTCCTTTAGGTAAGAGGGAGATTTACTCACTTTTACCATTATTGGTGGTGAGGAGACCTTGTGTGTTTGGTTGATGGAGAAATCCATATTTCTATGCTTACTTTGTTTGATGATTTTGCATGTGTATATGTTCTAAATTGATGTTGATGATTGAATAATGATTTTGATTGTATTGGTGTTGTTGGAATACTTGAAATGTTAGAATTAATGTATGGAAAAATTTGAGGGTTTCCTACACTAAAGTGAGGTCACGGTTTTGGCTTGGATTTCAGGGGATTGGAGTGATTTTGTATGAGATAGAATTTGAGTGACTAGATACTAAGTAATTGATGCATAAAATGGAAAGAAATTACAACTTTGAAGACCTAGAGGGCCACGATTTTAGAGAGAAAATTTTGAGGTTAAAGGATGCCTTGATGCATTTTTGGAAATTAAGAATTTAGGGATATACATGATCCATAATGTGATGAAAGAATTAAATCGAATAATAACTCTTGAGAGAGCCATGGTTTTAAGGGTTGTTTAACCTAAATTTTTCATAATTGATCAAAGCTTAAGACTTTGGAAATGTGAATCCATAATATGGACTTGTAATAATTGATGAACCATGTGTGTTCAAATGTTGATGTAGAGAACTGATTCTATATTGTTGTGACTTCCTATGTAACACCCCTTGATGTAGCACCGGAGCATAATCGTCATTATACCATAGTTACTAAATCCAATTGTGTCACAATCATGATAACAGTAACTTAATTTCTCAAGAGTCTATATATATATATATATATATATATATATATATAATTTATATATATATATATATATATATATATATTTTTTGACAATTTGCATAGGTAGAAAATATGAGCCTCGAATGAAATATAAATATATTCAAGCCATGATACAACCACTGAAATAAAATCATATCTCTTATATATATATATATATATATATATATATATATATAGTCAATTTACACAAATCCCTGATGACATAGATATAATAATTACAAAGTCTAATAAAATACAACGGGAATAAAACACAAAAAAGGGGAAAAGTAGTGACCCAGGGATAGGTACTACTAGCAGACAAAGCCACAACCCCATATACACATACGACGCCCGGGGTCCCAGTCAACAAGTCAGGCATCAATGCCTCCACGCAACTGCACTCGTACGTAGCCGAAGAAACCTTATCCAGACGCCCAATCCAATCAACCAAAGTGTGGTCCCTCCTTATCTTCCTCACGATCTTTTATCAATATAAGTATAAAACAGACATACAAGGATATAGGAAAGAGGTGAGACACCCATCCTTCATTACCATTATGGCAGTAAGAAAACGACACGGCGCAGAGCGCCCATAAAGCAATACAGTTCATAGATTTATTAACGGCAACAGTGGAATTTATAACAAAAGCAATGCAATTGTAAGCAATAATAAGAATTAATAATAACAACGATATTTATAGGTAGAACAACAACAGGCAATAGCAGACAGATCACAATGGTATTTCCAAGAATCAACACAACAATCAGACAATCATCACAGTAATAATAATCAAATCACCACAAGCATTACGGAAATAAACATTAATGATGACAGAATATATCATAGTTCATATGCATGCTTTCCCAAAGTCCTACTCCATGGAGCTAAACCCAAACAATCGGAGAGAAAGATCGGAGACATGTCGTGACTCCTACTGCCGAGGCCGGTGCTATCAATAAATTTTCTCGTGCACAATCATGGCATTGCACGTACATTCTACACTAGATCACGATATAGGACGGTGTCAAGTCCGGATCGTCGGTGTGTTTGCATCGGTTTGCCCCACGGCACAAAGGAGCTCTAAACTCGTCCATGTGAGGGACCCGCACCCCGACGCCCCAGAGGTCATAACACGACCCACACTTATCTATTCGCACCCGCACTAAGGTGTGTTCAATCTCCTAGGCAACTTGGCCTTACAACAGTCCACAAGGACAATCACAATGCATAAGACACTATGCATGAACATGTATGATCCACAATCTCATACGATTCCATAATATGCCACATTAGGCCAATATAAGCATCAATATACAAATGGCCACTCACATGGACCCATAACATCATAATACAAGGATCAAGTCAATTGACGCGTCATTAGGTTCATTATGGACCCTAACTTAGAATTTGTTCCCTATTTCAAGGTTCATGTTCAAAATCAATTTATAAAATTAATTTAACATTCCAAGGCAATTCAATTTCCCATAACTTGCAATTTATTTAAGTTTTAGGGCCTCGCACTCTCATGTTCTTCACTCAATTAGAATTACCTTAAATCTCATGATGCTTTCAATCTTAGTCCTTGAAGATTTATGAAGTCTTGATTTTATCGAATTCTTCTAACTTATCAATTTCCCATTCCATTACATAGGTTCTTAATTACCTAATTCATTATGCTCCCAATTTACCAAAATCATATACTTACACTCAAAAATACCTTAGAGGCCGTGGCCTCACAATGGTTCCAATTTCAAATCCTTTTAAGCCAACATCTTGCGTGTTATTCCTTTAATCCATTTAAGGTGTGTACTTATTAAATTAGCTCACCTAAAGTCCTAATTTCTTGGCCCCAAAACCGTAGCCCTCATGGTGGTTTCCATTCCAAAATTTTCTTCCATTTAATTCCATCCATCCATTGATCAACTTAAGTCTTACCCTAGTCATAATTAAATCACAATTTACCTACACTTCCTAGCCTAAAATCGTGAGCCTCCCTATAGTGAATCCCAAATCACCTTCTTCCATTTCAAGTCTTCAAATCCATTCTTTCCTTCTCTTTTAGGTATTAACTTCTTGTCATTAGTTCACTTAGGTTTTTAGTTCATTAAAATCAATCCAAGTGCCCAAGATTCCATGCCAAAACCGTGGCACCATGTTGAGGTAGGAAACTCCAAATTTTCCATTTAGCAACCCCAACATGATCAAGCACATTTTATATATCAAACATATTCAAGAGCATAATCAAGTATCAATCAAATTCAAGAATACTAAATCATACAAAATTTGTAATTCAAGCAAGCATACAAAGAGCATACAAGGATGGATTTCTCCATCAACACACACACAAAGTCTTCTCACCACCATAAGTGGTTGAAGTGGGTAGTCTCCCTCTTACCTAGGTGAAGGAATCAAGAAGAACTCCAAGAATCCTCCTTGGAATTTTCGGATTGCACTTCTCCAAAAACCTAAAAATGGTGACTTTGTTAGAATCAATATCAAGGCTTGAAAAATCAACCATGGATGACCAATAAGAAGACCACAACTACGGAATCAAGAGAAGAGAAAGAGTGGTCTTGAAGCTTACCCAAAATGCTCAAAGTTGGAGCTTGAAGAAGATGATGAAAATGAAGGATTTTCAAGAAACTCCAAGAAGAAAAAGTGTTTAGAATGTTAAGAGGATTGAGAAAATGTATTTAGTTTAAATTTTTGTGATGGTTGGGGTGGTGGAGATGGGCTGGCCGAATGGCCTTGTAGAGGGAAGGAGGAGAAGAAAAATGGAGAAGAAGAAGAAGAAATGGTAGAGAGAGAAAGTGTTTGATAATTATGATTAAAGTGTAGCAAAATTAGCTAAATGAAAGGCAATTATTTGCCTTGCATGGGCTGCCACCAGCCGTGCAAAGAGAGAGAGAAGAGAGAGTGAAAATTGGCTTCTAAGAGAAGCCAAAGCACATGGGTCAATGTTTGGGTCAAAGCTTCTTAAGGAAGCTTTGATTATTTAACCATTAAATTTGAATTAAAGTAGATAGATTTGACATAAAGTAGATTACATTAAGATAATGTGATAGGATTTTTATTACACACTATTATCCAATGGATAATAGTTACAGTTGACAGAAGTCAGTATTTATTTAATCTGACAGATGAATTTTTCGTTGTATTGATTTATTTTATTTGTTAGAATTTCGCAAAAATTATGAAACCTCGCAAACTGTGTTAAGTCTCGGGTTTAGTAAGATCCCCCGTCGACATGTCCATAGTCCAAGGTTCTCAGAGAAAACATCGCGTTTCTCTGGTTCGCTTTCAATACAAGCATGCAAAACGAGGAATATATTAAAATATTCGACGGTTCCGGAAAATTCCCAGAAAATTCTCAAAAATTGCAAATATTATAAAACGACTATCCGTCATATAAATTTCCAATTTTTAAAGCATTACAGTCATTTTCACGACTCTGCTCAATGTTTGCACAAAACGAGGAATATATTAAAATATTCATCGTTCCCGGATAATTCCGAAAAAATTCACATAAATCACAAATATTGGAAAATGACTATTCATGGTGAAATAATCAATTTTCGGAGTGTTACACTAGTCTCAGCAATTCTCAGCCCAGTGTGCATGCAAAACGAGAAATATATTAAAATATTCGTCGTTTCCGAAAAATTCCAGAAAAATTTCCTAAAAATCAAGAATATTATAAAATGATGATTTATGATCAAATATGTATTTTTAGGGATGTTACATCCTATATGGAACTAAGCATTTGATGAAATCACGACATGTTGATGTTAAGAAATGAATGTATATATGTGCCATTATGGTATACTTTATGATGAATGCATCATTGATAAACATACATGATGTACATTGCGTCGTCATGCATATGTGTTGTCTGTTGGACATTGTTGGAAAGGCGATGTATGCCTAGGAGTTTGAATAACATCTATGTGCGGTTGCGAGTAGACTAAGCGTAGGGTCATAGTGGTTAGCCCTGTGGGCGTCGGGGTGCAGGTGTCTCACAATAGACAGTGGTAGCTCCACTGGGGCTGTGGGATAGACCGATGCAAACACACCGTCGATCCGGACTGAGACGCTGTCCTATATTGCAATCAACTGTTGAGGTGCCATGTATAAGTGCAAATATTTTTATGGGATGAGCACACTATTTTTAAAGGCTAACGAGATACTAGCATAACTCTTTGATCATTCACTCCGAAAATATTTATGTCTAGCTCCATAGAGTAGGATTTTGGTACTATTTGCATTGTGAACTGTCAGTCTCATAATTTATTGGATATGAGCATTTATAATTGTGAAAAAATATCTGTTATTATTACTGTAATGATTATTTGATTGCTTGAATTGTTGACTGTTGGAAATATTGATGCTGCATATCTGTTGCTGATAATCTCTACTGCTATTATTGTTGTTCTACCTTTACTGTCAATTTTAATTATTACTGTGACTGGATATATATAAACTGTATTGATATATGGGCGTCCAGTGTCGTTCTATTTTCTTGCTGCCATTTTGGTACTGAAAGCTGGGTGTCTCACCTCTTTCTTTATTTTTGATGTTCTTGTCTATTTGTATACTTCTGAAAAGACGTTCATGAGGAAGAGAAGGAAACACCCGAGTTTCTGGGTTTTTGGCCATACTTAGACTAGAGCTTGCTGAGAATGTCGTCACGTCCACGTCGATTTTTGGGGTACGCTTGGATGACCTTTCATGGAGGACCCGATTGCTGGCACATCAATTTGAGCACTGACCGATGCATCTACCATGGGGAGCTGACTGTTTCTTTGGCGTGGGGCCGTTACGGCACGCCTGTTTTTGATTTTACTACTTTTGTCCACCTAGAATTCTACCTATCGGTTAGAGATCTGTGGGATGATCTATATTATACCTCACAGGAGGACTCGTTCCTCTCCACTGCTCGAGCTTCTGCCTGAAATTCAGTCACTCCGATGACAATCTCATCGTATGAAGAGGACCCTAAGGAGGACCTGGCTATGGTCCCTTCTCCTTAGTCGTAGGGGCTGATATTGTCGGTGGCTACTGATGGCTAACTGTTTATCTTTTTGAGGAAGTCTGATGTTTTGCCGTATTTACTGGGTGTATATTTGTAGCATTCGGGTGGGTACATCTTTTGCTTTTTGTAAATCATGATGTAATTAAATAGGCTGATGCACATAATATTAGATATGAATTGTGAATGTATGACCTTTAAATTTTGTGTTGATTCTATTGTATTTATAATTATCATCATTTCTTTATTGTTATAAAAAAAATACATGTAAACATATTTCAACACTTGATCATTTAATCATTCAAGAGCGCAAATTATTTAATCACGTGTGATAAATGAACCGGGTCTTAACTAATCAATGTAACTATTATTTTTTGCAAATTTATTTCGTTTTTCTATATTATGGTGTGACGTTCCTTCTTCGCGAGATAAGAAAAAGGGGCGTTACAAAAAGCCCCAGGAAAACATGATTGCAAGCCATAACCGATTATGGTTATGCCATAACAGGTTATGGACACTTATAGAACTCTTTCACAATGGCTCTTTCGAGAGCATTTAATGCCCCCAACTACTTCTAACATCTCTAAATTGATATGGGCTATAAATGAAAGTGTTTGGGCATTGATTAGGGGTTGGAAAACATTCTGAAAAACATCCTTGAGCATTAAATACGAGTTTTCTCATCATTTTCATCACATACTCTGTTTTGAGCTTAAAAGTGTGAATCTTTCATACCCATAGTTCTTCAATTTGTATTATATGCTCTAAAGAGAGTTTCTTTCATCTAAATCTTGTATAATCTATAAATAGAGGGTGAGGTATCCCTCAAAACAGTTAGGGTGAGGTATCCCTTGAATATAGAGGCTCAAGCACAAGGGTGAGGTATCCCAATGTGTGTTGAGTGCTTCAAATTTGTAAAGGTTGTCAAGCACCTGATTTTAAGCATGAAGATATAGTGGAAATCTCGAGTGGTTACTTGAGGACTAGACGTAAGTCACAAGTGGATTGGTGGATGAAAGATGATAAAGCTTGGTGTTTGTTTTCCTAACTTAACCTCTTTATATTGTGCACTATTTTATTGATTTACTTGAATACAATCTTCCTTGTCTTGTTCATTTATGTGCAATATCTTTCTATCTCATTCATTCATTCATTCATTCATTTCTATCAATTAATAGCTTCAATGAAAATTGATAAATAAAGGTTTTATGAAAGATTTTCGAAAATATTTTATAAACTCAATTCACCCCCTCTCTTGAGTTTGAGGCCACTTGGTAATATGCTCAAATCAATCCTTATTCTTGAATCTACTCATAATTTGGAAACCTTTCTTTGTTGTGATCATCATCTAGTTCTCTCATCTTCATCATTTTCATATAATAAAAACTTTGTTCCATCCCTTTCAAATAAAATATTTTAAGTCTCAAATCATTTTTTAAAACTCCTTTTCCATTTCTAGTACTAAAAATCATTATTTATCCAATAAAAGTTATACGTTCCATATTCCTCTTAAAAATCCTTTTAAACAAAATACTTTAAGTTTCAAACATTCATCCTAAATTAGTCTCCACGATCGAAAATCACTCCCTTTTTAAATTATAAAACCTTATTCATTTCTTTTTCCACTTTGTAAATCCTTAATCCAATTTCTAGTTGCCTAATCTTATGAATTCATAACTAACCAAATATTTTTAACTTGGATCACCCAAAATGGGCATAGAGGCCGTGAGCCTTGGTGGTCATTGGGACCAAAATTTATTTCCTTTCTCAAACGATTCATGGCATTAGTTCAACCATAAAAATTCTACCAAAATGACTTCATGCATATTATCATAACCACATATAGACAATAAGCAAGCATAACAATTCATGTATATTATCAACATAATATAACCTTATAAAGTTAAATGAACACAAATCAAATTAAAGTCATATGATCACGCATAGTAAATAAGCACATATTTAACAAGTAAAAGTAAGCACAAACCATAACCATACAATCAAGTGAAGGAATCGTCACATGGATTCTTCACTTACAAACACAAAATTTCCATTTTTCTCACCACTATGTTTAGTCGATGAGGTTAATCTCCCTCTTACCTTAAGAGAGGATAAAAAAGAAGTCTCATTGATGTCTCCTTGATGATTTCGTCCAACACCAACAAGCAAACCCTTAAGACAACAAACATACAAACATTATATCTAAAGCTTGAAAGGAACAGACCATTGATCAAAATGATTGTTTAGAATCTTGAAAAAGAAAGAAAGGAGTGAAGATTAAAACTTCAGCTTAGAAACCTTCAAACCCTAGGTATGAAGAAAGTGCTTGAAGATAGATAAACTAAATGATGACCATAACATGAAAGTTTCTCAAAAGGGTGTCTAGGTTCAAGAAATGTGATTGGTTGGAATTAAAGAAGATGGATAGGTGGTTTTTGATGGTGAGGCTGTGAGCTTCAATGGAGGAAAAGTGAGGGTTTTGTGTTTAGTTTTTGGTTGCTTGGATAGAAAGATGAACAAGTGATAAACCAAGTGTATAATGGCCCTCTAAAAATGGCCTTGAACACGAAAAAGAGAAGAGAAGATGAAGATAAAAAATTTTACCTCAAAAGCTTCAAGTTAGAGCTTGAAAGAAAGTGATGAAGATGTGAGTTTTTGAAGATGGTTCTGACAAGGAAAAGTCTTCAAATTAGGTGTAGTTTCAAGTAATGCGATGGTTTGAAATTAAGCAAACATGGAGGGTGGAGAAAGGAGGTGTTGCCGTGGAGCTTGGAGAGGAAAGGAAGAAGAGAAAATGAGAAAAAAAGTGGGAGAAAAATGTGTAGCTTTTTGGAGAGGTGAAATGAAATGAACTTGGATGGAAAAATGACAATGTGGGCATCCACTTTTGCCCTCCAAAACCGTAGCCACCCAAGGAGAGAGAAGGGAGAAGCTTCTCCAACAAGCTTGATAGAAAGCTTCTTCAAGAAGCCAATTTTCACCTTTTTGAAGAGTCAACGATGATGTCATTCAAGTGATGTCACATAAAGTAAACCTTCTAAAAAAGATGACTAGCATTTTACTAAAAGATATTATCCAATAGACAAAAGTTACAGTTAACAAAACCAGTACTTATTATCCATCGGATAATAGGACGCACCCGGATTTTATCTATCAGATAAAATCTTCAAAAAAATGAGAACTTCGTAAATTGTGTTCAGCTTCAGGTTTAGTAAGATCCCCTTTCACCATTTCCATAGTCCAAGGTTTTTTAGCCTCAGGAAAAATATTTTATTTTCCCAGCTCCGCTTAGTACGTACACAAATCGAGAAATAATTAAAATAATCGAAATCACCGAAATAATTCACAAAAATTCACAAAAATCACAAATATTATAAAAAACATATATAACAAAAAACAAGCAATTTTCAGGGTGTTACAGAATATGTATAAAATGACACAATGGTATGTAGACCAACTATGCATATGCACGATGTACTTATTCCCTACTCCATAGAGCTAAACACAATTTCTCAGAGAGAATGATCAGGAAGACATGTCTGTATCTCGTTAGCCATAAAATCAAGTGCTAAAAATTTCTCATTATAATCAAATTGCGCAACAGGGCTTTATACAAGACATTCTACACCATATTGTGATTGGGGTGAGTGCCTCGGTCCAGATTGTTGGTGTGTTTACATCGGTCTGACCCATAGCTCAGTGGAGCTACCAACTGGCTATTGTGGAAAACCCGCACCTCGATATCCCTAAGGTCAACCAGTGACCTACACTAGGCCCTTCGCACCTGCACTAAGGTGTAATTCATCTCCTAGGCATACAGCCTTGACAAATAGTCCATTGGACTTTCAATGCATGACCAATGATTCAATGCATGAACAATGAATAATCACATGATACAAAATAGCCACCACCAGGCTCAACATGATATTAAATCCATCACAAGATACAAAATAGCCACCACTAGGCTCAACCTTCGAATGCGCTCACAATCCAAGTGAATGAGCTATACGTCAATAACTCCCAATTCAACTATCCTTCAAACTTAGTTTTCATTTCCATGACCAAAATCAATCCCCTTCGAATTTATAAAATTCAATTCATTTCCTTTCTTATCTTGAAGATCCTTAACCCAATCTTTGTCATATAATTATCTAAGTGCTCAATTTATAAAACATCTTTTCTTTTTCTTAATTAAATTCTTCTAGGAAAGATCTCCTAATATTGTTCACCAAATCCATATTACTTTAGTTTAATAAATCCTTCTCTTTGTTTTTAATAAAAACTTTCTTAATTTATTAAGTTCTTAAACAACATTCAAATCTATATTTTTAACCACTTTGGCCGAAAATCATTCTTGAAGTAAGGTTAAAATTTTATTTTCCTCTTATCTATTTTATAAGTCCTTAATTATATTTCTAATTATCTAATTACCTAAGTTCCAACTTGATACAAAATTCTTACCTTGGGTGCCCTACATGGCCGTGAACCCTAAGGGTCATTGGACCAAAAAATTTTCATTTTGTTTCATCATTATTTACCATTAATTAATTCCTCTTTAACCTAAGCCTCTAAGTTTTCAAATTACCACAAAACTTGTCTTGGATATCCCATTTTCCTTCTTCTTGGCCGAGACCTCTCCCAAAGTTTCTAGTCCCAAAATTGTCATCATTTCATCAATTGCTTATCACCTAATCTCCTAAGTCTTAAATTAATACCATGACTTTATCTTGGATCCCTAATTTAGGCCACTTGGCCATGAGCTGCACCAAAAAAAAAAAGAACCAAGATTCTTTTGCCTTTCATACATGTTTTAAAGCATCCAAAACATATCCATCAATAAATTTCACATTTCTATTCCAATAAGTCATACATATTATTCCAAAGCAATAGAAATCAAATAAAACCAAATAATCACAAAGCATACAAATTATACAAATAAATAAGTAAATCCACACATACACACAAGGTTCATTCCCTCACTACCATGTGTGGTTGAAGAGGATAATCTCCCTCTTACCTCAAGAGAAAACAAGAAAAGAAAACTCCTTGGTGCTTCTTGAAGATTTCGTCCAACATAACACCAAAACCCTAGAAGATTTTAATCCACACAATCAACATCTAAAGCTTAAAAAAGAGACGACCAATGATGCAGGAAATGGTCTTGAATCACGAAAAAGAGAAGAGAAATGGAAGATCAAAGATTTTACCTCAAAAGCTTCAAGTTAAAGCTTGGAAGAAAATGATGAAGATGGAAGAACAAGGTGATGAGCTCAACAAAGAAAAGCTTCCAAGTGATGAGTATATTCAAGAATTAGAGGTGGTTTGGAAAAACAAACATGGATGATGGGGAAAAGGGGTTGTGGCCGTGAGAATGGGGAGAAAAGAGAAAAGAGAAAATATGAGAGAAAAAAAGAGAAGAAAGATAAAAACTTTTTGAGATGTAAAAATGATGTGAATAGTTAAATAAAAAATGAAATTATAGTCATCATTCTCTCCCAAAACCGTGGGCCGTTTCCAAGAGGGAGAATAGAAAAGCTTCTCCAACAAGCCCTGATAGTAAGCTTCTCCACTAAGTTTAGATGAAGCTTCTGAAGGAAGCTTGGTGTTACGTTTTGAAAAAGTCAAATGATGATGTCATCCATGTGATGTCATAAAGTGAATCTTCTAGAAAGATGACTTGTACTTTACTAAAAGCTATTATCCAATGGATAAAAGTTATAGTTAATCAAACTAGTATTTATTGTCCGTTGGATAATAGGACGTACCCAGATTTTATCTGTCATATAAAATCTCGAAAAACAAAAACGTTGTAAACTGTGTCTGGCTTCGGGTTTAGTAAGATCCCTTGGCCTCGTTTCACAATCCAAAATTTTCTGGCCTCGAAAAAATATTATTTTTCCTGCCCCGCTTATCGCGCACACAAATTGAGAAATATAATAAAAAAATCAAAGTCATCCAAATAATTCACAAAAATTCACAAAAATCACAAATATTATAAAAAACATATATAATAGAAAATAAGCAATTTTTAGGGTGTTACATCTTTTGGCAAGGTTTTGCGAAAATATCAGCAAGTTGGTTTGTTGTTTCAACAAATTATAGTACACAATCACCTTTTTGAACATGATCCCTTATGAAATGATGCCTTATCTCAATGTGCTTAGACTTAGAGTGCATAATTGGGTTTTTGGTCAAATTGATTGCACTAGTATTGTCACATCTTATAGGGATGTGATCTAGCTGAAGTCCAAAGTCTAGAAGTTATTGCTTCATCCATAGGATTTGGGCAGAACAACTTTTGGTTGCAACATATTCAGCTTCAGTTGTGGACAAAGCCACACTATTTTGTTTCTTGCTATGCCAAGAAACTAAAGAACTTTCAAGCAAGTGACATGTCCTACTAGTGTTTTTCTTATCTAATTTTTATCCAGTGAAATTAGAGTCGGAATAACCAATAAGACTACAAGTGGCACCTTTGGGGTACCACAAGCCCACTTGTGAAGTGCCACCAAGATATTTCATGATTCGTTTTACTGCACTTAAGTGCGATTCTTTACGATTAGCTTGGTATCTCACACACGTGCATACACTAAACATAATATCAGGTCTACTAGCAGTTAGATAAAGAAGAGATCCAATCATACATTGTATTTAGTGATTTCTACAAGATTACCTGCTTCATCCTTGTCTAAGTAACACGAGGTGCTCATTGGTGTGTCGATATGCTTCGAGTTATCCATTCCAAATCTTTTAAGAAGCTCTTTGCAATACTTGGATTGGCTAATGAAGGTTCCATTCCTTGATTGGTTAATTTAAAGCCCAAGGAAGAAATTGAGCTCTCCCATCATGGACATCTGAAATTTACTTTGCATGATATTAGCAAATTCCTTACACAAAGTTTTATTAGTGGCACCAAAGATAATATCATCTACATATACTTGTACAAGAAGTATGTCATGTTTTTTTTTTTTTAGTAAAAAAGGTTGTATCAATCTTTCCTCTTGTAAAACTATTTTCTAAAAAGAACTTACTCAACCTTTCATACCAAGCTCTAGGAGCTTGTTTTAAGCCATATAAGGCCTTTTTCAGTTTGAAAACATGGTTGAGTTGTTCATAATTTTTAAAACCCGAAGGTTGTTCAAAGTATACCTCCTCTTTAATAAAGCCATTTTGAAAAGCACTTTTAACATCCATTTGATATAATTTAAAATCCATGATGCAAACAAAAGCAAGTAACATTCTAATAGCTTCTAATCTAGCAACTGACACATATATTTCTTCATAGTTTATACCTTCTTCTTGATTATATCCTTTTGCTACAAGCCTAGCTTTATTTCTAGTTATTAGGCCAGCTTCATCAAGCTTGTTCCTAAAGACCCATTTGGTGCCTATAATTGGATGATCATTGGGCCTTGGAACCAATTCCCAAACTTGGTTTCTTTCAAATTGGTTTAGCTCCTCTTGCATGGCTAAGATCCAATGTTCATCGTTAAAGGCTTCATTTATGTCTTTAGGTTTAATTTGAGAAATGAAAGTCATATGATTGCATGCATTTCTAATAGGGTTTCGAGTACTTACACCTTTGGATGCATCACCTATTACTTGGTCAAGCAGATGGTATCTTGAGGTTCGTCATTCTTTGGGAAGGTAGACTTGTGAGTCCTCTTGGTATGAGGGGTCCTCTTGGCTTTCTTCTAGCTTTCTTTCTACTTTGTTATCCAAGTGTGATTTTGCTAAGGTTTCTGCAACATCATCAACAACAAAATCCTTTCTCGGTCCATTTTGGTTAGTTTCTTCAAATGCAACATGAATGGAGTCGTCGATGGTCATAGTTCTTTTATGATATATTCTAAAAGCCTTGCTATGATTAGAATAACCCAGAAATATACCTTCATTAGACTTAGCATCAAACTTTCTTAAGTTATCCTTTATATTATTTAAAACAAAACATTTACATCTAAAAATATGAAATTGTGAAACACTAGGCTTCCATCTTTTGTATAACTCTTATGAGATTTTCTTTAAAATTGGCCTTATAGAGGCCTTATTCATTACGTAACAAGTGGTACTTACCGCATCAATCTAGAAATACTTAGGAAGTGTAGCCTTATTAAGCATAGTTCTCGCCATTTCTTCTAAAGAACGATTTTTCCTTTCTTCAACTCCATTTTGTTGTGGAGTTCTAGAAGCAAAAAAATTATGCTCAATGTTGTGTTCTTCATAAAAGATTTCAAAATCATTATTTTCAAACTCACCACCATGGTCACTTCTTATGGATGTAATTGAAAAACCTTTTTCATTTTGGATAACTTTGGCAAGTTTCTTAAAAGCTAGAAATGCATCATTTTTGTGAGAAAGAAATAAGCTCCATGTGAACCTAGAAAAATCATCCATTATCACTAGTGCATAGTAATTTCCACTAAAGCTCATAGTTCTAGATGGTCCAAAAAGATCCATGTGTAAAAGTTGTAAAAGTCTAAAAGTTGAAATAATATTTTTAGCTTTAAAATAGACCTTTACTTGTTTTTCCTTTTAACATGCATCACATAATTTATCTTTTTCAAAATTGAGTTTGGGTAGACCAATTACTAGCTCTTTAGAGACCAACTTTTTTAAGTGATCCATGTGAATATGTGCAATTCTTCTATGCCATAACCATGAATCATCTTCCTTACTTAAAAAGTATTTTCACATCACTTGAAGATATATCATCAAGGCTAATCATGTAAATATTATTAACTCTATGACCAACAAACTTAACATACTTATCATTTTTTTCTTCAATTATGCAATAGTTTGAATCAAATATTACTCTATTTCCTTTATCACATAATTGACTAATACTAAGCAAGTTATGTTTCAACCCTTCAACAAGCAATACATTTTCAATAGAGGAGTGGGGATTCTTACCAACTTTGCCGACTCCAAGAATTTTTCCTTTGTTGTTGTCTCCATATGTTACGTGTCTGTGAGTCTTGGGGACAAGGAATGAGAATTTGGAGTCATCTCCGGTCATGTGCTTGGAGCATCCACTATCGAGGTACCAATTTGAGCTCTTTGCCTTCAAGCACACCTACAACACAAATTTAGTTTTTAACTTTTGGTGCCCAAATTTTCTTGGGTCCTTGAATGTCAGTTTTGGGTATAGTACCCTTAGGAACCCAAACCATTTTCATCCTACTCTTTGTGTTAATATTTTTCCTTGCATTGCATATCAATACACTATGTCCTTTCTTCCCACAATAAAAACATTTAATAAATGGGCTACTAGAGGTACTTGAATGAACAAAGAAATTTTTGAAAGATTTTTGCTGATTTTTCAGGTTATAACCTATCCCAGCCTTTTAAAAAAGAACTCTTTATTTTCCTAACAAAATATTTCAGTTATCTCTTCCAAAAGTGAATTTTGAAAAAGGTGTTTTTTAAATCTTTAATTTCTTTTTCAAGTATATGACATAAAGAACAAGATGAAGATGTAGAGGCGTGTGAAGAACAAGTTGTGCATGCATTAATTAATCCTAATGTCTCATTTTTAATTTTTAATTCTTCAATTTCTTTATTTAAAAAAAGAATTTGATTTTCTAAAGAAGAAATTGTTTTTAAGGATAAAGAAATTAATTTTGTGAGTCTTAGTGATTCATCATGTAGTTCCTTAAAGGCATCTTGAAGTTTATCATAAGAAGGTAATAAATTAGAATTAGAACTTACCTCATTGTCGCTTTCTTCTTCTTCTTTTTCTTTTGCCATAAGACATAGATGGGCTTCCTCGCTATCTGAGCTATTAATTGAGTCCATATAGTTGTCATCCCATACTATGTAGGCTCTTTTCTGTTTCCTTTCCCTGAAAGGTTTCTTCTTAAATTTCTCTATCTTCTTTTAGTAAATTGGACACTCCATCTTCATGTGTCCTGATTTTCTGCACTCGTAGTAAGTTGGAGTTGAGGATGTTCCTTCCCCTTTTATATGAGTTTTCTTTAGAGGAAAAGACAGTCTTCTTTGGTTCTCTTTTTTTTTTCTGAGAAACTTACCAACTTTCTTACCATAAGGTTGAGGTTTTCTTCATTTAGTTCAAGGTTCTTTGTGCCGTCTCCGCCCTCATCATCATCATCATCAAGTGCTAAGGAGGTGGCTTTAAGAGCTAGTCCCTTTTTCTTCTTATCATTTTCTTCATTTTGGCTTAATCTGCTCAGCTCCAATTCGTGTTCATGGAGTTTTCCAAAAAATGTAGCTAGTGTCATTGTTAACAAATCCCTTGATTTTGATATGGTTGTCACCTTGGGTTGCCAGATCCTGCTCAGACATCTCAAAACTTTGTTAATCAAATCTTCATTAGAAAAATTCTTTCCTAATGATGCAAGGTGATTTATAATGTGTGTGAACCTCTTTTGCATTTCCTGAATGCTTTCTCCTTGGTTCATTCTAAATAATTCATATTCACAAGTAAGAGAATTGATTCTCGATCTCTTTACTTCGCTAGTACCCTCATGGGAGACTTGTAAAGTGTCTCAATTTCTTTAGCAATTTTGCAGTTTGAAATTCTGAAAAATTTATCAAACCCCAAAGTAGTGGTAATGATGTTTTTGGCTTTCAAATTATGTTGAACTTTTCTTTTATCCTCATCAGACTAATCACTTCTTAGCGTCTCGATTTTTACACCATCGATCACTTGTGTAGGTATAAATATGCCGTTTTCGACAACATCTCATACATCTAGATCAATAACTTCGATGAAGATTTTCATTCTTTCTTTCCAATATGCGTAACCATCCCCATTGAAAAAAGAGTGGTCGGTTTATGGAAGATCCCTCTGAAAAACCATTTGAAGAAGCCATGTTCTCTTGAAGTTGCTAAGCTCTTTAAACAAGAGTCTAGCTCTGATACCACTTGTTACCAAGTGGCTTCTGTAACACCCTAATATCGGTAACCTAGTATATCAAAATATACCTGGAAAAGCAGTATTAGTTATGCTACTTCTATCTTAAACATAATACTAATCCATATCATTTAAGTAAATAATAATGGAGAGCCTTACGGAAAACTAAAAGTTATATATATAACATTGCCACAAAAGGGCTCATTGTATACATAACTTCATACAACTGAAAACACATAAATAAATACAAGCTTTAAACTAGAAAGTATAAAAACTATCTTTGTCTTCATACTTCTTCTTCTTGCCTTTGGATGAACTTCCACCTGGATTTACATGGCAACAAACGGGGTAAGAAATCACATTTCTTAATATAAGTATACCAAAACCAGCAATTTAAACATTCACAATGAATAAACCATACTAAACTAATACTTCATGTATAAGAAACAATTACAACTCTCTCTTTATGTAACGTTTCTTCGCAAACTATACTTCTATTCTGATAATCGAAACCACGATGATATCAAACAACTGTCTATACAATCATTTGAAATCATCGGTCAGACAACCGCCCATACAGTTGTCACCGATAGCACAGAGTAACACATACACAACAATCACACAAATATATTCAAACCAAACAAAATATTTAATAATGCAATGATATATGTTTATGTTCAAGGAAAAGTGTATGTTAATGTGGTGCAATGTCATGAATACTCAGCTATTCCCCCTAGGCGCAGAGGAATTATGCCATGATAACGTGTGACCCCTTATAGCCTACTTTTAGGAACGAAGTCTGTTAGCACAACACCTCACCTCCTACACCCCTAGGCGTAGAGGAATTCTGTTGTGATAACATGTGACCCCTTATAGCCTACTGTTTAGGAACGAAGTCTGTTATCATGATACATGACCTCCTACACCCGTAGATCACCAAGTAATCTACCTTAACTAGGTGGATATCGCCACCAAAACTGAGTGGATGCCTCCACTACCCGTTCTCTAGGGATTAGCAAGTATATGTGAAGTGTGATGTGTGTGTAAATGCAGAGTTATGTCCTAACTCTAACATAACCACCACATGATCTCATACTAAGTCCACCTTGCATTACTAACTCCACCTCTTCTTTATGGGAGCATTTCATGCACTACGATATTGAACCAATGCCAACTAGACTTAGTATAATGCTATCTTTGCATTACTAACTCTCTTTCACTCTTTGAGAGCTCTTCATGCACTATGGCATTCACCCTTGCCAGCTAGGGTCTTTGGCACTTAACTTTTTCCAACTCGGCACCTCGGCCCTTAACTCTTGCCACTTAGGCACTATGACACTCTACTATTGATGAACCTTCAAAAAACCATGTTTTTATGGTTCAATTTCTAGGTTTTTCATTCTCTTTTAATTTGTTTAATTTCGTTTTGTCCTTAAGTTTTCATAATTTTAATATTTTTTTATTTTTTATTTAAATTATTTTTCTTATTTGTTATTTTCTTGTATTTTGATAGGTAAATGCAAAGGATAGAAGAATGAAGGTGATTACATGGAAGACCTACTGGAAAAAGCCCTCTGGATACTCAGCACTCAAGCGCTCAAGAGCTAGTGCTTAAGTGCTAGCTAGGCAGAACGTGAAGTTTCTTTGTTACCCCAGCGCTCAAGCACTGGGAGTTCAGCACTCAAGTGCGCAAATGAAAGAATGGTGTTAATTCTGATGGCCCAATGCTTAGGCGCTGGGGAGACAGCGCTTAGGCGTTGGCATCAAGGCAAAAAATTGGCTTCTGGTAACTTAGCGCTCAAGTGCCGGATGCGTAACTGAACATATTTCTAAAATTATAAATAGAAAGTTACGCCAATTTGTAACACACTCTGCCGCAGCTGTCAAGACAACTCAATCCTAATTTGGTATGGGCACATCAAGGCTTGAAGATTAAGGATTTTCTTCAACCTTTCCACTAATTAGCAATGGAGTTTGTCATCTTTCTTTCTTTGTTTTACTCTTTTCCTATGTGTAACTAACTTCCCCTCGTTAGGGGTACAATGGATCTTGATACTTGGATAATGTAACATCTTTTGTGGGTTTAATGCATGTTTCTATTTTATGATTTATGTGTTTATCTCTATTCTTAATGCTTTTCTGAATCTGGCGAATCTGGGAATGATCTTTTGGGTTGATGTATGATTTGGAAAATTTTGCATGAACCTTGATCTTGTGATAAATACCATAATTTCTGCAATAGCTAGGAATAAACGTTGTGGGTTATGTGGTATTTCTTTTAATTCCTTTGTTCTTAATAATGCCTTTCTATTTGGGGTTAGACTAAGGGATTAGTTAATTCCAAACAGTTTAAGAGGATTAATTTACCAAGGGATTGGTTATTGATTAATTTTGGAAATTGAGCATAAATCATTGAATTAGAACATGTTTGAACCTATTTTTGGATGTGCATTTAAAAAGTTCAAGTGAAATCTAAACCCTAACACTTTCTTATTATTGTTTTCATCTTGTGTTTGATTTCTTGAATTTGCTTTGTTTAAATCTATTTTCCTTCTTTTAATTGTTTTCTTTTTAATTTCGCTTTTGCCAACTCTTACCTTTTGAAGTAGCTTAAATAGTGTTAGTTTAATGAAATTGGTAATTGGCAAAATAATCCTCGTGGGATGATACTTTTTTCATTACTTTATTACTTGTTGCAATGCACTTGCCAATTTTTACACATCAACTATTGCCAACTCGACACCTTGACCCTTAACTCTTGCCACTTAGGCACTATGGCACTCTGCTATTGCCATTTCGCTTCTTAAATCTCTTATCACTTCTCTTGTGACATCTGTGTAACTTTAAGTTGCTTAAGAAACTAAACGCTTGATCTATGGCAATCCATGTCTAATGGATGCACAACTTTTCTTTTATCTTTCCTTGTATGCCACTAGGTTTTTCCATCAAAGAAATACCCTATCTAGTGCCTCAACACACTCTACTAGGCATAACCAAAGGGTTCCATCCACTAGGGATCTCAAAACATCCAAAAATAACATTTTGGAGCTTCAGGGTCTCACGCTGCGGCACGGCGTTGGCACGCCGCTGTGTAACACCCCAAATTTCCTAACTATTTGACAGTAATTTTGATAGTTAATAGAATTCTACTGTTTAGTGATTTCTGTGTACTATAAAATTATTTTGGATATTCTGTCAGTACATTTGATCGTTTTGTGTGATTTCCTTCATGTCAAGAAAATAATAATTTTTGAGCTAAGGAATATCTTACGTAATTTAATTATTACTATTAAGTCTTAATTATTTTACATAATCTTATTTGATTTTTGTAAGTTTTATTATTTTTATGATTTTATGGATGATTATGAAATTTTTATATTTCTCTAATTGTTTTTTGGATTGTCTGTGGGTCCAGGTAGTCTTATGTGGGCCCGGGGTAGGTCCCGAAAAGTAAAAATTTTTCTGCGAATAAAAAATTTTGTACTGTTAAGACAGAGACGGGGGATCTTACTAAACCTGAATCCATAAATAGTTTTTAAAATTTTCTTTTACTGTGTTTTGTACTGTATTTAATTATCGAGTTATAAAAATACAGTAAAAATATTATTTGAATGGTAATAGCAGATAAAAATAAATAAATATTATACTGCTTAGTCAACATTGGTGGTTTGGATATCCACCATTGATTTAATCAATGGTGGAGACTTAATCTTGATTTAATCAACAGTGGAGATTTAGTCTTACAAAGTGGCTAGGACCATTTATGACCATTAGATGTAAAGTTTGAAGGAGTAATCTTGACCCTTCATTTTGGAGATACATCTAATGGCTAGGATTTCAAGGAGAAAGATCCAATGGCCTAGATTAAGTCTTCTATCTAAAGGCTAAACCAAGAAGCTACATTAATCCTACTCATTGATCTAATCAATGATTAAGATTGCCTAAAATGATGGCTAGGAGATTAGTCACACTTTGAAGAGTGCATGAAGGGGGGGGACGGTTTTGCTGAATGCTTAAGGCCATTGCATGGTTTCAAGACCATTATTACTCCATCTTGATCATTATTGATCATCTTTGTCTCCTCCAAAAATCCAAGGCTCTTCAAAATTTTCTCTCCACTTCTTCTCCAAGCTAGGTTCGGCCAAGACACTAAAATCCATCTTCCATCACTCTTTAATTTCATACAACCTTATTTCTTGAATCTATACCTCATTCTAAGACACTTTGTAGTTTGGAGCAAGTTCTAAATCCATCATCTTCAAGGACTTTCTTCAAGAGCAAAGTTATAGGGTTTTTTATGGTGAAGTGTAAGGAAACTTCATTTCTTATCTCTTTTTCATGTTCTAAGCCATGTTTGATCCATGGTTTATCTTGTTCAAGCTTAATATGCTAATAAACTCGTGTTTTGTTTTGTATTTGAGAAGCTTTTGGTGGTGAAGGACTTGGAAAAAGAAGCAAACCAAGGAGCTTTTGAGGTTCTTCAAGAGGTAAGAAGGAGATCCATATCATCAACCAAGTATGGTGGTGAGAGATGGTTTTGTATTTGATGGATGATGAATCCATGTAAGGATTCATATTCATGGTCATGTAATTATTTGTGGTTGTTTATGTGATTTATGTGCTTAGCATGGTTTATTTGTGCTTGTATGCTTAGTATGATTTTTATTTGCTTTTATGGCATGCTTGGAATATAATATGTTGATTATATGTGATGTATGCCATAAAAATTGTTGGAAAGGAAAACAATTTTTGGTTCCAATGACCATGAGGATTTCGGCCTCAACACCTCAAAATAGGTGTTCACAAATTAATATTTTCATGAATGGTAAAATTGGATGTTTAGAGAAGCAAGGAAATGAATAAATGTTTTGATTTCAAAGACCAAGTGTTCACGGTTTTTGAAGGAATTTTTAATGGTTTTGTTTGTGTAAAAATAATAATGGTACTTAATTGATTTAGAAGGAAAAATATTTGATGGTTTTAATGGCCATGTACCATGGTTTTGAAGGCTTGTAATGCCTTGGTTTTATGAAGCAAAGTGATTTTCAAAGTGAAAATATAAATTAATTTAGTACAAGAATTTTGGAAATGGAATCAGAGTGTTTTATCACTTGAGAAATAGAAATTTCGGTTATGAAAGGAAAATAGAGGTTGTAAGGGTTTGAACCTCAAATTATTTTGGGAGAGGATTGAATTTGAGAATTTATTTTGATTTATAAAGGAAACGTTGATGATTTAAAATTTACTAACGTAAAACTCATCCTTTGGGTTTTGGAGCGCGTTAGGGAATTTTAAGTGAGAAACATTGATTTAATTCAATGAAATGGTGAATTTATGGAATAAATTGCGAAAAGGATTTTCTTGAGTAAGAAAATGTGGAAAATAATATGAGAAGTCATATTATTTTGAGGAAAGGATTTCTTAAAGGAGAAATGTGAAAAATGATGTTGGAAATGACATTGATTTATTTGAAAGCCCAAAATGATGTTTGGAATATTGAGGAATATTTTACATGGTTGTAAAATGCTGAAAAATGCTTTACATAACTTAAAAACGTAATTTTTAAGTTACGCGATTTGAAAAACGTTTAAATATTTCCATGCAATTTAAAAAATGTTGAAATATTTCTACACAATTTGGAAAGTGTTTAAATATTTTTATGCATTTGAGATATTGTTGAAAAATCGCTACGTGATTTAAAAATGGTGGAATATTTTTACGTGATTGAGAAAACATTGAAAAATCACTACGTGATTGAGAAATAATGGAATATTTTTACGTGATTGAGAATAATGAAAAATTGCTACGCGATTTGAAAATGCAACGGAAATGTTGCAGAATTGTCAAAACATAACAGAAATGTTGCACGATTATGAAAAAATGACAAAAGTGTTTTGCGACTATGAAAATGTGATAATATGATTTTGCGATTGAATATACAGTATGATTACTGTTGAACTAGTGTATGGACACTATGAGAAAATGATGAATTTTGTCTGTGATTGGCATTGGTGCATTGAATGTGCATTGGAAAGATATGCAGTGAAGCATATGATGAAATTGAAAAATATACATTGAGGCATATGATGAAATTGAACAGAATTGCATTGAGATATTCGTGCATTGAACAAAAATTAATAGCTGATAGCTATTGTGACCTTTGTGGTTGAAGAGGGAATGCGAGTTGAAAAGTAAGGTCTATGATGGATCTTGGGGGCGTCAAGGCGCAGCAATCGACTAGTGGATGTTGATAGGCAAAAGACCATGTGCCACTTAGCGATACAGTCCGTTGCAATGCATTGACGATACCCGATAATAACACGATTCTTTCAAAGACTGGAGATTGTCTGTTAGGCTAAGGCTGGGCAATTAACCAGGGCATTCTTCTCGAAATTGTGAATACCTCCATGGAGTAGGACATTGAGTCTATGTGCACATGCATAATTATTTAGCATTGGATTATGATAATTGAACTGTTGAATACTTGAAAAATGTTGAGGGAATTATCGTAAATATTGAATATTTATTTCTAATTGAGGAATATTGGATGATGATGATGATAAATAATGTTGATGGCATTATTGTAATTATTGTTATTTTATACATTATGATGATGACATAATTGTAATTATGGTATGATATACCTATATGGTGTGTTGTTTGTGTTATCTCTGTACTACTATGTTGGTATTGGCGTAGGTGATCTCACCTCTTTGTTATATTGTTTTGTTGTGCATGTGTTGTTAAAAATTATATAGTAGATGAAACAAGTTTCTTAGACTTGATCGGAGGCAAATATTCTGAGTTCGGTGACAACATCAAAGAGCAACCATCCCAGATTCAATGGTGTGCAGTTTTGAGGAGGAACAAATATATGATGCATCAAGATGGATACAAGACGGAATAAGTATGTTGAGTATTCTCGTTAGTGTTTTACCGTGCTATTAAGTAGGACCCGTCATGGAGTTTGCTACTGTTTAAAATTGAGTCTGTAAGTTTTATATTTCTTGAATAATTGTCAAATATTATGTGGTATCTATAATGTATATTAATCAGTTTAAATCTATTTTTCAGTATTACTTATAAATATTAGTAAGTTTATGTTTCCGCAAAAAGAAATTTTGAAACCCACCTTTTATAACTCAAACCTTTTATGAACTCATTTGAAGATTATAAGTTGGTAGTCGGAAATGTGATGCCCTAAGGAGGGTGTTACACGCGGCGCCCTGCTCTTGGGTGCTAGTACTGAGCTGATGTTTGGTCTCACGCCGTGACATGCCACTGCCTACACCGTGACACGCTAAACAAAATAACCGTCTCGCTGCGGCGTGCCACCCCAACATCGTGGCGTTCTTAGCAAAAACCAAATTTTGTAGAATTCTGCAGCACCGTGGTACTGTTCCATTAAGTTTTCTATTGAATTTTGGTCATTTCTATCCAATCTCTAGGTGATTCTATGTCCCTAATTAGTTCTTTAACACATAGAAAACATCAAACACTAACTTAAACCTCTTAATTTGGATTATGGATCAAAATCCTTCATACTTTAACCTAAACCCCTCTTTAGGCATTTAGGATCTAACTTGGATAGCTTTTGTTTCTAATTCAAACTCTTTGCATGAATAAGTCATAAACCTCACTTATAACTCATTCAAACAAGAAAAACACCTACAACATCTCTAGAACTCAAAATGACACATTAAACCTCATATAGGCTTAACATGGAAAATGAGGAAGAAGATGAAGTTATAGCTCAAGAACCCCTACCTCTTGTCTTGGATGATCAATCTTCAAGCTCTATGTCTTGATCTTCCCTTGGTCTTCCTTCTTTACCCCTTTTTCTTTCTTTCTTTTTTTCCTTTGGTTCTCTCTTCTCCTTTCTCTCAGTTTTTTTCTTTTGTTTCTTCTATTTTTTGGTTCCTGCTATAACACCCCTTGATAAAACAACCGCAGCGCAATCGTCATTACACCACAGTTACTAAATCCAGGCGTGTCACAGTCTCAATAACAGTAATTTCAAATTTTACAAGTTTATTTTTTTCTTATTCATGCATAAGTAGAAAATACGAGCCTCGAATGAAACATAATTAGTACCCCATCATTTTATACACAACCACTGAAATAAAAATCATTTTCCATATATATATTTTATAGTCATTTTTAATACAAATCACTGATAACATAGAATATAACAATTACAGAGTCAAATAAAATACAACAGAGCTAAAACACTAAAGGGGAAGAGTAGTAACCCTGGGGTAGGTACTACTAGCAGACAAGGCCGTAACCCCATACACATATACGGCGCTAGGAGCCCCAGTCGGCAAGTCAGGCATCAATGCCTCCACGCAGCTGCACTCGTACGTAGTCGAAGAAATCTTGTCCAGACTTCTAATCCCATCGGCAAAGGTGTGGTCCCTCTTCATCTTCCTCACGATCTTTTATCAAATATAAATATTAAACAGAAGTAGAGAAATACAGGAAAGAGGTGAGACACCCATCTTTCATTACCATTCTAGCAGAAAGAAAACAACACGGCGTAAAACGCCCACAAAGCAACACAGTTCATACATTTATTAACAGCAGTAGCCGAATTTATAACAAAAGCAATTCAGTCGTAAGCAATGATAGGAATAAATGATAACAGTAATATTTATTGTAAAAGCAGAACAGTAGCAGGCAATAGCAGGATTTAACAATATTAAACCAATCACAATAAGATTTCCAGAAATCAGCACAATGGTCAGATAATCATTTATAGAAGTAGAACAGATACTTTAATAGATGTTCATGCTCAACAACTTATGAGACTGACAATGAACGATGAACAATGCATTATAGTACCAAATCCTACTCCATGAAGCTAAACATTAACCTTTCGGAGTGAATGATCAAGGAGTAATGCCAGTATATCGTTAACCTTAAAAATAGTGTGCTTTATCTCATAAAATGTTTGCTCAATGGCTTATACATGGCACCTCAACAGTTGATTGCAATATAGGACAACGTCTCAGTCCGGATCATCGGTGTGTTTGCATCGGTCTACCCCACGGCATAGAGGAGCTCTTAATTGTCCATGATGAGGCACCCGTACCCCGACGCCCCCAAGGCCAACAACATATGGCACCTACGCTTAGTCTATTCGCACTTGCACATAGGTGTTATTCAACTCTTAGGTATACATATGCATGACAACACAATGTCAAGTCATGTATGTTTATCAATGATTCATTCATCATGTACAATACATATGCATGACGATGCAATGTCCAGTCATGTATGTTTATCAATGATGTGTTCATCATATACAATACCACAATGGTATATAGTCATTATCAAATTACATATGCATGATGACTCAATGTCCAATCATGTATGCTTATCAATGATGCATTCATCATATACAATGCCACAATGGCATATATTCGTTCCCAATATCAATAAATCATTTCTCATCGAGAATTAAATCAACAGATATATATATATATATATATATATATATATATATATATATATATATATATATATATATATTCACATATACCAATATATTTTATGGCTTATCATAACCGCCATTTCCCACTAAGGGTTTAACATTTCCAAGAATCTAAGTCTTGATCATTATACAAATCTTTAGGTTAACTAACCCTTAAAATATATATATATATATATATATATATATATATATATACCCCTTCACAGGATTCACAATACATAGAGTCAAATCTCAATACCAATATATTTTATGGCTTATCATAACCCCATTTCCCACTAAGGGTTTAACATTTCCAAGAATCTAAGTCTTGATCAATTATACAAATCTTTAGGTTAACTAACCCTTAAAAACCTTAGCCTCACAAGCCTTCAAGGTTCTAAATGTCTTCCCATATTAAGCATGAGTCTCTTGATACCAATTACTTAGTTTTGGTTCCACATGGGTTTAATTCAATTCATCATCATCATTAAGTATTCATGGTTTATCAATTGCCACAATGTCCCTATTAGGGATACTTATTTTCAAGGTCTTAAATCTTTGGTCACTTATGAAAAGGTTAGGGTAAATAATTCTTTGAAACCATGATCTTCTCAAATATTATTACTGAATTTGATTCTTGCATTTTATTAAAGATTGTGCATACCTCTAATTCCGCAATCTCCAAGGATGCACTAAGGCATCACTTGAGCTCAATCTTTCTCTCTAAAACCGTGGTCCCTCAAAGTTCTCAAAATCTGAATTCCTCTCCATTTTATGTAATACTTTCTTGTCAATAAATCACTATAATTTTAGTCCACCAAAGTCAATTCCATCCCTCATGATTCCAAGCCAAAACCATGGCCTTCTTTAGTCTTTAAAGTTTCATTCTTTCACTCTATTATGTATTGGTTACTTGATACCTAATCACTTAAATTTTCATTTCTCACAAGATCAATCCAATTGCCTAAAGTCCATGCCAAAACCGTGGCTTTATATGTTATCTAAGTTCCACTTTTTATTTCTCATTTGTGTATTGATTCTTTAAGATCAATTTACTTAAATTTAATATATCAAGGTCATTCCATTTGCCTTATTGTTCAAGCCAAAACCGTGGCCATCATTGAGTCTTCAAAGTCTAATGTTCCTTTTTCATTTTAAGTATCAACTTCTTAATATTAGTTTACTCAAATTGAGTTCATTAAGATCAATCCAATTCCCTACATTACTAGGTCAAAACCATGGCTTCAATTTAGGTTAATAATCCCTTGATAATTTTCCATCTCAAGATTCCAATATTAACACTCAATCTTTAATTCCATAGCTTCAATTTATCATGTACAAGAACCAATTTTCAAGCCAAAAATGCTCCCAAAACCGTGGCTTCCCTCTTGGGTATTAAACTCTCAAAATCTTCCATTCATTAGTTTCAATATTATCATTCAATCTTTAATTACATAAGTCTCATTTTATTTGTGTACAAAACCGATTTACACTACTAATTTCTAGTCAAAACCGTGGCACCATGTTGGAGTAGGAAACTCCAAATTTTCCATTTAACAACCCCAACATGATCAAGCATATTTAATACATCAAACATATCCAAGAGCACAAATCAAGCATTAATCAAATTCAAGAACACTAAATCATACAAATTCATAAATCAAGTAGTATACAAAGATGGATTTCTCCATCAACATACATACAAAGTTCCCTCACCACCATAAATGGTTGAAGTGAGTAGTCTCCCTCTTACTTAGAGGAAGAACACAAAAACAATCTCCTATTGCTTCTTGGTGAATTTCGGTTTTGAGCCTCCAAGAACCCTAATTTTTCAAGCATCAAGAATCAACATTAGACATGGAAAAAGAATGGATCCATGGTCACCAAAGAAACCATGGAGCACGAAAATAAAGAGAAATGAGAAGAAAGATTGAAGCTTGATCTTAAAGCTTGAAACTTCACCTTGGAAGACAATTAGAAAAAAAGGTTGGATTTTGAGCAAACTTCCTAAATGAAACTTGTAGAGAAGATGAGGGTGAGTGTAGAAAAGTGTTTAGTGAAGAGAAAAATCAAAGCGGTTGGTCACCCATGGTGGATGGATTTTCGAATTGGAGAAGGAAAGGGAAGAAAGGTTGGATTTTTGAAGAAATTTTCTAAAGAGAAAGTGTAGAGGGGGTTGAGAGAAGTCTAGAAATGGTGTTTATGAAGAGAAAAGTGAAAATAAAACTCTCCAATGGTGGCTGGAATTTTCAGATTCAAGAGGAGGAAGAAGAGAAGAGGTGGAGGGAAAATAGAGGTAGAAATGGAAAATGAAGAAACTTTCTAAACAAAGAAGGTAGAAGAAGTGAAGGTAAGTGTAGAAATGAGTTTAGAGAGAAGAAAAATGAAGAGAAATGGTGGAGGAAGGGGCTGAAATTTCGTGGCTATGGTGGAGGTAGAGAGAAGGAGGAGAAAAAGATGAAGAAGATGAAGTGAAGAGAGAGAAGTGAATGGCAAAATGAATTAGGGTTTGATGTGTTAAAGTGAGTAGGAGAATTTAGTCTCCAACACCCCCAAAATGGGCTGCCAACCGTAGCCATCAAGAGAGAGTGGGAGGGAGTGTTTTGTCTTTTCCATGAAATTAGAGTGGGTAAATTGGTCATTTGGCCAAAGCTTCTAGAAGAAGCTTTATAAATGAGATTCAAAATTTGAATTAAAGTGAGATTGATTTGACATAAAGTATATTGCATTGGGATAAGGTGATAAGATCTCTAATGCATGCTATTGTCCAATGGATAATAGTTACAGTCGACAGAAGTCAGTATTAATTCATCTGACAGATGAAATTCACACAGCGTTTTGTTATTTTGTCTGTTAAATTTCTCGAAAAATGTGAAATCTTGTAAATTGTGTCCGGCCTCGGGTTTAGTAAGATCCCTCGTCGATGTTTCCATAATTCAAGATCCTCGGAGAAAATATCTCATTTCCCTAGTTCTGCGCAGTGTGCACGTAAAACGAGAAATATATTAAAATATTTGACATTTTCAGAAAAATTCCAGAAAATTCCCAAAAATCACAAATATTATAAAATGAATATTTGTCATAAAATTTTCTAACTTTAGAAGTGTTACATTCGTTTTCCCTACTCTACCCAATGTGCACGCAAAACGAAAAATACTATTAAAATATTTCGCGTTCTTAGAAAAATCCAAGAAAATTCTAAAAAATTCCAAATATTGTTAAATGATTATTTATCCTAAAATTATAAATTTTCAGGATGTTACACCTGCCGTGAGTAGCACTTTGCTACTTATAGCAAATTTCCCATACTTTGCTACATCCAATCCTTGCAACACAATCTGAGATTTTTCACTAATAATAGAAGCTTAAGCAGGTGCTTGTAACCTTTACAAATAAGAGCACTTTTCACACACAGGGAAACTCTACCCTTGTGCTAAAGCCTCACTTTTTAGGGATACCTCACCCTTACACAAATCTTTGAGGGATGCCTCACCCTCGTTACAAAGAAGCAGAAAATAAATGAAGAGAAATTCTCATAAAGAACAATTAATACAACTTGAAGCACTAAGAAGCTCTCTTATGAAACGCCCCTTTTTCTCCCTTAGTCATAATGGGTAAGAAGAAGGAACGTCACACCATAGTGAAACGACGCATAAATGATTACGTAAAGTTTGAACATTTTTTTTCTTTTAACATAAATTCGGTTAAAACTACCATTAATGCACTTATACACCTGTTGTAAATATATCACGTGATTGAGTTAAAATTAAAAGTTCCTCCTTCATATAAAACTTCTTATCAAAAACGTCAAAGAGAAATCAACATGTAATGAAACATACAACCATATACAATATAGATAGTTACATACTTTGTACCAGAATTACAAGCCTGTTTAAATTACATTTCCAAAAACTATACAAAAAAAAGCAAAATGTGTACCTACCCTAAGAGATACAAATATATCTACCCACTAATCCAGTAGTACGTCAGGCTCCCTCAAAATAAACGGATAGCCATCAGTAGCCATCAATTTACAACCAAACCTAAGACTGCCTGGAATGAGAAGCAACCGTAGATGGATCCTCCTCAGGGTCCTCGTCGTCCGACGAGACATCCATCGGGACGACAGAACAGCGGGCAGGAGCCTGGGTAGTTGACAAGTGTCGAACTCAGTCAAAATTATAACCGAAGTTATTAACTAAGTTTGCAGTATAGTGAACAACACCGGATCGTCTCCTCAAGTATCGTAAATGCAATTTTATCAAATTAAGTTAAGTTAGAAAGGGGGGTTTTGATTGTTCAAGGATTACAATGACAAGATCTGAAGAAAAATAACAATTAAAAGAACAAATAATTCGAAAATCTATCCGAGATTGGGTGGATTCAATCATAGACCTTTCAACAAACATTTGAAGCACATTTGAATGGTTAACTTGGATCTAACCGAGATCTCAAAGATCGATCCGAATTCATGCTAGACAATCGTCCGAATTCAATTGACAAGTAATAAACATAAATCTGCAATCGCACCATTCATGTAGATATATGTCAATTTAAGCACCGAATTCAATTAACCTAGGCACCAATCAAGTAACCTAACCTCTTCAATTACGTGATTAATTTAGATCAATCAGTTCTAAGTTTCATCACAAATCTTCAATCTTCATTTACGTGATTAATTCAGATCAATCGGTTCTAAGTTTAATCACAATACTTAATCTTAAAATAAACATAAACAGAAATCACCATTCATGCATTCAAGATCAAGAAAACAGAAGAAGAAGAAGAAAAGAATCCAAATATAAATCAAATACATTACATAAACCAAGGTCTCAAGAATCCAAACCACAATCTCTTCAAGAGTCCCAAATTGACTAGAAGTGACTTAGCTCTCCATTACAATGAAGGAAAAATATACAAGAACTATGAAAAGCTATCTCTAACACCAAGTGTCTTCCTAGAGCTCTCCATATCCAGCCTTTTATAGAGGATTAGGAGTAGTAGGTGGATGAGTAGGTGAGATTAGTAGGTGGAATTAGTAGGTGGAATTAGTAGGTGGAATTAGTAGGTGGAATTAGTAGGTGAGATTAGTAGGTGAGTTTCCTTGTCTCCAAAATTATTTATTGTTGAACTCATTGATTTCGTCATTTCCAAGCCAAGTGGTCTTCATGAAAGTTCTAGGAAATTGTCTAAGCTTTCCAATGGCTGTGGAAGCACCCAAAAAATCGTCCTACAGCCCAAGATATGACTCAATTACTACAGACTGTTCAGGACCAGTTTCAGCACCTCTGTTTTGACTTTCAGACCCAATATCACCATCAAGGAGCCCGAATCAAGTTTTGTGTTTGTCATGAAAGTTGTACATATGGATCTTAACTTTCAGATTATAAATTTTCAGCCCATTTTATAAACCCAAACTCGAATTATGTTCTGGTTACTACACACTGTTCGGGTTCCAGTCACAAAACCCGTATTCTGATTTTCATGCCCAATTAGCTCCACTAGATGTCTGAAATTGTCTTTGAGCTCTTCATCAAAGTTGTAGAGCTCTCTCTTATCTTTCCTACAAGGTAAAATTCATAATTATCAGACATTTAGAACTCAAGATATGACCAAAATACAGAAACAGTGTAAGACCCAAATAATGCTGAAAAAATCAATTAAGTTCGATTCGAGTTCAAACTTACAAAACATAATCAAATTCAATCAATTAAGTACATGAAGAGTGTAAATGACTAATAATGAGGGTTTATTAATGTATAAAATATATGATTATCAAATTCCCCCACACTTAGCTTTTTGCACTCCTGGGCAAAACATATAAAACTAAGGTTAGAAGACAAAGACAAACGACACAAACTTAAGAGCTAAAAACTTTAAAGGACTCAATGAAGCAAGAAGAGCAACAAGAAATTCAAGGGATCAAAGCATAAATGAGGTAACATTTCTTTACATCACAAACCAGTAAGCAAGGAAACTTCCGTTGAAAAGAATGAATTAAGAATGATAGATCCTCACAAGATTCCCTCTTAATCTCTCAAGTGTTTAAAATGTTGCTATTTCACTCAATTCAACCCATGAAAATTGCACTACCATAAGCTTGCTTATATTCTACTTTTCCACTACTCAAAACACATGCACACACAAATCATGAGGACTTTATTTAAGGTTGTAGTGAGGTCAAGGAAACAGAAGAGGATAAAATGGATATGAGAGGATAAATACCAAAGAGAATAAAAGCAAATGAGAGCTGAGTTCAAATAACAAGCATAAAAGTTCATCCCAAT
Source organism: Ormosia emarginata (assembly GCA_029884605.1). NCBI lineage: Eukaryota > Viridiplantae > Streptophyta > Magnoliopsida > Fabales > Fabaceae > Ormosia > Ormosia emarginata. The sequence continues at coordinate 87,472 of JAQQTP010000049.1, read as the reverse complement.
TCTAATGTATATCCCTTTACATATTCATTTCCCAATCCTTTTCTTTTTTTCTATTTTTTTTATTATTTTTTTAATATTATTTTTTTTTATTTTTTATTTTTGCACTCTTTCCTTTTTCAACAACTATTTTGTACACACACCCCCACACTTGTTCAAAAACTCATCCATTAACCAAGCTAATGTTCTTTTATTCCCTAAGGTAAAGTAGGAACACGATTTTTCATTTAAGGCACATAATGAGATAGAAACAAGGAATGGTCAAATAAGCTCAAAGGGGTTAAGCTCAAAGGGGTTAAGCAAAGGAAAATATACAAGGTTGGCAAGAATCAGAGAGTTTTCAAGAAGTCAAAAGAGTGCTTGATATCATATTGAAAACAAGGTTGGCTATTTGGTTAAACTAGCTAATTAAGAAAGAGGGTCTCAATCATGTTCATGCATGCAAGTGAAATGTAGCCTCAAAAAGAATCAAAGCAAGTTCTAGAGTGGTCATTAACATGAGCGAAAATCACACAAGAAAGAAGAGAATGGCATAAATGTTGAATCCATCCATTAGGCTCAAAATCTCACAAGGTATGCATCCATCAAATTCAATTCATCAATTCAATCATCCATCACCAAGCATATCAGTTCAAGAAGGGAGAAAAGTTATTCAATCATGCAATGAACCCCCTTTTTTTTTTAACAAAAAAGAAACATGCTAAAATCTCTCCCCCGCACTTAATATAAACATTGTCCTCAATGTGAAAGTGATAAATAAAATGGAAAGAAAAGAGCAACACAACCTGATGAGGGGCGAGATAATGGCAAGCAGAAAAGATGCGTAAGAATCAAAGCTGCAACAGAACCTGAAAACTCACAAAACAAATGAGTAAAATGTAAAACCAAAATAACATGACTGGAATAATATAAAATTAAAGAGGAAATGCAGGTCTTTTAGAGTCGATTCCCAAGATCAGTAACACTTCGTTCATCTCTCAAGAGATTCCACAATTAAGAAGTTCATGATGTACCAGGCCACAAGAATGCATCTCAAGAGTCAATAAGGTATAACTTATTGACTCCTTACTCACCATTTAAAGTGAAGTATGTTTTTATCTTCTCAGATTGCGAAAACCATCCCCAAAGATCTTGAAAACAAATCTAGTTGGGTTGCCTCCCAATAAGCGCTTGTTTAACGTCATTAGCTCAACGTTGGGACACTTCTTAGTGATCTTTATAATGTGGATGGTAAAAGCCCATCACTTTCACTTCCACATTTTTCGGCTTGAGATGGTGTCCATTGGTCTTATTAAGTGAGGTTGGTGAAAAGACTCCACCAGGATCCCATTGGTTGAAACGTGATGACCAAGTTATGGTTGACACAACATGATAGCTTTCACTAGGGTCCCATTGGTTGAAGTGTAATGACCAAGTTAAGCTTGAAGCATGAGGGCTCCTATTGGGGTCCCATTGGTCTTTCTTAATTTCCTTGACTTCACCAATGACATGTAACACGTGTAATTTGGCAATTCTGCTTTCATTGATTATATTGGACCATGACCCAAAAACAAAATCCACTTCAGTAGTTACTGTCATATGCTGCCTTTCCTCCTTCTTTGAAAATTCCTCAATGGCCTTCAACTCCACCTCCCTATGTGTTGTAGATTCTGCAACTACATTGCTGATAGACCCTTCAATATCATTAGATGCTGCATAAACATAATCATCAATTTTCAAATATGCAGAAATCTCAGCACACGTAACACATTCTATATCACCGTCACAATCAGTACATGAGTTGCAATTGATAGAATCATTAAAACCAATAAAATCAGGAAATTCAGCACACAACTCATCATGAGTTTCCTCAACTAAATCTGCAGGTAAATCAATATGACAATTAGAATGCAGGGAGTTAGGAATTGTTTGGGAAGAGAGTTGGTCTGACTCTTGACTTCTCAATTCATTAACAGTGATTGTCAACTGCTCAATTTGGGTTGTTAAATCCTGAATAGTGGCAGTGAAATTCTGTTGGAACTCAATTTGGGTTTTCATCAAGTCCTCTAATGAAGGCTCAAGTTTTGTGGTTGTTGGACTTGTTATCTGTTGAAATAGCTGCTCATATTGCAATGATTGCTGCTGTTGTGATGCCGGTTTGCTATATCCCAGATCCGGATAGTCTCTCCAGCCAGGGTTGTATGTGTTGAAGAAAGGATCATAACTTTGTTGCTGCTGCTGGAACTGTGGTTCATCAAGAAAATAACCAGCTGCTACAACAAATTGATCTGGAAAAACAGAACTACCATACTGAAGTGTAGGGCATGCATATGTGGGGTGAGATGAACAAAAACAAATGTTACACACAAGTGTAGCTTCCTGCACAGGTGATTGTTGTCTCACTACTATATGTCTTACCAAAGAAGTCAACTCCTCAAGTTTTGACTCCATTATGCATGGTCCATTGTATCCTTAAAATGCAACAGAATGCAACAAAATGACAATGAAAGAAAAAGAAAAAGAAAGAGTTAGTATGATAATTTAAAAAGATTATATCACACTTACGGTTCCCCAGAATCGGCGCAAAATTTTGACGAGCCTTAACTCGATCAAAATTATAACCGAAGTTATTAACTAAGTTTGTAGTATAGTGAACAACACCGGATCGTCTCCTCAAGTATCGTAAATGCAATTTTATCAAATTAAGTTAAGTTAGAAAGGGGTTTTGATTGTTCAAGGATTACAATGACAAGATCTCAAGAAAAATAACAATTAAAAGAACAATCAATTCAAAATCTATCCGAGATTGGGTGGATTCAATCATAGACCTTTCAACAAACATTTGAAGCACATTTGAATGGTTAACTTGGATCTAACCGAGATCTCAAAGATCGATCCGTAATTCATGCTAGACAATCGTCCAGAATTCAATTGACAAGTAATAAACATAAATCTGCAATCGCACCATTCATGTAGATATATGTCAATTTAAGCACCGAATTCAATTAACCTAGGCACCAATCAATAACCTAACCTCTTCAATTACGTGATTAATTTAGATCAATCAGTTCTAAGTTTCATCACAAATCTTCAATCTTCATTTACGTGATTAATTCAGATCAATCAGTTCTAAGTTTAATCACAATAATTAATCTTAAAATAAACATAAACAGAATCACCATTCATGCATTCAAGATCAAGAAAACAGAAGAAGAAGAAGAAGAAGAAGAATCCAAATATAAATCAAATACATTACATAAACCAAGGTCTCAAGAATCCAAACCACAATCTCTTCAAGAGTCCCAAATTGACTAGAAGTGACTTAGCTCTCCATTACAATGAAAGAAAAATATACAAGAACTATGAAAAGCTATCTCTAACACCAAGTGTCTTCCTAGAGCTCTCCATATCCAGCCTTTATAGAGGATTAGGAGTAGTAGGTGGATGAGTAGGTGAGATTAGTAGGTGGAATTAGTAGGTGGAATTAGTAGGTGGAATTAGTAGGTGAGATTAGTAGGTGAGATTAGTAGGTGAGTTTCCTTGTCTCCGAAATTATTTATTGCTGAACTCATTGATTTCGTCATTTCCAAGCCAAGTGGTCTTCATGAAAGTTCTAGGAAATTGTCTAAGCTTTCCAATGGCTATGGAAGCACCCAAAAAATCGTCCTACAACCCAAGATATGACTCAATTACTACAGACTGTTCAGGACCAGTTTCAGCACCTCTGTTTTGACTTTCAGACCCAATATCACCATCAAGGAGCCCGAATCAAGTTTTGTGTTTGTCATGAAAGTTGTACATATGGGTCTTAACTTTCAGATTACAAATTTTCAGCCCATTTTATAAACCCAAACTCGAATTATGTTCTGGTTACTACACACTGTTCGGGTTCCAGTCACAAAACCCGTATTCTGATTTCCATGCCCAATTAGCTCCACTAGATGTCTGAAATTGTCTTTGAGCTCTTCATCAAAGTTGTAGAGCTCTCTCTTATCTTTCCTACAAGGTAAAATTCATAATTATCAGACATTTAAAACTCAAGATATGGCCAAAATACAGAAACAATGTAAGACCCAAATAATGCTGAAAAAATCAATTAAGTTCGATTCGAGTTCAAACTTACAAAACATAATCAAATTCAATCAATTAAGTACATGAAGAGTGTAAATGACTAATAATGAGGGTTTATTAATGTATAAAATATATGATTATCAGCAGTAGACAAGAAAGAGTCGTCACGTGGGGTATAGTACATATCTGCCCACATATCTCTTACAGGCATATAAAATTCCAACCACACAAAAGCATGAAAGTCAAAAATAGAAGCAGTGTAGCGTCCCCATGCCAAAGACACCGTCAATTCGCCATGGTACACACATCGGTCAGTCTGCACGTTGATATGCCAACAATCCGGACCACCATGAAAGTTGATCCTCACGTAACCAAAAAATCCATGGGGGCGAAAAGACATTCTCAGCAACTTTGGTCTCAATCGAGATAAGGCCAGAAACCTTGAAACTCACTGGCTTCCTTGTTCTCCTCACGAGTGTCTTCTAGAGAACATAAGATTCAACCAAAATGCAAAATAAAGAAAAGTACCGAAAGAGGTGAGATTCCCAGCTTTCAGTACCAACAAGGCAACAAGAGAATAAACGGCGTCATACGCCCACATAAGACACAGTTAACACATACAGGTATAGTAACACATGAAAGTAATTAATAAGAGTGAAACAGCAAGGAACAGTAATTAACATCATCCATAGCCAACTAGCAACATTAGCATTACCAAGAATCAAATAAGTATCACAGCCATAATAGTAAACACATTATCCAATCATGAATGCTCAATGGACCATGTGACCGACAACTCACAATGCAACAAGAGTACCAAAGTTCCTACTCCATGGAGCTAGACATAAACATTTTCGGAGTGAATGATCAAGGAGTAATGCCAGTGTATCGCTAGCCTTAAAAATATAGTGTGCTCATCACATAAAAATATTTGCGCAAAATGGCTCACACATGGCACCTTAACAGTTGATCGCGACATAGGACAGCATCTCAGGCAGGATCGTCGGTGTGTTGCATTGGTCTATCCCACGTGTAACACCCCAAATTTCCTATCTCTTAAACAGTAATTTTGACAGTTAACAGAATTTTACTGTTTAGTAATTTCTGTGCACTGTAAAATTATTTTGTTTATTCCGTCAGCGTATTTGATCGTTTTGAGTGATTTACTCCGTGTCAGGAAAATAAAAATTTTCGGGCCGGGAAAAACTTTACGTAATTTAATTTTTACCGTTAGGTAATTATTTTACGTAATCTGATTTGATATTTGTGTATTTTATAATTTTTGTGATTTTATGGATGGATGATTTTGAAATTTTTCCTGTATGTGGACCCCGCAGGGGTATGTGGGCCAATTGTGGCCATATGTGGCCCAGTGGGTCCCACAAAGTGAAAAAATTTTTCTACGCATAGAAAAATTTGTCTTGTTTAGACAGAGACAGGGGGATCTTACTAAACCCGAATCCGAGACAGCTTTAGAAAATTTCTTATCTTGTATTTTATACGTATTTAATTATCGATGATGATAAAAATACAAAAAATATTATTTGTAGGATACAAGAATAAATATTATACTGCGTAGTCAACAAAGAGAGCTTGACTTGATTTATACCCTTGGATGAGAATACTTAGTTTGAATATTAACCATTGATTTAATCAAAGGTTAAGAAACAAACTTAATAAAGCGCTTGGATAATAACTATTGATTTAATCAATGGTGTGAGAATAAGCTTAGTTAGGAAGGCTTTGATATCAACCATAGATGTAATCAAAGGTGTAGAATTGGTCTTGAAAAATGACAAAGACCATTTATAACCGTTGGATTTAGATTAAATCAAGGGTGGAGATTTAATCTTAAAAAGTAACAAAGATCATTTATGACCATTGGATGAAGAATCAATCAATGGTGGAGATTTGGTCTTCTAAAGTAGCAAAGACTAATTAGGACCCTTGGATTTAAAGTTTGCAGGAGCAATCTTGACCCTTAATTTTGGAGACACATCTAAGGGCTAGAATTTAAAGGAAAAAAAATCCAATGGCCTAGATTAAGTCTTCTAAAATTAAAAATCTACCTAAATCTTAACCATTGAATTAATCAATGGCTAGAAATGCTTCAAATAATGGATAGAAAAGATGACAACATGATTTAATGCATGCAAGGAGGGGGACGGTTTTGGCTTGTTAGAAGACAAAGAAAAAAAAATTCAAATGCATTAATTTGGTGCTTTATGTCATTGTTAGAAGTCTTGATCAATGTTTCATGCATTATCACCTTTCTTTCAATTTTTCCATCACACTCCACGGCTATGCATCAATTTTGGAAGACACAAAATAATACTTGGTCATCTTCTAACCATAATTGAAGACTTTAGTCAATTATGCTACATGGTTGCCTTGTTTTCTTCCTTAGGAAATTTCTTGGAAGGGGACTAAAATTAATTCATTTCCTATCATTCTTTTCTCTCTTCACTCTACCTCAATGCATAGGAGGAAGGGGCCAAAAAGCATTTCATTCATTTGCTATCATAATTCATCTTTGTTTCCTCCAAAAAGCCTAAGACTTCATTGAACATTTTCTCTCCATCCTCCTATGAGCTAGTTTCGACCAAGCTCTCCAAGAAGCACCTTCCATCATTTTTAATTTCATCCAACCTTATTTCTTGAATCCTTACATCATTCTAAGAACATCTCTAGTTATGAGTTTTTCCAAAATCATTCATCTTGATCTTCAAATCCAAGCTTCAAGTTTCTATCAAAAATCAAAAATTCCATCTTTGTGCTTCAAGAGAAACCATTCGGTCAAGACCCCTAAAACCACTCTCCAATCTCTTTTAATTTCATCCAACCATAGATCTTGAATCTACATGATATTCTAAGCAACTTTCATGTTGGAGATTTCCTCTAAATCATTCATCTTCAAGGAGTTTCTTCAAGATCCATGTTATTGGGTTTTTGAGGTGAAGTATAAGGAAACTTCATTTCTTCTCTTCTTTTTCATGATCTAAACCATGTTTGATCCATGGTTTTCTTAATCAAGCTTGATATGTTAATTAACTTGTGTTTTGTTTTGTATTTGAGAAGCCCTTGGTGGTGAAGGACTTGGAAAAAGAAGCAAATCAAGAAGCTTTGGAGGATCTTCAAGAGGTAAGAGGGAGATCCATCTCACCAACCAAGCATGGTGGTGAGAGATGGTATTTTATTTGATGGATGTGGAATCCATGTGAGGATTCATATCCATGGTCATGTAATTAATTTGTGGGTGTTTATGAGCTTTGATTAATTTTCTATGCTTGATATGCTTTGCATGATTTTATAGCTTTGATGATATGCTTGATATGCTATACATGCTTTTATGGCTTTGATGGTATGCTTATATTATTTATGATGAAATATATATGTATATGCCATGACTTGATGGTGGAAAGGAAATTGATTTTTGGCTCCAATAGCTAAGGAAGAGCTACGGTTTTGATGCCCTTGATTAGGGTTCATGTTGAAAATTTTCAAGAACAAAAGAATTGATTTTTGAGTACTTAGAACATGGTGAATTTCGAACAAGACACATCAAAATAGGTGTTCACAAATTAATATTTTCATGAAAGATGAAAAGGGATGATTTGAAGAGTATGGAAAATAAACAAAGGATTTGTTTTTCAAGAGAACAAGAATATGATTTTTGGAGGAATTTTTATTGATTTATTTTGTGTAAAAAGATGCTAAGTGTTTTTCTAAATATGAGTTTTGAATGAAATGGACAAATGTTGATTTTAAGGATTTGCAAAGAAAGTGAAAAAGGATTTGCAAAGAAAGTGAAAAAGGATTTCTAAAGAAAGTAAAAACGAATTTGAACAAATGGGTTTGGTTTTTATGACCATAAGACTTACGGTTTTGAAAACAAAATTTTAATGGTTTTGTTTGTGTAAAATCCTATCAACTTAGAAAGAAAGAATGTTTTCATGATTTCAATAGTCATGCCCACATTTTTGAAGGTTTGTAATGTTTTGATTTTATGAACAAGTTTCCAAAATGAAACAAAAGAGAATTTCAAAGTAATTTGATACAACAAATTTGGAAAGGGAATCAAAGCATTTTAATGCTTGAGGGAATTTTTGAGAAAAATGGAGAATATGATTTTCCTAATGTGTAAATCATACTTTGGGTTTTGAAGAGTGATTTTTTTAAAGTTAAAAACATTGATTTAATTCAATGGAAAAGTGATTTTATGAATTATATTTTGGGAAAAGGATTTTTTTTTAGAAAAGAAATGTGGAAAAAGATTTTCCTAAGTAAGAAAACATGAAAAATGAAATATGAAGTTATATTATTTTGAGAAAAGTTGAAAATGAATTTTTGAAGGTTAAGAAATATTTTCTGTAATGAAATTATGATGAAAAATGTTTTAAGTATCTTAAAAAACGTGATTTTTAAGCTACGCAATTTTGAACAATGTGTTAAAAATGATATTGATTTATTTAAGTCCAAAATAGTGTTTTGGAATATTGAGGAATATTTTACGTGATTGTAAAATGTTGAAAAATATTTTACGTATCTTAAAAATGATTTGAAATACAGTAAAATATTTCTACGCGATTTGAAAAATGTTTAAATATTTTTACACGATTTGGAAAGCGTTTAAATATTTTACGCGACTGAAATATTGTTGAAAAAAAATCACTACGTGATTTGAATAATGACAGAATATTTTTACGTGATTGTGAAAATGACAGAAAATTGTTATGAGATTTGGAAAGTATGTTAAATATTTTGAGAATGATAGAAAATGATTTACGTGACGTAAAAGAATGATTTTTAAGTTACGCGATTTTGAAACAGTGGAAAAATACTATGCGATTTGAGAAACGTATGTTTTTACGCGATTGAGAAAAACGTTAAAAATTAGTACGTGGTTTAAAAGTGCAACAGAAGAGTTGCAACATTTTGAAAACATAACAGAAATGTTACGAAATTTTGTAAACATAACAGTAGTGTTATGGTATTGTAAAAACGTAATAAAAATGTTTTGGAATTTTAAAAACGTAACAAAAGTGTTACGGTATTGTGAAAATATAAAAGAAATGTTATGGTATTGTGAAAACATAACAGAAACATTTTTGGATTGAGAAAACGTAACAGAAATGTTACGCGATTGTGAAAATACGGTAAAAGTGTTTTACAACTATGAAAACGTGATAACATGATTTTCGCTGTTGAAAGTACAGTGTGATTACTGTTGAACCAGTGTCCATACACTGTTTGTGAGAAAATGACATATTTGTCTGTGATTGGATTTGGTGCATTATACATGCATTGGAATGGTCCGATGAGGATTGGATATGGCTGATTGCCTAGGAGAAATACACCTCTTGAGTGGGTGCGATATGCGTAGTGTAAGTCACTTGTTGACCTTGGGGGCATCGGGGTGCGGGTTGCCTACATGGGTGGTTGGTCGCGCTTCTTCCCGTAGGTTAGACTGATGCAACACACCGATGATCCTGACCGAGACACTATTCTTAATCAAGATCTGATAAAGACTGTCGTGTATGTGCTAGATGTGCAAAAAATTAAATTGAAAATTAAAGCACGTGGTCTGAGGCACGTGGTACCGGCAGGTCTTTTCGATCATTTTCTCCGACCTGAGTTTTAGCTCCATGGAGTAGGAAATCGAGTCTTGTGTACATGCATAACCTGAACATTTATATCTGTATGATATATTAATTGAGGAATATTGGCTATGACAATTGTTTTGAATACTTGGATGATGATGATGATAATTAGGACATTATCGTAATTGTTGTTTATGATAATTAAATTAATAAATAATTTGATGATGATAGTTGATTAATATTGAATATATTATTGGAAGTTTGATATGATATCCCTGTATGATATTGCTGCTTGTGTTATCTCTATGCTGCCATGTTGGTATTAGCGTAGGTGATCTCACCTCTTTGTTATGTTGTCTTACTGTGTCTGTATTGTTAAAATTAAACAGTAGAAAGAATGAGTTGTCTTAGACATAACGGGCGATGGACACTCAGAGATTGATGAAAACATTGAAGAGTGGCTGTCTCAAGTTCGAAGGTGTTCTGAGTAGACAAGGAGTAGAGTTCTGATGCAACAAGCTGGACACAAGATAAGGAATGAGTATGTTAAGTTTTATCGTTAGTGTTATACCGTGCTATTTAGTAGGACTCGTCAGGGGGTTTGCTACTGTTAAAAAAAAGTCTGTTAATTTTATATTTCTCTTTAAATTGTGAAATATTAATTGGTGTCAATATTGTATATTAATCAGTTTAAATATATTTTCAGTAATACTTATGAATTTCAATAAGTTTATGCTTCAGTAAAGAAAGAGATTTTAAAACCCATCTTTTTATAACTCAAACCTTGTGTGAACTTCTTTTCAGATTATGAGTCGGGAGTCAGAAATATGATACCCTAGGGAGGGTGTTACACCACGGCCCCAGTGGAGCTACCATTGTCTATTGTGAGACACCTACACCCCGACGCCCTCAGGGTCAACAACATATGACACCTACGCTTAGTCTATTCGCACCCGCACATAGGTGTTATTCAAACTCCTAGGCAACATAGCCTTCTCAACAATGTCCCACGGACAATACACATGCATGATGACACAATGTCCAATCATGTATGTTCATCAATGATGCATTCAACATAAGCCTTTCCTTAATGGCACATAAGCATTATTCCATGTCCAACATGACATATCAACAATACATTTATCAAAACATTGCCTCAATGGCACATCATCATTCTTATCTCATTGAGCACTACATCAATAATTCTCAGCATCAACAAGTATTCCTCATTACACACATACCACAATTTCCATGTCATGGATCAAGGATTCCCTATTCAAAATCATTTCTTCCCTATTGGGGTGAATGCACCTTCCTATCACAAATTAGTAAAGTAAAATCCTTGAATCCAGGGTTTTTAGGTTATGTTTGAGTTACAAAGGACAAAGAACCCCAATCTCAACCATTTCCAGCTCAGAAATCTCATTTTTGGTCTTGGTAATCGATTACAGCACCCTTGTAATCGATTACCGAGAAACAAACCTCATGTCGATTACAATCTCGTTGTAATCGATTACGTGATTCCCAGAACCACGTTACGTAACTTCAAGGCCCAGGTAATCGATTACACAACCGTGGTAATCGATTACCAATCGGACAGAACCTCCGTAATCGATTAACCACAAGTTGTAATCGATTACGTGATTCCCAGCAGCCCTATTTCGTGACATCAGAGGCTTGGTAATCGATTACACTCCTCTTGTAATCAATTACAAGCTAAACAGAATCTTTGTAATCGATTACACACCAGACGTAATCGATTACTAGATTTCCAGAATCACGATTTTGTATTTTTAAGAGCTTGGTAATCGATTACAAGCCCCGTGTAATCGATTACCACGCGTAAACTTGCAGAAAACAGAGTTCTTCAGGTCCTCTAACTCAAACCAAACCATTCCTCATCATATTTAATCAACAAGATACTCAAATACACCTTCAAATCATGCAAGAGACATCAATAAATCATACAAACCCAACAAAATACATTATCATCAAGAACAACATAAAAATGAGAGAGCTTTATACATGGATTCAAAAATCAATAACAATACACATACAAGACATTTCTTTACTACCAAGGTTGGTTGAAGAGGATCATCTCCCTCTTACCTATTTAGAAAACAACACAATGTGCCACTCCTTCTTGTCCTAGATTTTCGTTTTCCCCCCTTCAAGAAAACTCCAATGTGAGTGGTCACCACAATATTCACTCAAACCATGAAAAATAGGTTCTTGGTCACCAAGGTGGCCAAGAGAAAATGAAAATAACAAGGAAATGGAAGAAAGTTGAAGACTTTACCTTAAAGCTCCAAGCTTTAGCTTTAATGGTGGAAGAGAAATGGAAGAAGAAGAAGAAGAGGAACCAAGGGATAACCAACAAGGAGAATAGTCTTGGAATGGTGCAAGGAACAAGAAAATGTGATTTGTTTGGCAAATAAGGAAGTTGGTTTCCAATGTGAGGGTGTGTGTGTGTATACGGCGGCAAGGAAGAAGAAGAGAGAAAAAGAGAAATGGGTATTTGAGTTTAGAGAGATGAGAGTGAAATATTAAGACAATGGAGGGAAAATATTTGGGCTTCCCCCCTTGTAGCTTCTGCCGTAGTAGAGTGGAAAAATGGAGAGAGAAAAATGTGTTGCAAGGGAAATTGCTAGGAAGCTTCCCATAACAAGCTTGGATTAAATTTAATCTTTCTTTTGAAATTAAAACTAATAGATGTGATACAAAAATTAGATTTTGAATAATGTGATAATATTTTTAATACATGTTATTATTTATTGGATAATAGTTATAGTTGGTAGAAGTCAGCATTACAAATCTGATAGATAAATTCCTCATAGTGTTTTATTATCTCATCTGTTAAGATTTCTCAAAAAATGTGAAACCTTGTAAACTGTGTCTGGCCTCGGGTTTAATAAGATCCCCCGTCGACGTTTCCATAGTTCAAGGTTCTCGAAGAAAATGTCTCATTTCTCCGGTTCCGCTCAGTACACACGTAAAACGAGAAATATATTAAAATATTTCTCGTTCTCAGAAAATTCCAAGAAAATTCCAGAAAATCATAAATATTTTTAGAATGAATTCTGATAGTAGAAAAGTAAATTTTGGGGTGTTACAACTCTCCCCAACAAATAGGAATTTCGTCCTCGAAATTTTCCATACCTTAAAATAATTCGGGATATTGCTCCTTCATCTTGTCCTCCAGCTCCCACGTCACATCTCCAGTTGCTTCATTCCAGATTACCTTCACTAGTGCAATGTCCTTTCCTCTGAGTTGCTTCGTCCTCCTATCCTCAATCCTTACAGGAGTTGTCTCATATGTCAAGTTTTCCTTCAATTGTACAGAGTCAGGTGCTATGACATGATTAGGATTTGGGATATACTTTCTGAGTTGTGACACATGAAAGACATTATGAAGATTTGAAAGAAAAGGAGGTAAAGCTATTTGGTAAGCAACAGGACCTATCCGACGAAGAATTTGGTAGGGTCCAAGGAATTTTGGAGTGAGTTTTCTAGATTTGAGGACACGACCGACCCCAGTCATAGGTGTGACTTTCAAGAAGACATGCTCTCCTTCTTCGAACTCAAAAGGTTTCCTTCTTTTGTCCGCATAACTCTTCTGCTGGCTCTGAGCCGTTTTCATTTTCTCCTAAATCATTTTAACCTTCTCAGTTGTCTGCTGAATGAGTTCAGGTCCAACGGTAAGCCGTTCCCCATCTTGATACCTGCACTGAGGCGTCTGACACCTCTGCCCATATAAAGCCTCATAGGGCGCCATCCCTATACTTGAATGGTAACTGTTGTTGTAGGTGAATTCCACCAATGGTAAGATTTCATCCCAACCTCCAGTTTGCTTTATCGTATAAGCTCTCAACAGATCTTCCAACGACTGGATTGTTCTTTCTGATTGACCATCAGTTTGTGGATGGTAGGTAGAACTTAACCGCAACTTTGTTCCCATAGCCTCTTGAAGACTTTGCCAAAACTTCGAGGTAAACCTCAGGTCTCTATCAGAAACAATACTCGTGGGTATCCTGTGAAGTCTAACAATTTCACCAATGTAAATCCAAGTCAACTTCTCCAACGGATATCTTATGTTGATTGGCAGAAAGTGAGCCAACTTCGTAAGTCGATCCACTATTACCCATATTGAGTCATATCCTTTCCGAGTTCTTGGTAACCTGACAACAAAGTCCATGGCGATGCTATCCCATTTCCATTCAGGAATAGCCAAGGGTTGTAGTAATCCAGCTGGTCTTTGGTGCTCAATCTTCGTTTTCTGGCAAACCAAACAAGATGACATGCATCTAGCGATATCTCTTTTCATCCCATGCCACCAAAATAACTTCCTCAAGTCCTGATACATCTTGGTCATTCCAGGATGCATACTCAACTAACTCGAATGAGCATGTTCAAGTATGTACTTTCTGAGTTCTTCATCTTTAGGCACACAGACCCTTCCTTGGAATCTCAAAATCCCATCACTTCCTTCCTTCAATGTTGATACACCACCTTGCTTTATCAATTCTCCTTTTTCTTGCAGGAATTTATCGACTTTTTGTTTCTCTCGAATATCATCCATCAGGTCATTCGAGATAGTGATCCTATTCATGCAGATTTTATCCGGTGTTAACTTTACAAATGACCATATATCTCTGAATTGCTCTATCAAGTCCTTTTCTCTAATCATCATAGTAGCAACACTAATCGTCTTTCTACTCAAAGCATCGGCCACCACGTTCGCCTTTCTAGGATGATACTGAAGTTGGAAATCGTAATCTTTCAAAAATTCTAGCCATCTTCGCTTCCTCATGTTCAGCTCTTTCTGATTGTACAGGTACTTCAGACTTTTGTGATCACTGAAGACGTTGAATGTGGCTCTATACAAATAATGTCTCCATATCTTCAATGCAAACACCACTGCAGCTAACTCTAGATCGTGTGTTGGGTAGTTCTTCTCGTGCATTCGCAATTGTCTTGAGGCGTAAGCCACCACTCCTCCGTTTTGCATGAGAACGCACCCCAAACCTTGATATGAAGCGTCACAGTACACTTCAAATGGTTCACTAGGATTCGGTAAGACTAGCACTGGTGACATAGTCAGCTTCCTTTTTAACTCTTGGAAACTTCCTTCACAGGAATCTGTCCATTCAAAAGCTTGGTCTTTCTTGGTGAGTTGAGTGAGCGGTTCAGTGATTTTGGAAAATCCCTCAATAAACCTCCGGTAGTATCCGGCTAATCCAATGAAGCTTCGGATTTCTGTCACTGTAGTTGGTCTTTCCCATTGTAGTACAGCTTCTACCTTTGAAGGATCCACTGCAATTCCTTCCTTTGTGATTACATGACCTAAGAACTTCACTTCATCTAGCCAAAACTCGCACTTGGATAGTTTCGCATATAGCTTTTTCTCCTTCAAGATCTGCAGAACTATACTGAGGTGCTCAGCATGGTCCTCGCGACTTCGTGAATAGATCAGAATATCGTCGATGAAGACAACAATAAATTTGTCCAAGTCAGGACGAAAGATCCTATTCATATAGTCCATAAATATCGCAGGTGCATTTGTCACACCAAAAGGCATCACCAGGTACTCATAATGACCATAACGAGTATGAAAAGCCGTCTTGGGAATATCTCCCACTTTCACTCTGATTTGGTGATATCCCGATCGTAGATCGATCTTGGAAAACACAGCCGCTCCCTTCAATTGGTCCATCAAGTCATCTATCCTTGGCAATGGATACTTGTTCTTGATCGTAACCTTGTTTAACTGACGGTAGTCCACGCATAATCTTGAAGTCCCATCTTTCTTCTTGACCAACAATACAGGTGCTCCCCAAGATGACACACTAGGTCTCACGAATTGCTTCTCTAGGAGTTCTTCCAACTGCTTCTTAAGTTCCACGAGTTCTGCTGGTGCTATACGATAAGGCGCCATAGAAATAGGGCCAGCTCCAGGTACCAAGTCGATAGCAAACTCGACCTCACGTTCCGGCGGCAAACCAGGTACATCGTCAGGGAAAACCTCAGGAAAATCTCGAACAACAGAGATTGCATCCACATCAACTTCACTCTCAACTTTCAAAGAAGATAACAACATGTATCCTCGAGCTCCTTATTTCAGAAAAGCTTTCACTTGGTTGGCGGTCAAAAATCTAGAATCCTCATCCAAAGGGAAAACTATTATTTTTCTGGAACAGTCTAACAAAACATGGTTGGCAGATAGCCAGTCCATTCCTAATATTACGTCTAGTTGGGATAATGGCAAACAGATCAAATCGACAGAAAAGACTCGACCTTCCACTATTAAAGGACAACCTAGACACACCTTAGAAGTGACTATAGGTTTTGCAGTAGGAGTTGAAACAGTCAAATTGAAAGGTAAAGAAGACATAGGCAATCCAAGTCTTTTCACACAATCATGTGAAATGAAAGAATAAGTAGCACCAGAGTCATACAGTACAATTAAAAGATTACCTTCAATGATACCTTCTCCTTGTATCAGATCCTCGGATTTAGAGGCCTCAGCACCACTCAGGGTGTCGACTCTGCCTCCAACTTGTGGTTTAGAAGTCTTAGCAGCATTGACGAATGGTTCCGCCTTGGTCTGGTTACAGTCTCGAAAAACGTGACCAGGTTTCCCGCACTGAAAGTAAATGAATCCTTTGATTGTGCAGTCCCTTGTGAAATGCTCCTTCCCACATTTCATGCATCTCGGAGTAGTTATAGCATTCTGACCCATCCTTCCAGGGCTTTCAGTTGGGCTTCCTCCTTGAAATTTTTGTGGTTATTGGCTTCCAGAGGGTCTGGAATAAGGCTTCTTTTGATAACGACTTGCGTTACCACTATCTCCTCTTTGGGACCGAACGGGCCCAAAGTTTCTGTTTCTTGCCTCGCGTTCTTGTTCCACACTTTCCAATTGGCAGCAAGTGTCGAGTAGCTCAAAAAACTGAGTAATCTTCAAAGCTATCACGATTTTCTTCACATCATGCCTCAGGCCTTCCTCAAACTTCTGACACTTCCAAGTTTCATTGGGTTGAAGTTGAAAATAGGCTGAAAATTTGGACAAGTTCTCAAACTTGGCGGCGTATTCACTCACAGTCATGCCTCCCTGTCGCAACCTCAGAAATTCCATTTCTTTTGCGTGCCTGGCACTTTCAGGAAAATATTTGTTCAAGAACCTTTCTTTGAACACTTCCCAGGTTATCACCCTGTTTGCGGCTTGCAGTAGCCTTTGTTCTCCTGTCCACCAATGTTCAACATCTCCCATCAACATGTATGCGGCATAGGTCACCTTCCTATCATCAGCACAATTCACACCCGTAAATATTTTCTCCAACTCATGAATCCACACAATGTAGCTTTCTCCGGGTCAAACTCCCCTTTAAACTATGGAGGATTAGCGCGACGAAATCCTTCCAAGTTCTGAACATCCACTGTAGCCTCTAGTTGTTGTGCAGCCCTAGCCTGTTGTTGAGCTGTCTACTAGTTCTGCTGTAACATTGCCTCGGCCATCTTCTGTATTGCCTCTATGGCAGCAGCCATATCACCCCGACGAGCCATTGTTCCTTCTCGGATTAGACTATGCAAAACACAGAGCAAGTCAGATGTATTCATTTGAATACCAAACAGCAAAATCACAGAGAATGACACAACACAAACAAGACAGTCCAAAACCACACGACCCAAAGAAACATAACCGGGAGCTCTGATACCAAGGCAGTGAAACGCCCCTTTTTCTCCCTTAGTCATAATGGGTAAGAAGAAGGAACGTCACACCATAGTGAAATGACGCACAAATGATTACGTAAAGTTTGAACATTTTTTTTTTCTTTTAACATAAATTTGGTTAAAACTTCCATTAATGCACTTATACACCTGTTGTAAATATATCGCGTGATTGAGTTAAACTTAAAAGTTCCTCCTTCATATAAAACTTCTTATCAAAAATGTCAAAGAGAAATCAACATGTAATGAAACATACAACCATATACAATATAGATAGTTACATACTTTGTACCAGAATTACAAGCATGTTTAAATTACATTTCCAAAAGATATACAAAAAAGCAAAATGCGTACCTACCCCAAGAGGTACAAATATATCTACCCACTAATCTAGTAGTACGTCAGGCTCCCTCAAAATAAATGGATAGCCATCAGTAGCCATCAATTTACAACCAACCCTAAGACAGCCTGGAATGAGAAGGAACCGTAGATGGATCCTCCTCAGGGTCCTCGTTGTAACATCCCGAAAAGTTAATGGTTTCAGGATAAATGATCATTTTACAATATTTGGGATTTTTAGGAATTTTTTTGAATTTTTCTGAGAATGCGGAATATTCTAATATTATTCCTCGTTTTACGCGCACATTGGGCAGAATTGGCAAAACGACTGTAACGCTCCCAAAGTTGAAAAATTTTATTATGAATAATCATTTTCTAATATTTGTGATTTAGGTGAATTCTTTCATAATTTTTCGGGAACGATGAATATTTTAATATATTCTTCGTTTTACGTGTGCACTGAGTCAAACCGGGAAAATGAAATATTTTTTCCGAGAACCTTGAACTATGGAAACGTCGACGGGGGATCTTACTAAACCCGAGACTGGACACAGTTTACAAGGTTTTATGTTTTTCGAGAAATTTTAACAGATGTAATAATAAAACACTGCGAAGAATTTATCTATCAGATAAATTAATACTGACTTCGGTCAACTATAACTATTGTCTAATAAATAATAACATGTAATAAAAATCTTATCACACTGTTCGAAATTTACCTTGTATCATGTCCCTTTAGCTTTATTTTCAAAATAAAAGTTAAATTAGTTCAAAAACCTATTTGGGGAAACTTCTAGGAAGCTTCCTCCCATTTCACTTTTCTCTCTCTTCCTTCCCCACTCTACTTACACGGCAGATGGCCTTGAAAAGGGGCAATAATCACATTTCATTTATCCCTCCTTCTCTTCTTCTCTTCTACGTTTCTTTTCTTCTTCTTCTCTTCTTCTTTTCTCCTTCTTCCTCCTCCTCCACCGTCCACCCTCTCCACTCACCGTTTTTATTTCCTTGCTTCACCACTTCCATATCTAGCTTCTTCCATCATTCCAAGACCACCTTCCTTGTGGCCTTCCTTGGATCTTCTTCTTCTTCCTTCATTTTTCACCATTGAAGCTAAAGCTTGGAGCTTTTGAGGTAAAGTCTTCAACTTTCTTCTATCTTCTTCCCATTTTCGTTTTATTGGTCACCTATGTGGCCAAAGAGTCATTTTTCTATGATTGGAGTGAACACATTAGGGATTTCTCACCCTAGGGTTTTTTTGAAGGGGAAAATGAAAATCAAGAGCAAAAATAGGAAAGCATTCTTGTGATTGTCTTTATTTAGGTAAGAGGGAGATAATCCTCTTCAACCAATCTTGGTAGTAAGGAAATGTCTTGTGTGTTGTTGTTGATGAGAGAATCCATGTTGGATTTCCTTCTTTGTTATGTTGGGTTATTTCCATGATGTTGTTGTTTGATTTGTATGGATGTATGGATGTACATTGTGTGACTTGATGATCATGAACTCATATGTTGCTATTTTGTAATTATATGTCATGTATCTCATTTTTGGAATGGTTGAAAATTGATGAGGGATTTTGGATAATGAATGGGCCAGGGCTCTGCAGAAAAGAATTCAGCAGAACCTCTGTTAATGCACTAGCGCCCAGGCGCTGTGCATAGAGCACCTAGGCGCTCCGTGCCCAGGAAGTTTTCCCTGTGACACGACCCGGTGACCGCTCAGGCGCTTCGTGGTCAGCGTCTAAGCACTACACCAGCGCCCAGACGCTATAGATATGGCGCCTAGGTGCCCATAGCAGAACCAGCTAAGTAACTGCGAGATGCAGCTATGTAATTAGAGATTTGAAGGTTAAGGTTGGGATTTGAGATGGAAAGTTTTAAGGGTTTATTAACTCAACTTGAAGCCACGGTTTTAGATTGGGGCTACAAGGAATTAGAATAAACTTAGTGAACTAAAGTTTAAGTAAAAGAATATCAAGAAATCGATACATAAAATGGGAGAAATTGATGTTAGTAGTAGACCTTGGGAAGCCATGGTTTTGATCACGGATTTTAAGAAGTTTGGCTGATTTAGGGTGAAATAGGAGTTAAGTAAATTTTGAATATAGAGGAAGAACAAGAGAGTTGAGAGACTTATAATACCTACGAGTGAATTTTAAGTGAGCATAATTGACTAGGTTAAGGGACTTGATCAACCCTAAGGAATGAAGCTTGGATAAGGACTTCAAGAGAAGTTTCTATAGAAAATGAATTTATAAGGGAAGATAACTTGAGTAAGACTTTATGATAATCCCATAAGACTTATTAATGGATGAATTGACCTCATTGTGGCATATTATGGAAGACTGTGTATTGTGAAATATTTGTGAACATGTTTATGCATGGAGTCAACATGCATTAGAGGTTTGCTCAGTCAATGACTGTAAAAGGGCTGAATGTCAGCATGTATTTTATAAACTGATCAGTCGAGGACTGTTAAAAGGCTGGATGAGCCTCTGATTTTGAATTAGGTTAACGTATTGAACAATTTGCTCAGTCTATGACTGTTAAAAGGCTAGATGAGCCTATGATTATGCACTTAACCAGCATACATTGAACAAATTGCTCAGTCGGTGACTGTTAAAGGGCTGTATGGGCCTATGAATGCGAACCGAATGATGTGGTCGATGATGGACCTCTAGGGCGGCATAAGGCGCGGTGTATGCTGATTGCACGCATTACGAGCCCAACAAATCATCATTCTTTACGCAGTGAATTAATGAGAATTGAATGGTGAGGTCTGTGATAGATCTTAGAGGGGCGTAAGGCGCGGTGTATGCCGATTGCACGCATTACGAGCCTGACAAATCACTATTCTTTTTATGATAAATGAACGAGGATTGGATAGTGTGGTCTATGGTAGATCTCTGGATGCGTCAGGGTGCAGTGATCCTTTTGGTGATGATGATATCACATTGTGAAATACCTCTGGCCGGAAAGCCGATTGTAATGCACTGACGAGGAACCGACAAGCACTATTCTTTTCGTGGTCCGGCATAGGCTGTTTAAGGGGGCAGAGACTACCGGAACGTTCATGTTTTAAAATGGAAAATCTTGGTACCAAGTGCACAAATATTGTGAGTCAGCATTGTGAGTTGGCATTGTGAGTCATCATTGTGAGATGGCATTGAGAGTCAGCATTGTGAGTCCGCATGTCATGTGTAGCTCTTTTGTATGATGAATAAACTATCGTGACCCTGATGCTATGATTACCTAAAATGTTTTAAATGTTCAGTATCTGAGACCTTGTTGACTGCCTAGAATATTGTTATTATTGATCCTTATTATTGTTTGTAACTTGACTGCTTGTGTTGTAAATTCCATTGCTGCCGTTGATAAATCTATGAACTGTATTTCTTCATGGGAGCTTTGCGCCGTGTTATTTTCTTACTGCCATTTTGGTAATGAAAGACGGGTGTCTCACCTCTTTCCTATATTTCTGTACTGCTGTTCTATATTCATGCTTGTTAAGAGACCTGGAAGAGGATGATGTGGAACCACGCCTTGCCGATGGGGTTGGGAATCTGGGCAAGATTCCTTCGTTTTCGCAAGAGTGCAGCAGTGTGGGGGCATTGATGCCGCTGTGTCAACTGGGACGCTGAGTGTCATGTGCATATGGGGTTGCGGCCTTGTCTGCTGGTAGTACCCATCCCTGGGTTACTACTTCTCCCTTTTTACGTTTTATTTCCCGCTGTATCTTATTTGACTCTGTAATTATTATATTTTATGTTGTTAGTGATTCGTGTAAATTGGCTATGAGATATATATATAAGGCACGTGATTTTATTTCAATGGTTGTATTAAGGGTTGAATATATTTATATTTCATTCATGGCTCGTATTTTCTACTTATGTATAAATGCGAAAAATAAACCCGTTAATTTTGAAACTACTGTTATCATGACTGTGACACGCCTGAATCTAGTGACTGTGGTGTAATGACGATTGCACAATAGTTGTTATATTTAGGTGCGTTACATTAGGTGGTATCAGAGCAGTTCATCCTGTTGAGCCGAGGTATGGACTTGCTATGTTTAGGCATATTAGAATTTGGTCTGTTGTGCACTTCCTTGTCTCTTGATTGAGATGATGGGAAAGGAATGCATGGCGTGCCGTAGGATGAATGTTGATGGCTACTGTTATACAGTTGCATGATATTGAGGACTGGCCTACTCAATATGTAATGTTCTGTGTGTACAGGAAACTATGACTTCACCTAGGCATACTGTGTTAGGAAAATAGAAATTCATTTGTGAGGAGATCAAAAGGTTTTGGAAAACCGATCTTCTGGAGAAAGAAATAGTCGGTGTAAACTAGGTTCGAGAAGTAGTTTGGAAGTTGACGGCTTACGAAGGATTACGTTGTGGAAGCAGAATGAAGAAGTTCGAGCTGGAGATCGTTAGGATTCATGGATTGACTTGTCTTGTTTGAATTGTGTGATTTTGTGGGTTTAGTTTCCGAGAGGAGACAATGTTGATTGAAATAATTATGTTTGTTTCGTTGTGTCATGTTTTGTCCATTTTCGAAGAAAGTCAATGGCTCGTGACAGACGTACGCATGTGAGCGCAGGACAAGACAATAGGGGTATGGCTACGACTGCAGAAGAAAGGCAAATGATAGCTGAGGTGACAACTTACCAGGATCAGAGGGCCGCGCAACAACGAGAATTGGAACTTAAGGTTCAAAATCTGTCGGAGGAAAGTCGGCTTTGGGGCAACCTTGGACTGCCTAGATTCCAAAAGAGGAATAATAGAAAAGTTAACCAGTTTAAGCGGAAACCATACGCACGGGTATCAGGGAAACAACAACAACAACCAACTCCTGAACAAAGTACTAGTGGTGGTGTGTCCAGCCAGACCCCGACGTCTTCGCCAAGATGTAAGAAATGTGGAAAGGAACACTTCACAAGGGAGTGTAAAATCAAAGGGATGATCTATTTTAAATGTGGAAAGCCCGGACACGTTTCCCGTAACTGCAACCCAACAAAGACAAAGTCTTCAATCGATGCTGCAAGGACTATGAAACCACAAGCAGAAGTCAAAACTTATACCTTGGGTGGGGCTGAGACCTCAACATTTGGAGATCTAAACAAGAGAAGTTACGCCTCAAATGACGATCCTGTAATCGTGTTGTATAATTCTGGGGGTAACCCTTCATTTTACAATTTGTAACTATATGGATCATTGGGATTCATCTGTACCTTTCTTGTCTCCAACTTAAGTTATTTCCATTTCTGTTACTAAGACTTGTCGTTGACACCTAAGTTGTGTAATCTATCATATTTCTACTAAAGATCGAGTCTTTTGTTGACCTATCTTACTTACTTCAAATCATATCTGTTCGAGTTCATGATTTTAGAAATTGATCGGCCGTTTTCTGATTATTATCTGCTAAGTCGTTCCGATAAAAACCTTAACGATATTTGAAACTAAGACTTTTGAATTCGTAACGGCCAACAAAGTCTAAGGCTCATAAAAGAAAGGAGCCTGGGGACACATCAAAATGTTTTCCGTAGAGGACCAAGAGTAAGTGGAATGTAAATGCCACTCTTGTAGTCGGAGAATTTCACATGTTGAGCTACGACGCTGTCAGTTAAGGAGAAAGAATGGAACTTCTCGGTGATACGGGGACTATCGCTAGTTAAACAAGATTATGATCAAAGATGAGTATTCTCGGAGGAAGGTAAATGATTTGATGGATCAGCGAGAAGGAAATCGTTGTCCTCTCTAAGATCAATATGCGTCCTGGTCATCGACGGATTCAAGGGAATAGAGAATGTTTCCAAGATGATTTTACGAGCGTGCTTTCGGCATTATGGGTATTCCGTGATGTCAATCGGAGTGACAAACGCTCCTATTGTACTCATGGACAACATGAATTGTGTTTCCTATCCTTACCTAGAACAGAATCGTCGTTGTCATTGATGATGACATTCTGATTTATTCTCGAGGATATGGGGAGATACGTCAGACATCTCGGTATAGTTTTCCTGACTTTAAAGAAGAGGAAGTAAATGCCAAAGTATCAGAGTGCGAATTCTCATTTGAGAAGGTTCAGTTTTGGACCATGGAATTCCAAATGGAGGAATTGTTGTGAATTCACCAAAGGTTGGAGCAGTTCTTCAAAGGGAAAGATCGAAAATCGTAAAGGAGACTCATAGCTGATGGAATTAGTTAGTTTTTATCGAAGGAGCGTCGATGAGTTCTCCAAAATAGTAGAATCTCTTATGTAGCTTACAAGAAGAGGACCAAATTTCTACGAGCTGGCACGGGAAAAAGAAGGTTTTCCAAGAATTGAGGAGATATTTAGATGCTCACTAGTTTCGATTCTACTTGATCTTGAGAAACCGTTTGAAATACCTGGTGATACTCGCATGAAGGTTTGGGATGTGCACTCATGCAAAGCTGGAAAGTTGTGACTTGCGCCTCAAGATAGTTGAAGGTGCATTGAGGATTGCCCGACTCACGACATGGTGTTAGCCGCGGTTATATTGGCTCTAAGAACACGGAGACACTTTCTGCGTGAGGCAATGTTCAACGTTTTTACCAATCACAGAAGCCTAAAGTACCCATTCGACAAAAAGGGCTGGACATGAGGTAGAGAAGGTGATTAGATTTTTGAGGGAGTGTGACGTCTAGCTGCAATGTCATCGCGTCGGAGTTGCCAGCAAACTCACTCCAAAGTTCTACGGACTATATCAAATTTCTGTCGGATTGGTTCGGTAGCTAACCAACTAGCTTTACTACCTTTTCATCCTAATATATTCATAATATCTTCCATGGGTTATAATTGCGATGGTATATCCCCGACCCAGCCATGTCCTCGAACGGGACACAGTATGATTAAGAGAGGGTTTGATCTATGAAATACTTCCTGTGAAAATCGAGAATAGGAGACCAAAGCAACACGGGGGCAGGGAGATCACATTGGTAATGGCAATCTGAATTGACGTGATTAGAAGCGCGACATGGAAGTCAAAAGATAAGGTGAAGAAACAACGTCGATATTTATCTTAAGGAATGAAAATTTCGAGGACGAAATTTCTATTTGAAGGGGAGTGTTGTAACATCCCGAAAAGTTAATGGTTTCAGGATAAATGATCATTTTACAATATTTGGGATTTTTAGGAATTTTTCTGAATTTTTCTGAGAACGCGGAATATTCTAATATTATTCCTCGTTCTACGCGCACATTGCGCAGAATTGGCAAAACGACTGTAATGCTCCCAAAGTTGGAAAATTTTATTACAAATAATCATTTTCTAATATTTGTGATTTAGGTGAATTCTTTCAGAATTTTTCGAGAACAACGAATATTTTAATATATTTCTCATTTTGCGTGTGCACTGAGTCGAACCGGGAAAATGAAATTTTTTTCCCGAGAACCTTGAACTATGAAAACATCGACGGGGGATCTTACTAAACCCGAGACTGGACACAGTTTACAAGGTTTCACGTTTTTTGAGAAATTTTAACAGATGTAATAATAAAACACTGCGAAGAATTTATCTATCAGATAAATTAATACTGACTTCGGTCAACTATAACTATTGTCTAATAAATAATAACATGTAATAAAAATCTTATCACACTATTCGAAATTTACCTTGTATCATGTCCCTTTAGCTTTATTTTCAAAATAAAAGTTAAATTAATTCAAAAACCTATTTGGGGAAACTTCTAGGAAGCTTTCTCCCATTTCACTTTTCTCTCTCTTCCTTCCCCATGCTACTTTCACGGCAGATGGCCTTGAAAAGGGGCAATAATCACATTTCATTTATCCCTCCTTCTCTTCTTCTCTTCTACGTTTCTTTTCTTCTTCTTCTCTTCTTCTTTTCTCCTTCTTCCTCCTCCTCCACCGTCGACCCTCTCCACTCACCATTTTTATTTCCTTGCTTCACCACTTCCATATCTAGCTTCTTCCATCATTCCAAGACCACCTTCCTTGTGGCCTTCCTTGGTTCTTCTTCTTCTTCCTCCATTTTTCACCATTGAAGCTAAAGCTTGGAGTTTTTGAGGTAAAGTCTTCAACTTTCTTCTATCTTCTTCCCATTTTCGTTTTATTGGTCACTTATGTGGCCAAGGAGTCATTTTTCTATGATTGGAGTGAACACATTGGGGATTTCTCACCCGAGGGTTTTTCTTGAAGGGGAAAATGAAAATCAAGAGCAAAAATAGGAAAGCATTCTTGTGATTGTCTTCATTTAGGTAAGAGGGAGATAATCCTCTTCAACCAATCTTGGTAGTAAGGAAATGTCTTGTGTGTTGTTGTTGAGAGAGAATCCATGTTGGATTTTCCTCTTTGTTATGTTGGGTTATTTCCATGATGTTGTTGTTTGATTTGTATGGATGTATGGATGTACATTGTGTGACTTGATGATCATGAACTCATATGTTGCTATTTTGTAATTATATGTCATGTATCTCATTTTTGGAATGGTTGAAAATTGATGAGGGATTTTGGATAATGAATGGGCCAGGGCTGCGAGAAAGAATTCTCGGAACCCTGTTAATGCACTAGCGCCCAGGCGCTGTGCATAGAGCGCCTAGGCGCTCCGTGCCTAGGAAGTTTTCCTTGTGACACGACCCGGTGAGCGCTCAGGCGCTTCGTGGTCAGCGTCTAGGCGCTACACCAGCACCCAGACGCTACAGATATGGCGCCTAGGTGCCCATAGCAGAACCAGCTAGGTAACTGTGAGATGCAGCTATGTAATTAGAGATTTGAAGGTTAAGGTTGGGATTTGAGATGGAAAGTTTGAAGGGTTTATTAACTCAACTTGAAGCCACGGTTTTAGATTAGGGCTACAAGGAATTAGAATAAACTTAGTGAACTAAAGTTTAAGTAAAAGAATATCAAGAAATCGATACATAAAATAGGAGAAATTGATGTTAGTAGTGGACCTTGGGATGCCATGGTTTTGATCACGGATTTTAGGAAGTTTGGCTGATTTAGGGTGAAATAGGAGTTAAGTAAATTTTGAATATAGAGGAAGAACAAGAGAGTTGAGAGACTTATAATACCTACGAGTGAATTTTAAGTGAGCATAATTGACTAGGTTAAGGGACTTGATCAACCCTAAGGAATGAAGCTTGGATAAGGACTTCAAGAGAAGTTTCTATAGAAAATGAATTTATAAGGGAAGATAACTTGAGTAAGACTTTATGATAATCCCATAAGACTTATTAATGGATGAATTGACCTCATTGTGGCATATTATGGAAGACTGTGTAGTGTGAAATATTTGTGAACATGTTTATGCATGGAGTCAACATGCATTAGAGGTTTGCTCAGTCAATGACTGTAAAAGGGCTGAATGTCAGCATATATTTTATAAACTGATCAGTCAAGGACTGTTAAAAGGCTGGATGAGCCTCTGATTTTGAATTAGGTTAACGTATTGAACAATTTGCTCAGTCTATGACTGTTAAAAGGCTAGATGAGCCTATGATTATGCACTTAACCAGCATGCATTGAACAAATTGCTCAGTCGGTGACTGTTAAAGGGTTGTATGGGCCTATGAATGCGAACCGAATGATGTGGTCGATGATGGACCTATGGGGGGGCGTAAGGCGCGGTGTATGCCGATTGCACGCATTACGGGCCCGACAAATCATCATTCTTTACGCAGTGAATTAATGAGAATTGAATGGTGAGGTCTGTGATGGATCTTAGAGGGGCGTAAGGCGCGGTGTATGTTGATTGCACGCATTACGAGCCTGACAAATCACTATTCTTTTTATGATAAATGAACGAGGATTGGATAGTGTGGTCTATGATAGATTTCTGGGTGCGTCAGGGTGCGGTGATCCTTTTGGTGATGATGATATCACATTGTGAAATACCTCTGGCCGGAAAGCCGATTGCTACACACTGATGAGGAACCGACAAGCACTATTCTTTTCGTGGTCCGGCATAGGCTCTTTAAGGGGGCAGAGACTACCGAAACGTTCATGTTTTAAAATGGAAAATCTTGGTACCAAGTGCACAAACATTGTGAGTTAGCATTGTGAGTTGGCATTGTGAGTCATCATTGTGAGATGGCATTGAGAGTCAGCATTGTGAGTCCGCATGTCATGTGTCGCTCTTTTGTATGATGAATAAACTATCGTGACCCTGATGCTATGATTACCTGAAATGTTTTAAATGTTCAGTATCTGAGACCTTGTTGACTGCCTAGAATATTGTTATTATTGATCCTTATTATTGTTTGTAACTTGACTACTTGTGTTGTAAATTCCATTGCTGCCGTTGATAAATCTATGAACTGCATTTCTTCAAGGGTGCTTTGCGCCGTGTTATTTTCTTACTGCCATAGTGGTAATGAAAGACGGGTGTCTCACCTCTTTCCTATATTTCTGTACTACTGTTCTATATTCATGCTTGTTAAGAGACCTGGAAGAGGATGATGTGGAACCACGCCTTGCCGATGGGGTTGGGAATCTAGGCAAGATTCCTTCATTTTTGCAGGAGTGCGGCAGCGTGGGGGCATTGATGCCGCTGTGTCAACTGGGACGCTGAGTGTCATATGCATATGGGGTTGCAGCCTTGTCTGCTGGTAGTACCCATCCCTGGGTTACTACTTCTCCCCTTTTACGTTTTATTTCCCGCTGTATCTTATTTGACTCTGTAATTATTATATTTTTTGTTGTTAGTGATTCGTGTAAATTGGCTATGAGATATATATATAAGGCACGTGATTTTATTTCAATGGTTGTATTAAGGGTTGAATATATTTATATTTCATTCATGGCTCGTATTTTTTACTTATGTATAAATGTGAAAAATAAACCCGTTAATTTTGAAACTACTGTTATCATGACTGTGACACGCCTGAATCTAGTGACTGTGGTGTAATAACGATTGCACAATAGTTGTTATATTTAGGTGCATTACACTCGTCGTCCGACGAGACATCCATCAGGACGACAGAACAGCGGGCAGGAGCCCGGGCAGTAGACAAAAAAGAGTCATCACGTGGGGTATAGTACATATCTACCCACATATCTCTTACAGGCATATAACATTTCAACCACACAAAAGCATGAAAGTAAAAAATAGAAGCAGTGTAGTGTCCCCATGCCGAAGACACCGTCAATTCGCCGTGGTACACACATCGGTCAGTCTGCACGTTGATATGCCAGCAATCCGGACCACCATGAAAGTTGATCCTCACGTAACCAAAAAATCCAGGGGGCGAAAAGACATTCTCAGCAACTTCGGTCTCAATCGAGATAAGGCCAGAAACCTTGAAACTCGGTGGCTTCCTTGTTCTCCTCACGAGTGTCTTCTAGAGAACATACGATTCAACCAAAATGCAAAATAAAGAAAAGTACCGAAAGAGGTGAGATTCTCAGCTTTCAGTACCAACAAGGCAACAAGAGAATAAACGGTGTCATACGCCCACATAAGACACAGTTAACACATACAGGTATAGTAACACATGAAAGTAATTAATAAGAGTGAAACAACAAGGAACAGTAATTAACATCATCCATAGCCAACTAGCAACATTAGCATTACCAAGAATCAAATAAGTATCACAGCCATAATAGTAAACACATTATCCAATCATGAATGCTCAATGGACCATGTGACCGACAACTCACAATGCAACAAGGGTACCAAAGCTCCTACTCCATGGAGCTAGACATAAACATTTTCGGAGTGAATGATCAAGGAGTAATGCCAATGTATCGCTAGCCTTAAAAATATAGTGTGCTCATCACATAAAAACATTTGCGCAAAATGGCTCACACATGGCACCTCAACAGTTGATCGCGATATAGGACAGCATCTCAGGCAGGATCGTCGGTGTGTTGCATTGGTCTATCCCACGGCCCCAGTGGAGCTACCATTGTCTATTGTGAGACACCCACACCCCGACGCTCCCAGGGTCAACAACATATGACACCTACGCTTAGTCTATTCGCACCCGCACATAGGTGTTATTCAAACTCCTAGGCAACATAGCCTTCTCAACAATGTCCCACGGACAATACACATGCATGATGACACAATATCCAATCATGTATGTTCATTAATGATGCGTTCAACATAAGCCTTTCCTTAATGGCACATAAGCATTATTCCATGTCCAACATGACATATCAATAATACATTTATCAAAACATTGCCTCAATGCCACATCATCATTCTTATCTCATTGAGCACTACATCAATAATTCTCAGCATCAACAAGTATTCCTCATTACACACATACCACAATTTCCATGTCATGGATCCAAGGATTCCCTATTCAAAATCATTTCTTCCCTATTGGGGTGAATGCACCTTCCTATCACAAATTAGTAAAGTAAAATCCTTGAATCCATGGTTTTTAGGTTATGTTTGAGTTACAAAGGACAAAGAACCCCAATCTCAACCATTTCCAGCTCAGAAATCTCATTTTTGGTCTTGGTAATCGATTACAGCACCCTTGTAATCGATTACCTAAGAAACAGAACCTTTGTAATCGATTACAATCTCGTTGTAATCGATTACGTGATTCCCAGAACCACGTTACGTAACTTCAAGGCCCTGGTAATCGATTACACAACCGTGGTAATCAATTACCAATCGGACAGAACCTCCGTAATCGATTACCCACAAGTTGTAATCGATTACGTGATTCCCAGCAGCCCCATTTCGTGACATCAGAGGCTTGGTAATCGATTACACTCCTCTTGTAATCGATTACAAGCTAAACATAATCTCTGTAATCGATTACACACCAGACGTAATTGATTACTAGATTTTCAGAATCACGATTTTGTATTTTTGAGAGCTTGGTAATCGATTACAAGCCCCGTGTAATCGATTATCACGCGTAAACTTGCAGAAAACAGAGTTCTTCAAGTCCTCTAACTCAAACTAAACCATTCCTCATCATATTTAATCAACAAGATACTCAAACACACCTTCAAATCATGCAAGAGACATCAATAAATCATACAAACCCAACAAAATACATTATCATCAAGAACAACATAAAAATGAGAGAGCTTTATACATGGATTCAAAAATCAATAACAATACACATACAAGACATTCCCTTACTACCAAGGTTGGTTGAAGAGGATCATCTCCCTCTTACCTATTTAGAAAACAACACAATGTGCCACTCCTTCTTGTCCTAGATTTTTGTTTTCCCCCCTTCAAGAAAACTCCAATGTGAGTGATCACCACAATGTTCACTCAAACCATGAAAAATAGGTTCTTGGTCACCAAGGTGGCCAAGAGAAAACGAAAATAGCAAGGAAATGGAAGAAAGTTGAAGACTTTACCTTAAAGCTCCAAGCTTTAGCTTTAATGGTGGAAGAGAAATAGAAGAAGAAGAAGAAGAGGAACCAAGGGATAACCAACAAGGAGAATAGTCTTGGAATGGTGGAAGGAACAAGAAAATGTGATTTGTTTGGCAAATAAGGAAGTTGGTTTCCAATGTGAGGGTATGTGTGTGTATACGGTGGAGAGGAAGAAGAAAAGAGAAAAAGAGAAATGGGTATTTGAGTTTATAGAGATGAGAGTGAAATATTAAGACAATGGAGGGAAAATATTTGGGCTTCCCCCCTTGTAGCTTCTGCCGTAGAAGAGTGGAAAAAGGGAGAGAGAAAAATGTGTTGCAAGGGAAATTGCTAGGAAGTTTCCCATAACAAGCTTGGATTAAATTTAATCTTTCTTTTGAAATTAAAACTAATAGATGTGATACAAAAATTAGATTTTGAATAATGTGATAATATTTTTAATACATGTTATTATTTATTGGACAGTAGTTATAGTTGGTAGAAGTCAGCATTACAAATCTGACAGATAAATTCCTCACAGTGTTTTATTATCTCATCTGTTAAGATTTCTCGAAAAATGTGAAACCTTTTAAACTGTGTCCGGCCTCGGGTTTAGTAAGATCCCCCGTCGACGTTTCCATTGTTCAAGGTTCTCGGAGAAAATGTCTCATTTCTCCAGTTCCGTTCAGTATACACGTAAAACGAGAAATATATTAAAATATTTCACGTTCTCAGAAAATTCCAAGAAAATTCCAGAAAATCATAAATATTTTTAGAATGAATTCTGATAGTAGAAAAGTAAATTTTGGGGTGTTACATCTTAAGGATATCTCAAAGTTTTGGCGAAAAGAGCACATAAAATATGAGAAAATTATAAATCACGAGTTAAAGAAAGCAAGGATTGATTTAGATAGTTAGGCAGCTTGCAAAGATGACCCAAGGTCTCTATTTATAGAGTTCTTCAAAGAAAATAGTCGTTTGGGTAATTAATTCTCCAATTAAATGCAAATAGATGTTAGCTTTTTGAAACAAAGACTCGTGTTTATTTGAATAATAATGATTGTAAATCCTCGTGAAAAACAGTTCTAATATTAGTTATTCGAATAGCCTGAGAATTATTCAGATAACTATGTTTAAAAACCTTTTCTTAAAAACAGGGTCTATTCGAATAACCATGGGATTATTCGAATAGCTCATCTTAAAACAATCCATTTTGAAAACCTTCTATTCGAATAGCAGTGGTGCGATTCATATAACACCTTTTAAAATAGAGGCACACAACAGGATTTTGAAAACATTATTCGAATAACTCTAGGGTTATTCGAATAACCATGTTAAAAACTAGAAAAACTTAACTTGGTTTATTCAAATAAGAAAGGCCTTATTCGAATAATCCTGTTGAAAAACCATTTATGAATGCTTTAGAAAATGCCTCAGATGGTTTTCAAAAACTCCAAAACCTTTTAATTTAAACTCAAGGTTATTTTGAAATTTGGGTTTCTTTGGTTAAAACTATTTTTATCTTATTTTGTGAAAACAATGAGATATCCAAAAAAAAGCTTCGTACAAAGAGACTCTAAGTCCTAAAGCTAATCTTGAAGTTCGTGGACTTAGTCTTCTTTTCATCTTAATGTTTATTATCATCAAAACCAGTCTTCATTGACTCATAGTCAATCATATGAAAGAAAGGGGAAGGCTAAATATTGGTTCTGATGAATTCTAGAAAACCAAAATTTAGCAGGGAGGTCGCGACACTCCTTGAGAGGAAGCTACGACTCGTGATTCTCTGGATGCATAGAATTTTGCAACAGAAACAAGGAAGCCGCAGCACAAGCATGATGAAGTCGCGACCCCTCTTTGTAAAAATGATATATTGAATAAGCTTTTGATTCAAAATGATATATTGTCATGAATCAATGTTGAAATGATGAGAAAACCCTTAATTGTTTACTAATATATGATGAGGGAAATGAGGCATTGAACTATAAGACAATGATATAATATGATGTTGAGAGGTATCGAAATGTATAATGAATGAATGTTTTATGATACCAAGTTGATAAGGAATGACTTAAGAATAATCTTGCATGTTTTGATTTTCAAACTTGTTATTTGATGTTTACATATGTTGTAAACCTATGGCTTGGACAAAAGGGCTCCAAGTGTACATGATTAAAAATGAAAGTGTACATGATGAACATGAAAATCAACTGTTGTGAACCATGCGTGAATATTTGCAACCACCACGAAATTTTAATCCATCATGTTTTATCTTTCTACTCAATGCCAACAATTTTAGATTTAAGTTAGGTGTGATTTCTTTACTTCTTAATTTTCATTGTTTAGAATCTGAAAGTCCATATTTACATCTAAAAGAATTTGAGGAAGTATTTATTATTTTCAATGATCAAAATTGCACTGAAGAGATTGTTAAGCTTAAATTGTTTCCTTCTTCTTTAAAAGATAAAACAAAAACTTGGCTTAACACTTTGAAACCAAGATCAATTGGCACATGGCAAGAAATGCAAGGTGGGTTTTTAAAGAAAATTTTTTCAACACATAAAACCAATGCTATGAAAAGACAAATCCAATTTTTTTCTCAAAATTCAAATGAAGCATATTTTCAATGTTGGGAACAGTTTAAAGATTTGTTAAATTCTTGCCCACATGGTTTTGAAAAATAGCACACTATAAGTTTCTTTTATGAAAGTTTAACACCTGAAACAAAAAAATTTGTGGAAACAATGTGCAATGGTGAGTTTCTTGATAAAGAACCTGATGAAGCTTTAGACTATTTAAACTAGTTGGCTAAAAATTCTCAATCTTAGTCTGGTACTAATATTTCTGAAAATTCAATTAGATCTAACCTTATAAATGTTAATAAAGGAAAATATCACCTTAGTCAAGAGGAAGATCTAAATGCTAGGTTTGTTAGTTTGGCTAGAAAGGTTGAAGCCATGGAATTAAGAAAAGCAAAAGAAATCAAATCTGTGCAAAATGAAGAAATTTGTGGCATTTGTGATGAGTTAGGACACTCAACACATGAATGTTATAAGATTCCTGTTTTTAAAGAAGTTGTACATGAACAAGTAAATGCAATGAATAATTTTAAAAAGTTATTTATTTCTTTTTCAGATACATACAATCCAGGATTGAGAAATCACCCGAACTTCAACTGGAGGAATAATAATCAGTCACAATTCGTGCAACCACCACCTCCTCAGGTACAATAGGACTCTCAAAATTTTCAAGGATATGCACATTATGTCCCACCATATAGAAAAAAAACCTTGAAGAAACACTACATGCATTCATAGAAAAGTAAGAGGTTGTTAATAAACAAAACAATCAAATCATAAGTGACAAAAGAAATTCTTGCTAAACTTTCTTCTGCACTCACCATTCACGAGAAAGGAAAATTTCCTTCTCAACCTCAACCAAATCCCAAGGGTCAGTATAGTCTAAATAAGGGTACTTCAAAAAATCAACAAATAGATCAAGTCAAGTCAATGATAACTCTTAAGAGTGGAAAGGTTGTTGAAAAACAAATTCCCGATTTTTGTTAGAAAGATGATAAACCAATTCCCCAAGAAAATGAAGAAGTTGACCAAAAAGAGACCAAACTCTCACTTGCACCCTCATTTCCTCAAGTATTAAACAATTCAAGGAAATTGAACCACAACATTAAAATTTTTAAAATTTTGAAATAAGTGAAGATCAATATTCCTCTGTTAGATGCTATCAAGCAAATTCCTTCTTATGCCAAATATTTGAAGGATTTGTGCACTATTAAAAGGAAACTAAATGTGAAAAAGAAAACCTTTTTGGCTAAACAGGTAAGCTCCATTCTTCAGAATAATAATGCGTTGAAATATAAAGACCCTGTTTGTCCTACAATTTCATGCATTATTGGAGAACATAAAATTGAAAAAGCTTTACTTGATCTTGGTGCTAGTGTCAATTTACTTCCATATTCAATTTGTCAGCAACTCAACTTGGGTGAGTTAAAACCAACTTCTGTAACTCTTCTACTTGTTGATATATCAATTAAAATTCCAAGAGAAATAGTGAAAGATGTGTTCGTGCAAGTTGATAAATCCATATATCCTGTGGATTTTATTGTCTTGGATACTGAACCTATGGTTGATAGTTGCAAGTCAATTCTTGTTATTTTAGGTCATCTATTTTTAGCAACATCTAATGCTTTGATAAATTGCAGAAATAGAATAGTGAAGCTAACATTTGGAAACATGACACTAAAGCTCAATGTTTTTAACATGTGCAAGTAACCATAGGAAGTCCTTAATGAAAAGGAGGAAGTTGAAGGAATTGAAACCATCGTGGATGATTATCTTCAAACAAGGAATTCTTCTGACCCATTAGAAATTTGTTTAGTCAATTCATTTGATTCAGGCATGCAATTAAATGATGATATCTCTTAAATACGCTATTTGCTTAATTGTACACAGGTAATGGAGTATAAGGGATGGAGGCCAAGATTTGAAGAGCTAAAACCCATGAATGATAATGCCCATGAAGAAGTACCCACACCGGAACTAAAGTCATTACCTGCTGGGTTGAAGTACACATTTTTGGGAAAAGAGCAAAGTTTTCCAATGGTAATTTCCTCATCTCTTACTGAAGAACAAGAAGGTATGTTAACAGAAGTACTTAAAAGGCATAAAAGTGCAATTGGATGGACATTAAAGGACATAAAATGCATTAATCCATTAATTTGTACACATAGAATACATTTAGAGGATAATGCTAAAACTTCTCAACAACCTCAAAGAAGATGAAATCCACACATGAAAGAGGTAGTTAGAGCTGAAGTCCTTAAATTGCTTGATGTTGGAATTATCTATCCTATCTCTGATAGCCAGTAGATAAGTCCTACACAAGTTGTGCCTAAGAAATCTGGAATAACAATGGTTGTAAATGATAAAGGTGAATTAATACCTATGTGAGTCTCATCCAATTGGTGTATGTGTATTGATTTTAAAAAATTAAATATTGCTACTAGGAAAGATCATTTTCCCTTTCCATTTCTTGATCAAATTCTGGAAAGGGTAGTAGGATATCCATACTACTGTTTTCTTAATAGTTATTCAGGTTATAATCAAATACCAATTGTATTGGAAGATCAAGAAAAAATCACTTTTACGTGCCCCTTTGGTACTTTTGCATATAGAAAGACATCTTTTGACCTTTGTAATTCTCCAGCAACATTCCAAAGATGCATGCTAAGTATTTTTAGTGCCATGATTGAGCATTATTTAGAGGTTTTCATGGATAATTTGACAGTTTTGGAAATTCTTTTGAAAATTGTCTTGATAATTTGAAAAAAGTTCTTAAAAGATGCGAAGAAAAAGGATTTGTGTTAAACTGGGAAAAATGTCATTACATGGTTACCTCAGGAATAGTGTTAGGTCATGTGATATCTTTTAAAGGAATTGAAGTTGATAAGGCCAAAGTTGAATAAATTGCCCATTTGCCTTCCCCAAAAATAGTCAAAGAAGTTCGTTCTTTTTTAGGACATGCAAGGTTTTACAGAAGATTCATTAAGGACTTTAGCGCCATATCTAGACCATTATGTAATCTTCTGTTGAAAGATGCATCATTTGATTGGACTCAAGAATGTCAAAAAACTTTTGAAAAATTAATTAGTCTTTTGATATTTGTCCTTATCATGCAATGTCTTGACTGGTCTTTGCTTTTTAAGTTGATGTGTGATGCTAGTGATTTTGCTGTGGGCGCTATTTTATGCCAAAGAAAGGAAGGTAAACCTCATGTGATTTGTTACACAAGTAGAACTTTAAATAGTGCACAAATGAATTATACCACTACTGAACAAGAACTACTTGCTGTAATATTTGCATTGGACAAATTTCAATCTTATTTAATTGGATCTTCTATTATGATTTTCACCGATCATGCTGCTGTTAGATATTTGATGTCTAAGCAGGGTGTCAAACTAAGATTGATACGGTGCATCTTATTGCTTCAAGAATTTAACATCATAATAAAAGATCAGAAAGGAGCCAAAAATGTTGTCGCTGATCATTTGTCCAGACTTACAATAGGCTCACCTTTTGATAGCACACCCATCAATGATTTTTTTCTCGATGAATTGTTATTTTCTGTCAATTTCATGCCTTGGTTTGCTAACATAGTCAACTTTCTTGTAATAGGAAAGATACCGCCTCAATGGACGCACCAAGATAGAAGGAAATTTTTGACAGAGGTGAAAACTTTTTATTGGGATGACCCATACTTCTTCAAATATTGTTCTGACCAAATCTTTCGAAGATGTGTGCCCGATAGTGAGGTAGGTAGTGTCATAAAATTTTGTCACGCAGAAGCATTTGAAGGTTACTTTTCTTCAAAGAAAGCAGCAGTAAAAATCTTACAGTGCGGATTTTATTGGCGCACTTTATTTAAGGACTGTTACACCTTTTGCAAAAGCTACAAAAATTGTCAAAAAATAGGCTCCATTTCAAAAAGAAACATGATGCCTCTGAACTATATCCTTGTTATTGGAATTTTTGATTGTTGGGGAATTGATTTCATGGGTCCATTTTCATCCTATTTGGATTTGTGTATATTTTGGTTGCAGTTGATTATGTCTCAAAATGAATTGAGGTTATTCCATGCCGACACAATGATCATGAAACTGTTCTCAAATTTTTAAAAGAAAATGTCTTGTGTCGATTTGGAATCCCTAGATTTATCATCAGTGATGGGGGAATACATTTTTGCAATAAACCATTTGAATCTTTAATGAAGAAATATGGTATTACACACAAAATTGTCACCCCTTGTCACCCTTAGACAAGTGGACAAGTTGAATTGGCAAATAGGGAGATTAAACAAATTTTGAAAAAAACGGTTAACCTAAATCATAAAGATTAGTCTTTAAGACTAAATGATACACTTTGAGCTTACTGTACTGCTTTCAAAACATCTTTGGGCATGTCACCCTACCGGTTAGTCTATGGAAAACTTTGTCACTTGCTTGTAGAATTGGAACATAAAGCATTTTGAGTCATTAAAGCTTTTAACCTAAACCTTGATTATGCTTGCAAGATACGCAAATTACAATTAAATGAACTTGAGAAATTGAGAAATGTATATGAAAACTCTAAGATTTATAAAGTTAGAACAAAAGCTTTTCATGACAAGACAATTTTGAGAAAATATTTTGAAATTGGTCAAAAAGTTCTGCTTTATAATTCTCATCTTCACCTATTCCCTAGAAAATTGAGATCTAGGTGGAGTGGTCCTTTTGTTGTCAAACATGTATATCCTTATGGGCCTATAGATATTGAGAATCCTAGGAATGGTAATGTGTTTAAAGTCAATTGACAAAGACTCAAACCATTTTTGGAAAACCAAGTTGATGAG
The DNA here is from genome assembly GCA_029884605.1 of Ormosia emarginata. Taxonomy (NCBI): domain Eukaryota; kingdom Viridiplantae; phylum Streptophyta; class Magnoliopsida; order Fabales; family Fabaceae; genus Ormosia; species Ormosia emarginata. The sequence goes on along the minus strand of JAQQTP010000049.1, from coordinate 49,042 downwards.
GTAGAATTTATATATCTTTCTAATCCTTGTTATGAATAGAATTTATTCTAATTTTGTTGCCTTCTTTTGCAGTTCTTTGTGTTCCCAGTTAAGTGACAGATAATGGTACTCCGTGGCTCTCGAGTCGGTTTGTTTTTCAATTTCCCAAAATAACTAATTTCTTCTCCTTTAAAATGGATGTCATTATTTCAAACTTGAGAAAAGATTTTCTTTCCCTCCCTCAAAATGCTCTGAAAAAAATCTACAAAGTTAGATGTGAAAGATTGAGATTGTTAATGCACAAGGGTATGCCAGAAGATGTACGCTGGATAATTGAAGCAAAGGTCTAACTAGCAGCTGAGTCTTTAATTTCATTTGACTCATATATACCAAGTCTTGGAAGAAGTTCGTATTCTAAAAGGCGAAAAACAAAAAGGTTACAAGTCTGTCACAAATGTGCACGATGGAATTATAATAAGTGATATCGTTCTTTGGGGATGGTTTTCGCAAACAGAGAAGATAAATTTTTTTCATTAAGAATAGACTGAGTAACGAGTCATTAGATGATATCTTATTGACTCTTGATACGCATTCTTGTGGATTTCTGCATCGTGAATTTCTTAATTTGTAGAATCTCTTCAAGGATGAGGAAAACCATTACAGTCTTAGGAATCGGACTCTAAAAGACCCTATTTGCCAATTTATAAGAAAATTGGATAGGAAGCTTATCCTCGACTCATAGAAGGTGTTTAAGTCGTTGCTAAACGTAAAATCATAGGTAGATGTGAGCCATATCCACAACAATCTATACATATTATCTTATTCTTCTTCATGTTTTCTTAAAAACAAACAAACAAACAAACAAACAAAATAAAATTAAAAAAACAAAAAAAAAAAAAAACAAAAAACAAAAAACTTTCAAAAAACTTTTCTGATAACAGCCAACCTACCCTTATAGGTGCTATTGTTACCCTTTCCATTCTTTTTCCTATTTAAACTAGAGGTGGCAAAATGGGCTAACCCGCCCCGCCTGCCCCGTCCCGCATTCAACCCGCAAAAATGCGGGGCTGGGCGAGTTAGCCCGCTTTGGAAAATGGGTTGGAAGAGCCAACCCACCCTGCTTTAGTGCGGGTTGTCAAATTGACCTGCATAAAGAAAAAAATGAAAAAAAGTAAGTGAGTTGATCCTAAAAAACAAAACAAAATGTATAAAAAATAATAAAAAAATAATAAAAATTTAAAAATAGAAAATTATAATTTATAGAGATTAAAAAATTAAAATAAATTTAGTATCATACCCATAAAATATCACAAACACAAATAATAAGACTAATTTGTAACACTTTTTTAAAAAAACTCAACCCGACGGCCAGACTCAAGACCCCGCTTAACCCGCGGGTTATGCAGGACGGGTTATGCAGGTTGGAAATAAAAAATGGGTTGAAATCTTGAACCCAACCCGTAAAAAAATAGCGGGTTGGCGGGCCAACCCAACGGGTTGAACCCGTTTTGCCACCTCTAATTTAAACACTCCATTTTTTTTACTTTCTTCCAACTTAGAATCATTCAAATAGAAGATAAGTATAGAAATAGAAGATGTTTCTATTCGTCAACTTAAAAATATTTGTGTATTTTGTGGGTCTAAGTATGGGAAGGGTTTAGAATTTGTAAATGTAGCTACCACTCTTGGTCGATCACTTGCTTCGAGAAATATTCGTCTTGTATATGGGGGAGGTTGTCGTAGGTTAATGGGGGCTATATCACTTGCTGCATATATAGGAGATAGTCAGGTTTTAAGTGTCATTCCTAAACCTTTCACTCAACAGAACATCACTGGAAAGATAATTGGGGAGGAACTTAAGGTATCATTTATGCATGAACGAATGAAAATAATGCTTGACAACTCTGTTGCATTCATTGCCTTACTAGGTGATTTTGGTATTTTGGAAGAAATTTTTCAAATTGTCTCTTGGGTCCAACTGAACCTCAACCATAAACCCATAGGTTTGTTGAATGTAAATAATTTCTTCGATATTTTGTTACTTTTTCTTGACCATGTTGTGGAACAGAAATTCATCACACCTTCGGCAAGACAACTTCTTATCTTTGCTTCCACTATTGATGAGTTAATTGATAAATTAGAAGCTTTTGTTTATAAACTTGACTCAACAATCACTCAGATAAATTGGTCAGCAGGAAATAGTGAGGGAAGTAGCTTGAAATGAAAGTTTGATCTGACACTTCGTTTATAACTTTTCTTTACCTTTGATTTTATTTACCGTACTTTGTGTCAAATTTCTCTAACATGTAATATCTTCTATCCTTTACTCATCTATATTTTAACATTGAGGACAATGTTGTCATCTGGTTGGGGGGAAGTATAGTTGACCAATTTTTTTTTCTTTTTTAGGAAGTATGATATGATTGTCATGGACTTACTAAACTAATGAACGATGGCAAAGTAAGGAGTAATTTTACTCTTGAGACGCACTTAAATTGGGAAGTATGTTTAGTGATATGATTGTCAGAAACCTATTCGTAGTAAAACCAATGAAGGATGACATAGTAAGGAGTAAATTTTGCCTTAGAGGTAAGTTTACTCTTGAGACGCATCTTAGTTGAGGAAATAATTATTTTGTATAGAAGTAGCAAATTGATTCTTGGATCTTAGCATAAATTGTCTTCTTTCTAAAAAATCACAAGCTTGGATATGAATGTTGATATGGTGGATTAAGAATGATAGAAATATGTCTTGTGAGATTTTGAGCCTATTGATGAATGGATTGAACATATGTATCATTCTCTTCTTTCTTATATGATTTTCACTCATGGAATTGTTACTCTAGAATTTGTTTTGATTCTTTTTTAGGAGATATTTTCACATGCATACATAAACATGATTGAGGCATTTTTCTTGAAATAGCTACTTTGACCAAATAGTCGTCCTTGTATATTTTCCCTCGTGTACCCCCTTTGAGCTTATTTAACCATTCTTTATTTTTAGCTCATTACGTGCCTATAAATACAAACATGTTTTTACCTAACCTTAGGGAATAAGAGAGCATTGGTCTTGTTCTTAAACAAGTGTGGGGGTGTGTGTGCAAAATGTTAAAAAAATAAAAAAAAAAGAGAGAGAAAGAGCTAACCACCGCTGCAATCAAAGGATTATCAGAGTCACCTGATACACCATGTGACATATCCATACCTAGAATAAAAGTGGATGCTTGGAAACAACAGGAAGAGAAGGAGAAGGTTCAGGCCTAACAATGAATTCAACTCACCAATTTGGGTTTGATCTTCAATAAAACATTAGTCAAATATTGGTCATTATCCTTTATAATGAATGTTCTCAAATATCTTCTCCACTCTAACTGTACCATAATGCTTTTTTATTCTCTTTGGTATTTATTTTCTCATATCTATATTATCCCCTCTCCTTTACCATGGCCCCATTATATCCTTGAATAAAGTCCTCTTGATTTTTATATGCATGTGTTTTGAGTAGCAGAGAAGTAGAAGATAAGCAAGCTTATGGTAGTACAATTGTTCATGAGTTGAATAGAGTGAAATACTTACATTTTAAACACTTGAGAGATTGAGAGTGAATTCTATGAAGATCTAGCATTCTTGATTCATTCTTTTCAACTAAAGTTTCCTTACTTGTTGGTTTGAGATGTGAAGAAATGTTACCGTATTAATGCTTTGATCCCTTGAATTTATGGTTGCTCTTCTTGATTCATCAAGTCTTTTAGAGTTTTTAGCTTTTGAGCATGTGTCGTTTTTCTTAGCTTCCTAGCTTTGGTCTTATGTGTTTTGTCCAGGAGTGCCAAAAGATAAGTGTGGGAGAATTTGATAATCACATATTTTATATATTAATAAACCCTCATTTTTAGTCATTTACAATCTACATGTACTTATTCGATTAAGCTTGGTTGTGTTTTGTAAGTTTGGACTCAAATTGGACTTAATTGATGTTTTCCAGCATTATTTTTTATCTTTCACTGTTTCAGTATTTCGGTCATATCTTGAGTTCTAGATGTCTTATAATTATGTATCTTACCTTGTAGGAAAGATAAGAGAGAACTCTACAACTTTCATGAAGAGCTCCAAGGAAAAATCAGATATCTAATGGAGCTAATTAGGCTTGGAAGTCAGAACACGAGTTTTGTGACTAGAATCTGAACTGTGTGCAGTAATCATTGCATAATTCGAGTTTAAGGAACTGAAATAGGCTGAAAATTTGGCATCTTAAAGTTAAGACCCATATCTACAACTTTCATGAAGAACACAAGAACTTATTTAGACAGCTTAGAGGTCATATTGGGTCTGGAAGTCAAAATAAAGGTGTTGAAACTGGGCCTGAATAGTCTGCAATAATTGGGTCATATCTTAGGCTATAGGACAAATTTTTGGATGATTCTGGTGGCATTAAAAAGCTGAGACAATTTTCTAGAACTTTCATGAAGACCATTTTGCTTTGTTTTGACGTTATCCATGAGTTCATCACTGAATGATTTCAAAGACAAGAAATTTCAATAATTTTTCACTCACAAAAGTTTTTTGGCATTTCCACTCATCCACCAACTCATCCACTCACTCATTAATCAATTCCCTTGACATTTTGTATCCATAATCCTTTATAAAAGGGACCATAGGCAGATCATTTGAAGAATCTTGGTTTGAGATTAAGTTCATGTTATTATGTTATTTACTTGTAGTAATTTTCTTTTGTAGTAAATAGAAGTTATGATCATCATCTTCTTCTTCTCTCTTTCTTTCTTCTTGCTCATGGGTAACTAATCTTCATCTTGCTTGGGTGAAGGGGTGAAGCTTTTGGTAATAAAATAAGATTAGATTAATTTTTTTCTTATGCTTAAATGATATATTATCAGGTGGTCATTATATATGTTATATTTTGTTTCTAATCAATTTAGAAACCCTCCTTGTAAAGTAGAGTTCTTGATTCATTGTAGACAAATGATTTGGCACAATGAATGCTTGAATCCATTTACAAGTGTTGGTGTTAGTAAATAATTCCTCCTTGTAAATTGGAGTTCTTGATTCATTGTAGACAAGTGGTTTGACACAATGAATGTTTGAACACATTTATAAGTGTTGGTGTTGGTAAATAATTAAAAGAACCAAAATATAACTACGTATATAATTCTAAATGGACTTTGAATGTTGTATTTTCAAATTGGAGCCTTCGTTGTGCGTGAATTTCAATTGAGTTATAAAAAAAAGAATTAATTTTGTCCTTAATTTATTACCAAAAGTGGATCTCCTAACCCAAGTAAGTTCTTTAATTTAATTGTGAACAAGTTTTATTATTTTTATTGTTGTGACAAAGTCTTTCCTTACCTCAAAGAATTTTTCTTCATCAATTCCCTGTGGATCAACCTCGGACTCCCGAGAAATTTATTACTTGAGACAACCTGCATTTGGGTTTGCAAAATTTAATCTGCGTCACATGAAGCTGATGCGCTCAAAGGAATTTAAAATGTATAGAGCTGATGCGCTCAAAGAAAATAAAATGCAGGGAGCCGATGCGCTCAAAATAAATGACTAGAATTTAAAATGCATGTAACCGATGCGCTCAAAATGAATGACATAAAAACATTTGTGCTAGTTAAATAAGGAATTAAAATCTTTTTCTCTTTTTTCTTTCTCTTTTTCTCTCTTTTTTTTCTCTTTATCTTGTTCTTTTTCATTTTTTTATTTATTAGAAGTCATCTGAACCAACAGCGATCTTAGAAAGCTTTGACCAATCGAACTCTTGTTCACGTGTTCCTCTTTGTTAGATCATTCAGTTAGATTGGAATCCTCTTAACTTCCTTCTTCCTTTCTTCATTCTCCCCCTTTTATTTTCTGTTTTCTCCTTTTTTTTCTTCATTTTTTATTATTTTTCCCTTTCTTTTCACTTCATCAGGCCATGGACCTAGAATCTAGTGAAAGCCATCAAGTCAAAGACTCGAAATTTTATGTTTTTTTTTCTTTTTTTTAACAAACCATCAGGCCAAGGACTTGAATTTTTTTTTCTTTCAAGCCACATACTTGGAGCTTTGTAAAGCTATTAAACCGAGAACTTGAAATTTTATGTTTTTTTTTCTTATTTTTTTCTTTTTGACCACTATCAGGCCAAAGACCTGGAACTTTGTAAGGTCCTCAAGCCAAGGACTTGAACTTTTTTTCTATCAAACCACATACTTAGAGCTTTATAAAGCCATCAAGCCGAGAACTTGGAATTTTATGTTTTCTTTTCTTTTCTTTTTTTTTTGACACACCATCAGGCTAAGCACCTGGAATTTTGTGAATCCATCAAGCCAATGACTTAGAATTTTTTTTTTTGTTTTTTTTCACATCATCAGGTCATGGACCTGGAATTTTCTCAAGAGACAAATAAATGTATTTTTGAAAAGTCTTTTGGTAAAATTAAAATTTTCTTAAATCATGCGCTTCCTCAAAAAGTTTATGCAGCTAAATCCACTTTTATGCTCCTCTTTCGTGCTTTCTTCAAAATTCTCACTTCCATATCTTTTTTGCTCAGGTACCTATTGTTTCTGAATTATCCATTGCGATAGCATTATCCTTCAATTGGAACTTCCAAGTTCTCTTCGATCTGAATTGCTCATCAAGAGATTACCATTGGATGGTCAAATCATAATATTGTACTCATGTTCACCTTACTTGAAGCATTATGTAATAAACATGAATGAATTCAAAAGTGCAACAGGAAATAAATGAACAACTTCCAGATTATTCTTGAAAGTTTGACTACAAAAAGGGTATTTACAAAGGATGAATATATGGAAAAAGACACAAACAAGAGATTCAAAGTGGTGTTGCCCCAATATGGATTGATTTGACCTTTATGATAATGATCTTTAGCTGCCTACTAGGCATTATGGCTAATGATTTCCTTCTGCTGAGCATGCACATTTAGGCCAAATTGAATCAAAGAGAAATTTGCCTCAGTCTAGGACTGAATTGAATAGGGCAGAAACTCGCCCTAATGAGCAAAAGATTTGTCCTAGCGTAAGCCAAATTGAACCAAAAGATTTTTTCCCAGTCTAAGATTTAATTGAATAGAGCAGAAACTCACCCTAATGACTAAAACATTTGCCCTAGTGTAGGTCAAATTGAACCAAGGAAAAGAAAAAAATACCCCATTTTGGAGTCAAATTGAACAGGGTAGAAATTTGTCCTAGTACAAGGCCAAATTGAATCAAAGAGAAATTTGCCCCAGTCTAAGACTAAATTGAATAGGACATCAACTCGTCCTAAAGAACAAAATATCTGCCCTAGTGTAAGACTAAATTGAATAGAGCAAAAACTTGTCTTAATGACCAAAAGATTTTCCCTAGAGTAGGCCAAGTAAGTTACTCCTATTTTCCTTTTTTTTTTTAAAGCAAGGAATTGAAAACTCGGAAGAGCACGAACCTTTTGTCTCAAAATTAAAGTTAATAAAAATAAAAACAATCTTTCATTGATCAGAATGGACTTTTTAAGACTTGTAACATGGCTAGAGTTAAAGGTTATGAAATGAAAGATATAAGGCTCAAATAAGTGTTTAACAGTAGAATGAGACCAATGATCTTTGTTAAAAATTGAACTTTGTCAACTACTTTTCACTTTCAAGCACACATTTCTCTTATTGTTCTCCATTCCTTTGCCTTCTCTTTTAACTTCAATCATTCACCTTTGTCATGAACTCATTCATTTTTTCTTTCATTTTTTCTTTCCTTTCTCTTTCTTTGTTTTTGTTTTTTTATTTTATTTTTCATCCTTTTTTTTACACATTCCCCTTTCACCTTTTCTTACTTTTCTTTTGTTCCATTATACTTCAAAATAGTCACCATGACAATTAACCTTTATTTTGTGTTATCCCCTAATGTAAAGGTGATCCTTGTCCAAGATTTTTTAAATACATTTTTTAAGCTCAAAAGGGTGTAACAAGAGATAATAAAGATGAATTCTTGTGAAGGAGAGAGAAAAATGGCGAATCTTTATTTTTAAATCTTGATTTCTCATTTTTAAAAATTTTAATTCAGAAACAAAAGGTTAATATACATCAAGTGATTACTCATTTGCTCCCTTTTATTTTTCTTTTTTTATTCTTTTTTACATCTCCTTTTGTCTTTTTCTTTTCTTTTTTTTCTTTTTGCAAATAACACCTGCACATGTAATTTTTATGACTACCAAAGTTTTTCTAGTACGAGAGTTCCCTGGGATCTGAACCCAAAAAAAGCAAGTAAAGGAAAGAAAAAAAAGACATGGTAAGAACTTGAGTGCCAAGAACATAGGAAAATGACACAAAGTATGTTGAGATCTACGCAAATCCATTACATTAATGCTTCAAGAAAGTTTATGTAAGTTCAAAACCTAAATGATTGAACATGCATGGGTCGGTACAATTAAACCATCACTTCGTGGTAACAACTTGATAAACAAATTAGAATACCGATCACTCAGAAATTCCTTAGTGTTGGAAGATTGCAAAGTATTGTTCATTCTCAATAATTGAAAAAAATCATTATTCAATTGAGCCTTTTGAGATTTCCCTTGTAAGAATTTGCTCCCATTCCAAATGAGTATGAGCATGTGTAGAAACACCTAACACTGCTTGATATATTACTGAGTCGCTATCGTCCATGAGTATGTTAAGCTCCCATTTAATTCATTCGACCCCAACTTCACCTTTACTCTTTACATTCTCGCATGTCCTTCATTTATTTGATCCATTCTTCCATTTACTTCATATATTTCTTAACTCGAATATCTCCCAATCACTTGAATAGGTGTTATTTACAATTTCGTCTCATGATCTTGTGTTTTATTGCCATCCTTTTTCCTCAAAAACGCAATGGTTCAAGTTTTTTTTTTTTGAAAAAGAATGTTAATATTAATAGAATAAAAAACTTTTTTTCATTTTTTAAAAAAGTGAATATATACAAGAATACATGATGATTTTTTTTATGCTAAGAATGCCATAAAAATGTAAGATGATATGTCTTTTTTTTTAAGAAGATGTTCGGAATGCTATGAAAATGTAAGATGAAGTTTCTTTTTTTTTTAAAAAAAAAATGTTATGAATGCCATGAAAATGCAAGTTTTTTTTTTAAGAATGGTAAGAATGCTATGAAAATGCAAAGTGATGTATATATATATATATATATATATATATATATATATAAGAAAATGTTAGGAATGCCATGAAAATGCAAGATATTTTTTTAAAGAATGCAAGGAAATGCCATGAAAATGTAAGATGTTTTTTTTAAGAATGGTAAGAATTCTATGAAAATGCAAGGTAATGTATTTTTATTTTTTATTTTTTAAGAAAATGTTAAGAATGCTATGAAAATGTAAAATGATTTTTTTTAAGGAATGCAAGGAAATGTCATGAAAATTCAAGATATTTTTTTAAGAACAGTAAGAATGCTATGAAAATGCAAGGTAATGTATTTTTTATTTTTATTTTTTTAAGAAAATGCTAGGAATGCCATGAAAATGCAAGAATGAATGACATGAGAAATGGATAGATAAAGAAAAAGTACGCTCCCATTTGTGCCCTAGTCAGGTGGAACCTAAAGTTGGATTTCCTTAAGGTCACAACTCTAATTTTGGCAGTCACTATGTTTAATCTATCAGTGCAAGATTTTTGGGGTAGATCTAAACTTCTAAAAAAAAATCATGGTCCCCAAATTGCCCCTATCTCGAAAGACAAGGACCCAATTCATGAATTAATCACAAGTAGGGATAAACCCTCTTAATATGACTAGTCTATGATACTGGTAATAATTTGAGTGGTACCTCAACCAATGTCAAGTGAGCATGAAGCCATTCAATAACAAAAGTTGAGACCCCTCCCATTTCTCAAGTTCACACAAACTCAGGTATAGAGCCCAAAAAATGTGTGAGGTAAGTGGTAGTGATGTGAGTGAGGGAATATACAAACTTGTACAAAAATTTAAAAATACCAAAATTACCCCTCAACCTGCAAAACATATATACAACAGCTAGTAAGCAATTATCTACCCTAAAGTTTCAACAATTAAGCACAAAACACATATACAAATCAAAATATACACATGATAATGCTATCAAATATTTACATAAAAGTGCTAAATAAAAACTATTTACAAACAAAAAAACAAGAACAAAAAGAGGTGAAAATAAATAAATAGATATTATTAATAATTTGCACAACTAACAACAATATGCTTGACTCTCCAAGTTTCTCCAGTGAAATCACGATCTGTCACGATCGAGATCGTGGCGAAATAGCAACTTACGAGATTTTAAAGATGAAAATGAAGTCGCCACCAATTTTATTTGAATTTGGGAAAATAGGAAAACCATCCCCAGAAAATAGTCTTTGAAAACCAGATCGAATTCGGGAGTCCGTTATGAATAGGGAAGGGTGGAAACTTAATCCCACACCACCCCTAACACACTCGTCCTAAGACGGTACGTTAAGTCAGTTGTGCAAAAACTTGATAATCTCAAATATATTTATTTTACTCATCTTGAAAACATTGTAACTATTTTTTTAAAGAAAAGAAAAGAAACAACCAAATTGAGAAAATTTAATTTTTAGCTTGACAGAATAAAGATTCTGCTCCTAAGAATCCCTGGGTGTAATGAAGAACTCAAAGTCATGTAGTTTTTTAGAAAATAAGTTCGAATTGATGGATTTTAATTAATAAAGATATTTTAAAAAAAGGAATTTGTTTGAAAACCAAATTCATTTTTGCACAGAGTTCAAGTTAGCATCATGCTACATAATAAACCCTTATAATCCAAATGATATTAAAAATAACATTTACTATTCAATCATTATCATTAGTCACTGCATTAATTAAAAGATTTTTTTTAATATTTTTTTCATTTTTTAATTATTTTTAAATTATTTTCATTTTTAAATTGCTTTTTGACTTTCTATTTTTTGTTCAAGAAAAAAAAAACAAAAGAGATTATTAGGGGTGGTTAATTTTGAATGGGCTACCAGCCTATTAGCTTTAACCTTAACACAAAAAAAAAAAAGATAACAATACAAAGTCAGACAAGAAAAGCAAAGAAGGCTCTAGAAATATCACACACCAAAAACGATTTGGGGAAGGAGATTTCACGAGTTTAGCAGTGAGGCAAAAACGGTGGTGGGACGGCAGCTGCTGGTGCGGGCTATGGTTGGGCATAGGGAGTGTTACTAAGTGGCCTCAAACTCAAGAGGGGGGTGAATTGAGTTTATAAAATATTTTCACAAATCTTTCGCAAAACACTTGTTTATTGAATTTTCATTGAAGCTATAGTTTAATTGAAGTGAATAGATAAATGAGATCAAATGAATCACTCATAAATAACTAACCCAAGATAGAAAGTATTCAAGCAAAGCAAAATATCAAACTCAACACAAGCATATATAATTAAAGTGCAAAGTAAAGAGATAGAGTTGAGAAGAACAAACGCAAAGATTTATCCTGGTTCAACCACCCCTTGTGACCTACGTCCAGTCCTCAAGCAAACCACTTGAGATTTTCCACTAAACTTCAAGCTTGAATGGGTGCTTGAAAACCTGTACACAAAAGAGCACTCACCACATCTTGGGATACCTCACCCTTTGTGCTTGAGCCTCAAAACCGGGATACCTCACCCCCTTTACAACCTTTAAAGGATACCTTACCTTCTTTACAACAAAGGATACCTTACCCTTTACAATCTTTGAGAGATACCTCACTCTCTCTTTTCTCTAGAGGGATACCTCACCCTTTTTACAAAGAATCAAAGTGTTTACAAGATGAAACTCTCACAAGAGTGGATTACACAAATTGAAGCCCTATAATGCTCTTCAATAATTTCTCAAATATGCACAAAACAGAGCACAAGTGATTTAATGATGATTCTTGGATTATAGTGATTGAAAGAAGTTTCTCAATTGTTGGTTAGCCATAAATGATGCCCTAAGGTGTGTATTTAAAAAGATATGCAGTTAAAGACTCGTTGGGGTGATTAAAGCCAAGCATTTAATGCACCTAATATAACCGCTGGGCATGTCAAAACACTGGTAATTGATTACAAGACTCTGGTAATCGATTACATGGTAGTTAGAATGTGTTATTGGCTTTCTGGGTTTGTGGTAATCGATTACCACACATGTGTAATCGATTACATTACACTTTAAACTCATTTTTTAAGCCTAATTAAGTCTCTAGGCCATTTTTAATATAATCCAATATTGAAATCAACATTTCTTTAAAATATGAACTTTGAAAAACAAGTTGATTTATGAGAACTTTGAAAAACCATTTGAATATAATTGAGATACCTTGAGAGCATTTCACATTGATGTTCTAAGACCTATATTTAATATACCTCTTTTGATCTTGGTCTTCTTCTTTTGGTCTTGGTCTTTTCTTTTGATCTTGATCTTCATCTTGACTTTGTTATCATCAAAAATTCATTTGATATGCTTCAAGACATAAGCATTCATAGGGAGCGGGATGCGAGTGGTGCTAGTTGTCGATGGTACTGGTCGCGGTTGTGCGAGATCTGGTGCGGCAACGATGCCGGCAGGCGGTGAAGGCACAGGGTCCCACGACTCTGGTTCGGGGTTCAACAACATTTCCAGAGCAGGCGGATTTGGACGAGCTTGGTTCGGACGGGCTTGGCTGGTGTGGTGTGGTGCAACGGAGCCGGTGCTGGTCCGCGGTTGGGTTGTTGTTTCTTTTTTTTTTTTTTGGGTATTGAGAGGTTGAAAATGATGGGTTTGGGTGGAAGAAGATGGGTGGTTATTGTCTTGTTGATGTTTGTTAATGGTGGATTTGTGTTGTTGATGGTGGCAACAAGGTGCTTAGTTAAAGATGAAGGTTGAAGGTGGGTTTATGTTTGTTAATGGTAAGTTTGTGGGTGGTTGTTGGTTATTGATGGTGGTTTGTGGTGATTATTTTGGGTTTGTGGGGGTTGTTGTTTGTTAATGGTAGTTTATGGTGGTTGTGGTTTGTGGGGGAGGGGAGATTGTTGTTTGTTGATGGTGGTTTGGTTTGGATGAAAGGTTGAAGGTGGTGGCCATGGGTGAGTTGTTGATAGTGGTGGTTGTTTAGTTTATGAAAGTGGTTCTCTGAAAATGTTCTCCTTTTCTTCGTAAAAATGGTTCCCGTTTGATAAGCATATATTTTATACATTAATAAACCCTCATTTTTAGTCATTTACACTCTTCATGTACTTAATTAAGCCTGGTTATGTTTTGTAAGTTTGGACTCAAATTGGACTTAATTGATTTTTTCAGCATTATTTGGGTCTTACGCTGTTTCTGTATTTCGGCTATATCTTGAGTTCTAAATGTCTGATAATCATGAATTTTACCTTGTAGGAAAGATAAGAGAGAGCTCTACAACTTTAATGAGAGCTCAAAGTCGCAATCAGACATCTAGTATAGCTAATTGGGCTTGGAAGACAGAACACGAGTTTTGTGTCTAAAACCTGAATAGTGTATAGTAATCAGAGCATAACTCGGGCTGCAAGAATTATCTTGGGCTAAAATTTGGACATTTGAAAGTTAAGACCCAGATCTAAAACTTTCATGTTGAACACAAAACTTGATTCGGGCTCCTTGATGGTGATATTGGGTCTGAAAGTCAAAACAGAGGTGCTGAAACTGGGCCTGAATAGTTTGTAGTAATTGGGTCATATTTTGGGCTGTAGGACGAATTTTTGGGTGATTCTAGAGCCATTGGAAAGCTTAGACAATTTTCTAGAACTTTCATGAAGACCACTTGGCTCGAAAATGACGAAATCAATGACTTAAGTAATGAATGATTTCGGAGACAAGAAATCTCAATGATTTTTCACTCTTATCCTCACCATTTGGCATTCTCCACTCATTCATCCACTCATCCCACCTACCCCTAATCAGCCCCTTTGTCATTTTGTATCCCTAATCCTCTATAAAAGGCACCATTGGCTGACCATTTGGGGCACTTGGTGTTAGGCTTAGTTTGTACAAGTTAAGGTTATGCTTGTTTATTGTTTTCCTTTGTTGTAATTTTCTCTTGTTCTAAATTGAAGTCATGTTCATTTTTCTCTTTTTCTCTCTTTCTTTCTTCTTATCCATGAGTAACTAAATCTTCATCTTGCTTGGGTGAAAGAGTGAAGCTCTTGGTAATGAAATAAGGTTAGATTATTTTATTTCTTGTGCTTAAATGATATATTATTAAATGAACATTATATGTGTTGTATTTTGTTTCCAATCAATTTAGAAACCTTCTTTGTTAATGGAGATCTTGATTTATTATAGACAATAGGATTGGCACAGTGAATGCTTGAACTCATTTACAAATGTTGGTAGATAATTAAAGGAATCATAATATGATTACATATATAATTGAACTTTGAATGTTATATTTTCCGATTGGAACCTCCGTTGTGTGTGGATTTCAATTGAGTTAAAAAAAGAAATAATCTTATCTTTAATTTATTACCAAGAGTGGATCTCCTAACCCAAGCAAGCCCTTAAATTCATTTGTGAACTTATTTTATTACTTTTGGTGTTGTGACAAATCCTCTTCTTACCTCAATTAATTTTTCTTCATCAATTCCCTGTGGATCGACTTCGGACTCCCGAGAAATTTACTACTTGAGACAACCTGCACTTGGGTTTGCATCTTTAAATCCTGCAGTCACCGTTCTCCTCCCATTTCTTTGTTTCTTCGTTTCTTTTTATAAACCAACCCCCATTCCTTTTGTTGAAAAAATGGCTTTTGTGTCTTGCTTGTGCGCATAGTGAGTGAATGTGTGTAGAGGGAATATGTGTGTGTGCAGAGGGTTGTGTGTTGCAGTGACTAACGTGAGGCAATGAGAAAGTGAGTGTGTGTGTGTGCTGTAGCCTATGCAAAGTTTTTTTTTCTTTTTTTTTAGACAACAAATTTTTTTGAATTTTTTTAAATTTTGTATTTTTTAAATTTTTAAATTTTTTTTGGGAGTCCGGTCAAAATTAGGTGTTCACACTAACCAATTAGGTGAATGTCCTAACTGGTTAAGAGCATTAGAAAAACATAAGATTGGCTCCTAACAAAGTCACTAACTGGTTACATAAGTTGCCTAATTGGTTAGGCCTTTTAAAAACAAATTGGCATGTTTCTGTTTTGGCAACTAACGAGTTATGTGAACAGTAATAACCTGTTATTGGTATATCAAGAAGGCAAGATTTCCAAAGAGGTTTTCAACCATAGGTTCCTAAAATCTTTTGAAACTTTCTAAAACCATTTTGCTCAAACTTCAACACATTTTCACAAGTATAAAACATGATTTTTGCAAGGCCATTTAAGTTGAGTAAGAAAGCCAATGAATGATCTTAGTATAAGTCCTAAAATACCTTTACACAAGATCTAAGACCTATATTATAAACTTTGAATCTCCTTGGTACTTGATCTTTGCATTTCCATTCCTTTCTTGTTTATTATCATCAAAACCATTGCTTTTGTCAATACCAATCGCATTCTCTCCCTTTTTTATGATGACAAACAATTACTGAGAAAAGATTAGTTCAAATAAATTAGAATTTACAAGAGGTGTTAGAGACTTACTCCCCCTTTATTTTTCAAGAGGTGATAATGTCAAAGATGCACAACTCCCCCTTAATTTAGGAATCCCAAGACCATTGAAAATATACCTTTCGCTATTTTACCTTACTTTTCTCAATGTCATAAAGACCCAAAAACATTCTCCCTCTTTTGTCATAATAAAAAAGATAGATAATATAGTTGGACAAAAGGAGAAGGTAACACATCACCATTGCTATTTAATAAATATCCCATAATAGCCAGTAATAGTATAAGCATATTAGAATTTTAACAGTCTATTCATTTGCAAAAACATCCAAGTCATATTAAAAATAGTTAAGCATGTCATGATTCTAAGATAATGAACATCATATCCAAAGGATAACTTACTATAGTTAGATAGGCTTTGATCACATTAAAGAGGCTATAATAGAAATAAGTACTCTATGCCTAAGCCCTATGATGCTCCGGTGGTGGATAGCAATGCTCAAGCCTATCCAGGCGATCTTCCATAGTGCTCAAGCGATCATAGATAACTGTGTTTCTATGTTCTTGATAAGTCTTAAGATTCTCAATTCAGGCTTCAATACTGACTTGCATGTTGGTAATGGCTTCCAGGATGTGGTCATCATTGGTGGCAGGGACCTCTTCCATAGGCACATCAGTAGGGGTAGCGAGAATTTCACCTTGTTGTGCTGCTGCCTCACGTCCACGACCATAGACCCATTCACCATTAAATTTCTTCACGTGCATATGTTTTAGAGAGGTTTTTCCAAACTTATGGGAACCGATAGTGTAAATGACTCCATCGCTCTCTAAGTTGACCTTGTATTGATCCAAAATCTTAGCCACTATAAAGGCGTAAGGTAGATTTATCATTGCCTTTTCCTTAGCATTCATCATGTAGTGCATGATGTAATGTGGCCAATTGATTTGCATGCGTCTTTTGAGAGCTCACATTACAAATATGTCTTCTTCTTCAACCAAGGCATAGTTGCTCACCCTTTGTACTAAGATATGAGCTACCACAAAGTGAAGAAAATGATCCTCTAAATTCAGAAAGCTAGTAGTGAAAGACCCCTTTGGCACTTGAATGCCTGGTTAAAGCATGCCCTCTACAACCTGGTCTCTGTCAAATTCCTCCCAAGAATTGTGACTATCCACAGTAAGTTTTGCTCCAGAGTGAATGAGGCCAAACAGAGGAGTCCACTTACTCGGTGTCATAATGATTCTATGCCTCTTGAATTCAGAAACCAGATTTCCACCCATAATAGTTAAATTACAGAAATAAACTTTTATGGGTTTAAGATAGAAGTACCCGGAGTTGGTGGTGACAAGAGTTTTCAACTCATGGAATTCCAAGAGCTCTGTGAGGAATGTGAATCCTTCTTTGACAAAGAAGTCCTAGTCTATGAACTTGGGCTGAATGAGACGTCGCACATGAAACTGCAGTGTGTATGTATTCATTTGATTTTTGTGGGAGAAGTACCTTCCAATGTTGAGATTGATTGAGAAGTCTTGATCAATGGGTGAAGTTGATGTTGGTAGGGGTACATTAGGATTTTTGGAGCGAGAACGCTTGGGGTGAGATGAACTGCTTGCCATGGTTGACAATGGAGGCTAGAGCTCGATTTAGGAGAGAGAAAATGTGAGGGAAGGTGAAAAATTGGAGAAAATGGAAGTTTTGATCAGTGGAAATTGATGGAAAGTGATAGAAAATGAGATTTAGTGGTGGTTTTTGGTTGGATTTGGAATAGGAGAGGTGTTTGAGCGAGTGGGTGTTTGAGAGAAGAAGAGGAAGAGGATGACAATGGAGGAAGGGGGTCATGAATGAGGAGAGAGAGTCATGGGTTGCTGTTTTATGGAGGTCAATAATTGGTTAGGTGTATTTAGTAACCGGTTATTGGAGTATAAGAGAAAAATGAGGAGTCATTGTTAGGTGAGATAACTGGTTAGGAGGAGTTGTGTAACTGGTTAAGTGAAAAGGTGTAATTGGTTATTTGAGTGAATTATAGCCTCTGTGTGACTAAATCACCAATTATAAATTGTCCATAATCAGTTATTCTTTTGTTCCAGAGACCACCAGAACACTCCAAATGCTCAATAATCGATTAAAAGGCTCTCATAATCTGTTATTTTATCTTGGCAAAGAGCACTTCAATGTGCCAAACTTATTCCAAAGGCCAAATAACCAATTATTTGCTCCTCCTAACAGATTATGCTTTACCAG
This sequence comes from Ormosia emarginata, assembly GCA_029884605.1. Classification (NCBI taxonomy): domain Eukaryota; kingdom Viridiplantae; phylum Streptophyta; class Magnoliopsida; order Fabales; family Fabaceae; genus Ormosia; species Ormosia emarginata. The sequence goes on along the minus strand of JAQQTP010000049.1, from coordinate 31,277 downwards.
AACAAGGAATCCTCAGACAACCATCCCTTTAAAAAATGCTACCATAAGCCATCATTGAGATTCATCTTATCTTTACTTTACTTTCATCCACTCTAGGCACCATAAATACATCTCAAATCTGATTTGTCTCCTTCAAAGGTACTAGAAATTACTGACTCATGCTAGCTTGAGGTTGGTCTTACTTTCATTCCTTAAACAACCATATATGCAATTCAAAAGTTGATTTTTCTTCTTCAAAAGCACCAAGATTGTTTTGTTGCAGAGAGAATCAGGATGCTCCAATTGCACTTCCAAAAACAAAAACAAATTCATCAAGAATTTAGTCCTTAAACTGCCAACTTGTGCCATGATAACTTGGTTCCATTTTGTAACACCCCAACTTTTGAATAAATATCAGTTTTGTCCTAAATGTACTGTTTTAAGTTTTTCTGCATGTTATAAATTGAATTTTACTATTTCGTTATTGTATTTGGTCATTGTGTGTGATTTGCTCTAAGTCAATAAAATAATAATTTTCTGGCCGGAAAAATCTTATTTTAATTATTCGGAGCTAGGGGATCTTACTAAATCCAATTCCAAGTAATATGTATATTAATCTTTTAATTTTTAAGATTTAACTGTGTAATTAAATAATTTTATATTATTATAATATTATTTTATTTGACAGTACTTACTGTCTCAAAAATAGTAGAAATTTGCTCCAAAATGATCATGGACCCGAAAAAGTCTATGGGACTCACATTTAGTGAGTCAGTCAACGTTTCTAGCTAGATTAAATCCTAAGCCAATAGGAACTAGTCAACAATAATGGCTTGAGAATTCTAGACTAATAGAAATCAAGTCCACAAAAGTGGTTGGACTTGTTAAGATGAAACTAGAAAACTTAACCAAGATAGCTTAAAACCTAACTAAGTTAACATAGGAAGCTTGTTTAGTAATTAAATGAAGTAAACCTAGTTAGCTATCTACTTAAGTGCTTGTTAGAGAAGGTTCTAGAAGGATCAAGAAAATTGTTAGTCATCCTAGCTAACTAAATGGCTAACTAAGTAACTAAGCAAACAAACTAAATGCACCTAAGTGTAACTAGATTGCATGAATGAAGCACAAACTTGGTTTGCTCTCCATTAGGGCCATTCGGCGAAGCACCTTTAAGAAGGGCTTAATCACTTGATGACTAGGTTTTCCTACACCAATGGGAGACAAGCTTGGAGCCAAAGCCTTTGATGTCATCCATTGATCTAATCTAAGGTTGTTAGGTGTTAGGAGAAGTCAACAAAGGAGGCCACCTCCTCTTGGAGCTCCACGGCCATAAGCTAGGTTAGGAGACCATTTCACTTCATTCTTCATCTTTGCTATCAATTAAGCTTACACTTTTCTCTCTTCAAGAACACCAAGAACAAAAATCACCATTGTTGCTATTTGAGAGCTGTAACACCCCTTGATGTACCAACTGCGGCGCAATCGTCATTACATCACAGTTACTAAATCCAGGCGTGTCACAGTCATGATAACAGTAGTTTCAAAAATTAACAAGTTTATTTCTTCGCATTTATGCATAAGTAGAAAATACGAGCCATGAATGAATTATAGATGTATACAACCCTTAATACAACCATTGAAATGAAATCACATTCTTTATACATATATATTTTATAGCCAACTTACACGAATCACTGATAACATAGAATATAATAATTACGAGTCAAGTAAAATACAAAGAGAATAAAACACACGAAAAAGGGGGAGGTAATAACCCAGGGATGGGTACTACCAGCAGACAAAGCTGCAACCCCATATGCATATGACACTCGGCGTCCCAGTTGACACAACAGGCATCAATGCCCCCTCGCAGCTGCACTCCCATGAAATCAAAGAAATCTTGCCAGGTTCTCAACCCCATCGGCAAGGTGTGATTCCTCATCATCTTTTTCACGATGTTTTATCAAATATGAATATAAAACAACAATACAGAAATATAGAAAAAAGGTGAGACACCCGTCTTTCATTACCACAATTGGCAGCAAGAAAATAGCACGGCGCAAAGCGCCCACCGAGCAATACAGTTTATACATTTATCAATAACAACAACGAAAATTATAGCAAAAGCAAGTCAATTCTAAGCAATAATCAGAGTCAATAACAACAGTGATATTTATAGTAAAGGTAGAACAATAGTAAGCAATAGCGAGACATTACAATAGTATTTCCGAAAATCAAAGACAACAATCAGATAATCATTTACAGGTATTCATGCTCAACAATTTATAAGACCAGTAATGAACGATGCACAATGCATGCTTTCCCAATTCCTACTCCATGGAGCTAGACTCAAATAGTCGGAGAGAAAGATCAGGAGACATGCCTGTAACTCGGCTGCCGAGGCCAGTGCTATCAATAATTTTTCTCATGCACAATCATGGCATTGTACAGACATTATACACTAGATCACGATATAGGACAATGTCAAGTCTGGATCGTCAGTGTGTTTGCATCGATTTTCCCCACAGCACAGAGGAGCTCTAAACTGTCCATGTGAGGGACCCGCACCCCGACGCCCCCAAGGTCATAGCATAACTCACACTTGTCTATTCGCACCCGCACTAAGGTGTGTTCAATCTCCTAGGCAACTTGGCCTTACAACAGTCCACAAGGACATTCACAATGCATAAGACTCTATGCATGAATATGTATGATCAACGTCACATATTATTCCATAATATGCCACAATTGGCTCAAATAAGCATTAATACAACATTGGTCACTCATATGAACCCACAATATCATAATATTGAAATCAAATAAGGTAATATATTTTTAGGGTCCATTATGCATTCTTATTCAAGATTTTCCATTCTTACAAGAATCCATCACTAACTAAGTTTCCATCTTGCGTTATGCTCAAGTCTCTTAATACCAATCACTTAGTTTTTTATTCTACATGGGATCAATCCAATTCCTAAAATCCATGATCAAAATCGTGCCTTCCTAAAGTCCATTACTAACATCAATTTCTCCCATTTTATGCATTGATTTCTTGATATCTCCTACTTAAGTTTTAGTTCACTAAGTTCATTCCAATTCCTTATAGTTTTCATCTAAAACCGTGGCTTCAAATTGAGTTAAATAACCCTTAAAACTCTCCATCTCAAATCCCAACATTAATATTTACATTTCCAATTACATAGGCTTCATCTCACAGTTACTTAGTTGATTTTGTTCTGGGCGCCTAGGCGCCATCTCTGTAGCGCCTGGGCGCTGGTGTAGCGCCTGGGCGCTGGTGTAGCGCCTGGGCGCTGGTGTAGCGCCTAGACGCTGACCGCGAAGCGCCTGAGCGGTCACCGGGCCGCGTCACAGGGAAAATTTCTTTGGGCACAGAGCGCCTAGGCGCTCTATGCACAGCGCCTGGGCGCTAGTGCATTAACAGGGGATCTGCAGAATTCTTTTCTGCAGAGCCCTGACCCATTCACTATCCAAAATCCCTCATCAATTTTCAACCATTCCAAAATGTGACACATGACATATAATTACAAAATAGCAACATATGAGTTCATAATCATCAAATCACACAATATACATTCATACATCCATACAAATCAAACAACAACATCATGGAAATGACCCAACATAACAAAGAGGGAAATCCAACATGGATTCTCTCATCAACAACAACACATAAGACATTTCCTTACTACCAAGATTGGTTGAAGAGGATTATCTCCCTCTTACCTAAATGAAGGCAATCACAAGAATGCTTTCCCCTTTTTGCTCTTGATTTTCGTTTTCCCCTTCAAGAAAAACCCTAGGGTGAGAAATTCTCAATGTGTTCACTCCAATCATAGAAAATGGCTCCTTGGCCACATAGGTGACCAATAAAACGAAAAAGAAGAAGATAGAAGAAAGTTGAAGACTTTACCTCAAAAGCTCCAAGCTTTAGCTCCAATGGTGAAAAATGGAGGAAGAAGAAGAAGAAGAAGGAAGAAGAAGAAGAAGAAGAAGAAGAAGAAGAAGAAGAAGAAGAAGAAGAAGAAGAACCAAGGATGGCCACAAGGAAATGGTCTTGGAATGATGGAAGAAAGCTAGATGTGGAATGGTGAAGCAAGAAAATGAAAAGGGTGGATGGTGAGGGTGTACGGTGGTGAAGAGAAGGAGAGAAGAAGAGAAGAGAAGAGAAGAGAAGGAGGAGAATGAGAAGAGAGAAAAGTGTTTTAGAAAATATGAGTATAATGGCAATTAAGTGAGAAGCAAATATAACTCCCCCAAGGAGTCATCTGCCGTAGAGAAAGAGTGAAGAGGGAAGAGAGAGAAGAGGGAGGGTGAGAATTGGCTTCCAAGAGAAGCCAAGGGTATATGAGTAAATGTTTGGTCAAAGCTTCTCAAAGAAGCTTTGATTAATTTATCATTAAATTTGAATTAAAGTAGATTGATCAGACATAATGTGGATTTCATTTGGATAATGTGATAGGATTTTTATTACACACTATTATCCAATGAAAAATAGTTACAGTTAACAGAAGTAAGTATTTAATTAATTTGACAGATGAATTTTATTTTGCTGTATTGATTATTTTATCTGTTAAGATTTCTCGAAAGACGTGAAACCTTGTAAACTGTGTCCAGCCTCAAGTTTAGTAAGATCTCCCGTCGACGTTTCCATAGTTCAAGGTTCTCGAAAAAAAAATATTTCATTTTCCCGGTTCGACTCAATGTGCACGTAAAACGAGAAATATATTAAAATATTCATCGTTTCTAAAAAATTCTGAAAGAATTCACATAAATCACGAATATTAGAAAATGACTATTCATAATAAAATTTTCCAACTTGGAAGCGTTACAGTCGTTCTGCCAATTCTGTCCAATGTGCACGTAGAACGAGAAATAATATTAAAATATTCTGCGTTCCTGGAAAAAAAATCCAGAAAAATTCCTAAAAATCCTAAATATTGTAAAATGACCATTTATCCTAAAATTATAAATTTTTTGGATGTTACAACACTCCCCAACAAATAGAAATTTCGTCCTCGAAATTTTTATTCCTTAGGATAAACATCGACGTTGTTTCTTCGCCTTATCTTCTAACCTTCATGTTGCACTTCTATTCACGTCAATTCTAATCACCCTTACTAATGTGATCTCCCTCCCTCCATGTTGCTTTGCTATTCTATTCTCGATCTTACAGGAAGCATCCCATGGGTCAAACTCTCTTTCAATCGTATTGTGTCCTGTTCGATAACATGGCTAGGTCCAAGGATATACGTTCGTGATCATGACATACGGAAGATATCATAAAGATTTAAAAAGAAAGGATAGTGAAGATTAGTTATGGATACCGAACTAGTCCGAAAAAGAATTTAGGATAGTCCGTAGAATTTAAGAGTGAGTTTGCTGCCAACTTAAATAAGATTACACACATTTAGTAACGCCTTTCTTCATCCCTTGTTACCATTACTTCTGTTTTAGATTTTGATATACCCTGATCGCTCCGGTGTGTATAAACTCGGTTTACTCTCGTGAGTTTCATTGGGAATAAACTCCTTAAGTTCTAAATCATTTGGTATGCAACCATCGCTCGTGAACATTAAGACTCCATCGAGTTCCTTCCTCACATTTTGACACCATGCTTTGTCTTAATAGCTCTTTCTTGTCTTGTAGAAATTGGTCACTGTTTCTATTTCTCTCGAATCCTTCCTAACAGATCATTTGAAATAACGATTATATCTAGACATACCTCATCCGGTGTCATTTCCAATGACAACCACCTGTCCTCGAATTACTCTACTAATTCCTTCTTTTCGACCATCATGATGAAGGTATTAGGCAGTTTCCGGTTTAAAAGTCCGCCATGGCATTTTCTTTTCCAAGATGACTCTAAAGCTAGGGATCATGTTCCTTCAAAATCTTTAGTCACTTCTCGGCCTCAGGTTTGGTTCCTTCCTATCGGATAAATACTTCAGGTTCTTGTGACAGCGAAGGACATTGAATATTGCTCCATATAGAAAGTGTCTCTATATTCTTTGAGCCGATATAACCGCGGCTAACACCAGTTCGTGAGTTGGTCATTCCCAACGCACCTTCAACAACCTCGAGGCATAAGTTATAACTTCTCAACTTTGCATGAACATACATCCTAAACCTAGATGTGAAGCATCCCCAAAACACTTCGAATGTTTCACTGGGATCGGGCAGTATCGAAATCGAAATATTTCCTCAATCTTTGAAAAACTTTCTTCGCCAGTGATGGTCCGTAAAAGTTTTGATCCTCCTTTTTTTTTTTAATCGGAGCAAGTTGTTCTACTATCTTCGAGAATCTGTCGATACTCGTTCGATAAAAACTAACTAATCCCACTAGCTATGAATGCCCATCAAGGGTTTTCGATCTCTCCTTTTGAGGAACTGCTTCAACTTTTTTCTGAATCCACACGATTCCTTCATTTGGAATTTCATGATCCAAAACGGAACCTTCTCAAACGAGAATTCGCACTCTGATACTTTGGCACTTACTTTCTCTTCTTTAAAGTTAGGAAAACTATACTGAGATGTCCAACGTACCTCCCCATATCCTCGAGAATAGGTCAAAACGCCATCATCAATGACATCGACGATTCCGTTCTAGGTAAGGATAGGAAATACAATTCATGTTGTCCAAGAATACAACATGAGCGTTTGTCACTCCGGCTGACATCACGGAATACCCATAATGTCAAAGGCACACTACGAATCCATCGGTGACCAGGACATACATCTATCTTGGAGAGAACCATGATTTCCTTCTCGTTGATCCATTAAATCATTTACCTTCCTCTAAGAATACTCATCTTTGATCATAATCTAGTTTAACTGGCGATAGTCCTCGTATCACCGAGAAATTTTTTTCCTTCTCCTTAACCGACAGCATCTTAGCTCAACATGCGGAACCCTTTGGCTATTAAAGTGGCATTTATATTCCCTTTACTCTTGGTCCTCCACGGAGAACATTACATGTACCCTCAGGCTTCTTCCTTTTATGAGGTTTAGACCATGTTGGTCGTCACGAGTTTAAAAGTCTTAGTTCCAAAAAAAATCACTAAGGTGTTGATCGAACACTCTAACAGGTAATAATCGGGAAACGACCAATCAATTTCTAGAATCATGGGCTCGAACAGATATGATTTTAGGTAAGCACAATAAATCAACAAAAGATTCAACCTTTAGTAGAAACATGATAGATTACACAACTTAGGTGTCAACGACAAGTCTTAGTAACAGAAATAGAAGTAACTTAAGTTGAAGATAAGGAAGATATAGATGAATCCAAATGATCCATACGGTTACAAATTGTAAAATGAAGGGTTACCCCCAGAATTATACAGCACGATTACGGGATCATCATTTGAGGCGTAACTTCCCTTGTTTAGATTTCCAAATGTTGAGGTCTCAGCACCAACCAAGGTATAAGTTCTGGCTTATGCTTGTGGTTCTACAAACCACTTACAAAGATTGACGGAAGAATTTGCCTTTGCTTGGTCGCAGTTGCGGGAGACGTGTCCAGGCTTTCCACATTTAAAACAGATTATCCCTTTGATCTTACACTCCCTCGTGAAGTGTTCCTTTCTGCATTTCATACATCTTGGCGAAGATGTCGAGATCTGACTGGATACACCACCACTAGTACTTTGTCCAGGAATTGGTTGTTGTTGTTGTTTCCCTGATACCCGTGCGGATGGTTTCCGCTTAAACTGGTTAACTTTTCTATTATTCCTCCTTTGGAATCTAGGTAGTCCACGTTTGCCCCAACGCCGACTTTCCTTCAACAGATTCTGGACCTCCACTTCCAATTCTCGTTGTTGCGTGTCCCTCCGATCCTGGCGACTTATCACCTCAGCTATCATTTGCCTTCCTTCTGCAGTCGCAGCCATACTCCTATTGTCTTGTCCTGCGCTCACATGTATACGTCTGTCACGAGCCACCGCCCTTGCATGTCTACTGCGAGCCATTGAATCTCTCTGAAGACGGACATAATTACAACAAACAAAAATTACTTCAAACAATGTTATCTCCCTATGAAAACCAAATACAAAGAGTCACACAATTCATACAATTCAAACAAGACCAATTCAATTCCATACAACCGAACAATCTCCAGCTCGAACTTCTTCATTCTGCTTCCACAGCGTAATCCCTCGTAAGCCGTCAACTTCCAAACTACCTCTCGAATCTAGTTTACACCAACTATTTCTTTCTCCAGAAGATCGGTTTTCCAAAACCTTCTGATCTCCTCACAAAAGAAGTCCTATCTTCCTAACACAGTACGCCTAGGTGAAGTCATAGTTTCCTGTACACACAGAACATTACATATTGAGTAGGCCAGTCCTCAATATCATGCAACTGCATAACAGTAGTCATCAACATTCAACCTATGGCAAGCCATGCATTCCTTTCCCATCATCTCAATCAAGAGACAAGGAAGTGCACAACAGACCAAATTCTAATATGCCTAAACATAGCAAGTCCATACCCCGGCTCAATAGGATGAACTGCTCTGATACCACCTAATGTAACACCCCTTGATGTACCAACTGCGGAGCAATCGACATTACATCACAGTTACTAAATCCAGGCGTGTCACAGTCATGATAACAGTAGTTTCAAAAATTAACGAGTTTATTTCTTCGCATTTATGCATAAGTAGAAAATACGAGCCATGAATGAATTATAGATGTATACAACCCTTAATACAACCATTGAAATGAAATCACATTCTTTATACATATATATTTTATAGCCAACTTACACGAATCACTGATAACATAGAATATAATAATTACAGAGTCAAGTAAAATACAGCGGGAATAAAACACGAAAAAGGGGGAGGTAATAACCCAGGGATAGGTACTACCAGCAGACAAAGTCGTAACCCCATATGCATATGACACTCGGTGTCCCAGTTGACACAATAGGCATCAATGCCCCCTCGCAGCTGCACTCCCATGAAATCAAAGAAATCTTGCCAGGTTCTCAACCCCATCGGCAAGGTGTGATTCCTCATCATCTTCTTCACGATCTTTTATCAAATATGAATATAAAACAGCAATACAGAAATATAGGAAAGAGGTGAGACACCCGTCTTTCATTACCATAATTGGCAGCAAGAAAATAGCACGGCGCAAAGCGCCCACCGAGCAATACAGTTCATACATTTATCAATGACAACAGCGGAAATTATAGCCAAAGCAAGTCAATTCTAAGCAATAATCAGAGTCAATAACAACAGTGATATTTATAGTAAAGGTAGAACAACAGTAAGCAATAGCAGGCAGATTACAATAGTATTTCCAGAAATCAGCACAACAATCAGATAATCATTTACAGGTATTCATGCTCAACAATTTATAAGACCAGTAATGAACGATGCACAATGCATGCTTTCCCAATTCCTACTCCATGGAGCTAGACTCAAATAGTCGGAGAGAAAGATCAGGAGACATGCCTGTAACTCGGCTGCCGAGGCCAGTGCTATCAATAATTTTTCTCGTGCACAATCATGGCATTGTACAGACATTCTACACTAGATCACGATATAGGACAGTGTCAAGTCTGGATCGTCGGTGTGTTTGCATCAGTTTGCCCCACGGCACAGAGGAGCTCTAAACTGTCCATGTAAGGGACCCGCACCCCGACGCCCCCAAGGTCATAGCATAACTCACACTTGTCTATTCGCACCCGCACTAAGGTGTGTTCAATCTCCTAGGCATATTGGCCTTACAACAGTCCACAAGGACATTCACAATGCATAAGACTCTATGCATGAATATGTATGATCAACATCACATACTATTCCATAATATGCCACAATTGGCTCAAATAAGCATTAGTACAACATTGGTCACTCATATGAACCCACAATATCATAATATTGAAATCAAATAAGGTAATATATTTTTAGGGTCCATTATGCATTCTTATTCAAGATTTTCCATTCTTACAAGAATCCATCACTAACTAAGTTTCCATCTCGCGTTATGCTCAAGTCTCTTAATACCAATCACTTAGTTTTTTATTCTACATGGGATCAATCCAATTCCTAAAATCCATGATCAAAATCGTGGCTTCCTAAAGTCCACTACTAACATCAATTTCTTCCATTTTATGCATTGATTTCTTGATATCTCCTACTTAAGTTTTAGTTCACTAAGTTCATTCCAATTCCTTATAGTTTTCATCTAAAACCGTGGCTTCAAATTGAGTTAAATAACCCTTAAAACTCTCCATCTCAAATCCCAACATTAATATTGACATTTCCAGTTACATAGGCTTCATCTCACAGTGCTTAGTTGGTTCTGTTCTGGGCACCTAGGCACCATCTCTGTAGCACCTGGGCGCTGGTGTAGCGCCTAGATGCTGACCGCGAAGCGCCTGAGCGCTCACCGGGCCGCGTCACAGGGAAAATTTCTTTGGGCACAGAGCGCCTAGGCGCTCTATGCACAGCGCCTGGGCGCTAGTGCATTAACAGGGGTTCTGCAGAATTCTTTTCTGCAGAGCCCTGGCCCATTCACTATCCAAAATCCCTCATCAATTTTCAACCATTCCAAAATGTGACACATGACATATAATTACAAAATAGCAACATATGAGTTCATAATCATCAAATCACACAATATACATTCATACATCCATACAAATCAAACAACAACATCATGGAAATGACCCAACATAACAAAGAGGGAAATCCAACATGGATTCTCTCATCAACAACAACACATAAGACATTTCCTTACTACCAAGATTGGTTGAAGAGGATTATCTCCCTCTTACCTAAATGAAGGCAATCACAAGAATGCTTTCCCCTTTTTGCTCTTGATTTTCGTTTTCCCCTTCAAGAAAAACCCTAGGGTGAGAAATTCCTAATGTGTTCACTCCAATCATAGAAAATGGCTCCTTGGCCACATAGGTGACCAATAAAACGAAAAAGAAGAAGATAGAAGAAAGTTGAAGACTTTACCTCAAAAGCTCCAAGCTTTAGCTCCAATGGTGAGAAATGGAGGAAGAAGAAGAAGAAGAAGAAGAAGAAGAAGAAGAAGAAGAAGAAGAAGAAGAAGAAGAAGAAGAAGAAGAAGAAGAAGAAGAACCAAGGATGGCCACAAGGGAAATGGTCTTGGAATGATGGAAGAAAGCTAGATGTGGAATGGTGAAGCAAGAAAATGAAAAGGGTGGATGGTGAGGGTGTACGGTGGTGAGGAGAAGGAGAGAAGAAGAGAGACGGAAGAGAAGAGAAGGAGGAGAATGAGAAAAGAGAAAAGTGTTTTAGAAAATATGAGTATAATGGCAATTAAGTGAGAAGCAAATATAACTCCCCCAAGGAGTCATCTGCCGTAGAGAAAGAGTGAAGAGGGAAGAGAGAGAAGAGGGAGGGTGAGAATTGGCTTCCAAGAGAAGCCAAGGGTATATGAGTAAATGTTTGGTCAAAGCTTCTCAAAGAAGTTTTGATTAATTTATCATTAAATTTGAATTAAAGTAGATTGATCAGACATAATGTGGATTTCATTTGGATAATGTGATAGGATTTTTATTACACACTATTATCCAATGGATAATAGTTACAGTTAACAGAAGTCAGTATTTAATTAATTTGACAGATGAATTTTATTTTGCTGTATTGATTATTTTATCTGTTAAGATTTCTCGAAAGACGTGAAACCTTCTAAACTGTGTCCGGCCTCAAGTTTAGTAAGATCCCCCGTCGACGTTTCCATAGTTCAAGGTTCTCGGAAAAAAAATATTTCATTTTCCCGGTTTGACTCAATGTACACGCAAAATGAGAAATATATTAAAATATTCATCGTTTCTAAAAAATTCTGAAAGAATTCACATAAATCACGAATATTAGAAAATGACTATTCGTAATAAAATTTTCCAACTTGGAAGCGTTACAGTCGTTCTGCCAATTCTGTCCAATGTGCACGTAGAACGAGGAATAATATTAAAATATTTCGCATTCCCAGAAAAAAAATCCAGAAAAATTCCTAAAATTCCTAAATATTGTAAAATGACCATTTATCCTAAAATTATAAATTTTTGGGATGTTACAACACTCCCCAACAAATAGAAATTTTGTCCTCGAAATTTTCATTCCTTAGGATAAACATTGACGTTGTTTCTTCGCCTTATCTTCTAACCTCCATGTCGCACTTCTATTCACGTCAATTCTAATCACCCTTACTAATGTGATCTCCCTGCCTCCATGTTGCTTTGCTATTCTATTCTCGATCTTACAGGAAGCATCCCATGGGTCAAACTCTCTTTCAATCGTATTGTGTCCTGTTCGATAACATGGCTAGGTCCAAGGATATACTTTCGTGATCATGATATACGGAAGATATCATGAAGATTTAAAAAGAAAGGATAGTAAAGATTAGTTATGGATACCGAACTAGTCCGAAAAAGAATTCAGGATAGTCCGTAGAATTTAAGAGTGAGTTTGCTGCCAACTTAAATAAGATTACACACATTTAGTAACGCCTTTCTTCATCCCTTGTTACCATTACTTCTGTTTTAGATTTTGATATACCCTGATCGCTCCGGTGTGTATAAACTCGGTTTACTCTCGTGAGTTTCATTGGGAATAAACTCCTTAAGTTCTAAATCATTTGGTATGCAACCATCGCTCGTGAACATTAAGACTCCATCGAGTTCCTTCCTCACATTTTGACACCATGCTTTGTCTTAATAGCTCTTTCTTGTCTTGTAGAAATTGGTCACTGTTTCTACTTCTCTCGAATCCTTCCTAACAGATCATTTGAAATAACGATTATATCTAGACATACCTCATCCGGTGTCATTTCCAATGACAGCCACCTGTCCTCGAATTACTCTACTAATTTCTTCTTTTCGACCATCATGATGAAGGTATTAGGCAGTTTCCGGTTCAAAAGTCCGCCATGGCATTTTCTTTTCCAAGATGACTCTAAAGCTAGGGATCATGTTCCTTCAAAATCTTTAGTCACTTCTCGGCCTCATGTTTGGTTCCTTCCCATCGGATAAATACTTCAGGTTCTTGTGACAGTGAAGGACATTGAATATTGCTCCATATAGAAAGTGTCTCTATATTCTTAGAGCCGATATAACCGCGGCTAACACTAGTTCGTGAGTCGGTCATTCCCAACGCACCTTCAACAACCTCGAGGCATAAGTTATAACTTCTCAACTTTGCATGAACATACATCCTAAACCTAGATGTGAAGCATCCCCAAAACACTTCGAATGTTTCACTGGGATCGGGCAGTATCGAAATCGGAATATTTCCTCAATCTTTGAAAAACTTTCTTCGCCTGTGATGGTTCCTAAAAGTTTTGATCCCCCTTTTTTTTTTTAATCGGAGCAAGTTGTTCTACTATCTTTAAGAATCTGTCGATACTCCTTCGATAAAAACTAACTAATCCCACTAGCTATGAATGCCCATCAAGGGTTTTCGATCTCTCCTTTTGAGGAACTGCTTCAACCTTTTTGTGAATCCACACGATTCCTTTATTTGGAATTTCATGATCCAAAACGGAACCTTCTCAAACGAGAATTCGCACTCTGATACTTTGGCACTTACTTTCTCTTCTTTAAAGTTAGGAAAACTATGCCGAGATGTCCAATGTACCTCCCCATATCCTCGAGAATAGGTCAGAACACCATCATCAATGACATCGACGATTCCGTTCTAGGTAAGGATAGAAAATACAATTCATGTTGTCCAAGAATACAACATGAGCGTTTGTCACTCCAGCTGACATCACAGAATACCCATAATGTCGAAGGCACACTCGAAAAAAATTATCTTGGGGACATTCTCTATTTCTACGAATCCATCGGTGACCAGGACATACATCTATCTTGGAGAGAACCATGATTTCCTTCTCGTTGATCCATTAAATCATTTACCTTCCTCCGAGAATACTCATCTTTGATCATAATCTAGTTTAACTGGCGATATTCCTCGTATCACCTAGAAATTTTTATCCTTCTCCTTAACCGACAGCATCTTAGCTCAACATGCGGAACCCTTTGGCTATTAAAGTGGCATTTATATTCCCTTTACTCTTGGTCCTCCACGGAGAACATTACATGTACCCTCAGGCTTCTTCCTTTTATGAGGTTTAGACCATGTTGGTCGTCACGAGTTTAAAAGTCTTAGTTGCAAAAAAAATCACTAAGGTGTTGATCGAACACTCTAGCAGGTAATAATCGGGAAACGACCAATCAATTTCTAGAATCATGGGCTCGAACAGATATGATTTTAGGTAAGCACGATAAATCAACAAAAGATTCAACCTTTAGTAGAAACATGATAGATTACACAACTTAGGTGTCAACGACAAGTCTTAGTAACAGAAATAGAAGTAACTTAAGTTGAAGATAAGGAAGATATAGATGAATCCAAATGATCCATACGGTTACAAATTGTAAAATGAAGGGTTACCCCCAGAATTATACAGCACGATTACGGGATCGTCATTTGAGGCGTAACTTCCCTTGTTTAGATTTCCAAATGTTGAGGTCTCAGCACCACCCAAGGTATAAGTTCTGGCTTCGCTATGGTTCTACAAATTTTACTTACAACGATTGACGGAAGAATTTGCCTTTGCTTGGTCGCAGTTGCGGGAGACGTGTCCAGGCTTTCCACATTTAAAACAGATTATCCCTTTGATCTTACACTCCCTCGTGAAGTGTTCCTTTCCGCATTTCATACATCTTGGCGAAGATGTCGAGATCTGACTGGATACACCACCACTAGTACTTTGTCCAGGAATTGGTTGTTGCTGTTGTTTCCCTGATACCCGTGCGGATGGTTTCCGCTTAAACTGGTTAACTTTTCTATTATTCCTCCTTTGGAATCTAGGTAGTCCACGTTTGCCCCAACGCCGACTTTCCTTCAACAGATTCTGGACCTCCACTTCCAATTCTCGTTGTTGCGTGTCCCTCCGATCCTGGCGACTTATCACCTCAGCTATCATTTGCCTTCCTTCTGCAGTCGCAGCCATACTCCTATTGTCTTGTCCTGCGCTCACATGTATACGTCTGTCACGAGCCACCGCCCTTGCATGTCTACTGCGAGCCATTGAATCTCTCTGAAGATGGACATAATTACAACAAACAAAAATTACTTCAAACAATGTTATCTCCCTATGAAAACCAAATACAAAGAGTCACACAATTCATACAATGCAAACAAGACCAATTCAATTCCATACAACCGAACAATCTCCAGCTCGAACTTCTTCATTCTGCTTCCACAGCGTAATCCCTCGTAAGCCGTCAACTTCCAAACTACCTCTCGAATCTAGTTTACACCAACTATTTCTTTCTCCAGAAGATCGGTTTTCCAAAACCTTCTGATCTCCTCACAAAAGAAGTCCTATCTTCCTAACACAGTACGCCTAGGTGAAGTCATAGTTTCCTGTACACACAGAACATTACATATTGAGTAGGCCAGTCCTCAATATCATGCAACTGCATAACAGTAGTCATCAACATTCAACCTATGGCAAGCCATGCATTCCTTTCCCATCATCTCAATCAAGAGACAAGGAAGTGCACAACAGACCAAATTCTAATATGCCTAAACATAGCAAGTCCATACCCCGGCTCAATAGGATGAACTGCTCTGATACCACCTAATGTAACACCCCTTGATGTACCAACTGCGGCGCAATCGTCATTACATCACAGTTACTAAATCCAAGCGTGTCACAGTCATGATAACAGTAGTTTCAAAAATTAACGAGTTTATTTCTTCGCATTTATGCATAAGTAGAAAATACGAGCCATGAATGAATTATAGATGTATACAACCCTTAATAGAACCATTGAAATGAAATCACATTCTTTATACATATATATTTTATAGCCAACTTACACGAATCACTGATAACATAGAATATAATAATTACGAGTCAAGTAAAATACGGCGGGAATAAAACACGAAAAAGGGGAGGTAATAACCCGGGATGGGTACTACCAGCCAGACAAAGCCGCAACCCCATATGCATATGACACTCGGCGTCCCAGTTGACACAACAGGCATCAATGCCCCCACATGGTACACTCCCATGAAATCAAAGAAATCTTGCCAGGTTCTCAACCCCATCGGCAAGGTGTGATTCCTCATCATCTTCTTCACGATCTTTTATCAAATATGAATATAAAATAGTAATACAAAAATATAGGAAAGAGGTGAGACACCCGTCTTTCATTACCACAATTGCCAGCAAGAAAATAGCACGGCGCAAAGCGCCCACCGAGCAATACAATTCATACATTTATCAATAACAACAACGAAAATTATAGCCAAAGTAAGTCAATTCTAAGCAATAATCAGAGTCAATAACAACAGTGATATTTATAGTAAAGGTAGAACAACAGTAAGCAATAGCAGGCAGATTACAATAGTATTTCCGGAAATCAAAGACAACAATCAGATAATCATTTACAGTATTCATGCTCAACAGTTTATAAGGCCAGTAATGAACGATGCACAATGCATGCTTTCCCAATTCCTACTCCATGGAGCTAGACTCAAATAGTCGGAGAGAAAGATCAGGAGACATGCCTGTAACTCGGCTGCCGAGGCCAGTGCTATCAATAATTTTTCTCGTGCACAATCATGGCATTGTACAGACATTCTACACTAGATCACGATATAGGACAGTGTCAAGTCTGGATCGTCGGTGTGTTTGCATCGGTTTGCCCCACGGCACAGAGGAGCTCTAAACTGTCCATGTGAGGGACCTGCACCCCGACGCCCCCAAGGTCATAGCATAACTCACACTTGTCTATTCACACCCGCACTAAGGTGTGTTCAATCTCCTAGGCAACTTGGCCTTACAACAGTCTACAATAACATTCACAATGCATAAGACTCTATGCATGAATATGTATGATCAACATCATATACTATTCCATAATATGCCACAATTGGCTCAAATAAGCATTAGTACAACATTGGTCACTCATATGAACCCACAATATCATAATATTGAAATCAAATAAGGTAACTAAGTTTCCATCTCGCGTTATGCTCAAGTCTCTTAATACCAATCACTTAGTTTTTTATTCTACATGGGATCAATCCAATTCCTAAAATCCATGATCAAAATCGTGGCTTCCTAAAGTCCACTACTAACATCAATTTCTCCCATTTTATGCATTGATTTCTTGATATCTCTTACTTAAGTTTTAGTTCACTAAGTTCATTCCAATTCCTTATAGTTTTCATCTAAAACCATGGCTTCAAATTGAGTTAAAAAACCCTTAAAACTCTCCATCTCAAATCCCAACATTAATATTTACATTTCCAATTACATAGCCTTCATCTCACAGTTACTTAGTTGATTTTGTTCTGGGCGCCTAGGCGCCATCTCTGTAGCGCCTGGGCGCTGGTGTAGCGCCTAGACGCTGACCGCGAAGCGCCTGAGCGCTCACCGGGCCGCGTCACAGGGAAAATTTCTCTGGGCACAGAGCGCCTAGGCGCTCTATGCACAGCGCCTGGGCGCTAGTGCATTAACAGGGGTTCTGCAGAATTCTTTTCTGCAGAGCCCTGGCCCATTCACTATCCAAAATCCCTCATCAATTTTCAACCATTCCAAAATGTGACACATGACATATAATTACAAAATAGCAACATATGAGTTCATAATCATCAAATCACACAATATACATTCATACATCCATACAAATCAAACAACAACATCATAGAAATGACCCAACATAACAAAGAGGGAAATCCAACATGGATTCTCTCATCAACAACAACACATAAGACATTTCCTTACTACCAATATTGGTTGAAGAGGATTATCTCCCTCTTACCTAAATGAAGGCAATCACAAGAATGCTTTCCCCTTTTTGCTCTTGATTTTCGTTTTCCCCTTCAAGAAAAATCCTAGGGTGAGAAATTCCCAATGTGTTCACTCCAATCATAGAAAATGGCTCCTTGGCCACATAGGTGACCAATAAAACAAAAAAGAAGAAGATAGAAGAAAGTTGAAGACTTTACCTCAAAAGCTCCAAGCTTTAGCTCCATTGGTGAAAAATGGAGGAAAAGAAGAAGAAGAAGAAGAAGAAGAAGAAGAAGAAGAAGAAGAAGAAGAAGAAGAAGAAGAAGAAGAAGAAGAAGAAGAAGAACCAAGGATGGCCACAAGGGAAATGGTCTTGGAATGATGGAAGAAAGCTAGATGTGGAATGGTGAAGCAAGAAAATGAAAAGGGTGGATTGTGAGGGTGTACGGTGGTGAAGAGAAGGAGAGAAGAAGAGAAGACGGAAGAGAAGAGAAGGAGGAGAATGAGAAAAGAGAAAAGTGTTTTAGAAAATATGAGTATAATGGCAATTAAGTGAGAAGTAAATATGACTCCCCAAGGAGTCATCTCACGTAGAGAAAGAGTGAAGAGGGAAGAGAGAGAAGAGGAGGGTGAGAATTGGCTTCCAAGAGAAGCCAAGGGTATATGAGTAAATGTTTGGTCAAAGCTTCTCAAAGAAGCTTTGATTAATTTATCATTAAATTTGAATTAAAGTAAATTGATCAGACATAATGTGGATTTCATTTGGATAATGTGATAGGATTTTTATTACACACTATTATCCAATGGATAATAGTTACAGTTAATAGAAGTCAGTATTTAATTAATTTGATAGATGAATTTTATTTCGCTGTATTGATTTATTTTATCTGTTAAGATTTCTCGAAAGACGTGAAACCTTGTAAACTGTGTCCGGCCTCGGGTTTAGTAAGATCCCCCGTCGACGTTTCCATAGTACAAGGTTCTCGGAAAAAAAATATTTCATTTTCCCGGTTCAACTCAGTGTGCACGCAAAATGAGAAATATATTAAAATATTCGTCGTTTCCGAAAAATTCTGAAAGAATTCACATAAATCACGAATATTAGAAAATGACTATTCGTAATAAAATTTTCCAACTTGGAAGCGTTACAGTCGTTCTGCCAATTCTATCCAATAATGTGCGCGCAGAACGAGGAATAATATTGAAATATTCCGCGTTCCCAGAAAAAAAATCCAGAAAAATTCCTAAAAATCCTAAATATTGTAAAATGACCATTTATCCTAAAATTATAAATTTTCGGGATGTCACAAGAGCCATTCGGCCAACACCCATATACTACACCTCCACCCTTCTAAATTTTCATCTAACCCAACTTCTCAAATCCAAACAACATTCTAAGAACATCTCTAGTTGAGATTTCTTCCAAAAAAAATCATCTTGAACTTGGAAAATCACTTTGGAGATTTTTCCTACAAGGTGAAACTTCTTATTTCTTACTTCTAACTTTATTTCTTAGGTTCTAAGCCATGATTGATCCATGGTTTATGTTTTTCTTCTATAGTTATGATTCTTTAAAATTTGTTTAAGCATGTTAGGTTTCTCTTGGAGGCCATAGGAAAACCATAGGAGGAGAGTTAGAAGGAGTTGTCTTCCTTTAAGGTAAGAGGGAGATTTGATCTCATCAACCATGTGTGGTGATGAGAAAGTGGTTGTATTTGTGGTGAAGAATCCATAAGGATTCCTTCACTTGTTTGTTTAAATGCTTTCCTTATTTGTGATTGATTATGTTTGTATGTGTGTTTATAGCTTTAAAATATATTGCATGTGTTTATAAATATATGATTATTAATGTAGGATGTGAATAACATATAAGGATTGCATGAGTGTTCCAAAGAACACAAAAGAAGCTCACAGCCTCTCCAAGAAAAAGAGAACCAAAATGTTCTCAACCATTTTCTAAAAGAAGGATTAAATGGATTAGGTAAAATAAGATATTCCAAAATGATTTAGAAAATGGAAATGGTTTAAAAGATCAAATGCAAAGGTTTTGTTGAATTCGGCCAACATGCCATATAATGGATGTTTGATTTCTAAAAATATTTTCCAAGGTATATTAAGTAGTTAACTATAAAAGAATGCAATTTAAATTAATTTTTGAAGAATAAAATAAATAAACTTAGTTTTAGAATCTAAAATTAGAGGATTTAATTATAAATAAGAAATACAGTAAATACTTGAAAAATATTAACGTATAAGCTCACCTTAGGGTTTTGATGTACGTTAGTAAGTTTCAAGTAATATATACTAAATATAGTTAAAAGATGCATTTATTAATGGTAAACGTAGAAAATATCACTTAAGGAATTTTCTAGACAAAATGCTGTCAAAATTCACTAAAAAATGAACAAATAATGGATAAAGGATCAAAATATAATTTATAACGTAAGGAAAATATTCTACGCAGTTTAAAAGTACTAGAAATAGCTTACGCATTTTTAAAATAAAGATTTTTAAGCTTTACACTTGATAAAATGATTTAAAAACCTTACGCGATTGAGAAAACGATTTAAAAACATTATGTGATTTTAAAAACGTCAAAATATATTTATGCAATTTAAAAACGTTTGTAAAAGTGACGCGATTGTGAAAACGCGATAATATTTCTATGCGACTAAAAGGAACAGTGAGTTTTACTGTCGGTCCAAAGTGGTGGACCCAGATATGTTGAGATATGGTACTGTCAAGTGGAGACGTACTATATTTTTGAATATTGAGACTGAGGGTATTTTCGTAAATATGGTGACATATTGAGATTGAGGGTATTTATGTGATTATAATTCTTATTCATACATTGAGAGTTGTGTCAATTTAGATGAAAATTGGCGATTGATTGACGAGATGAATTACACCGAGTTGTCGGTGTGATAGGCGTAGTGTGGTTCATTGAGTGGACTTGGAGGCATTAGTGTGCGAAGTATTCCACATGTGGACAGTTGGTCGCTCTTCTGGGCCGTGGTAACTAGCAACACACTAATGATCTCGACACGTACTATTCTTAATCAAGATCTTATGGAGACTATTTAGTACAATGCCTGTAGTGCACGATGTATTTGGACTGTGTACTACTACCCGATGTTTTGGATTGTAGGTTATTGACACGACGTTGGACAGTGCAATAGTTTGGTTAGGCAGCCTGTGGTACTGATAGTTCTTTTCATATCATTCTCTCTGATGTTTGTGTTTAGCTCCATGGAGTAGGAATGAGTCGGTATACATTTGCATCTATGGTGTGCATTTTAATGTTTACTGTAACTTGTGATAGAATGTACGATGTGTAAATTTGATATATTCTGTATGATGTGATGATATGCATTACTGTATTTAATTGTGATATCTGTTTGTATTTTCATTTTCTTTATTGCCATGCTGGTAATGATGTAGGTCGTCTCACCTCTTTATTTGTATGTGTATCTGTATTATTGTTATATTCTGTAAAGAGTTTGAGGAGGAGGAAAAGGAATAACCTCTAGAGATTCTGTACCCTGAGGATCAGCAGACGGGTGATCAGTTCGACGAGTGCGAGTCGTCAGATCATCCTTATCATTTGGACTGATTCTATGGTTATGACGTTGCTTGGATTCCTTGGTTTTGTGAGACTTGAGTTTCACGGAGGTTCGGAGGCCTGACGACTGCGTGAGGATAGAGGATCGGTAGTCTACGTGGGGCATCTGACTGTGTCCCTGCATGGAGAGTTTGACGGAGAGTCTGTTTTTACTACTACTTTGTATTTACATCTTGAGTTGCCGCTGACTCTTAGGCGTTATTGGGGAGGACTTTTCCATGCACCTAGTGAGATCAGTAGTGTATTGACAGCACAGACTCTTGTCCGTAGAGCTGCGAGACATCCTGAATTTCTGTCATCCGATGATCCATCTGAGAGTGATCCTTCGGAGGGTTAGAAATCTTTGATGTGCACTTGGGGACTTTATGTTTTAGTATTATGTTGACTTTTTACTGCTTTACTAAATATTTGTAGTTGTAAATTATTTGTACAACTTAAAACAAAATCATATGTATATTATGGTGTGTGCTAATAGTTTGTTTTATTTTATGTTCCGTGTTATTTTATTTAACGTTATTATGTATAAAAGAAAAAATTTTACAACCTATATTATTTATGTACAAAATGTTTTATTACTTGGGTAAGGTTTTATTTTATTGCATCAGAAATGTGACTTCCCCACAAGGGTGTTACACATTTTCATCAACTCTAACCACTATAAAAGTAGCATTCCAAACACAGAATTTTCTTTTTCAAGAGAACCAAAATGCAATTTTCTTTAGCAAGAATAGGATTAAAGGAAATTGAGGGACTTAAGCATGTATCAAGCACCTGCAAAACAAACTTAGGGGAAACTCCAACGCTCAAGTTAGTATTGGATTCAATGTGATTAAAAACAAGATAATTGTGTAACCAAATAACACATTGTGCAACAAATGATAAATTATGTAGCAAATGACATATTTTGTAGCAAAATTAGATGCATGATTGATCTAATATACCAAGTTTTCTTCTGATATTAAAGAATCCTTCTTTGTTTAATGGTTTAGTGAAGATATTAGCTAGTTTCTTAGTGGTTTCAACAAATTCAAGCAAGCAATCACCTTTTTTAACATGATCCCTTATGAAATGATGCATAATCTTAATATGCTTGGTCCTAGAGTACAAAATGGGATTTTTAAGCAAATTGATTACACTTGTATTATCACACCTTATAAGAATATGATCCAGCTCAAGACCATAGTCTAGAAGTTGTTGTTTCATCCAAAGGATTTGAGCACAACAACTCCCAGCTGCAACATATTCAACTTCAGCCATTGACAATGCCACACTATTTTGTTTCTTGCTATGTTAAGAAACTAGTGAGCTTCCAAGCAAGTGGCATGTCCCACTAGTGCTCTTCCTATCCAATTCGCATCCAGTAAAATCAAAATCGAAATAATCAATTAGGCTACATGCGACACCCTTAGGGTACCACAAACCCATTTATAAAGTGCTTATTAGATGTTTCATAATTTATTTTATAGCACATAAGTGTGATTCTTTAGGATTAGCTTGATATCTAGCACACATGCATACACTAAACATAATATCAGGTCTACTTGCTGTAAGATAAAAGAGTGAACCAATCATACCTCTATACTTTGTAATTTCTACAGGATTACCTCATTCATCCTTGTCCAAATAACAAGAAATGCCCATTGATGTTGTCATATGCTTGCTATTGTCCATTTCGAACTTTTTGAACAGCTCCTTGCAATACTTGGATTGACTTATGAAAGTCTTATCCTTTGTTTGCTTGATTTGGAGAGTAAGGAAGAAGTTGAGCTCACCCATCATTGACATCTCAAATTTATTTTGCATAATATTGGAAAATTCCTTTCAAAGAAAATTATTAGTAGCACCGAATATTATATCATCAACATATATTTGAACAAGAAGAATGTCATGCATTTTATGCTTAATGAAAAGAGTGGTGTCAACCTTTCCCCTAGAGAAGCTTTTTTTCTAAAAGAAACTTGCACAACCTTTCATACCAAGCTCTAGGAGCTTGTTTCAAGCCATACAAGGCCTTTTTCAGTTTAAAACATGGTTGGGCATTTCAAAATCTTCAAAATCAGAAGGTTGTTCCACATACACTTTTCCTTATATGAAACCATTTAAAAAGGCACTTTTAACATCCATTTGACAAAGCTTGAAATCCATGATGCATGCATATACAAGTAGCATTCTAATGGCCTCTAATCTAGCTACGGGAGCATATGTTTTCTCATAATCTATTCCTTCTTCTTGATTATAACCTTTAGCAACAAGCCTAGCTTTGTTTCTTATTATTAAGCATGTTTCATCAAGTTTGTTCCTAAAGACCCATTTGGTACCAATTATATAATGATCATTGGGCCTTAGAACTAATTCCCAAACTTGATTTCTCTCAAATTGGTTTAGTTCATCTTGTATGATCAATATCCAATGTTCATCATTAATAGCCTCATTTATGTCTTTATGTTCAACTTGTGAGACAAAAGCCAAATGATTACATGCATATCTAAGAGAGTTTCGAGTGATTACACCTTTAGATATATCACCTATCACCTTATCAAGAGGATGATATCTTGAAGTTCTCCATTCTCTTGGAAGATCATTTGAAGTTTCCTCCTCTTATTGTGGTAGTGCTTCCTCTCTTTGGCTTTTTCTTGTGTTCTTCTTCTTTGCCCCTTAAATGTGTGTTGGATAATGTTTCTGCAACATCATCAATAGCATCCTTTCTCGGCTCATTTGGGATAGTTTCATCAAAAGCAACATGTATTGATTCTTCAATAGTCATAGTTCTCTTATTATAAATTCAAAAGGACTTTCTACTAAGTGAGTAACCAAGAAATATTTCATCATCAGATTTAGCATTAAACTTGCCTAGGTTATCTTTTCCATTGTTTAAAACAAAGCATTTGTAACCAAAGATCTAAAAGTGGGAAATATTTGGTTTCATTCATTTGTATAATTCATAAGGGATTTTCTTTAAAATAGGCCTTGTTAGAACCCTATTCATAACATAATAAGCGGTACTTACCGCATCTGCCCAAAAATACTCAGGAAGACTTGTTTTAATGAGCATAGTTCTTACTAACTCTTCTAAAGATCGATTTTTCCTTTCAACCACTCTATTTTGTTGTGGAGTTTTAGGAGCAGAAAAATTATGTTCAATGTCATTTTCATTACAAAACATTTCAAATTCATGATTTTTAAATTCCCCACCATGAACACTTCTTATGGATGCAATGCTACAATTTTTTTTTTCATTTTGAATAACATTTGCAAGTTTTCTAAATGCATGAAAGACATCATTTGTATGAGCAAGGAAAAGTGTTCATGTAAATCTAGAGTAATCATCCACAATCACAATGTACCACCCTCCCTAGGGTATCACACTTATGACTAAAACTTGAAAATTTAATAAAACGTGCAAAAGGCTTAATATGATGAAATACAGATTTTAAATTTTCTTTCTCGAAAACATAAATTTAAATATACCAAAAACGACACAGGACGTAATACTAATTAATTACACATCAAAATATACAAAAGATAGCATGGATCATAGTCCACCCAAAATACATAAAGTTGTACTCAAAAGACATATACAAACTATTTAACAAAAACACAAACTAGCCTAAGTCCATAAACCTAGGGAGTGGGGTCCTCCTCCTCGGATTCCCCATCGAACAAAACCTTGAGCCGAGGAGAGATCTCACGAGCAGGTGTCCTAGCAGATGACACCTCAAGGTCCGGATCCTCCCTCGGGGTGTAATGCAAATCACCCCATAACTCCTTAATTGGCATAACAAACTCTAAATGTACTGTGACATCAAGAGCAAAGAAAGGATCCCCATTGCAGGTCCTACGTACAAACAGAGTCACATCTCCTACATATCTAACACGTTCAGTAGCCCAGTCAATACGCCAAGCACTCGTACAGCCATTGAACTGAACTCTAACAAAACCAACAAAATCTCTTCTAGCTACCATCGCAGAAAGCAAAACAGCAAAAATATGTGATCTTCTTCGTCTTCCTCTTAGTCTTTATTAACCATAAACACATAAAATAGAACAATATAACAGAGAGGTGAGATTCCCTACATCAATACCAACATGGCAGCACAAGAACAATAAAGAGTAGTAATATCATTCATATACAAGGAACACAAATTTCAATTATAGCATCAAATATCAGATAATTTAACAAATATAAAATAACACAAAGATATGTAGATAGACTATGCATATGCACAATGAACCAACTTCATACTCCATTGAGCTAAACATAATTTTTGAGAGAATGATCTAGAAGACATTGTCTATATCTCGTCAGCCTCAAGTCAAGTGATGTAATTTCTCAATTGCGCATCATGGCTTTATACAAGACAGTCTACACCAGATTGTGATTAACAATAGTGTCTCGGTCCGGATCGTCTATGCGTTGCATCGGTTTGATCCACGGCACAGTGGAGCTACCAACTGACCATTATGAAAAACCCACGCCCCGACGCTCCCAAGGTCAACAAGTGACCTACACTACGCCCATCGCACCCGCACTAAGGTGTAATTCAACTCCTAGGCAAAAGCCTCGACCGACATCGCTGGTATAATGCATGATCAATGACTCAAAGCATACACACATATCAATATCATGACTTTCCATAAGCATAAGCTACTCTTGAGCCAAAACAGTCATTAATGTAACACCCCAAATTTTTGGAAAAATATTTTGAATGTCCTGTTTGTTGTTTTTCAAACTTTTGGGTGAATGACCGTGGTGTCCCTATTTTACTGTTTCTTGTTTTTCTGCATGAAATACAAGTATATTTTACAGGTTAAAATTTTATTTGATCGTTTTACGTAATTTGCTTCGATACAGTAAAATAAAAATTTTTTCAAGCTACTGTTTTAATTTTTTTGGGAGATATACAGACAATTAATACTGTCTGTAATTTTATTTGAACGTTTTGGATGATTTGCTTCGTCGTGGGGAAAAATGGAAAAATAACCATTACATCCCGAATGTGCTGTTTTTACTGTTTTTGCTATGTTTAATTGTTTTCTACTTGATACAGTGCTCAATATTACTGTCTGTGATTTTATATGGACTTTTTGTGTGATTTGCTCCGGGGTAGGAAAATAATATTTTTTCGGACCGAGAAAATCTGTTTTTAATTATTCAGAGGCGGGAGATCTTACTAAACCCAATTCTGAATGAGCCTAAAATTAATACTTTTAATTTTTAGGATTTAACTGTCAAATAAAATAATTTATATTATTATAATATTATTTTATTAATCAGTACAAATAAGTGACAGCGGACCCGGAAATATTTTGCGGGACCTACGTTTAGTCATCAAGTGCTGTACACGTGGACCAATGAGGAGCTGGTCAAAATTGGTAGCTATGACTCATCCCAACGGGCCAATAGGACGATGACACATGGCGTGACACCTCAGCATCATGACTCGCCAGTTCCAGAAACTTCTCCGATGACTCAATCTGTCGACTCGCCATCTTCGACACGCCCAATAATGATGCGATCGGTGACTCACCGATGACTCGCCATGCTGACTCTTCTACTCTAGAAAATATCTACGCTGACTCGTCATGTTGACTCACCCGTTCTAGAAAATTACCACGATGACTCATCATACTAACTCATCGTAGTGAGTCACATATTCTAGAAATTTCTCTTTGATGACTCGCTTTATGACTCATCAAGGGTAATCAGTAGAAAAAAATGATTAATAATAATTGCTACTCTGTTAGTCTAAAATAAAAATCTATGTATATTTTATTACCCATTAGACAATAAACACTGACTTTATAAACAGTAATTATTGTATAATTATTGTTTATTGGTAAAAGTATGTTAGAAAATATACAATGTGCACCAATAGAAATTGGTCAACAAAAATAGCAACCAATAGGAATCAAGTTAGTAAATATTCAACCAATAAAAATTGGTCAAGAATAATGGCTTGAATTTTTAGGACCAATAGGAAACAAGCTATTAAACAAATTTGGACTTCTTAAAATTTAGTGATTCTACGGTGAAGGTGAAGGAGCAAATTGCTCTAAATGACCAATTCACTTTGAAATTCACGTAGAAAGCCTAAGTTGAACCAAATAAAGACTAGTCAATATTGATGGCTATTCTTTGTTGTGTCCTACGGCCAAGCAAAATTTTTGTGAGGCAAATATCACAATTCAATTCTTATCACCTTTTATTAATTGAGCCAAATAATACAAGTCAATTTTGGTGGCTACTCTCCATGTGTTTCTACGGCAATGTGAGCTTTAGGAAGGCAATATTCAACAATTCAATTCACTCTCACTCTCTATGCATTTACGGCAATGCATGATTTAGGGAAACAATTATTACATTTCAATTCATTCTTATTCTCAAATGCATTTACGGCCATGCATTTGGAGAAAGCAAAACCAAAAATATTTATCTCCTTCTCTCAAAGTGGTTCACGGCTATGTATAGTCAATAGGAGACTTTGTTTCATTTAATCAAAGTCTTCATCTTTTCTCCAAAATTATCAAACATGCAAAGCTCTCCAATTTCCTTTCTCCTTTTCTTCTCCAACCTCACGGCCTCCCCACCCAATATCCTTATTCTTTCTTCTATAATTCTAAACTACCTTATATCTTATTTCCTTACTTCATTTTAAGACACTTTGTAGTTGAAACCTAAGCCTAAATCACCCATTTATCTCACTTGTTCTCTTCTATATCCTTTTCTCCAAAGAACCAAGATCAAGCAACCAAATTTCTCTTTTTTTTTCTTCTCCATGGATTCGGCCAAACACACTTCAAGACCATCCAACCACTCAAAAATTTATCCAACCAAGTTTTCTAAACCTAAACACAATTCTAAGAACATCTCTAGTTGAGAGTTCTTGCAAAATCCTTCATTTGAAGCTTGGAAACCTACTTGGGAGATTTTACCTAGAAGGTGAAATTTCTTGTTTTCTATTTCTAAATTCTTTTTCAAAGTTCTAAGCCATGATTTATCCATGGTTTAAGCTCTCTTTAATATTAGTAATTTGTAGAAATTTTGTTTAAACTTGTTAGGTAATTTTGGTGGAGAAAACCGAAGACCCTAGAAGGAGTGAAAGCATACTTGTCTTCAAGAGGTAAGAGGGAGATTACCCTCATCAACCATGTGTTGGTGGTGAGGAATGTTTGTGTTTGTGGTGAAGAATCCATAAGGATTCATTCACTTGATTGTTTATAGCCTTTCCTAATTGTGATTGATTATATGTGAAAGCATGTCTAATAGCTTTAATATTTTGTATGTGCTATGTGTGTAACATGTCTAATGGCTTTAATAATTTGTATGTGTTTTATGGTTGTTTTAGTATATGGTATGTATATATATAAGCATGATAATTATTGTAACATGTAAATAATATACAAGAATTTGCATGAGTGTTCCAAAGAACACAAACCCAAGCTCACGGCCTCAAGGCAAAGAGGAGAACCAAAATGTTCTCTTAAATTTTCTAAAAGTATGATTTAATTAATCTAGGAAAATTGACAAGTTACCAATTTGTTTAGAGTAAGAAAAATGAATTTATGGATCAATGAATGAAATTATATATTTCGGCCAACATGCCAAAGCCAAGCAATTATGATTTCTAAAATCATTTCCAAACCATTTTCTAAAAACAATGATGTAATGAATTTAGGTAATACAATGAATTAAACATTGATTTAAAAGATGAAAAATAATTTAAAGATCAAATGCAAGGACTTTGTTAAAATTGGCCAACATGCCACATACTTTTAATCCAAATTTATTTTCTAATTATGGACTAACTAATTTAATAAAAATAAATTAGATCAAGAGTTTTATAAGAGATTAAATGTATGGAAATGATTAGGAATGGCAAGAATGATTAGGAAAATGCCAATTATAAAGCATAGAATGATTTTATTACAATGAGTTTTGAAGAAATAAATTGAAAATGCTAAATTTAAATCTTTTTGATTTATAGAATTGTTTTCAACTAAGTTCAACACGATAAAATTTCAATTTATATTAAAAACGCAAATTGAAAAGATGTCCAAAAGACCGTATACGGTATGTATTCTATTTTAAATATTATTTTTGTGTTGTTAAACAAAGTGTTTTTAAGGAATTCGGGAAAATGTGAACCCTACGCGATTTTAAAAACAATTAAATAAATTTACGTGATTTAAAAACGTTTGTAAAAACTATTTTTACGCGATTGACCGTGAGGGCAAGCTTTCTATATTATTATCTTGAGGGTATCTTCGTAATTTCATATTTTTGGAATTATGTGTTGAGTTTATGCCAATTTTTGGTGGATTGATTGACGAGGTGAATCACATCGTATTGTCGGTGCGATAAGCGTAGTGTGGTTCGATCTTGAATGGACTTGGAGACATTAGTGTGCATAATTCTATATGTGGACAGTTGGTTGCTCTTCTGGGCCGTGGTAATTGACAACACACTAACGGACTCGACACCCACTATACTTAATCGAGATCTTGTAAAGTCTAATAGTACATTGCCTATAGTGCCACAACGTGAGACCGTGAACTACACCATGCCTTGGACAAGGAGTTCCATGTGACGTGGGGCTATAGACGCAACGTGTGACAGCGCAATAGTTTGGTTGGGCAGCCGTGGTACTAATAGATTTTGAGGATCATTCGCTCTCTGATGTCTGTTTGTTTTTAGCTCCATGGAGTAGGATGGTGTCATATTGCATATATTTATATGCTGTACATTATTATCTTTTATCTGTGATCTTATGATTATATGTTGTTATTATCTTTTTATCTCGGATCTTATATGTGATTATTTCTTATATGTGGTTATTTCTTATATGTGGTTATTTCTTATATGTGATTATTTCTTAGATTTGGTTATTTCTTATGTTTTTATCCATGATATTATATGTCGTTATTTAGTATATATTTATCTCGTGATGTTATATGTTGTTATTGTTATTCATTTTATTATGATATATGCTTATTTGATTTTATTTATAAATTGATAACATGATAATATTTGTGATTTCTGTGTGTATGGAATGACTTTGTCATTCGTATAATTCTTTGCTACCGTACTGGTACTGGTGAAAGGGGATCTCACCTCTTTGCTGTATTGCTTATTGTGTTTATATTGTTAAATTCGTATAGTAGACGAAGGAAGTTTCTTCGACCTACTGGAGGCTATGTTCTGAAGATGATGATGGCGTCAAGGTGTTATCTTCCAAGTTTCAACAGGATGCAGTTTGGTGGAGAAAATGGAGCATGTAGGTTGGGTTTTCTCGTTAGTGTTGTTACCGTGCTATTAGTAGTAACCTTCTTTGGGTTTGCTACTGTTTCTCTGAGTCTGTAAATGTTATGTTTTAATTTGTTGTTGGATATTTTGTAATATATATAATATGTGTATTAATTAATTCAATCTAATTTCTGTTTTACTTAAACTTTTTGGTAAGTTTATATTTCCGCAAAAAAATGATATTTTAAAATTTATCTTTTAAAACTCAAAGCTTTTATAAAATAATTTCATTTAGTTTTATGTTTTTTTTAAAATGTGACGCCCTACGGAGGGTGTTACAATTAACATCTCTGGGTCCCATTTAAGAGCTCGACAACACACAGCTGTTATTTCGAATTGTACGGCATCTTTATCGTGTAATTCAAAAAATCATCATTCTTAAATTACGTAAAACTTTTATTGCGCTTTTAAGCTTAATTTTGAAGCTTTTAAAGGTTAATATAGAAGTTAACTTTAATTCCAATATTCTTCTAACTAGGCTCCTCTAGGTAGTACTTCCTAATATTTTTCACAAAGAACACCAAAGGAATCCACATTATAATAATTTAACAAATTC